>CM060938.1:733381585-735881585 GCA_030765085.1 Allium cepa | reverse complement strand
AAAAATAAAACCCGATGCAAAAATTAAAATATGAATTTGAACCCCTAATTTTTGCTTGAAATAAAATAAAGCAAACCCCTTTTAAAACTTAAACCCCTTTTATCATTAACAAAGCCGGCCCCTTGTTTTCCTTTAACCCGACCCACTTCGTTCTTTTGCTTTGTGAAAAATAATGGCGACCGATCTCCTTCTTTCTGAAACTAGGGTTCGTCTCTTGCGATCCAAATTGGGTTTTCGGCTGGTTTGTGATGCTCTTGTGTTCGTTCTCTGATGATCAATTGCTTGATTCACGTTGCTCTTGCTCACTGCTTCGTTCGTTCTCTGATGATTGATTGTACTTGCAGCTGACCGAGTTCGTTGAATTGTGGTATGTGATTTTCGTATGCTGGTTTGATTATTTGCCTTTTTCTCTGCATAACTCGATGCCGATGATGATTTCTTTTGGGTTTATTTATAGGGTTGAAACCCTCCTAATCACTGTCATACTTGATTTTTCCATGTCGTTGATTTTTTTCTTGAAATCAATTTCGAATTATTGCTGTCCATATTTGTTTTCGAATTATTTAATTCGAAGATCTCTTTCCATACTTGTTGGTTCGGCCCCTTTATGAATTAACACGGACCATATATGAATTCGAGATATTTGATTCAGAGATATCTTTCCAAAATTAAATTCCTTAATTAAAGCAAAAAAGAAACTTACTTCGGCCATCTTTTCTTGTCTCCATTTGAACGTATGTTCATCTGGTCATTGTTGAATATGTTGCATTTTCAAATTGCTGACCATCCAGACTTTTGTTAACTTCACTGTGTATATGCGTATTTCAATGTTGCAGTGATCATTGAATTTTGATCGAGGCCATTTGCACTTGTGGTTGGTCACTTGAACTTGATTGTTTGGTTTCATGTGCATGTGCTTATATTTCCAGTGTGCACTTGGCTGTTCTTTCATTTTGCTGTAATCTCACTTCGAATTGCATACACTTCATGTTGACATTTGCAATGCTTCGACACAGATGCTACACTAGTTCATTGTGTTGTTGTCTGGACACATATTTTATCACTTGATCTTGCAGTCTTCATTTTTGCTGTGACACTTGTGATATTCATGTTGATTGCTTCATGACTTGTGCACATTTGTGTTGCTTACTGATGCATGCACTCGAGTCATTCTGGTCGTTGTCTCCAGTTGCTTGTGTATCACTATGATGCCTGGTTTACACTGTCATGTTGCTTTCATATATGCACAGTTGGTTCATGTATCACTTGAATTTGTTTCACTGCCATACTTGTAGCTTGCCTCTGGTGTAGTCTTGTCTGGTGCATTGACATTGACATTGTATTACTGTCCATTTACCATGTTGCATTATTCACTGAGCATTTCTATGTTGAGTTTGCATTGGTGTAGTTGTTCATTTCAGTGAGTTGTCTGCACTTGTGAACTTTGTTGTTGGCATTGGCTTTGTCTTCTGTTGACATTTGCAGTTGTACTTCTGTTGGCAGTGTAGTTGTTCTTGCTTTGATGCATCTATGTCCTGCCATGTTGCTGTTGACATGTTCATATGAACTTGCATTCATTTGAGTTCATTCCACTGTTTCATGTAGCTGTTGACATGTTTATATGAACTTGCATTCATTTGAGTTCATTCCACTGCCATGTAGTTGTTTGCCAAGACTGTTGTACACTTGCTTGAAGTTGTTCTGCACTTTGGTGGCTCTGGCTTGATTTGTTCTGATTTGCAAGTTGTGCTTTTTCTTGGTCTCTGTTGCATGCTTGTTTGTATGTTGCACTTGATATTGCAGTCTCTGGCATTCTTGTACAACTTCATTGTTGCTGCTTGTATCACTGGTATATCTTGTCTGCACTTGCATACTCACTTTGGTCTGTTGGTGGCATTCCTTTTGTCCATGGTACTGTTTGAGTTGTTGCAGTTTATCACTTGACTTGTTAGTGCATTGCCACACTGTACATTCTTGAACTTGGTCTCTGATGGTGTTGAACTTCACTGTTGCATTCCATTTGTGTTTGCTGTCAGTTGATGTTCTATTGCAGTTGTACTGCTTGATATTCATTCCTGTAGTTTGCATTCATGTACTTGCTGTCGTAGATGTTTTGAACTGCATACTTCTTGTTGCAGTTTTGAACAATGCTCGGCCATGTTAGTTTCATATGCATATTTGTGCATATTGACCATTGGTTGTTCATTTGGGCTGCTGGACTTGTTATACATTTCATAGTACATCTGTTTTGGACTTGTTTTTGGATTGCATTGCGTTGAGTCGAATTTGCAGTGATGGCTTGACCTTTGCACTTTCACATTTGCTCTTGTTGGCTGCACACACGAGTTGGCGAGGCAGTGCACACGTGTATGAATGTACACGTGTGTATTGCAGCCACTTGTGATTACCTGTCCCTGTAATATCTATGTGCACGACTTTGTGATAAATTCAAGTGTGAATGATGACGAACAACCCATATATCTGAGGCAAACATTATTTTCAAAAATATCGTTTATTTTAAACTTCAAAAATATTTCTCGATCAATTTTACTGCGTTAGTGAATATTTTTGCAGATTTGCTCAGATGCTAGATACAAACTGAAATGCAGTTGAAGACCAAATACGAGAGTGAGTGATATGTAGTGAGGATAATGATGTAAATATGAAATGTGATGTAGTTCAAAATTGTATATAGTGAGAGCATGAATTTGTACTTTTCAAGATTTGTAATAAATATTTGTTTGAATAAAATTTCTGTTTGAATTCAAAATCTGTGTAACTTGTTCTGTTTGAATTCAAATTAAAATTCTGTGTAATTTATTTTATTCAACAAATATTTATTTAATATATGAAAATTAAAATAGTACATTAACAAATACATTTAAACGAACTATATATATGTGTTTATTATCATCAAACAAAAATCATATAAGCGCAAAGCGCATATTTCACACATATTTCAAATAATATTGCCAAATGTTTAAAAGCATGCTATAAAGATTCATCATGGCTTTGGCACTTGAGATTTGGACATCTTAATTTTGGGGGTTTAAAGTTGTTAAAGAATAAAAATATTGTGAAAGGTTTACCACGAATCGATCATATGAATCAACTATGTGAAGGATGCTTATTTGGAAAACAACCAAGGAAAAGTTTTCCAAAAGAATCCAACACAAGGGCTAAAGAACCACTAGAGTTAATTCACACCGATATTTGTGGTCCAATAAAACCTTGCTCACTTGGAAAAAGTAATTACTTTGCTTTGTTTATTGATGATTATAGTAGAAAATTTTGGGCCTATTTCCTTAAACAAAAGTCCGATGTATTTGATGCCTTTAAGAAATTTAAAGCTTTTGTAGAAAATGAAAGTGGTTATAAGATAAAAACCATGAGGTCCGACCGAGGTGGAGAATTTACCTCTAAATAATTTGAGAAATTTTGTGAAGAAAATGGAATTCACCGTCCCTTAACCGTCCCGTATACTCCACAAAAAAACTGGGTCGTAGAAAGGAAGAATAGATCTCTACTTAATATGGTACGGAGTATGTTGAAAAGTAAGAGAATTCCAAAAGAATTTTGGGCCGAAGCCGTTGAATGTGCAGTGTACTTAGCTAATCCCTCTCCAACTCGAAGTGTGTGGAACAAAACTCCCGAAGAAGCTTGGTGTGGAAGAAAACCATGTATAACACATTTGAGAGTATTTGAAAGCCTAGCATATGCCCATGTGCCGGATCAAAAGCGTTCCAAATTGGATGATAAAAGTGAAAAATATATATTCATTGGCTATGACTCAAGGTCAAAAGGGTATAAGTTATATAATCCTATAAATGGAAAAGTTGTTGTTAGTCGAGATGTGGAGTTTGATGAAGAAAACACTTGGGATTGGAGCACACACGAAGATGATTATAATTTCCTTCCCTTTTACGAAGAAGAAGAAAACAGAGATATGCAAGAAGAGCCGACTAGTCCAACACCGTCATCTCCATCAAGCACTCATCAAGAAACTCTACAAGAAGAAAGCTCAAGTGAAAGGATGTCGCGCATGAGATCTTTACAAGAACTATACGAGGTAACACCACTTTGTGATAATATTACTTTATTTTGTCTTTTTGCAAATTATGAGCCAATAGATTTCGAAGAAGCAAAACAAGACAAAAGATGGAGGAGTGCTATGGATGAAGAAATCAAAGCTGTTGTGAAAAATGATACATGGAAGATGGCTGATTTACCTAAAGGACACAAAGCTATTGGAGTAAAATGGGTATACAAAGTAAAGAAGAACGCTAAAGGAGAAGTTGAAAGGTACAAAGCTAGATTGGTAGCCAAAGGATACAAGAAAAGAGCAGGTATAGATTATGACGAGGTATTTGCTCCCGTTGTCCGTTTAGAAACTATAAGATTATTAATTTCTTTAGCGGCTCAAAACAAATGGAAAATATATCAAATGGATGTGAAATCGGCTTTCTTGAATGGTACTATAGAAGAAGAAGTTTATTTGGAGAAGCCACTTGGTTATAAAATTAAAGGACATGAAGATAAAGTTTTAAAATTAAAAAAGGCACTTTATCCTTTGAAACAAGCCCCTAGAGCATGGAATACTAGAATTGATAAATATTTTCTAGAAAATAACTTTATAAAATGCCCTCATGAACATGCTCTTTACATAAAGACAAATCAAAGTGGAGATATCTTGATTGTATGTTTGTATGTGGATGACTTAATCTTTACCGGAAATAATCCAAAAGCATTTGAAGATTTTAAGAAGGAGACGAGTTTAGAGTTTGAGATGACCAATGTTGGACTCATGTCATATTATCTTGGTATCCAAGTGATTCAAAGCGAGCATGGCATATTTATTTCACAAGAAGCATATGCAAAGGAAATAATGAAGAAATTTAAGATGGATGGAAGTAAACCAGTTAATACCCCAATAGAATGTGAAATAAAGCTCTCAAAATATACCAAAGAAGAAGATGTGGATCCCACACTATTCAAGAGTTTGGTTGGTAGCTTAAGATACCTCACATGCACAAGACCCGATATACTTTGTGGTGTTGGACTCATTAGCCGCTATATGGAAGCTCCTACAACATCACATTTGAAGACTGCAAAAAGGATTCTTCGATACATTAAAGATACCATTGATTTTGGTTTGTTATACTCAAGTTCTAATAATTTCAAGTTAATTGGTTACAGTTACAGCGATTGGGCTGGAGATGTTGATGATCGTAAAAGTACGACTGGATTTGTCTTCTTCATGGGAGATACAGCCTTCACTTGGAGCTCAAAAAAGCAACCAATTGTGACGCTTTCCACTTGTGAAGCTGAGTATGTTGCTGCTTCAACTTGTGTTCGTCATGTTATTTGGCTTCGAGATCTATTGATGGAGTTGCATATACCACAACACAATGCAACATAAATTTACATGGATAATAAGTCAGCTATCGCTGTAGCAAGAATCTCGTCTTCCATGAACGAAGTTCACACATCGATATACGTTATCACTTTATTCGAGAGTGGATTGCAAAAAAGGAAGTACAATCAAAGTTTATTAACTCAAAAGAACAAGTAGCAGACATTTTTAGAAAGGCATTAAAAAATGAAGACTTTCAAAGACTGCGGAAGATACTTGGAGTGACAAAGTCAAGTTTACGGGAGGATGTTGAAAATTAAACTTGACTTTGCGCTAGATTATTGGATTTAATTTGGGCCACAAATAAAGAAATAAAGCTAAAAGAGAATCCTAGAGAAAGTTATAAAGAAACATCTAGATAGAATTATCTAGATATATGTTGTCATGGTAGAAGAGGTTCTAGAATTTTCCATTCTCAAATTGTAAAAAATAACTAGATTGTAGAGTTTTCTTGTCTAAAGATATTTTGTATGAAAGTTATAGAAAACTCTAAAGAATAGTTGTATACCGTAGGATCAAACACATCTCCACCGTTCATTTGACATGTGAATTACTATAAATAGGATGGTGTGTCTCAATTGCAAACAAACAAAAAAATTGTAAGCAAAAGTTTATAATAAAGTACAACTTTCTCCTTTAAATCAACCTCTCATTTTACACTTGCTATCTAATTAATCTTCAACTTGAAATTTTTTTAAACACTAGTCCCAATTTGATAATGGTAAAGTGGTAAACAATTATTTGATAATTTTAGTGGGGTGTGTAAAATAAATTACGGCAGGTTACTAGAACTAGCCAAAAAAGTTATCTAGCCAAAAAAGTTATCTTCTTTCCTACTAGGAAAACGTGTGACATAACATGTAACTTATATTTATGTATGTAGACACACATACACCCATACCCATATACACGTATATGCATACTAAACAACTTTCCAACTAAACACCAATAACCACATTAGCACATCATTTTTGTATTCTTGTGTAAACTTATTGTGTAAACTTATTCAGTTATTTGCACTGTACATTGATAAATCACACCATAATGATTTTTCGCAACTTTTCCAAATTTATAAATTAACCATAGAGTCACGTCCAAAATACACCGTGAAAGCTTTTAATATTTAATTAATAAGTGAATCAGTTGTTAAGGAAGTGTGCTAATATGAATATAAATACAGTCAAGTTATAACAAAAGGAACATAATTCAGTATATTCATTCTTGAACATAAAAAATGGCTGCCATAACCTTCTTATATCCTGAAATTCTAATCTCTCTCGCCTTCTTCTTGATAATGTTCATCCAGTTCAAGAAAAACCGAAAAACTTCAGTTCCAATAAACTACCCGATCGTAGGCTTGATGCCCGGACTCATCGTGAACATGGACCGGCTGCACGAGTGGGCCACTGAAGTCCTTAAAAAGTACTGGACTGTCAAGTTTAATGGCCCATGCTTCCTGAACATGAACTTCCTGGTCACGTGCGACCCCTCTAATGTCAACCACATCTTCAACGTTAACCATGCAAACTACCCAAAAGGGGACGAATATGTAGAAATTTTCGACATTTTGGGCGATGGAATCTTCAATGCGGACTATACATCCTGGAAAAGTCAACGCAAGAGGGCCCACACAGTCATCAGCAGCCCGTCCTTCCGCTCCTTTGTCGCCAACTGCAGCTACAGTAAAGTTAACACCGGGCTGGTTCCGCTGGTTGACCAGCTTTGCGCCAAGGACATGACCTTTGACCTGCAGGATGTGTTCCTGAGGTTGACTTTCGACATGACATGCCACCTGGTGTTTGGGTTGGACCCCACGTGCCTGTCCTCTGAGTTTAGGGACGTGCCCTTTGCGCTGGCCATGGACGACGCGATGGAGGCTTTGTTTTATAGGCACGTGATGCCTCCCTTTTGCTGGAAGCTGATGAGGTGGCTTAATGTGGGAAAGGAGAAGAAGCATTTGAAGGCGTGGAAGGTGATAGACGAGTTCGTGGATGAGCATATCGCGAGGAAGAAGGAGGGGAAGATATTCGGAGATGATGTTTTGACTTCTTACATGCTGGATGGTCCAATTGATGATAAGTGTCTTAGGGACACTGCCGTGAATCTGATGCTTGCTGGCAGAGACACGACTGGTATTATAAGTTGGTATCCTTTTCACTTTTTACAGTGTACATTGTAAGGATATCGACTTTGATCGTAGGTGTGGCATTGGCTTGGTTCTTCTGGCTGCTGTCTCAAAACCCTGACGTGAAATACAAAATTCTAGAGGAAATAAAAATACAAGAAGGCAAGGGTGAACATGACTTTTCGAAAATGGTGTACTTACATGCAGCGTTGTGTGAGACGTTGAGGTTGTATCCATCTGTGCCATTCGAGCACAAAGCACCACAACAAACAGAGGTTAAACCTGGAAATTTTCTAAATAATTACTACATCAATTCCTAATTAAATAATTCTCAACGTATATGATAAATGATATGTATTCCTTTAAATTTTGATAGGTTTTGCCAAGCGGGAGTAAAACGAGGGCAAAGGAGAAGATATTGATTTTGACGTACTCGATGGGGAGAATGGAAGGAGTGTGGGGAAAGGACTGCCTAGAATTCAGGCCAGAAAGATGGATAGGGGAGAACGGAAAGGTCAGGCATGAGCCGTCTTACAAGTTCTTGTCATTCAATGCAGGACCTAGAACTTGTTTGGGGAAGGAAATTGCTTTCGTTCAAATGAAGACTGTGGCTGTGGCACTGTTGAGTCAGTTCGAGTTCGAGGTTCAGAAGGAATGTGTGGTAAAGCCGAAGCTCTCGATCATACTTCATATGAAGAATGGATTGATGGTCAAAGCAAAGAAAAGAAAGATAGATGCTTGAATTGTGACCGATTTGCTGGATTTATTCTTCGTACTTAACTATTTATGCTTGGCTAATGCTATATGATATGTTTAGTATATACTTATTAAAGTACATGACGAAGCCATGTCAAACTATAAAAATAAATGATGTACTAAATGTACCAATACATAAACCTCGTAGATTATAATGTGTGAACATTAAATTGTAATGTATTGTTCAAAAGGGGCGCAATCAGGGTTCAGTAGCTGTACTGTTCGGATTTGGTACCTAGGAACAGTGGCGGAGCAACGTTATTGCTGGGCTGGGCACGTGACCCTTCCAGAAATATCAAACAAAAAAAAAAGAAAAACAGAAAAAAAGTAAAATAAACAAAACTCTCGATCTATATAAAACGAAGAAAAACCCTAATCAACATCAAATCGCATACTTCGGCGCAACTTGCAAGGCAGCCTCCATCCACCGCAATTGTCGCTGTAGGCTGTAGCTCCTCCGTAACTCCTCCGCAAGTCTGTAGCCTCCGCAACTCCGCCGCAATTACAGCCTGTAGCCTCCACAACTCCTCCGCAACTCCTCCACAACCCACCGCAACGGGTGCAACGGGTGGTCAGTGAATTCGCTTATTTCGAAATGGGAGATGATTGATTTTGTATTTAATTTTAGTATTCAATTTGGCACTCTTTCGCTGAAAGACAATCTGGGTATTTAGCTTGTTTTAATTGGAATACTTCAATTTGCTGGAAGACAATTGCCATCGAAAATAAAAATTGCAGTTTGGTTTCATTTTGCAAACAAAAAGACAAACTTAGTATTCATTTTGCAGTTTGGTTTCATTTTGCAAATAAAAAGACAAACTTAGTTGTGCTTGTTTGATGTTCTAGAATGATTCTTCATACATATAATCAAAGGTTGGGAGAAAAAATAATTTCGGGGGCCTTAAAATTAACATTTTGCCCCTTCCAGATATCTTTTCTGCCTACGCCACTGCCTAGGAAGTATATTATAATGAGTGATATGTGTTTATGGAAATACAAAGAGGTTGTTATGTTAGGCAGTACGTCAGAATCAGGCTTGCTACATAAATCCAAACGTGAACAGTGGTTTTTTTAATCCCTTGTTATACAGTGCTTAAATTGTATGTGAGCTTGAAGAAAGGGACCATGGTTGTATACCTGCAGTGTGTCGACAAAGGGGCTTGTTACTATAGGTTGAGGGAGAATTGTATCCTCGTGCTTCTCATATTTTGCCACGTAGGAAAATATATGGAATACCACCACATGCTACATAAACTGCAACAGTGTTGCTATTGTGTACTATGTGGTGGTGATGCACCTTACGTGTTTTCCTAGATCTGGTAAGTTGCCAGAGCTCTTGTCAAACCGACCGTTAAAAAGGTTTGTTTATTGTTACCGGTCAAAATCATTTTTTCCGAAGCAAAAAAACGTTGATATTGTCTCATTGCGGTTTCCCTAGAAACGTGGATCTTGTCTCATCACGCTTTCTCTAAACTTCCTTCTTTTATTTTGCGCATCAAAGATTCCAAATTCAAATCTATTATGATTTTCAAATTCTAAAATTTCAATTTCAAATCGACAATTTTGAATGCTTTGATTAATATTTAAATTTGAAATTCATATTTTCAGATTCAAATCTCAATTTATTCTTTTTCAACATATTATCACTTAATGTTTAAGTAATATTAACAAAAAATTTAAATGTATATTTTTTATCAAAGTTATACAATCGAACGGTCGGTTTATCCACCTTTGTACGGTTATACTACTTAAATTGCATGTGTTATATATATCATCAAACCTTATCATTCTTTTATGGCTACTGGCAAGGGCCATAAAAACACGTTTCTATTTGCATCATCGCATGTCGCTGTAATGATTCACTTGCGAATAATGATAAAACCTCAGTCAATGAATATAATCAGGGGATTAACATTCTTTTGAAGAAAATGGAAAGTTTTATAACCGAAATATTATAGAACCCGTTACATCTATATCTCTTGTCTAATGAAAAAGGGTTATATTTATCAATATGAAAACAAAAAGGCTATCATGATTTTCATAAAGAATAAGATGTCTTATTTATTTAATCAAGGTATGCCTCCAAAAATTAAAACTTTTGAAATCTAGGGTTTCCTCTCAAGCCATGGGGGAAAATCAATTCCCTCACCATTCTTCTCCAAAATTCTCTCACTCCTACCAAATCAGACCACCTGAGGTTTCTCACATCAGAGAGCCATCAGGGGGCAACATCATAGATGAAGATGGATTCAAGTTGGTCCAATCTAAGCAACAAAAGAGAAAAGAGGCCAAGAAATCGCAGGAGTTGCTACCGGTTTTTTATAGAAATAATAGAAGAGGCCGTGATGATCAGAAAACGACCACCAGTAACGAAAAGAGAGTCCAAATGTTGCCAATTCAAAAAAAACCGATAGCCATCTCACTGAATAAAGATCAAGGCCGAAAATCCTGGGCTGATACTGTTGCTGATCAGCCACAAGAACCTGATGATGAAGATTGTAATCTTGAGCATATTGCACCAATCAAGATCAACAACATGAAGTATGGTCTGGTAAAAGAGGAGATATGTAAAAGAGCAACCGAAACATGGAACAACTCTTTCTTTGTGTATGTAGTAGGTACCAAACCATACTATATGTTCTTTAAATCTTATATACAAAGAGTATGGAATCCGATTGGAGATTTTCAAATATTTACTAGAGAGAATGGATTCTTTCTAATAAAATTCAAAGATCCTCAAGATTGCTCTTCAGTTCTGAAGAATGGACCATATTTTTATAATGGAAAACTCATCATAGTGAGAAAGTGGTCTGATTCTTTGAAAATGGACAGAGATCTGTTAACATCTATGCCCATCTGGGTAAGGTTACCCTGTGTTAATCTAAAGTTATGGGACAAAGAAGCTTTCAGTGTCATGGCTAGCATCATAGGGAAACCCATTAAAATGGATGCAGCTACTACCTTGAAGACGAGATTGAATTATGCTCGCCTTCTCGTGGAAGTCTCTGCAAATGATGAACTACCGGATGAGATCAATCTAACTCTTTATAATGGAGAAAAAATCATACAAAAAGTGGAATATGAATGGGTTCCACCAAAATGTAATCTCTGTAAATGTTTCGGTCACACTAGAGAGCAGTGCAACTCAAAACAGACGTGGATACCCAAAACAAACTCTCAAACAAGAGATATTATGCAAGAAGACAACACAGACGAAAATCAAGAGCCGAATCTCAACAAAAAAGAGAACTTGGCAAGAAATCAGAAAGAGCCTGATCGAATCAATCAAGAATGTATCATTTCCGATCAAGAAAATAATATCGAGATGCTCACTGATCAAGAAGATCAGATCACAGCTATGGTAGTTCATCAATTTAAAGAATCTGACAAAACGAATCAGCAAAATGCAATAGAGGGGACTACCAATAAAGAGGTCTTTAGCTCTGAAACCCCTCCTTTTTCAGAGCCATGTTTAATTACAGAGATCGATACTGTTACAGATGAATTATTGCATATAAATAATAGAAAAAAAGGGATTATTCGGTCGCAAGAGGAATCTCCTTCAGGGGTTGCTGCAATAGTTGAGGACAGGGAAGGCATCGACTCAACATTGCCTCGCAAGAAGGTCTCTCCTCCTAAGCAGGCTGCAATAGCAGAGTCCAGTGTCTCTGCATTGCCTCGCACAGCTACATTTGACATCTCTCTGATTAAGGTTCCTGAACAAGTTCAAATGGAAGAAAATGAATTAGATATGGATGAAGCTGTTGACCAATTTGATATATTTAGTCTACACATTCCAAAGACAAAGGCTACGGGCAAGCTACAGGGCAATAAAGAGAAGAAAGCTTTCAAACAAAAATACATATCACTCAACCCAGAATGGGATGAGATGTCTACAAGATTAAAAGCTAAGAAAGCAGATAACAAGAGAAAAGGTAGAAGTACCACCGTGTCAGGTACAATTTAAATTTCCTTTTATTATATATATATACATGTCTATATTTGCTTGGAATGTTAGGGGTATGAATTCCCCTGCTAAACAATCTGATGTGTTACATATGATAAGTGTTTATAAGCCTACTATTATTGCTTTATTAGAAAATAAGTTAAGTACTGAGAGTTATGAGAATTTTTGTCTTAAGATGAATAGCATCTGGAAATCAGTTAGCAATAATGATTGTAACGGTAAGGGCAGAATTATTCTTATGTGGGATACTAATATGTGGACTAATATTAATACTAATACTGATAAACAATTTATAGACAATCAGTTTAAAAACATAGGAGGTTTTAATATTCAAATTACTAGTGTGTATGGCAGCAATTTTGGAGCTGAAAGAAATGACTTGTGGTGTAATTTAAAAAAGTTTAATCAAAAATATAATCTTCCTTGGATTGTTTTGGGTGATTTTAACACTGTTTTTCGTGTTTCTGAAAAAAGTGGTGGAAATAAAATCCCACAAAACAAGATTGACAGGTTAAGTAATTTCCTTATGGACACTGGTCTTATTGAGCCTATTATTAGTGGCAATAAGTATACTTGGAAATCTGGTTTAGCCAAGAACATTCATTGTAAATTAGATAGGATTTTAATCAATGTTGAATTGGCAAACATCTTTCCAAATTTTATCTGTTCTACTCTGGAACAAAATTCCAGTGATCATACTCCTCTATTTGTTAATCTATCTCCCAGTGGGAGCACAAATAATAAAGTTCCTCCTTTTAGGTTTAAAAACAGTTGGGTTTTAGAAGATAGTTATAATTCCTTGATGAATAATAGTCTTAATTTTTCTAGTAGTGGTACAAAACAATTCCAATTTAGTATGCTGTTGAAAAATATTAAACATAATATTAAGAATTGGGATAAGAATAATCATTTGAAGGGTAATAATATAAACAAATTAAGAAAAGATGGAAAATATTTACAAAATCTAGCTGATAATAATCCACAAGATAAGGAAATTGCAAAAAATTTCTTTCAGAATCAGGAAAATTTATCTATTGAACTTCATAAGAATGCTATTAATGCTAGGCAAAAGGCCAAGGTGGATTGGTTAACTTTAGGGGATGATTGTACAAAATTTTTCTATGCTAAAATGAATAGTAGAAAACACATTAATAATATAGGGAACATCATTGATAAAAGAGGCAATTTTTCTAATGAGCATGAGAAAATATCTAAAGAAGCTATTGAGTACTACAAGGATTTATACTTCTCTGAAAATCAGGAAAAAGATTTTCCTCATATTATTTGTAAAAATATTCTTAAAGAAGAAGCAGCTGATATTTTACTTGCTCCTGTATCTCTTGAGGAAATTAAATATATTATTTTTAATGCTAGTGATAATAAAAGCCCTGGTCCCGATGGGTTTAATGCTAAGTTTTATAAAAATCAATGGAACAATTTAAAACATCAAATTCATGAAACTGTAAATGAATTTATGAGTAAAGGTAAAATTCTGAAAAGTACTAATCATACTTTTATAACTCTTATTCCCAAGAAGAAAAACCCAACTAACATTAATGATTTTAGACCCATATCCTGTTGCAATTTCATTTATAAAATCATATCTACTGTGCTTAGTAATAGAATAAAGATTTTTCTGCCTTTTCTAGTTTCTGAAAACCAGAGTGCCTTTGTTCCTGGCAGATTAATTTCTGAAAACTCTATGCTTGCATATGAGATGGTGAGAAATTTCAATAACAAAAATGGTGATAATGTGTGTTTAAAAATTGATTTGCAGAAAGCATATGATAAAGTCAACAGACACTTCATTTGGCATATTATGAGATGTATAGGGTTTCCTATTAAGTTTTGTGATCTGATTTTAGAGTGTATTAATACTCCTACCTTTTCCATTCTTATTCAAGGTAAACCTGAAGGTTTTATTAGTAGTAATAGAGGTATTAGACAAGGTGACCCTCTGTCACCCTATCTTTTCACCTTGGTTATGGAGTATTTTTCGATTTTAATGGATATTGAAACTATTAAGGGGAATATTAAACATATTAACAGAATTCAACCATACATAAGTCATCTCATATATGCTGATGATTTAATGATTTTTGTTAAAGCTAATAAGGAGAATGCAGAATCTGTTAAGAATATTTTTGCCAGGCTTAATAAAAATGCTGGGTTACAGCTCAACAAAACTAAAAGTAAAGCCTATTTTAGTAAAAGCAGCAGATACAAAATGGATTTTCTCAATGTGTTAAAAATCACTGAGGGTAATCTCCCTGTAAAATATTTAGGGCTTCCTTTGTCGGTTAACCAACTTAAAGACTCTGACTGTTCTGGTTTACTAGATAATATTCAAGAAAGAATGGAGGTCTGGTCATGTAAGCTTCTCTCTATTGCTGGTAGACTAGAGTTAATCAAAACTGTTATATATGCTATTATTCTTTACTGGTTACAAACATTTCATTTCCCTGCAACTTCAATCAAAAAAATTGAGAAAAAATGTGCTGATTTCTTATGGAGGGGTAAATATCATAAAATTAGTTGGGATAAAGTGTGCAAGCCAAAAGAAGAAGGAGGGTTTGGTATTAGAAACCTGAAGGATCTTAGCTCTACCTGTCATCTTAAATTATTTTGGAGATTTTTAAGTGCTGATTCCCTTTGGGCTAGATGGATGCAGAATAAATATGTTAATAAGGGTAATTTTTGGAACTTACTTCCAAAAAATAATCAGTCTAATACTTGGAAGCATATTTTAAAATGTAGAGATATTGGTAGATCTCTGTTGGATAGAAATTTTAAGGCTGGTAAAGAAACTAACTTGTGGTTTGACCCTTGGTTCAAAAATAACTCTTTTGTTAATAAAATTGGATGGAACAATTTAGTCATTTTTGGAGAACCAAACTTAACAGTTTCCTCTATAATTTTAAATAATCACTGGCATCCTCATCTTCATCCTATTACTAACCCTCATAAAGAGGAAATATGTAAATTTCATATTGATGTAAATGCAGAAAGTGATTACTGGACTTGGAAAGCAAGCAATAAAGGGAAGTTTTCATTTAAACATACTTGGAATTTTATCAGGCATAAAGAGAATAAAGTAGAGTGGTACGATTGTATTTGGAACAAGGTGAACAGTCCCAAGATGGCATTCTGTACCTTTTTTGCATTACATAATAGACTGCCAACTTGGGACAGAATCAATAAATGGTCCATTACCACTAGTTCACAATGTTCCTTATGCAATCTAGAGAATGAGTCTTCTCATCATCTGTTTTTTGATTGCAGCTATTCATTTTTCTTATGGAAGCATATTCAAGCTAAGCTGGGCATTCGTATTAATGGGCAATTGGATCTCAAGCAAGCTATCAACTATATCAATATCAATTTTAAAGCAAAATCAATGAAGAGGGATTTAGCTCACATTCTTATAACTACGACTGTCTATCATATATGGAAAGAGAGGAATGCTCACTATCATAATAAAACAATCAGTAGCAAAGAGCAGATATGGCGTTTAATTGATACTGACAGTGGTATACTGCTGAATAAATCGAAGTATAAAGTGAACGATCACACCAAAGTTGCCAGTATAGCTGAAAACTGGGATTATGAAGCAGGGAGCAAGCATCTGGAGCTTTTTCTCGCCTACCCGAACTTCCAGCATAGTGAAGTTGCTAATCATAATAGCTTCTTTCACAAATCTGTTGATCGTAGCAGCTCTGGTGACGGTGTCAGAGATAAGACTTCATTTTGGGCCCGCGCCACTTATCAGAGGAGTAGATCTGCAGATCTAAGTCTCTCTGACCTTAGATCTGAAGATTATTACGATGTTAACTATATTATGAAGATCGATTTTTCTAGTGAGGAGAAAGAGGGCATGAGGTGCCAGCTTAATGAGGGGCTGTCGTATTGGGAGAGAGGGGAAACAAGTGGTGTGAAGAAAGATGGAAGTTGAAGACAGAGTCTTCGTTTTTGCATTTCCTCTTCCTTTTCTTTCCGCCATTGTTTTGTGATATGTGGCGGCTGTGTTGTGTTCGCATAGGGTTAGGGTTTTGCTGTGTTGTAGTGTGATATC
This sequence comes from Allium cepa, assembly GCA_030765085.1. NCBI lineage: Eukaryota > Viridiplantae > Streptophyta > Magnoliopsida > Asparagales > Amaryllidaceae > Allium > Allium cepa. The sequence continues at coordinate 735,865,252 of CM060938.1, read as the reverse complement.
GGGATGTTTCTGAATATCTCGTATGTTTTTGTTTGGGCCGGGCCCGTTTACCATGCTTTCAAAAAAAAAGATGTCTTATTTAGAATGTAAATAGTAAAACCCGTTAGTTGGATGGAAATGTGTTCAACAAACAATCATCGAGCTAGAAGTAAAACCCAAAAGAGTACGAATAGTAAGTCACTGATATTAAAAATGTCGTACAGCTGTAAACATCTCAGTCACCCTGAAAATTGGAAACTCCGTAGCAATTCAAATTATAGATGCTAACTCGCATTGAAAGGCTAGATTTTTTCTCTATTTGTAGATAACTACAGCTAAAATGATGGAAAATGTCACAGTAAAATGTCCAATGCCAGTTCAACCGAGTCAAGATATTCCTACCGTTTATGTGATAAATCTATATTTACACACAGAGACATACAGACTGTTACCACCCTACCGTTTAACTCCACCCGGAGTTCATCAGAAGAGGAAGATCAAGCTCATCAAACAAGGAAGATTATGTCTAAGAACCATGGAGGAACTGTGCATGTAAATGAGGACTTTGGAGGAGAAGACGAAGATGACAATGGAGCATCAATGCGTTAAGGGCTATCAGCAGTCAAAACCTGAAATTCCGATTAGTTGAAGGAAGAGAGTTGACCGAGGAATATCAGCAAGCAGTTAGAAGGAAGGAACAGTAGAGTAAGATGAAGCATGCTCGTGCAACTTTATTTTTTTGTTTCGTATTATTTTCTAAATCTGTTAAAGATGTTATGTAATTAGGACATGTGTCTCTTTTCTATTAGCTATTCTTACTAGAGAATTAGATATGCGTTACTGTTATAATATATGTAAATGACAAAGAGTAAATATATTATAAAATGTTTGTTATATTTTGTTTAGTTTCACGTCGTGGGAAAGATCAATTCCAAGCTCTAAAACCTTGCTATGTAGTGGAAACCAAGAAATAAATTTCAGGAATGAATAAAATGTCCTTTTCTTCTTTTTTAATGGCCTCTTGTTTTTATATAGTTTACAATACGTTATCGGCGCGATCTTTACACATAAATTATAGATAATTTTTTTATATAATTTAGAAGATCGGATGTACTCCTTTTCAAATCTACATATGGATCTCAAAATGGTAAGCAATTTTTCAAATCTAATTCTATTGATCTTATCTTTTAGATCTGATTCTATTAATCTTATTCTTTTAATCTCATTCTATCATACTCATACACCTAATTTTTTAGATTTTTTTAATATTAATCTTATCTTTTTATATTTCACGCAGAACTAAATTTTTAGATCTCATTCCATTGTACATATTTTTTTTTGTCATTGTATTCCATATATTATTCCGATGTGATTTTTTTCCCTCTTATTTTTCCGATCTCATTATATTGTGGATCTCAAAATCATACTCAAATGATATATCCTAGAGATATGTACATGGTTTAAAAATAAAATGTTGAATGTAATGATTTTTGAATTTGGATTTGAATTGATTCAATACTTGCTTATTTTTGTATGATTTTGATTTCATTTATTTCGAAAAGCAAGCTTCGAATTTGACAATTTTTGTTCTACTTTATTCAAATAAATTTATTGAATTCGATATGGTTTTGGTTTTTTATATGAATCTAAAAATCTAAACATGTTTGGTGAATGAAGTTTTTGCTTAGAAAACATTCTGATTTGGATCGCTACAACAAAAATACTCTATTACAACGTACTTTTTACAACGGACATTGGTTGCCCGTTGTAATAAAAGGCTATTACAACGGTCCTTTCAGACCCGTCGTAAAAGATGTCATATACACACCTTTTTACAACGGACATCGGTTGCCTGTTGTAATAGAAGGCTATTACAACGGTCTATTTCTGGCCCGTTGTAATAGTTACCAATTTTACAACGGGCTAAAAGCAACCGTTGTAATAGCTGCCAATCAAAACCCTAATTTTAAATTAAAAAGGCAAGGCCGGCCTTTTTCTTTTATTTCGTTCCTCCGTTACTCTGTAAAAATGTTGGCCGCTCTGCAAAAATTAGGGCTTTGGAAAAAAGAGATCGCTTTCTTGTTAATTTTTTTTTATATCAAATGAAATCAATCGCTAAGAACAAAAGTCGATTTCCACAATCTCCTTTTCATATAATCTCAAAAACTATTTTCGAGGTTGATTACCGAGGTTGGAATTGCGATTTAGGGTTGTGTGAATTGGTCGCAATGGGGGTAATGGGGTGGTTTTGAAGGCTGCGGTGGTTTCGGTTGCTGATTTGGGGAGATGGTGGAATCGCATTGATGGTTGATTTGGGTGTTGTCGCCGCTTGGTTCGCGATGGAGTTTCTGGTTTTTGTATTGGTGGTTCATGGTGATGAGATTGCTATGGTTTTGAAGTGATGAGACGTCAGTTGTATGATGACTATCAACAGGTTAGAAAAAGTAACAGAAGCTCCTATAAGCAAGTTAGAGTTTCTATTGGAATTTCATTATGCAAATATGTTAATGGCTAACATTTGAAGTATTTTCTGAAAAAAATGAATATATAATATTAATTTCAGATGCCACCACCCAAATGAAAACTGGCTATGTTTGAGCTGCAAAGAAGTCCTATGCAACCGATTTATCAACAAGCACATGGTTAATCATCATCAAGAAACTGGTCACTGTCTAGCTTTAAGCTTCAGGTAGTGACTCTTATAACAAATTCACTTTCACAATGTTTCTTTGTTTTATTTCGTTCTATTTACTTTAACTACCATCTGTTTACAATATTCAGCGATCTATCGGTTTGGTGTTTTGCATGTGAGTCGTATTTAGATGTTCAAATGATTCGGCAACTTCGTCCTGTTTACGAAATTGCACATCTTCTGAAATTTGGGCAGCGACCTGCTTTTCGAGTCATAAATTGCTCCGAGCGGTGCAATTCAAGTGATCAGCCTTCAAATTCAGGTTCTTAGCTTCATGTCTTAATTTAGCCTATGTTATTTGAGGATGCGAGATGCTTACATAAATTTAAATCATGATAGATGATGTTTTGAATATGAATTTGAATCATCTGGTGAGTGGTTTACATTCTCAAAATTGTTCCATTATTTAGTTAAGTATGGAAATGAAATGATGAAGATAATACATAAGAAATACAGCATCAGATCGACATTTTACATGAAATGAATTGGGTACATTGAATTTAGACTTATCACAAAGATACAATTCCAATTATCCATGATAAGATCATAGAGAAACAAAAAAAGTAGCTATTGCCAGAAAACATAACTTTGGAAATAATATCCCTACTTTAATATTTATTGACTGCCACTGTACAATATTGGAGTGATTTGGGTAAAAAGATAAGAAAAAAAGGCAAAAGCAGTCCATACTTCTTTTTATTGCCGTTTAAAAATGCTTGTTTTCAGATTCTACCGTAAGCCCACTGAAACAAAGCACAAAAACTCTTCCTCTTCTTCCTCTTCTCTGTTTTCGCAGCTACAGGTAACTTTCTGTTTCCAGTTCTTTCAGCATTTGTGTTATTTTGCAACATATCCCACAATACTTGAATATCCACATATTCACTTGCCTTAACTTCACTTTTCAATCTCTTCAAATCTACTTCCATTTCATAATTTTTCGTTAAAATTTGCCGAATAATGCCCAAAATCATTTAAATTGCAAAACGAGTACATAGAAACTCACCGTTCTTCTTTAAGAGGAATCGAAACTTGCTGCTCCACTATTCGCATTTCACTTGCTGCTCCACTATTCGCATTTCACTTGCTGCTCCATGCTTGCCCCTGCCAGTTTACTGGTTTCTCCTTTCCTGCTACTTGCAGCCTGCTTGCCCTTGCTGGTTGTCCTTCCTTAATGGAACACAAGAAGTTTCTTTTACGCTATTAATTTTTGCACTATGTGTATTTGGATTCATTAGACAAACAATCTTAAACTATGATAGTTTGTTGTTATTATCAAATTTTAACTTTGGAAATTTGTCTAAGATTGAGTACATATTAGAGAAACCTTCAAAGCTATCGACGTTGATGAGAATCAAAATGAAAATGGGCGATGGAAAATCTTTAAACCTTTTACTGGTACACAAAATATCATTCGAGCAGACTTGAAGAGTTTGGTCTTTAATTTTGGTGTGTGACGTTGTTGTCTTGTTTGAAGATCCACTACTTCTAAACCTTTTACTGATAACACGTCGCTTTCCACGATTGTGGGATCAATCTATTCCCAGCTTTCACCTATGTTAACTTCAATACCTATTTTTTCCATGAAATGTTTCAAAATTCTTCTTGTTTCATCCCCTAAAATTAATAAAATTGACTTTGTTCATTACTGATGTGCAGGTAGGTGGTTATTGATGTGCAACTGGTGACAGTAAGGAAATAGACAATGTGTGGTAGCAATAGAAAGGTATGGAATGGCAAGCAAGCTGATGAAGTTTATGTTGTGGCAGGTAATTGTCTGGTGTGCAGCAGTTCTATGAGTGGTGATGGAGCAGGGATGAGTGTATGTGATGACTGTGGATGTTTCAAGGAATGGTGATGGTCTGAGGTTGGAGTGTGGTGGTTGAAAGCAAGTCAGTGGTGGAAGTGGGAATGAACTGTTTTGAGTTTAGGTAGCGATGTGATTATGATGTCTGATGTAAGACTGATGGTGAGTTAAGGAGATGCGCTAGTAGGGGATGGCAGTGGATATGGTGGACTTTGTGATATGGGCGCAGTGTATAGGCAGAGGGGTGGTATATGTGCAAGGTTACTGGTGATGTTTGTAAGTAGGAAGGGGCTGCAGTGAGGTGATAGTTTTGGTTTAAGAAGTAAATGTTGACAGCGTGATATAGGGTTATGCATGCAGTGTACAATGATAGGTTGAAATGGGTTGGTTGTTAAAGAGTGCAAACAGAAGTGATGGGTAGCACCAGAAGTGGTGGTGTATGAGTTAATGATGAGCATGGGAATGTAGCAGTGAGAATTTGCAGTTTTTGCTGATGTTAGAATTTGCAGTTGTGATGTGGCAGTTTTTGTTGATGTTAGAATTTGCAGTTGTGGTAACTGGATGTTGGATGTGGCACTGTATTGGCCAATGTTGAACTGTGGAGCGTGTAAATGAGTTTGCTGTGAGTTGTGGTATGTATGGATGTTGTATGACTTGAAGGCAAATGCAATTGCAGAGGTGAAAGGCAGTGAAGGTTAAAAAAGATGGTTGTAGGAGATAGTTTTGTGGAGAGTATTTGGAAGTGTGGTGAGATGGAAGAGGTTTTAAAATGCACAGAGCAATGTAGCAATGAGATATGTATGTGCAGGTGTTGGTATAGACAGAGAGAGGGGAAATTGAAATGCAAAGCACTGTAAATGTAAACAGTGAATTCAAATGTAAACAATGATGTGAACAAACTTGTAAACTGTGAATGTAAATAGAAAGTGATGAAATGAAAAGTTTGTTTGAGATATGTAAACTTATCTAACTTTTCATATGTGATTTTAATTATTTTATGACAATATTTAGTATTAGTATGGATGTATTGCATGGATGTCATCAATTAGTATGGTTAGTCTATTGCAACGGGTTATGGCCGTTGTATTATAGTATATTGCAATGGGCAACACAAGTTGTTAAATATGCTTTTTACAACGGTCAATGCATGTTGTGAAACAGGCTATGTAACTGGTTAGTCTATTGCAACGGGTTATGGCCGTTGTATTATAGTCTATTACAATGGTCATAACCCGTTGCAAAAAGGTATACTGCAATGGTTTTTACAACGTGCTTTGCCCGTTGTAAAATGTGGTGGATCTATTACAACGAAGCCTATTACAACGGACACATGCCCGTTGCGGAAACCATATTACAACGGATATTGCTCTTTGCAAAAAGACTGTTTTGTCGTAATGGATTTTGGTTTGAATGAAGACTTTGGAAATGATTTTGATATATGGTCTATATTTTCAAATGAAATATTTTATTATTTCTTAGAGAAACGTATACAAGGATAATACATATCTAGAAGATCGCCTTAAGTTTATATCCAATATTGATCATGATTTAGCACACCTGAAGTGAATGGAAACATTAATGAAAGCATACGCAGTAAGTTTAATTTCTATCATTTTGAATAAAATTTGAGAGCTTGTTGTTTCCATAAAGCTAAAAGTTTGAGTTTCCACGGATGATTAATTTCAAGTTTCTCCGTAATAAAGAACCCAAAGTTCCAAAAAAAAGTTAGAAAATAAATCATTAGAATGAAATGTGTGTGTGTGTGATCTGTTGTTCATATTTATATATATATGATATGATTGGGTGATGCTTAAAAGGCTATCATTTACTTAGTCATAGTATGATTTCCTTATAGCTATATAGTATGACATTCATTGAAGATCTATTATGATCGCAAATGCATGTGATTTAATTGCTTATATGTCTGGTTTTATTGTTCATGTAAGATCAGAATAAAACTCTAACAGAGTTAATTAAATTAAACCAGATAATCCGATAGTATTCAAGAAAATCACCGAATATAACAAATTTGGATAAAAGATATAAAATAAAATTGTAATGAAAATCATGTTGATGTTGAGGTAGGCATCAGTGACATCATCAAAGTTACACAAAATAATTACTAATCTAATGGCTCAATTGACTTGAAGACTAATGAGCAATAAGATTTCCAGCTGCAATCATTAATTTTGATTGAATTGAAATCCAAATACATATGTGAAATGCTTTGTTGACAAAACATTCTGCTAGAAGCAGTCAACGAGTGAATAGAAAAAAAAATCAACGAGAGCAAAAGAAACGATGTTTTATGCTTATTTAAATCTCCAGAAGAGATTTTTCTTATTTTTCCTAAAGATGTGCAAAGCTTTCATTGAATTTGAAATCTCCAGAAGAAATATAGGGATTTATTTACATGATTACTTACTCTTTGTATTTTTGTTACACATTGCTAACATGAATTAGTAAGAGCATTGAATCAATTTGCTTTTATTTATTTATTTTACTAAGTAGTAAATACCATGGAAGCTTAGTTTGTTTCTATGCATTTAGCATTGATTACATTAAATAAAATGACACTTGATATTTATTTTGCTGTCATCCAAATCAAGGGAAAATCACTTGAAAATTTAGTTATTTATATTTGTCATCTTTTGGATCAAGATGAAAAGTGGAATCTTAAGTCAATTAGTTGAACCATGATTTATGTACATTCTACTACCAGAGGAGTGTTGTCTTCTATTCCCATAATACCAATATTTCCCAGATTTGAATATACATTGCTTTTCACTCTTCTCAGCATGTGTCATCTTTGTTAAATTATTGGATTTTCTCAACCTGTGCATTTTTCGTTTGAATCTTGAAACATTATATTCCAGAAGTTCTATCTTATTGTTGCATGATATTTTCTCATAGGGAATTTATTTTTTAATATGCATATATATTATGTCAGAAACATTATTCTAGCACTGCTACACATAACTTTATCAAGATTATTGCAAATTAAAGGAGCATTTTATATAAGCAAATATCATAGGAATATTGGCGCGCGCGCGCGCACACACACATCTTTTCTTCTTTAGAAAAGGCGCTTCAATATTTTATGTCCATTATGCACAGTATATATCAAAATATCAAGTGCATTTGATGTACATAATGATTCGTAACCATTAGCGTAACTACAATACAACGTTGAATTAGTTTCTTTTTTTAGCGTAATATTGCATCTAAAGTCTATACAGTTGTAAGAAATTTAGGAACCTAAGTTCCTAAAACTTGAAGTTCTAGAAACTGAAAAACTAGAAGTTTTCTTTTATTTATTCATATATAACCTTAACTTGGTGATAAGTTCAAATCACATGATTTATTGTAAGCAAAGATCAAATTCTAAAGAGAATAGAATGATGTGATTTACAAAAAATGTCTAATGTTTTCAATCTGTTGAGAACTAGAAGTTCTAATAACAATAGTTACACTAAAAGGCAACTTTATATTCTAAGAATATATTACGTACATATAAATGTTTCTGTTAATAAAACTAATTTGTGATATAATATGTTAGAAAAAATATATATAATTTAAGTTTTTTCCCGTCTCAATATTGCAATAACTATTATATATGTACCATATTTCATCTTATGTGTGCGAAATGTAAATACTAATATGCTTTAGTGTATGCAAGTTTAAACCAAATGTCTAAAACATTATAATAATAAAGTAGACGATGATTAAATGGACGTTCTTTAACATGTTCGAATAATATGTATATGTATATGTATATGTATATGTGTGTGTGTGTGTTTATATATATGCAGAAAGGCTTAATTATATTTTGTATTTGTATGGATTCATATAGTTAAGTAAACAAAAATAAACATAAACTTCCAAGTTTGATAATGGAAATAACAAGAGGTTATATGACTATTCCAATGTTAACCATAAAACTCACTTAAGAATAAATGTATGAAAGAAGATTAATAAAAATACTAGACTCTACTGAAATTAAAGTCATGGGTTTCGATAAGGATCATGAAATAATATTTCAAGGCGTTAAGAGAGCTTTCGAATGAGTCGCAAGCACCAAGTACCCTCACAAGTGATAAACAGTGCAAAAAGCTTTTGAAAAGATGAAAAAGGAAGAGGGGCTACCCTTCCGCTTCATTCGAACCTTTGGATGCAGATAGATTTGCAAATATAGTGAAAAGCAAGGACGGATTCGGAACCTCTTTCGAATGCAACGAATAATAACCTTTCATATGCACGCCAAACCACTCAAAACCAAAGGTTTCGTCTTCATTTAAATTACTCAAAACAACCCTTTCGAAAGCATGATCGAGCCTTTTGAACCGATCGAAGCCTATGACATGAGGAGAAGGTTCTTCATCAATTCACAAGCATGCATTCAGAAGCTACCTACCCTGTCGGAATCACCAACACTTCAACACCTTCGAAACCCTAATAAACAACCTATCGAAAGAGTCAAAAGCTCTTATCTTTACTTCTTATAGCTACAAAGCAACATGAAGGGGAAAGCGCATCTGTGGCCCTTTCGATGATGTCGAAAGCAATTCGGGAATAACCAGAGAGAAGGAACACTTAAAACTTAACAATAGCGAAAGGCGGACAAAAGACGCTTTCGACAAGGTCGAAAGTTCTGGAAGAAGAAGATGAGAAGCACAAGGATGAGTTAGAGAACTCGAAAAGAAAGCCTTTCGACCGCATTGAAAGCAGGCAAGGCCTTTCGACCACGTCGAAAGGAATAATGCGGAAAATAAAGTGACCTTTCGACAGGATCAAAAGCATGGTGTGAAAGAGGGCCGACCTGCATCTATAAATAAGACCCAAGAGGTTCGATTTCGAGGACCGGATTTTGGTATCCAAAGTTCATTTCTTTTACTTCTTTTCAGCAACAAAATTTTTGTAACCCTAAATTGATTTGGGAAAAATCTCTTAAACTTGTAACTCATCTTGGATTAATAAAAAGGGAGAAATGCGTAGATTCATTAAAGATTTCGATTTTGAGAAAGATCATTATGACCATTAGCTAGACTAATGATCAATTGCACATGATGCTATCTTATTTTCTTAATTTCTTTCTGTCTTTTGCAAAGATGAGGGATCAACTTGGATAGAATACATGCGAAACACATTATCATCACAATAAGCTTAATATGTTGATAAATAAAGATGATGATGTTTCGACATTGATAAATTTATAGAACTTACATATATCCCAGATGATCTTCTACTGAATACGCCAAATGAAGATTGCTCCATTGTGAATTAGATTTGTTTCGAAAGGACGAAATCCCTTTCGACCTGGTTGAAAGGGATGTTACGAAAGACATTTAGTTCATGAATGACAAGTTACCGTTTAAGGATGGATTCCTTCGAAAGGAACATACATGTGAAAAAATCTTCAACCCTTTTGAAGGAGTTCTTCCATAAGGACCAAAACCAATAATGTCAAAAGCAGCTACGTCTCTTTAAAGGCAAATCAGACCTTCGAACATGATCGAAAGGGTTTGGGTGGACCTTTAGACATGGTCGAAAGGGATGTATATTAAATATGAATAGCTAATTTATACTCATTTGCAAGAGGGGTTTCAAATAAGATGCTTCCTTTACCTTCACTTTGACGAGATTAATTTGATCATTAGTTCACTAGTAATATATCAATTATCATCCGAAAGTGATTTGACCAAGTCAACTTGGTCGAAAGAGAGGTTTGGAAGGAAGTAACCTCTTTCAAACTTTCTTCAATAATCTTATTTTCCATTCACATAGCTTTGGAGATGTTGGCAAGTTTTCTTGTTAACATGCAATTTTTATGAATTATCAAACCAAAGGCTTTGATGATTATTACTAAGAATAGTTTGACTTCAATACTAAAGCAAGAACACTGAAATTATTTAAGATTTAGATCTTGAAATTCTTATTATCGACAACCGAAGGTAATTAGAAGTTACAATATATTCTATAATTAGAAGTTGTAACATATCAAATAACTTGAAGTTATTATTGATAAGTCAAACTTGATGCATATGTATTTTCAAACCAGATGTTTTGGAAAGCATCATTTAATCTTTAAAGATTCACATTTACATCGAATGATAAACAAAAATTAATAGTTCGGATCCTTGTATTAGTTTGTTCTAAAATCACTAACTCAAAAAAGAAAGAATGTGCAAATCTGTAATATATATGTCATACATGGATGCACATATATATCCGTATATCTAGATATTTAACTAACAATCTGAAGATTGTTTAACTAAATTGATATGAGCTTATCATATATATTATGCATAGAAATCATTCAGTGATTTAAAATTCAATCAATATAAATGTTGAATGTCCTGAAGTCATGCACGTATTCAAATGATCTACATAATAAGTAAATCCTTCCAATTGGTTAGATCAATGAATGAGAACAAACTCTAAAAATAAGCAATCACTTGAATGCATTTTATCAATTGATAAATGAATTATCCTCCTATATGTAATATGTATGATGCATTGCTAGTAGCAATATCATAGTTGATCAAAATCAGTATCCAAATATGATAATTATTCAATTTCCGTCAACATTGAAAGTGAGGATAAAAGAGATACAAGTTCATTTTTATTACCAAGATTAAATACTGATTGCAAAATATTAAGTAACTTGAATATTGGTTACAAAATATAAATATCTCTGGTGGTTATACAGAATGCAAAGAATTAGAAGCATAGATTATAATCATCTTTTAAGTATTGTTGTAATGAAACTTTTAATATTCATCAAAGATGTAGTTGTAATATGCAAAACTGATTTGAAGCACAAAAATGAAAGCACATGAAGTGTTTTTCATAAAGTAACATACAAAATGCATAACATGCAAATCATATTTGAAAGAAACGATCTTGAAAAATTTGATTGTGTCAAAGGAAACTATTTGTAAATGATGAAGATCTAAATAAAGGAAAGTAGAATCATTGTCTTTAGAGTTTTAATGCTTGTCTAAGCTACGTTACAAAAGTATCTATAGACGATTTGAATTATAATGACATACATTCAGACTTAAAGGAAAAAAAAAAAAATCAGGGGAGCATACATAAGTATATCATAATGTATTCTTTTTCCTTCACAAACATTTTTCCCATTGGGTTTTTCTTAATAAAGTTTTAATTATGCATTACATTGATCTAGAAGTATCAAACTCCATTTGACGTAAATTATTGAAATATGTCATCGTACTCCTTTTTCTTCATTAAAATTTTCTCATAGGGTTTTTCTTAGTAAGATTTTAATGAGACATTAGTTTGATCTTGAAGTATCAAACTTCATGTGCTAAAATGAGATAAAAAATATGTCATTGTACTCTTTTTCCTTCACTGAGATTTTTCCCATTGAGTTTTTCGTAGTAAGGTTTTAATGAGGCATTAGTTTGATCTCAAATTATCAAACTCTTTAGAAGAAATATCATTATATGATATCTATGGTTTGACAAGTTGCAATATTTTCCTCGTTCAAGGTTTTCCCATTGGGTTTTCCTAACAGAGATTTTTAATGAGGCAGCAGACAATATCTATAACAACTGAATGAATATATGAAAGCAGGATAATAATGAGGGGGAGCAGTCATCATACACATTTTGAAATGGACAATTTCAAGCTACCATATGAGCGTCCAAGATTTGAAGATGCATGTTTAAGGGGGAGTGTTATAATATATGTAAATTATAAAGAGTGAATATGCTATACAATGTTTTTTATATTTTGTTTAGTCTCACATCATGAGATAAGTTCAATACCAAGCTTCAAAACCTTTATATAAAGGAGCCTATGTAATGGAAATGAAGAAATATATTTTAGAAATGAATAAAACGTCTCCTTTTTTTTAATGGTTTCTTGTTTTTATATAGTTTACAACAACTACGTAAATTTGCTACTTTTTACGAATGTATTAAGTTGCTTCTTCTCTCATGAAATCTTCTTGATCCTCTAGCTGTTACACTTATTTCCTCCTCTAACCTTGCACTCTTCTTCAACTCTTAATCTCCTTCTTCCTTATCAGCACATCATAACCAAATCCCACCTCAAAAACCCTACTAGCACTCAACATCTGGTATCAGAGCCATAGAGAACTTGGATCAGGATGAACAAGATCATGAACCAGATCTAGACCCGTGACAAACACAAATAGCAGCATTGAATGAACAGAAGCATGAACAGACACATTTCAACCATTCAGTTACATAAGATATACAAGGTATCAAGTCTGATATCTCCAGTATAAAAGTATCATTGCAAATTTCTAGCTAAACTCAACACATCTGAACAACCACACATTGATTCACATGCATCAAGTCCTATTATCCCAACCACAACTCCACCATCAACACCAATCCAACTATCACAATTAGATCTCATAACTACAATAATATCACAAAACACAACAATTACCACACCACCTACATCGACATTCCATGCACCATTACAACATCAACTCCTCAACTCACAAGCTCTAGGCTTACTGCCTACACCAAATATTCAATCACCATTTGTACCCTTCACCACTACTACCCATCCCACTACATACTTTTAGCCCACACAAACAAGCCCATCCACATTTCCAGACACTTTATCTCCAAATCCTATGCAAATCCCAAATCCATGTACACAGTTGGCTAATCAGACCAAAACCTTTCACTCACCAAAACCCCTGTAACATTAAAATTTTAAACTAGAATTTCCTAGTTACACCGGTGAAGGGATGCCTTAGCCTGCCTCAAACAAGTTTTGTTGTATCATAAAGTCCTACAAAATGGATGGGTTCAGATTTGTGCATTCCACTTAAGAGATGAACCACTGCAAATGTATAATTGGTACACCGAATATTGATCATGCTATGATATGCGCTGTATTTCAAGAAGAAATTGTCTCAAGATTTGGTACCTTTGAACTACATAAACCTTTTGATGTATTTGCTGGTTTAAAGCAAACATCAAGAATTTGAGAATACTTGATCAAATTTGAACAAGCATCGAGATTATTAGAAAAACTCCAACCAACCTACATACTTGATAAGTTTATTGGTGGCGTAAAGGAAGAAATCAAATATGAAGTGATTGTTGCACGCCCTAAATCCCTGAGGGAAGCTATCATTGTAACAAAAACATATGAAGATATATATCCGTCTTGAAGAAAAACTTTTAAACCATTCAATCCTCCCTTCACTTCACCATACCACTTTCAAACCAATCAACCAGTTTCCCCTAATACCCACACTCATACCAATAAAACTTCCACAACCAACCAGAACCAACATTCTAAATTGACATTAAGGGACATAGCTACAAGAAGAAACAAAGACCTTTGTTATACTTGCAATGAAAAATGGTTTCATGTCACAAATATCCAAATAAGAAAGCTTATGTAATGGAAGGATTTCTTGATAATGAAGAGGAAACCGAGACTGACTCTAACATGCAACCGGTGCCTTTATTTACATAAGAAGCAACTCTAGAAACTGACACTACTTTAGCCATATCTTTACCAGCAATGTATGGACTTAACAATGTGCATACCTTTAGATTCAATGGATCAATTCTGGGTCATCAAGTTCATATACTGATGGATTCTATTTCAACTCATAATTTCATTAACAATCATCTTGCAAAGAAATTAGGATTACCAATCACTAACTCAAACGAATTTCAAGGTCACATTGCAAGTGGTGAAAAATTAGTAGTCTTTGGAATATTGGAAAGGAGTACTCTTCAAATGTCAAGGCTTGAAAACACATTTTGATCTTTTCCTTGTACCCTTAAAAGGTTGTCAAATTTTGCTAGGAGTGCACTGGCTAAGCCAACTTGATGATGTTACTTTCAATATTAGATGCAATTCAAATTTGAAAAATCATAGAAGCAAATTTCAATATTTTACTTCACAAAAACTTCACCAAAAGAAATCAAACGCTTCTCCCAGAAAGCAATGATCCTCAAAATCCAGAAACTAAGGTTGAATCATACTTACAAAGTGGGAAGCTCAATAATTTTTTCCAAAGATATCATCCTCAGAATTCTAATCCGAGAACTACACACTTGAGGAGGGATACCACCCTTGTCAACACTACATTCTTTGAAGGCGGCCATTCAGATCCCAATACCAGAGCAAATCTCTGCAAGGGAAGCAAACAGAATTTTAGCTTAAATATTTTATCCAATAACTCTTTTAACAATCTGGAATACTACAATAATGGTTTCTTACTTGATATTGGCAGAAATTACCACGCTACTAAGAAGGAGGTGTCGAATTTGAGGGCTCCCCTGAATCATGATAATACAAATCAGTTAGTGACCAATCTGCTTATGGTCGACAAATATCACTACATCAGTAATCTGAATGGTAATATTTATCACATATCTGAGTGGAGTAAGGGGGAAAGCAGCAACTTTTCTGACAAAATGGAGAAGGCGCCAGCTTTTACTGAAAAAATTAATAAGCTTTACTGCATGGATGAGCCTCGGGCTGTTTCGGAAGACCAAATCTACCGCAGAGGCAGCAAAACACATCAGCTTTCCAATCCCAATAGTGATTTGGAGGTCAACAACATCTTTCAGACTATTACAGATCTTAAAGATCAAAGCTTTACTGAGCATATGAGAAACCGATGTGCTTCTCCTGATGGCGATCCCACCTTGGTAAATTCTCAAAGGGATTGGAAGCCCCCCTGATTTCTCTATTTTTTGGGCGATTCGCTAGAGGATTTAGATCGCCATTATCTATGCTTTGTTCGTTTTGTTTTGTGGAGGCGCTGTGTTTGGATGTATCGCGTTTTAGGGTTTGTGTTGTGTGGGTTGTTGATTACGGGTATTTTACCCGGTACTCTTTTTTAGGCTTGGGCCTATTTATCTGATTCAAAAAAAATATCATAAATCTTCAGCTAAAGTTTTGTTACAAATGAATTAACGCATCCTAGCAAGGGATAAGACCATCAACTAACAAAATTGTGTCAGAAAAGGTAATGGATAATGAAATCAACCAAAATAACCTGTGCTTTCTCATAAAAGCACTACCATCCACAAACCAACCTGAACTGAACTCTCCATAGAACACGTCCAACTCCTACAACAAACCATGCCAAAAGCTATCCTTTAAATAATTTAGAAATTTTCCTTGGTTTTACCAAAACCAAACAAGCTACCACTACCACAAAGGTCAATTAACCATAAAATCCCTTTGTTTCCATTAACTGAACCTATCTGCCTCAAGCCATATAGGCTCTCATATCACCTCAAAAACGAAATTAAAAAAATGATTGAAGAGGTGATACAAGCGGGATTCATTAGACATAGCCATAATCCTTACTCCCCTCCAATTGTTATGCCAAAAAAGAGTAATGGAAGTTGGAGAATGCGCATCTATTATAGGGGAATAAATAGAGTAACGGTAAAAAACAAATTTCCCATTCCTTTTATTAAAAATTTATTTGATGAACTTCAAGGAGCATAATATTTCGCAAAACTCGATTTAATGTTAGGCTATCATCAAATGTGAATGCATCCAGATGATATACATAAAACTGCATTCAAGAATCATGAAGGACATTATGATTATTAGTTAGGCTTTTTGGCTTAACTAATGCACCTAGCACTTTTCAAGCTCTCATGAATGTTGTTTTCAAGGCTTTTCTCAAGAAGTTTATTTTGGTTTTATTTGATGACATATCAATTTACAGTATTAGCTGGCAAGAACACTTACAACACTTGCTCTTAACCTTGCAGGTCCTCGAAGAGAATCACCTGGTGGTGAAACTCTCAAATGCATATTTTCTCAATAAAAGGAAGATTATTTGGGACATTGCATTTCTAGTGAAGGAATAGCTATGAACTACTCAAAAATTCAAGCCGACAGAGAATGGCCCGTACCACACGCAATCAAAGCCTTTTGGAGATTTCTAATATTATTTGGATATTGTTGAAGAATTGTTAAAGGTTATGGAATGATGGAAAAGCCTTTGACTGATCAGTTGAAGAAAAATTCTTTTACTTGGAATGACAAAGCACAAGAAGCATTTGAACAACTAAAACATTGATTTTCCAACCCACCAATTCTAGCAATGCCTTATTTTTAAAAAGGGTTCATACTTGAATGTGATGTCTTGGGCAATGGCATAGAAGCAGTACTAATGCAAGAGGGTAAACCGTTAGCTTTCCTCACCTACGCGCTTCAAGAAAAGAATTTGTACTTGTCTATATATGAGAAAGAACTATTTGCTATCATTATGACAACAAAGAAGTGGGCCCAGTACCTCTTAGGGAGGAAGTTCATAATAAAAAACGAGCACCATTGTTTAATATACCTTCTTGAACAAAGGATAACGACAAGCATCCAACATAAATGATTATATAAGTTATTGGCTTTTAATTTCATAGTGTTGTATAAACCAGGGAAAGAAAACACTGTGGCTGACTCCTTGTAAATAATGAATGAGATCCAACAAGGCACTCACCACCCGCAATTGCAAGGAATTTCAACTATTCAAAGTAACTGGCTGCAAGACATCAAAAAATGGACACAACATGATCTACACTAGACGATTGTTGAAATAAATATTTGAGAAACACCAGTAGAGGCTTTGTAATGCCCCTGAATTTTAATTAACTTTATTCGGTATATTTAGTTGGATAAATTAAATAGAATAATGTGAATAATTAGGGAGATGGGATTAATAAATCTAATGGCCGTGTCTTAATGAATGAACTAAAATAAGACTTAACTAAGTTAAAAAGGAGGAATTTGCTAAGGGGTAAATTTGGAAATGGGGCTACGTTTCTTAGTATAAATATCTTTCTCCACTTTAATAAACTTTCACTTTCTCATCCTTAACTCCTCATCACTTCGGCCGGCTATTAAAAAGCTCCAGGAAGAGCTTAAATTGAATAAAAATCTAAAGAATTAAAGCTAGGAAATTATCTCATTCTTCAATCAACTAATCAAGGTAAATAAACATGTTTATCATCTCCTTTTTCTGTGTTTGGATTGGTTATGGGCTATACCCGATTCATGTATGTGATTTTGGTTAGGACATAACCATTTAAACCTTTGTTTGGATAAGACATAGGTGTTTTAAAATGTTAATGAGATAATTAACACGTTTCCATTCGGTTTTGGTTAAATTCTGAGTTGTTTTGATCTTCATATGCTTCGAAATTTTAATATGTTAAAGTATATGATTTGTCAGATTTTTGAGGATTCTTCCTTAGTGATTTACTAAGGTAACTAAATTATTTAAGCCCAAGGGTAAAACTAAAAATTTACTTCCGAAATTATTTAAATTGGGAAGAAATTACTTTTGGAAATATTTGAGGAAGAAGTATAGTGTTTTGAAAAAAAGGTTGACTTTTGTATACTTTTTACTATTTGGAAGTACTAGAGAAGGTTTCTCAACCAATCAAAATTAGACAAACAGGATAAAAACATCACTTCAGTGGGCCCAGCTCTGCCTTTGACTCCAGAAGCACGCTTTTACCCTTTTGACGAAGTCGAAACGTACCTTTCGCCTAAGGCAGAATGTAAACAATTACCCTCCGCCTAAGTTGAAATGTAGGCATGGGGCTGAAGGGAAGAGGGGCGAAGGGATAAGGAGACTGCTTCCTTTGCTTTCGGATAGAAATATAATTTCTTTCGAATTAGTTGAAGGGAGATCCTTCGACTCTAACATTTTATAAGAGATAATTTTTTTTTAATATATTCAAGAAGGGGCTTTAAAAGTGACTTTCGAAAGCTTAAACCTACAAGAGTACTGTTTTAAAATGGTTTTTGAAAAGGTGTTTTAATACCTCTCGAAGCCGAAGGGTTAACCTTCCGACAAGGTCGGAAGTATACTATCGAAGGGTTGGTTCCGACACCAACACTTCATTGCTTTTGAATGATTTCGAAAGGTTTTGATTCGAAAGGTTTGATTTCGAAAGGTTTGATTTCAAAAGGTTTTGAAGGAGTTACCTTCAATGATTCTGAAAGGTTTTGATTCGAAAGGTTTGATTTCAAAAGATTTTGAAGGGGTTATCTTCAATGATTGTGAAAGGTTTTGATTTCGAAAGGTTTTGAAGGGGTTATCTTTAATGATGCTTTCAAAAGGATGGTTTCCAAAGGGACTAACTTCAAAGGGTTATTTTCTTTCGAATGGGACATCAATTGAAGGGTATTAAAGGACTATTTTAGCTGTTTTTCTTAAGTAAAACTTTGCTAGGTTGAAGGGGCTACTTCGAAGGGTTATAACATAAAATACTATCTTTGTTTGAATATATATACAAAAGATCCTTATTTAAATTGAATGTTATAAAACCTTGGGGACATTGTAACGACCCAGAATTTTTATTAATTGAAATTTGAATATTTAATTAATTTAAAATATTAATAAGTGAAATTTATAAGTCGAATAAATTTTATTTCGAATAATTGGATTTAATTGAATAATTAAATCGATAATTTAATAGTGAAAATACAGAAATAATTGAGAATTGGTTTAAATATGATTAATGATTTGTAAAATTTTATTTTATCATATTGGAGTTATAATGATAATTTAGAACTTTTAAAATCGAACTAAAAGTTTATTTGTGAAAATTAAATATTTTAATATTTAATCGACTAGTGAAATTAGCCGTTTTTCAAACAGTCTCAGAATTGGACGAAACTAGTTCCATTGGATCCGTAATAGTTTGTTATTACCGGATTTCAATTTTCGTAGCAATCGGAGTTTTCGTTTGATCGTGGCAGCTCGAATCGCATCGAAATTGTTTTTAATATTAATTTGACGAGTTAAAATAGCCATTTTTCAAACAGTCTCAGATTTTGACGAAAATAGTTTTATCGGATCCGTAATGTGATATTATTGTATGGTTTCAAATTTTGTGTAAATCGGATTTATCATTTGTCCGGTGCAAGCTAAAACGCCTAGAAAATCGTTTAATCGGTTTAATTTTAAATTGAACATTTATTGTCATAACTCGCACAGATGACCGAATTAGCTCCCAAAACACGTTCCATTGTGTTCGGAATGCGGGGTAAACATTAGGAATGCCAACCGGCATGCTTCGTTTGGAGTTCGGAAATTCCGGGATGAATAGTGTTTGCAAAATTTTCTATATAAACCCCTTCACTCTTCATTTTTGCAAATAACCTAAAACCCTAACCCTAACTATTCAGAGCCGCCACTATTGTTCTGAACGGCCAGAAAACATTCTCGTTTCTCCTTGATTATCTCCTCACCCACTACCCGATAGACTTCGACTTCAACTAGAAACTTGTAGATCTCGTCGAGACGAATGTATCCAACGGTGGAGATCGCATTTGGAGCTACGGATCTTCATCAATGTAGCCGCGTTCGTGGCCAGCTGCGCATGACTTTCAACGAGCTACAGGGGGCCGAGCTTGCTAGTATTGCGGCCGAGGGTGATGTTCGTGGAGGCGCGCGACATGAAGGTGGTTGATCAACTTATCGATGCTCGTGAAGGTCGTATAATCTAACCCTAAATTTGAAGATTGGGTTCGGCCGTGCGCGTGATATTACCGGGTTGGGGAAGAAGGTGGGGTGCGGTCACGATTGCAGGGAGCAAGATCTAAGGGCTGTGATCAAGTGTAGGTTAAAAAAATTAAAAAAAAAAAAGAAATTGTAAATTTAGTTTATATAAATTTGTGTAACTTTGAATATTCGTATCTTTTTCATACGAGGTCGAAAACGCGCGAAACCAGTTGCGTTGAGATCGTATGGACGAGAACTACGCTATGGAATTGGATTGGAGTCGTTTGGAGTTAGTGAGAATTTCGTATGAAATTAAACGTCCGTTTAATTTTATTCGAAATAAAAGCTGAAAACGAAATTGAAATCAAGGTGAGAACTTCTCACTAAATCGAATCGGTTTCGATTTTGATTTTAAATAGTTAGATTTAAAATTCTTGAATGTATGTTTGAATGATGATTGTATCTACTGATTGTTAAAATAGACATTATACGCCG
This sequence comes from Allium cepa, assembly GCA_030765085.1. Classification (NCBI taxonomy): domain Eukaryota; kingdom Viridiplantae; phylum Streptophyta; class Magnoliopsida; order Asparagales; family Amaryllidaceae; genus Allium; species Allium cepa. Next base: position 735,844,771 of record CM060938.1, on the reverse strand, counting down.
TTAGTAAGCGGAGGTTATTTATTAAAAACATATACCGCGAATATTTCACAGTACAGTGAAATTGGTATTATTTATGTACTTGGAGTTGATTTTCCCGCATTATATAGCGGATGAGACCCTATTGCGCCGCCTATTAAGCGGATAATATTTTAAATCCCATATACCGCGATAATTCCGTACTGGAACGGAATTGGTATTGTGCTAACATCTTTGGATGCAGGAAAACAGGTTGGAGGGATCCAACTGGATTCCTCAACAGTATTTATTTGATTTTGGATATTTTGATATTCGTTGATTATCATATCGATATATGATATCGTTGTTGTCGTGATTGACTATTTGGTATGTAGCATCATTGGGCCAAATTTTGAAATTTTAAAAGGATTTTTAAAGTGATTTTTGAAAATGGTACGTTTATAAAATATTTTTGGAATTGATTCCTTTTAAATAAATAAACGTTATAATTTTAATGTTATAAAAATTATGATTTTTGAGAAAAATAGTTAAAAGATGATTTTTGAAAATACGGGGTTAATGATATTATAAAATGGTTTAAACCGGGATTTTTGAATTTATTGTGAAAAGTTTAAAAATAGGATTTATAAAATTTAATTATTTTATAAATCAAAATGACGAAATTATAAAGGAGTTTAAAGACGTTTTGAAATAATAATCTAAATTGATTTATATAAAAGATTTATAAATTGATAATTTATAAATTAAAATATTTGAATTATAAAACGAGTTTTTATAAGTGTTAGAATGAATTGTGAATGAATTTCATAAATGAATGAAATTTATAGAATTATAAACGGTGAAGTTATAAATGGAATTATACAAGCAGTAGGTTTATAAAATTTGTAAAGTTATTGAAAGAATAGATTTGAGTAAATAAATGAATCTTATAAGTTATAAGGTTTATAATTTGGGAAGTTAAAGGAACGATTTTGCAAACAAATAAATTGTAAATATTTAACTAAAATTATGGACCTTTTGTTTATAATTGAGTTATAAATTGAATAGGTTAATAAAGGAGATTTATAAAAGGAAGTTGTTATAAAACAAGTAGAAATGGAATTTATAAACATTGTTTTATAAATTCGCAAACGACTTATTTTGATAAGTAAATTGTTGTAACTTATTAATAGAGTTATATTCACGTTTTAGGCAGTGAATAATCCTTTAAAATAAAATGAATAGAAATGATGAAGTTGGTTAACGAAGTATATTCACGTTTTGGATAGTGAATATTATGTTAAAGAAAATGTTTTGGAGGTGATGTTTTAAATAGAATTAAACGATCTAACGATGTTTTCAAAATATGTTGAGATTCGAAACCATAGATTTCAACATTCATTGTTGAAATAGACGTTTTCGAGAAATAGAAGGAAATGGTGGACTATAACACTGTTGTTATAGTAAATGATTTCCGAAAGGAAATGTTTTGTATAGTATTGGGATTTATATATCTATTTTAATTTCGAATCCCTATACTGGTGATTTTGGGTTGTCGTAACGATGTTTTACGCAACATTCGTTTTGGCCCAAATAGATATGTTTAAGAGAATGATTTCCTTAAAGAATGAAATATATACTTAATTTAGATTTAAGTATATTGAATATTTTCCAAGTGTAGAAAATAAAAAGATTTGAGAATTACTTATTAAATAAGTATGGAAATGTTTTCCAATATAAAGTGAATATTTTGAGAATTTATCTTTTTGAAGATAAATTGAAAATGAATAATTGAAATCGTATATTCGTAGATATTTTGGAATGTAAATTCACTATGGAATTTATAAAAGAAATGGGAATTTGTTTAAAAATAAATATTGCTTTATTTTTGAGGTATTGAATTTTTATATCTTGTAAAGATATTTTTGGGAAATAAATAATTTGGAAAATTATTTGGAATCTGGTGATGTTGTGCATATCCATTGATAGTTCAATAACCGACTATCAATATTTACCTTTGAATGGGTATTTGTTGTGATTTGTTTGAATTTGAATGCCACACTTATTTTTCAATAAGCGGTCACTATTCGGGTTAGCCGGGAAAGGACCTTGGGGTCGTATAACCCATTTCGAATATGTGATTCGACGTTATGGATAGCATTTGAAGACCGGTGTTGAAGACCGGGTATTTGCGAGAGCGATAGGATGACCTGTCGATTGACTCTGCACCGAGTTGCTCCGGTATAGAGTTCTCCATATGTGATGGGGAATCCGATCAGGATTGTGGATATCCGGATTGCAAGGACTTCTTTGTAAGTGCCTTCAGTTCTGTTCGAGCCCGGAACAGACTTGTATGGATTGTATGTCTGACATTACAAATTGAGATATAAAGCTGATTTCTTTCAAATATATTTCTGTTGGTGGCGGAGAATTTATTCTCTTAGCTTAACACCCTTCTCTGAGACGTACGAGCTCAGAGGTTATGTAGTTGAAGGTTATCAGCGATATATTCCCAATATGGTAATGTGACATGCTGAGTGTTGCTGTGAAATGATCATTATTTGATCATTTGTGATATGATCATTTGTTTGATCACTTATCTTTGTGATAATTTCTTTGATCATTTGTTGACCCAAAGCATGGCTTTGTACCAAAGCGTGGCTTTGTGGACGAGACTTCGTCGGACCTCACACCCCGAAATGGTCAAAACAGGAAAGATGCGGCAAGGTTATTGGGGGTAGCGCCCCTTAGGGTATGTGCATTTCCTTCTGCAAAAGGGTGGTATCATGGTATGGAGCCCAAATACTTACTCATGTTGAAACACTTTATTTATTACGGTGAGATGTTGGTTACGAGCGCTCGGATAAAGGTCCCAAGGGACCGAGGGATGGCATACTCGTGTCAGTTGTTACCTAGTTTGAAAGGTAACCCGGCCTTGTGTTGGCAGTGATCCGGTTAGGGTCTCGGGGACGTCCTTCCAGAGGCGTTCTCATGTGGCAATGGGAAGTTCCTTGGCCTGACCATTTGTTGGAAATCCAAAGAAACAATAAGATCTTGTACGGTTTTAGTTGTAGAACCTATCATTCACTTATGGTGGTGCCCCACTGTTTTGATGGTAGCTATAGTAGGCATAAGTGCGGAATGCCTATGCTGGCTAAGATTTATATCTTTACTTTCGAAATACTTTCTACACTATGCACTAGTAATAATATCAAATGTTTCTTTTTAATGCGTATCAATCATCTTTGCCTATCATAAGGAGAAATCTCCTTCGATTCTGCGTTTGCATTGTGTGTGTGTGTGTGTGCGGGAGGCCTTATGGTAGTCTCATTTTTAAAAGCATTGCGATTTGACTTTAAAAATATTCCTCTATTTTGATTTTAAAGATAAATAAACCGTTTTGAGTTCTCACACCAGTCACATGACTGACTCGGAGTTTATTATTTTCCTTCCTAAACTCTGAGTGCCCACCAATTTCCACACGGGCAGTCAAGAGTTAAGGTTTACCAGGATATTCTGGAATTTAGGAGTTGCTGGTGGCAAGCTGGATGGCATGGCGTATTATTAGTATATAGTATTTCTTTTCCGCTGTTTGTTGTTGTTGTTGTTGTTGTACACTCTGATGATATGATGTAATGAAATGTGATGTAATGTAATAAGTGATATAGTTCTTTGTTTAAAGATTATTCATTTATCTATTATATGTTGTTCCGCTGCGATTGTGAGATTCTGATATTGTTCTGCTGTTTTCTGTTCTGTCCTATCTTTTCTCTCTTCTTCTATCTTTTTCTTCTTCTTTAACCATAACAGTACGGTTTTCCGGCCCTTGATTTCTTGATAGTTGATACAGTGGACGTATTGATGTCAGCGTTCGTGGGCGAAAAATCGCCATCGTTACATTTTGGTATCAGAGCATATGGTTAAGCGACAACCGTGGCTCTGTTGGGTATTACTCATTAGAGATAGAGTCAGTAGTACTCTAGAATGAGTTGAGTGTAATAATAGCTATGAGAGCGTATTTGTTGGTGAATATAAAATTGTTTTATATTGTGATGATTGGTTTATTGAGTGGCATATGAACCTTCGTCAGCACGGTATGCACAACTATGCCGAAGGGGTTTATAAACACTTGAATAGAACAATTCGACACGATATTGTTTTAAATTGGGTAAATGAAATAATTTTACCTTGATTATATTTTATATATAAAGGGATAATTTTTCGGAATTATTTAAGTGTATATAAGTAGATTGTTTGGTTGTTTGAATAATCTAAATTAAGGAATAATTGTATAAGTAAAAAGAATTATAAGAATTGAATTATAATTAAAGTGATTTACAATTGTGAAATAAACTTATATATATAAGAAGTGAAACTATATGAATATATTTATGAATATGAGTTGTAAATAAAAATGAATTTAAAGTTAAATGGAAATTTACTTTAGAATTTGGAAGCTGAATTGATTTATAAGTGGGAATTTAAGTTAAGTAAAACCAAGTGATGTTTATAAAATGAAGTATAACTTAAGAGATGTTGAATGAAGTTGATATTGGTATCAAAGTAAATTAATAAAGTTAACTGATAAATATGAAATTAAGTTATGTAAATGAAATTCAACTTGAAATGGTTAACTAATTAAACGTTAATCAATTGAATGTGAATAATTGGTATGAAATAATGAATGTAGGTGTAAATTCATTAAAATCTAATGTTATTGGAAGTTGAATAATTGAATGAAAATCAATTTAATTAAACCAATTGAAAGTAAAGGTGTTAAACCAAGATGAATATAAGCAAAGGAATTTGGTTGTAATTAATATACATTGGTTGTTATATGATAATTAGTTGATTGTATAAAACCCCTGTACAATTGAGTTAATGAAATTGAAAGTTAAAGTAATTGAAATCCAATTGGAAGTTAAGTGAATCTTAAATAGAATTGAATTTGATTTGGAAGTGAACCAACTTGAATATGGATTAGTGAATATAAACTAATTGAAAATGAATGTTAGTAAAAACATCCACTGTTAATGAATCAAATGTGATTTAAATTGAGAAACCATTTCATTTGAATATTAATGAGAATATGAATGAATATTTATTGGTTATGAATGCTAGTTGGATGATAGTTGGTTGATGGTTGAATTTATTGCTTTTACTGCATTTGCTATGTTGGCACATATAGTTATTATGTTGCTATATGTTGTATATCGATACTATTGTCTATATACATGTTTCTCATCTGTTTGTTGAGTGTTTAGTAGGTGCGGATCGCGTTTGCTTCGCATTTGGAGCTCTCTTTCACGCTATATTAGCCGTATATGCTCGCTAATAAAATATAAGGTACATATCTTGGATTAAATATCGTACTTTTACACTTTTTTCCCTGTGGGATGCCTCATCACTTGATGAGATGTATATTTGTGATATATATACTGTCATTTTTTTTCGGATCGAGCCGCGCAAAGGAGACTATGGCGAATTTTTCCGAAAATTTAAGGCGTTAGAAAAATTTGGGAATTTTTGGGAAAATTTTGAAAACTATAACTTTGATTTTGAAGTTGAAAGTTTAACAATAGTAGTTGTTTTTGAAAAGATAACAAAGTATGATTTGAAAACTTAGTAAAGTTATTATAAAAAGTTTAACTATGGATTTTGGAAAAGTTAATAGATTCTGTAACTTTTCTTACTTGGCAATTTCGAGGACGAAATTCTTTTAAGGGGGGAAATATGTAACGACCCAGAATTTTTATTAATTGAAATTTTAATATTTAATTAATTTAAAATATTAATAAGTGAAATTTATAAGTCGAATAAATTTTATTTCGAATAATTGGATTTAATTGAGTAATTAAATCGATAATTTAATAGTGAAAATACAGAAATAATTGAGAATTGGTTTAAATATGATTGAAAATGATTTGTAAAATTTTATTTTATCATATTGGAGTTAGAATGATATTTTAGAACTTTTAAAATCGAATTAAAATTTTATTTGTGAAAATTGAATATTTTAATATTTAATCGACTAGTGAAATTAGCCGTTTTTCAAACAGTCTCAGAATTGGACGAAACTAGTTCCATTAGATCTGTAATAGTTTGTTATTACCGGATTTCAAGTTTCGTAGCAATCAGAGTTTTTGTTTGATCGTGGCAGCTCGAAACGCATCGAAATTGTTTTTAATATTAATTTGACGAGTTAAAATAGCCATTTTTCAAACAGTCTCGGATTTTGACGAAACTAGTTTCATCGGATCCGTAATGTGATGTTATTGTATGGTTTCAAATTTCGTGTCAATCGGATTTATCGTTTGTCCGGTGCAAGCTAAAACGCCTAGAAAATTATTTAATCGGTTTAATTTTAAATTGAACGTTTATTGCCATAACTCACACAGATGACCAAATTAGCTCCCAAAATACGTTCCATTGTGTTCGGAACGCAGTGTAAACCTTAGGAACGCCAACCGGCATGCTTCGTTTGGAGTTCGGAAATTCCGGGATGAATAGTGTTTGCAAAATTTTCTATATAAACCCCTTCACTCTTCATTTTTCAAATAACCTAAAACCCTAACCCTAACTATTCAGAGCCGCCACTATTGTTCTGAACGGCCAGAAAACATTATCGTTTCTCCTCGATTATCTCCTCATCCACTCCCCGATAGACTTCGACTTCAACTAGAAACTTGTAGATCTCGTCGAGACGAATGTATCCAATGGTGGAGATCGCATTTGGAGCTACGGATCTTCATCAATGTAGCCACGCTCGTGGCCAGCTGCGCACGACTTTCAACGAGCTACAGGGGGCCGAGCTTGCTAGTATTGCGGCCGAGGGTGGTGTTCGTGGAGGCGCGCGACGTGAAGGTGGTTGATCAACTTATCGATGCTCGTGAAGGTCGTATAATCTAACCCTAAATTTGAAGATTGGGTTCGGCCGTGCGCGTGATATTACTGGGTTGGGGAAGAAGGTGGGGTGCGGTCACGATTGCAGGGAGCAAGATCCAAGGGCTGTGATCAAGTGTAGGTTAAAAAAAAAAAAAAAAAAAGAAATTGTAAATTTAGTTTATATAAATTCGTGTAACTTTGAATATTCGTATCGTTTTCATACGAGGTCGAAAACGCGCGAAACCAGTTGCGTTGGGATCGTATGGATGAGCACTACGCTATCGAATTAGATTGGAGTCGTTTGGAGTTAGTGAGAATTTTGGGTGAAATTAAACGTCCGTTTAATTTTATTCGAAATAAAAGCTGAAAACGAAATTGAAATCAATGTGAGAACTTCTCACTCAATCGAATCGGTTTCGATTTTAATTTTAAATAGTTAGATTTAAAATTCTTGAATGTATGTTTGAATGATGATTGTATCTACTGATTGTTAAAATAGATATTATACGCCTTTAGTAAGCGGAGGTTATTTATTAAAAACATATACCGCGAATATTTCACAGTACAGTGAAATTGGTATTATTTATGTACTTGGAGTTGATTTTTCCGCATTATATAGCGGATGAGACCCTATTGCGCCGCCTATTAAGCGGATAATATTTTAAATCCCATATACCGCGATAATTCCTTACTGGAACGGAATTGGTATTGTGCTAACATCTTTGGATGCAGGAAAACAGGTCGGAGGGATCCAACTGGATTCCTCAACAGTATTTATTTGATTTTGGATATTTTGATACTCGTTGATTATCATATCGATATATGATATCGTTGTTGTCGTGATTGACTATTTGGTATGTAGCATCATTGAGCCAAATTTTGGAATTTTAAAAGGATTTTTAAAGTGATTTTTGAAAATTATACGTTTATAAAATATTTTTGGAATTGATTCCTTTTAAATAAATAAACGTTATAATTTTAATGTTATAAAAATTATGATTTTTGAGAAAAATAGTTAAAAGTTGATTTTTGAAAATATGGGGTTAATGATTTTATAAAATGGTTTAAACCGGGATTTTTGAATTTATTGTGAAAAGTTTAAAAATAGGATTTATGAAATTTAATTATTTTATTAATCAAAATGATGAAATTATAAAGGAGTTTAAAGACGTTTTGAAATAATAATATAAATTGATTTATATAAAAGATTTATAAATTGATAATTTATAAATTAAAATATTTGAATTATAAAACGAGTTTTTATAAGTGTTAGAATGAATTGTGAATGAATTTCATAAATGAATGAAATTTATAGAATGATAAATGGTGAAGTTATAAATGGAATTTTATAAGCAGTAGGTTTATAAAATTTGTAAAGTTATTGAAAGAATAGATTTGGGTAAATAAATGAATCTTATAAGTTATAAGATTTATAATTTGGGAAGTTAAAGGAACGATTTTGCAAACAAATAAATTGTAAATATTTAACTAAAATTATGGACCTTTCGTTTATAATTGAGTTATAAATTGAATAGGTTAATAAAGGAGATTTATAAAAGGAAGTTGTTATATAACAAGTAGAAATGGAATTTATAAACATTGTTTTATAAATTCGCAAACGACTTATTTTGATAAGTAAATTGTTGCAACTTATTAATGGAGTTATATTCACGTTTTAGGCAGTGAATAATCCTTTAAAATAAAATGAATAGAAATGATGAAGTTAGTTAACGAAGTATATTCACATTTTGGATAGTGAATATTATGTTAAAGAAAATGTTTCGGAGGTGATGTTTTAAATAGACTTAAACGATCTAACGATGTTTTCAAAATGTGTTGAGATTCGAAACCATAGATTTCAACATCCATTGTTGAAATAGACGTTTTGGAGAAATAGAAGGAAATGGTGGACTATAACACTGTTGTTATAGTAAATGATTTCCGAAAGGAAATGTTTTGTATAGTATTGGGATTTATATATCTATTTTAATTTCGAATCCCTATACTGGTGATTTTGGGTTGTCGTAACGATGTTTTACGCAACATTCGTTTTGGCCCAAATAGATATGTTTAAGAGAATGATTTCCTTATACTTAATTTAGATTTAAGTATATTGAATATTTTCCAAGTGTAGAAAATAAAAAGATTTGAGAATTACTTGTTAAATAAGTATGGAAAATTTTCCAATAATAAAGTGAATATTTTGAGAATTTATCTTTTTGAAGATAAATTGAAAATGAATAATTGAAATCGTATATTCGTTGATGTTTTGGAATGTAAATTCACTATGGAATTTATAAAAGAAAGGGGAATTTGTTTAAAAATAAATATTGATTTATTTTTGAGGTATTGAAATTTTATATCTTGTAAAGATATTTTTGGGAAATAAATAATTTGGAAAATTATTTGGAATCTGGTGATGTTGTGCATATCCATTGATAGTTCAATAACCGACTATCAATATTTACCTTTGAATGGGTATTTGTTGTGATTTGTTTGAATTTGAATGCCACACTTATTTTTCAATAAGCGGTCACTATTCGGGTTAGCCGGGAAAGGACCTTGGGGTCGTATAACCCATTTCGAATATGTGATTTGACGTTATGGATAACATTTGAAGACCGGTGTTGAAGACCGGGTATTTGCGAGAGCGATAGGATGACCTGTCGATTGACTCTGCACCGAGTTGCTCCGGTATAGAGTTCTCCATATGTGATGGGGAATCCGATCAGTATTGTGGATATCCGGATTGCAAGGACTTCTTTGTAAGTGCCTTCGGTTCTGTTCGAGCCCGGAACAGACTTGTATGGATTGTATGTCTGACATTACAAATTGAGATATAAAGCCGATTTCTTTCAAATAAATTTCTGTTGGTGGCGGAGAATTTATTCTCTTAGCTTAACACCCTTCTCTGAGACGTACGAGCTCAGAGGTTATGTAGTTGAAGGTTATCAGCGATATATTCCCAATTTGGTAATGTGACATGCTGAGTGTTGCTGTGAAATGATCATTATTTGATCATTTGTGATATGATCATTTGTTTGATCACTTATCTTTGTGATCATTTCTTTGATCATTTGTTGACCCAAAGCATGGCTTTGTACCAAAGCGTGGCTTTGTGGACGAGACTTCGTCGGACCTCACACCTCGGAATGGTCAAAATAGGAAAGATGCGGCAAGGTTATTGGAGGTAGCGCCCCTTAGGGTATGTGCATTTCCTTCTGGAAAAGGGTGGTATCATGGTATGGAGCCCAGATACTTACTCATGTTGAAACACTTTATTTATTACGGTGTGATGTTGGTTACGAGCGCTCGAATAAAGGTCCCAAAGGACCGGAGGATGGCATACTCGTGTCAGTTGTTACCTAGTTTGAAAGGTAACCCGGCCTTGTGTTGGCAGAGATCCGGTTAGGTTCTCGGGGACGTCCTTCCAGAGGCGTTCTCATGTGGCAATGGGAAGTTCCTTGGCCTGACCATTTGTTGGAAATCCAAAGAAACAATACGATCTTGTACGGTTTTAGTTGTAGAACCTATCATTCACTTATGGTGGCGCCCCACTGTTTGGATGGTAGCTATAGTAGGCATAAGTGCGGAATGCCTATGCTGGCTAAGATTTATATCTTTACTTTCGAAATATTTTACACTATGCACTAGTAATAATATCAAATGTTTCTTTTTAATACGTATCAAGCATCTTTGACTATCATAAGGAGAAATCTCCTCCGATTCTGCGTTTGCATTGTGTGTGTGTACGGGAGGCCTTATGTTAGTCTCATTTTTAAAAGCATTACGAATTGACTTTAAAAATATTCCTCTATTTTGATTTTAAAGATACATAAACCGTTTTGAGTTCTCACACCAGTCACATGACTGACTCGGAGTTTATTGTTTTCCTTCCTAAACTCTGGGTGCCCACCAATTTCCACACGGGCAGTCAAGAGTTAAGGTTTACCAGGATATTCTGGAATTCAGGAGTTGCTGGAGGCAAGCTGGATGACATGGCGTATTATTAGTATATAGTATTTCTTTTCCGCTGTTTGTTGTTGTTGTTGTACACTCTGATGATATGATGTAATGAAATGTGATGTAATGTAATAACTGATATAGTTCTTTGTTTAAAGATTATTCATTTATCTATTATATGTTGTTCCGCTGTGATTGTGAGATTCTGATATTGTTCTGCTGTTTTCTGTTCTGTCCTATCTTTTCTCTCTTCTTCTATCTTTTTATTCTTCTTTAACCATAACGGTACGGTTTTCCGGCCCTCGATTTCTTGATAGTTGATACAGTGGACGTATTGATGTCGGCGTTCGTGGACGAAAAATCGCTAACGTTACAGACATAGGGGTGGATTTAATGTTTTCGATATATAATTTGGGGCTACAAACAGAAATATGCTTTCGAAAATAAACATTGGGGCTATCAATGTGTTTTTATTTAATAAAATAAATGGGAACAGGTGAAACAGGTGGTATATCAGGAGAAAATAATTAATTATGGGGATCATGAATTTTTATAAATAATCATGAGGATCATGATGTTTTAATTGGCCTAGTGATGGGTTCTTGATTAACCTAGGAAAACTATAGAATGTGTGGTGGATAGCCCATATCAAATTTCTAAAGTAAGGAATGTTTTGCTAGAGATGGTTAGCCTTAGGATTTGGCACCCAAGGGTTCATAGTCATCCTGGAAAAACTATGGAGTGTGCGGTGGATAACCCACATCATCTTTTATAAAAAAATGTACGATGGATAATTTGCATTTATTTTAAAGGGATTTGGGACAGACAGTCCTATTAAATCATGACGGATGGTCATTTTAAAGATTTTAGAGGAGAACTCTAATAAATTGATTTTGGATGGAAAATCTAATAAATTACTTTTAGATGGAATATCTAACAAATGGGTGGATGAGATATCCAATACATATGATTTATGACTTTATTTCATATTATGCTAAGACTAATCATTTTGGGTGTAGGGGCATAGTAAATGATTTGCATGTTTTATTTTGGATACTAGTGAGGGAAAAACCCATTCCTCTAAGGGGCGTGGTCTCACTAGATATCTATTTATGATAAGAGATGATAGAGGATTATTCATACCAGACTTATTGTCTGACTCAAAGTTTGTATTTCTCCACAAACTCTTGGGTACTCAAAATTAATTTAAGTAGTTTGAGAGTCGGACACTTTCAGGTTTTTGGATGAATAAGCTTCCGGAGACGTGCAGGAGGCAGCATTAGCGATATAGGAGCTATTTTGTGTATTCCGCTGTGATGTACTAAGAACTGTAAAGTTCATATTTATTAGTTCTCTAATCTTTATACGAGGACATCTTCAAATGTCGCTCTTATCGCATTCTGTGCATGTATATGTGATCCGAACGTGGTTAACGTCTGGGATTATGTAATTAAATCTTAAATTGAAATTCATAAGAAATGAGAAATTCTGTTCTGTTGAAGTTTAAATTTTTCATATTCTTGTTTTTCCATGTTGCCAATAGTTTCAAGATTCTGATTTCCGTCACTTAGAAATAGCACATATGGATGACTCCAGCATCCGTAGCAGTTAGTTTTGAGCCTCCGGAAGTGGTATGTTAAGGCTTATAAATACAAACATAAAGAAGGGTTATATTTTTTTTATAAAGGAAGGATACTCATAAGCCCAACTGCTATAGAGATTAAGAACCAGTTGCTAGAGAAATTTCATTCAACCCCGCTTTCAGGCCACTCAGAAATTGCCGAAACCATGCATAAAACTAAGCAGATTTTTCACTGGCGAGGAATAAAAAAGGATATTCAGGCCTTTCTTCTTGTGATACATACCAATGAATAAAATCAGAAAACATTCATATACCAGGGTTATTACAACCCTTACCAATCCCAGATCAAATATGGGGAGACATATCTATGGACTTTATTGTGTAACTAGCTACATGTTTTTCTTATTTATTATCCTCGTAGTCATTGATAGACTGCCTAAGTATAAACATTTTATTCCCTTAATGTTAGAAAATAGTGCACAGGATTCATGAATCAGCATTATTGCAGAGTCCTTTCATTTTTAATTCTAGTCAAAGAGTCATCTTGTTTTTGTTGCCTATTTATTTTTGCAGCCATTCATATGTAACCATTTAATATAAATAGGTGTGTTAAGAAAGCAATGAGATGATCACCGTTTTATCTTCTTCTTCCTCTATGTGCATGTTATATATATAAGCATATATATAAATAATTATCAGTGGTATCAGAGCTAGTGCTCATGGCTGCTGAAAATTTTGTTCAACCTTCAATTCCACGTTTTGATGGCCACTATGATCATTGGAGCATGATAATGGAAAACTTCTTAAGATCAAAAGAGTATTGGCAGGTTGTTGAGTCTGGAGTAGCAAAACCAGCAGCTGGAGTGGTACTGACGGATCAGCAAAAAGCTGATCTGAATGCATTGAAGTTGAAAGATCTTAGGGCTAAAAACTACCTTTTTCAGGCCATCGACAGGCCAATCTTAGAAACAATTCTTTGCAAAGATACATCCAAGGATATTTGGGACTCTATGAAGAAGAAATATGCAGGTAATACAAAGGTGAAACGGACACAACTTCAAGCACTTCGGACTGAGTTTGAAACATTGCAGATGAAAAGTGGAGAGTTAGTTTCAGATTTTTTTTCAAGAACAATGACAATTGCAAATAAAACGCGGACCAATGGCGATAAGATGGATGATACAACAATTGTGGAGAAAATTCTTCGATCAATGACGCCAAAGTTCAATTATATTGTTTGCTCCATAGAAGAATCTAAAGACATTGAAACTCTATCAATTGATGAATTGCAAGGTTCTTTACAAATTCACGAACAAAAAATGAGTCAGCAGGAACAGGAAGAGCAAGCTTTACAAGTCTCAATCCAGAATCAAATTTCATCACCTAGCAAGGAAACACATGCGAAAGGAGGAGGCAGAGGAAACAGAGGACATAAACAGCCACACCAACAGTCAGAAAACAACCAGTCTCATTATTCTTAAGGGAGAGGCAGAGGTCGTGGCTTTCATCACTCAACAAGCTATAAATCAAAATCAGCAGACAAATCAAAAATTGAGTGTTATAGATGTCATCGATATGGCCATTATAAATCTGAATGTCGCACTAATTTAAATAGAAATCATGGAGAAAAATCTAACTTTGTAGAAAAAGATGAAGAAGAAATATCACTTCTCATGGTGTGCCATGCAAAAGATGAAACTCATCAAAATATGTGGTACTTAGATACCGGCTGCAGCAATCACATGAGTGGAAATAAATTTGCATTCTCTCATTTGGATGAATCATATCATGATACTGTGAAGTTCGGAGATAATTCGACAGTCTCTGTTATGGCCAAAGGAAAAATAACCATTCAAACTAAAAAAGGTTCTACTCAAACTATTTCTAATGTTCTTTTTGTACCAGAACTGAAAACTAATTTATTAAGTGTGCGACAATTGCAAGAGAAAGGTATGAGTTCTCCATCAAAAATGGTATTTGTCAAATTCGAGATGATAAGCTGGGATTGATAGCTCAAGTTAAGATGACAGCAAATCGAATGTTTCCACTTTCTCTCCTCAACATCAATCATGCATGTTTCTCGGCTAAATTAAAGAATTTGGCCTGGCTTTGGCATCTCAGGTATGGTCATCTCAACTTTAGTGGCCTAAAAAATTTGCAGCAGAAGCATATGGTAGCCAGTCTTCCATAGTTTGATTGTCTATCAGATGTTTGTGAAGATTGTATTGTCAGTAAACAACATCGTGAATCTTTTCCAAAAGGAAATTCATATAGAGCAAAAAAGGCATTAGAATTGGTGCACTCTGATATTTGTGGACCAATAAATCCATCTTCAAATGGTGGTAAACTATACATAATCACTTTCATTGATGATTTTATTCGAAAAACGTGGATTTATTTTGTTACAGGAAAAATCTGAAGCTTTTGCTGCGTTCAAAAGCTATAAGGCGCTGGTTGAAAAAGTAGTTGGCAATCCAATCACAGTTCTTCGCATAGATCGAGGGGGAGAATACAATTCACATGAATTTGCAAATTTTTGTAAATCTCATGGTATTAACAGGCAACTTACAACAGCTTATACACCACAACAGAACGGTGTTTGTGAAAGGAAGAATCGTACCATCATGAATATGGTGCGAAGCCTTTTGAATGCAAGTGGTGTTCCAAGAAAATTCTGGCCCGAAGCAGTTTATTGGAGTATCAACATATTGAATAGAAGTCCTACACTTGCTGTTAAAAATATGACACCTAAGGAAGCATGGAGTGGAAGAAAACCTGCTGTAGACCACTTTCGAATCTTTGGATGCATTGCCTATGCTCATATTCCAGATGAGAAAAGAAGAAAGTTAGATGACAAGGGAGAAAAATGCATATTTCTTGGTGTTAGCGATCATTCAAAAGCTTATAAGCTATATAATCCTATCACTAAGAATCTTGTTATTAGTCGGGATGTCATTTTTGATGAAGGAAAAGTATGGAACTGGAGCAGCAATACAAACAAGCAGCAGCTTCCAGCAGAGTTTGATGATGAAAATGTAGAAATACAGCAACAACAGAGTGCCACAGCAGCTCCAGAACGTCAGAACATTCAAAATGGCGCTCCTTTAGCCTCTGAAACTTCACCAACAGCAGCAGAAATTGATGAACAAGCCGATACAACAGTAGGCACACGCTCTCAACGTGTGAGAAAAAGACCAGCATGGATGCATGACTATGAGGTATCTAATATAAGTTATATTGATGACCCACTTATGCATTATGCACTATTTTCAGACTGTGATCCAGTAGTTTATGAAGATGCTGCAAAAGAATCAAAGTGGAGAAAGGCAATGGATGCAGAAATCGCAGCTATTGAAAGAAACCATACATGGGAATTGACAGAGCTTCCGAAAGGACAAAAGACGATTGGTGTAAAGTGGGTATACAAGACAAAGCTGAAAGAAAATGGCGAAATTGAAAAGTACAAAGCACGACTGGTAGCCAAAGGCTATAAGCAAGAGTTTGGAGTGGACTACAAAGAAGTTTTTGCTCCAGTAGCGAGGCATGATACAATCAGATTGCTAATTGCATCAGCTGCACAAAACTCATGGCTTATCCACCAGTTGGATGTAAAATCAACATTCTTACATGGGGATTTGAAAGAACAAGTATTTATTGATCAACCTCCTAGTTATGTTAAGATTGGAAATGAGCATAAAGTGTATAGATTAAAGAAGGCTCTTTATGGACTAAAACAAACTCCACGTGCATGGTATAGTCGCATTGAAGCTAATTTCTTGAGGGAAGGCTTTCATAAATGTCCATACGAGCACACACTTTTTATTAAATTTGGAGATGAAGGTAAAATGCTCATTCTTTGCTTATATGTGGACGATCTAATTTATACTGGAAATGATAAGGCCATGTTTGAAAATTTTAAGCAATCCATGATGCTTGAATTTGAAATGACTGATCTTGGACTAATGCACTATTTTCTTGGCATAGAAGTGGTGCAAACTGATGCTGGTATTTTTGTGTCTCAAAAGAAATATGTTCAAGAAATTTTAGACGGGTTCCAAATGAAGAATTGCAATGCAATGGGCACCCCAACTGAAGTTGGATTGAAGTTTATCAAAGAACCTGAAGGAGAGAAGGTTGACAGCACTCTATATAAACAAATTGTTGGAAGCCTGATGTACTTGACAGCCACAAGGCCAGATATAATACATGGTGTGAGTCTTATCAGCAGGTATATGGAATGTCCAAGAGAGATGCATCTTCTTACTGCAAAGAGAATTTTTCGGTACTTGCGCGGTACAGCTGATTTTGGCCTTTTTTATCGGAAGGGAGACAAAACAGACTTAGTTGGTTTTTCCGATAGTGATTATGCAAGAGATTTGGACGACAGGAAAAGCACATCTGGTTATGCTTTTATGATGGGCTCGGGAGTTGTTTCATGGTCTTCAAGGAAGCAATAAATTGTCACTTTATCTACAACTGAAGCAGAGTTTGTAGCTGCAACAGCCTGTGCATGTCATGCTATTTGGCTGAGGAAGATTCTTGAAGAATTACAATCTAAGCAAGAGAGAGCCACTATAATTTATTGTGATAACAGCTCAGCAATTAAACTTTCAAAAAATCCTGTTCTTCATGGTAGAAGTAAACACATTGATGTGAAGTACCATTACTTAAGGGAGCTCACTATGAAAGAAGTTATTAATCTCATCTATTGCAGAAGTGAAGAACAAGTGGCTGATATATTCACAAAGCCTCTCAGATTACCTACATTTCAGAAACTAAAAAAAATGCTTGGGGTGCATACCTTGAATGATCAAGTAAACTGAGTGTTTGTATACACATCAGTTTAAGGGAAGGAATGTTAGAAAATACTGCACATGATTCATGAATCAGCATTATTGCAGAGTCCTTTCATTTTTAATTCTAGTCAAAGAGTCATCTTGTTTTTGTTGCCTATTTATTTTTGCAGCCATTCATATGTAACCATTTAATATAAATAGGTGTGTTAAGAAAGCAATGAAATGATCACTGTTTTATCTTCTTCTTCCTCTATGTGCATGTTATATATATAAGCATATATATATATATATATATATAAATAGTTATCACTTAACACATCCCTTTTCAGCACCTATGGTAGCTCGAATATTCTTTGACAATATTGTGAAGCTTCATGGAATACCAAAGACTATAGCAAGTGAAAGAGACCCCATCTTTACAAGTAATTTTTGGCAATAATTACTCAAATTGCAAGGAAGTAAGCTAGCCTTAAGCAGTGCTTATCATCCTCAATCCGATGGCTTATCTTAAGTAAATAATCGAACACGAGAGTGCTATTTGAGATGCTTTTAAAGTCATAAACCTTGATAATAGACTATGTGGTCGACACTGGTTGAATTATGGTATAATACCACTTGGAAAATGGAATCATATGACACCATTTGAAATAGTATATGGCAGAAAACCACCAGACTTGCTTAGTTATGCGCCCAAAACAGCAAAAATACAAAAGATGATGGAGCATTTGTTCCCTAGAGACGTCACAATCCAGCTTCTAAAAGATAACCTCAATAGCGCTAGAGAAAAAATGAAGCTACATGCATACAAGCATAAACCTTCAGAGTATTCGAAATAAATGACTGGGTTTACCTGAAACTGCAGCCTTATCGACAAATTACAGCCAGTTCCATGCCCACAAATAAACTCTCCCCGAAGTATTATGGTCCATTTTAGGTGATTGAAAAGATAGGACCAGTAGCTTACAGACTTATGTTTCCTCCTCAAGCCAAAATCCATCCAATCTTACGTGTATCACAGTTGAAGAAACGAATTTGCAGCACCACCACCATAGACCCTTCATTGCCAAGTTTTGAAGCCCAAATAATCCATGAACTAGAAAAGTCCTAACATGAAGAATGCAAAGATAAATAATAAAAATATAACAAAAGTGTTGGTTAAGCAGAAACAAATGCCCGATGAAGATGCTACTTAGGAGGATTACTGGAAATTAATTGCTAAATTCCCTACTTTTGACCTTGAGACAAGGTCAAGCATTGATGGGGGAAGGAATAGTTATTACCCTACTGTTCCACAACTACAACTGCTGTTCAACTATACCCAGAGTTCATCAGAGGAGAAAGGTCAAGCTCAACAAACAAGGAAGATTATGTCTAAGAACCAAAGGGGAAATATGCATGTAAATGACAATTGTGGAGGAGAAGACGAAGATGTGAGTGGAGAATTAATTCGTTAATGGATAGCAGCAGTCGAAATCTAAAATTCTAATAAGTAGAAGGAAAGGAGTTGATAGAGGAATTTCAAAAAATAGTTAGAAGGAAGGAACAGTAGAGTAAGAAGAAGCATGCACATGCAAGTTTCTTTTTTTTCATTCTCATTTTATTTTATTTTCTAACTCTGTTTAAATTTTCATGTAATTAGGACAAGTGTCTCTTTTCTATCAACTGCTCATAACTATAGAATTATATATGTACTATGTAACAGAATTTGCTACTTTTTATGAATGACTTAAGTATGTTTCTCCATCTTCTCTTATGAAATCTTCTTAATCCCCTCGCTGTTGCTCTTATTTCCTTCTATGATCTTGCACTCTTCTTCAACTATTAGTCTCCTTCTTCCTTAACTACACACCATGACCAAATCCTACCGCAAAAACTATGCTAGCACTCAACACATACCTACCCAGTTACTAAAGTAAATGGAATGGGGATGCCAAAATGAAAAACAAGCCTGAACTAACAAATAGGCATACCGCGTAGTGAAAAGTGGACTATTTCTCGGAGATAAACAGACTAAGCGGGTGAATTTTGTCTTATCTGTCCTTGTAATTTTCTTTTGTATCCATTTTTTTATTTGTATAAGCAAATATTTATATAAGTATATAAGGTAAATTTTCTTTTATTTAGGCATATATATAGGTTGTATGTGTGTGTGTTGAGACTGGAGAGGAAAATAATTTTAGAGGGGAGGTAGATAAATAACTTTTGATTCTATCGCTTCTTTTAATACAACTTTCTTCTTTTTTCTTAAATATACATCCAACACAACAAAATGACCACACATTTATTGTGGAATACACATCCTTAAAAATAGATACAACTCTTTAGATACACACATTTTTATTTCAATGGACACAACTCTTTACTAAACAGACACGATTTTTCACTTCAATAGACACGACTGTTCAAGTTTAACAGACGCGACTCTTTAATCCAACAGACACGGCTATTTCATTAAATTTTGGTTTATCCTATATATATATATATATATGTTTATGTGTGTGTAAATGATCAATATCACTATTTTACAGCCTGTTGATATCAACCATAAGTTTCTATTTAAATATTTGTTCTTTACTCTTTCTTGTCACATGTACCAAATATTTAAGTATAAACTTATGGCTAATATCAAGGGCTGGAAATGATGTTAAATAAAGGGTGATATTGATCATAGCTCATATGCACAGCCACCAAAAATACCCATATATGAAAATAAGAGGTTAGAAGTTTAAATCCCATGAAAAAACAAAAATTAATTTTCCAGTTGAAATTTTGGAGCGTAAATAAGATTATAACCAGAAAACCCTATTACGACAAAACAATTATAAAATTTTCCTTTATATTTTTTAATTTACTTTTTATTAAAACTACGTAGAAATCCTATATTTAATAATTTTATAAAAGGGTTATATATGCACATGCTTTGGACGCGCCTACAAATCTCATATATATATATATATATATATATATATATATATATATATAGCTAGGATCAATAACACCATTTTATAGCCTCTTGATATCAGCCATAAGTTTCTGTTGAAATATTTGTTCTTTTCTCTTTCATGTCACATGGATCAAATATTTAAGTATAAACTTGTAGGCCATTTCAAATTTCGGATTTTGAAGAAAATCTCGGGCCAATATCTTGGCTGAAACGAATAAGATTTAAAACTGATAACTAATTAAGATGTCAAACCTCAAGTGAGATGAATGAGATTTAAAACCTTGAGTTATGGCTGATACGAGGGGCTATCGATGGTGTTAAATAAGTGGTGTAATGATCCTAGCTCATATATATATATATATATGTGTGTGTGTGTGTGTGTGTGTGTGTGTGTGTGTGTGTAGGGCAAGGACCGGCTATACCTTATTTTTGCTACAACTTAAACTCCCTTGATTTCAACCACAAGTTATGAATTAAATAATAAAGTGAAGAGACAAGAGAGAGTAAATAATAAAGTGAAGAGACAAGAGAGAGAAAATTCAATTATTCAATTCCCAACTTATGGTTGAAATCAATGGGGATTTAAGATGTAGAAAAAATGAGGTGTAACTGATCCTTGCCCTACACATATACATTCATATATACACATACACACACACACACACATATGCATACATATGTATGCACACACATACAAATACATGCATACAAATAGTGCTAAACAAAGGGTGTTAATGATCATATATTATATATATATATATATATATATGTATGTATATGAATTTCAACCCAGATTTGAACACGTTAGGATCCAACGATGTAAATGTACTATGTCACTAATTGTGTTTTATTTTATATTCAAATAGCCAGTCCTTATATATATTTGGGGTTCAAATCAGATGGCAATCTAATGGTTCAGATTGATTGTATCCCAATAAAATATCTCGTATATATATGTGGTTGACTAGTTGATGGTAAATTGGACTTGAAATGAATTTTTTATTTGGGTATCATGGATCATCTCCTTGAAGAAATAGAAATGTTTTGAGTCGCACTAAACTAGTGTTTAATAATATGTTTATTCAATGGAAATT
The DNA here is from genome assembly GCA_030765085.1 of Allium cepa. NCBI lineage: Eukaryota > Viridiplantae > Streptophyta > Magnoliopsida > Asparagales > Amaryllidaceae > Allium > Allium cepa. Next base: position 735,823,552 of record CM060938.1, on the reverse strand, counting down.
TCATAAATCTAGTCCACTTTTCAAATGCACTTTGGAAACTTATTAGAAATATATGTCTATTTTTGCCACGTTGGAACTAAGTCAGCCCTCCAATGATTTTTGAAAATAAGCCATAAAGAATTGTTTTGGTGTAATTTCAAATGGATCAAATAGGAATTGCTAAAAAAAATCCCTTCCTGCTCCATTTGAAAATGCACCAATAGAGAACTTAAAATCTAGCTCTATTCAAAATTGTACCGATAGAAAACTTAAATAAAGTTCATTCCGGCTCCATTTGAAATTGTGCCAGTAGAAAATTAAAGAAAAAAAATTGAATGAGGCATTTTCCAAATGCACCATGAAGTAGTGCTTACTCAGCACTAACATGGAAAAACATACCATGTTTGTAATAAGTTTCTCCCTTAGTTGGATTAGGCTTGTCTTGTTTCCTCGCTTGTAGATATCGGCGAAACCATTTAGGGGTGTTCATGCCTAGAATCTTAGCTACCTTACCAAAGCCATTTCCCCTAAAAATTACTCATTCTCACTATCTTTTATTGGGAATAATCTTCAACTTTTCCACAAATAGTATTAACATGGATAATTGATTATGACTGTAATAAATCTTTGAAAAACTACATACATTCATACACACACAGATACACACACACACACACACACTCTCTCTCTCTCTCTCTCTCTCTCTCTCTCTCTTAAAATACACTTTCAAAACTTATTGTAAAACCTTTTAAAAAAACTTTTTCAAGTACGTCACTCAATACATGCCTAAATCCCATGGAATTTTAAACCTAGCTCTGATATCAAATGTAACAACCAGCATTTTTCAACTCGTCAATCCAAGATTTGGGTGCTTTCAAACTAGCGTCATGTCGAAAAGTACAAGATATTAGGTTTTTAAAACATTACAAAGCATAATTATAAGGGTAAATTCTAGAACATTGTCTACTTTCAGATCTCACAGCAGAAGGAATTAAAATATAAGTATTGATATTAGATATTTTGGAAAATCAGTCTCCAAAATACTTAATTTTCTTATATACTGTTTTCAAAGTACAAAATAAGTTTAATAGACATTTCATATAATAAAGAGCTACATAAAGAACAATGAAGAATATAAAAACTCCATCCTTTAGCTCCTTTCTTCTCTTATTATACCTAATTAACTACTAACCTATCATCTTGTGGTAGGGGAAAGTAAAAAAGAAAAGGGGTAGGTCATACAAAGATCTGGTGAATGAGTTCAAGTTTAATATATGGTGATAATGTGTAGTTGACTTTAATTCTACTCTATGTGACCTAGGTTATCCTATAAGTGCCCGTGTATTCCTATTGTCCTTTACTTGAATTTTTTTTCAATCATCACATGCTTACACTACTGATATGTGTAGGCTACTACAAGGATCGAACTATAGATCAAAATTCAATAACTAATGATCATCCAATGCTCCTACAGCTGCTCAATATGGAAGCACCACTACTAGAGCTACACGATATGGAAACACATCCATTAGACTACCGAATATGGAAACACTTCCGCTAGGCTTCAACATACAGAAACACCATCACTAAGCTACTAAATATAAAAACACCACCGCTAGGCTACAAAATATAGAAACACCACCACTAGGGGTATATGGGAATACATTTCCCAAAACTATGATAACATGTAACCCAACTAAACATTGAGAGGGAACCTGCAATCCCGACTTATCCAAGTGTCTCATCGTATACATCCATGTCCACCTCTCAATCATAGTATATGCTACTTATTGCTTGCATTGAGATCCATCAACAACATAGTATCATGCCGTGTCAGAATCGTAAATAACAAGGAGTCACATTGTGCCGGACCCATACACTTCATCAGGCATCAGTCAGTGCTGCATGTCCACTACAGAACCTCCTGTGAGTGTCATTTATGATAGAATCACCCCCAGTCGAATAATCGACCCTTTATTTGCTAACGTACATTTAACCAAATTTGCAACATCCTAGCATCAACTCATTCGTAACATGCTTCCTTACTAGCTCTAACGTCCGCACATATGTATACAATACACTTATACATAAAATTAATAATTTTAATAATTTTATTAGTAAACTAGGCCCTAGGTCGTGGTTAAGATTTTACATTTCAGGCCTCAACCAATTGACCGCTGCATCCTATTAGTTGACCTATTATAGTATTAAATTTAGGGTTTTTTTTTATTTGTAGCCATTCAATTTTAATTATTTGTTAACTCGATTTACACAGTGAAGCCTTAGCAATTTACAATGACCAGCCTTTGAAGTTTTATCCTACTTTTTATTGGTTTCAAGCTCATAGGTTTTAATAGATAAATTACACTAGTTTAATTCAGGGTTAATCAATTTTTAGGGTTTCAATTCAATAATAGAGGGGTTCAACTTGGATTAAAATCACATTTATCATTTTATATAATTTCTAATTTATATTTGGATTTAAAAAGTTAGGGTTTGCAATTTAGTTATCAACATCAATGATCGGATAGAATAGATTAAATCAATTGTAAATAACCCACTTATTAAACTAGCTCCCACTCACCTTGGATCCAAGTTCTAACTTTATGCTCTATTGTAGAATTGTCACCCATTAGCTTGCCTCTTCTAGATTCGATTTATTCATATTCGCTTGCTTTGATTTTAGTATATTTTTGCACGAAAGTTTTCCAGTGGAGAGAAGAGATTTTGGTGGAATTTTGGTATGTTATTGATTTCTAGTGAAATTAGGTTTAACTTAGTGTTAGTTTAAAAGGGTGAGAGATTGATTTATAAGGGTTAAAGACTGATTTGGAGCATTGGATTTTCCTTAGAGAATCTTTTTTCTCATCTCACTCCCACATCAGAAACTTAGCAGCAAAGAAATATATTTAGTTCAATCATTATAGTTTAATTGCATGCTTCAATTCGTCAAAATTTTACACCAACGGTCGACCGTCTATGGGGAACAATGGATCGCGATCGATTAAGCCATAGCAGTCAACTGCTCATAATGTTAATTTTGGTGAGTTTTTATTTTTATATTCTATTTTCAAATTTTCAAATGTTTGTCATTTCTTCATACTAACTTTGATTTCGAAGTGTTATATATGAAAATTGTCTAGAAAGTCGTTGCGAACATAATAGTGCAAGCTTCATAGCCAAATTCAGATGTTTGTGAAAATTTCATTTTGGTCCTTGTTTTATTTAATTTAATTTTCTTATTAAATTTTTTGTTAAATTTTCAGGTTGTTATAGTTGAAAGCTTCAGGATTTCAGGGTTTTGGCAAACTATCGAAGAAGATGTCTATAAAAGGAAGAATACTTGGCTATTAGATGTATTAAGTAAAAAAATATGATGAAACTTTAGTTATTTTTGATGGAATATAACTATGTTCATTCATAGTGGTATCATAAATAATTTATCTTTAAGCTGGAAGATGGGTCATTTTAATTTGCAATGAAATGTTGATTGTGAATTTATTTAAGTACCATTGCTCAGTATTATGTACAGGAAAAAGGGTTATCATATTATCTATTGAAAACAAGACTAAAGTGACTATAATATTCTAATGTTCATTTTTGCATTATGAAACTTAGGATATTACATTTTGTTAGAAATGAAATATGGAATTAGAAGTTTCATAGTGAAAATGTTTAGAACACTGAAATATAATTAAATTTGTACAATTATGCAAAGATGGTATTTTTCAATTGCTTAAAAGTATATGTAATTTTAAACGATATATGTATTTTTCAGTGAAAGGAAACGTTTTATCCTTTTAGAAATGATGCATGTTTTATCTTTTCACCGATTAGTTCTTTTTTAAATTATATACAAAAATGGGGTTTTTGTGCCCTTATTCAAGACAATGCATTTGCACTAACAAATTATATTTTGTAATTAACTTTTTGATAAAAATAATAATATCACTAATCATTTATAAATAAAATTATCGATTTTTACAAGATATGGTAGTCCCAAATGTTTAAAATATATTGTTCTTTTGGTAGTGATCTATCGTACATCATATATTCAACCATCATATATATAAAATATACTTGTCTCAAAATTAAATAACATATTTGTATGGGGTAATATTTCATCTACACATTAACAAAAAATTATACAATGTTAACTACATTTACTTTTCTACTAGATTAAGAAAGAAAGGTTTTGTTGTATAGAATTAGGATCTCTTTAGAAGTTGCTGTCTAATAAATAATTATGCATATAGTCGTTTCTTAAACTATTTCCCTTTAAATATAATTATTTGGAGCCACCCACTTACACTGTTAGAGCATCTCTAGCAGTGGACTATCATGAGGAAGAAGAAAATAATGGGAAGAATTCCCATCGTTCCAGTAGTGAACGTGGATACAAAAAGAAAAAAAAATCCCTAAACAGTTTTAAGAAAATCGTTAATGTATTTTAACCTAAACAGTCTCCTAAAAACCATTTAATTGGTTTTCTGAAAAAATTATTTGAATTTTAAATGGTTTTAAAAAAACTGTTTAATGTATTTTTTATTTAAAAAAAGTTATTTATACCTAAGTGGTTTTCTGAAAACCATTTAAGAACCAAACAGTTTTGTGAAAAACTATTATGGAATCTACATGCATAAAAAAGGGGGACAGTTCCCACCTTGTCTTCTTCTCCATGCTCAAATTCCCACAAAATATAACCTGCACCTTAATAGGCTTAAATTTTTTCCAAATCAAAAACCTAAGTCCACTAGTGTAGGGATCGTTGGTGTTAGTAATCTAAAATAAATAAGAGTATGTCAGAGGGCCATCAATATGAAATCATAGCGGAATAATTAAGTATAATAAAACATATGTATATACATTACCGATGCCAATACTTTACGTATCTTATGCCCTTGTTAATGTAGCGCATGCATAAGGAGATCCGCCTTTCAACCATTCTTGCCTTGTACTGGTACCTATCCTTCTAAGTCAATCTTGCGGGTTATAATAAGGAGAAGGTTAGAACAATGTTCTAGTAACTGGTAAATTACATACTTTATCCATAACACTAGTTTATACTGATTGTTTTCCATTACATTTTATTCCTATTATTTAAAGCTTAATCAGATTGACTTCATCTACGCGTACGATACACTCAACCTGCTCCAAGGTATAATATATATATATATATATATATATATATATCTATATATATATATGTATGTATGTATGTATGTATGTATGTATGTATGTATGTATGTATGTATGTATGTATGTATGTATGTATGTATGTATGTATGTGTATGTGTATGCATTATTTATAAGCATCGCTATCCTTATAAAGAAGGATCCGCTAGTATCCGTAATTAGACATTACACTCTAGCTATCTAACGGCTTTGTATCGAATATCCAATTCGAAATCCTAGACAACGACTACACGTATTGTATGTAAACATTGAGAGGATCCTGCAATGCCAGCTCGCGTCAAAGACGACTTAGGGCCTAACAATCATTCGTGTCCAAAACTCAATGGTAAAACTACTTATTGCACCGCACCGATTATCCAAAAAATGTCTAGGCCGAATTGCTAGAATACACCGAGGAACCACCCATTAGTGCCGGTCTATAAAACACTTACATTATGGTGCTCTCGACCTATGTATACAACTCTAAAATATATAGTAACAATATTGCTGACATAGCGATGAGCTTTTGCCCACCTTCCAATTTAAATTTCCTAACATAAATCAAGGAAAAACCTTCCTGGTTACTTAATAACCTATGTTGAAATGAAGTAGACTCCAATTGGCTATTTAAGACTCTAATTCCGAATAGAACCTATGGTATATTCTCTAACATATATGCGAACGCATATCCCCACTGGTCCCATAATTGGAGATGTCTCATATTGGTATAATGTATACACAACTGTTGGTAGCCTCTTGAAGAAGGCAGACTTCTATTGTGTAACATTATTGACTTCGCATTTCAACACTTACTAATGACAGCGTCATTTATAATTATTTTATATATTAGCTAGACCCAATAATGCACATCTATTAGAAATGTATTCTTGAGCCCATATAATTTCAACTGGAAAATTATTATGCCTTCGAAGTTCAATTGTTAGTATTAATTTACTTACTTGAACTTATTTCTTATTACATTAATGCCATTAAATACCATTTATCACTCATTTATAATTAATATGTTAAATATCATTTAATGCTTCATTTCTAATTAATACAATTAAGTATAATCTACTACTTCTTTTCAATTAATATCTATTTGAATTGATTACTATAACTTCTCTAATTCTTTATTTCATTGTCTTATTCATATCTGTTGTGTTTACTATTTGTTTTCTCACTTATGTTTACTTACGTATATTAAACGACAATGGGATTATTATTACTACTACTTCCATTCATAACATTTTAATTCTACATTTTGGGATTTCTACATTTTAATACATTGGAACAGTATCTTCCCAAAAAGGAAATGTTATCCTTGTAATTTCCCATAAATTGTCTAAAAAGAGGAATTATGTTGTGTTCGGAGTTACAAGTAATTAACCTTTCTATTTTTATTGAAAATAACAGTACAAAGTATGGTAAACATCCATATTTTTCACATCTCTTTCCTTTTGGCATATTCCTTGTTATTTCAAATGACACACTTTCATATATAACTATGTTAATTGGGTTTTTATTCCAGCAGAATTCAAAAGGAGTTACAACATTCAGATTGCGCCAGGACAACTCGAAACTTGGTTGGAAGACCTAAAAGTACATGACAAAGAAACCTCGGAAGTTCGGACCAAAAATATGCAAAGTATTTGGATCAGCATTGATCCAACCCAATTAGATCGGTACCGATCCAAATTATTGACATGTGGATCCTCCATTCCACATGCGTTATATACCTGCATCTCTCTTAAAATTATCCACCAAGTTTCATAATATTCTGAGCATCCGAGTGGAAGAAGTCAAGACTTACTCGATTCGGATTACAGTTCATCCTAATTTACAGGTGAATCATCGTCAAAACAATTCAACAAGCTATGAGATCACATGGGGAACCTCACATGTAGGAATAGAAGCTAACGAAAAAGGAGTTGTGCTAAAATTGCACAATGTTTCGGATCGGTACCAATCCGATTCAATAGGATGGGTACCGATCCAAAAAATTAGTTCCAAATCACCTCAAATTTTACGTGCCTCCTCCTATGGATAACTACAGGCTTCTGGTACTCTAGCTCTTATCCAAGTACTATAAAAATACTAAAAGTACCATCCTATTTTCAACAGGAACGGGGCTGGCTGCTCTGATCACCGAAAAACTCTACTACTAATATTCTTTAACCTTCTTTCTCCTCACAATAGCCACCATGAGACAATTAAGATCCTTCTTTTTGTCTCCACCAATGGTGGTCTAATCTTTGCATGTTCAATTATTAAAATTGCAAATAGCTTGTATTTGTGATCAACATTCTATCTATCAATAACATCTATATAAGGGACGTAGGCTTCGTTAACAGCCAAACCACTATAAAAATCTTGTGTTTCTCTACTTTATTTTGTCTTTTCTGCAATTTAGAAAGTGTTTAGCTCTACTTTATTTGTCCTGATAAACAGGATTGGTGCTTTCACAATCATATTAGAGTGTTGATCTATTTTTTTGGGTTACCATTTGGTGCTTTCATTAAGAACATTGAATTCAGACTTAGATCCAGCTATCTACTTTGGATCAGATAGGTTCAGAAGTTAGATCCTCAATCTCTGCTTGAATGATCTGTTGCAAAAAATCAATGGCACCAGGAAGAAGGAGAAATGATTTCAGAAGGTCCATAGGAGCTGTAATTGCTAGAGAAGCGATCAATCCTCAGCAAATTGAAGTCAATGGCGCCAACATAGGAGATCGGGTGCCAGGATCCTCTATTCATCATGAAGTTGTTACTAAACATGAATTAAATAAGATGGTTGATTAAATTAATCAGAAGATGGAAAACAAAAAAAGATCTCTTATGGAAAAATTGAATGCCCTATTGACCTTACGGTCGCTTGCTGCCCAAGAACAATGACAGAGCCCACGACTGCTATAGAACAAGAAAATCCTTTTGTATCCGGCCTAAACAAGAGAAATAGAAAGTAGCAGCAGAAAGAACTGATAGGTGGAACTGTGGGATTAATATGGAAGGAAACGTAAACATTCCACCAACTGTGAGGCAACCAGTTACAAACTTGAATCTAGGAACGAAAACCCCACGAGAAGATATCGCTATTGATCTCTTCGACTCAAAAGATGGTGAACGACTTGATGATGACAAGTTGGAAAGAAATACCAATGCATTCAATGATGCCAGGGAGATCCAAACTGCCACTACTAGACCAACTGCAAGCCAATGGAACCCTAAGGGAGTAGCTCTCTCGAAGAAAGGAGAGCCTAGGCTTTAGCCTACCTACCAAGATCGTTTGTAAAATCAAACACTTGATGTAGTAACTGAGAACCAACCCGTAAATTACTGGACATCTAAGACTTATATCACGGACGTGGTCAAGGGACTAATGGATGAAAGAAAACATAGAAGGGATATTGAATGTGGAACCACTCTAAGTCGGACTCCCTTCACTACCTGAATAAGTGGTACTCTGAAAAGTTCACTATGCCGACTATTCCGTCTTACGATCGAACGAGAGACCCAAAACCTCACTTGTAAAAGTTTTGTTGGTACACGGATGGAGCAAATGCTTTGAATGTTGTTCGATGTAGATGTTTCCCGATTTTCCTAGAGGAAATTGCTCCTATGTGGTTCACCAGGCTTCCGCCAAGATCAATCTCTACCATCAATCAACTAGCAACAAGATTCCTTGATCAATTTAGGCTTCACATGACACAACTAAAAGATGTGATGTCCTTATCCAGCCTGTTCTACGGCCGAAATGAATCTCCGAAGTCCTTTATGAATCAGTTCAACATTGCAGTGACAGAAGTAAGTAATCTAAACGAGGAAATGGTTTTCATGGTATTAGTCCATGCTATCCACCCCGAAACTGAATTTGAAAAGTGGATCAAAATTAAAAAACCTACCACTAGAAAGATCTTCAACTGAAAAGCGAGCCAGTATTTGAGATTGGAAGAGACACGTGAATTGGAACGGAAATCTTCCAACTTACATCCAACCAACATTAGGCAGAGTGGTATGTTGACAAACCAAGACATAAATACCTTCGGAACCGCTAAAGGGAATGCAGGAAAAAATGGGATTCAAAAAAGAAAGAACAAGAACTCCAATAGGAGAAACGGAAGTAATAAGCGATTTAAAGGTTTGAGGCCCAACGAATACACCCCACTCACTGATACTCAAGAAAACATTTACCTCGTGACACATGGCATGCAAGAGTACAAGAAGCTACCTAAAAAGGAAGCAACCAAACAAAAAAAGTGTTCTGGAAAGTACTGCCGCTTCCATGAGACACATAGCCACAACACCGACGAGTGTCGTCACCTGAAGAACTTGATTGAGGGGCGGATTCGAAAAAATAAGCTTCAGCAGTATGTGAGGAAACCATAGAATCCTGACAAACTCGTAGCACCCTAAGCTCCTAGTGATCAAGGTAATCAAGCTGGAACCAGTAAAGAGGGACCAAGATGAACTGACTCTATACTCATCATTGGAACAATATCTGAAGGGCCCTATCCCATGCAGAAGAGTTAGGGAGAAATGGAGTGGTATGCGAGCTCATTAAAGCACGCTATGAAAGATTCATATTTTACGATCGAAGATGGAACCCCTACTATGCAGCACAGAACCCTGAACGATGATATAGTATTCTAAAATTGAGATACTAAAGGGACAAAAGCCCTAACTCTCGACCCCATGGTCATGATAGTAAGAGTCGGACCCACTATGGTCCGATGAGTACTGGTAGACAGTGGCAACACTATCAACATCCCTTTCAAACGCACATTTGATCAGATGAAGATGGGTATGAAAGATGTATTCGATTGTCGGAAAAAGATTCAAGGATTCACCAATGAACCCAAACAACCTGTCATAATGATTGACTTAGCCATAGAACTCGGAGATGGTGACTGAAGAGTCACCTTTATCCTATACAGTTAATGCTCTTGACAGATTCAAAGCGGTGGAGGTGCAAAAAGTCATAGCGGGGATACAGCGAGGATAAGCGGGATATAGCAGATGACTCTAAAATAGCATATAAAACTCGTACTTAATGTTTTTACAAATATATAAATGGTAACTAAATGAAAAATCATCATTCAATTGAATTATAATTAATACATAAATAATTTTAAATAAAAATATGTGCAAATATACTTTAAATAAACGTAAAACTGTTATATAACGTAATTGAATTTAGTAGAATATTAGAGTATTTTCATTTCTGAAAATATATTAAAAATTAAATCAAATAAAAATTAGTTTCATAATTTTTATAATGCATAAATGCAAATTTTCAATTCATTTTATTAAAGAAGATATAGCGGAAATAGTGAAATATAGCGGGAATAACGGGATATAGCGGAAATAGCGGGGCTTAAAGCGGGAAGGCTATATTTTGGGGCTACATGGAAAAATCATTGCGGTAGAAATCCGCTATGAGATATAGCGGAGTTATAGCGGGATAATAGCGGGGCATTGACTACACAGCCTTAATCTGAACCTTTGTGATCATATATGAAATTTCCACCTACAACGCCTTCCTAGGGTGTCCGACCTCGGCAGATTTTAGGATTGCTTTAGCTCAATGGTGTCTAGCTATGAAATTTTCGACAGAAAATGGAGTCGGGCTGATCAAAGGAGACCAGAGTGCCACTAGGGAATGTTATATCGTGGAACTACGTGAGTTTAAAAGAAAAGATGTAACACTCCACACCCTTTAGTACACCTAAAGGGACACTGTAAAAGGCATGAAGCGTTATTGGTATAACTAAAACTAGCCGAGACTAAAATTCACATGACAGAAAAAGGTAAAAACGGCGGAAACAATTTAAATAATAACTTATTTGCAATAGAACTTCATAATTGCTTTAAAAACCAAATAAGTTACCAAATACCAAATACATCACGTGTCAAAATACCATACATTTATGTCTTATGAAATCGAAGAAAACCATAGTCTTAAAAATCAGAGCACAACTATTCCCCAACGTGTGCCGGTACAAATAAAGAATAAAAAGCTGAAAAAAAGAAGTGGAAGTACACAGTGGAATCTCCTTCAAAGAAACCTCCAAGAAACTGCAACTTGCTGTCATCTTCCTTGATTTCCTATGGGGGAAAAAGTAGAAAATGGACGAGTGGGTCAGACTAAAAGTATGGTGAATGATATTAATTTAATGGACTTCACAACAGTTCTAGTGTATAAAAGGAAATAAAGGAAATAGAGAGAAGAAATTAGCTGGAAATAAATACGAATTAACTAAATCAACATAATTGACTAACTTTGATTGTTTGCACTTGTTTTTGACAGCTGCTTAGATTAGGCTGAATTCCTAATACTACCATTTGATCGGCCTGCTACTCCATAGAGTCTACTATGGACCGAACGCTAAAGCTCCCTATGCAGTAGGCATTGGTGCCTACGAAAGACACACACTAAGCGCTTAGAACTTATAATGATTACTGAGCACCCGAATTGAAGTCGCACATGCAACCGCCACCTTGCTCATGTTACTTGTTGTTCCACCTATTGAGTCTTCTTATTACCTTAATATCCAGCATAAGCGTGCCCCTTGTCTCACTTCTGGATTATGTGAGACAACTCGTCTCACTTCAGGGTTGTGTGGGTCACCTCGTCACTTCAGAGTTATGGGAAACACCGTGTCCATAGAAATAATAGAGAAAATGCTGTTGGTACTGGCTAGTCATCCAAACAATATCTAGTTGCACCCCTTGCCCAAATCCCCATGATTTGGACTTCTACTTATTGACTATTAACTACCGTTATTAACATAAGCATACCCCTCGTCTCACTTCAGGATTATGTGAGACACCTCGTCTCACTTCAGGGTTATTTGGGACACCTCATTTCACTTCAGGGTTATGTGAAACACCGTGTCCATAGAAATAGGGGAATGTTATTTGGTATAGGTCCTAATTTAATTATTTTCTTATTAACTTAGATAAATTATTTAAATAAGCCTTTACTTTTGTTCTTACTATCTATGCTTACTAATTTATCCTAAGTCTTAAAATAAGCCTCACTCTATTCTATTTTTTATTATAACATTCGTTATAATCATGCTTATTACTTAACCTAAGGTCTAAGTGTAAAAATAAGCCTCTTTCATCTTATACTCTGTTTAGTTATAATACTAAGTAATAACTAGGCTAATTATCTTTAATTAGTCCAATTCTAACTTCAATATCATAATTAGGCTAAATTTCAGTCTTAATTTCGTTTTTATTACAATCTTTACATTATCTTCCATTATTTCAGTACTCTTATAGTTTTAATCCAAATTCACATTTAATCAATCCTAATCAATACGCGAAGAAGGAGAATAAAAGAAAATGGAAAATAGAGGAAAATCCAAAGCGTAGGAAAAAGATGTAAATAACGCATAAAAAACAGTAAATAGATTAAAATACTGTAAATAAACTGTTAATAAATGGAAAAGCTGTAATTAACAGAAATAAACTAAAATTAACTGAAATGAATAGCTAAAAGAAACAAACTGAAAAAAATTCTAAAAACCGTAAATAAACTACTAAAGGGTTATTCCAAAAATCGTAGTAAAACTACAACTATTGGAAACCCTATTATTTTATATCACTTAAAGAAATCTTTAAAATAATTACAATCACTCACCTGTGGTCCTAAGATCTTCCCTTTAGGCCTTCTCGGATCCACTCGGGGTTGTTAAATATTTTAATTTAAAACAATTTTGTCCTTGGAAAATTATTCCGCTTAGGGTCCTTCTTGAAAAGGTGAACCCAATTGGAGAAAATCTTAGAATGAGAAAAAGTGTTAGGCCTAGGGTCTTATTTATAGAGGTAGATGTGGATCTCAAACTGTTAGATTTGGGGATTGAATAGGATGCAACCATGTCATAGGATGAATTGGAGCCATTGGATGCAAGAACGGAAGGAACGGATGAAGCTAAATAACGCAAATGACGTACAAAATTTTGCCATGAACGAAGGAATTTTCTTCGTTCATTACCCAAGGCGGGTCGACCACCCCTCCCCCTAGGTCGACCGGCCAGTCGACCTAGGGCATGGTTAGGTCGACCCCTTGGTAGACCTAGCCTATTATATTATTATTATTACTATTTCCGCTTTTCTTCTTTTCTTGTTTATTTGTAACTCTCTAATATTAACTCGGATTTTGACATTCTGTATATGAAATTGTCTGGAAAATTACCACGGAAACAATGGTACAACTCCCGTGGCTCAATTCTGATAACTTCACAAAGTTATTTTATTATTTCATTAATTCATTAATCAATTATTATAGCTTAATTTATAGGTTGTTACATTCTCCCCTCCTTAAGAGATTTCGTCCTCGAAATCTCTAGGATAGAAGAATGAACTAATTGTTTTATCCAAGTTCTACAACCAACTACTCAATCATCACCCATTCATTCATTGTCCTTAAGTTTTTCTAATGCAATTTATGATACTTATGCAATTAGTGCAGTGTCGATGTCCCTAACTAATGCAAAAGATTAGGCGGTCCATTGATTCAGTTGACCTCCTTTTATGCAATCATGTACGTGCCATGTATCCAAATGAATGCAAAAATTCCCTAATGATAACTGATAGTTCTATATGCATGCTACAATCATCACCCAAATGCAACAATCATATGATAATTATCCATTTATAGCAATCATGGAAGATAGGATAAAAAAGTGCACACATCCATATGCATATGCTCTAGTGTCCTAGTTAGGCCGATCCCTAAGAGATAATAGTGCCTAGTGTAAGTATATGCATCCACAGCATTCACTAGCAAACACTTGCAACCACTAGCATAAGGATAATATAGGAAAGAACCTATTCAAAACTAAAGATGGAAAATAGAAAATTCTAAAACTTACTATCGAAAAGATGAGGATAGGAAGTACGAATTTTCTCTTCAGCTTCCCAAGTAGCGTCTACAACATCATCTCCCCATTGCACCTTCACTAGCGGAACCTCCTTATTCCTCAGTCGCTTGCTGTCTCTTCCAACAATCTTCGTGGGGATACGCCAAACTAATGCTTCCCTTTCTACCTCCACCTCTTCCAACTGACTTGGCTCTACAACCTCCGCTGAGTCATGTAAGCACTTTCTCAAGTGAAAAACATGAAAAATGTCATGCACTCTTGTGAGCCCTTCTGGTAGCTTCACTCGGTAAGCCATCTTCCCAACTCTCTCCATGATGGGGAACGATCCAACAAATCTGGGGGCTAACTTTCAATTCGATTCGAACCTTACCACCTTCTTAAGAGGGGATACTTTGGTAAAAACTAAGTATCCAACCTCAAACTCAATGTCTCTCCTCTGCTTGTCCGTATAAGATTTCTATCTGTCATGAGCTATCTTTATCCTTCGCTGAATCAAATCCACTTTCCCCAATGTCTCCCTCACAATGTCAAGCCCAAGAAGCAACTTCTTCGTAGACTCTACCCAACATAAAGGTGACTTACATGGTCTCCTATATAAAGCCTCGAATGGTATCATTCCTATGCTTGCTTGGTAACTATTATTATACTTAAACTCCACCAATGGAAGATGCTCCTCCCAAGTTCCTTCAAAATCCAAAATGCACATCCGCGGTAAATCCTCAAGCACCTTATTGACTCTCTCCATTTGGCATCTGTCTGGGGTTGATAGGATATACTCAACCTAAGTCGCGTCCCTAAAGCCTCTTGCGAGCTTCCTCAAAACTCGCTAGTAAAAATAAGGTCTCTATTGCTCACTATGCTAGAGGGAAATCCATGTAGTCGGACTATCTCTCGAACATATAGGGATGCCAAATAAGATGTCGTCCTCTTGTTCCTAATAGGAATGAAGTGGGCACTTTTGTTAAAACAGTCTACGATTACCCAAATGCTAATATTCCCCTTTCTATAATGGGGTAAACCATCTGTGAAATCCATCGATATTTTCTCCCACTTCCACTCTGGCATATCTAAAGGCTGAAGTAATCCACCAGGTTTCTATTGCTCCGCCCTTAACCCTGTGGCATATAAGACACTTAACTATGAACTCCACCACATCCTTCTACATGCCATTCCAGTAAAACATCCTCTTCATGTCCCTATACATTTTATCACCACCTAGATGAATAGTCATACGGGAACGAGGTGCTTCCTCTAAAACTGCTCTCAACAAGTCACTAGTGTGGGGAATACAAAGCCTTCCATCTCTCCTAAGCCACCCTCTACCATTTGTGGAATAACGTTGGAGATGTCTAGAGACCTCTCATCGGCTAATCCTATCCATAATGTCCTTGAGCTTCGACTCCTCTCGCTGCCTCGAGCTAATTTGATCCATAAGGGTAAGCTTCACTTCAAGCGTAGCTAACAATCTAGGGATAATGTCCATAGAGGGATTAAAATCAAAATTAGAAATAAACTCCAAGCTCTTTCACTCTATGAAAAAAGGAATAAGGGTTGCTTTCTTCCTACTCAATGTATCTGCAACCACATTACCCTTGCCTGAGGTATTAGCTATCTCAAAATTGTATAATGCCAAAAACTCCATCCACTGTTGCTGCCTCAAGTTCAAGTCCTTCTACGTGGATAGGTACTTCAATGACTTGTGGTGGGTAAAAAGCTCAAACCTCTCTCCAAGCAAATAGTTCCTCCGAGACTTGAGGGTAAAAACTATAGCAGCTAACTCAAAATCATGGGTAGGGTAGTTCTTTTTATGTGTCCTCAACTGCCTAAGACCATAACATACAACCCTTCCTTCTTGCATCAACACTACTCCTAAACACATCCCACATGCATTAGTGTATACCATAAAAGGCTTAGCTCCATCGAGTAAAACTAACACTGGTGCACTATTAAGGGCTCTCTTAAGCTTCGTGAAGGAATCCTTATAATCTACGTCCCAAACGAATGCTTTACTCTTCTTAGTAAGGTGCATGAGTGATGCCAAAATCTTAGCAAACTCTCTAATGAACTTCCTATAGTAGCCTGCCAATCCTAGGAAGCTCCTAACTTCAGTGACGTTCTTGGAAGCCTTCCAAACTTGCACTACAATCACAAAGCGGGGTCAATAGCCAAACTTTCTTTTGGGACCACATGACCTAAGGAACGTACCTCCTCTCTCCAAAAGTGACATTTTGAAAACTTAGCTTTCAAATGATGACTACGAAGTGTACAAAGATCCTCTTCTAAATGAACAGCATGCTCCTTCATATTCTTGGAAGGTACCAAGATGTCATCCATGAATACAACCACAAACTTAATTAGGACCTCTCTAAAGATGCAACTCATCAAATCAACAAAGTAGGCTGGGGCATTGGTTAGCCCAAAAGGCATAGCCAACCACTTGAAGAATCCGTCTAGTGTCCTAAATGCGGTCTTAACTATGCTATCATTGGTGACCCTAAGCTGATGGAATCATGTGGCTAAATCAAGGCGGGAGAATACCAAAGAGCCAACTAACTGGTCAAAAAGATCATCAATCCTAGGAGTGGATATCGGTTCTTCTTTGTGAGCTTATCTAATTCTCTATAATCAACGCAAAGTCGAAGAGAACCATCCGCCTGAGTAGCAAAGACGACTGGTGCTCCCTATTCTGATATGTTTCTCCTTATGAAACCCTTCTTCAAAAGCTCATGGATCTACTTTCTCAATTCCTTCCTCTTCCTAGGTGCCATGTGCCTCATGGGTAATGCTATTGGCTTAGCATTTTTAGTGAAATAAATCCTGAAGTCAATCTCTCCCTTAGGGCGTGGTCCCCTAAACTTCTCAAAGATGTTTGAAAAATCTCTAACGAAAAGAACTGAATCTAGCTCTACTGAAGATGAATCGAGAGAATATAGGAAACTCAATATGACTAACTTTGCGTGTTGCAAGAAACCTCAAGATTCCTACCACTTCATGTCTCTAGTCTAACGACTTAATTTTTATAGTCTAATATATCTCCATATGTAGATAGCCAATCCATCCCCAAAATCATCCAATACCCCAAAATCCCAAAACACAGATGTCGTAGTTGAATTCTACACCTAGGATAAAAAATTTCAAACCCCTACAAACCATAGATAAGTGTGTCGATCCTCCCATTGGGTTTGAAACAACAATTGTGTCTACTACTAAAGAAATGTCTAGGTGCAAACAATCCATAAGAGAACAAGAGATAAAAGGGTGTGATGCTTCAGAATTGAATAGAGCTCGAATGGGAAAATCAAAAATAGAAATCAAACCTTCAGTTGTGACTTTCCTACCTCTATCTGGAATCCCGCCTGAAGGTGCTGCGTCTAATGCCTGAATCTATGCGACCGGTGTACTAGCTCCCTGTCCCGTCCTCTGGGGATAATTCATACTCAAGTGACCAGTTTGCCCACAATTAAAGCACTTTCCCTTCATCTTCTCCCTCTTGCAATCCCTAGAGATAAGTCCCATGATTCCACAGCTACCGCACTTCAATCCTTTCTTAATCTGGTTTTGAGGGTCATCGCCTTCTTCTTCTCTTTATTGTTCCTCCACCATTTCTTCTTCAAACCTTCCAATTAACAACTTCCTTTGACTCTCCTTCCTTAACTGCATCAGACATAAGCGCCATCTTCACTAAAGATTTGTAAGTGGCTCCCATCGGCACGTGAGTCAACAATAATCTATGAAGGGGCCGATTCAATCCCTTTGCAAACTTCATAGCTTTCTTGTGCGCGTATTCACCAACTCCATTCCGAACCACGACAATTCTAAATTGATTGATGCACTCCTTCACTGACAAACTTCCTTACTTCAAATTGATAAACTGGTCTAAATTAACACTCTCCTCTGTTTGATACAAAAACTTCCTATCAAACCGCTCCCGGAATCCATTCCAATTCATCTCCCTTCCTTCTAACTCTATGACCACTCACTAATACGAAGCCTTCTCTTTCAGCTGCCAAGATGCTAGTTGAACTCACTACCAATAATCCAATCCCAATAGTCAAAATATCCTCTATGTGCCTCTAAGCCAGGCTCTCACCTCTACAAAAGTCTCCTTACCAAAAAAAGTTTTTCCACCCAAACTCGCAAAATCCTTACAAAGCTTAGAGAAATTGACGATGACAGGTGGGTTGATGGGATTCCCACCCACTAGTGTTG
The DNA here is from genome assembly GCA_030765085.1 of Allium cepa. Taxonomy (NCBI): domain Eukaryota; kingdom Viridiplantae; phylum Streptophyta; class Magnoliopsida; order Asparagales; family Amaryllidaceae; genus Allium; species Allium cepa. The sequence goes on along the minus strand of CM060938.1, from coordinate 735,805,296 downwards.
GACCAGGCGCTTGCCTGTGCATCTCTGGAGTTGTGTCTTGTAGATACCTACGAAACCAGGCTGGTACTAGAATGCCCTCGGGAAGTTTAGGTGCATCCACCATTCTACGAAAAGAAAAGGATAGTTTAGGAAAGAGTCGAAGGGAGATTAAATTAGACTTTTGAAGAGATTTTTGTAAAAACTCTTTTATACTTAAAAACTAATTCTAAGAGTTCTTTCTAAAAACTACTTTTAAAACAAGTTATTATTACTTTCGAAAAATACTTTAATTAAAAATAAATTTTTAGGAATCTTATAACCTTAGGCTCTAATACCATATGTAAAACCCTAAACCCTTTAGTACACCCAAAGGGACACACTAAAAGATATGGAGTGTTATTGGTATAACTAAAACCAGCAAAGACTAAGATTTACAAGACAAAATAGGTAAAAACAGCGAAAATAATTTAAATAATAACTTATTTAGAACAAAACTTCATAATTGCTTTAAAAACCAAATAAATTACCAAATACCAAATACATCATGTGTCAAAGTACTATACATATATGTCTTATGAAATCAAAGAAAACCATTGTCCCAAAAATCAGAGCACAAATATCCCCCAACATGTGCCAGTAGAAATAAAGTACAAAAAGCTGAAATAAAAGAAGTGGAGTACTTGTGGAATCTCCTTCGAAGAAACCTCAAAGCAACTGCAACATATTGTCCTCTTCCTTGATTAGCTATGTTGGGAAAAAGGAAAATTGGAGGAGTGGGTCAGATTAAAAGTCCGGTGAATGATAGTAATTACTAGAATCTTTAAGCAAAGTAAAAGTAATAGACTTTACAGTAGTTCTAGTATATAAAAGGAAAGAAAGGAAATAGAGAGATGGAATAAATTGGAAACAAATACGAATTAGCAAGATCAACATAATTGATTAACTTTGATTGTTTGTACTTGTTTTTGATAGCGCTTAGATTAGGCTGAATTCCTAATACTATCCTTTGATTGGCCTTCTACTCCATAGAATCTATTATGGACCAGACGCTAAAGCTCCCTACGCAGTAGGCATTGGTTCCTACGAAAGGTACACACTAAGCACTTAGAACTCATAACGATTACTGAGCACCTGAATGGAAGTCGCATATGTAACCGTCACAATGCTAATGTTACCCATTGTTCCACCTATTGGGACTTCTTATTACCTCAAGCTACAACATAAGAGTTCCTCTCGTCTCACTTTAGGATTATGTTAGACACCTTGTCCCACTTCACAGTTATGTGAGACACCTCGTTTCACTTCAGGGTTATGTGAAACACCGTGTCCATAGAAATAATAGGGGAAATGCTATTGGTATTGGCCTGTCATCCAAACAATATCTAGTTGTGCCCCTTATCCAAATCCCCATGATTTGGACTTCTATTTATTGATCATTTACTACTGTTATTAACATAAGTGTGCCCCTTGTATCTCACTTCAGGGTTATGTGAGTCACCTCGTTTCACTTTAGGGTTATGTGAAACACCATGTCCATAGAAATAAGGGAATGTTATTTGGTACAGGTCCTACTTTAATTCTTTGCTTATTAACTTAGATAAATTATTTAAATAAGCGTTTACTTTTGTTCTTATATCTATGCTTCTTAATTTATCCTAAGTCCTAAAATAAGCCTCACTCTGTTCTGTTTCTTATTATAACCTATGTTATAATCATGCTTATTACTTAACCCAAGGTCTAGGTGTAAAAACAAGCTTCCTTCATCTTATACTCTTTTAGTTATAATTCTAAGTTATAACTAGGCCAATTATTTTTAGTTAGTCCAATTCTAACATCAATATCATAACTAGGCTCAATTTCAATCATAATTCCATTTTTATTACGGTCTTTATAATTTACATCTTATCTTCCATTATTTCAGTATTCTTATTATTTTAATCCATATCGCGTTTATTCCATTCTAATCCACACACGAAGAAGAAGAACAAATAAAAAAACTAAAAATAGAAGAAAATCCAAAATATAGGAAAAGGATGTAAATAATGCATAAATAACAGTAAATAAATTGAAATACTATAAATAAACTGTAAATAAATGGAAAAGCTATAATTAACAGAAATAAACTAAAATTAACTAAAAAAATAGCTAAACGAAATAGACTAAAAATAATTCTAAAAACTGTAAATAAAATACTAAAAAGGTTATTCCAAAAATCGTAGTAAAACTACAACTATTGAAAACCCTATTATTTTAAATCACTTAAAGGAATCTTTAAAATAATTACAATCACTCACCTGTGGTCCTAAGCTCTTCTCTTTAAGCCTTCCCAAATCCACATAGGATTGATAAATATATTAATTTAAAACGATTTTCTCCTTGGAAAATTATTCCACTTAGTGTCCTTCCTGAAAAGGTAAACCCAATTGGAGAAAATCTTAGAATGAGAAAAAGTGTTAGGCCTTGGGTCTAATTTATAGGGGTAGATGTGGACCTTAGACCGTTAGATTTGGGAATTGAATAGTATGCAATCATGTCATAGGCTGAATAGGAGTCATCAGATCCAAGTACGGAAGGATCAAATGAAGCTAAATAACGCAAATGGTGTACAAAATTTGGCCACGAACGAAGGATTTTTCCTTCGTTCATTACCCAAGGCAGGTCGACCGGGTGGTCGACCGCCTCTCCTCATAGGGTGAACGGTCGATCAACCTAGGGCATGGTTAGGTCGACCCCTTGGTCGATCTAGCCCATTATATTGTTTTTCTTTCTTTCCGTTTTTCTTCTTTTCTTGTTTATTTTGTATCTCTCTCATATTAACTCGGATTTTGACGTTCTATATATAGAAATTGACCAGAAAATTACCATGGACATAATAGTGCAACTTCCATGGCTAAGTTCTAATAACTTCATCAAAGTTATTTTATTATTTCATTAATTTGTTAATCAATTATTATAGCTTAATTTCCGAGTTGTTACAAAATAAAAGGGGAAGAGTGTAGGGAGAACTCTCCACAGTCATGAACCTACCGAATAGCAACTACAGAGCCACCCTTGGCTTGGGGACAACAGCTGATTTGATAAGGCTTTGGACCCTAGAAAGAAGTGTTTAGGGGATGAACGGGCAGCACCAACAGATTTGACGGTGTCTGTCCCATTTGGTATGGATGACCCCACATGGATCCTGGAAATCAGACCACGTCATGGAAACAGGATGGAACTGCAACTCATCAAATTTCTTCATGCCAATATGGCTATATTCGCTTGGACACATTCCGATATGTGCGGGGTGTTGTCGGAGATCGCACGCCACACACTTAACATTGATTCTATGTATAGGCTAGTGAAGCAGAAAAGGCACAGTCTAGGAGCCAAGCAATCCAAAGCGCTGAGAGAAGAAGTGGACAAACTGATGGAGAATGGTTTTATCCACGACGTAACCTACTCCAAATGGGTATCCAACCCAATCTACGTTAAAAAGTCCAACGGGAAATGGAAAACTTGTATCGAATACTCGGATCTAAACAAATCTTACCTGAAAGATAGCTTTCCTCTTCCCCGAATTGATCAGCTTATGGACAGAATGGCTGGACATGAATTGCTATCATTTATAGATGCATATTTGGGATACAATCAGATCATGATGCACAAACCCAATTAAGAAAATACCAGCTTCATTACTTGTTTGGGACTATAATGCTATAAAGTGGTGCCATTTGGCTTAAAGAATGCTGAGGCAACCTACCAACGACAAGTGAATGACATGTTTAAACATCAGATTGGGAAGTCTATGGAAGTTTATGTTGATGAGATATGTTGGTTAAATCACACATAGCTGGAAATCACTTGGACCACCTCGTTGAAAGGTTTGAAATACTCCGCAAAATGGAATGAAGCTTAATCCACTTAAGTGTCATTTTGGGGTAGACTCTGGAAAGTTCTTGGGATTCATCGTATGTGCCAGAGGCATCGAAGCAAATCCCCAACAAATAACTGCTTTGCAGGAAGTCGAGGCCTCGAGGAATAGGAAAGAGTTAAAAATCTTAAATGGAAAGGTTGTAGCACTTAGCTGGTTTATCTCAAAAGAAACTGATAAATGTATACCATTATTTGAAGCGCTAAAGAAGGGAAAAAAGAACTTCGAATGGAATTGAGCTTGTCAAACGGCATTAGAAGAGCTGCTGCAACATATGGAAACCCCAACAATCCTGTCCAAGCTGGTAGACGAAGAAGATTTATGCATCTACTTAGCAGCCTCGCCATATGCATTGAGTGCCACACTCGTACGAGAAGAAGCTAAGATCCAAGGACCCGTATATTACATCAGTAAGCGGTTCACTAGAGCAGAAAAGAACTATCCAAAATTGAAAAAACTGTCATATACCATTGAATGGAACATCAAATTTAGTTAGTAAGAAATCGTATACCTTCCTCGAAAGGCGACCAATGGGTAGGCATTGGTAGATTTCATTGTCGAATTTATAATATGAGATAACGAGGAAGAAATGACTCCAGAATTGGAGATACATTGGAAGCTGTTCATCGATGGTGCATCTAACAACTTCTGCTCGAGAGCAGGGGTAGTGCTTGAGACTTCCAAGGGATGTTCTGTTTTCTATGCCTTGCGTTGGAATTCCTTACAACCAATAACGAGGCAGAATACGAAGCATTGATAGCCGGACTCGAAGCTGTGAAGAAACCCAGGATAAAGTCCATACACATGTATAGCGACTCTCAACTAGTCATTGTTAGGTGAAAGGAGAATACCAGACTCAGGGAGAGAACCTCGCCCCATACCTACCTAAAGTGCAGGAACTGCTGAACGATATCGAGCATTATACCATAACTCATGTCCTAAGGGAACGAAATATGAAGGCGGAATATCTAGCCGAACTGGCATATTCCAGAGAAGCTCAGTCATTGGGACTAGTCCCAGTTGAAACCCTGACCACTCCAAGCATAAGCAAGATGAATATCGATAGGATTCTAGAGACAACCAAGGAACTAGAAACATGGGTGACGCCTATTAAAGACTCTATGCTCATAGGAAATCTCTCCACAGACAGGAATCAACGGAAAAAGCTTCTCTGAAAGGCATCATGATTCGTGATATAGGATGACATACTCTATCGAAGGGGTTTCTCTACCCCCTTGGTCAGATGTGTTACCAACAACGAAGCTCGAAGGATCCTAAGAGAAGTTCATGAAGGCGACTGCAGAGATCATACTAGGGGAAAACTTTTACAAAGAAAGTTCTCCGGTATGGATATTTTTGGCTAATAATAAACCACGTTGCAGCAGATTACGCCAGATGGTGCAACCAATGCCAAAGATTTAGCAAGATCAAAAGAACTTCTTCGATGGAGCTAACACGGATGGTCAGCCCATGGCCAATCGCATTCTTGGGAATTGATCTGATTGGTGTATTGCTAATGGATAAAGGAGGAGCTAAACATGTTATCATTGCTGTTGACTATTTCACCAAATGGGCTGAAGCGGAACTGCAGGCCACTATTACCATGGAGAAAGTTATTAACTTTGTTACTAAAAATAATATTTGCAAGTTTGTTGTGACATAGAAAATCATTGCGGATAATGGGACTCAATTCGAAAGTGCTTAGTTCAAAGACTTTTGCAGATTCATCCGAATCGAGAAAAACTTTTCCATTGTTGCACATCCATAAGCAGATGGGTAAGTGAAAGAAGTAAATAAGATCATCAAGTCCACCATCAAAAAGTAGATAACTAAAGCAAAAGGAAATTGGGTCGATGAACTTCCACTCGCATTATGGGCTTACAGGACAACATATAAATCAGGCATATGGTTCAGAAGCAATGACCCCGCTTAAGCTAGAAGTCCATTCTCATCTTAGGCGATACTTCACTCAAAGGCACATCAAACAACTCCTACTCGAGTCGCTCGGTCCAGTACACCCAATATACTAATTCTGGAGGCTAGTATATTAATTATGAGGCCAAGTATAATGGGAAAAAGAGCAGATCAGGTTGTTTACTAACTATGGTTGATGAGAAGAGGAAGGAAGGTGAATTGAGGACCGCCGCTCGCTAGAAAACAGTTGCATGGTACTTCAACTCCAAAGTTCATAACGACACCTTCGAGGTGGGAGACCTTGTCCTCAAGAGGGTCTACCCCGTATTGGAGCATTCAGACCAAACTGGAAAGGACCCTGTGTGATTGCTCAAAAGCTAAGGGATGGCGCATTTAAGTTAACAACTATCGATGGAGCCCTAATTCCTCGAGCATGGAACAGTGCATCGATGCATCCTTACTTTATCTAAGATTGTATGTATTTCCTATTTCCAGTAAATAAGCTACCTCGAAATACTGGAGGCATCTTAAATAGGCAAAACTTGCCCAACTTTCATTAGTAAAATTGCTTTGCTTTCTAAACCAATAAAACAGTATTCACAAAAGTAACCTGCTGAGTCGATAGGGTCACATTGGCTCAAAGCCATTCAATCGCTGCTTGAGATAGTGGAAGCACACTTAGTTACACTCCATCTACCAGCCGGGTCGATGGAAGCAAATTGAGTCAAACCGTTGGATCAACGGAAGTTATTCCTTGCCTTCTAAGAACCATTGTTGCTCCGGCGGCACCGGGAAGGCCCAAATCAAAGCTGTGCATTTCGTTAGCCATGCACCGCTTTTTGGATTATGGTACTACATCTAAGAAAGCACAGCTATCAAAGCCGTTCGCTCCCATAAGCCATGCATTGCTTCTTGAATCATGGAACCACGCACTTGAAACATGAACTCCTCACGTTGCCTGAAGAATAGTAACGTCGAGAAATTCCAAACCGTTTCAGATCAACTAGTCAAATCGATCACAAAAGCTAGGCATTTCATAAGCTGCACACACTCTTAAGTACCTGTATTGTCCCAACAATGCCGGGAAACTTGTCTATTGTAGGATTAACAAGAATCCACTCTCACTATCAGGAGTAATGAACATGAATCTAGCAATGTCGCACAACTATAAATCGGCGAAGAATTCCAATTGTTGGCCGACAAAATCATTGGACTTAAGACGCTCAAATCACAAGTTCCCAAAGATAGAAACCACAAAATAGACTTGGTTATAGACATCCGAAGCATCACATAGATCAACTAGTCATTTCTCAAGTGTTTGAAGTAAACAACTCCATGAACTGGGAGCGCGTACACACCAATACCCAAACAAAAACCAAGTACTTCACAATTTTTATATTCTGAACAAAGAATTTTGGTAGTGATTACAGGACTAGATAAAGTAATGATAAATAAAATAGGCATAAGTGCATGAAACATAAATAAATAGACAAATAAAGTTAAAATCAAAACGTCAACATTGTATTACTTGTAATATTTTCAATGTGCAACAACAAACAGCGAGTGTTGTGCCCGTACAATATCAGCAAAAAATAGGAAAATACAAAATATCGCTGTGACAAGAACAAGAAAAGTGGTAAATGCAGACTCTGCACTTATGCAAATGGTGATCAATCAACAAAAGGAGGAAAAGATGAATCAAGATGTCTTCTCACTGCTCCCTTGATCTCCTTTCCCACCTCTAATTGCAATTTCTTAGGCTTATCCACTCCTGGGGGAATTTCACTCTCTGAAGCATGGCCTCTAGCAGCTTCTTTCCCTTTATGCTTGCTGGATCGGTGAGAGCTCTTTAATGACCTCTTCTGTGCATCAACCTTCTCCTTTTTCACCGTGATCATCTGTTGTTCCGTCTTTGGCTGCTCAACCTCTACTATGTCCGGTTAGCTACCATGGTTAGCTTGCTCTCGTGTATCACCAGCTGCCAAGCTCTCCTCTTTAGAAAAAGAGGGGTCGTTCAAACTATGCAGCGCCATGAATTGTTTAGAATGCGAAACAGGCTGCAAGCTAAAATAAGAAATGATGGTTGACGCAGTTAAAATAGTGATAGACCCGACATCGTGATGAGATGGCAATTCAACGGGAAGAGAAGGTTGATCTATAATAACAGAATAAAGGCGGTTATCTTAGCAATCTCTTCAACAGTGAACTGAAAACAGAAAATCTTCGAGCACGGGAGAGATAAGAATGTTACCTGCTGTGGGTGGTTTGTTCATGTGTAAAGACTTCAAAGCCTTCGCCATTTCCTTCCTTCAATGGTTTCATGACTATAAGAGAAGTGGCAACGATCACCTCGCTAGTATGAAGATGCAAAGATGGCTCACATAGGCCCGAAGGAAAATGTTCAGTAGTAGTCTCTTCGGTAGTGGCCGTGACATCAATGGTTTAGGGCTCCCTCTTCAACGTTAAGGTTTTCTAGGCTTCCACTAGAGCTAGGGAGGATTCTTCATTCAAGTTGACCTAAATCAGCTCCTTTTTTGTGTTACCGCTACCCATATCTCGAAACCAGGCCAGAAATTCTTTCCAAACTACAGCGAATGTGCAAGGGAATAATGGACCCAAGTAACTAAGGCTACCCTGATGATGCATGAAATTAACATAAGGGCCTAAAATTATAGCATCCAAGCCTTCCATTTTCTTATCAAAAGTATCTTGAAGCGCTGAAAGGCTGGCTTCCGTGCTTGCCTTCTCAACCGCCAGTTTCTTTTTCTCGGCCTCTAAAGGAAGAACTTGTGCACGTAAAAAGGCAATTTCCTAAGATTGTTCAATGATGACTTTCTTCCCCACCTCGACCATTGTCTCGCTTGCCTTCAGTTTCTCTTTCGGAACTACCTCATCAGTGTGGCACTTCTTTATTTTCTCTGAGTATGAGTGTGGTCCGGTTGGAAGTCTCCTTTATCTCCTTGAATAAAGAAGAACTCCCACTTTCTCTCTTCAAGGTTTCATCCCTATCTTTCTTCAATCTCTCAATCTTCGAGTCATGGTTCGCAAGCTGCTTCGTATTCATCTTTTTCAGATTCGAATGAGAGAATCTTCTGGTAATTGTTTTGATTAACGGTAAAAAGATGCTTGCACAATTTCTTCCACCCCTCGGCTTGCTCCAAGCCACTCTGGATTGCATGGAAATGGGGTGAATAAGATTCTCTGCCAATTGACTTTAAGTTGGGGTTATCGAAAACAACCCATTTAAGAAAAAGTTGGGAAATGTAGCCTATAGGAGTGGCAGACCGACATGGAGAATATACGGGGCTCGCCTTGAAATTAGTGAGAAACAGACACTGCGGTGTGAGTGGAAGAGGTCACGATGCAGGAAGTGGTATAGGCGACCCTAATAGAAGTAGGAAGTTGTATGGTGGGTGCATGTTCTTGATCTTTCTTCAACTTCTTTGATAGCTCTTTCCATTCAATCGGCCTTTTCCTTTTCTCGTAGCTGCTTCCTCTGTAGCGGTGTTGATCCTACTCTGTTAGATAGTGATCTTCTGCCTCCTTATCTTCTCTCCTCCTTCTCTCTTCGTTAGTTTCATGGGAGGTATAACATCTGGATAAATACCTTTTTGAACGTTGAGACTCAACCACTCAGTTAAGACCAATGTAGAAGCCACGAGACATGATCCTTGCAACAAATAACAAAACGACTTCAAAAATAAGGCATTTAATGGATTACAATATCCTAAGAGAATAATAGTGAAACGCGTGATCCTAGTGAAACGTGTGCTATAATTTAACGTCCCCAGTAGAATACACAAATCGGATAAATCGCCAACTAACATCAGGATATCCATTTCTATAGGAGCGATTCGGGTAGGCTAGAAGGCAGCCATTCCGAAGTGAAGTCACCCATTAGAGTGCCCATATCTACAAAAATGTCGCTCCCATCTCGTAAGTCAAGGTTGATGCCCTCAGGTAAAGGGATGGGAACGGACACATTTTAGGAGGAGCTTCTTTAAAACATTCCTTTGAAGAAGGTGAGGGAGTATGTTCGAGTCAGCCCTGGGGCCTTGTCACCTAAATCTATATCGCATTTTGTTGCTACCAAATATCCTTTCGATCTTGTCGAAACCTGAGTGAGTGGAAGATGAAGAGAAAAAAGAGGAAAAAGCTCCAACAGATCTTTCGAAGGAGTCAAAGGGATGCACAACCAATGCCTTGAGGCATCACAACCTTTCAAAGGGGTCAATAGGGTCGAAAGAACTCTTTCGGTTCAAGAGATCCCTTTTTGAAGCAAATTCTTCCGCATGCGTGAAGACCTTTCGATTGAGTTAAAGAAACACCTTTCAAAGACAAAGAATGACAACACTTTATGTCCATGCCAAACCTTTCGAAACCAAAGGTTTCTCCTTCACTCAAACCACTTAGAAACATGCCTTAGATGAAACAATTCCTTCGAAAGCAAAAGAAAGCCTTTCAAAATGGTCAAATCCCGTAACATCCAAGGAAGATTCTACATCCATCCACAAGCATAAGTTTGGAAGCTACTAACGACATTGAAACCATCAACATGTCAACATCTTCGGAACCCTTAGAAACCGCCTATCGATAGAGTCGAAAGCTTCCACCTTCATTCCTTGTGACAACAAAGCAACATAAAGAAGAAAAGGTGCAATCATCCTTTTCGATGAAGATGGAGGCATTCGAACCCCTTCGAAAGCGTTGCAGAGAGGTGCGCAAGTATTAAAGGAGTTGGAAGGTATCTGAAGCAACTTCTTCACTAGGTCAAAAGCTTGGGTCGAAAGGTGCCAAGCCGCATCTATAAATAAGACCTAATGGGGCTTTTTTAAGGGATCCGAATTTACTCATTCTAAACTTGTATTTTCTTAAGTTTGCAAAGTTGTAACCCTAATTTGGAATTCAAATTGGGGATAATTGTTCAGCATAATCACTATTGGATTAATAAAATGGAATTTTTCAATTTATTTGATTATATAGTTGTTTGAAGGTCTTTTGCTGGCTTTAACTGCATTTTTCGGGTCTCGACCTCATCGTAAGGCTCCTTCCGAGTGAGTCGAAACCCCAATATTTCCAAGTAATCCAAGACCTTAATTACAAACCACCATTTATTAAACTCTTACCTTCAAGTGAGTCAGAACCTTGACTCAAGCTGGTTTACCTTAGATTCTCGAACCAAACCTAAGTCGCTAATCAGCCTAGCTTTCGACGAGGTCAAAACCCACCCAGACCAACCACATCCTTGTATCTTTAGAGCTATTTCTTTAGCATTCCACAGATTCTTCGAAAGTAAGGTTTCAAAAGGATAACCAGATTACCTCAATCAGCTTGAAAGAAAAAAGAGAGGGGAATTCAAGTGTTTTGACTAAGACAAAAGGTCAATAAGAAGAGTTTCCATATTCGAAAGGGTGGATCAAAGAGATACCCACATCCTATCTTCCTCAACTTAACCAAGAGAGGATAAAAAGGACTCACCTTTTTCTTAAACTCAACTTTGGGTTGTTGACAAGTTTTCTTGTTAGCATTTTGGCGCTAGAAGGAGGGCCTAAACCTCCGAATCTGTTAAACATCCAACACCACCTTCTCTAACCCAATCTCGTTTCAAGCTTAAATACTTAAGACCTTAATTCATCATGACTAGAAGAATTAAAAGATCCGAGTAAGGATCCTCGAGACCACACTTAATAGGATTCTCCCCAAGAATGACTCAAGTTTCCAAACTATATGAAGAGCAAATGCTAGGATTGAAAGCTCTAAGGATTATAAGGAAGAAAAGAGTAGAATCATATGATCCAGAAAAATGGAGTTTAAATCCTTTCGATATTGGCCCCACCCCAATCTTTGCCATAGGGAAAACAATTGGAAATGACAATTTATATGACCAAATGAGAAAAAAGATTCAACACTCTCCAATGGCACAATCTTCGAAAAGGGATAATGGCATATTACAACGCGTATGGTCACAAATGGCAACAAGCTTCAACTAATACACTTCTAGAACATGAAATCCAAAGGGTGTTAAAAAGAAAGACAACCGATGAGGGTGAAACTATGAGGCAAAGTAATAAAAACCTAGAAGCCATTCTCAAGAAACAAGTTTCAAGTCAAGACTTCCAAAGGAATGTAACTTAACAATATCAGTTGAGAATGTATACTTGATAACTAAAGATGATCTTAAATATTAGCCATTACAAAAGCAAAAACCAAAATATAAAAGGAATCTTGGAGGATCCTACTACCATTACCGTATGATGAATGGTCATGAAACTAACCACTACAGAGCCTTGGAAGGGATGGTAACCAACTTTTTCCATCAAGGAAAAATCAATGAATTTGTAAAAAACACTGAATGAGGTCAAGAAAGAATTACTTTTATAAAGAGAATCTACATGGTTGGGAGTTAAATGCTCCTTTTATTTGTACATTACCTTAAACATCTAAAGCCTCTGTTCGTGTCAAGTTGGCCAGGGTTGAGCACCTCCTAAAGGGATGAGTGTAAGCCTTTATCCGTGCCACGCTATGGCAAGGAAAAAACATCGACAAGCCCCTGTCCACGCCTTGCTATAGCCAGGATAGGGCACTTCCTGGAGGGAGGAGTGTAAGGCTTTATCCGTGCCACACTATAGCCAAGATATTATGCTATGGCCAAGGCAGGGCACCTCCCGAAGGGAGGAGTGTAAGCCTTTATCTGTACTATGCTATGGCCAGGTTAAAGCATCGACAAGCCCCTTGCCGCGCCTCTGGTCAGGTCAAGGTGCCTTCTGGAGAGAGGTTGGGTAAGTCCTTGGTTCCAGCTTGAGAATAAGCTAATCGAGAGCACCAGACAATAATGGACTAAGATATCCAAGCCCAAGAAGTGTCTCATCAAATAATGGACTAAGATGTCCAAGCTCAAGAAGTGGCATATCAACATCGGATTAAGATATCTAAGCCCAAGAAACGGCACGTCAAATATCAGAATAAGAGGTTTAAGCCCTAGAAGCGGCATATCAAATATCGGACTAAGATGTTCAAGCTTGAGAAGCATCCAATCAAACCAAAACTTCATACAAGGCCTAAGGGGTTTACACATGTCAAAGAAGACAGAATCTATAGAGAAGAAAGAGACTCCACTTATCAATACTTGATTTAGGGTTTCGGGTTTTTTATTTCTGAACTTCATCCGTTAATACCCGAATATGGGTTTTGGGTTTCTTATTTCTAAACTTCATCCACTAATACCCAATGGGTTTCTGGTGATTCATTATTGACTTCACTCATTAATACCTTGGGTTATAGATCCTTCAATTCATCATATCTTAATATGGGTTATGAAACTACTACTGGAATTCACTTATTAATGCCCTAATTTGGGCTTAAGATTTCTATCATGAACGAAATCATCATGGACTACTAATTATCTATCACTGCTATACAAATCTAGGTTTGAGAGTTATATTATGAAGATTATTTTTGAATATCACGTATTAATGCCTGAATTTGGGCTCAAAGCTTTTATTGAAGGGATTATCATGAATTTTTGGATATTAGCATATAATACTCTAATTTGAGTTTCGAACTTTCTAACTTCTAAATTTCACATATTAATGCCTGAATCTGGGCCAATGGATTTATATCACAAGTGTTATGATAGTGATCTCTAAACTTCTGTTACATATTCATCATTAACTTTCTGTTATCTCCAAAGGATGACTTTCTAAAAAACATTTATATCATTGGTTGAAATAATGGATGTTTACCATCAAACATCAAATATTCCAGCAATACGTTTAAAGGTAACTTCTTAGTAATTTTTTATCATTACCAAAGATGAGATTCAAAGCATTTCATCAAAAGTGATCACCTTTCAAATGGTGGCATATTGATATATTAGTATCTAAAAATGATATAGATAAATTGCTATATAAATAACAAGTTAACAATAACAAGTACTGTTTATTTTGTGCTTCTCGGGTAAAGCAGAATAGTAAAAAGGTTTGAAAGATTCAACAAGTGCAGAAATTATGGTGCAGAAATTATGGTACTAGCTATCAAACAGATATTTCAGAAATAATGGTATAGGAAAGAACCACAGTCCAGGTGATATTTACAAATTTTTCATAATTTGCATAATCTATAACATTATTACGAGTGTACAGAACAAATATATACATATCATTCATAAGTCTTAAATGACTTTATTTAGATCCTCGGCAATTAAAGGGTCCATGATATGATGGATAGTAATGCGAAGGACTTCTTTTAATTTCTTCTCTTTCTTTCTCATTTTATCTTCATCGCCAATAGTCTCGATGTTGATCTTCAAAGCACAGTTAAAGGCCTTGTTTGCACCTTTAAGGGTTTTATTTTCCATTTCTAAATTAGTGATGCGCTTTAAGAGAAGATACTTTGTTCTAGCTTTTGAATCCTAGCTGCATATTCATTTATGTGAGCTGAATATCTTGCCTTTTGATGTTCATCAAAGTACTTCGTCATCTCGAATTTAACTTTCCTGCACCACTCTTCCATTAATTTTTTGTCTAAGCCTGGAGGAGGGTTTGTCACAATGGGAAATTTCTGGATAGTAAAGGAAGTGGATCTTGTAGATTTTGAGACGAATGAGATAGTAGGAGAAATTGGTAAACCCATCCTAGAGATGTTATTCCCCATGATGAACTCTAATGATTCGTATTGAGCCTGGTTATCTTTTAATTTCATCTCTAAATAGCTTATTTTTGAAGGAGGTCTGACATTTTATGATCAAAGTCGATTGACGGATTTAACTTGACTTAGCGCTTCAACGAGAGAATCACTTCAATTTTTCTCTTAACATCCGCTAAATTAGCAATTTGATCGTTAAGATTTCTGATAATTGTTCTCTGAAGTAGAAATATTCTATACCACTTTAATGCTTCTGTGTCACCTTGAAAACGAGCAGATAAAGTATGGTCAAGAAGTTTTCTCTTTTCAAGATCCACTAACAACTTGTCTTTAATATTGACAAAGCGAGATGCCGAACCTAGGTGGAGAGGTGTTGTAGATAACTTTAACTCCTATTTGAACAAAAAGAAAATAAAATAAAGTCAAGACTTAAGTAATCAATTTCTTTATTAAATCAATAAAAGATTACAACTTAGATAACAATAAAGCTAAAAAAAGGTCAATTGGACATTTTCTTTACATCTAAGGCTGGGAAACTGCCTTCCTAACTTTACTTAATGAATTAGTAGAGAATACCTGTTGAGTCAAAAGGAATATTAAGCCCTTTTGGAGTAATTACTGGAGGATATTTACTATAATCCCGTTCCCCGGTAAGAGAACTATCACATCCACATATTAGTTTGGTATGATATGTGCAAATCTCTTTGAGTAGCTTTTCCTTTTTCTCACCAAGAAAGTCGAAGCGGAGACGAGGATGTTCCATATAATTTTTTTGTAAATCTCTAAGAAAAAAATATCCGACAAGTTTTGAAGATTTTAAAATCGATTCCTTTTTAATATAATCTCTTGTTAATCTTACATATTGGCTTAGTTAATCTCTAGAAACAAACTTGCCAGAGGGACATATACTTTGTAATAAAGTAATAAAATGCAACTAATGTAGAAGGAATATTAAAACAAACATTCACAAATCATTATTATTACATAATTACAACTATTCGTTTGGTTCATACAAAGTTGATTTTGTAAGGAATTCCAGAGTAAATTTGTCCTTATAATATTTAAGTTTATCAGAGGGCAAGTCTTGAAGAATTGATTTAACTCGATGCAGATTCTAGCATGCTCCAGGATGCGGATCAGGCCTAAAGTCGTCTAGGTATCTTTTATGTTGATGCCTAAGTAAACCCCACTATGGTCACCTAAATATAAGAAATCTACAATCGGGTGTCCACATTAGGCTTTATATACAAAATCTACTAAGATATTTCACTCCTCAATCAGCATCTAAAAGAGTGTGATCAATTCTCTATTCTCTTTTAGAAGACCGTCATAACGAAGGCGCTCCCATCTCATGCGTGGAGCAGCTTCTTGATGTTTGAAAGATGGTAACACTGCCGCACTTCTTTTTAATCTATGATATTTATCGGAGAGAATGTTGTGCTTCTCTAATTGTTCGTCTAACTCCCTATATAAACTATCAATTTCCTCTTGTTTTCTTTCAAGCCTGGTTTTATAAGGATGGATGGATTTCCTTCCTATCTAAAATAACTGATTTAAATTATTACTATCTTGTAATCGAAAATGTTTAAATAGAGAATTTCATACCTCAGGTATGAGAATTGGTGCCTCGGGGACCAGTTTTTCTCTTTTAATTCTTCCACGTTAATTGAAGCAGGCTCCTCTTGAGGGACGAAAGGTGTAGGAAATTTAAGCAGGATTACCTCATGACGAGACGAATCATTTATAGAGGTCCTTGTATTATCATCTCCATATTTTTCAAAAGCTTCAGTTTGACCACCTCCGTCGCTGCCTAAACCTTGACCTTTGTTGATGTTATCATCGTCGTCGTCATCATTATCGTTGTCATTATCATCATTGTCCCTCCTCCTCTTGTTCGACGACCTCATCTTTGTCAACTTCGTCTTCGGAGTCAAATTCGACTTTGAAGGAAGGAACTTCATAGGAAAGAATTTTGAAAGCATTGACCTCCTCCCTCTCGGCAACTTCAGTCCTATGCTCCATATTTTTTATTTTATCCATGACCCGATTAACAAAAGCAGGATCAAGTGAGAAGAAGCTTAGATCTTGGTGTTTCTCGGCATTATCAGCAAATGTGAGCATCAAAGCATTCTGGAAAGAGTTCATAATAATGTCTTCAAGAGAAGAGTCAATAAATTGTGACACTCGCTGCTTTACATCAAAAATGGTGCCAATAGCCAGTTTTAGGGAGGCCTTGTTCTTTTTTATCTTTTCCTTTAATAAGGATTATTTAGCTGCCATCCATGCCTTTTCCTCTTCAGACTCTTTTAGAGTCATTGTTAATGCTAAATTCTCGTCAGCAAGAAGTTGGCGAGCTTTCCTCTCCTCTAAAATAATAGACTCTGATTGGGCGAGAGAAGCCCTTAATCGCTCTAATTCAATAACGATCTCGTTCTTCTCCACAGATAAGATGGAAACCTGATTATTCAAGTTAGGTATCTCATCTTGAAGCTTAGATGACTCGGCGGGGGACTTTGTTGAATTTTCATGCAATAAAACCAACTCTTGGAAATCTGAAAGAAAGAATATAACATAAGTCAAGGACTTAAGGAAAACATGAACAATAAAGCTAAGTAACGTAAAGCATATCAGAAGTTGTTGTTCAAGCACAGATCAATAGTGACCCGCCAAATTAGAAATAGAAGACGACGGATGAATTGAAGTGAATGACCAAGTGTTTAAGATAGAATGGACCATCTTTTCGTAATCACTCGAAGGTGTAGAAGATAATGGTCCAGGAAGATTTAGCACTTGAATACTGGTCGAAGTCCCCAAGTCCTTTTGCATTTGTTCGATTACACTTGGAGAGCTGGAGATGACGATACGAGAGAGTGGATCAACATTAGTGGGAGTTTACTTAGGTTGATCATAAGGAGCTTTGGTAGTCAAAATTTCTAGAGATTTTCGATATCAACAAATTCCCTTTCGATCAACGATGGAGAATCAGGAACTTCAAATACTTTGGATTTGATTAAAGGTGGGTCCACCATAGTCGTTTTAACAAATTTCCTTTTGGCAGCCATCTTTGACCTGGCAATGTCATTAGAAAAAGTTGACACATGAGAAGTTGAAGAGGGAGGAGCTGGATCACTTGTGGGGTTTTCAACCTCGAAAGCAGCTGTAGAAAATTCAAACAAATTATAAGTCAGGAAAGAAATTTAGAACATAACTCAGAAATAAGCTACAGGTATAATGTTTAAACTTACTAGAACGATCAGAGCATATGGGTGACATTGGAGAGAAGTTTATTAGGTCTTCCAAAGAGAGAAAGAATTTTCTTCGGGATGTATGTTGGACCAAAGGAGGTTGGCCAAGTATCCTTTGACTCGTAGGAAAGAGACAGTGCTTTCGTAAGTTTGTGGGAATAAACAACGTCAATCTATTCCCAATCATGCCTGAGGCAGGAATCAGCGATTCCATAGTTTTCTTGTCTTCTGCCTTTAGTTCTTTTGTAGAAGCACCAGATAAAAATCATAGGTCGGTAATGGGAAATAAATGAATAGGAAGATAAAATCTGAGATTAACTTATGTGGAGAAGTGAAAGACACGTTAACGTTGGGAAAACATTTAACATATAAAAATTGTGTTTTCCAATCTTTGAACTTATTCACTCCCTCAGAAATTAGCTTTTTGGGAGGATTGGCCTTGAAGATCTGGTTGTTCAGATTTCTAAGGTCGACCAACCATACTAAGTAATTCAAGACCTCATGATTGAGAAAAGGGATTCTAGATTCTAATGCCATAAGTTCTAGAGAAAATAGATAAGTGTAGACATTAGGTGAGAGCTGAATAGCAGCAATCCCTAAGTAAACCAAGAACTGGGATAGGAAGTATAGAAAAGGAAGGAATCCTCCATACCAAATATGAACCATAGTGTAAGCAAAGAATCCTTTAGGAGGATTATGGAGGTTTCATTTTCAAAAGGAGGGATGTCCTCTACCCAAGTAGTTCCAAAATCGTTCATAATTGCACCCACTTCATCTTAAGTGGATATCAAGGAATGTTTTGAGATGGCTTCGATCTTCTTTGGTGAACTTGTGATTCTGCTAGGTGAAATCATTTTATTTAGAAATTATAGCATGTTATGAAACTAACATTCTTTCAAGGATATTGAAAATCTATCATAACAATTAGAATATCAAACAAGCAAAACATGAAATTTCATATTCTTGAAAAAATGTTAAGGTTAGAAAAGTAAGATTTGTTGAGATTTCAATAGAGTCGAAAAGGAAAATAGGAGTCAACACCTTTTAACAATATCGAAAGCCCAATGATAAATCTGCTGAGCATTCGACAAAGTCGAATGGAAGAATGAAATTACGTATCCAATAAACACACTTCAGCGATTTCGAAACCTAAATAAAAGTTTTATTATCGAAAGAAAGTAGTTAAAACCAACACAACAAATTTTAATAAAATGCACGCTGCAAACATTCAATAAATAGTGTGAAATAATATTTCAACGTTATTGAATCCTATGGACATAGTTTTTCTAAGGCAACGTGAATGCTGTCGAAACCTTATAAGCGAACTAAGTCGAAAGACGTCGAGTTTGAATCATGTTGACAAGAAGATAAATGAACTTAGGATGTTTCGACGATGTTGGTAAAAGATAATGATTAAATCTCAATCAGTTATAAAAAGTTTCGACAGAGTCAAAAGGTGGTATATAATTTCGAAGGCATAACAACAACAAAATTAAAAT
This sequence comes from Allium cepa, assembly GCA_030765085.1. Classification (NCBI taxonomy): domain Eukaryota; kingdom Viridiplantae; phylum Streptophyta; class Magnoliopsida; order Asparagales; family Amaryllidaceae; genus Allium; species Allium cepa. Next base: position 735,786,103 of record CM060938.1, on the reverse strand, counting down.
CAACATAGTAGGTTTCGACTAAGTTAAATACAATAGGTTTCTTCCAAGTCGAAACGCTTGTTTTGCAGCTTATATAAATTATCTTTTCTTCAATCCCCTTTACAAAAAGTATGTATTTCTAACTTAAACGAATTGGGAATAAGTGTGCACTAAAGGTGGCGAAACCTATGAGACAAAGTTTATGCTTTCGAAAGAGTGGATTAAGTAATTATCTAGTAAGATATAATAGCCAAGCTCTTCGAAAGGTGCCTGAATACGTTAAAATATGAAACTACTTTCGAAAAGGTTGATTGTATGCTGAATTTACCATATAACCTCTCGATGAGGTCGGTCAAATAAAGCGCTACGTTACCTTTCGACCCCATCGAAAGAGGATAAGAATGCAAAATAAAAGTTGCCGCCTTAATCCCTTTCGAAGGGGTAGAAAAGTAAAATTTGTGGCACCAATTTTTTGATTCATATAGCACAAAGCTTCCAGGCAAAGTAAACGAAATTTACTTCTTCCCTAAATTGATTTCAAATCGTAAATTCAAAAAATGTTAAGCAAACGGATTTAAATGTAAATCAACCATTTAAAAATCATTTAGATGGGAATTCATATTCTCTAAAAACAACAGTAACAGTAAAAACTGGACCAGGAAGGATTGAAATGAAGATAAACAAGAAAAACGATTTGAATCAAACCATAACATTAAAATCAAAGAACGCTTTCAGGTGAATAAAAATATGAGCAGTTGCAAATAAATCAAAACAATGATTCAAAATCCAAATCATTAAAGTTTAAGAAATTGGAATGCAATGTAAGATAAAAATAGAGAAGAAATATCAAGTAAGTGAGATAATATTAACTTACTTTAGATCTGAATTTTTGATTGTTGTAGATAAAGTCTATTTGAAGATTTGAAAACTGTGATTATTTTTGTTCAAAGACAATTTTGATTACAGGAGAATGAAAGAGATGAAGAGGAGAACATGACTTATAAGAAAAGTCGATAAAGATAGCATAACACTCGATCAATTTTAAATGAACGGCCCAGATTCATGATGGAATGCGAAAAGGCGAGAAACATTGAGGATTTTGAGATGATTGACTTGGAAAGTCGAGGGCATCCCTTCGCAGAAGGGAGGGAAGTGTTACTACCAAACATCCTTTTGATCTTGTCGAAACCTGATTGAGTGGAAGACAAAGAAAAGCAAGAGAAAAAACCTCCAATAGACCTTTCGAAGGAGTCTAAGGAATGCATAGCCAATGACTTGAGGCATCACAACCTTTGGAAGGGGTCAAAAGGGTCAAAATTACTCTTCCGCTTCAAGAGATCCTCTTTCAAAGCAGGTGCTTTCGCAAGCATGGAGACCTTTTGATTAAGTTAAAGCAACACCTTTCGAAGACAAAGAATGACAACCCTTAATATGCATGCCAAACTTTTCGAACCAAAGGTTTCGCCTTCACTCAAACCACTCAGAAACACGCCTTAGATGGAACAACCCCTTCGAAAGAAAAAGCAAGCCATTCAACTCGGTCGAAGCCCGTATCATCCAAGGAAGGTTCCACATCAGTCCACAAGCATAAGTTCAGAAGCTACTAACGGTGTCAAAACCATCAACATTTCAAGACATTCGAAACCTCTGGAAATGGCTTATCAATAGATTCGAAAGCTTCCACCTTCATTCCTTGTGACAATAAAGCAATATAAAGAAGAAAAAGCGTGACCACCCCTTTCGATGAAGATGGAGGCATTGAAACCTATTCAAAAGCGTTGCAGAGGGGTGCGCAAGTGTTGAAGGAGTTGGAAAGTTTCTGAAGCCACTTTTGACCAAGTTGAAAGCATTGGGTCGGAAGGTGTCAACCCGCATCTATAAATAAGACCCATGGGTTCTGTTTTAAAGGATCTGAATTCAGTCATTCTAAACTTGTATGTTCTTAAGTTTGCAAAGTTGTAACCAAGATTAAGTCATTAGGCTCCTTCCGAATGATTAGGCTCCTTCCGAGTGAGTCGAAACCCCAGTATTTCCAAGTAATCCAAGACCTTAACTATAAACCACCATTCATTAAACTTTTACCTTCAAGTGAGTCGAAACCTTGACTCAAGCTGGTTTACCTTAGATTCCCGAACCAAACCTAAGTCGCTAATTAGCCTAGCTTTCGAAGAGGTCAAAAACCACCCAGACCAACCACATCCTTGTAACTTTAGTGCTATTTCTTTAGCATTCCACAGCTTCTTCAAAAGTAAGATTTTGAAGGGATAACCAGATTACCTCAATCAACTTGAAAGACCAAAAGGAGGGGAATTCAAGTGTTTCGACTAAGTCAAAAGGTCAACAAAAAGTGTTTCCACAAGACAAACCTATTCGAAAGGGTTAATAAAAGAGAATACCCACATCCTATCTTCCTCAACTTAACCAAGAGAGGATAAAAAGGACTCACCTTTTTCATAAACTCAACTTTGGGGTGTTGATAATTTTTTTGGTTAACACCTTTGTCGGTATCTATATCCCAACTTATTTCTTCTTTAATTAAAGGGAACCCCTCACAGATATCCCCTTCCTCTTTTCCCTCAATCAACGGAGCTTTGCCCATCCAATTAACAAACTCTTCTTCCTTCTACTCCGGATCGAAGGCATCTTGGGCGTACCGTCAACCCCAATTTGAACATAGGCCTCTTCAAAAGTTTTTCTGACCCGCTAAACAAGTCACTTTCTTCCTCCTCGTCATCATCAAATTCACCCGAATCATAAGAACAGGAAATTGCGAGTTTGGGTTTTAGAGCGAGAAGGGGCACTAACAAATCCAACAGACCTCCCAAGATGTAAGAGCCCACATCGGTAAAGATTTTCATCCATAAGCAGAAACCTGATCATGCGCTCTCAAGTGCCGACCGCATTCAAGGCGATAAGAACTAGGCCGAGCATCAGATCTTTGTTAATCTTCAGCAGAACTGCAAAAGAATATATAATTGTTCAGAAGACTTCTTAGCAGCTAAAGGAAATTCCATGCGTTGTGAAAAAACTTACCCCCGTGATCCATAGACCGGTGAATCCCTTTGGACACTTGGAAAAAAAGAACTGATTTTTGAATGAGGGAACCTTGCTAGGAAGATCAAGTATGAACTTTTGGCTTCGTTGCACCTCAATATAAACGAATGACAGATTAGCCTCCCTTTTTTTGAATAACAGGAGATATTATAGCTCGGTAAAGCTCGGGACATGGTTGAGTGTTCGCATGAATGGAATATACAAGAAGGGTAGCATAGTGTAATCCTTCAGGAGGATTTGGAATGGAGCCAACCCCATGTTATGAAGAGTCTACATAAGAAAGTGATTGAATGGAGGCATCGCACGTACATACAAATGTAGTGGTGGCACGCCACATATCCGGAAGGTGGCCTATGAGCAGATCCCCATTTTGATGGTAGAAGTACGTCGTCCTCCGGGATGTCGTACTGTGAGAAAATACTTTATAGCACCTTATGTGTAAGGATCGAAGAGGCTTTCTCCAAAAGCTTGACCAAACTTTGAAGTTAGGGGGAGTGCGGTCGACGGGTGGGCCAGCTTTTATCAGATGGCCATATTGCCTCGAGGCCATTGAAGTAGCAGTCCAGACAGGATCGATGAAGATTCCGCTTCATTAATAGGTGAGCTTCCATCAACTGACTTGCATTGGGAGGATTTGCACGCCCTTCTATATAAGAAAGCTTGTGTTCAAAATGGTTAGGTACACCAAGTTCTTAAACTATAAACGCCTAACCGAGTTGATACTTAGAATTTGAAAGGTAATTGACATGTACCAATCACCGATCGAAATTTGAATTTTAGTGGTGAGTGTGTATGACGTGCAATCTTTGTAAGAAATGGTTTGGCGTCCTGAACGCTGTGAACAAACCATTTCATGCAGATGGCACACTCACACTAGAAAGAACGATCCATGTGATCGATAACAGATACATTGTCCGAAGCGAGATGGAAAGCTCTTCCCATTCTAGATACATCGACTGTGCAATGACAAAACCAAGCCAGTACGAGCAACTATAGACCGATGAATCTGAATCGAGAAGAAATTATCAATATATGTCGATTTTAGTTTCCTAGAAAGTGATAACAACCTAAGCTGCATGCAAGATGCAATCCTAAGTTATTATCACCTTCCATAAAAACCAAAATCAATCCACCGCAAGATGTTATGTCGGAATCGATTGTGAAACTTGGTACAACTTAATTCTAATTCTATGGATGAATATAGCAAAATATATCGAGCACCGGGGAAAAACTCTGGCTTTGTTCCGTGAAGAACTATAGATTTGATTTATTATCTTCTTCCACAAAATCACAATCATCTAAAATCATCCACTGCATCCATCACCAACATATCCTCACCATTGATCGATAATGTAATATCATGCCAAAACCCACTTCACCTACCTTCAAAATTGAGAATGGCATGAGATCTTCAATTCAAGATGGCTCAAATGAGGGCACTTTGGATCAGCAGTGCCTCAAGGCAGGCAAAATCATGGCAGTAGGCGATGGCTGATTTTGGATCGATGGCGGTGGCGCTTCGATGAGGGTAGATTTAGATTGGTGAAGTTTCATTATCCTATGGATCGGCTCAGCATGAAAACATGAAATGGGAGAATGGAGATCCGATCCCATTTAAAAAAGGAAAAGGAGAAAGGTAGAAAATTTCCTGAGTACTTGGTCGCTGTCGATCCAATTCGATCGGTATCGATCTAATTTATTTCCTCTAAAAGACCCCAAACTTTCCTTGTTTGCCCAACTAGATGTTCGTTTACATTTTGGAGGTTATCTAGTCAAGATCACTCCGCAATTACGACTAGTGGAGATTTCAACTAAGGACTAGATAGTTGGCCGGGATGTCATACACAACTACTCAAGGAAGCTAGATATGACCAATAAAGCTCCATTCAATGGAAACCGAAAGATGAATAATTCCAAAGCACGCCTTGTTTCCAAGAAAGCATGCACTAGGAGGAAATGTTACCTGGGCTTTTAACCCAGTAGAATTCAGAAGGATTTAGAATATTCAAATTGCGCCAAGTTAACTTGAAACTTGGTCGGAAGACCTAAAAGTACATGACAAAGAAACCCTGGAAGTTCAGACCAAAAATATGCAAAGTATTTGGATCCGCACTGATCCGACCCAATTGGATTGGTTATTGACATGTGGATCCCCCAATCCACATGCGTTATATTCCAGCATCTCTCCTAAACTTATCTACCAAGTTCGATAACATTTCGAGCATCCGAGTGGAAGAAATCAAGACTTATTCGATTCGGATTATGGTTCAATTTAATTTATAGGTAAACCATTGTCAAAACAAGTCAAAAAGCTATGAAATCACATAGGGAACCTTGCATATAGGAATAGAAGTCAACGAAGAAGAAGTTGGCTAAAATTGCATAGCATTTTGTATTGGTACCGATCTGATCTAATTGGATCGGTACCGATCCAAAATGTTAGTTCCAAATCACTCTGAATTTTACATGCCTCCTCTATGGATAATTACAGGCTTTTTGTACTCTTGTTCCAATCCAAGTGCTATCAAAATCCCATAAATACCATCCTATCTTCAACAGGAAGGGGCTGGCTAGTGGCTACTATAATCACTGAAAAACTCTACTACTAAGATTCTTTTGTAACACCCATAATTCTAAATAATATTATGTAGGAGATTTAATTAGATAAATTAAATAGAATATTTTAGAGAAAAGAATGATATATGGAATGAGATTTGAAAATTAAATAGAGACCGTGCGTTAACTAAATGAAATCATAAGAATGGGTTTATGAAATGGTTTTATAAGTTGACTACTCAAGAGAATAAGGCAAGGGTATTATGGAAAATAGCCACATGTCATAACCTAATAACCCCTAAACCCTTACCTCCTTCTCATTTATTCTCTCACAAAATAAAAACATAAATCAATGAGCTTCAAGGCCAGCCATAACCCTAGAAGGAAAAATGATAAAAATCAACTAAAAGCTAAGGATTCAAGTAACGAAGAATTAAGCAAAATCAAATCTCAAGTTCCTTATCCAAAACAAGGTGAATAATTATCAAAACCATCACATTTATGTTTTAAAGGACATTTTGATTTTGGATTTAAAGTTTACATCCGTTTGGAGGATTTGAATAATGATATGCTTTGATTATATGCCATGTTTTATTTAAACATGTATGTTTACAAAAGTTTTGATTCGATTTTAAGGCTAAAATCATGTTAAAATGGGTTTCGAATGCCATGAGCATCTGAGATGTTGTGAAAAACATTATTTTGGTGATGGGTTCAAATTTTCAAAATTATCCAAGCTATGGATAATTTATTATGAATTTTTGAATGGAAGAAATAGATAATTTGGGTTAAAATTAATTTCGGCAATTATATAAAGTATTTTGAATATGAAATTTATATATGTTGGAAAACTTGTTAAAAGTTGATTAAGTTGATTTTTGGGCATTTTTCCAAAGTTATTTACTATTGAAATTAAATTAATCGAGTTTAAGGACTTAAATGTGTTAATTGTTTTGTTAAGGGAAAGGGCTTCTTTGTTAAAATGTTTTTAATTATTAATGAATGCATTCGACGGCCTTTTTAGAAAAGATTTTGGTGAAGGATTTGGCAACTAATCACATTTTGACAAATAAAGCAAGCTAGTTATAATGGAGTTTCTTTTAAAGGAATAAAATCAGTTTTGCTCCGAATTACAAGCATGCCACTTCCATTTGCTTGTTTTCGAAATCATCCCAGATTGCCTTTGGAACCCATTCAAAACCAATACACATGAATATCAAATGGTTGATATGTAGTGTATTGGAGAAAAACAAAAGGGATGGTGTCGAAAGCTTGCTTTCGAAGGGGTTGATGCCCTTTTAATAGCTTTTGAATCAACCCACTTGCCTTTGTTTTGTTTTCGAAAGAGTTGCTGCTGGTTTTCTAGAAGCTTTCGCAAAGGGTTGAAACTACATTTAAATAGCTTTCGAAGGTATTGTCGCTTGCCTTTGTTTTTAAAAGTAGCTTTCGGTTAAGTTTCCGCATATTAAGTTTTAAAAAGGAGCTTCCGTAAGGGTAGTTGCTTTTGAACCAAGTCGAAACCTTGATGCTGTCTTTATACCTTTTGAATAGGTTAAAGGTTGCTTTTCTTTATAGCCTTATAATAATGAGTTCGAAACGGAAGCCTTTGTTTTATTAATATAGTAGCCTTATCCCAATGCTTTTGAAAGGGTCCCTGTAGTCACTTATATTAAAGGATTCAAAGGTAATGGTTTCTAAAGGACGTTTCGAAGCTATCCTTCTCCCAGTTATTTCACTTAAACATTATTGCTTTCGAAAGAGTGGCTTCAAGTCCATTTGTTTCCCTAAATTCTTTTACTTGGAGATTACGGTTTTCGAAATGGTTACTTTCGCCTATGTTCACTTTGACCCGGAAGTTATATTCAAAGTTAAATCCAAAGATTTTGAAAGAGATACTTTCAAATGGTTTTGAAGCTATGCTTTTATAAATCATAATTAGACTAAAAGGTTTTGAAAGATAGGTTTAATACTTTTGAAATGAAGGTTTTGATGCTTTAGAAGGAAATGTTTTGAGTGTTACGAAAGGCATATATTTAAGTGTTTTGAAAAAAGGTTTGAATACTTTTGAAGGATATATTTTAATGGTTTCCAAGGAGAAGGTCTAAGGTTTTGAAAGCCTTAGTTTTCAAAACAAGGAACCCCATCTCATTTTTAAAGAAAAACTAATGGGTGTATAAAAGAGTTTTGAAATGGCATTTAATTTTGGAGTTTTTAACGAAGCATTCAGTGCAAAAGATAACCGGTTAAAGGTATTAACCATGTTTTATTTGAAAATGATTACAAGGGTATTAAACCATAGAGGGTTATGTTATCATCTTATGATTAGTTGTTGTGAGTGCTTCTTCCATAAACATATTCACATTATAAATTGCCCATAACTGTATTTTGGAGTATTAAGGGCAGAATAACTAGCTAGGTTGACCTAGTAATTAATATATATATATATATATATATATATATATATATATATATATATATATATATATATATATATCGTATGAGTAGAGTTGCATCCAGGAGGTCAGGTAGACCAGAATGTAGGATGCCAAGAGACAAATCAAAGAGTTGTTAGTTTAGATGGGTTCATAGTGAACCCATGAAATCTATGCATGGAGAAACTGATTAGCAGGGACCACTAGGTTCTTAGTGATCCCATAAAAACTATATCTGAATTAAGTTACTAACAACGATCAATAGGTTCGTAGTAAACCCATGAAATCTATGACATAAGAGAAGTCATTGGAGAACCCGAGAGGTTCATAGTGAACCCATGAAAACTATAATTGGATAAACTTATTTGTGGATAGTAATAAGTTCATAGTGATCCCGTAAAAACTATGAAACCGGACAGATAGTCCATAAGCTTTGAATAGATTATTAGTCAGCCTATTAAAACTAATAGGTTACTAGTAACCCTAGAAACTATAACCGAGATAGATAGTTGAATGAATGGTAATGGGAAATCCAGAATATATTGCATGTTTGCATATCATCATGATATATTTTATTATGTTATTTTTAACCATTGTGGATGCAGGTGCATAGTATATGGTTATTATAAATTTTGGTTAAGATACTAGTGAGGGGAAAACCCATTCTGCTAAGCAGCATGATCTCACTAGACACACACACACAGATATATATATATATATATATATATATAATTCGAGATGGTAGGTTATTATTCATACCAGACTTTATATCTCACTTGATATTTATATTTCCCCCTTAAACTCTTGGATGCTCAATTAATTTTGAGTAGTTTGAGAGTTAAGGTTTTCAAGTTCTCCTTTAGCGAATAAGCTTATGGAGACGTGTAGGAGGCAAACTAGCTATTAGGAGTTCTTTTCTATTTGATTCTACTATGTTTTGGTTATAATGGCAAAGTTTTTTAATGGCCTATGTCTAGACTCTGATCATCTAAGGGCCATTTTCATATGTCGCTCCTGGCATATTTTGTAATAATTATATTTCTCCAAACGTGGTTTACGAAACTGAGATTATGAGTTAATGAATTTGGAATATGATTTGATGTGGAATAAGAAATTTGTTTTATGATTTTAATTTTTTTTCATAGCCATGTGTTTCTATTATATCAGTGTATCTTGCATTACCGTATTCGATCGGCAGAGCCTCAAGGCAGGTGAAATCATGGCAGCAGGTTATGGCTGAGTTTGGATCGATAGAAGCGACGCTCCGGTGATGGCAGAATTTGGATCAGCGAAGTTTCGTTATCCTATTGATCGGCTCAGCATGAAAATGTGAAATGGTAGAATGGAGATCCGATCCCATTTAAGAAAAAGGAGATAGGTGGAAAATTTCCTATGTACTTGGATAGGTGCCTATCGGATCCAATTGGACCGGTAACGATTCAATTTATTTCCCCCAAAAGACCTCAAAATTTCCTTATGTTCCCAACTCGATGTTCGTATACATTTTGGAGGTTATAAAGTAAAGTTTACTCCATAATTATGAATAACCTCTTCGTCGAAAGAAATGAGATTGTTGCTGACACAGTAAAAAAAAGAAAGAACTAAATTAACCAAATTTTCCTGATGTAGAGGCAATCAGGAGATTTCCACTAGGGATTGGATAGTTAGTCGGCATGTCAAAGGCAGCTACTCAAGGAAGCTAGATACGACCAATAAAGCTCCATGCAATGGAAACTGGAAGATGAATAATTCCAAAGCATGCCTTGTTTCCAAGAAAGCATGCTCTAGGGGGAAAATGTTAACCGGGCTTTTAACCCAACAGAATTGAGAAGGAGTTAGAATATTAGATTGCGCTAAGATAACTCGAAACTTGGTCGGAAGACCTAAATGTACATGACAAAGAAACCCCAGAAGTTCGGACCTAAAATATGCAAAGTATTTAGATTGACACCGATCTGACCAATTGGATTGATTCTGGTCCAAATTATTGACATATGGATCCTTAAATCCATATGTTGTATAATTTCGCATCTCTCCTGAACTTATCTATCTTTGATAAAATTTCGAGCATCCGAGTGGAAGAAATCAAACTTATTCGATTCGAATTATAGTTCAATCAAATTTACAAGTAAACCATAGTCAAAACAAGTCAACAAGATATGAAGTCACATGTGGAACCTCGCATGAAAGAATAGAAGTCAATGAAGGAGTTTTGCTAAAATTGCACAGCATTTTGGATCAATACCGATCTGATCCAATTGGATCGACACCGATCCAAAAAGTTAATTCCAAATTACCCATAATTTTACATGCCTCCTCTATGTATAACTAAAGCTTTTGGTACTCTGGTTCGTTCCAACCGCTATCAAATCCTACAAATACCATCCTATCTTCAACAGGAAGGGGGATGGCAACTCTGATCACTGAAAAACTCTACTACTAAGATTGTGATATTCCGAAATTTTTGGCAATATCAATTTAATAATCTGTGTTAAAATTAAATTGATTTGATAATATTGTTAATAGTAAATTTGAATTTGATTTAATAATCTTCTTTAATAAATATTTAAATGGGTGATTTTATCTTCTAGAAACTAATTAAATTGTTTTCTATTTATAATGTATATATATATATATATGTGTATATATTGTAAATAGATAAACTTTGTTTTAAATTTAATAAATAAAGGCATGTTTTCCAATTCTAATTTTTTTGGTAATTTGGAAATTTAATTTAATATTAAGCTATTAAATAAATAACCATATGATTTTAAAATACTCAAGATAAATTAATTGTTTAAAATGATTCTAGCCAAAGTTTAAATTTAAACAAAAAGTTATTTTGTTTTTTTAAATATAGCTGATAAAATAAGTAATTTGTTAAATAAGAGATAATTTCTTCTATGAATTATTTTAATTTAATAATGAGTTTTATATAACAATATTAATAATGAAATGTTTTTACAAATGGATTTTTAAAAATAAATAGAAATTGTTATAAATTTATTTATATATATATATATGTGTGTGTGAGTATTTTGAAAAAGAAACTATGATTTGTAAATTTAAAATAAAATCTTTCAAAAATGTTTAAAATAAAATAAATCTTAAACATATTAAACATAAGTATAAATTAAATATATGGTTATAAAAAATAAGTCTAAATACAAAAACATAGGAAACTATGATATTAACTTAAGTTAAAATTTATAACAAATAACTAAAGTAAAGTATGTAACCTGTAAGTAGTATACAAGACAAAAATAAACACAGTGCAAAAGAAAATATTAAGTACATAAGATATGAATGGAGCCTGTGAGTAGTTATGTAAAGCAAGGCAAGTAAAATATATGTATATGAAAAGAAATAAGACAAAGTTATAATATGTAAATAAAACAAATGCCCAGGCAAGTGAAAATAAAAATCTATATACAAGACAAATTAGATAAAGAGTAAACATAAAGTACTCAAGCATTTAATACTTTCATCTCAGCCAACAATGAGGTCAATTCGAAATCTTATAAAAGCAATTCAGCCTCCTTATGCAAGGAAAAATCTCTGATTAAGTGAATAAAAAAATAAAAAAAGTGTACCAGTAAAATGCAAAGCAGTAAACACCTTCCCCTGTAATCTTTCCTTTCTATATATATCTTCCCTTATTTCAGTTTGTCCTCAAAACATAGCTAACCTGAACATAAGTAAGTTTTTTCTTTTTTTTATAAACTTAAACAACTTCAACTAAACAAAAGAAAGAAGATGTAGAGGAAGATCAAAGAAAAACATTTTATAGTTTTAAAAAGTTCAAAGCTGTTTTCAGCACAGAAGTATTCTGTCCATCTTCTCAAAACAATGGTGAGTAAATTTTAAAAATCTAAAATTTTATTTGGTTACCTGCTATTTCTATGATAAATATTGAAGTGTGTATGTATGTAAATATAAGCTGTTGTATGCATGATATATGAATGTCCTCTCATATGTTTTTTTTCCAGTATTCCTATTTGTTTTAAAATTCATATTCTTTTTGATTCAATTTCTGTTAGGATTTAGTTTACAAATAAAAATTGTTTGTTTATTTTTTTTTGTTTTTTTTGGCAAAGCCAGCGGGGTTAACTGGTCCCCTACCAGTTTATTGCAACACAATAAAAATGACTCAAAACAGACTTTGAATCAGAAAAAGAATGTACTGGGAAAACAAAGAAGGCAACAAAGAAAAACAATGAACAAATAAACATCACCTCCAGCTATCAATCATGATGCCAGGGATATGGCACTCCCTCCTTTTCAGTTGCATGTAAGTTCTTTTCTTTACTTCAGACCAAAGAGTACTAAAGCTTTTCCTTTTATTTTCAAAGACTATAGTGTTTCTCTCTTTCCATATCACATCCATATATATTTTAATGCATATGATCAGAACTCTGTAACCACTATTCTTCCACTTCGTAGCCTTCAGGATTATGTTCCAATCAATTGCTGAAAAGGGAACAACAACAGTTCTTTGTAGACTACTCACAATCATATCAACCAGAGCAATTAAACTAGGGCAGTCGAAGAAAAGATGATCAACTGTTTCAACAAACTGGTCACAAAATACACATTCAGGGGTACTACTAGTCCCATAACTGATTAAAACTTGTCTGGTGAGGAGTGCACTGCTTACAACCTTCCAGAACATAAAGTTTTCTCTCGGTGGTGAATCATTGTTCCAAAGCACAGTGAACCACTTAGCAGCAGGGTAGACATTGTCATTACTCTAGAGTTTATATACCAGCTTAATACTATGGGGCTTATTATTCCATGTCACGTTTAATGATTGGCCAGTACTGAAGCTTGTACTCTGGATAGTGTTCCACAGTTGCCTAACAACTTGGCTACTATTGTATGGAAGATGGATACTTCCTTCATTGAGGTATTCACTAACTTTTGCTTCATGATTAACTCCAGATTGGACAATCATAGCATGATCAAAAAAAGTAAATAGTATCATACCTGAACTAACCCAGTGTTCATCCCAAAAACTAGTGCTAGTGTTATGGTGAACATGGTACTGGATCATAGGAAGGAACACTTCCCTGAGTTTAAGAATATTCCTCCATATCCAACTACTGTCTTGTGCTATATCCATCAACCAAAACCTCCTATTCTTGATATTGTACGTCCATGTCCATTTGACCCATATACTATTTTTCTTAATTATTACATCATGGAAATGTTTACTGAATGCAGCTTTGTTCCAATTTTTAGCATTAATAATGCCCAGACCTCCCAACTGTAGCGTAGTTTCACAATTAGCAAATGAACATGGCAATAGTTTCTTATTGAACATGCTTCCTGTCCAGAAATATCTGTTCATGGCAGAGCGTACAAGGTGCAGTAGCTTGCTTGGTAGAATAACAGAGCGTGCCCAATAAACCAAGTAAGGGAAAACTACAGATTTAATGAGCACAAGCCTTCCACTTTGGGACATTCTTCGATTTTCCCAAGCATTCATAACAGTAGTAATTTTATTAAATAGGGGAAGACAGTCAGCTATGGAGATCTTTTTGTTATGATGGGAAGGCCTAGATACCTCGTGTCAGCGTGCATATTAGAGAACCCACTATGCCGATACAAGGCAGCTGCTTGAACATCAGAGATTCCTGCAAAAAGCAAGGAGGATTTGGACCTGTCGATGGATAAACCAGTCATAAGGTAAAAGGAATGCAGAGCACTCAGGATTTCACTTAAAGAGGATGCTTCAGGTTTTGTAAAAATCATTACATCATCAGCAAACATGATGGAAGATATGTTGTGCAGAGAACACTTCGGGTGGTATTTAATGAGTCTTTGTGTGTATTTGTTCTGAAGTATAACATTGAGCACTTCCATAACTAAGAGAAATATATAAGATGAAATAGGGTCACCCTGCCTTATTCCTTTTTGGCAACCAAAGTAGCCTACAGGCCTTCCATTTACAATGACAGAGAATATAGGGGAAGAAATACAAGTATATATCCAAGAAACAAAGGTTTTGGGGAAGCCCATCATTGCCATAATCCTCACAGTAGATTCCCAGTGTATGGAATCATAAGCTTTTGTTATATCGATTTTAAGCGCACCAGCAGGAGTGGCATTACATTTTCCATAACCTTTCATCAACTCATGGGCTATAAGAACATTATCAAGTATGTTTCTAGAAGGGATGAATGCAGCTTGATTGTGAGACACAATTGTTGGAAGAACACAAACTAACCTAGTTGCAAGGATTTTTGAAATACATTTATACATAACATTACAACACGATATAGGCCTAAAGCATGAAACTTTGTCGGGGGAGAAACCTTAGGGATTAAGGCAATATTCGTTGCATTGATCTCTCTCAGAATTTTACACTTATTGAAAAAATTGTGGATAGCTTTACAAAATTCATGGCCAAGCACGGACCACGTTGCAATAAAGAAGGTAACATTTAGACCATCAGGTCCAGCAGAAGAATGCTGGGTCATAGAGAAGAGGGTGTTCTTGATTTCTTCATCAGTAACAGGTTTTATTAATGCTTTAGCTTGAAGAACTGTAATGCATGGCAGCGGGAGGGAAGAAATAAGGCTAAGGTCAGGAGTGAAGCAAGAATTGTTGGTAAAAACTTTAGAGAAATAATCAACAAAGGCTTTATCCACAGTTTCAGGTGAAGAGAATTCATTACCATGTTCATCCATTATATTGTAAATGTTTTCTCTGGCATGCTTGACCCGAAGAGAGTCATGGAAAAATTTAGTGTTCTTATCACCTTCTTCATACCATTTGTTGTGGAGTTGTTGGCTTTTCATACTTGCTTCCAGCTGCGGTGCTTTTCACTTCCAAGTATAGACGTCCTTCTTCATTGGCAGCATTGACATCATCAGGATTTTCCATCATGTGTTCCTGTTTTGCCTTGAATTGTTCAATGAGAGTGGTAGAGAGCAAACTGCCATGCCCAAAGGTGGAGGAAGCCCATGATTTGAGTGTTTGCTTTATACTTTTCAATTTCCTGCAAAACTTATACATAGGGTTACCAAAACAGCAATAGGTATTGTGTACATTAGTTACTATATCAAGAAAGTCATCATGTTTTGGCCAAGCATTAAAAAATTTAAAACTTCTTTTGTCTCTTCTTAAATGAGGATCAAGAGAAAGGATTAGTGGTGAGTTGTCCGACATTATTGGGTGAGGAAGGTAAACTGATAAGGAAGGCCATTGATTAAGGGAGGGAATATTACAAAAAGCATGATCAATAGTAGTGAAAGTGCGAACACCACTACGGCTGCGATTGTTCCAAGAAAATTTTGCACCAGCTTTGTTTACCAAGATCAGGTCAGAGTCAGTAATAGCAAGATTGATAGGTGCAATGTCATTTGGAAGTAGAGGAGATCCTCCCATTCTATCATCAATGCTAAAACATGAGTTAAAGTCACCGAGAACAACCCAGGGATGTGTGTTCTGTCGTAGTGGTGGGAGGGAGTTGAAAAGTGAGTTTCTGGAAAGAGAAGAATTGTCTGCATATACAAGGGTTAAGTAGAAAGAAGTTTGAGTTTGAGAGAGGTGGACATTGTAATGAATAAATTGTCTAGTGGATAAGATAGGGGATAAGGTCAACATAGTAGGGTCATAAATTACTAGAATTCTACCATAGGATGCAGTATCAAGATTGTGGTGATAATCCCACTGTGGATTTATGTAATTAGCGGCTTTAATTGATAAGGAAAGGTTGAGCTTGGTTTCTTGAATGCCAAAAAGACAAATATCATACATATTGATTAGGCTTTTGACTTGGTCAAGTTTCAATTTTGAATGTGCACCCCTAACATTCCAGGAAGCTAGTTTTTTATACACGGATAGATTAAAGGGATTGATGAATTTTGTTTCCTCTCTTTGTTGAAAGAGATCTTGTTTCAATACCAATAATGTACTGAGAGGGGAGGGTGGTTGTTTCAGAGGAATTGGGAATAGTGGTGGGGGAATTTAATGAAGCAAGATGAACAGGAGTGGGGACGCTGTCAGGCCATCCTGGTATTGCAATGGTAAAGTTGTAATTAGAGGGAACGACAGGGGGCTTATCCACAATTGTTTGGTGCATGCTGAGAATGACTTGTTTTATTTGTTGTTCATAGGACTGACACCACTTTGCATCAATGTCAGACACACCAGTGTGCACATGCACAGTTTGGTCAGGAGTCACTGATACCACTCCACAATTACTTGCAGTAATCTTTGTACTAGTTGGGATAAGTAGCTCCACCCCATCTTTTGTCTGACTTGATTCATTATTTGTTCCAGTGTTGCTTTCAAACAAGTTTCCAGTACACAAAGACAGTGTATCATCAGTTACTAAAGTGTTCGCATGATTAGTTATCTCTCCTTCCTCAACATCCACTAACTCTATAATTCCTTGCTCATTTTCAATGTCATAAAGCAGACTAAACTTGTTGTTGTCAGAAAATTGGTTTAATTCTCTGGTACCATCACTGGGGGGCGTGTGCACAACTAAGGAAGACTTGTTTTCTTCCTTATCCAAGTTTGATAATAAAATCCCTTTTCCACTGGTCTTGTTCATTGCATTTGCTTTGTCTTCCACAGTTACATTTCTTTTTTTTCCCTTGTTATTGTTCACTTTTTGCCAAACTTGCTTCACTTTACTTTCCTTCTCCAACTTTTTCCCTTTTGTCTCCTTACTCTGAATATGGTCACACTGGTTTAGATCATCATCACTTCCCATCCTTCTGTTTATCCCTTCACTAGCTATTTCCATTTTATTGCAACTAGTTTTCGTATGTCCAAACTCCTTGCAATTAGTACAGATAGCAGGTCTCCACAAATAATCCACCTCAACTATTTGTTCAGTGCCATCAAGAAGCTTGACAGCAAAGGTGTCAGGAAGTTCAGAATAAGGGGATACTTCAACCATACATTTAGCATATGAGATTCTATCAAATTTTTCAGTTGATGCATCCAAACATAAGAGTTTCCCCACCCTGGATGCAAGCCAATTGATACCCACTGTGGACCAAGCAAACAATGGTATATTGGATAGCTTAATCCACACTGGAACTGCTTTAATGCTACTACAGGAGTTACCAACATTCTCATCCCAAGGTTTAACAATACATAATTTATTCTTCATAACAATTGGGTCAGACTCAGCAATTCTAATCTTATCTTCTTCATTTGAAAACTTAAATAAAAAGAGAAAGCCATCAGATTTCACACTAATTGTTCTTTGCAGTTTCCATGCTTTCTTAAGATGATATAGGACAGTAGTGTATGGTAGTGGTTTATCAAGAAAGAACCCAACCAGATATTCTTTCCACTTCAAGTTGCCAGCCTGTACGACTTCAGATGGGGGAACAATAGCATCACCATCAAACACTAACTTGATATCACGCGGTACATACTTACCAGCGTTGTTAGGTCTGGACTTAAACAAGGAGGACCAGGCAACAGGAGGGCAAGGTGGTGGCGGTAGGATGTGAGACAAGTGTGGAGATGATGCTACTAAAGGTTGAATAGGGGATGAAAGGACAGGGGTAGAACAGTGGACAAGGCTGTCACAGAAGAAGATGGTACAAGAATAGTTGGTGAAGAGCGTGTGGAAGTTGGATGAAAGGACGATGGGTCAGAAGGAAGTATGGTTGTCGATGTAGGAATGGCAGAAAAAGGTACAGTAACAGGGGAAGAAGGACGGGACTGATAAGAAGTGGAGGGAAGGGATGGAATGGCGGGAGAAGAAATTGAAAGGGGAATGGTCCCCATTAAAGAAGAAATCCAAATTTTTATTAGTCTAACTTATGAAAACTTTGGGGCCAAGGAAACTATGTTTGCCCTGGCCTTTGGTTAAGCCGGTTTTATAAGTGGCCGTGCACTATGTCTCATTATTGTGGCCGTTGGGATTCGAACCGGTGCCACTACAACTACATGTAGCAACTCCACTATGTCTTAACCAATGGACCACTAGAACTTGACAAAAAAGTAAATAAAGTAAGTTTTAAAAATTGAATTAAGTTAATATAAACTGGGATTGGCTCTGGAAAACCAAACAACTGAGCAAGTTCAAAGATAATTGAAAATTGGGTCATCCTGTTTCCTAGATTCATGGATATAAATTGAATACTAAAATCAAAATATGATTTTTAAAACAAAAACTAATTTTTTTTGTAAAGAGGCTAAGGTGCAATTTGGGTTTGAACAGGAATGGGTATATTTGGTCTTTCTGGTGATCAAGTTGATCAGAGTGCTCGTGGTTTCTTCCTGGAGATGGAGGAATGATCAAAGATGCTAGGAAAAATAGTGGATGGTGATGAAATTCACCAAGGAAGTTACGGTAGTGGAATTCCTTTTAGAACCCTAGTTTTAGCTGTGTTTTATTAATCGATCGCCATGGCTGGTGTAGTGGATCGAGTGTTTCGGGGTTTCTGGTGATGGTAGCTTGGACGAAGACGAAGACATTTTCGAAGCTGCAGAACTTCAGGTGGTCGGAATTTTGCAGGCGAGGCGATGACAGGTTTTCAGGTGGTGATGCTCTTGTGTTTCCAGGTTTAGAGTTTTGACTTGAATTCGTTTCGAGTCGACTTGAAGGCGATCTGAAGATCGAGCTGGTGTTTGGAGGTGTTAGTAGATGGAGGATGATCATCGTCGATGATCGGAGCCGACCAAGGCTACCGTGCATGTCTCGAGTTTTACTCGAAGTTAAGGGTTGGTTGGCTCGAAGATGTGAAAGGCTAGACTCGAAGCAGAAATAGGTTGGCTCGAGTTATTGTTATGTACAGGTTTTTTAACCTGTAGCTTTTTTTTTACTGAAATCTGGGTTTTCAATTTGGAATGCAGGGATTTAATTACGTTTAAATCCAAGTTTGACACTGATTCAAATCTTGTTTGAATCTGAGTTTTGAAACGTAAATTTTTCAATTTAAATTAATTGAAACAACTTTAAAAGGTTTAAATAGTTTGAATTTAAAGTAAAGTTTTAAATAAACTAGAGATTTAAACCTAAGTTTAAATCTGATTCAAATCTAAATCTGAATCTTAGTTTTGGAATAGAAGAAGATTTTAAAATTTATTTTTAACAGTTTGAATGATAAAGTGAATTTTTAAATTGATTTGAATTTAAAAATTAAATTGGGTTTTAAATTCTTTTAAACTTCTATTATAAGATAAATAATTAGTTAACTTGTGAAATTAAAATGGTTTTGAAATTATTTTAAATTTGTTTAAGTTAATTTGTTTTCATTTGAAATCTTAAATTTAAAATGAAATTTTAAAGTTAAATTTGAAATTAAATTGTTTTTCTTAAATACCTTGTTAATGACAATTTGATCATTAATAAGAAAAAGGTTTTTATGAAGATATAATGATTTGAAATTGTTAAGTTAATTAAATGGATAATTAATCACTTGAATTAATTAACTTAGTAATTAAGAGTTTAAATTTATTAAAATAAGGTTCACGCTAATTAATTTAGGGTAAATTAATTGGTAATTAAGAATCATTAATTAAATAAGGTTTAATTTTTAATTAATGATTAGTAATTAATTAATGAATTAATTAAGGATTAATTAATGAGTTATTAAGATTAATTAAATTGTAATTAACAATAAATCTTAATTGATTACTTTAGGAAAGTAATTAAAGAATTGTTAATAGTTAATGAAGGTCATTAACTAGGATTATTCAATAATGAATTAATATGATTAATTTTGATAACTAATTGGATTAATTAATTTAAGATAATCAATTGTGAATTATTTAAGTATAATTACTTATGAAAGTGATTAAGGAATTAATTACTCATTGTAATTAATTCGGTTTAATATGAATTGTTTAAGTTAATTAATTAAGTTTAATTAAATTGAATGATCATTTGATTATGTGATAAGTATAATTACTTAAGGAAGTAATTAATGATAATTACTGGATGTAATTAACTGGGGATGATTTAAATGATGAAATTAATTTGAGTATAATAACTTTGTATAATTAATCAAGGGATTAATTTAAGAAAATTAATTAAGGAGTAATTAATTTATTTGATGGAGTAATTAAGGGTAACTAATTACTGAATGATATTAATCAAGGGTAATTAGTAAATGTGGTTTAATGGAAGATTAATTACTTAGGGTAATTAATTTAAAATTGGATAATTAATTAAAATGTAACTAGAAATCAAAAATAAATATAATTTAATGATGTAATTAAGGGTTGATCAATTTAGATTAATTAACTAATAATAAGTAACTAAAGAGTAATTAATTAGTGTAATTAAGGATTAATGTAATTAATTAAAGATTAATTAATTTATAAAGTAATTAAAGGTTAATTACTGTGTTTAGTTAAGGATAATTAAATTGTAAAATTAATTAAAGGATAATTACTTGAATGTAATTAAAGACAATTAATTTAGGATGATTAATTAAATTGAATAATTGGATGATGATAAATTAATTGATTGATGATTGATTAACGGTGATATAATCAAGATTTATAACAGTGAAGTAATTAATTTAATTTACTTTAAATTGATTAGAGATGATGTAATTGATTTAATTAATTTTAAATTAATTATATATGGTCAGATTATTAATCATTGCTTATGAATGAATGGATGATATGGATTGTCTGAATGATTGTGAACTCAGATATGAGATGAGTAATATCTATGTGATATGGATGCTTGGTGTAAGTATGATAATATTTATTATCTTTTGGATGATAATATGGATTATCTTTTTATTGTGATAATATGAATTATCTATTTATGATGATGATGTTGATTATCTATTGTGATATTGTGAATTATCTATCTGTGTGTATATGGATAATTGAATTGAATTGTTTTAAACTTTAAAACAACTTGGCCTTAAATGATGGCGTTTTGGATTTCGATGAGACCGGGATCGGGTTTCCATATTTGGACATCCGAAAACCACATCGATCCAAATTAAACGTTTGGTCATGAATTCTCAAGTGAAGATTCAGAGTGCAAGGGTTATCGTCGTTAACTCTGAGGGTGATTCCCAAATGAGTGTAACTAGGTAATGCCTTCAGTTTTGGTTCGAACCCGTAACGAACTTGTATAGATTGAATGCTTTCAGAACATCGTCAGGTGGGAGATGAGCATTTTAAGAGATGTGTTCTCTAAAGGTAATCGCAGCCTCAAGCCTCATCAACCGAGAATGGCTAAAACAGGGGAGATGCAGCAAGGTTAGGTGGGTCATGCCCAAGCAGGATGAGATTTACCCCTGTCTAGATGTCCCTTTTATTTCGGCTGTGTGGGCAGTTTTGAGCTCCAACTGTCGGGGTTATCTTGTTCGGGACTGTTCAGTAAGGAACGGTTCCGGCCATGTGTTGCAGAGGGTCAAGAGTGATCCTCGATACAGTGATCTAGGGCCACGTACTATGACGGGCGGTACCCCAGTAGCCCTGCCATTGATGGAAACCCATTTTCCCTACGAGACCCTACAGTTTTGATTTGTATTACCCACTTTTGTGGCTAGTAGCTGGAATTTAATGAATGTAACAATTTCGACTATTTTCTATTTACTTGAAAACCCTAGACCTATTATAATATTAAATGATTTGGTTAGCATAAGATAAAAACTTACCCATGTTTATTTGTGGGAAGTCTTACGTGATACCTTTTGTTTTCAAATGTTTTTCAAAGTTAAGCAACTTTAACATGTTACTCATACCAGACCCATGTCTGACCCGGAGTTTATTTCTGTTTTTTCATAAACTCTCGGGTACTCAAATTTTTACGAGTAGCCAAGGGATTCAGGTTAGCTTTGATGAATTATGGAGGTGCAATGGAGCAGGAGGCTTCGGTTATAGATATATATAGTATTCCGCTGTGTTGGTATCTCTGTATTGTATTGTGTCTTGAATTGTATAACTAGACAGGTGTTATAACTGTCTAGTCTGTGATGTATTATCTATATAACTCTGATGGATCTTGTATATTATGTAATACTTATGTGATTAATATAATTCATTCATTCCGCTGTTGAGATTCTGATGTTGTTCCATCTTTCTTTTCTATCTTTTCTCTTTTCTATCCCTTTCTTTCTTCAAGATGATACGACTTTCTGAGGCTAGAAAGTCGGGTCGTCACAGTTGGTATCAGAGCGCTAGGTTGAGCGAATACCTAGGCTCTTGAGTGATTTCTTTCTTGAGAGAGCGTATTTGTATTTTTGATATATATATATATATATATATATATATATATATATATATATATATATATTTCTACCTATTTGTTGGATTACCTATTCGGTTTTTCCAATATAAGTTATAAAGGTAGATAGGGTAGTGGTGTGTAACACGACTACCAATGGTTGGAGTTTGAATGTTGAGGTTGGAAGTGTATCTGTCGAGACTGTATGCCTAATACCATCTCGAGTGAGCTTTGGGTGGTGTAAGGATTTTATCGATCTCTGAAGGAAACCTGTTAAGGTTCGAAGTTCATCTTTGAAGTGTAAGTTGGGATGAGCTAGAGTTTGGATCTATCGGTTTGACGGAAGCAAGTCATGACATCTTGTTATCTCAGGATGTAGTAGCTGTGTGATGAGACATAGTGACTATAGATGTCTCCGAAGATGTTTCTTTGGGACAAGTTAAGGAAGTGTGACTGCTTCGGTGTTGTGGCTAAGTTCAGTGGGGTGTTTCTGTTTGGTTTGAGGTTCGAGTTTCTCGAAGAGCTTTGGATAGGAAGTCTTTGGATATGAAGTCTTTGGCATCTGAGTCAGCAGTGCAGCTCGGTGTGTTCTATGTGCCATCAAGGAGATCTTCTGGCTTAGCAGTTTTTCTTATGGTAATTTCAGGGGCAGCAGAATGGTTCCATTTCTTCGATGGATTGGCTAATTAAGTGTAGGCTGTTCTGTTTGGTAAAGAGAGAACAGTTTTTCTTTGAAATTAGGCTGGATTGATCGCAAAAGTGACTTGTGATAGCTGAGTGTTCTCTTGGGTTATTTGAATTTTCTAGATGTCTTCAGGAGGTTAGAGTTTTGTCCGCATCTGGAGAGTGAGTTTTCCTATTGACTGGATTCCAGGAGTGGTACCAGTGGTTCAGCTTAGTAATAGGATGGTTTTTGGAAATAGAGTGTGGTGAAACGGCTCAGGTTTTTGGGGGAACTTATGAGTTTCTTTAGTGGATCTGTGGAACCATAGTTCTAAGATGAGTTGTCCAGTTTTTCCTCGTGATCATCATCAGCATTTTCAATCTACTCAATCAGAGTGCGCAGTGGAAGCATGGTGGCAGCTGTTTTAGTTTGGAAACAACTGGGATTTGCAGTGTTTTGGATTAGAGGTTTCTTCAGGAATTTTTTTTCAAGATCTGAGGCTAGATTGGAGTGCATCTGTTTTATCTTTTCCAGATGAGAGAAGTGAGATCGGTCTTTTGATTTTGGAAAAGTTTTGTGTTCTAATTTTTGGGTTGATCTTGGAAAGATCATTTGTTGGATTGTTTTTGATTCAGTTTGTTTCTAATAGCATCAGCAAGGGTTGAGATGATCAGGAAGGATGTAGGCAGCCCAAGATCGTCAGAAGAGTTTTGTGGATAAGAGACGGAGAATTGGAAATTCGAAGTTAGAGACTTCGATGTTGTTGAGGTTTTCTCTGATCCATGGGAGCTATAAGATTGGGAAGCTAGCTCCGAGATATCTGTATTTTTTTCTATTTTTCTTCTTAGGATTAGTGTTTCGTCTTCAGGAGTGAATTACCAGTTTGGATAACTGGAATTCAGAGTGTTTCACGTATCTCTGAAGGAGTACGTGTAAGATCTATCTCTGGTTGTAGAACCAGCAGTTCAGGGAGTTTTGGTTGTTGAGTTAGACTTGTCTGTAGCCTGTTATGTTGTCTTGTTTAGTAGATCTCGATGAGTGGAAGCCCTGTAGCTTAGTAGTATTGATTATTTGGATTCTATAGAGCAAGTATCCCGCTATTTATACTTGGGAAACTCGAGAAAATTCTATCCAGAATTTTGTCTGGATAATTAGATTTGATTGGATGAATTGGTTGCTATGGTTGTTAGCATACGATTGATATATGCTTGTATTATAAAATTAAATCTTTAATTAGATTATTAAATTACCTTTGTTTTAAATTTCGGGGACGAAATTCTTTTAAGGGGGGAGGAATGTGATATCCCGGAATTTTTGGCAATATCAATTTAATAATCTGTGTTAAAATTAAATTGATTTGATAATATTGTTAATAATAAATTTGAATTTGATTTAATAATTTTCTTTAATAAATATTTAAATGGGTGATTTTATCTTCTAGAAACTAATTAAATTGTTTTCTATTTATAATGTATATATATATGTGTATATATTGTAAATAGATAAACTTTGTTTAAATTTAAGAAATAAAGGCATGTTTTCAAATTCTAATTTTATTTGGTAATTTGGAAATTTAATTTAATATTAAGCTATTAAATAAAAAACCATATGATTTTAAAATACTCAAGATAAATTAATTGTTTAAAATGATTGTAGCCAAAGTTTAAATTTAAACAAAAAGTTATTTTGTTTTTTTAAATATAGTTGATAAAATAAGTAATTTGTTAAATAAGAGATAATTTCTTCTATGAATTATTTTAATTTAATAATGAGTTATATTTAACAATATTAATAATGAAATGTTTTTACAAATGGATTTTTAAATATAAATAGAAATTGTTATAAATTTATTTATATATTTATATATATGTGTGTGACTATTTTGAAAAAGTAACTATGATTTGTAAATTTAAAATAAAATCTTTCAAAAATGTTTAAAATAAAATAAATCTTAAATATATTAAACATAAGTATAAATTAAATATATGGTTATAAAAAAATAAGTCTAAATACAAAAACATAGGAAACTATGATATTGACTTAAGTTAAAATTTGTAACAAATAACTAAAGTTAGGTATGTAACCTGTAAGTAGCATGCAAGACAAAAATAAACACAGTGCAAAAGAAAATATTAAGTACATAAGATATGAATGGATCCTGTGAGTAGTTATGTAAAGCAAGGCAAGTAAAATATATGTATATGAAAAGAAATAAGACAAAGTTATAATATGTACATAAAACAAATGCGGCCAGGCAAGTGAAAATAAAAATCTATATACAAGACAAATTAGATAAAGAGTAAACATGAAGTACTTAAGCATTTAATACTTTCATCTCAGCCAACAATTATATCAATTCGAAATCTTATAAAAGCAATTGAGCCTTCTTATGCAAGGAAAAATCTTTGATTAAGTAAATTAAAAAAAAAGTGTACCAGTAAAATGCAAACCAGTAAACACCTTCCCCTGTAATCTTTTCTTTCTATATATATCTTCCCTTATTTCAGTTTGTCCTTAAAACATAGCTAACCTGAACATAAGTAAGTTTTTTCTTTTCTTTATAAACTTAAACAACTTCAACTAAACAAAAGCAAGAATATGTAGAGGAAGATCAAAGCAAAACATTTTATAGTTTTAAAAAGTTCAAGGCTGTTTTCAGCACAGAAGTACTCTTTCCATCTTCTCAAAACAGTGGTGAGTAAATTTTAAAAATCTAAAATTTTATCTGGTTACCTGCTATTTCTATGATAAATATTGAAGTGTGTATATATGTAAATATAAGCTGCTGTATGCATGATATATGAATGTCCTCTCTTATGTTTTTTTTCCAGTATTCCTGTTTGTTTTAAAATTCATATTCTTTTTGATTCAATTTCTGTTAGGATTTAGTTTACAAACAAAAATTATTTGTTTTGTTATAAAGTAAGTTTTAAAAATTGAATCAAGTTAATATAAACTGGGATTGGCTCTGGAAAACCAAACAACTGAGCAAGTTCAAAGATAATTGAAAATTCGATCATCATGTTTCCTGGATTCATGAATATAAATTGATTATTAAAATCAAAATATGATTTTTAAAACAAAAAATAAAATTTTTAGTAAAGAGGTTAAGGTGCAGTTTGGGTTTGAACAGGAATGGGTATATTTGGTCTTTCTGGTGATCAAGTTGATCGGAGTGCTCGTGGTTTCTTCCTGGAGATGGAGGAATGATCAGAGATGCTAGGAAAAATAGTGGATGGTGATGAAATTCACCAGGGAAGTTGCGGCAGTGGAATTCCTTTTAGAACCCTAGTTTTAGCTGTGTTTTATTAATCGATCGCCATGGCTCGTGTAGTGGATCGAGTGTTTCGGGGTTTCTGGTGATGGTAGCTTGGACAAAGACGAAGACATGGCCGGAGCTGCAGAACTTCAGGTGGTCGGAATTTTGCAGGCGAGGCGATGACAGGTTTTCAGGTGGTGATGCTCTTGTGTTTCCAGGTTTCGAGTTTTGACTCGAATTCGTTTCGAGTCGACTTGAAGGCGATCTGAAGATCGAGCTGGTGTTTGGAGGTGTTAGTAGATGGGGGATGATCATCGTCGATGATCGGAGTCGACCAAGGCTACCGTGCACGTGCATGGGGTGTTGTTCTGATGGGGGTTGTTTGGGTTTGTTGTGGGATTTTTATGTCTCGAGTTTTACCCGAAGTTAAGGGTTGGTTGGCTCGAAGATGTGAAAGGCTAGACTCGAAGCAGAAATAGGTTGGCTCGAGTTATTGTTATGTACAGTTTTTTTAACCTGTAGCTTTTTTTACTGAAATCTGGGTTTTCAAATTGGAATGCAGGGATTTAATTAAGTTTAAGTCCATGTTTGACACTGATTCAATTCTAGTTTGAATCTGACTTTTGACAAATAAAGTTTTAAATTTAAATTAATTGAAACAACTTTAAAAGGTTTAAATAGTTTGAATTTAAAGTAAAGTGTTAAATAAACTAGAGATTTAAACCTAAGTTTAAATCTGATTCAAATCTAAATCTGAATCCTAGTTTTGGAATAGAAGAAGATTTTAAAATTTATTTTTAACAGTTTGAATGATAAAGTGAATTTTTAAATTGATTTGAATTTAAAAATTAAATTGGGTTTTAAATTCTTTTAAACTTCTATTATAAAATAAATAATTAGTTAACTTGTGAAATTAAAAGGGTTTTGAAATTGTTTTAAATTTGTTTAAGTTAATTTTTTTTCATTTTAAATCTTAAATTTAAAATGAAATTTTAAAGTTAAATTTGAAATTAAATTGTTTTTCTTAAATACCTTATTAATGATAATTTGATCATTAATAAGAAAAAGGTTTTTATAATATAAGATATAATGATTTGAAATTATTAAGTTAATTAAATGGATAATTAATGACTTGAATTAATTAACTTGGTAACAAAGAGTTTAAATTTTTTAAAATAAGGTTCACGCTAATTAATTTAGGGTAAATTAATTGGTAATTAAGAATCATTAATTAAATAAGGTTTAATTTTTAATTAATGATTAGTAATTAATTAATGAATTAGTTATGGATTAATTAATGAGTTATTAAGATTCATTAAATTGTAATTAATAATAAATCTTAATTAATTACTTTAGGAAAGTAATTAAAGAATTGTTAATAGTTAATGAAGGTCATTAACTAGGATTATTCAATAATGAATTAATATGATTAATTTTGATAATTAATTAGATTAATTAATTTAAGATAATCAGTTGTGAATTATTTAAGTATAATTACTTATGAAATTAATTAAGGAATTAATTACACATTGTAATTGATTCAGTTTAATATGAATTGTTTAAGTTAATTAATTAAGTTTAATTAATTTGAATGATCATTTGATGATGTGATAAGTATAATTACTTAAGGAAGTAATTAATGATAATTACTGAATGTAATTAACTAGGGATGATTTAAATGGTGAAAGTAATTCGAGCATAATTACTTTGTATAATTAATCAAGGGATTAATTTAAAGAAAATTAATTAAGGAGTAATTAATTTATTTGATGGAGTAATTAAGGGTAACTAATTACTGAATGATATTAATCAAGGGTGGTTAGTAAATGTGGTTTAATGGAAGATTAATTACTTAGGGTAATTAATTTAAAATTGGATAATTAATTAAAATGTAATTAGAAATCAAAAATAAATTTAATTTAATGATGTAATTAAGGGTTGATCAATTTATATTAATTAATCAATAATAAGTAATTAAAGAGTAATTAATTAGTGTAATTAAGGATTAATGTAATTTAATTTATATATGAACTAGTGTAATTAAGGTTTAACGTAATTTAATTTAATGAAGTAATTAAAGGTTAATTACTGTGTTTAGTTAAGGATAATTAAATTGTGAAATTAATTAAAGGATAATTAGTTGAATGTAATTAAAGATAATTAATCTAGGATGATTAATTAAATTGAATAATTGGATGATGATAAATTAATTGATTGATAATTGATTAATGGTGATATAAGAAAGATTTATAATAGTGAAGTAATTAATTTAATTTACTTTAAATTAATTAGAGATGATGTAATTACTTTAATTCGTTTTAAATTAATTATATATTGTATGATTATTAGTCAATGCTTATGAATGAATGGATGATATGGATTGTCTGAATGATTGTGAACTCAGATATGAGATGTGCAATATCCGTGTGATATGGATTCTTGGTTTAAGTATGATAATATTAATTATCTGTTGGATGGTAATATGGATTATCTGTTTATTGTGATAATTGAATTATCTATTTATGATGATGATGTTGATTATCTATTGTGATATTGTGAATTATCTATCTGTGTGTATATGGATTATTGAATTGAATTTTTTAAACTTTAAAAAAAATTGGCCTTAAAAGATGGAGTTTTGGATTTCGATGAGACCGGGATCGGCTTTCCATATTTTGGACATCCGAAAACCACATCGATCCAAATTAAACGTTAGGTCGTGAATTCTCAAGTGAAGATTCAGAGTGCAAGGGTTATCGTCGTTAACTCTGAGGGTGATTCCAAAATGATTGTAACGAGATAATGCCTTCGGTTTCGTTCGAACCTGAAACGAACTTGTATGAATTGAATGCTTTCAGAACATCATCAGGTGGGCGATGAGCATTCTAAGAGACGTGTTCTCTAAAGGTAATCGCAGCCTCAAGCCTCATCAACCGGGAATGGCTAAAACAGGGGAGATGCAGCAAGGTTAGGTGGGTCATGCCCAAGCAGGATGAGATTTTCCCCTGTCTAGATGTCCCTTTTATTTCGGCTGTGTGGGCAATTTTGAGCTCCAACTGCCGGGGTTATCTTGTTCGAGACTGTTCAGTAAGGAATGGTTCCGGCCTTGCGTTGCAGGGGGTCGGGAGTGATCCTCGGTACAGTGATCTAGGCCACGTACTGTGACGGGCGGTACCCCAGTAGCCCTGCCATTGATGGAAACCCATTTTCCCTACGAGACCCTACGGTTTTGATTTGTATTACCCACTTTTATGGCTAGTAGCTGGAATTTATTGAATGTAACAATTTCGGCTATTTTCTATTTACTTGAAAACTCTAGACACTATTATAATATCACAGAATTTCCTATTAAATGATTTGGTTAGCGTAAGTTAAAAACTTACCCATGTTTATTTGTGGGAAGTCTTACGTGATACCTAGTGTTTTCAAATGTTTTTCAAAGTTAAGCAACTTTAACCTGTTACTCACACCAGACCCATGTCTGACCCGGAGTTTATTTCTGTTTTTTTTCATAAACTCTCGAGTACTCAAATTTTTACGAGTATCCAAGGGATTCAGGTTAGCTTTGACGAATTCTGGAGGTGCAATGGAGCAGGAGGCTTCGGCGTTATAGATATATATATATATATATATATATATATATATATATATATATATAGTATTCCACTGTGTTGGTATCTCTGTGTTGTATTGTGTATTGAATTGTATAACTAGACAGGTGTTATAACTGTCTAGTCTGTGATGTATTATCTGTATAACTCTGATGGATCTTGTATATTATGTAATACTTATGTGATTAGTATAATTTATTCGTTCCGCTGTTGAGATTCTGATGTTGTTCCTTCTTTCTTCTCTATCTTTTCTCTTTTCTACCTCTTTCTTTCTTTAAGATGATACGACTTTCTAGGGCTAGAAAGTCGGGTCGTCACAAAGATTCTTCAACCTTCTTCCTCCTCACAATGGCTACCATGAGACAATTGAGATCCTTCATTTTCTCTCCATCAATGGTGGTCCAATGTTTCCCTATACAATAATTAAAATTTCAAACGGCTTGTATTTGTGATCAACAGTCAATATATCAATAAAAACTATAAAGTGAATGTAGGTTTTGTTAATAGCCGAAACACTATAAAAATCCGTGTTTCTCTACTTTATTGTCTTTTCTGCAATTTGGAGAGTGTATTGCTCTACTTTATTTGTCCTAATAAACAAAGTTGTTGCTTTCACAATCATATCAAGGTGTAGATCCATTTTTGGGATTAACAAACTACAAGTTAGATAATTTGTAGAAATTCACATAGAAACATTCTTAATTCTGATGAATTAAAATATAAAGTTAAATCCCGATCAAATTTAAACAATCTTCCAAATAACTTATAACATTCACATAACAAAATCTGGAATTAATATATGATCTAGTTAATGACTTATCTCACAACTTTTAGGGAATACTTTTATCTTTACGTTCCATATTTAGGTTACTAATTGAAAATTTAACAGTCTACTAAATATTTAGGCAAGGATCTTAAGTTTATATACATATTTATGACTAAAATTACATGAGTTATGTTCAGGCATTTAAGTAATGGATCCAGAACTATATAATAAAATCAATACTATGTAAAATATATAATTTTCCACTCACCTTTTAACTTTCTAATCTCAAGACCTAAATCTTTTTATTCCTCTTTGATTCATTTTCTTTCTGCCAAAATATGTATCAAAAGCAGATGCATATTTATTAATGTCAGACCAAAAACTGGTATAACATACATGATGCCAATAGTGATGAATTAATCCTAGACTTGAACAAATGTGGTGACATGATTAAGCATAACTCAACCAATGTCGTCTTAGTTTTTTTTATCAAGGACCAATCTTTCACTTGAGACTTTGTGCATAATGGAATCATTAAAGGATGGATTTATCATGGTAACATGCCTTCTTGGAGTGAAATATATTAAAGTCCATCTGTTTTCATGGATCATTGTTCTCGAAATCCTCTAAGGCCATTTGGAGTCAACATATTTTGGAGTCCCTAGGATCTTAAAGGAAAAGTATTCCAAAAAGGGCATATGTCTTGTCATATGTTCATAAGAAATAAGACATAAGAAAACAAGTAAAAAATCTTATGCAATAGTCCATTAGGATTGGCAATGGGCTATGTAATTCGTTCTTATGTTCAAAGTCTAATGTTCATATAATTGTGCACATATCACTCGTCATAGTCCAAAAAACCGTTTAAATGATGGCGTCAAGTTTTAAACTTAAAGAATTCGGATATACGCTTGTCCAATACAATAATGTTCGAAAAGGCATTGTCAAATATGGTATGCATGTTCAAGGTCCTTATTCGTATTGATTATGCAAGATTACAGTCAAATAGAGATTGTCCCAAATTCAAATTAAAGTTTACAATGATTTGATTTTAAGAAATGGAGAGAATAAAATCCTCCCCTCTTTGCGCACCCTTAGCTCTATATTTATAGAGGTGACGCAACTCCACTCTACCTTTTATGTCTTCGTCATGCTCGACTTTGGCATGCTTGGCTTTAACAGTGTCAACTTGGCATTAGCTTCGTCGTTGAATAACATATATAAGAGACAACATCGTCTTGCTTTCAGTGTCTTCGACATGCTTCAACATTAGCTTTTGTAATAACCCTGTTGTTAATTACCTAATTAACTAAGTTTAATTACAGCTATTAATTTTATTAGAATGTTGTGAAATTTAATTGCGAAATTAAGTTTATTATTTGAGGATAGTTGATTTGATTTAATTAATAAATGAGTTTCGATTCTTAAATAAAATTTCAATTTAAATTTTGAAATGTTATTAAATCAACTATTTAAATTCTGCATTTAGGATTATAGATATTTATTGTTTAAAATAATAATTTATAATTGATTCTTTATTTTTTATTTAAAAATAATAAGAATTACTTGTGTTTGTAAAAGTTATATTTACTTTTCTAAAACTATCTCAATATTAAAATAAATAAGAATTTTTAACTTGTGATTGGTTTTGGTAAAATTGAGAAATCAATTCATATTTTTATAGAACATTGTTTAGTGTAAAATAGTGTTTTAAGGTAAGTAAAAACAAAACGAATTTGGTTGAAATTTAGAAAATAAAACACTATTAGTTTTTAAATGGGTTTATTATAAAGTCTAGCTCATTTAAGAGAAGTATTACTTCCCCTTTTCTATCAATTGTACATTACTTTCTCAAGGTAGAAAACAAAATAAGAAAGAAACCCCTAGTTCCTCTTTAAAACCTAGAAGCTAATCAGCAAATCAGATATAAGAATCAATTGCTACTCAATTGAGAGAATCAAGATGATGTTGCTAGCCCTATTCTAGCTTTTAGGCAATTCTATTCCAGTTTTACAGCAGTTGATTTCTGGTTACTGCTTGTTTGGGTTGAGGTTGTTGCTAGGGTTTGTTATTTAAAGAATGGAGGCTGCTGTTGTTGACATGGCTAATCTGTTTGAGGAGAAAAAGGTGAGTTTACGTTAAACTACCATCATTAAATGAAATCATGTTCGATGTTCAGTATTTGGTTGAATGTAGGATTGGATTGCTCTCTATTTCTCATGATAATTATAAGATAGGTTATGAAATTCTTAGTTCGTTGAAACCATCATCTTGTGATCACCTTTAACATTAATTTATAGTCAACCATACGTATGCATGTGGCAAAATCAGTGCTCTAGATGATAGTACAATCACCGCCGAAGAAGTCGTCCTCAACAGATTGTTGGAGGGGCTACCTAGAGGTGAGATAGCTCCAGATTACATCACTACTGGTGGACAGGTGGGGCACCACCGGTGCACCAGTGGCGTGCACACCTATAGCTATTTCAGCTCTAGGTGCAGCCCCGACTAACCCGTTTCTTACCTCATTCATTGTCTTGTTTACTGATGTTCTTGTGTTGTGTTTTACGTGTTTGTTTATGGCATTTTAGATGTCTATTGACATTGATTTGCTATTCTATAAAAAAGAATTGGAAAAGATTTAGATTAGAAACTTATGAACCAATTCATGGCTATAAACTTGTGACGACTTAGTATTTTATTGTAATGTATTCTATTATGTGCTATGGACTTTGAATCACTTTGATTCATAGGTTTCAAATTTTATAAACTTATATCTATCTATTTTATAAATGAAAACACCAAATTTTATATAAATAATTTCATAAAAGAGAGTTATTTAAGTTTACAAATATCAAACTTGTTTTCAGAATTAATCTAGCTCTTTTATAGATGATTTTATAAGTAATTATATCTTGTTAGTGAGAAAGATTATGGATCTTTATCATATGGTTTGGTAAATTTATAAACTAAGTGTTTTATTTAAACAAGTGTTCAAACACCGATATGGGTTGGATTTCAAGTATTATATTTTGATAAAACTAAGAGTGGCCTTATTTATATAGCCTTTAGAAAATAATTTATGAACTATGGATCTTTTAAAAAGGAATTTGAAACAACGATATATATAAGTATTTTGATATCAGAAGTGAAATATTGGGCTATTGTTTTTGTGGGATATATATATATATATATATATATATATATATATTTGGGAAATAAATGAGATTATGAATTTTAAAAGAGAAGTCCAAAGGTAAGTTTATAAATAGAGTATTTAGAAATCATTTCCTATATGAAGATTATGATATTGGATTTCTAAACTATAAACTTTTATAATATAAAATGTTTTGAGAACCTTAATTCAATAAGTTAAGGAGTACAAATGTTCGATTTAGTGTTATTAATTGGTTTAAATTCTTTTAAGTAACGCTTCGTTGAATATGGCATAACTCATTGAATGGAATGTTTGAGTGGAATTTACTAACCTATTAGCGAATACTTGAATTTCACAAGTAGTATGGGATGCCTTGGTTAAATTCTTGTGATTGCTCATAGGAAGTATTTAACATTTTAGGGTTGTATTCTCTTTTGGTGTTCAGTAGGACCAATAAATATTTAAGAGAATATAGTTCAGGTTTTTCGGTGGTATCCATAACAAATGATATTTACTAGCTTCTACTAAATACTTGAATTTCACCACGCGGTGTAGGACATTTTAGTTAAGTTCTAGTGATTACTAAAGGTGATAGTATTTAGCACTTTAGAGTATATTTCCTTTTGGTGCTAGTGGGACCGATAGATCCTTAAGAGATATACTCATATGATTATAAATTTATAAAGATGAATAACTTATAGACTTTGAGTCATTGTTGCAATGATTGAAACGACCGCCCATGACTCCCGCACCAAAACAAGGAAATAATGCGCTGAAAGGTGTGCCAGGCAGCCATGGACGATAGTCAGGGTAAAACAAAACAAAAGAATCTCTATCGCATAACTCACAGCGCATGGATAAAATACAATAGAGAAATATAATATAGTGAAGCTCCATAGAACAGAACATCATCATATAAGCATCACAGTAGTTTCATACAATCATCTACTCAAATCCATACATGAAAGCCTCACTACAAATCACTCAACCAAATACAGCAGCGGATACCCAGTACATATAGTAAGAAAACTAATATGCAAAGCCTCCTGCTCGTCTTCGTCATCTTCAGCGTAGAACTCCTAGCACAGCACCTGTCACCTGCTACCTAGTCTGCCCATCCCAAACATGGATGAACAGCCCAAGGTAATAAGAGGAGACATAAAACCTTGAGTCAGACAAAGTCTTAGTGAGCAGTAAATTAACTATCAAACATACCAAAAGAGCATAAAGGATAAAAGGAATAGGAACCAAACCATCCCACTCCACCTCTTTCTACAGTGATAGCCCCAGACATACACTAAGGAGAAGCAAGCATAACAACATAGACAATTAAGGTAAAGCGAATACCACTCGAGTCAAGGACGATGTTTTCCAAATACAAACCCCCAAGGCCTAAACCAAGATCAGATAAGCACCCAGAAAACACCGCTCTTGAAGCCGAATGATAATACAACCAAACATCCATGACTCTGGCTATCACTGTCATCCTTGCCTCGATTTCACCGTTAGTTGAATGACCATCTGTCAAGGGCTAATGGTAACCCCGGTTCTAATCATAACTCCGCACACTGCCTTGTGCCTAGGACTTATCTACTTTGCCCAGAGTACTCAACTACCTACCTGTAGTCTTTTGGGTGTCCCGACTACCTACCTGTAGTCGTTATGGGCGCCCCATGTACTCTTGCTTTTGAGCATGCTAGAACCTTCAACAACGACGAGATCCAAGCCTCCTAGCCATCCTTCTTGACGACTATCCTCATACAAGCTCAAGCTACCTCTTGAACAATCCATTATCAACCAACTTGAACTACTCTTCAAGTTATCAACATGCTTGGAATGATCCCTGCTTGGATTAAGCCAAGACTCACATCATACTTCGCTTCATCGCATCAAAGCAAAGTCTCAACTCAACAACATGGTTTGCCTCATCAAATCATGGCAAAGTCCCATCTCAACATCATCCAATCTATACATATGAGCTTCAACATCCGCTACATATGCCTTAAGCAGCTTTCACCATTCAAGAGCCTTCTTCCATAGCTTTTGAATCCTCTTCCATCCTCTTGTTCCAAATCAACTACTAGCTAACTTGGAAACAATCAAATCAATCATACATTCAAATATCAATCATTCAAACAAGATCTAACAAGCAATATAAGCAATATCAACTATAATGGCAATTTCGTAAATAAGTGAGCAAAAGTCCAACATATGTGAAACCATAGTTTTTAGCATAGATCTATCAAATATAAAACATGGGTTTTGCCTCTAATACTTGTTAAACTAACTTGCATAAGTAAACATCTTCAAAAACCATGGATCTAGACTTCGATCTAAGAAAAATGCATGAAATCTCTAACTTTAACACCCAAAACATGCCACCAATCCAATATACTCCTTTGGATCCGCGTGAGAGATAACTACCACTCACCAAATCACCCAAACACTACAAAAACTACACACTTCAGATCTGGACAGCGAAGATCAAGGTTTGATCCGGCAATATCTCGCTCCAATCGATGAATTCTAGCTCGAACGGATGAAGATCTTCAACTTTGGCACTTGGATCTTCGATCTCGATCTTCGATCTTGGATGGATGTTAGAATTAGATTGGAATGGAGAAAAGAAGATGAAGAAATGTTGTAGTCGAGTCTTCAAAATGGCAGCACTTCGTCGCTTCAAAAACCGGTGCCAAAAAGTGAGCCAAACCCCTCTATTTATAGGCTGGATCAACCATGAGTCGTCGCTCTTAGGTCGTCGCCGACCCAACTCCTGAGTCGTCCCCGACTCATCCACATGCTGACTTACCATAAGCCACTCACACGACTCAACAACCCTGCCGACCTACGACTTAATACCAGAGCCGACCTAACTAATCAACGACTCAACACCAAGCTGCCTAACGACTTACGACTCATCGTTAAGTCGTGCCTACCGACTCAGGCCAACGACTCAATACACCAAGGCACAAGGTCATACGACTCAAACCCAAACCGACTCAACACCTACCGACTCACGACTCAAGACCAGTGCCGACTCAACATAAGTCGGTCACGACCTAAAAGCCTCCGACCTAAGACACTGCCGCGTTTTCCCCAAGTCCTAAGTCGTACGACGACTCAACAATACACACTCACGACTCAACTATGATACCGACTCACGACTCATCAGGCCCTACGACTCAAAACCCTGCCGACTCATTACCCACGACCTAAGCCTAAACCCCTTAAGTCGCTACACCCTTAACCCGTTAACTCCTTAACTCGGCAAACCCTATGAGTCGTAACTCGTTGACTCGGCCACACTTCTTATCTCGGCCCTCTATGAGTCGGTCATCCTATGAGTCGCCTAACTTCTTGAGTCGGTCCATCCTTATCTCGGCCAACACTTTAAACCGCTACCCCTCCTTGAGTCGGTCCCCTATGAGTCGGTCACGACTCATCACTTGTACCCGGGTTAACTTCTAAACGACTCAAGCTAGAAGCAACACAAACAACACTATCGACCTGCAAATTCTACGATTTATCGACTCGTAAAATACGGGTCGTTACATTCTCTCCCCCTTAGGAATTTCGCCCTCGAAATTCCAAGCAAACAACAGCAATCACAATTATTCCGCATGCCTACCATCCATAGCAATCAACAAACCATGCATCCAATTCTAACCTAGCATGCAGAATTCTATGACTTAGAACAAGCTACAAATTCATGAGATGTCACGACACTTTAGGGCCATACCTCGAAGAGTCCGGGATGAGCTGCCTTCATCCTCTCTTCCTCCTCCCATGTACAGTCGTTAACATCATCACTCCATTGTACCTTGAGCAACGTAATCGTCTTCCTCCTAAGCTGTTTCGTATCGGTTTCAACAATACGAAGCGGCTTACGAGGTCTCGAAACAACAGGATCAACCTCCAAGTCTTCACAGCTATCAGCAGAAACCACCGTAGTTGGGTCGTGCATATACTTCCGTAGATAAGATACATGAAAAACACTGTGCACACCCGCCATCTTTTCCGGTAACTCCAATCTATAAGCGAGCTTTCCAATACGCTCGATAATCGGGAATGGTCCAACAAATCTCGGAGTTAACTTTCCTTTCTTTCCGAATCTAATAACATTCTTTAATGGAGAAATCTTCACAAAAACCATATCACCTACGTCGAATTCCAAATCCTTTCGACGATTATCTGCATAACTTTTCTGACGATCCTGGGCTGCCTTCATTCTTTGCCGAATGATCTCTATACAATCCGAAGTCTGTCGAATCATCTCTGGCCCAAGTATCAGCTTTTCTCCAGTTTCCAACCAACATGTCGGGGAGTTACACGGTCTTCCATACAATGCCTCATATGGTGCCATACCGATACTCGACTGATAACTGTTATTATAAGCAAACTCCACCAAATGAAGGTGATCTTCCCATGATCCTCCGAAGTCCAAAACACATGCTCTAAGAAGATCTTCCAAAACTCGGTTGACTCTCTCAGTCTGACCATCTGTTTGAGGGTGATAAGCTGTACTCAAACACAACTCAGTTCCCAAAACTTCCTGGAAGCTCTTCCAAAATCTACTAGTGAACAATGGATCTCGATCGCTCACTATACTCTTCGGAACACCATGGAAACGAACTATCCACTTCACATATAATTCAGCCAACTTCGATGCAGTCCTAGTCGATCGAACAGGAATGAACCTTGCACTCTTGGTCAAACGATCTACTATGACCCAAATCCCTTCATTCCCTGCTCTTGTCCTAGGTAGACCATCGATAAAGTCCATCGACACTTGCTCCCACTTCCATGTAGGAACCTCTAATGGCTGAAGCAATCCACTGGGCTTCTTCTGCTCAGCTTTCACCAACTGGCAATTCATACACTTGGAAATAAAATTTCCAACATCCTTCTTCATACCTTCCCAGTAGTAGGTTCTCTTCATATCCCGATACATCTTATTTCCACCTGGATGAATTGTCAACTTCGAGTGATGACTCTCCCTCAGAACTTCATCTCTCAATCCATCTACATCGGGAACAACTAGTCGCCCTTGCTTTCGAAGCCAACCCTCTCGATCGACTTCAAATCCTTTATCCTTTTCTGGATCCAATCCGGATTCCAAATCACGGATAATCTTGATAAGCTTATCATCTCTCCTTTGCCTCTCGCCAATTCTTTCCACAAGAGTAGGCCTTATCGATAAGTTTGCCAACATCTCAGGTTCCAATTCACATCTAGGCCTGAAATCAAATCCAGCCAAATACTCAAGACTCTTCCATTCCGAAAACATGGCTCCCAATCCTGCATGTCTTCGACTTAACGCATCAGCCACTGCGTTACCTTTCCCTGGAGTATAGGCTATACCAAAATCATACGATGCTAAGAACTCTAGCCACCTTTGCTGTCGAAGATTCAAATCCTTTTGGGAAAACAGATACTTCAACGACTTATGATCTGTAAACAGCTCGAATCTAACTCCCAATAGATAGTGTCTCCACATCTTCAAAGCAAACACAATCGCCGCTAACTCCAAATCATGAGTCGGATAATTCCTTTCATGCGGCTTCAGTTGTCGACTAGCATACGCAACAACTTTATGCTTCTGCATTAGCACCGCTCCTAGTCCAGTGCCACATGCATCGGTGTAAACCACCATCTCATCATTCCCACTTGGAATAGTCAAAACAGGAGCGCTCGTCAGTCGCTCCTTCAGGATTACGAAAGCTTGCTCACACTTATCATCCCATCTGAACACTTGGTTCTTCTTCGTCAATCCTGTCAACGGTGCAGCTATCTTGGAAAAGTCTTTGATAAACCGACGATAATATCCTGCTAATCCAAGAAAACTTCTCACATCAGATGCATTCTTAGGTCTAATCCAATCCTGGATTGCTGCCACCTTAGCGGGATCAACCGCTATGCCATTTCCAGAGATAACATGGCCTAAGAACCTCACTTCACTCTTCTAGAAGTGACACTTCGAAAACTTAGCCTTCAGCTGATGTTTCCGTAAGATTCCTAAAACAATCCTCAAGTGCGTCTTGTGCTCTTCCTCAGTTCTGGAATAAACCAAAATATCATCCACGAACACAAGCACGAACTTATTCAACTGATCTCTGAACACTCTATTCATAAGATCCACAAAATATGCTGGCGCGTTAGTCAACCCAAACGGCATTACCAGCCACTCATAAAACCCGGATGGTGTCCTGAAAGCAGTCTTCGGCACACTATCCTTCGCCACTCTCAACTGGTGAAATCCCGTTGCCAAATCCATCTGAGAAAACACCTTAGCCTCGTGAAGCTGATCAAACAAGTCATCTATTCTCGGCAATGGATACTTGTTCTTCCTAGTCACCTTATTCAGCTCACGATAATCAACACACAACCTCAACGATCCATCCGTTTTGGTTGCGAACACAACGGGCGCACCCCATTCGGACACACTTCTCCGAATGAATCCTTTCCGCAAAAGGTCATCAACTTGCACCTTCAGCTCTTGCTGCTCCCTCGGTGCCATCCGCCTAAGAGGCATCACAACAGGTCTGGCTCCCTCAACTAGATCGATACGAAACTCGATCTCCCTATGCGGCGGCAACCCTTTGACTTCCTCAAAGACATTCTCAAACTCATTCACAATAGGCACCAATGACAGTCCATCCCGTGGAACAACTAGCGAATACATGAAGCTCATGAAGACGCCTTCTTCATGCTTACATCGTATCACAACCTTTCGCCCTTCCACATTCCCGACTGTCACCTCAAGCCTCTCACAATCAATCCTTGCCGCATACTTCCTAAGCCAGTCCATACCCAAAATAATTCCGAACCCCGCAAAGTTCAGAACAAAGCAATCACAAACAAACGAGCAATCATGACTCGACACAACTAGACCACGGCATATCATACACAAACATGACGAACCCCCCACTGGATTAGTCACAACCAATGGCCTATCAGCAATATCCGGTTTCATACCTAACCGGCTTACCAAATCATCACAAACAAAAGAATGCGACGCTCCAGTATCAAACAACACTCTAACTGGAACACCACAAATAGAAAGAGTACCTTGAACAACCACACTCTTCCCCTTCTCTTCAGCAGTAGGAGCTTTCGAAGACGATGGAACAGCCCCCAAAGCATAGGCTTGCACAACCTGCCTATCTTTCCTCGGTTCTGGACAATCCTTCTTGATATGTCCCAGCTTATCACAGTTGTAACACTTTCCCGGCACTTTGGGATTCTTACAATCCCGGGAGAGATGACCCTTCTGTCGGCAGTTGTAGCAGGTCACTTCACCTCTCGGCTTCTTCTGGCCATCCTTACCTTTCTGTTGCTGCTGCTTCCTCTTCCTATTTCCACTCTGCTGTGGTTTAGATCCTTCCCTGGTTACAGCAACAACAGAACTTTCTTTAGGAAACAAACTCTCATGCCTAAGAGCTTTTTCCACAAGCTTCTCAAATGGATCGTCCAGATGATCCACTAACTGCCTCCCAAGATAAGCATCCAGACCAGTCACAAACTTTTCATTCTTCTGGTAGGGAGAATCAATATACGATCTGGCATACTTAGATAAGGCTTCAAACTCAGAAATGTACTCAAGAACAGGCCTCCCACCCTGCTTGAGCTCCACAAACCTCTTAAACAAGACCGATTTCTGAGCAGTAGAGATGAACTTAGCTTCAAATCTAACTTGGAATTGCTCCCAAGTAATCTCTTCTTCTGGGGTATCTATAGTGATAGAATTCCACCAATCAACAGCTCTTCCCTGAAGCTGTCTCGATGCAAGCTTCCTCTTAGTTGCATCCTCAATCCCTAAGTCACCAAAGATTCTTTTGCAAGCATCTATCCACCTCTGCACCTCAATAGTCGACTCCGTCCCCAAGAAAACTTTCCCTCCAAGAGCAGTATAATCCTTGCAAAGCTTGGCAAAATCCACCGGTCTCGGAGCTTGGACTTGAACTCCCACATCCACAGATGATCCTGAAGCTGGTATTCTCCTCATGATTGAAGTCATCATGGCCTCAAACATAGGAGCATAATCAACAGCTTCCCTAGCATCACGGCTACCCCTCGCAGCTTGTCTCTCACTTCGACTCATCCTTAGTATCTGTAAAAAGAATGATTAGAACACCTTAAGAAACAACTGCATAAGGAGTTCAAATCCTTCTAAGCTACTATATCATATATAGTAATCATTCATCAAAATACAATTACGCCTCTCATACGTAGTTACGTCAGCGAGCGTTGGCTAAAATCGACTAACCAAAGCTCTGATACCAAATGAAACGACCGCCCATGACTCCCGCACCAAAACAAGGAAATAATGCGCTGAAAGGTGTGCCAGGCAGCCATGGACGATAGTCAGGGTAAAACAAAACAAAAGAATCTCTATCGCATAACTCACAGCGCATGGATAAAATACAATAGAGAAATATAATATAGTGAAGCTCCATAGAACAGAACATCATCATATAAGCATCACAGTAGTTTCATACAATCATCTACTCAAATCCATACATGAAAGCCTCACTACAAATCACTCAACCAAATACAGCAGCGGATACCCAGTACATATAGTAAGAAAACTAATATGCAAAGCCTCCTGCTCGTCTTCGTCATCTTCAGCGTAGAACTCCTAGCACAGCACCTGTCACCTGCTACCTAGTCTGCCCATCCCAAACATGGATGAACAGCCCAAGGTAATAAGAGGAGACATAAAACCTTGAGTCAGACAAAGTCTTAGTGAGCAGTAAATTAACTATCAAACATACCAAAAGAGCATAAAGGATAAAAGGAATAGGAACCAAACCATCCCACTCCACCTCTTTCTACAGTGATAGCCCCAGACATACACTAAGGAGAAGCAAGCATAACAACATAGACAATTAAGGTAAAGCGAATACCACTCGAGTCAAGGACGATGTTTTCCAAATACAAACCCCCAAGGCCTAAACCAAGATCAGATAAGCACCCAGAAAACACCGCTCTTGAAGCCGAATGATAATACAACCAAACATCCATGACTCTGGCTATCACTGTCATCCTTGCCTCGATTTCACCGTTAGTTGAATGACCATCTGTCAAGGGCTAATGGTAACCCCGGTTCTAATCATAACTCCGCACACTGCCTTGTGCCTAGGACTTATCTACTTTGCCCAGAGTACTCAACTACCTACCTGTAGTCTTTTGGGTGTCCCGACTACCTACCTGTAGTCGTTATGGGCGCCCCATGTACTCTTGCTTTTGAGCATGCTAGAACCTTCAACAACGACGAGATCCAAGCCTCCTAGCCATCCTTCTTGACGACTATCCTCATACAAGCTCAAGCTACCTCTTGAACAATCCATTATCAACCAACTTGAACTACTCTTCAAGTTATCAACATGCTTGGAATGATCCCTGCTTGGATTAAGCCAAGACTCACATCATACTTCGCTTCATCGCATCAAAGCAAAGTCTCAACTCAACAACATGGTTTGCCTCATCAAATCATGGCAAAGTCCCATCTCAACATCATCCAATCTATACATATGAGCTTCAACATCCGCTACATATGCCTTAAGCAGCTTTCACCATTCAAGAGCCTTCTTCCATAGCTTTTGAATCCTCTTCCATCCTCTTGTTCCAAATCAACTACTAGCTAACTTGGAAACAATCAAATCAATCATACATTCAAATATCAATCATTCAAACAAGATCTAACAAGCAATATAAGCAATATCAACTATAATGGCAATTTCGTAAATAAGTGAGCAAAAGTCCAACATATGTGAAACCATAGTTTTTAGCATAGATCTATCAAATATAAAACATGGGTTTTGCCTCTAATACTTGTTAAACTAACTTGCATAAGTAAACATCTTCAAAAACCATGGATCTAGACTTCGATCTAAGAAAAATGCATGAAATCTCTAACTTTAACACCCAAAACATGCCACCAATCCAATATACTCCTTTGGATCCGCGTGAGAGATAACTACCACTCACCAAATCACCCAAACACTACAAAAACTACACACTTCAGATCTGGACAGCGAAGATCAAGGTTTGATCCGGCAATATCTCGCTCCAATCGATGAATTCTAGCTCGAACGGATGAAGATCTTCAACTTTGGCACTTGGATCTTCGATCTCGATCTTCGATCTTGGATGGATGTTAGAATTAGATTGGAATGGAGAAAAGAAGATGAAGAAATGTTGTAGTCGAGTCTTCAAAATGGCAGCACTTCGTCGCTTCAAAAACCGGTGCCAAAAAGTGAGCCAAACCCCTCTATTTATAGGCTGGATCAACCATGAGTCGTCGCTCTTAGGTCGTCGCCGACCCAACTCCTGAGTCGTCCCCGACTCATCCACATGCTGACTTACCATAAGCCACTCACACGACTCAACAACCCTGCCGACCTACGACTTAATACCAGAGCCGACCTAACTAATCAACGACTCAACACCAAGCTGCCTAACGACTTACGACTCATCGTTAAGTCGTGCCTACCGACTCAGGCCAACGACTCAATACACCAAGGCACAAGGTCATACGACTCAAACCCAAACCGACTCAACACCTACCGACTCACGACTCAAGACCAGTGCCGACTCAACATAAGTCGGTCACGACCTAAAAGCCTCCGACCTAAGACACTGCCGCGTTTTCCCCAAGTCCTAAGTCGTACGACGACTCAACAATACACACTCACGACTCAACTATGATACCGACTCACGACTCATCAGGCCCTACGACTCAAAACCCTGCCGACTCATTACCCACGACCTAAGCCTAAACCCCTTAAGTCGCTACACCCTTAACCCGTTAACTCCTTAACTCGGCAAACCCTATGAGTCGTAACTCGTTGACTCGGCCACACTTCTTATCTCGGCCCTCTATGAGTCGGTCA
This sequence comes from Allium cepa, assembly GCA_030765085.1. Lineage (NCBI taxonomy): Eukaryota > Viridiplantae > Streptophyta > Magnoliopsida > Asparagales > Amaryllidaceae > Allium > Allium cepa. Next base: position 735,741,554 of record CM060938.1, on the reverse strand, counting down.
TCCTATGAGTCGCCTAACTTCTTGAGTCGGTCCATCCTTATCTCGGCCAACACTTTAAACCGCTACCCCTCCTTGAGTCGGTCCCCTATGAGTCGGTCACGACTCATCACTTGTACCCGGGTTAACTTCTAAACGACTCAAGCTAGAAGCAACACAAACAACACTATCGACCTGCAAATTCTACGATTTATCGACTCGTAAAATACGGGTCGTTACAATGATCATCTTGAGCGCTATGGATTATTCTTGAGATCAGTTGTGAATCGGTGTTCCCGATAGGAGTATGATCTTTTGTATTGGATCAGTATGAGTGATGCCTTTGTTTGTTTATTTGCCACAGTTTGAGTACAATCATTGCAATTGGTATGGACGGTCATTATGATCAGTGTGGATTGAGATCGCTTGGATTCTAGAAATGTGGATTCAATAACTATTCTGTGTTCATGAAATAAATATATGCTTTTGTGTCTTAAGGTGGATTCTGAATTAAATTAATTTCGTGACTTGTTATATCTTGAACATTTGGATTTACTTATATGTCATATATCTTTATGTTATATCTTATTCTCATTCTTTTGGATAACTAGAGATAGTCTGACCCGAGTGTTATTTTAATGCTCGGTTCAGGCTAAGACTTTTTAGGTTACATGACAGGTTGACCTTTAGATGGTTGTGCTAGCAAAGATATAAGAACTTTTGACTTTTAGTTTATTTCATTTAGGATTCATGTTTGTGTATGAGATGTATAATTAAGATAGACATATGTATCAGATGTATATTATGTGACTCTAGTGTTATAGTTGATAGACTCTCACTTTTGTATATGTATATGTTGTTTATTATTCCGCTGCGATCTATGGCTATTATTTATATGATATATTGTTACGATTTTGAGAATCTAGTGTGATTATTACTTTGAACTAAGACTGTACACGATTATTTCAGTGATTAAATAGACCTTAAATATGATATGTCAGTGTTAGTTTAAAGATATATTCATATTTAGTCGCCCTTAGAAAACCATATTCTCCGTATTATTAGACGACATTATTTATAATATTCTTTATTAATATGGGTGTCGCTGCGGGATCGATACAGGTTTAATGGTGGTGTTAGCATCAATTTTGACAACTTCAATATTGGTATGTGCTTGGCTTACTTGATGATGATAGTAGAGCTTCGATGTTGCCTTAGCAATAATGGCCTTCTATGTTGATTATCTAGTGTACTAAGGTGCCCTTAATTGGCTGCCAATGACATCAGTTGATGAAGAGTGACCACATTCTGTATGGGTCGGTAATGACAATCTCAACAGATGTTGATGATTCTCAACATCAACATTGCATGTTTACATGTGCGGTGTTTCAAAACACAGTATTGATTATCGACGCCATTCATAATAAGAGGCGCTAATGATTGATGAGAAACGACGGTATTGTGAGAGATGAATTTATATAGTTTGGTGCTGAAGTTGATAACCCTCGACATCGATCACCTTTGTTGTAGTGGTTGGTGCTTTTATCTGTTAATGGTAGTGTTGAATTGAAGTGGCATCAATCATTGTCCCTCCTTTGTGGACATCGACGACATTCATCACTGATGTCTCGAGGATACGTAGTGACAATATTATCAAAGTAGAGTATTAATAATGACTTATCCCAATGAGTCTCGGCGTCATTGTAGGAACGTTAATAAGAAAAAGAAATAATGACTTACAGCATGGTCTATTAGAGATTCTAATTGATTGACGTCTTTATTATAAGTAGCATCCTCCACTGAATGATGAAGTGCAATACCAACAAAGCGCGGTGTTGACAACATATGGTATAGGTAATAGAACTTTATCGTTTGATATAGATGAAAGGCGATATGGATGGTACTAATGATGAGCAACATCGTTTAATGGTGACATTGATCCTTAGCATCATGGAAGAGTGATATCCTCGAAGTGATTTAAGGTATAGTGTAGATGAAGTGCGGTACCAAAGAGACATGTCGCTAATTTTGTACATTATTGATCTTATGCGGCATTATTGATCTTTGTTGTAGAACTTAGTGGCACTAATTCCTTTGTGACGCTATTGCTGATGGCATTACTTTTGATATTGAAATTATATGGACAACATTTTCCCTCTCCTAGTATAAGTAGTGTTTTCGATATCAAAGGCTTACTTCAGTGATGATATTGAAATTATATGGATAACATTCGTCCTCCCTCTAGGAGATGCTTCAGTGATGCCATTGATAACGACACTGAAGGCTTGGTTGATGCTTTAGCAAGGCCATTGATGATGGGGCTAAAGGCTTACTCCATCCTCCCTCTAGGAGGTGCTTTACTGAGACCTTTGATGGCGGCACTGAAGGATTTTCCCGTACTTTAGTGAGGACTTTGAAGATGGCATTAAAGGCTTAATCTGGCCACCCTATAGGAGGTGATTTAGTGAGGCCTTTGATGATAACAATGTAGGCTTAGATTGGGCCTTTGATGGCTAAAGACCTCTTGCGGTCATGAGCCTTTAATGGCTAGGGCTTTTAATAGCTAGGGACCTCTTTTGGTCATGAGCCTTTGATGACCATAGACCTCTTACGGTCATGAGCCTTTGATGGTTAGGGCTTTATGCTTTAGGAAAATCCTACTCCTTATCATGATTGAACCGACAAGTTTTTTTATTCATCCATCGTTGGAAAATATGACCGCAAATGTTCTGCATTCTATATTGTCCCAACGACGTTGCCATCTGGTCGACAAACTTATAATCCCTAGGCGGGATTACTTTGTGTGTGGTTAAGGGTCCTTCCTAATTTGGTCCTAGCGGCATGTCCAATGAATTCTTAGTATTTTCCATGACTCTTCAGAGCACTAGATCTCCTTTTTTGAAACGATTTTCCACTTACTCTAGAGTTATAGTACTTGGATATTCTTCGATGGTACTTAGCCATTCGTATGGCTGCTTTATTTCTTAACTCGTTGATTAAGTCTATGGATTCTCTCTTTAAATCTTCTTTTGGATTGAATGCACATGTAATCCTTCAATGAGAAGGTACTTAGACCTCAATTAGGAGCATGGCTTCACAACAATATTTTGGGACTATGGGATATGCTCTGTCGCAATTTTAGTAGAAGTTCTATATGCCCATAGAATAAGAGGTAGTTCCACTATCCAATTCCCTTTTGCTTTGTCTAACCGCTTATTTATAATGGTCTTTACAGTTTTATTGGCTTTTTAACAGCTTTATTTGCTTTGGGATGAGCTACGGACGAAAAGCTTTTGATTATTCCATTCTTGTTACAAAATTGAGTGAATTCTTCAATTCCATTGAGTTCCATTGTCAAACATTATCTAGTATGGAATCTCGAATCTGGTAACGATATTCTTAGTTACGAATTTGAGAAAATTTTCAGATGTGATATTCGGAAGTGGCTCAGCTTCTACCCACTTTGTGAAATAATCAATGGCTACCACTGCATATTTAGCCCTTCCCTAAGAAGTGGAACTATTAAATCGATTCCCCATGCCGAAGGGCCATGGACTTGAGATAGGAATCAATTCACTTGATGGTAGGCATGGGATCTTAGAGAAATTTTGACATTTTTCATATCTTCTTATGTAATCAATGGCTTGACTAGTCATTTACGGCCAATAGAAGCCTTGTCTCAAAACTTTCTCAGCTAACTTTATATCGTGGGAATGGTCACCACAGAATCCTTTATGGGTTTCCCTTAGCAATTCTGCCCCTGTTTCTGGATTAACACATCTTAAGTAAGGAAGCAAGTATCCCTTTTTATAAAATATCTTATTTGTCATAATAAAGTTGAGGCTTGACGTTTTATCCTCCTTGCCTCCTTTTCATCTGCTGGTAGCATTTCTTTTGTTAAATATTCGATGATAGACATCATCTAATTATTTTCGTACTAATCACTGGTTTCCGTATGAGGGGGTCTTTCTTAAAGAATCTCACCTTCATCTTATTTCTCCTCATTGTGTGTCAAGGATTGAGACCTGGTCAACACTAAAGCCTCACTTTCCAGATTAGGGCCTTTTCCTCTATACTAGGATTCTCTTTGTAGCCTATTGGCATAATATAGGATTCTGATGCCCCTCATGAGCTAGCTAACTTAGCCAAAGAATCGGCTTGTGAGTTCTTGGCTCTGGGCACTTGATGTATTAAGAAATATTTAAATTGAGTTGGCATCTTCAATATCTTCTTGACATATAGGATTATTTTGGCATCGTTTGATATTTCTGATTTAGCTGATTCACCATTAATTGCGAATCATTGGAAACTTCAATTATAGGGATTTTCAACTGGAGGGCTAGAGTAAGTCCTGCTATCATGGATTCATATTCTGCTACTTATTGGTAACTAGAAACATTAACTTCATTGCATACTGCAAACGATGTCCATCATGAGTTATAATCGCATATTTGGCTCTGGGTCTCTTTAATGAACCTCGTACACTCATTGACAAAATCGGCTAGTGCATGTCCTTTAATTTGTAACCATGGTAGGAATTCAACGTCGTATTGGCTAAGTTCAATTCCCTACTTAACCAACCGTCCTAAAGTTTTCAGTTTACCAAAAACCTGTTTGAGTGAGAAATTAGTTGAGACTTTTATTGGATGTACTTGAAAATAAGCCATTAACTTTTGTGCAGTGAGTATTAAATAGAACTCCAGCTTTTCTATAACCGGATATCTAGTTTTTGCATCTTTGAGCCTGTTGCCGGTATAATATATTGGAAATGAGTTCCCTTCTCTTCTCTTATTAGCATAGAGCTAACTGCATGTTCAGAAACTTCCATAAAGAGATAAAGACTTTCCCCATCAATAGGGTTAGAGAAAATTGGCCGTTTTTCCGAATGATCTTTCAGCTCTTTAAAAGCTTTCCGACAATCCTCACTCCATTCAAAGATTTTCTTCTTCTTGATCACATTAAAGAATGGGATGCATTTATCGATGGCCTTAGAAATGAATCTATTCAATGCTGCCATTCTACCAATCAGGCTCATTACATCTATTCTTGTTTTGGTTTCTGCCATGTTTCCAATAGCTTGAATTTTGTCAAGATTAGCTTCGATTCCTCTTGCGCTGACAATATATCCCAAGAATTTTCCAGATTTAATTTCAAAAGAACACTTTTGTGAATTAAGCTTCGTCTGATATTTTTGCAATACATCAAACATTTATTTAAGGTCTTTAAGACGACTTCCTCTTTCTTGAGACTTGACTAACATGTCATCCACATATACTTCTATGTTCATACCTGTTCCCTGAACATTCTCTTCATTAGTCTTTGGTATGTTGCTTCATCATTCTTCAACCCAAAAGGCATTACTCCGTAGCAATAGTTCCCCGTTCTGTTATAGAAGAAGTGTTTTCCTAATCTAGTTTGAAAACTGGAATTTGATTGTATCCAGAATACACGTCCATGAAAGACAAGAGTTGGTGTCCACTTGTTGCATTCACTAACCGATCTATCCTTGGGAGGGGATAACAATTTTATGGACATGCTTTATTCAAACCAGTGTAATTAACACATGTTCTCTACTTCTTATTGGATTTCTTGACTAACATTGGATTAGCTAACCATTTCGGATGAAGTACATCTCTGATAAATCCATTCTCAAGCAATCTTTTGACCTTTTCTTTCAAAGAACTAGATCGAACTTTACCAAATTCTCTTTTTTTCTGCTGGACTGGTGTGATATTTGGGCTATATATGGAGAATGACACATGATGGTTGGACATATTCCAACCATATCTGAGTGGGTCCAAGCAAATACATCTTTTCTAGACTGAATGAACTGAACTAACTCTCCCTTGAGTTTTCTATTTAACACTCTTCTAATTTTGACTATCTTCGTTGTATCAGCTGAATCTATGCATATTTTCTTAAGATCTTCTATAGGCTTCAGTCTTTCTTGTTCCTTTCCATAGTCTAGTTCGGTGACAATTTCATCATCTTTTATTTTGTCTTCCACCGGATTTTCTTTCTTCCTTTTTCTTTTCTTCTTTGAGAAGTCAAATTTTCTAAACACATGTTTAGCCTTCTTGACCTCCTCTGTTTTCACTTTGGGTGATGAGTTCGAGGAATCACCATCCAAAGGCTTTTTAGTATCATTTCGGATCAATTTATTTTTCTCCGAACCATAACAAGAAAGGTAATCTCGTTCATACTGTTCAACAATTGCAAAGTGCATCTTGTAAGCACTGAATTGTTCCCTTCTTATGGTTTCCTACCCGCATTTGGTCAAGAATTTCACCAACAGATACTTGGAAGAGACATAGGACTCAACTTCATCCAAAGCTGGTCTTTCGAAAAAGGCATTATAATACGAAGGTTGATCCATGATGGCAAAGAGATTTTCAAAAGTCTAAAAGCACGACGGAACTTCCGTTTGCACGAGAAGCCTTATTTGTCCAATAGGAGTTAAACTTTTATTATTGAACCAAAAAATGGGCTAAAAACGTGGTTCAAGCTTATCTTTTGGAATCCCCAACTGGTCAAATGCATGCTTGAAAATTATGTTAAGAACACTTTCGATATCCACCAAAATTTTGGTAATCACAAAAAGTCCAATTTGCGCAATAATCATAAGCGGGTCATTGTGCGGGTGGCAAACCCATCTTAACTCTTATGGTGTGATGGTCAAATTATGCATCTAGATTTGTAATCTTAGATTCTTGAGCGGTATCTCCTCTTAAGTAGAGAAAATCCCTTCCTTTGCTTTCATAACATAGCGATTCCTAGCTCCTTTGCTATTTCCAGCCATTTGTGGGCCTTTGTGTATTACGCTAATTTGGAATGAGATCTGGAAAAATCTTATCCTTAATCAGATTCGCAGTGTTGCTGGGTGGAATTTGGTGCCATTTTCAACATGGATAACCTTTTGGTTATCCTTAAGGAATTCCTCTAGGTGTTCGGATTAGATCATTCACTAGATAATGCCTGTCAGTACTCGTCACTCATCTATTTTATATCCATTTGATTTATGATAAGCACGGTAATCTCCCTTCTTTCTTAGTTCAGGATTAGATTTAACTTGGTAAGAAATTGAAAATTCGTCTCTTTCCTTCATTGCGACATATATGTAAGATATGGCCTTGTTCAAAACAACATTGTTGTACTTAAGTCTTTTTCCCATCTTGATTTCTTACGGTTGTGGTTGTTGTTAATCTTTCTTATTACCTTTCTGCCTTCGCCCTTATTTCACATGCGATATGTTTCATCCATTCAAATGAATTTATCACCTTGAAAATTGAAATCTTGTAATTCTTACATCCCTGTATGTGGAGTTCTCACCAGAATGGAGTTCGCTCAATTAGTTTAGAATGTACTGCTACCAACTTGTCTCTATCGGTCATGTTATTCATCTTTAGGGCTTCAATATTGATTCTCTTATGATAATCTCCCAACTAATCTCCAGGTCTCTACTATGGTGTAATCAATGGCGGATCTCTTTAGATATAGAACTACGTTAAGAATTCACAAGAAAACCGTTTTCAAGAATATATGGTCCTCTCCTAGTATTGTCGAAACCAATCACCTGCTGCTACCTAAGAAGTAGTTGGGATAATCCTACAACACACAGCTCTGGGTGCATTGTATAGGTCCATTTGGCTTCCAAAAGCCATAAGTGATCATTTTGTCAGTAATTCTATTATACCTGATGGATTGGATCTTGATATGAGAAGGAATTTCAATGGTCATAATCTCATCTATGAAGGAAGCGTCTCAATGATTATCATTGGCTCTATCATCTTATTTCTTTTTCCCTTGAGATTTGTTAACCATAAAGCTCACTTAAGACCAAAGTTATGAAAGTAGGCCCATGAAAGTATTAAAGAAGCTTTGCAAGAATTGAAAAGAAGGATTTTTCTATGATTCAAAAGTAGCATTCCGAAGGCATTGAAGTAGCTTTCGAAGAGGTTAGATTGATGCCATGCGAGCACCTGATGCTTCTACAAGTATTAAATGAAATATGGGCTTCCGAAGGAGTCAAAAACAGGGCAGCTACCCTTTCGACTCAGTTGAGTCCGCATGCATAAAGGGGTTTTAAATCTGTTAAGAATTCCTTTCGAAGGTATCAAATAACAAGCTTCCGCACATGTATAAGATCCATCGAAACCGTTGGAGAAGATTTTGCTAAAATAACCCTTTTAAAAGCAAAGACTAGCCTTTCGAATTGGTTGATCCTTTCACAAGTATTAGGGAGGTTTCATATGTAATCAATATTGCCTCCGCAAACATCAAAGGGTGAGCTTTCACAATAACCGAGGGATGCTTTAAAAACTACCTTCCGCAACTATCTTTTGACCACCAAGAAGCCTCCTTTATCATAAATAACCATTCGCACTGGTCTTTCCGTCACCATTGAACCCTTTCGTAGCCATCCAAATACCCTGCCCCACTCATTTAAGCAGTAAATTATCATGATAGTACTAGATCTTAACAACAATGAAGAGGTTTCGAAGGAGATGAAGAAGCTAAAAGTGCTTCCGCTTACATTTAAATAGCACAAAGATGTCCCATGACTCATTCACCACTAATGAAATATACCTTTCTATGATGTCAAAAAACTCTAAAACTACCCGAAAGCAATATTGTTAAACAACAAATCAATATTTTTCACTAGCATGCTTTCAACGAAGATAAAAGAACGAAGGCGAAGGGATGGGTTTGAAAGATAGGGAAGGATACCTTTCGACAGCTTCCAAAGGATGGAGGTGGAAGTGTTCAACCCGCATTTATAAATACGACCCTAGGTGTCCAAATTCGAGATCAATTTTGTGAATTCTTGAATTTCCTTTGCACTTCTTAGCCAAATCAAATTCTCATAACCCTAGATACAATTAGGGAAAATTATTTTACTTGTAATCCTATCTTTGGAAATAAAAAAGAGTGGATTCACGGATCTAATATTGATTTCAAATACGAGAACGATCATTTCGGCCATTATCCACTTGGCTAATGACCGATTGCACATGATTCGCACTTATCTTCCAAACTCTTATTTGGCATATGCAATGCTATAGAGTTTACTTGGATATCTTGATTTTGAGGCAAACTATCATCACATCTAAAGTCCATGCGATACTAAAATTATGTGATGATGATAAGTCAATATTATCAAGTCAATTGGATTTATATCATTTTATCCAAAAATGACATTCCATGGCATATTAAGTCCACTTTTTATTTGATATATATGCTATATTTTGGACCACCTTCGAAGGTATAAAGACTTTCTCGACTCATTCGGAAGGAGTTTCGAAGTAATTCATTATGTATTCATTAAAGTCAACCCCTATGAGAGGACTCCTTCGAAAGGTGTTTGAATACTTCGGGACATATCATAACTTTTAAAAGAACCTTTCTTATGACTGCAAAATTAATACCTTCGATAGGGTTCGATTTGAAAGCATAAAACCCTTTCATCTCACTTGAAAGGGGTTTCGAAGGGATTGTCCACATCTAAAAAATTTCTTGGAGGTGTTAACAATATTTCTTGTTAACATTTTTGGCGCTAGAAGTAGCGCTTGAACCTCTAACCTTGTTATTTCCTAATAGACTCATTATAGGACGTTTGACTTATTCTAGGAAAATGAAATCGAAAAGACTTAGTTGAATGGATGAGGAGACAGTACACATCACAGTTTTGAAAGAAAATGTTACTACATATTTCAACTTGGAAGGAGTTGTGCCAGAACAACCATCAAGTCCAACAGAACCAGATGATAATGAAGCTAAGGTAAGGCATTTAGAGCAATGACCACTATAAATGCAAGAGCTCCTGAAAGTAGCTCTATCTAAGAAATCTTCTAAAACTGCTAAACCAACAATAGGAGATGAAGTAGTCTCCCAAAGGAGGGACTTGATAGCTTATACGTTTGAAAGCAAGAGCAAGATTGACTTAAATTCATCAATCAAGAAGGAACATCACGCAACCAAAGCTGATCATCAAGGTAGAATGCGCGATAAATCTTTGGAGTAATCTGGAAGCTCCACTTCAAAGGAATACGATCCAAATCGAAAAAGTTATCATAATGTTGAATCTTATCTAAAGTATGTGATGGGGAAGGGGTTCCGAACCACCTTTTATTTGATATATATGCTATATTCCGGACCACCTTCAAAGGTATAAAGACTTTCTCGACTCAATCAAAAGGGGTTCCGAAGGAATTCATTATGTATTCATTAAAGTCAAACCCTATGAGAGGACTCCTTCGAAAGGTGTTTGAATACTTTAGGACATATCATAACTTTCAAAAGAACCTTTCTTATGACTGCAAAATTAATACCTTCGATAGGGTTCCCTTCGAAGGCATAAAACCCTTTCGTCTCACTTGAAAGGGGTTTCGAAGGAATTGTCCACTTCTAAAACTTTTCTTGAAGGTGTTAACAATATTTCTTTTTAACATTTTTGGCGCTAGAAGGAGGGCTTGAACCTCCAACCTTGTTATTTCCTAATAGACTCATTATAGGATGTTTGACTTGTTGTAGGAAAATGAAATCGAAAAGACTTAGTTGAATGGATAAGGAGGCAGTAAACACCACGGTTTTGAAAGAAAATATTACTACAAACTTCAATTTGGAAGGAGTTGTGCCAGAACAACCATCAAGTCCAACAGAACCAAATGATAATGAAGCTAAGATAAGGCATTTAGAGCAACAACCACTAGAAATGCAAGAGCTCATGAAAGTAGCTCTATCTAAGAAATCTTCTAAAACTGCTAAACCAATAACAAGAGATGAAGTAGTCTCCCAAAGGAGGAACTTGAGAGCTTATATGTTTGGAAGCAAGAGCAAGATTGACTTAAATTCATCAATGAAGAAGGAACATCACGCAACAAAAGTTGATCATCAAGGTAGAATGCGGGATAAATCTTTGGAGTAATCTGGAAGCTCCACATCAAAGGAATACGATTTAAATCGGAAAAGTTATCATAATGCTGAATCTTATCCAAAGTATGTGATGGGGAAGGCTGTTAAGGATATGCTAAATGCAAGGGAAAAAACACTAGATGAGCAACTGAATGACAATGAATGAGTAGCTCCGTTTACTGATGAAATCATGTCAACAGTAATTCCATCTCATGTCAAGATTCCAACTATGAAATATCATGGTACTACCGATCCTGATGACCATATAATGGCTTTCGAATAGATCTATATAATGCTTCTGGGGTGGTGAGGTATAGGCTATTCCCCGTAACACTTCAAGGAGCTGTCGCAAAATGGTGTCGCCAGTATCGAGAGAAGACTATTTATTCGTGGAAACAATTTTCCTACGAATTCTCCGCTCAATTCAGCATATGCAAAGATCCCATAGTTGATTATACCGTTTTAGCAAATATCAAACAAAGGCATGGAGAATCCCTAGGTGACTACCTCAGAAGGTTCAATACAAAGGCGCCGAAGGCTAAAGACATGAGCATTAGGAATAAGCTAATTGCAATGCATTCAGGTTTGATAGAAAATACACCGTTTTTGGAAGAGCTCTTCATTCATGGACGTAAAGATTTATAGGACTTTCACTTCCAAGCTGATAAATTCATTCGAATGAATGAATTATACTATGCCAAAAAGAAAGCTAACCCTAAGAAGGAAAATGGAAGATTTGGATTTGATCACAGACAAAAAGGACCAGGTAGGAAGACTCCAATACTAATTAAATTGCTTTGACCAAGCCATTGTTTTATATCTATGCCACAACTTAAGAAAAAGTTTAACTTCCCAACTTCATTCAAGGCGAGAAACTACCCTAAGCGAAGAAAGTGAAATGATTATTGTGCTTATCATATATATATATATATATATATAATATATATAATATATATATATATATATAATATATATATAATATATATATATATATATATAACGAATGGCCATAAAACAGATGAGTGTCGAGTGCTGGCTGGAATTATTCAAAAGCTAATCAGTGAAGGATACTTGAAAGAATTCGTCCAAGACAAACGGAAAGCACCCCAGACTAGCAATGGATTGAAAAAGTTCCCTAATACAGCTATGAATATCCAAGAAGATGAAGGTCATTAAACTTGATTCCACCCTTGAATAGTATTGATGTGATTCATAGGAAACAACATCCAGTGGGTATTTTCTGTCCAGGAAGAGCCGCCGCTTAAAAATCCGTTGCTTAATAGATAGATGTTGAATCTTGTCATCACCCCATAAAGAGCTCAAAAATGGAATTTATCATCCCTATAATGACCCCCTTACGATCACTACTCAAATCGGGCTTTCCATGGTGTCCAAGATTCTGGTAGACACTGGAAGTGCTGTCAACGTCATCTTCAAGCACGCCTTTGATAAAATGGTCATTCCTGTAGATATGCTAGAGCCTAGTTTGGAACCTATTTTTGGGTTCAACAACAAAGGGTCAACTCCGGTAGGGCAAGTAAAGCTGCTAGTACAGATGGGAATACCACCATGCTGTAGATTGTTGAAACTCTTTTTGTGATCATCAATCAACCATCATATTACAATGCATTCTTTGGTTTCCCTATGCTTGATGAAGTGGATGCGTTTGTTTCACCGAAATATCTGATGGTGAAATTCTTGGCAAAAAGAGGCCGGGGTACTATTCGAGGAGAACAATTTAGCTCCTACGAAATGTATTTTGTGACTTTTAATCTATATAAAATAGAGTACTCTTGTTATTATGATTCCTCTACTATTTTTAGCCTTTAGATGATGGATTTTTACATCCAACATTTGAAGCAAAATGAGATCTAACAAAATAAATAAACGTGTGTTTGGAAGATACATATTTCTTGGGAGCAAGAGGATCGATGCTAGCTCTATAGAAGAAAGCGAGATCAATACGGAATTAGATTGCCTAGGTAAATGGAAAGAATAAAGTCTACAGAGGATCCTGAGGAGATATGTATAGATCCAACTAATTCAGCCAAGATAGATAGAGTGGGAAAGGAATTGAAGAACAACTTGATAGCAGACTTAATTCAATTTCTTAAAGCTAATAAATATGTATTTGCATGGACTCGTTCGGATATGATTGGGATTGACCCATCAATTATGTGCCATGCGCTGGATATTGATTCAAATGTTACCCCAGTTCGATAAAAGAAGAGGCAATTTAAGAAGTTTTGATCTGACATCTTGAAAGAAGCGATTAAAAGGCTGTTTGAATATGGATTCATTCGAGAAGTTTTATATCCAAAATGGCTAGCAAACCCAATGTTGGTAATAAAGCAAATGACAAACGGAAAACATGTGTTGATTACACTAATTTGAATGAAGCTTGCATGAAAGACTGTTATCCGTTGGCCAGAATAAACCGGTTAGTAGATGCACCTAGTGGTCATAAACTACTGTCTCTCATGGATGCTTATTCAGGGTATTAATCAAATACCCATGTTCAAACCAGACGAAGAGCGTACAAGCTTCATTACCGATCATGGAACTTTCTGTAATAAAGCAATGCCTTTTAGGTTAAAAAATGCAGGAGCTCCTTATCAAAATCGGTCAATAGAATGTTCAAGGAATTGATCGAACAAAATGTGGAAGTGTATATGGATGATATGCTAGTAAAGTCCCGCGAAGCTGAGAATAACCTTAAGGATCTCGAAGAAATGTATGAAGTGTTAGGAATGTATCAAATGAGACTGAATCCTCAGAAATGTTCTTTTGGAGTTCATTTCGGAAAGTTCTTAGGTTACATTGTTAGCGCATAAGGAATTGAAGCTAGTCCCGACCAGATCCAACCTATCAAAGACATGGCATAGCCCAAAACCAGTAATGATATAATGAGTTTAAATGGTAGAATTGCAGCACTAAGCAGATTCATCTTAAAGGCAACCGATAAATGCATTCCTTTCTTCAATGTGATTAAGAAAAGAAAGAACTTTGAGTGGGGAAAAGATTGTAAGGTAGCCTTCCAAGAATTAAAAAATCATTTAGAAAGGCCATCAATATTATCCAGCCCCCGAGGACGGAGAAATCCTATATTTGTATATGGTGGTTTCAGAACATGCGGTTAGTTCGGTGCTAATTAGAAAAGAAAACGAAACACAACTTCCCATTTATTATGTAAGCAGGCAGTTGAGGATACCATGGTTCGATATCCAGTCATAGAAAAGATAGCTTATTGTTTGGTATTGACAGCATGGAAACTCATAGCGTACTTTGAGGCACATCCAATTAGAATATTGACCAACTTTACACTCAAAAAGATTTTCAGTAAAACCTGATACTTTAAGGAGGCTAGTAAAATGGGGAAGTGAACTTAGCCAATGCGACATTTAATTTCCGCCACGAATGATATGCACGTAAATGTGCATAGTTTTACTTCCATATTTTATCGAATTTAATTAAATAAATGATCATATTGGGTATTTTAACATGTTTAAACCAAAATTCAAATTATTTTCAAATCATCATTTATTCATTTTCATATAGAGGCAAAATGGTTATTTTTGTGCATATATTAATTTAAGAAAATTTACTTGGAAATTTCTATGTTATTTTGTAGAAATTTTAATTCGAATTATAAGTGGCTTCATGAAGATATGCATGCACAAGAGTTAGAGAACAAATGAAGATGGAAATAATTCATTTCATGACAACATGGAGAACCCCACCTACCCACTTACCATAATGTACACTTAGGGGCTAATGCACATGCTAATGAAAATTAAAGCTACGTGTACATTTAAGTGGAGGATTAACACATGCTAATGATTACTTGGTGGCCACACTGCCTCAAGGATAGTTTGGTTAGTTCTCAAAAATTAGGATTAGAGTTTCATACATGTATAAATACCCCTTGTATTCATGTAATTAGACTCTCTTCCTCCTAGCCTCTTCTTAGTTAGTTTAGCTGGAGGCTCATAAATAAAAACTCTTCTTTCTTTTCATGACTATTTAGCCATTTCTTTCATGTAACTTTCTTTTTCATATGCAATTTTAGTTCATTCTCTTTATATTTACATGCTCTTTTCCTTTTATGTTAGTAGTCGGTTCTATTTTATTCAAGTAGCCTAGCTTTTATTTCCTTTATCTCTCATTTTTTTCTTGTTTTTTGTTTCATGTTACAATCTACGTTTATTGATATGATAACAAATATGAGAGGCTAATCCTCTTCAATTTAGAGTAATGAAGCTTTTTAATTATGTAAATCCAACATAATTTGATATTTTTGATCTCTTTTTGTGCTTCATGGAAAAATGGATGTTTATGTGATTTAGTGTTTCATGTTGAATTTGATATTCTATGTTGTTCATAACAAATAGGCTGTGCTTAAACACATTATTCACAAATTATCTCTTCATCTAAATATGATTATGGCAATGAAGTGAAATTAAATCAAAATTTGATGGTCTATATTTCTAATCAATAGATAATAGGTCATGCTTAAAATAGATTTTATTTTTAAATTCATTGTGAATTTTCATAAGACTTGGCAAGTGGTTTGATGTGTGTGTTATAGTTTATGGCTTATATTGAGCTAATAATAGCACAAATAAGTCATATTTATGATAAACACATCAATTAAATTCACTAATGACCAAAAATGAGAGATCATAATTTCATGTTGTGTTGATTTGTGTGATCTAGAAAGTGGATTTATCTCTAAATTGCCTTCAAACTCCCATATTTTTATGCTTTTTCTTTTGTTAGTTTATTTACATTTTTCTAGCTTAACAACATTTCAAATATTAGTTTAATTTGATTGAATAGAAATTTTAAAATCGAACAATTCCCTGCGGATCGACGCATACTCGCCACGTACTATCATTGTACACCGTGCACTTGCGGTTAACTTTAATTTAAATTTGATCGGTTAGTTTCTATTCCGATAGAGATTAGCCGGTACGATCAAGTTTTTGACGCCGTTGTCGAGGAATTGCTTTGACTTTATTTTTGTTCTTCGAAATATTTTTGTTTGATTTAATTTTGTATTTGTTGTGTGTTTTAACTTGAATTTAAAAGAAATACTTATACGGTGTGTTTGTGTGATTTTTTTATTGCATTTTGATTGTGTGTTTGTTGTTTTCTAGTTCATTTGCATTTGCATTTCTTCTTTATATATACAAAAAAAAAGCATACACATTTCAAAATAAAAAATTCATTCACTATTTACTATACACATTTCATCGTTTTACATTTCTAGTCATATTTTTTTCTATTGCTTTGTTAACTGACATTGTTGTGCACCCTCCTCTCTGCACCACTGTGTACTCTCATTTCTGCATACAGTGCCACTGCCCAACCATACTCTCTTCCTTAACACCTCAATTCGACCAGTTTTCAACCACATACCTCTGCTTGTACACTTGCAACCATACAACTTCAACCATAACAAATTCTTCTGCACAGAGCAATACAACAACATATTTCACCTTTCCATCATCCTCATTTTCACCATCAGCTACCATCAGTTCCACCTCACCTGCATTTCTGCCACAGAACAACCCAGTGAACATCAAATATCTACTGCTACCTCCTACTTCCTTTGGCATTACTGCTGTTCCAACATTCCAACATCATTCGACAATCCTCTGCCTTGTATCTCCTCCCCGATTTACTGCTACATCTCTGTCTTGCACCTACGGCCTTGCTTCACTACAAAACTGTAAGCCATACTTCAGAAACATCACTATCATAGCACTGTCTTGTACAACACTTCACCCTCCACCGAAAACCTTCTTGTTACACAACATCTACCACTTCACATCTCTGATAAGCATCACCTACTTCCACCACAACAGGCATTGCACCATCTTCTTCCTGCCAATACTCCACTTCACTACACCAATACCTATCTAACTGCACACTGCCCTCATCACACACAATCAGTCAGCACTTCCACCATCAGTCTACCACCAGGCCTGACCATAAGTCTCTCTCAACCTGTTGCTTCTTCTCAACCACCTGCTTCTTCTCAACCATATCCACAAACCACCGGAAACCATCTTCTCGAAACAATCATCACATCCTCCAATCACAAACGCGAATAACCACATGACTTCACTGCAATCGATTTCGAAATCGACTGAATTGATTTGCTTCACCTCAATTGCCGCTACTCTCTACCCTTGAACCAATCGACAACTGAACGCAAACCGACTCCCATAGAAAGAAAAGGAAACTTTTGATTGGAAAAATTGAATATGATTTGATAATTTGGAGTTTCGAGTACATCGATTTGAAATTTTTTTTTGTTCTGTTAGTTTTCGACTGTGAAGGTGGAAAAACGCTTTTGCTTGCGTTCATTTTAACTGGGCCAGGTTAGATGTTTTTAAAGCCTGAGTGAATTTTTTTTATCATCTTTTGCTTTTTTTAATTCTTTTAGTTAAATTGTTTTTAATTTTGTTTTGTCTTGTTCTTTAAAAAAATGTTATAATTTGTATTTTTTATTTTATATATATATATATATATATATATATATATATATATATATATATTGACAAGTCTCTGTCTTCCGTTTGTTTAGTTTTGTTTCATTTGATCTTAATTGTTTTGATTTTCGATTCGTTTTAGTGTTCCTTCTTTTTTTAAAAATAATTGTATATATCTTCTTCTTATTTTCAGGTTGCAGGTGAAAAAAGTGTTTTAAAAATAAATTGCTTTGTTTGCTTGCTATAAAAAAATTGCCGCTTTTAAATAAATAAATTGCTAACAATTTTGCAAGCACTAGTATTGTGCCCTTATCTATGTTTTTTATTTACTTTGTTTTGTTGTTTGCTTGCATTTTTATTTAAGATAAAGTATGAATATACAATTTTGGGTTAGGAGCTACTTAGGGTAGAAAATCTGTAGTTAAACCGTTGCATTCATTTAGTTGCATCAGTTCATGCATATTTTAAAAACAAAATCTCAAAATCAAAAACTAAAAAAATTGTAAATATTCCTTAACTTTGTTTTTAAATCCTTTCTTTTGAAAAAATTTTCAATCAAAATAAAAAATTCAAAAAAATTTACATAGTTTTTTTTAGAAAAACAAAAATCCAAAAAAAATATAAACCTTTTAAATAAAACAACAACAAAAAAATGAAAATCCAAAACCTAAAAATAAATTCCTTTAAAAAATATATATATAAATTTTTTTGGTAAATATTTTTCCTTTATTAAAAAAATCAAAAGAAAAAAGAAAAAAAACTTATGAAAATGTTTTAATTTCCCTACTCACATGAATTTTACAATAGCTGTGAAAATCAATATAATCCATATAATTTCACTCCAAATTCTTGTGGATATTTTAACAACAATTGTTGCATAAACAATTCATATTTTGAACCACAAAATTTTTAAAATGATGAACAACTCTCGACTCTTGAAAATAGCATTGAAATGATTTCATCTTTACTTGAACTCACTATAAAAAAATGATCAAATGATAAATGAATTGTGTAATTCATATTTGTGCAATAAATCAAGTCAATGTTCTCAAGATAATTAAAATTTGAATTCACTTCAAAGTTCAGGTAATTTCGATTATAACTCATGCCAATACAACTTCGAACTCCAAAATGAATTTCAAAATGGAAATAGAAATCATTTTTCGAATAATTTTGGCAATAAAAATAATCTCGATTGTGGTTAAATGAACAATTTTTGTTCTCAACAAATTCAAATTGGAAACTTTCAAGTTAATAATTATAAGCTGGATTTTGTTGAGAAAATGGACGAAATTTGCAAAGATCACATGGATTTGTTGTTTGAAACCTATATGAAGCAACGTGAGCAACAAAATCAAATCCAAACGTGTGACGAATCAAATAATAATATACCTTTTACCTAAATTGACAATTTTCAAATAACAACTTTTGAAATTGAAAATGAAAATCTTAATGAAGTTGTTGAAAATACAGTAATTGAGTTGGATTTCAATTCTTTTGAGGGTGAAAACATGATTTGAAATTCGATCTTCCTTTCTTCGATTTTGAAAATTTGAATACAACAACTTTGGATTTTGAACTTGATTTATGCAATGAAGTTGTGACTAATTCAATAAAGGAAGATGAATCAATGAACACGATTTCTTTAAACTTTTTGAAAATGAGTTGTTAAATTCTGATGGGGAAAATTAAAATATCCATTTTGATTTTACAGTCGATAATTCAGAAGAAGTTTTCAATGATAAGCTTGACTTTCAATTTGGTGAAAATAAACTTGAACTTCAACAGATTGATCTATCTAACCCAAAAATCATTGAAAATAAAACAACTTGAACGATTTTTAATTAAACGACATTCGTTTTTCCAAATCAGCATTCAACTCCGAAATCTTTTATGATTTGGTTTTATGTGCTTAAGTTGTGTCTCTTATATTTGACGAGACAAATGAATCGGTCTTTGAAAGACCGTTTCATTTATTCTTCAATAGCATATTTCCCGACGTTTGTAAATAACAATCTTTTCATTTTCATATAAACATAGGTCATATTTTTTTCTCCTTTCGCTTGGGTTGACTATGGGGACACAGTCAAAATCAAGTGCGGAGGGAGTCTCATCTTCTTTTTGATATTTTTCATGGTTTATTTTTGCATTTTCTTTTCAAAACTCAAAAAAAAAAAAAAAAATAAGCATTTTGGTTTATTTTTGAAGAAAAACTATAGGATAAATATAATGTTTTGGTTAATTAAATTGAAATTTTTGAAAAGTTATTTGTCTTAAAAAAATTAAAAATTGAATCTGATTACAAATAACGATGGATTAAGTAATATATAGGAAGGTCCATATATGTTAATTACGAGGTATATCCTAGTTGAAAATCTTTGTTTAAAAAAGTGGTGGATTTAAAATAAATATTATAGCATTTTTTACCTTTTAAGTTAAATGGTACTAAGATGATTTTTCAAAATTCTCTCTTCAAAAAAAATAAAAAAAACCAAAAAAAATTGTATATATATATATATATATATATATATATATATATATATATATATATGTATATTATTAACACCTAGAGTCATGTGTTCACATTTCCGTCTTCACTCCCCATGCTCTGCAACCTTCTCACGTAAGCCTGAAAGGCATTGCACGATCGGTATATCTGGCCTCAGTTATCTGAGTTAGGTGTATGTATATAATTTTTTTCTATAATAGTGCCTATAGTTGATAGTTGCTCACACTTATATGTTCACTCGCCATGCTCTGTATTCCCATCACGTATGCCCGAACGGCAATGCATGGGTAATATATCTAGCCTCAGTTTTCTGAGTTAGGCATATGTAAATATTGTTAATATCAATAAAATTTTCCAAATAAGAGAGAGTAAGCAATTGAAATCCAAGAATTATTTTGACTTGTTTGATTTGACTTGTTATTGAAAAGAAATGAAAATGCCACTTTGAAAAACTTCGATAATAACCTAAGGATCCATTTCATAGTTACACTGTGTTATCAACCGAAACAATTAGCCAAACTTGAGTTTAATTGTGATGATAACTTAGTTTTTATCAGAAATTTTGACAAGTAAAATGACTAAAATTTCATGATGATGACCAAAATTATATCTAACTTATTCATGTCGATTTAAAAGTAAAAACTTCATTTGCAAATATTTTCAAAAGCTTGCATCCATATCTTTTTGAATAAATCTTGCATTTAGGAATATTTCGATTTGCATTTGGATTTTGTGGGTAGTATCAGCTGAAAATCCTCATGAGAAAGTAGAGGTTTAACGGCTTGTTGCATAAATCATGCTCCCTACGAAAATAGATTTATCTTAGTTTTTAGTTTATTCGAGGGTGAATAAAAAGATAAGCGTGGGGGTATTTGATGTGCACGTAAATGTGCATATTTTAGTTCCATATTTTATCTAATTTAATTAAATAAATTATCATATTGGGTATTTTAACATGTTTAAACCAAAATTCGAATTATTTTCAAATTATCATTTATTCATCTTCGTATAAGGGCAAAATGATTATTTTTATGCATATATTAATTTGAGAAAATTTAATTGAAAATTTCTTTATTATTTTGTAGGAGTTTGAATTCAAATTACAAATGGCTTCATGAAGATATGTATGCGTAAGAGTTAGAGAACAAATGAAGATGGAAATAATCCATTTCATGACAACATGGAGGACCCCACCTACCGACTTACCATAATGTACACTTAAGAGCTAATGCACATGCTAATGGAAATTAAAGCTATATGTACATTTAAGTAGAGTATTAACATAGGCTAATGATTACTTGGTGGCCACATTACCTCAAGGGTAGTTTGGGTGTTCCCAAAAATTTGGGTTAGGGTTTCGTACATGTATAAATACCCATTGTGTTCATGTAATTAGACTCTCTCTTCCTCTTAACCTCTTCTTAGTTATTTTTGTTGGAGGCTCATAAATAAAAACTCTTCTTTCTTTTCATGGATACTTAGCCATTTCTTTTATGTAACTTTCTTCTTTTATGCAATTTTAGTTCATTCTCTTTCTATTTACATGCTCTTTTCCTTTTATGTTAGTAGTTAGTTTTATTTTATACAAGTAGCCTAGCTTTTATTTCCTTTAGCCCTCATTTTTTTTTCTTGTTTTTCGTTTCATGTTGCAATCTACATTTGTTGATATGATCACAAATATGAGAGGCTAAACTCCTTCAATTTAGTGGTAATGAAGCTCTCTAATTATGTAGATCTAACATATTTGATATTTTGATCTCTTTTTGTGCTTAATGGAAAAATGGATGTTTATGTGATTTAGTGTTTCATGTTGAATTTGATAGTCTACGTTGTTCATAACAAATAGGCTATGCTTAAAAACGTTATTCACAAATTGTCTCTTCATCTAAATATGATTATGGAAGTGAAGTGAAATTAAATCAAAATTTGATGGTCTACATTTCCAATCAATAGTTAATAGGCCATGCTTAAAATAATTTTTATTTTCAAATTCATTGTCAATTTTCATGAGGATTAGCAAGTGGTTTAATGTGTGTGTTGTAGCTTGATGCCTTATATTGAGCTAACTAATAGCACAAATATGTCATAATTAAAATAAACACATCAATTAAATTCACTAATTACCAAAAAAGAGAGACCATAATTTCATGTTATGTTGATTTATGTGATCTAAAGAGTGGATTTATCTCTAATTTTCCTTCAAACTCTCATATTTTTATCCATTTTCTTTTGTATGTTTATTTACACTTTTCTAGCTTAACAACATTCCAAATATTGGTTTAATTTGATAGAAATTTTAAAATCCAACAATTCCCTGTGGATCGACTTGTAGTCGCCACGTACTATTATTGTCTGTTGTGCGCTTGCGGTTACTTTTAATTTAAATTCAATTGGTCATTTTCTAATTTGATAGAGATTCGTCGGTTCGAACAACGAACGACAATTAAAGGGTAGGCATCAGCAGAATTTATCAAAGAGTGTACAAACTCCGTTAAGGAAAAGTCAAAGAAAGACAGAGATCAAAACCCCATATGGCAACTATTTATGGATTGGACATCGAAGGAGCAAGGAACCGGAGAAGGGCATGTCATAATCACACCCGTTAGGCATCACCTGCACTATGCAATGAAGCTACGGATCTCTGCAACAAATAACGTAGCTGGATACGAATCAATGGTGGCAGGATTAGCCCTGGCCTTGCAACTTAAAATCCCATGAATTCAAATCTTTAGCGACTCTTAACCAATGGTGAATCAAATAAAGAAGATATATCAGACTAAGGACGCCAAACTAGCCCTATATGTTAAGAAGGTGCCAAAAATGCTTGCCATATTTTTTAGATTTTTCTATACACAAGTCCCAAGTGAAGATAACTCTCAAGCGGATTCATTAGCAAAATTGGTTGCTCAAGAGGATATCCAAAAACCCATATCGTACCAACAAGGTATCAAGCAATCCCAGTATTGAAGAGGAAATTCCCAAACCAGCTGAAAAGGAACTACTAGTTTAACTAGATCCTAGGCCATGACACAAGAAAGAGAAGAAAGAGAAATTAATGAAGAAATTTCATATGAGGAGCTCAATCATCCAAAGATAGATAATTGTTATAGTAATACTTGGATGACACTTATTGTAGAATATCTTACCAATGTGATATTGCCATCTGATAAAATGGAAGCTAAGAGGATCAAATAACAGGCTCCAACCTTCACTATGATGGATGGAATTATTTATAATAAAGGATATGCTCTTCCTTACTTAAGACGTGTGAATCCAGAAGATGGATTGAAATTACTAAAGGAAGTGCCTGCAAGTTTTTATGAAGACCATTCCATTAGGATAAAATTGGCTAAAATAATAATGATACAACGTTTCTATTAGCCTCAAATGACTAATCAAGCTATAGAACATGTAAAGAAATGTGAAAGGTATCAAAAATACTCGAAGATTCCCCATTTACCAATAAGCCAATTAACTCCAATCTCTAGTGCGTGGCCCTATGATGTATGGGGAATCGATTTAATCAGACCATTGTCGATTTCCAAAGGAGGAGCAAAATATGTTGTAGTGGCCATTGATTACTTTACTAAGTGGGTAGAAGCAGAGCCACTCCCCAAAATCACTTCTGGGAAAGTGCTTAAATTCATCATAAAAATATCATTACTAGATTCAGGATCCCTTACAAGATTATATCTGATAATGCAAAGCAATTTGAAAGTGAAGAATTTTCTTGATTTTTCCATAAGAACGGGATTATCAAAAGCTTTTCTTCTATGGAACATCCAAAGGCTAATGGAGCCGTTGAAGCGGCAAACAAGACTATTAAGGGTATCTTGAAAAAATAGTTGAATAAACCGAAAGGGAATTAGGTAGAAGAAATGCCACTTGTACTCTAGGCCTATCGAAAATCCACCAAAACTATAACGGGTCATACCTCTTACTCTCTAACATATGGGTGTGAAGCAATGTTACCAGCTGAAATTAAGATAACCTCACGTTGAAGAATTGCACATGTATTTGATCCAAACCAACAATTGAAGAAAGAGTCATTGGATTTAATACACGAGCTAAGAGATGAAGAAGCTATTCGAACTGCAGAATATCAAATAAGAATCTCAAAATACTACAACTTGGAAGTAAAGACAAGATCATTTCAAAAGGGAGATTTAGTGCTTCGAAGAGTGATGGCAAATACAAGAAATCCTACGGATGGACCGCTAGGACTGAACTGGGAGGGTACCCTATTCATGTGCAAAGTAATTCCTCCTAGAGCTTATGAATTATGTAGACCAGATGGCAATATGGTTACTAGAACGTGGAATGCGGAGCATTTGCGAACACATTTTCCCACAATGAAAAAATAAATCATCTCTTTCCTAAGAAAATTCTGCATGGTTTGGAGTAGAATTCTCCTTAGACTTAGAAATTATCTTAAATGGTCATAAGCCTTTGTCCGCGTCAAGATGGCCAAGTCAAAGCACTACCTGGAGGGATGATAGAGTAATCCTTTATCCGTAGCATGCTATGGCCAAGGTAAAGTATCTGAAATCCCTTGACCACGTCACGCTATGGCTAGATCAAGGTTCCCCTGGAGGGGAGACGGAGTGAGCCCTTAAACCCGCCATGCTATGGCTAGGTCAAGGCATCGACCGTCCTTCAGTCCCGCCTATAAGGCCTGGTTGGAGCACCTTCTAGAGGGAGAATGAAGTAAGCCCTTGATCCCGCCATGCTATGGCCTGATCAAGGCATCGAATAAGCATTCAGTCCCGCCTATAAGGCCTGGCTAGAGCGCCTCCTTGGAGGGAGGTTGGGTAAGTCCTTGAGTCCTTCTTATGGATAAGCTAACCAAGCGCACCAAATAACAATGCAATAAGACATCCAATCCCGAGAAGTGGCACACCTAACAGTAACAACATACAAAGCCTAAAAGGTGGCACATGTCAAAAGAATCGAGAACTAGAAGAGGCAACTCGAAGCAAAACATTCGAACAATTGAAGCACAAAAAGTGGTGTAGAACAAATGGTTCAGATAAGAATTTACAGATGTTGGCTAATTTCCAAAGGATGATTTTTGAGCTCTATATTAATGCCCGAATCTAGGTTTCAGGTCTTCTATTATTAATATCTGAATCTAAGTTTTGGGTCTTTTGCTATCAATTTTTGGACTTCACTCATTAATGTCTGAATTTGGGTTTCGGGACTATTGTTATTGAGATCTCTGTTATGACTTCTAGTCTTTTATTAACTTCTGTATCTATCTTGCAAACATCCGAATCAAGGTCACTGGTCTTCTATTACTATCTTTCATAAAGCACTTATCAACACCCGAATCTTGGTTTCATGACTACTATTATTTCTAGACAAGGATTTCTAAACTCCTACTATTTATCCCTAAATAAGGATTCCTGGTCTTCTATGACTTATTTCCAGATGATAATTTTTGGACTTTTATTAACAGACAATTGTTAGTTCTAGCAGAAGA
Organism: Allium cepa; assembly: GCA_030765085.1. NCBI lineage: Eukaryota > Viridiplantae > Streptophyta > Magnoliopsida > Asparagales > Amaryllidaceae > Allium > Allium cepa. The sequence continues at coordinate 735,716,176 of CM060938.1, read as the reverse complement.
CTTTTGGACTTCAATTATTGATGCCATATTTAAATTAGATGCCTGGTGTTCTATTATTATAACAAGAGTTTAATTTCTAGATTTCTTTCATTATTACCAAAGTTGAATGTTGGGACATATATTATTATTGTGAGACAAGAATATTTTATCTTTAATCATTCCCAGCTATGGATTCTTATCACTTATTTACCTCAGATGATGTTCTATTAATTTCCGTTGTTTCTAGATTAAGAATTTGTGAATTCTGTTATTAGAAATGCTAATATCATCTTCAATAATATTATGAACAAACCAATGAACATATTCTTACATAAATTTTGAACTAACAATAAGGAATGTTTCCTTTTGTACTTTGTAGGGAAACAATGTCATTGAGGATGAAATAGTGCAAAACTAAAGTTATTAGATTTTTTTTTCTTAAAGAACAAAAGCTTCTTTCATACAAGGGGGGGCAAAATGTTAACCATAAAGTTCATTTAAGAACAAAGCTATGAAAGAAGGCTCATGAAAGTATTGAAGAAGCTTCACAAGAACTGAAAAGAAGGGTTACACCATGATTCAAAAGCAGCGTTTCGAAAGCACCGAAGTAGCTTTTGAAGAGGTTGGATTGATGCCACGAGCACCTGATGCTCCTACAATAAAAGGGCTTCCAGAGGAGTCAAAAAGGGGGCAAAGCTAGCCTTTCAACTCAGATGATCCTTTCGAAACTGTTGGGTCTGCATGCATAAAGGGGTTTTGAATGTGTTAAGAATGTCTTTTGAAGGTATCAAATAACAAGCTTTCGCACATATATCAGATCCTTCGAAACTACTGGAGAAGATTCTGCTAGAAAAACCCTTTCGAAAGTAAAGACTAGCCTTTCGAATCGGTTGAATCCTTCCACAGGTATTAGGGAGGTTTCACATGTAACCAATATCGCCTCCACAAACATCAAAGGGTGAGCTTGCGCACTAAGTGAGGGGATGCTTTCGAAAACTAACTTCCGCAACCATCATTTGACCACCAAGAAGACTCCTCCATCACAAATGACCTTTCACACTAGTTCTTTCATCACCATTAAACCCTTCCAAAGACATCCAAATACCCTGCCCCACTCATTCAAGCGGTAAATTATCACGATAGTACTAGATCTTAACAATAATGAAGAGGTTTCGAAGGAGATGAAGAAGTTAAAAGTGCTTCCACTTGCATTCAAAAAGCACAAAGATGTACCATGATTAATTCGCCATGAATGAAAGTGTACCTTTAAATGATGTCGAAGGCTCTAGAAGTACCCGAAAGCAATATTGGTAAACAACGGATTAATACTTTCCACTAGCATGCTTTCAACGAAGATGGAGGAATGAAGGCGAAAGGATGGGTTCAAAAGGTAGGGAAAGAGACCTTTCGGTAGCTTCGAAATGATGGAGGTGGAAAGATCAAACCCGCATCTATAAATACGACCCTAGAGGTTCGAGTTCGAAAACAATTTTGGGAATTCTTGAATTTCCTTGTCACTTCTTAGCCAAATCAAATCCTTTTAATCCTGGATCAAATTGGGAAAATTCTATTACTTGTAATCCAAATTTGAGAAACAAAAAATGAAAGGATGCATGGACCTAATATTGATTTTGAATACGAGGATGATCATTTCGTCCATTAGCTTGTCTAGTGACCAATTGTACATGATACACATTTATCTTTCTAAACCTTATTTGGCATGTGCAATGCTATGGAGTTTACATGGATATCTTGATTTTGTGGCAAATTAACATTACGGCTAAAGTTCATGCAATACTAAAGTAACGTGAAATGATAAGTCAATATTGTCAAGTCAATGGATTTATATCATTTATCCAAAATGAGATTCCATTGCATATTGAGTCCACTTTTTATTTGATATATATGCTGTATTCTGGACCCCTTTGAAGGTATAGAGACTTTTTCGACTCATTCGAAAGGGGTTTCAAAAGAATTCATCATGTATTCATTAAAGTCAAGCCCTTTGAGAGGACTCCTTCGAAAGGTGTCTCAATAGTTCGGGACATACCATAACTTTCAAAGGAACCTTCTTATGACTGTAGAATCAATACCTTTGATAGGGTTCCCTTCGGAGGCATAAAAACCCTTTCGTCTCACTCGAAAGGGGTTTCGAAGGGATTATCCACATCTAAAACTTTGCTTGGAGGTGTTAACAATATTTCTTGTGAACAAGATTAAACATACCTTTTTCCATTTTCCTTCCAAGTCTCTCAGGTAAGACTCGTCATTATGGTAGTTGCTAATTTTTGGTTTATATCCTTTAGGAGTTGAGCTTCTGGATTGTTCATTGGGTTTTTCTTCTAATCTTCCATGGTAGTTTACTTTAGCTTGTCGGTCACATATTCTCTTTTGCAGAGTTAGAGTAAGTTTGCCTTTGCTTTGTTTCTAAGCAAAAAAAACAATCAAGTCCCTCTCTGGAGATTCTGCTTCATCTCCCTTATGGGTCTGATAGTTTTGGAGGATTTTTGAGCAAGTATTGCTTCCAAAAGTCCTTTTATCCTAGCACTTGCTATTTTAGGATTTTAATCTTGACTTCGTTGTTAGTTGGTTGTGCCAGCTCAGTTGGCTACCCAGGCTCTGTATTCCCAAGTTCAAGTTGGGAACTACAATTTCTTCTAATGTTGTGTTTGGATAATTTCCTCGGTTAGAGCATTAAGTCGTTTTGATCTCATTTTCCTGCAACAATAATTTGTTTCATTATCTTATGGAAATAATTAAATAAGGTTAGAGGTTCGAGCCCTCCTTCCAGCGTCAAAATTGTTAGACCAAAAACAAGTATAACATCCATGATGCCAATACTGATGAATTAATCCATGACTTGACTAAATGTTGTGACATGATTAAGCATTACCCAATTAATGCTGTCATAATTGTTTTATTAAGGACCTATTTATGACTTGAGATTTTATGCGTAATGGAATCATTAAGGGATGGATTTATGACATTAATAGGCCTTCTTGGAGTGAAATATGTTAGAGTCCATATGTTTTCGTTAATTATTGTTCTTGAAATTCTCTAAGGCCATTTAGTGTCAACATATTCAAAAGTCCCTATAGTCTTAAAGGAAAAAATGTTCCAAAAAGGGCCTATATCATTTTATATGTTTATAAGAGATAAGAAAACAGGTAACAAATCTTATGCAATAGTCCATTAGGCTCGGTAATGGGCTACGTAATTAATTCTTATGTTTGAAGTTTAATGTCCATATAATTATGCACATATCACTCGTTATAGTCCAAAGAATCGTTTAAATAATGGTGTTGAGTTTTGAACTTAAGGAATTCAAATATATGCACGTCCAATTCAATAATGTTAAAAAAGGCATAGTCAAATATGATACGCATGTCCAGAGGTCCTTGTTCGTATTGATTATGCAAGATTACAGTAAAATAGAGATTGTCCTCAATTTAATTTAGAGTTTACAATGATTTGATATCAAGAAATGGAGAGAAGAAAATTCACCCGTCTTTGCGCATCCCTAGGTTCATATTTATAGAGGTGATGCAGCTCCATCTTCTTTTCATGTCATTGTTATGCTCAACTTCGACACGCTTGGCTTTGACAGTTTCAACCTAGCATTAGCTTCATTGTTAAATAACATATATAAGAGGGAGCACCATCTTGCTTTTGGTGCCTTCAACATGCTTCAGCATCATCTTTGGTGATGGCGTTAGCAACAACTTCGGTGACTTCAATATTGCTATATGCTAGGCTTGCTTGATGATGATAGTGGAGCTTCAAAGCCACCTCATCAATGATGGCCTTCAACATTGATTATCTAGTGTGCTAAGGAGCCCTTAATTGGTTGCTGATGACATCAGTTGATGAAGAGTGACCACATTCAATATGGTGTCGGTATTGATGATCTCAATAGATGTCATGATACTCGATATCAACATTTCACGCTCACATGTGCGGTGTTTCAAAACATAGTATTGATTGTCGACATCATTCATGATAGGTAGCACTAACATTGATGATAAACAATAGTGTTGTGAAAGAATGACTTTATAGAATTTGGTGCTGAAGTTGATGACCCTCCACGTCAACGACCTCCATTGTGATGGTTGGCTCTTCTCATTGGCTGATGGCAGTGTTGAATTGAAGTGGCATCAATCATTGCCCATCCTTTATAGACGTAAACATTCATCATTGACATTGTGAGGTTACCTAGTGATGGTATTCTTAAAGTAGATAATTAACGGTGACTTATCCTAATGAGTCTCGATGTCAATATAAGGGCGTTAATAAGAGGTGGAAATGATGACATGCGGCATGGTCTACTAGCGATACTGATTGATTGATGTCTATTTGCACAAAAATTAGACAATAAGTTCGATTTTGGCTAGATCACGTTTAGGTTGATTAATTTGGAGTTTTTAATGTTCCAACACGTTAAAGGATAATATTTGCAGTCACAGAACAATCCATAGACTCATAAATCGAAAAGCAGTTAAGGAAAGTAAATCGCACAGGGTTTTATAGTGGTTCGGCCATAATGTGCCTACATCCACTGTCATTCTTATTATTCTTACTTTGATTTGGTTGCAAATACAAGTTTTTTCAGAAAGAGTAAAAACTTGAAATGGCTAGATTAACTGAGTCTCAATGGAGTTTTCCCTTTATTCTCCTAAAATCCGTCCCCATTGTTGTTAAGAAGCTCTGGTATTTATAGAGTGGAGTTGTGAAGTGTGAAGGAGGAAGTTATAAATAAATCTAGCTCGGCATTTAAGAAAGAGCATTTGGATCAGCATATAGGTCATGGAGCTTGCCTAGATTGGGTGTTTTTCCTTGTCTGGCTCAGCGCGCTTGTGTACCGGACCAAATGTTTGGTCGGTGTTGGACGTATTGTGCCAGACCAAATGTTTGGTCTGGCATATCAAAGGATGCCGAAACAAATGTTTGGTCCGGCATATCAGTGGATGTCGGACAAAATGTCTAGTTCACCAGTTCTATCTTTTATACCCTCGTTTGCTTCCGCTTCCCTCTCTCTTTGCTTGCTGGAAAACCGAGCCAACACTTTCCCTCCTAAAATATGTCATGTAGTTACACAACATGCTTTTTTTGGTTCGGCAACGGGCTCCTACCACAACGAAAGCTTGTGACCGTTCATCTTCTTTTCTTTTTCGCCTTTAAATACCTCCTTCCCTCTTTATCCATTTCTTCCTACTTCCTCAATCAAATTCTCCTAACTTAATCTCGATCGATTGAAGTCGGTTCTACGCTTTCTTATATCGCTTGAATTTGAGAATCTCCGTGTCTTCGCCGCTCGAGGTAAGCTTATCCAAATTGATTGCTCGACCTAGGGTTTTAATGCTTAGATTTTTCTTTTGGAGCATTCTGTACTACTATTAGTAGTGACTCTACTACCAGTATCCTCATTTGAGGTTTTAGGTACAGCGTTAAAACTGAGAGAAGTTTTGATAGTAGGAATCTGTTTTGCACATTATTTTGTGAAATGTGCATGTTAACCATGCTATGGAAGCGAGGCCACGTATCATCATCAAGACCGAGTTTTCTTTCCTCCCTAGGTCATAAGGATAAGATAACATGGGCCTAGAGAACAAATCCCGTTTAAGTAAGGCCGTAGGAGGGTAGGCTTTGGGTGTTGGGTTCGGTATAGGGGTGTTGATAATGATGAACCAAATTGTCTGAGCGCGGTGGTCATTGGTGTGCCAATCCAAAAGGGGAGACATGCTGAGATGGTTAGTCTAGGAACATGGTTTCAACTGGGATAGATGATAAGAGGTTCCCATGAATGTTTTAATTTCCATTTATGATTGTACCTCCATTGGACTTTTGCTTGACTTTTATTTTCTTGCATAAGAATATGTCTTCTGGTCACGAGCTCCGTTCCAAGCATGCGTCTTCAAAGCCTGCTGGGGATGTTCCCTCTTCTTCTGATGCTACATTAAACCCTCCCAAACAACCTAGTTCTGCCTACTCTTTGGTGGAGGGCTACAAAAAATGATATTTTTGTGCATATATTAATTTGAGAAAATTTACTTGGAAATTTCTTTGTTATTTTGTAGGAGTTTGAATTCAAATTACAAATGGCTTCATGAAGATATGTATGCATAAGAGTTAGAGAACAAATGAATATGGAAATAATCCATTTCATGACAACATGGAGGACCCCACCTACCCACTTACCATGATGTACACGTAAGAGCTAATGCACATGCTAATGGAAATTAAAGCTACATGTACATTTAAGTGGAGGATTAACATAGGCTAATGATTACTTGGTGGCCACACTACCTCAAGGGTAGTTTGGGTGTTTTCAATAATTTGGGTTAGGGTTTCGGACATGTATAAATACCCGTTGTGTTCATGTAATTAGACTCTTTCTTCCTCTTAACCTCTTCTTAGTTATTTTTGTTGGAGGCTCACAAATAAAAACTCTTCTTTCTTTTCATGGCTACTTAGCCATTTCTTTTATGTAACTTTCTTCTTTTATGCAATTTTGGTTCATTCTCTTTCTATTTACATGCTCTTTCCCTTTTATGTTAGTAGTTAGTTTTATTTTATGCAAGTAGCTTAGCTTTTATTTCCTTAAGCTCTCTTTTTTTTTCTTGTTTTTCGTTTTATGTTGCAATCTACATTTGTTGATATGATCACAAATATGAGAGGCTAAACTCCTTCAATTTAGGGGAAATGAAGCTCTCTAATTATGTAGATCCAACATATTTGATATTTTTGGTCTCTTTTTGTGCTTAATGGAAAAATGGATGTTTATGTGATTTAGTGTTTCATGTTGAATTTGATAGTCTATATTGTTCATAACAAATAGGCTATGCTTAAAAACATTATTCACAAATTGTCTCTTCATCTAAATATGATTATGGCAATGAAGTGAAATTAAATCAAAACTTGATGTTCTACATTTCCAATCAATAGTGAATAGGAGTCAAAAAGGGGGCAAAGCTAGCCTTTCGACTCAGATGATCCTTTCGAAACTGTTGGGTCCACATGCATAAAGGGGTTTTGAATGTGTTAAGAATGTCTTTTGAAGGTATCAAATAACAAGCTTTTGCACATATATCAGATCCTTCGAAACTACTGGAGAAGATTATGCTAGAACAACCCTTTCGAAAGTAAAAACTAGCCTTTCGAATCGGTTGAATCCTTCCACAAGTATTAGGGAGGTTTCACACGTAACCAATATCGCCTCCACAAACATCAAAGGGTGAGCTTGCACACTAAGTGAGAGGATGCTTTCGAAAGCTAACTTCTGCAACCATCATTTGACCACCAAGAAGACTCCTCCATCACAAACGACCTTTCACACTGGTTCTTTCATCACCATTAAACCCTTCCAAAGACATCCAAATACCCTGCCCCACTCATTCAAGCGGTCAATTATCATGATAGTACTAGATCTTAACAATAATGAATAGGTTTCGAAGGAGATGAAGAAGTTAAAAGTGCTTCCACTTGCATTCAAAAAGCACAAAGATGTACCATGATTAATTCTCCATGAATGAAAGTGTACCTTTCAATAATGTCGAACGCTCTAGAAGTACCCGAAAGCAATATTGGTAAACAATAGATTAATACTTTCCACTAGCATGCTTTCAACGAAGATGGAGGAACGAAGGCGAAAGGATGGGTTCAAAAGGTAGGGAAAGAGACCTTTCGATGGCTTTGAAATGATGGAGGTGGAAAGATCAAACCCGCATCTATAAATACGACCTTAGAGGTCCGAGTTCGAATTTTTTTTGGGAATTCTTGAATTTCCTTGTCACTTCTTAGCCAAATCAAATCCTTTTAACCCTGGATCAAATTGGGAAAATTCTATTACTTGTAATCCAATTTTGAGAAATAAGAAATGAAAGGATGCATGGACCTAATATTGATTTTGAATATGAGGATGATCATTTCGTCCATTAGCTTGTCTAATGACCAATTGTACATGATACACATTTATCTTTCTAAACCTTATTTGGCATATGCAATGCTATGGAGTTTACATGGATATCTTGATTTTATGGCAAATTAATATTACGTCTAAAGTTCATGCAATACTAAAGTAACATGAAATGATAAGTCAATATTGTCAAGTTAATGGATTTATATAATTTATCCAAAATGAGATTCCATTGCATATTGAGTCCACTTTTTATCTGATATATATGCTGTATTCTAGACCCTTTCGAAGGTATAAAGACTTTTTCGACTCATTTGAAAGGGGTTTCGAAAGAATTCATCATGTATTCATTAAAGTCAAGCCTTTTGAGAGGACTTCTTCGAAAGGTGTCTCAATAGTTCGGGACATACCATAACTTTCAAAGGAACCTACTTACGACTGTAGAATTAATACCTTCGACAGGGTTCCCTTAGAAGGCATAAAAACCCTTTCGTCTCACTCGAAAGGGGTTTAGAAGGGATTATCCACTTCTAAAACTTTGCTTGGAGGTGTTAACAATATTTCTTGTGAACAATATTAAACATACCTTTTGCCATTTTTCCTTCCAAGTCTCTTAGGTAAGACTCAGCATTATGGTAATTGCTAATTTCTAGTTTATATCTTTTAGGAGTTGAGCTTTCGGATTGTTCATTGGGTTTTTCTTCTAATCTTCCCTGGTAGTTTACTTTAGCTTGTTGGTCACATATTCTCTTTTGCGGAGTTAGAGTAAGTTTGCCTTTGCTTTTATTTCTAAGCAAAAAAAAAAACAATCAAGTCCCTCTCTGGATATTCTGCTTCATCTCCTTTATGGGTCTGATAGTTTTGGAGGATTTTTGAGCAAGTATTGCTTCCAAAAGTCCTTTTATCTCTAGCACTTGCTTTTTTAGGATTTTATTCTTGACTTCGTTGTTAGTTGGTCGTGCCAGCTCAGTTGGCTACCCAAGCTATGTATTCCCAAGTTGAAGTGGAACTACAATTTCTTCTAATGTTGTGTTTGGATAATTTCCTCGGTTAGAGCATTAAGTCATTTTGATCTCATTTTCCTGCAACAACAATTTGCTTCATTAGCTTATGGAAATAATTAAATAAGGTTGGAGGTTCGAGCCCTCCTTCTAGCGTCAAAATTGTTAGACCAAAAACAAGTATAACATCCATGATGCCAATAGTGATGAATTAATCCCTGACTTGAACAAATGTTGTGACATAATTAAGCATTACTCAATTAATGTTGTCATAATTGTTTTATTAAGGACCTATTTATGACTTGAGATTTTATGCATAATGGAATCATTAAGAGATGGATTTATGACATTAATAGGCCTTCTTGGAGTGAAATATATTAGAGTCCATATGTTTTTATGGATCATTGTTCTTGAAATTCTCTAAGGCCATTTGGAGTCAACATATTTAAGAGTCCCTATAGTCTTAAAGGAAAAGATGTTCCAAAAAGGGCCTATGTCATGTTATATGTTTATAAGAGATAAGAAAACAGGTAACAAATTTTATGCAATAGTCCATTAGGCTCGGTAATGGGTTATGTAATTCATTCTTATGTTTGAAGTTCAATGTCCATATAATCATGCACATATCACTCGTCATAGTCCAAAGAAATGTTTAAATAGTGGTGTTGAGTTTTGAACTTAAGGAATTCAAATATATGTACATCCAATTCAATAATGTTAAAAAGGCATATTCAAATATGATATGCATGTCCAAAGGTCCTTGTTCGTATTGATTATGCAAGATTACAGTCAAATAGAGATTGTCCTCAATTTAATTTAGGGTTTACAATGATTTGATATCAAGAAATGGAGAGAAGAACATTCACCTGTCTTTGCGCATCCCTAGGTCCATATTTATAGAGTTGATGTAGCTCCATTTTCTTTTCATGTCATTGTCATGCTCAACTTCGACATGCTTGGCTTTGACAGTTTCAACCTAGCATTAGCTTCATTGTTAAATAGCATATATAAGAGGCAACACCATCTTGCTTTTGGTGTCTTCAACATGCTTCAGCATCAGCTTTGGTGATGGCGTTAGCAACAACTTCGGTGACTTCAATATTTCTATATGCTAGGCTTGCTTGATGATGATAGTGGAGCTTCAAAGCCACCTCAGTAATGATGGCCTTCAACATTGATTATCTAGTGTGCCAAGGAGTCTTAATTGGTTGTTGATGACATCAGTTGATGAAGAGTGACCACATTCAATATGGTGTTGGTATTGATGATCTCAATAGATGTCATGATACTCGATATCAACATTTCACGCTCACATGTGCGGTGTTTCAAAACATAGTATTGATTGTCGACGTCATTCATGATAGGCAGCACTAACATTGATGGTAAACAATAGTGTTGTGAAAGAATGACTTTATACAATTTGGTGCTGAAGTTGATGACCCTCGACGTCGATGACCTCCATTGTGATGGTTGGCTCTTCTCATTGGCTGATGGCAGTGTTGAATTGAAGTGGCATCAATCATTGCCCATCCTTTATGGACGTAAACACTCATCATTGACATTGTGAGGTTACCTAGGATGGTATTCTTAAAGTAGATAATTAACGGTGACTTATCCTAGTGAGACTTGGTGTCATTATAAGGGCGTTAATAAGAGGTGGAAATGATGACATGTAGCATGGTCTACTAGTGATACTGATTGATTGACGTCCACAAAAATTAGACAAACATCTCTAAGTTCGATTTGGGCTAGATCACGTTTAGGTTGATTGATTTGGAGTTTTTAATGTTCCAACACGTTAAAGGATAATATTTGTAGTCACAGAACAATCCATAGACTCATAAATCGAAAAGCAGTTAAGGAAAGTAAATCACACAGGGTTTTATAGTGGTTCGGCCATAATGTGCCTACATCCATTGTCCATCTTATTATTCTTACTTTGATTTGGTTGCAAATACAAATTTTTTCGGAAAGAGTAAGAACTTGAAATGGCTAGATTGACTGAGTCTCAATGGAGTTTTCCCTCAATTCTCCTAAAATCCGTCCCCATTGTTGTTAAGAAGCTCTGGTATTTATAGAGTGGAGTTGTGAAGTGTAAAGGAGGAAGTTATAACTTTCTAAATCTAGTTCGGCATTTAAGCAAGAGCATTTGGATCAGCATATAGGTCATGGGGCTTGTCTAGCTTCGGTGTTTTTCCTTGTGTGGCTCGGTGCACTTGTGTACCAGACCAAATGTTTGGTCGGTGTTGGACGTATTGTGCCAGACCAAATGTTTGGTCCCGCATATCAAAGGATGCCGGAACAAATTTTTGGTCCGACATACCAGTGGATGTCGGACCAAATGTCTAGTTCACCAGTTCTATCTTTCATGCCCTCGTTTGCTTCCGCTTCCCTCTCTCTTTGCTTGCTGGAAAACCGAGCCAACACTTGCCTTCCTAAAATATGTCATGTAGTTACACAACATGCTTTTTTTGGTTCGACAACGGGCTCCTACCACAACGAAAGCTTGTGACCGTTCATCTTATTTTCTTTTTCGCCTTTAAATATCGCCTTCCCTCTTTATCTATTTCTTCCTACTTCCTCAATCAAATTCTCCTAACTTAATCTCGATCGATTGAAGTCGGTTCCACGCTTTCTTATATCGCTTGAATTTGAGAATCACTGTGTCTTCACCGCTCGAGGTAAGCTTATCCAAATTGATTACTCGACCTAGGGTTTTAATGCTTAGGTTTTTCTTTTGGAGCGTTCTGTACTGCTATTGGTAGTGGCTCTACTACCAGTATCCTCATTTGAGGTTTTAGGTAAAGCGTTGAAAGTGAGAGAAGTTTTGATAGTAGGAATTCGTTTTGCACATTATTTTGTGAAATGTGCATGTTAACCATGCTATAGAAGCGAGGCCACGTATCATCATCAAGACTGAGTTTTCTTTCCTCCTTAGGTCATGAGGATAAGATAACATAGGCCTAGAGAACAAATCCCATTTAAGTAAGGCCGTAGGAGGGTAGGCTTTGGGTGTTGGGTTCGGTATAGGGGTGTTGATAATGCCGAACCAAATTGTTTGAGCGCGGTGGTCATTGGTGTGCCAATCCAAAAGGGGAGACATGCTGAGATGGTTAGTCTAGGAACATGGTTTCAACTGAGATAGATGATAGGAGGTTCTCGTGAATGTTTTAATTTCCATTTATGATTGTAACTCCGTTGGACTTTTGCTTGACTTTTATTTTCTTGCATAAGAATATGTCTTCTGGTCACGAGCTTCGTTCCAAGCATGCGTCTTCAAAGCCTGCTGCGACTGTTCCCTCTTCTTCTGATGCTTCGTTCAACCCTCCCAAAAAACCTAGTTATGCCTCCTCTTTGGTGGAGGGCTACGCTCCTAATCAGGCACTGGTTAGGCCTTCGGAGTGTTACCCTAGCGTGCTGACGATAGAGAAAATGAACTCCATAGCCACTACATTCGGTATATCCCATCGAGACATGATACTGCTCGGCCCAGACCATAGAGCCTACTTCTCCCCAGGTGGATATATGGCATATAGTAAATACCATTGCATGTGCCGCACAATCCCTCTACTTACCAATTGGATTGCCAGCTTTGTAATCTACCTGAAGGTTGATCCCATGCAGTTTCAACCGAATTCTTACACCATCTTGACCTGCTTATACTAGATATTCATGAAGCGTTATCAGAGACACCTTACCCATTGAGAGGTCAGATATTTATACAATGTGAGGAGTTATCGAAAGGGGAGTCCCTTCATCAGCTTAGAGTTTGCTCAAAAGTTTAAGCCTTTCGTCGATCTATACTCCAAATTCAGCATGTTCAAAAAGGAGTATTTCTTTGTGTGCGACGACATTGTTCCCCAGCACGCTTTCACTTCTAGTTGTAAGTCATCATATTATCTTTTCTAAACTTTCTATTGACTTGGTTTCTTATTGCTCCATAATTTTCAAGTTGTGTGAAGGCAACGGAGGATGATGGCTTGAAATATATGGCCAAGGAATTTTTTTCTATCCTGAAGGCCGTGAGGGAAGCCTCGTTCCTACTCCATGATACAGCCCTTCGATTTTATAACTTGATCGGCCCAGGACAATCCATGTGCAAGATTAGGCTAAGCTCCACTGAGAAAGCAATAGGACCCAGAGGAGATATTGGAGATGCGGTCAAAGGCAAGGGTCCAGAGGAGGAGGGTAGTGTGGCTGGAGCCCCAAAGAGGTTGAGGCATAAGAAGAGCGCAGTTCGCCCTCCCCGCTCAGGGAAATCTTTGTGCATTCAGGATGCTCCTTCTCCTGACGATGAGGAGGGTTCACATTCGGAGCAAAAGAGTGAGGAGGAGGAAGGATGGGGGAGACTATGAAGCAACAGAATTGGAGGTTCATGTTTCTCCAGATCTGGAGATCATAAGCAACAAAGGCTTGGGCATAGCCCCTTTAAAGAATGCTGAGGCTGTGCGAAAGTGGCCCAAGCAATCGGAACAACCTGAGCCAGTCCTTGGGCCGACTCTTGCCGTTGACTCTTTCCAAGAGAGTGTAGCTCTGGGTGACTTGGGTGGAATACTGCCTCTTCTAATGCAAAGTGGAGCGGGAATCGACGAGACAATCAGGCTTTTCCAAGTACGTTCGATTATTGTATGAATTTTTGGATGCTTCTTCAAGAACGTTTTGTTTTTTGACGAGTCCCAGCCTCCACTAGCTCCTCAATGTAATGAAGCCCAGTCGCCATGTGTTCTCCTTCCTTCAATTGGAGTCCCACCCTAGTGTATTCCCTACTTGAGCGAGACCCCATCCTAGCCACTTGATCCAGTCTACCCTAAGGGTTTGTAGTAGCTCGTAATGTCCCAGTGTCTTGCGTGTTTTGTTTTTATGCTTTCTTCATTCCTTTGTTATAATATTGTTACTTGTATTGCAAGGAAAAGAAGGAATCCGAAGAGGAATAAAGTGTCTAGGCGGCTCATGCAGTTCAAAAGGATGATAGTGGCTTACATTTCTTCCAAGATGGCCTTTCAGGAGGAAAAGACTATGCAAGGGAATATTAGGGTGACTCCATTAGGCTTGGATAGAGGAGAGAGTCATGAGTTATCTCAGAAACATGTGCAATCTCCAGATAAAGAAACCACCTCCCCTGGTTCCCAAACTTCCTTTCGCCGTTGCCGTCACAGTATGGTGGGTTCTGAAGTGCACGAAGTGCCAGATGAGTTAGGGGAGGGCAATGTCGACATTTTTTTCTCGGATTATCAATAACCGATGTGGAATCCCTTTGAGGGACATCCTGATAACAATCCGGACTATGCACACCGTCATTCGGAGGATCCTGACACCAAGTTTCTTTTACCTTGAAATCCCTTGGTCCGGATTTTGGATAAGGCGAAGACCCTTGATTTTGCTAACTTAACAACAAGGATGGTCCAGATTACGGATGAGGCCAGAAAGATCATTGATTATTAGTGCCGCTTAGCCAAGGTTAGTGAAGAAGTTGGGAGCACCAGGTATGGCTGCGTTTGGAGGTGGAGGATATATGCAAGGCGCTCAGGGAGAAAGAGGCTAAATTAGAGGCTACTGAGGCATCTCGCGCATCCAAAATAATGAAGGCCAAGGAAGAAGCAACGAGAGAGGTCGTCGATTTATGCAAGACTCAGATTGAGATGGCTATTAGCTCAGTGGATGAGGCTTGATAGAAGGATCTGCAGCAGATTCGCTCCCTCAAAGGAAAAGTCAAGAAAATTGAAGGAGGCCTTAGTTAAGCTGAAGAAGTCTCGGAACGAGTGGCAAAAGAAAAAAGACGTGTACAAGGCTGAGATTGATAAGTTGAAGGTGGAGCAACCCCAACTGAGAAGGGACAAGGAACAATACATGAACAAGGTGGTGTCTCTCCAGACCGAAGTCGACAAATCCAGGGAATTTTGTGATACAGTAAACTAGGTGTTGAAGGATACTTATTACTAGAGGAACCTTCAGTGGATGGATGATTATCCTTAGTGATGGTAGGAATTAATGCCTGGCTCATTGAGGGACCAAGGCTACAGTCGCGCAGGAGGAAGGAGCCATGTATGACATTGGGATTGGGAATAGCCAGTTCACAGTAGAGGAGACCAAGGCTATTGCCGGGGGGTATGAGCTACTGGCGGAGGATGAGGGTGGATTGGATCTCGAGGGGTTTGGTGATCCACGTCACATCACCGCTGGTATCCCGTCTTTTAAATTTAACTTCGCTATTACCTATTCTGGATTCAAGACCTATGATTCTTCGTACTTGCATCATGCAGGGACGTCTTTGGGGCAAGCCGAGCCTTCGCGAAAGGAAGACGAGTCTCTTGAGCAATCCGAGCTCTCGAAGGACATGGAGGGAGATAGGGGGCCAAGTGGCAAGGATGTTCTTCCTCCCTAGTTGAGGAAATTTTCTCTTCACTTTCTGTATATGATTTAGAAGGATGTATGGCTTGTTTATTATTTATGTACATATAGACAAAAAGCTTTGTACATAAAGATTTCTAATGTGTAATGTTTGATTTATGTCTTTCACATGTTTAACTGGAATGACTTTTTCGATGTGTGATTTTCATAGTCTGTTTTGTCTATTTGTGAACTGTTTATGACTCGGTTAATTGTGATTGTGCTAAGAGACATAGAAAACCATAAACGCGTTATTATATTGAAGGACGATCGCAAACGATTACTACCCGAGTTAATGCCCATGTCTTGAATATTATTCGATTTATCGTTGCCGGCGTGCGTAATGTCGATCATCAAGTGCGAACTACCTCTAGTTGTAGCCATGCCTTAATCCTGGAGTTTACAATCGGTTCATAGTTATCGGCGAGCCGAATGCCAGTATGAACTGCCTAGGCAATAAATCATGCCTAATCCGTGGCTTATGTTCGATCCATCATTGCTGGCTTGGATTTGCCGATCGTCAGTAGTGAATTTCCATGGCTTGTTTCATGTCCCTTATCGTGGATACCTTATTTTCACTACCGTCGGCAAGTATTTGTGATTTCTCGTAGTAGGAATAGTCATCAGATAAAATAATTAAACGAACGAACGTTCAAATAAGGTAAGTAACGCAAGACACCAAATTCCTATAGTGGTTCGGCCGAAATATGCTTATGTCCACTGTTTTCCTTTTATTGCTTCATTAAGTACATGTTTCTTTACAACTCAAGAGAAATAGCAGCGGAGATGTTGGAGATTCCATGCTTTCTCAAACACCTCCCTATCTACCATCGATAAGATGTAAGCTCCATTGTGAAGATCCTTATGAACAACAAACGGCACTTCCCAAATTGGATCTAGTGCTCCTGGTCGGGGGAAGACTCATTTGAGTACCAAATCTCCTTCTTGTAGTGCTCGAGGTTTCACCTTAGAGTCGTACTACCTTGACACCTTCTGCCTATAAGCGGTAGCTTTGAGGGCGTGGTTGTTTCTTTTTTCCTCGATCAGGTCGAGTGACATGTTTAAGAGCTCCTTGTTTTCTTCTGGATTGTAATGTATGCTGCGGTGCGAGGGGACGACCGTTTCGACGGGAAGCATGGCTTCGGCTCTGTATGTCAATTCAAATGGCATGTGCCATGTTATGGTCTTGTAAGAAGTTCGGTAAGCCCACAGAGCAGTAGGAATCAAACCTTGCTCCCTTGGACTTTTCTAACTTCTTCTTGATTAATGTTTTCAACACCTTGTTTACTGCTTCGACCTGTCCATTTGCCTGGGGATATGCCATAGCCGAGAAACTTCAGGCAATCCCATGTTCATGGCACCAACTAGAGAATTATTCAATGTCGAATTGAAGTCTGTTATCCAATATGATCTTCTACGGTACTCCATACCTGCACAGGATGTTGTGTATTAGGAAGTGTATCACTCTGGTAGATGAAATTTTATTCAAAGGCTATGCTTCCACCCATTTGGTGAAATAATCTACTACCACTATAGCATATTTTTCTCCTCCTCGACCCATGGGGAGTTTCCCAATCAGATCAATTCTCCAGACGACAAAGGGCCAGGGGCTAACCATCTGGATTAAACCGGTAGGTGGTAATCTAGGGATTTTGGCAAAACTTTGGCATTTGTCGCACTTCTTAGCGAACTCGGCCGCATCCTTGTTCAGTGTGGGGCAAAAATAACCATAGCACAGGGTCTTTTTGGCCAAAGTCTGCCTTCCGGTATGGTCGCCGCAACTCCCATGATGAATGTTGTTAAGGATATTCTTTGCTTCATTCCCGGCGACACACCTTAGCAGTGGGCTAGAAAAGCCGCGATGGTACAATATTCCATTTTGGATGGTGTAGCGGGATGCCCTCCTCAAGATTCACCTGACTTCGTTCGATCTACTAGTAAGGTTTCTTCTTGTAAGTATCTGACGATGGGGTCATCTATGTCTCCTCCTTATCTGCGATCACTGTGATTTGCAAACATTCGAAACTCGACATGGATTGTCTCATGACGGGGGTTGCCCCGACATTGGTTTGGTTCTTATGCTAGCCCCTTTGGTGAGGGCATCCGCCTCTTGATTTTCTCCTCGTGGGATGTGTTTTATTACATAGTAGTCTAGCTCATCAAGGAGGGTTTTGGCCTTTTTGAGGTAGGATGCAATCTTTTGTCCGCGAGTCTGGAATTCTCTAAGGATTTGGTTAAAAATTAGTTATGAATCATTGAGCATACATATTGACTTAACTCCTATTTCTTTAATGATTTCTAAGCCGGCTATTATTGCCTCGTATTCAGCTTCGTTATTAGTTGCAGCGAACTCTAGTCTCAGTGCATAGCTTAAATTCCTTTCTTGGGGTGTGACTATTATGACACCAGCCCTAGAGCCGAGCTCATTCGATGCTCCATCAACAAACATATTCCATTTGACAGCTTATTCAACCCTTGCCGCAGCCTCCTCATCTCGCATTGTGAACTCAGCTATGAAATCATCCAAGGCTTGTCCCTTAATTGCGGTGTGCGGGTAGTAGGTAATGTCGTACTGGTTCAGCTCAATGCACCATCTTAACATGTGCCCTGACGTGTCTGGTTTATGTAGGATTTGCCTCAAAGGTTGATCTGTTAGAACTTTAATGGAGTGTGATTGAAAGTAGTGTCATAATTTCCTGGATGCTATCAGCAAACAATAAGCTAATTTTTTGATCTTTGGGTATCTAGCTTCTGCCCTCGTGAATCTTTTGTTAATGAAGTATACCGGTCTTTGGATACGATCATCTTCTCGTACTAATGCAACTTCCTTAGAGCAACTTCCTTCCCGTTTAGGCTCTGCATTTCTCTCCGCATGGCTAGGATTTTAACGTCTTTCAAAGATTGTACCTTTTTAGGATTTGCCTCTATTCCTCTAGCATGCACAATGAAACCTAAGAATTTATCCGAAGACACCCTAAAAGAGCATTTCAGAGGATTCGCTTCATTTAATATTTGTGTAATATTTGAAACATCTCATCTAGGTGGCTTAAATGATCCGTTGCTCTTCTTGATTTGACAAGCATTTCGTCGACATAGACTTCCATGGAGTGACAAATTTGCTGCTCAAACATCTTATCAACTATATGTTGATAGGTAGCGCCAACATTCTTAAGCCCGAAAGGCATGACCTTGTAGCAATATAGGACTAGATCCATGATGAAGCTAGTATGTTCTTGATCCGGCCCATGCATGGGGTCCTGGTTGTATCCTGAATATGCATCCATGAATGACACCAACTCATGTCTTGCGGTTCCGTCTACCAGTCGGTTGATTCGGGAATAAGGAAAACAGTCTTTGGAGCAAGCATCATTGAAGTTGGAGAAGTCAATGCAGGTCTGCCACTTCCTATTAGGCTTTTCCACTAAAACCAGGTTAGAGATTTATTTTGGGTAAATGGCTTCGCGAATAAAACCGTTGGCGAGTAGGTTCTTCACCTCTTCATTGAGAGAAGTTGACTGTTCTATCCCCATGCTTCTTTTCTTTTGTTTGATTGGGATCTTGGCTGGATCGATATTGAGGGAATGATAAGCTTCTTCTGGGGATATTCCCACCATGTCTTCGTAGGTCCATGCGAATACATCCTAGTTATGGCATAGAAATCCTATTAGCTAGATTTTTAGGTTCTGATTTAACTAAGAACCCATCTTTAAAAGCCTTGTTTTATCGTGTTCGTCTACATCACATGTTCCATAGCCTCCACGGGCTCGGCGTTGACCTCCTCCTTTTTATCTCTGGGGTCCAACTCGTTAAATGCGTCACCAGCGTATCCAAGTAGAGGGGCTTCTTTGATTGTTATGCTTCCATATTTTTGGCGCAGAGGGAGACCTCTACGCCCTTTCCTTTTTGCTTCCTTTTGTTTTGGGGGAGTTCTGTCACATAGCAATCGCATGCCGCATCTTGGTCACCTTCTACTTCTACTATTCCATTATCTGTTTGCAATTTCATCTTCAGACACCATGGTGCCAAGACTCTTTGGAAATCTAACAATGTAGGCCTTTCCAAAAATGTGTTATAGGCAGAGTGTCCATCCACCAGTACAAATGTTTGCATTTGGACAACCGATCGGGGGTGACTTCCTAGCTCAACGAACAAGTCTAGCTGTCCAAACAACATCGTGGCTTCCCCAATGAACCCGTGTAAGGGTTTGTGGCATGGGGATACATCTGTCATTGATAGTTTCATATTGTTGAATTCATGTTTGAACAAAATATTCACCGAGCTTCCTGTATCGACTAGAATGTGAAACACCTCTGCCAGGCTGATCCAGGTGAAGATAACCATGGGATCAGTGTGCAGATATTGTTTTCCAACCAAATCTTCATCTTTGAAGGTTATGTCGACCTTTTCTCTCCGTTTTGCGATGTTCCCTTCAATAACGGAATGAACATATCCTTCCCTATCTTTCAAGGATTTCCCATACGTTTCCATTTCGACCCAACTTTCGTCGGCTACATGCGGGCCTCCAAATATGGTATGGACAACTATCTTCTATTGGTTGGAGCGGCTCGTACTTACCCCTTCCTTGTTGTTCCCTTGTAGGGGCTACCCACATCCCTCATGGATCGGAGCGGGAGAGTTGTGTCTTTTTTACACGTATCATTCCAGTTTCTTTTTTTGGATATATTCCTCGATGAGATCCTGCAAATGCTAGCATTCTTCGGTGTTATGCCTACGAAACTCGTGGAAGCGACAATATTTTCCTTTTCTAACTGCGGCCGCTGACTCTTTTTTGTATCGAGGGAATTTGTATTTCAACTCATGTTGGGTAGCCATGTAAATGTTCTCCACAGTGTCATTCAGAGGAGTGTATGAATCGAACCTCGGTCCAAGTATGTATCGTCATTTATTGCCCCTTTCAGTTCTAGAGTTACCTTGGTGGCCATTTTTTCCATCGTTACTCGGTTTACTCCCTTTCCCTCAGGGTGAGGCACTTAGGTTTCCTTGGACGCTAAAAGCCTTTGTGGGTTACTCACTATGTCGGTGATCCACCGCGTCCTCCAGTCTCATGTATTTTCCAGCTTCATGAAAGAAACCTTAAAGAGTTAGAGATTTTTCCTTCGTCAATCTTCTTGCAAGCTTTGAATCTGGATGGACGCCTTCCCACAGTGCCATCGGTATAAGTCTTTCTTCTACATTTTGTACTACCACCGCGACAGTGTTAAAACGGGTAAGATATTGGTGTAGCGGTTCTCCAGCTTTCTATTTTACATTCGACAAGGAATAAGCATCTCTGGGCTGTTCCACATAGTTTCGGAATTGATTTATGAATTTTTCCTTCAATATTTCCTAAGAGCTAATGGAGCCATGAGGCATGTGATAAAACCATGTGGTTGCTAAGTCTGAAAGGAACAGTGGAAAACATTTACACAATACAACCTCTATTGTTCTATTAATGAGCATGTGCTGGGTGTAGCGCTGCAAGTGAATGATTGAGTCGGATGTGCCTTTGTAGGGCTCCATAGAGGGCATCTTCCATTCTCGAGGAGTGGCTGTCGCTTCTACGTCCCTGGTGAAGGGGTTGGACACCATTGCCTATATCCCTCTTTAGAGTTATTCGCGTCTGAGATATTCCCTAAAGATGTGTGTCATCCTCTCCTTGGATTCTGGGGCATCCTTAGGAGAAGTGGGTGCTTCCCTTTGGTGGCATCTAGAACCTTGGTTGAGGTTGGATTGACGATGATTGGCTCGAAGCATGATAGGGTCAGCCACAATCAGTCCTTGCCTGGTGCCTCCTTGACTGGGACTAGCTCTTGATGCTATTTTGGGACCGACTTAGGGCTGATTCCTTGCTTGGCTTTGAGGTCTTGTATCTTCTTGACTGAATTCTTCATTTGCAAGGGATCTGTTCTGTCTACGCGAATCTCCAGATTGAGACTCACCTCGAGATTCAGCGTTGTGAGTGGATTCCTCTGTGCCTCTCAAGTGTGTCATGAGTTGGCCCATTAAATCTTTTTGATGGGCAGCGAAGCGGTTAGTCATCTCATTCACAACCCTATCTAAGTCTTCACCAGTGACAGTTGATTCTGGAGGTTGAGGGTGGGTAGTCGTTTTTCTTGATCTTCTTGGATGGGGTTGCGCATACTGGCAGTGTCCACGCTCTTACCCTTATCGGTGTTGCGCTTAGAGGGAGTCATGTTCTAATGTTGAGTTAAGGTTTGGAAAGAAGGTGGACAAAAGAGTTCGGCTGTCCACACGGTTCTCAATGAAAGCATCAAATTTTTTTGCACAAAATTGGACAAACACCTCTAAGTTCGATTTTGGCTAGATCATGTTTAGGTTGATTGATTTGGAGTTTTTAATGTTCCAACACGTTAAAGTATAATTTTCACAGTTATAGAATAATTCACAGGCTCATAAATCAAAAAGCAGTTAAAGAAAGTAAATCACACAGGGTTTTATAGTGTTTCGGCCAAAATATGCCTACATCCATTGTCCATCTTATTATTCTTACTTTGATTTGGAAATAAATACAAGTTAGAAAGAGTAAAAATTTGAAGTAGTTAGATTGATTGAGTCTCAACAGAGTTTTCCCTCTTTTCTCCCAAAATTTGTCCCCATTGTTGTTGAGAAGCTCTAATATTTATAGAGTGGAGTTGTTAAGTGTGGAGGAGGAAGTTATAACTTTCTGAATCTGGTTCGGCATTTGAGCAAGAGCATTTGGATCGACATATGGGTCATGGAGCTTTCCTGGCTTGGGTGTTTTTCATTGTATGGCTCGGCGCGTTTGTGTACCGGACCAAATGTTTGGTCGGTTTTGGACGTATTGTGCCTGACCTAGTATTTGGTCCGGCATATCTTAGGATGTTTGACCAAATGTTTGGCATAGCACATCAGAGGATGTCAGACCAAATGTTTGGTTTGACACATCAGTGGATGCTAAACCAAATATCTGGTCCAGCAGTTCTGTCTTTCATGCCCTTGTTTGCTTTCGCTTCTCATTCTCTTTGCTTGCTGGAAAACTGAGCCAACAACGTCTCTATTATGAGTAGCATCCTCCAATGAATGATGGAGTGTGATACCAACAAATCACGGTGTTGACCAGGTAATAGAACTTCATCGTGTGACATGTATGAATGGCGGTATGGATCGTACTGATGATGAGCGACGTTGCTTGACGACGACGTTGATCCTTAGTGTCATGGAAGAGCGTATCCTCGAAATGCTATAAGGTGAATTCGGATGAAGTGCGGTGTGGATGAAGGGCGACGACAAGGAGATATGTCATTGATTTTATGCATTATTGATCTCATGCGGCACTATTGATTTTTGACGTGGAACTTAGTGGAAATTGATTCCTTTGCGACGATATCGCTCATGGCATTACATTTGATATTGAAATTATGTGGATAAAAATTAGAATTATAGATTTGACAAGAGATTCTAATTAAACGTAGTCATAAATTTTGATTTAGAATTTACTTCTTCTTCGTAGAATCGATTCACCCTTATTCTTCTCTCTTCTAGAATTAGTGGAGAAAAAAAATTGGCATAGCTTCGCTTGTTGATTTAGAATATATGAGAAGAAAAGGAAGGGCTAAGTATGTATTTATAGACATCCGAATTAATTCTATTCATTAGTTTTTTATTTATTAAAGCTGGGCCGTTCGGCCTAGGTTTGTTTTCAACTATCAATGAGTCATCGGTTAACCGGTCAACAAGTGGCGGTCGATCGCTAGGGTTCGATCGGTCCCTATTCTAGTGTCCATCGGTTAATGTTAACCTGATTTATTTCCTTTTTATAATTTATTCCATATGTATTTTTAATTATTTTTGATCTGAAACCTTCAAACGTTAATAACTTTTTCGTTTGAATTCCGATCGTAAAACTTTATGTATGAAAGTTGATCAAAAATCACCACGAACACAATGATGCAAGTTTCGTAGCCAAACTCTAACGTTTGTAAAAATTCTATTTTTGATTTTTAATAATTATTTATTAATCTTTCTTAATTAACTACTGTTTAATTTACGGGATGTTACACCACTACTGCAGCGTAAGGAAAACAATAAAAGTTGGAATATTTCATATTCTCCACCTCTAGCCACTGTTGGAGATGCTTTTAGTGGGAATATTTTTTGCAAGAAATTTTGTTTTTGAGTATTTTCAAATGTTTTTTATGCTTTTTCAGCATCCTAATGCGAGCAAATTTTAATTTTAAAACGAATACTGTAGTTTTTGATATGATGTGTCAATGGATATCTGAAAAATCTGAATATGTCTGCATCTGTATTTGAACGAAAAAATATGCAGAGTTGGAAAAATGAATATGGATATGATGTATCCATATTCTAAAATTATTCTTCTAGCTTTTCTCTAGATAATGACAAAGGTATACACATTTTAGTATATAAATTGGTTGATATTTACTATTTCATCATTGTAAATAATTCATATTATGCATATATAATTGAATATTTGTTGTCCAAAACAAATTTTTATCATTATATTTTTCTAACTTTTGTATTTATATTGGCATATCACTGAAAAAATTATGTTGCAACAAAATTTTACTTTTTATTTGCGTTTTTGAATTATTAATGAAGCAGATAAATGCCCATTATCTGTTCGGGTACATGAATACAAATATCTAATATTCAAAAATGATTTTGATACGAATGTAGATATCACACCATGTGCATTGTATTCGGAGTATTCTTTGACAACTTAGGTATGGTTGTGGAGCTGAAGTGCTTATGGTCGAGGCGGGCTTAACATGAATTTGGAAAGTCATGTATTGAATCGTCATTAATAACAAAGAGAAGATGATGGAAATGATCATCAAACAAATTCTTAGTTAGTAGTTAAGTGAATAAAAAGTTGTTTTAACTAGTAATTAATTAAATAAAATTCTTAATTAGTAACAAACTCCTTTGTCTTTATCAATTAAATCTATTTTGAGGGCATGCATTAAGAAGCAATTTTAACGTCAATGAAGGATTTTTGTTAATTTTTTACATGTTTTTATCTTTGCATACAACCATGCTCTCCATACGACCATACAACCATACGAAGCAAGCAATATTAATTTAAACTGAATTCCATCAGTTTATTCAATTAGGCATTCAATAATTTCATCGGTAAGAAGCAAAGAAGAGTATTTTACATCTTTTTTTAATAATATTTGTAATATCTTTGGTGTCTCACTTTTTTGGTATCAGCGTACACTATCAAAATTGTTCCTTTATAAATATTATCAAAAATTAATATTGTTTGCACCAAAATTGGTCACAACAATCTTCGGAAGTTTTTGAAGAGATAATAAATGAAGAATGAAAATTGAAAATGAAGATTATCTAACAAAACCTCCAAATAACAGCAATGCAAATGCGAAGAC
Source organism: Allium cepa (assembly GCA_030765085.1). Lineage (NCBI taxonomy): Eukaryota > Viridiplantae > Streptophyta > Magnoliopsida > Asparagales > Amaryllidaceae > Allium > Allium cepa. Next base: position 735,691,502 of record CM060938.1, on the reverse strand, counting down.
AAGTGATTTATAGTGCTTCAGCGCGTTGCCTACGTCCACTGTAAAGTTTTTGCAATTTTATTGATTCTCTTTCAATGTTTACAAGTGATTACAGCGAGCAATAGCAAGTTACAACTGGAAATTCGAAATCAACAGAAAGAATATGATGTAGGATGATGAAGATCACGATCCGACAGAGTCTTGGCGCTTCAGAATCAAAAAGATCCTTTTTCTATAGGCTCTGGGGCTCTATTTATAGGCATAGGAGGCTGAGACTTCGCTTAAATTTCGAGAGACTTTTTCTGGCACGTGAGTGGGCCCACGCGACCAACCTCAGGAAGTTTCGACTCGATCGGTGATCGATACGAAGTCATTTCGTATCGACCAAGATGACATCCAATCGAGCTAAAATTTGGTGTAGACATTCCTTAGCATGTACGCAAGCTCCTATGAAAATTTCATGGCATTTGGATTAGTGGATCGCGAGATATGGTTGATACGAAATGGAAATTCTTGTTGGTTGATTGGTTCGAATCCATCATTTCGAATCGATCCCTTCGACTCGATAAACTCACGTGGACCTGTGATGACGTGGCACGCGCACTTCGCCTCGATCCGATATTTGCTCCGAGTTGACCATGTCGACTCCATATATCTCGCCTCGTTCGTATCGAGGGATGACACATCACCCTGATCTATTGACTTGTTGGATACGAAGTGGTCAACAACCATGGATTCGAACAACTGTTACATCGATGGGTACGAACTAACAAAGGTTGATGGTTACGAACAGGCCTTTTTTCGATGGATACGAGCTACATAGCTTCTTAATGGACACGAAGTCAATCGATACGAATCGGGGTCTTCTGATGGATACGAAGTAGAGCAATTTGATGGATACGAAGCACTATGCCCAGATGGATTCGAAGAGAAGCTTCCATGATGGATGCGAAGTGGACACTAGCCAATCGGTACGAGGCACAACCCCTGCTGATGGATTCGAAGCCCATCGATACGAACTCGATGGATTCGAACACTGCCGACCTGATCGATACGAAGTGATGAGACCTGATCGATACGAACATGATCGATACGAACTGAACGTACTTCGATGGGTACGAAACCAACAACAATGATGGATACGAACTCTGGGTCGTTCCTTCTATATTGAATCGATCATAACTTGAGCATACGTACTCGAATTGACTCGAAATTTGGAACGTTGGCTCTCTTGGACTTGCTGGCCATGTTCTATCAATTATAGCCCAATCTAGACTCGGACAAAATTCATCGATATCCGTAGTGAATCCGTGCATGTTTGGTATCCAGGAAGGGTGATCCATAGCTTTCAATCAGTTCCTTGGTATCTAGACCTTGCCAAAAGGTGAGATAACATTTGCCCCCCAAAGTACGTCCTGTGGAAACATGACGTGCTTTGAAAAACTGCAATTTCTCTTTGAATAATCGTCGTATCTTTCGTTGAAAATTGTACTCTGTGTTGCTGTAACCGATTACTGTGTGACAGTGATTAGTTGTTTATCGTCGCAATCGCAATGAGATGAGTATTCGATCCTTGTGAATATAGAAAATCGAATATTAGTCTGACATACGCATATATGTTAACTTGACTTTCGTTAACGCTGCGCGTTCACGAGTCGTTGTCATTTTTCGTTTGTCATACTGAATTTCGCATCGATCCTCTCCTGAACCGATGTGAAATTTGAGCTGCAACAACGTTTGACAGTTGTTTTGTGGAGTTCCTTCGTATCGATTTGAAGCATCAGAGAAAACAAAACTACATCACGCCGTCGATACGAAAAGATTCAACTCATAACTTCTTCGATTCCCACTTTCAAATTAGGCAATCAAAACATGAATTCAAGCAACGAAACTGTTTCAGATCTACTCTGCCTTCATCGTTTATCTATCTTGGTAATTGGTAAAGCCAGATCAGGTTTGGAGTAGAAAGAATGGGAAGGACAAGATCGAATCGATCTGGGGACTTGTGTTCGAATCGATGAAGACGGTAATATTTTTCTTTGGATTTCGCATCGATCCCTGGGATGCTCTAGTGGAGATGATGCAGTTCGTACCGATGGCTATGGCGATGGATCGTATCGATACGAAATGATCGATACGAAAAGCAAGCTAACGGTCGATTCGAGGTCCTGAACTTTAGATCGATACGAATTACATTTTAATGATCGATACGAAAGTTATCGATTCGAACGTGATCGATGTCAAGTTGAGGCCTTCTAGATCGGTACGAACCGGGCAACCAAGGATCGATTCGAAGTCATCCTATATTGATCGATACGAAACCGGCCCTTGATTATAGATTCGAACTGGTATCCTGATGGATTCGAACGAGCTTCCTGCGATCGATTCGAACCCTTCCTTTGATGAATACAAAAATTTTGGCAATCGATAGCATGATTCCGATGAGCTTCATCTTTGCATATCTGAGTTTAACTATTAAACTGCACACTTGACTATCCTTTCAAAGCTCGTCGATGGAACTACAACTTAACACCGCGATAACGAATTTTAACTTGAATCGATTACCAACATCTGAATGATACAGTTGTGACAGTCAGCGATGATGGTCACTCCTGCTGGACTCTGATTATCTTCGTTGCTTGCAAGTTTTCTTTAATTCTGCAAAATCTTTTCCAGTAATGCACAGCACTGCACAACACGCACTCTTACACGTGGGGAATACACGGGCTTTTTTATCGCCTAACGATAATTTCTCATAAGTTAGCCAGTTATGGAACCATCAAGTTCACAGCCGCAAGAAACCCAAAGTACGACTCCTCCGAGACTTGAAATTCCGAACATTGAGCCCGAAATAATTCGTCCAACCCCGGACGAATTACCCGATGCATCTTTCATTGCCAATCCATCAGACTCCGTTCGATCCAACGTCTCTGAAGATATGTTAGGGAGAATATGCTTAAGGCATGGCCTGTCAATGGACGACGTATTATTGCCGGGACCAAATGACAGTCCACACAATCCGCTAGAGGGATACACCGCATTCAATTGCCACACGTGTGCGGCCGGAACGCTCCCTCCGTTCAATGAGTATATAAGGGAAGTATTGTCTTTTTTTGGGACCGCTCCATCTCAACTACACACAAATGGATATGCTTTAGCGAATAGCTTGTTCATCGTCTTTATGAGTATCTTCATCGACCACCTATCCTGATTGAGATCAGATATCTATTCAACTTCAAAAGCCGAAATGATAACCCATCCTTTACATTCTTGGAGGCAGTAAGGAATTGTCAAGTGGTCACCGGGTCCTGGACCAGGCTAAGCTACTTCAAGACGGAGTGGTTTTACGTTAGATGCCCCCCAGGGTTCGCCCGGCGATAGTTAATCAGAAGTGAGTATAGCTGAGTTTTCAAGTAATTATTAAGGCGATTGCAGTTGAAGTGAAACTTATACTCTCTTTTTTTAGCAATAATTCAGCGACCCGAAGGTGGATACTTCAAGGAGATAGTCCGGGTGCTTCAGGAAGTCCCGAGCGAAGATAGGAATATTGAATTGCTCTTGACGGATAGAAATCTTTGAATTCTTGGGTTGATCGAGCGGAGACAAAGCATAGTGCTTGACGGCGCATTAAGAACTGCCTCAAGAGAGCGAGTCAAGCGAAAAAAGCCTAAAGTTGTCATAAGCGAAGAGGCCGATTCTGAGAGAACTCACACTGAAGAGGAACCCCTGGGCGAACCTGCTAATGTATCCCAGGCCACTGAAGAACAGAGAAAAGGCAAGGCAGTCGTTTTTAAGTTGCCTAAAAAGGGAAGATGGAAATCGGTCGTCACGTCCCGGCTCGCCTTCGGAATTAGAATTTCGGGGATGTCTCCCCCAAGAACAGAAAGTCTCTATGAAGGGATTGCCGATCTTCCAATCCCGGACGATGTGTCTTTCCAGCATGATGTCGGGTTGGAGGAATTCCACCATACCCTAGAATTGAGCGAGCCTTTTACTACTAGCATGGTCGACACTTCCAGTTGGTCGGGGGGTTGCACATTCATACACATTTCACAGCATTACACAACCCTTAACCGTAGGTCGTATGTTTCGAAAAGCCACGAACTCTATTTTCATTTTGCTTTGCAGATACTATGACTGGACGTGGTTCGATGTTGGGGAGTCTTCGACAGGCTCGTAAATCTTCCTCATATTACGAGTCGTAAAGAAGGGAAAGGGATAGAGATTACGATCGCAGATACTCTGGATATTCTAGCCAATAACGATATGATAGAGATAGAGACTACAGACGTCGATCTCGATCTCGCACTCCTCCTCCCAAGGCTCCTGTACAACCTCCCGTCTATGTTTCTCGTCCTTCCGAATCTTCGCGGTACAAGTCCGCCTCCCAGTCTTCCAGGTCCGAGCCCCATCTCCCAGATCTGAGGCAATAACCCCAGTAGTTGCGGAACAGTCTCCTGTGGAAATTTCGGGGGAAGGAGTGATCAGGCTTGCACAGTTAAAGAAGGACTTCCCGAACATTTGTTTTGATAACTACATTTTCCCTCCACATTTGAAAAGAATCCCGCCGGAGGCTGAGCAGATGGCACACGATTATGTGCATGACTTCTATGCCCAATATAAGGCGTGGTCTAAAGCGGCTGAGAAAGCATCGTCATTAGCCTTTGAACGAGCTGCTATCATTGAGAAGCTGCAAGCCGAGCTGGCTCAAAAAGACCGCATCATACAAGTACTGAACACAATAGCCGAATCATCTCGAAAATCAGAGATGGAGGCTCTTAAGAAGGTTGATGAAGCTCAAGCGGCTATGGACATAATGAAAAAAGAGCATTATGTCACGGTGGAAGACATGGGCCACCGAAACACCATCGTCACCGCCAAGCGGGATGCGGCTTTGAAGGAGCTTAAGGCCAAAGTTTCGAAAATCATGAAGGAAAGACATACCGCCAATATTTCTGCACAGGAGGCATGTGACCAGGCGGTAGAATTTCGGACCGAGTGAGACGCGACGGTGGATAGAGTACTGGAAGTCAAAGCCGAAGTTGATAGAAAAATTGAAATTGCCGAGTCCAAGCTGGAGGCCGACATCGAAGACCTCCTCATCACTTATAATGCTAATGTGTTGAAGCACAGGAATTTGGCTTGGCTCGAGAATTATCCAGTACATCTTCACAGCGCTTGGGGCCGGTTGATTGAGGAGGAGAAAGCGGCACATCCGGATGAATCAATTGACCAATTTGAGCTTGAAAACCGGTTGCTGACCGAAGACGAATAGAAAGTCCTTCATGATGCCATAATTTCTTATGAGAAAGAGATGGTCGGGGCCCGACATCTGGAGGTCGGGGAAGGTTCAGGTGTTGAACACCAGGCTGCAGCTCTTGAGATCACCGCTCCACTCCCGTCAGAGCCTACATCTACGGTTGATTCACAGTCTGTCCCAGCTTATAACCCAGAGCAACCGCAGCTATCTCCTATCCGGGAGCATGTTTCTGAAGCTGCTCAGTCGTCAGCAGGCCAAATTGAGGAAGGTATTCCGAACTTATCTCAAGTGTGTTCCAAATGGAGAGTTTGTTTTGAAGCAGTTACTAATAACTTCTTCTTATTTTTGCTCACTGAGTGGAGTTGCACCGATTGCTGCGACTCAAGAATCAAGTCAAGGGTAGAAAGTCATCACTACTGAGACGACTGCCGTGACAACAACAGTGTCAACTGAGATGACGCAGGGGAGCACACTATCTCTTGACGAGCAAATGGTGAGCGAGCTACTCGGCCAACATGGCGGCTCCTTTACAGACTTGCCGTTCATCATTAGTGGACTCCCGCCAGCCTCTAGCTCTCCAGTGCAGACTACAGATGTCCCCATCCATGCCCAAGCGATTCGTGATGAAGAAATTCTGGTCGAGATTAATGCTGAATTAGAGAATGCGGGGCAAGGTGGTAGTGTTGGTTGTGATACGGCGGTGCACAACCCAGCGCCTCTAAGGATAATATCACCGGGTGGCACTGTAGTTGATACCCAGGTGTCTGTTCCATCTTCCATTGCAGATCCAGTCCCTCCAACTCCTCGGTAGGCAGTATACACCTGGAATCAAGCTCAGAGGAGGATGTTGACATTATTCCCCCAGCTGAGGAGCAACCATCGGAGGGGAAAATCTCAAAACGGAAGATTTCTAGCGAGTTGGAGGGTTCCCCGTTGAAGAGAAGGCCGAGGAAGAAGAAGTAGGTTGGTTACTTAAGCAAATTTTTGATAGTTAGGAATTTGTTTTTGCTTCTCATTAGTAGGCCGTGTATAGATGCAGGTTCGGCCCCTGCTAGTAGGAGTTTTTGGAAGAACTTGCACATAAGCTCTTGTTTCTAGTTAGTTGAAATAAAAATTAGCTTTCTTCATTTCAACTGTTTTTTCTTGCTTTACTTGTTTAAGTGTTGTGATGATCAGCTTGTGACCGCACCTATTAAAGATCTTAAGCACACGTCCGCGCTCCGAGGACCTAGAATAATTTGCCAGCGATAATTTGGTTCGCACTCCGGGAATCCGATAATTATCGATGTCTATGACACAGTTCGCACTCCGGAAACTTCGAGTTGATACTTACACTTCACTTCACACTCTGGGAGTTCGGAGTTAGCGTTTACGCTTTGGTCCTCTCTCCGGGAACCTAAAGTCGATGTTTATACCCCAATTCGCACTTTGGGAATTTGGAGTTAGTATTTATACTCCGGTTCGCACTCCGGGAACCTGGAGTTGATATCTATATTCCAGTTCACGCTCTGGGAACTTGGAGTTAGACGACAGATGGTCAGTCACATTTGTTTGAGCTTTTTAAGAATTCGTTCACACTTTGGGAACGATGGACTTATCGAGATCGTGGATGGTCGGATCACATCCACCCCGAGTTAACAAGCGAGGTCGTTAGATGGACGGGTCAATCCTCCTTGAACTTGTTTAAGATACGGTCAAAGTCGTTAGGAGGACGGATCCATCGTCTTTGAAGCCGTATTTATAAGCTTTATACTCCGACTCATGCTCTGGGAGTTTGAAGTTAGAATTTATACTCCGGTTCGCGCTCCGGGAACCTAGAGTTGTGGTTTATACTCCAATTCGCACTCTGGGAATTTGGAGTTAATGTTTATACTCCAGTTCGCACTCTGAAATCTGGAGTTAATGGAAGGATTGTCGTGTATCAATCCTTTTAGATGTTGGTGTGGTGACATGCCCCTGAGCTCGGGTTTCACTTAGTGAGTGACCAGTCGTATCTCAATCACTCCCTATTGAATAAATCTCACCGTATGATGGAACTTAGCTCGCTGTGCATCGTGATGTTGTATGTCATATTCAATAAATCACAGCTCTGGCTCGAAGGGATAGCATTTTGTTGCTGAAATAAGAAAATATGGCAAAGTCAGTTGCATTATTACAAGTTCAAATTTCGAAATACGAAAATAAAATGCAAAGGAAATAATGGGCTAAAACAAATAAAGCCTGTCATGTATAGTAGCGATGGAGACTCTCGCTATTCCAGGCTCTCGGAAGAGTAAGACCGTCAACGGTCGATAACTTGAATGTGCCATCTCCGAGCTTTTGTGAAATCACATATGGTCCTTCCCAATTAGGTTTCATGTGTGAAGGAACAGGATAAATCCTCTTGAGTACGAGATCGCTGAGTTCAAAGGTTCGTGGCCGGACCTTAGCATTGTATATTCGGGCGACTCGACTCCGATATGCGGCTGCCCTCAGATCAGCCTCTACACGCTTTTCATCGAGTAAATCCAAAGATTCAGCAAGTAGTATGGCATTCGTTTTCGAATCATAATACGTCACACGGTGAGAAGACACTTCCATCTCGACTGGAATAACCACTTCTGAGCCATAAGATAGAGAAAATGGAGTGTGTCTGGTTGCAGTCTTGTGGGTCGTTCGATAAGCCCATAAAGCCATAGGAAGTTCATTAACCCATTTGCCCCCGGCTTTTTCCAGCCATTTTTTCATAATAGATTTGATAACCTTATTAACAGCTTCGACTTGGCCATTCGCTTGAGGGTGTGCAACTGCAGAGAATTTCTTATGGATATGGAATCGTTGACAGAAATTCTTGAATTCAACGCTGTCGAACTGGGCTCCGTTATCGGTGATAATAGTATGCGGGAGACCAAACCGACAGATAATGTTGCGTACTATAAAGTTGATTACTTTCTTCGTCGTGATTGTTGTAAGAGGTTCAACTTCAGCCCATTTGGTGAAGTAATCGACTGCGATGATGGCGTACTTCGTGCCACCTTTAGCCAAAGGCAATGTACCAATTATGTCAATGCCCCATACTGTAAACGTCCAAGGACTGACCATTTGGGTTATCTCAGTAGGTGGGGATCTAGGAATCCGAGCATGTTTTTGGCATTTACTACATTTTTTGGCGTAGTCTGCTGTGTCACGGTTAACAGTGGGCCAGTAATACCCGTACCGGAGTACTTTCTTGGTGAGTGCTTGCCCCCTAGTGTGATCGTCACATTCTCCTTCGTGTACATCTTGTAGCACTCGTTTGATTTCATCGTGCGTGATACACCGGAGGAGAGGAACAGAATATCCTCTTCGGTACATAACTCCGTTTTGAACGATGAACCGCGAGGCTTTTCGAAGAATCTATTTTTTCTCACTTCTGCGCTCAGGCAATATCCCATGCTCAATATAATCTCGATAAGGGGTCATGCATGACTCCCTACTGGAAGCAGCCTCAAAGGTGAAGTCAGTCTCCACTTGATCAATGCTCGGAGAGGATAGAGTTTCAACGGGGACGAGCCCTAACTGCTGAGCTTCGCCCGTACTTGCTAACTTTGCCAACGAATCAGCTTTCTGATTATGCTCTCGGGGTATGTATAAAATGGAACAGTAATCAAATTGATCAAGCACTTCTCGGATCCGGGCTAGATAAGTAGCTAGCCTTCGATCTTTCGCCTGATATTCGCCCCGGACCTGGCACACGACTAATTGGGAGTCGCAATAGATTTCCACAGCGGTAATTTTCAGATCACGAGCCAGCTTCAACCCAGCAAGTAGAGCTTCATATTCGGCTTCATTATTGGTCGCACGGAACTCGAACTTTAAAGCATAGAATATGGATCGTCCCTCGGGGTTTCAAGTACTACCCCAGCGCCCGAGCACCGATCGTTGGATGCACCATCAGTGTGTAACTTCCAGATGTACTCAGGAGATTTGCTGGTTTCAGGCAAGTTTTCAGGAACAGTAAACTCGGCTATAAAATCTGCTAGGACTTGACCGTGAATAGCTCTCCTCGGAGTATAAGTGATATCGAATTGACTCAATTCTATTTTCCATTTGAGTAACCTACTAGACGTCTCAGGCCGCGTGAGAACCTGTCGTAACGGCTGATCGGTGTACACAGTGATGGGATGAGCCTGAAAGTATGGACGGAGCTTCCTTGAGGCAATGACCAAGCAGTAGGCCAATTTCTCCAGCTTCGGATAGTTTCTCTCGGCTCCGGTGAGCCGTTTGCTAACATAATAGACCAGTTTCTGAACTCGGTCTTCCTCCCGAACAAGGGCAGCGCTAATTGCATTTTCTGATACTGCCAGGTAAAGATACAACTGTTCGTGGTTGACAGGCTTTGAAAGAATCGACGGTGTGGAAAGATGTTGAACCAATGATTGGAATGCGCCCTCGCACTCCGCAGTCCATTCGAAGTTCCGCTTCCCTTTTCGGATCAAATCGAAGAAGGGGATGCACTTATCGGTGGACTTGGATATAAACCTGCTTAACGCTGCTACCTTTCCGTTGAGACTCTGGACTTGCTTTGTAGTTCTTGGAGTTTGTAAATTTCTGATAGCCCAGATCTTTTTGGGGTTGGCTTCTATTCCTCTGGCGTTGACGATGATCCCAAGGAATTTTCCAGATGCGACTCCAAAATGACACTTAAGCGGATTGAGCTTCATCCTGTATCTCCGAAGGATATTGAACATTGACTCCAAGTCTCTAATGTGGTCAGTGGAGCATCGTGATTTCACCAACATGTCATCCACATAAACCTCCATGGTCTTTCCGATCTGGTCAGCGAACATCCGATTAACCAAGCGTTGGTAAGTTGCTCCGGCGTTCTTCAATCCGAAGGATATGACTTTGTAGCAGTATAGTCCCAGTTCGGTTATGAAGCTTGTATGCTCTTGGTCGAGCACATGCATGGGTATATGATTGTAGCCCAAGTAAGCATCCATAAAAGATAATAACTCATGTCCGGCCGTTGAATCTACGAGTTGATCAATTCGAGGAAGTGGAAAGCTGTCTTTTGGACAGGCTTTGTTTAAGTCAGAATAATCAATGCACGTTCTCCATTTCCCATTTGGTTTTCGGATAAGTACAGGGTTGGATACCCACTCTGGGTATAAAGAATCCCCGATAAACCCATTGGCTTTCAGCTTATCAACTTCTTCTTTAAGGGTGGCAGATCTCTCTGGATCCATACCATGCCTTTTCTGCTTGACCGGGATATACCGCGGGTCAATATTCAGGGTGTGTCTCGCGATGTATGGCGACATCCCACACAAATCAGAGTGCGTCCAGGCGAATACGTCGAGATTCGCCCGGAGAAAATCAACCAATTCCTGTTGCATTTCTTGGCTCAACTGAGACCCAACCTTCAACATTCTCGAACCATCATCATCGTCAACATCGATTGGAACATCAATCGTCAGCTCAGCCGGGGATGCCTGACTTTCAATAGATTCTTCCTTGTTTTCATTGTCTCTCGGGTCAAGATCCCTGTGGAAATTGGTTGTGGTGCCCGGGCCGAGGCCCAGGCAATAATTGTCAATTGTTTATAAAACGGACGCAGAGAGATTCCTCTATGCCCTTTCCTTTCTCTCGTCGCTGCGCCTCGCGCAGCTCAGCCACATAACAGGCTCTTCCAGCAGCCTGATCTCCTTGTATAACTCTAATTCCACGATCAGTGGGGAACTTCAAGGTCAAACACCATGGGGCAATTGCTGCCCTGAACTCAGCAAGGGTCGGTCGGCCTAAAAAAGCATTGTATAGGGATTGAATATCCAAAACAGCAAATTGTAAAATCTGAACTCTTCGGCACTCTCCAACTCCTAACTCCATTGGCAATTCTACCACTCCAATAGGTATATTAGCACTCCCATCGAAGCCATGAATTCTAGATTGACAAGGCTTTAAATCTTTGGCTTCCATTTTCATCTGGTCGTATGCTCTTTTAAACAAAATATTTACTGAACTCCCACTGTCCACCAGGATCCTCTTCATCCAAGCAGGACCAACCTGGGCAGATATGACAAGTGGGTCAATAGTTGGGGCTTAGACCCTATCAGCATCTCGGCTCCTAAATACGATGTCGTCCGTCATCGTCTTTTGTAGTTTGGCCGGGGCCCCTTCATCGAAATTACTGCAACACTCAAAATCCACATGTCTGATAGAATTGGCATATGACTCCATTTCCCTCCAGCTTCGGTCTGTTGGGTGGGGACCACCACTGACTGTATTAATAACTAACCTCCCACCTGTAGGGGCAGGTTCCTCCCGTCTTTCTTGTATTTGCACACGGTTTTGATTGGATGGGCCCGCACCACCAGGCTGCGGCACCCGAACGAACTGATCTAGCTTTCTTTCTCTGATCAACTTCTCAATGAGGTCTTGCAAATGTCTACACTCATTGGTATTATGTCCATAACTTTCATGGAATCTACAGAACTTTCCTGTTTGGATCTGCCTCTCCGACGACGGCTTCAGAGCAGGTTTCTTATGCTACATAGCGTTGCAAGTCTGTAGGTACACGTTCTCCAACGACGTGTTCAGTGGTGTATAATTGTCAAACATTGGAGCCCTACGTCGCGGGCCACGGTTCTGATCCCGTTTTCTGTTTTGATTATCACTGTTCCTTGGTTGTTGAGTTTGTTTATTTTGAATATTCAACTGGACTTTTCCTGAACTTTCACCAGACTGTTTAACTGCAACGTTACTCTGAATCCTCTCACTGCTAGGTCTTACATCGTCCTGTTTCCTAGACTGTTTTGCATCCTCTCGCCTCAAGAATTGAGTGGCTTTGGAATAGAAACGGTCCAACAATACGGGAGGCTTCCCAGCTAACCAGTTTCCAAACTCGGAATCGGGATCAATCCCCTTAGTTAATGCCATTAAGATCCAATTATCATTGGGGTTACTGATATCTGCGCAAGCGACATTGAACCTTTCCAAGTATCGCCTGAGTGTCTCTTCAGGAGCCTGAGTGACACTGGATAAAGTATTAACGTCTTTAGGCCTGGCGATGTGCATGCGAAACTGCTCGACAACTTTAGTAGCCAACTGGTCGAACGAAGAGATTGATCGAGGAGGCAATCGTGTAAACCACATCGTTGCGATGCCCCCCCAAAGAAATGGGAAAACTACGGCACTTTACTGCATCATCGGCTCTTGCAGCACTCATCGACCATTCATATTTTAGGATATGTTGATTGGGGTCGGAATTCCCTTCGTACATGGGCAGAGTCGACATTCTGAATCGCCGAAGGGGTTAAGCATATAAAATTTCATATCGTCATTTGTCAAGCCCTAACTCTCGCGAATCATTTGGCGTATCATGGCTGAAAGGTCTGGCATCGGAGCATTTTGCGCACGTTGGGCCAAAGTGTGGTCGGGTTCCGCATTGCGAGGTTGGACCGGGTGCTGTCGACGGTCCGTGTCTCGCCTCCTTGGCTCAATGTTTTCTGGAACGTACGGTTCAGGAGTACGCTCTTGTTGGTTATGGGTATCAATCCCTATATAGCCATGGTAGCAGTGGCACGGTTGTCCGTGGTGCATTGTGGAACAGTGCCTCCTCGGGAGGAGGGTCCAGTATGAAAACTGGTAGAAGGGCCAACTCTTAACTGTCCAACGGTCAATGCCGGCTGGTGATCAATTGTCTGTGCATAATTTCCCTCTAGCTTGGGTCGGGTAGATCTGTGATTGTAATCGGATGAATCAGAACTTTCAGTGGAGGAGCGAGACGCATGATCCCTTCTGGATCTTCTACGCCCTTGGTGGTCTAGTTGACTAGCTAATTCAGCATTAACGCGCAGTTGCTCAGTTAGCTGTTGTCGGCTTTGAGTCAGTTCCTGAAGCAATGTCTGGAACTCCTGTCTAGTAACCGGACCTGATGGATCAGAATGCCTGGTATCATCTTGATTAGATGGAGGTATTTGCGCGGGATTCTGTCTACCCCGGCCTTCTTGACCAGCAGCGGTAGAAGCGATTCTTGTGCTCACCATCCTGAGAAGCGAAATCCTTACCCTAGATTTTTGCAAATCTGAATAGAACGGAAGGAATCTGAAATTGAAATCTGGATCTCTCTCTTAGATTTATGCCATCCGGTATCGATGACTGAACCAATGAGTAGGAGAAAACCCGAGTTCAGCTCTCAATGAAAGCACCAAAGTGTTTGCACCAAAATTGGTCACAACACTCTTCGGAAGTTTTTGAAGAGATAATAAATGAAGAATGAAAATTGAAAATGAAGATTATCTAACAAAAACTCCAAATAACAATAATGAAAATGCGAAGACAAGCGATTTATAGTGGTTCGGCGTGTTGCCTATGTCCACTGCGAAGTTTTTGCAATTTTATTAATTCTCCTTCAATGTTTAAAAGTGATTACAGCGAGCAACAGCAAGTTACAACAGGAAATTCAAAATCAACAGCAAGAATATGATGTAGGATGATGAAGATCTCGATCCGGCAGAGTCTTGGCGCTTCAGAATCAAAAAGATCCTTTTTCTGTAGGCTCTGGGGCTCTATTTATAGGCGTAGGAGGCTGAGACTTCGCTCAAATCTCGAAAGACTTTTTCTGGCACGTGAGTGGGCCCATGCGACCAACCTCAGGAAGTTTCGACTCGATCGGTGATCGATACGAAGTCATTTCGTATCGACCAAGATGACGTCCAATCGAGCTGAAATTTGGTGTAGACATTCCTCAGCATGTACGCAAGCTCCTGTGAAAAATTCATGGCATTTGGATCAGTGGATCGCGAGATATGGTCGATACGAAATGGAAATTCACGTTAGCTGATTGGTTCGAATCCATCATTTCGAATCGATCCCTTCGACTCGATAAACTCACGTGGACCTGTGATGATGTGGCACGCACACTTCGCCCCGATCTGGTATTTGCTCCGAGTTGACCATGTCGACTCCCTATATCTCGCCTCGTTCGTATCGAGGGATGACACATCACCCTGATCTAATGACTCTTGTTGGATATGAAGTGGTTAACAACCATGGATTCGAACAACTGTTACATCGATGGGTACGAACTAACAAAGGTTGATGGTTACGAACAAGCCTTTTTTCGATGGATACGAGCTACATAGCTTCTTAATGGACACGAAGTCAATCGATACGAACCGGGGTCTTCTGATGGATACGAAGCACTCTGCCCAGATGGATTCGAAGAGAAGCTTCCATGATGGATGCGAAGCGGACATTAGCCAATCGGTACGAGGCACAACTCCTGCTGATGGATTTGAAGCCCATCGATACGAACTCGATGGATTTGAACACTGCCGACCTGATTGATACGAGGTGATGAGACCTGATCGATACGAACAGGATCGATACGAACTGATTGTACTTCGATGGATACGAAACCAACAACAATGATGGATACGAACTCTGGGTCGTTCCTTCTATATTGAATCGATCATAACTTGAGCATACAAACTCGGATTGACTTGAAATTTGGAATGTTGGCTCTCTTGGCCTTGCTAGCCATGTTCTATCAATTATAGCCCAATCTGGACTCGGACAAAATTCATCGATATCCATAACGAATCCATGCATGTTTGGTATCCAAGAAGGGTGATCCATGGCTTTCAATCAGTTCCTTGGTATCTAGACCTTACCAAAAGGTGGGATAACAAATATCACTTAAAATAGAGTTTAATAATTGAACTTCCTTTGGAAATTCAAATGTTCCTCTACAAGTATTAATCGCCTAAAAATTGGATCTAACTTTTAAATTTCCTCTACGAATTCAAAATGTCCATCTACCAATATTACCAAATCTTATTATATTATCACCTAAAGTTAGAAACTAAATAATAATTTTTTTTACAAATTCATCTTTTACTGGTTAATAATAATAATAAATTAAACTAACAAAAAACTAGATGTTGCAACCTAGAAATAAAAATTCTAACTAACTACACATGATTTTAACGTAAAAATTTGATTGAATATTTTTGCAAATCATTTCTCTCGAATGTGTTAAATACATATCTAGTTTGTAAAAAGAATAATTGAGTAAACCATGACTATTGTCTCTTATCCATCTTCTCCTTATAAGGTATTTCCTTTTTCTTTCTCCGAAACAATGGGGACATGCAATTGCAATTATTTGCAGATTTATCCTTTTTGGCTCTGTTTCCGGTTGCTCAAGTATACGGCACAATAATAAATTTTAATTGGATAAATAATCATATAGCTTGCTTGTAATCTCTGTAATTTAAGAAGTACAGTGTTGTGGAAACAGATACGAACATGCACAAAAAAGAACACAGACATATTTTGTCTAGCTGATAAACTGAGTGGCAGTGATAATACCAAGCGATCCTGGTGCGATTTCAAAGCCAGTGTCAACCATTCCTTCTTGAATCATTATAGCAGCAACATATGTAAACTCCGGAACGAATTTCTCGAAATTTCATAGGAGATAAATGAAAATTGTCATTTGGCCTCATCCCATTCACAGCCTTACCTTTCACGCCTTTTTTACCTTAGGGCATTGAAAACTGCATGCTTTTTCAAGTGCGCAAGGTGCATTGTCCACATTTACAGTTGATCCAAAAACCCATGCCCTTGCATACATGAAACGTATTTCCACTATAATATTAAAGTTTTACATGGTCGTAATGCCTTTAACAATGAAAATGATGGACCTATCTTGCCAAAAAGTCAATCTTTTAACTTATAGCCTATCTTGCCAAATAGTAGGAGCAAATACCTCGTTCTTCTGTGTGCTTTCCAACGTACAGGTTATGTGAAAATTAGCAAAATTATTTAAGACTGTAAAAACAGTCAATAAATAAAGTCTTTGGATAATTTAACTCAGAGTGCAAATAAATGTCTATGGATGTCAACCAAAAATGAAAACCGGGAGAATTTTGTTGCGTTTACTTCAATCAAACACAAAGTATAACATAATATTGTATAAAGCCCATGTCCGGTTCTGGGCAAGGGTTAGTCGGACTTCAGCCACGAGGCCCAATTCAAGAAAAAGCGGAAAAGATTGAGTTCATGTTTCAAAGCTATTATGTAACTTAGTAGGATAGAGCTTGGGTTTCACTATTTGTTGTTGTAGGTTTGACTCCTAGGAAAGACAGTTTTACAACACGGGTCATGAATCAAAAGTCCCTATCTTCTCAAAGCTCATGCACAAAAAGTCCATATTAATAAACATATGTAAATTAGATTTCTATTTTGTTATTTTTTTTACCAAATTGTCCACTTCTAGAAAATCGGTCCATCACTAAAATCAGGAGCAAAAGTAGTATAAATTAGTCAAAAACTAAAAATATAGATCATACTTTTATTACTTTTTTGGAAGGAATTTTTCTTCCATCATCTTCCAATTCTAAGGACTTTGGCAGTCGTTCCTTGTTTATTTACAATATTATGCAATTTGTGTTATTGCTGTATTTTTTCTTCAAACCCTAGCTCAAGGTTGTGCTTTACTAAATTCTACTATATTGCAAGGTGTTGGAACTACGTCAGCACGGAGCGAGCTAATCGAATAACTTTCAAATTATTTATTTATTTATTTAGATCTTTGTAGGACTTATGTTGGCTAAACTTATTTAGTTATTTTCTAAATTTCTTTCAAATAAAATCAATATTTTGTTTAAATTTATAAAGTTTTAGTTTACATATACTATATGCACATGTATCATATACACATATGTGTGAACATACACGTACAATAAAAAAATATGTATATGGTTTGACATATCCGTGTATGGTTGTTGGGATATACACCGCAACAGACATTTGTGAATAGTGTGTGCTTTTGCATGTGCTCGCATGCGCATTAAAATATTATATAAATAAAAAATATATATGTAAAATTATTATTAAACAATTATTATAAAAATTGGTTATAAATTATTCACACAAAGCGTTTATAAAATATACATATTCATATTTGTGTGTGTACGCAAACACATACATATACATATACACACATAAATATAAATAAATTATAAAATTGCTTCAAAATTAATTTTTCCATACATACAAAATTCGAACTGAAATTATTTATTTATAATTTTTTTAAATAATTTGCATACCTTTTACACATAAAACAAACACACACACACACATATATTATAAATAAATATGTTGTTGATTATCGGTAAGAAAAAAATGATTTTTTTTATTTTTCTTTTAGATAATTTATTAATAAAAAACTTATAATTATTTAAAACCCGTACGGAATTAATAAATAAAATTAAAAAAATTCATTTTTTAAAATATAATGTATATTTTATACTACATAAAACTTTTATATTATTAATAAATGTATACATTTATTTTATATATTTAACCAATTTTTAATCAAGTAAATAATTAAACTATATAGAATATAAGGGAATTAATTTAAAGAACAAAAATTTATATATTTTTAGCCTCAAGGACACGACCTCAATATTTTAACCACAAAAACAAAATTCTTCTAAAAATTAATCATAAGGACAAACATTCTTTCAAAATTATTCATAAGGACAAACATTCTTCCAAAACTCCTATCGAACTAGAAACTGATGCCTAAAAACTGCTACCGATAACTACAAACTGATACCTAAAAACTGTTATCTAAAAAAGTTGTCCTTCAGGCTAAAATACCGAAGTTCCGTTCTTGATGCTAAAACGCTCTGAAATTTTGTCCTTGACAATAATTCCATGTAATTCATATATATATATATATATATATATATATATATATATAACACTATTAACACCTCTCGGAAAAACCAACCCCAAGACGTCATGCCCAGACTAACAATGTATTTCTGTGCAAGTTAATTCTAATTCTGTGGACAAAGATAGCAAAACATGTCAAGCACCAGGGCAATGCCCGGATTTCGTTCCGTGAAGAACTCAAGAATCGATTTACTATGTTCTTCCACAAAATCACAATCAACTCGGATTCTCCATAACAATCACCATCAATAGAACCTCATCGTCGAATTGCTAAATAGACGCTAAAATCTGCATTACCTACCTTTAGTCAAGAATCAAAAGGAGAAAACAAATGAACTTGGAATGTTGGCGACCTAAAGCAATATCGGTGATGATCCAAGTGTGGAAGGTCGGTGGTGATCCAAAAGGGAGTAGCAACAAGAACTAGGGGCTAGGTCAAGGTGATGGCAAAGTCGAGTATGGTCGATGGTTGTGGCGACGAAGATCAACGGCGGTGATGGCAAAGAAGGATTTAGGGTTTGAATTCTCTAGGTCGTGTCGCGAGTCAAAAGAATCGAGTCGCAAACGAAGATACAAAATGAAAGCAGGTCGGTTCGAATAATCTGAATAGGATATTGTGCAAGAAAATTTGCTAAGTCCTTGGATCGCTAGCGATGCATATAATTGCAACCAAACTTTCCCCAACTCACCAAGCATGATCTAAGTATCTTTTGCAAGCATCTTGAAAGTTATCGGATTGAAATTGATTTATTATGACAAGTAACGACGATTCATGTACAAACTCAACAGACGGTTGGATAACCAAAGCCAAATTTGCATGATGGCCTTCACAAGATCATTTTGAACTTCACTAAACGAAAACTCAAAAGCAATAACTTCCAGAGTACGCCTTGTTTCCAACGAAAGCATACTCTAGGAGGGAAAAAGTTATCCGAGTTTTTGACCCAACAGAATTCAAAGAAAGTCAGCACATCTATTTAAGTCAGAATAACTGAAGAATCATCTAAAAGGACTAGAAGAAGGAACTAAGAAAGACTCAAGAAAAAGAAATCAAAAATTGACTAAGATGATGGATCAATAGCGATCCATCACCTTTGGATCGCCATAAGAGTCGCTCGTGGATCCTTCTATCCTCTTGCACCATGATCTAATAAGTATTCTAGGGATGTCTGCTAAGTTTGAGGATATTCTAAGTAAGCTTGTTCGAGAAGTGGGCATTCATCTAATTCCAGTAATAGTTCAATGCAATCAGTACACGAATCGTCATCAAAACAAAGCATCTACTCATGAAATTACATGGAGAGCATCTACATAGGGCAGGGAACATGATCCAATTGAAATGAACCAACAACATTCTAACTACTTGGATCGCTAGCAATTTATGCCCTATGGATCGCTAGCAATCCATCACTTTAGCTCGGCTTGTCACTAAATTTCTGGAGCGCCTTCGTACCTTCAAATGCAAGCTTCTGGCAAGGCGACCTAGCCCAATAGCTCTGCAATCCCTATAAATACTTACTCATCTGCAAAATAAAAAGGATCTTCTGGACTGGCTGCTAAAACTATGCAGAAACTATTCTTCACTCTTCTCCTCCCACACAACTGTCTTCTTAAGGGTTCACTGTGATTCTCTAGAGAACTCTAACACTGGTGACCTGATCAAACTTACAAGATCCAATCAAATTGTAATCAGATTCAGCTTATGAAGGCAGTCAATTAATAATGAAAGTTATAAAGTGAACGTAGGCTTCGTTAACAGTCGAACCACTATATATATCTCTTTTCCTTTTACTTTATCTGCAAGTTATTATTCATTGTCTCTATTTTATTTGCCTTGATAAACATGGCTGGTGCTTTTATACTCAATTCAGGGCGTTGATCCATTTTTGGGTTAGCAGTGATATACTTCTTTTTAGGCAATTCTATACTAGCATCGATTACAATAAGTATTCTTGCAAAACCGAGCCTTATTTCTTTTGTTGTTTTCTCATCAAGTTTTGATGGGACCCCAACAAAACTTGGTATAACACTGAATGCTTGTTTGTTCCACGGTTTTAATTCATCTGATCTAAATTGGAATGGTTGAGAGTAAGTCTCTGTCAAGAACTAGTTTTTTGCTCCATCTTTTTAGAATTACGAGTTTTCCATTAATAAAGCATGCTCCCCCGTTTACTGTTTTCTCACAATCAGCAGCATTCGAAAATCTGATTATAAAGAACTCATTATTTCTTATGTATACCTCAAAATTGTCCGATGGATTCAAAATTTTGGAGACAAACACATCTTGAAATGATGATAATAAGGACGGTTTCCAAAATATAAGTGATAACTGAGTTAGCTCATTTGTTTTCTGTTCTTTTGCTAACTGCCTCTTTCACTATCACCACTTTTTGTCAATGTTGATAGGAGCATAAATTCCAAATCGAAATTAGAATTAGAATCCATACCTCCATTTTCCAACATTTCTGCCCAAGATGATGATTTCTTGGTTTGGGCATAACCTCTGGCTTGATGATGATTTGATAGGTATTGCTGAATTCGTCTTGATTCTTGAGTTTCTTGATTTATTAAAACTGTTTCTGATACTTTTATTTTGAATTGTTGCAACATTTTGAACAAAAGCAGAGTTGTGTGCATGATTGTTAGTTTCCTTGCGACTTTTGAGAAGCTAAAATCCCACATCATCAGTATCTGGAGGTTTATCTTATGATTTGGAGTAGAAGGAGGGTAAGAAGTTGGCAAGGACTCGAAGATGGGGGCTAAAGAGCCCTTTATTCTGATCTTTGGTGGGCATTTTTTTAAGAGCTCCGTTTTAGAACCACTCTTTTACTTTTTAATTATTACCGATCAAGTTGAGTGCATCCACTAATACAAAAGTTTTATCGTAGAATAAAGTTTAAGTTATGGACGTTTGCAATAGTATTTGATACACGCTTTCATTTCAAATCATCTCCGCAATCATTATATTTTGAAAAAAATGCCAGATACATTTTTTAAATATGCATTACATCCAAACTGGGTCAAAGTTTTAAATCATTCCAATACGGTTGTTTCACAATGTATGCACTACTTGCACCAGTTGTGATAATCTCTTTTACCAAGAATTTTCGATTCTTTCATTTTTGTCTTATGTACTTTGGGGTAATCACTTATATCAAATACCTCTTTGCTACTAAGAACATGAGTGGTTGTAAATTTCAACATTTTTTTGTTTTTGAAGATTTCATATCTCATCTAAAATTGTCATTTATATGCGAAAGATTACGATGACGATCCCACTGACAATGCTTACCAACGTGTTTTTTTCCCAACACTATCATCTAATTCTTACTTTCGGGAGAATATAATTTACGTCCATACTCCATCTCGAAAGCACATCGTACATTGCAAAATCGCTTATTTGCCACAACGAACGAGCAAATAGTTTTATTTTACATTTTGAATGCATATAAAACATAGCAAATTGTTATTTTCCCTCTAGCGGTTTTAGTTTAAAATTTCGAAATGTAAACACACCATTTACTTTTATGGGTTTCTATGACAATGTGTGCGTGGGTTTATGTGTGTGTGTCAATTTCGAAGAAGCCGAGGGAAATGCAACATGCATCTAATAGCATAGATTGTTGGACTAGTAACAAAAAAATTTTGGACGGCACATGAAATTTGCATATGGATGCCAAATATTTATGTAGCTATTTATTGTGTAGATATACCAAATATTAATTCGAAAGATTCAAATAGTATATGGACATTGTTACTACATAATAATGTGAGCTGCTAGTATGATACAATTTTATTTCACATTTACATGACTCTTATGGACTACCATAGTATGATATAGTACTAAAACTAATTACTTTCACAATATGGGCAATGAAAAGATTTGATGCTGATTCATATAGCTATCCCAAAGTTCTAGTCAGTCGTCCAAATACTTAATCTTATGCTAGCGGGTAATTAAGACTTGATACCTAATATCATTTTTAAATTGATTTCGTGTGAGTTAACCTACATCATAGAGTTAATTAGTGTTTTCAATAATTAATATGAGCATTACCTCAACCACGCTTACATGTTTCTGGAGCCTACGATAGAGTATGAGATGCATATCAAATTTTTAATGTTTGAAGAGATGGTAATGGTTAAGTTTCGTTGAGTGTCACTATATATGAACGTAAATACATATGTTGCCAATGGAAGTGTCACTGTTGTTGTAAATTTAGTGAAACGTAATTACATAATTATGGACGTGACACTTCACCTAATTAGCTATATAATCCGAAAGCAAAATCCTAGACGGGACCCTAATCGATTCACTTTCATATGGCCATGGTCTAATGAACACGTTGCCTTTACTGCTCCTATATTTGATGCATAGGTGTACAATATCACAGATTATAAGTTACAACAACAATATGCAGTTTATCAACAATTTTTTTGCCCTAAAAATTGGTCAGATGGTTCATTTTTTACTTCCAATTCTTTTTATCAGTGTTTTAATGACCACATTCTGCTCCGGTTCGACATCAAATAACCCTGAACTTTGGACCAGCATGGTCCGTAACTCAATCGGACCTCATTTATCAATGAATTTTGGTCGGGCCTTCAAACCAACGATCCGACCGTTAATTTTACCTGATTGAACCACGGTTCTTATGTTTTTTTCCTACTTTCTCATCGTGTAATTCTCTCTCATTTCCATCTTTTGCATTGTTTTGGAAAAAATAAGTAAATGTATATATCAAAAATCATAATCGTTACAAAATCTAAACCACTAACTTCATCACTTTGTTCTTCACTGCTGCAAGCTTCTCTAATATCGATGTAAGCTTCGTCAAGTTTGTCATTTCTATCATTGTGCACTACTATACTATTACAAAGCTGGAGTTGTGCACTACTATACTATTACAAAGCTGGAGTTGTGCACTACAACAATACACAACTTCATGTTGTAAATTCTCAAAATATAGTTTTGGGGATTTGGATTTTGATTTGGAAGAGAAGAAGTAAAGAGGGAAGAAGAATTGATATGTACACAACTTCCTGTATTTCTGACTCAACAATGTTGTCAGAATTGATTGTATTAGCAGATGCATGTAAAGAAGCGGAATAACTTAGGAATTTATTAATGGAAATCTCTTTATGGAAGAAGCCATCTCCAGCAGTCTTGATTAACAGTGACAATCAAACAACGATATACAATGTGTCTAATAAGATATATAATGGAAAGTCTAGACGTGTGAGTCTAAGATATCAAATGGTGAGACGGTTAATCAAAAGAGGAGTTATAACCGTTGACTATATAGAAACGAAGAAAAACTTGGCTGACCCACTTACAAAAAGTCTTCCAAAGGCAATGGTTTCTATAAAGTCACAAGAAATATTACTAAGGTCTGTGAATGAAGGTTGATCATTCTTAACAGAACCCATGTCTTGAAAAGAATAGACAAAGTTCAACGGGTACCAACAAGTTAAGAGAATGATTATGAAACACTGAATCGATAATCGCATAATATTTAGTGTTGCATTCAACAAGAACAAAGGATGGATATATATATATATCGATCCTTAATAAGTCTAGAAACCTTATCGTAGAAACACCTTAAGAGACTTACCTATATGAGTATGGAAATCAGGCCGTTTCCTAGGAAAGTAAGACCGCTTTCTAAGTAGACTCATGAACCAGGATTTAAGCACATGTCCATTAACGTGCTGAGCAATAAAGAACACTTCACCTAAGGAAATCAACATGTGTGATTGTTTCGATTTTATCATTAGGGATAATTAGTTCAAGATTCGCTCACTATAAAATCTCGATAAGGCTTTGAATGATTTACATTAAGTAAAGGTTCAAATCCAAAAGATACCTTTTATTTATGTGTTGGTTTTCACAATGCTGAAAAACTTGATATTAGAACTACATAGGTTTGATCCCACTTGGGTATGTAGAAAGTCATTCAAGTGATTCAGCCGTCCTATTTATTTATTTTCTTATTTTGAAAATTGGGGAAGATTGTTGTAAAATTTTCAAAATATAGTTTTGGGGCTTTGGGTTTCGATTTGAAAAAGAAGAAGTAAAGAGGGAAGACGAAATCAATTAGTCTCACATGCTAGAAAATTGTGCAATAATTGTATAAATATAGCTTTCTCATGTGGATGTTGGGGCCTTGGGACTCTCACATGTTCGCTTTGTTGTGAGGAGAGAAGTCATGCAACACCACACGCGCGCGCCGCCGTTGTCCGTCCGACCGAACCGGGTCAGGTCAGGTACGGGTTTCGGGTTCGGATCCGAATATATTTTTAGATCAAATGTAAACAGCAACGGGTTAGATTTCATCCCGTTAAGGATCCAGAACCGAAATCTCTGAATTTAAATAAATGGCGGAAAATTTGTAACGTTTTCTGAACGTTGCAAAATGAATAGATGCGACGTTTCAATTCAAACGTATGTGACTGTTAGCAACAGTTTTGAAACGTTGGGAAGCGACGTAACCCTTCACGAATGGATACCTCTTCACAACTATAAATAGCAACGCACAGACAGTGTTAGCAATCAATTCATATTTTTCTTCTTCTTTCTACGCAGATTTGCAACGCCAGGGAAGTGTTGCTAATCGCTGCACTTCCATTACTCTATATTTTGTAGCGCCTGCAGGGTGTTACAAACGCTGAATCGTTGCAGATTTATTTATTTTTCTTCTTTATTCCTTTCTCTACATATTACATCGTCAGATATCAAATACTAAAGTGTTCTTGGTCGGATCAAAGGCGTACAAACTTTGAATCCGATTGCGCTGTTGTAAGGCTTCATTGAATCCTGAAAGTCGATAGTTCGATAACACGTTTGTACTTGATGTGTTGAACTATTGTCTAAAAGAATCTATTCCATAGATCCTTGAAGTCGAAAGTACAACACCATCTTCGTCGCAATCGCCATCAAATTCGTCTCGAACCGCAAAATCCCCAACACTTCAGTTGTAGACCTTGAAGACTATCTACAGTTTATGTACATAGCATTATTTCAATATATTTTTTGTATATTTTGCAGTTAATCGTGCAAATTTTTCAAAAAATAAATAAATCACGGTTTCGACCGTTCGATCGGTTGAACCATCAAAAACTTAAACCTTCAATAATCACGGTTCTGTCATGAAAACTGTGCTTTTTATTCTTCTAATTCTACATATGTTATATGTAGTCATGTAGCTTTTAAGTTTTAATATTTGAGATAGTTATATATTCAACTTCATGTTATATGTATTATCATTTAACTAAATTATCTTTCACCCTAGTCTATTGAAAAATTACACCGTTCTCACAATGCATATATACTTTAATAATAGGTTTACTTATTCAAAACAGTGATGTGATGCTAATTACTTTATAATACACATCAAGCTAGCTAGCTGGATAAAGCTAATGTCAATATTGATTATGTTACTATAAAAATGCATGGTTAATATTGCATATTTACCAATTCTAAATTTCTAATCTTAATAGGTCAATCTTATATGCAACTGTAAGCTGAATGTACATTAAAAATATAGTTAATTAGCGCAATCTGCAAATGCATAGTCATTATGCAAGCACTACACTTGACTAATGCACCGAATTTAGTAATTAATTATTTTAGCATGAAAAGAAAGTTATCTTCTTTACTACTAGGGAAATGTGACATAACATGGAACATATGTACTAAACAACTTGCCAACTAAACTCCAATAACCACATTAGCACATTATTGTTGTATTCTTATGTAAACTTGTTCAATTATTTGCATTGTACATTGATATATCACACCATAATGATTTTTCACAACTTTTCCAAATTTATAAATTAGCCATAGAGGTCACAAACCAATATACACCATGAAAGCTTTTAATATTTAATAAATGAATCGGTTGTTAAAGAAGTGTGCTAATATGACTATAAATACAGCCAAGTTATAACAAAAGGAACATAACTCAGTATACAGAATCTTCAGCATAAAAAATGGTTGCCATAACCTTCTTATATCCTGAAATTCTCATCTCCATCGCCTTCTTCTTGATAATGTTCATCCAGTTCAAGAAAAACCGAAAAACATCAGCTCCGATAGACTACCCGATCATAGGCATGATGCCCGCGCTCATCGCCAACATGGACCGGATGCACGAATGGGCCACCGAAATCCTTAAAGAGAACTGGACCGTCAAATTCAACGGCCCATGGTTCCTCAACATGGACTTCCTAGCCACATGCGACCCGTCTAATGTCAACCACATCTTCAACGCCAACCATGCTAACTACCCAAAAGGCGATGAATATCTAGAAATTTTTGACATTTTGGGCGATGGCATCTTCAATGCTGACTACTCATCTTGGAAAAGTCAACGTAAGAGGGCCCACACCGTCATCAGCAGCCCGTCCTTTCGCTCCTTCGTCACCAACTGCAGCTACAGAAAAGTCAACTCTGGGCTGGTTCCGCTTGTGGACCAGCTCTGTGCCAAGGACGTAATCTTTGACCTGCAGGACGTGTTCCTGAGGTTGACTTTCGACATGACGTGCCACTTGGTGTTTGGGGTTGACCCCACGTGCTTGTCCTCTGAGTTTAGGGACGTGCCTTTCGCACTCGCCATGGACGATGCGATGGAGGCTTTGTTTTACAGGCACACCATGCCTCCCTTTTGCTGGAAGCTGATGAGGTGGTTTAACGTTGGAAAGGAGAAGAAACACTTGATGGCATGGAAGGTGATAGACGAGTTTGTGGGTGAGAATATCGCGAGGAAGAAGGAGGGGAAGATATTCGGAGATGACGTTTTGACTTCGTACATGTTGGATGGTCCAATTGATGATAAGTTTCTTAGGGATACAGCCGTTAATTTGATGCTTGCTGGCAGAGACACGACTGGTATTATAAACAAAATTGACATTCTTTTCACTTTTTACGCTGTACATTGTAAGAATATCGTTTTTGATCGTAGGTGTGGCACTGGCTTGGTTCTTCTGGCTGTTGTCTCAAAATCCTGACGTGAAATACAAAATTCTCGAGGAAATAAAAATGCAAGAAGGCAAGAGTGAATATGATTTTTCGAAAATGGTGTACCTACATGCAGCTTTGTGTGAGACGCTGAGGTTGTATCCGTCGGTGCCATTTGAGCATAAAGCACCACAACAAACAGAGGTTGCCATTGGAAATTTCTAAATAATTCTCAACATACATGATAAATAATATATATTCTTTTAAATTTTGATAGGTTTTGCCAAGCGGGCAGAAAACGACGGCAAAGGAGAAGATACTGTTTTCAACGTACTCGATGGGGAGAATGGAAGGAGTGTGGGGGAAGGACTGCCTAGAATTCAGGCCAGAAAGATGGATAGGGGAGAACGGAAAGGTCAGGCACGAACCCTCATACAAGTTCTTGTCATTTAATGCAGGACCTAGAACTTGTCTGGGAAAGGAGATCGCTTTTGTTCAAATGAAGACCGTGGTTGTTGCACTGTTGAGTCAGTTTGAGTTCGAGATTCAGAAGGACTGTGTGGTTGAACCGAAGCATTCAATCATACTTCATATGAAAAATGGATTGAAGGTCAAAGCAAAGAAAAGAAAGATAGATGCTTAAATTGTGATAAATTTGGTGGATTTATTCGTGTTTAACTATTTATGCTTAGATTGTGATGTGCGAACATTAAATTGTAATGCATTGTTCAAAAGTGGGGCAATAATTAAGGTTCAGTAGATATGTACTGTTCGGATTTGATACCAAGGGAATATAATAAAAGGAGTGATATGTGTTTATGGAAGTACAAAGATGTTGTTATGTTAGGCAGGATGTCAGAATCATGCTTGCTACATAAATCCAAACACGAACATTGGTTTTTTCTCCCTTGTTATATAGCGCATATTTTGTATGTGAGCTTGAACAAAGGGACCATGGTTGTATACCTGCAGTATGTCGACAAACGGACTTGTTACTGTAGGTTGAGTGAGAATTGTATTCTCGTGCTTCTCATGTTTTGCCAAGAAGGAAAATATCTGGAATACCACCACATGCTACTAAAACTGCAACAGTGTTGCTATTGTGTACCATGTGGTGGTGATGCACCTTACGTGTTTTCCTAGATCTGGTATGTTGCCATAGCTCTTGTTGAATTACATGTGTTATCTATATCATCAAACCTTATCATTCTTTTGTGGCTACTGGCAAGGGCCTTTGTGGCTATTCAAAGTTTCATTTTCAAGCACGTTTTTAATTGCATCATTAATGCATGTCGCTGTAATGATTCACTTGCGAATAATGATAAAACCTCAGTCAATAGATATAACAAGGGATTAACATTCTTTTGCAGAAAATGAAAAGTTTCATAACCGAAATGTTATAGAACCCGCCATGGAAAGCATGATGTACTGAAATTGTACGTGTACAATGCATCTATATCTCGTTAACCGAGGGGGAAAAAAGGGAGAGAGAAGCAATTTGAAAGATACATGCATGTGATTACGAAACAAACTCGGATAAACTGAAGAATGCATTTATATCTCTTTCTGTCTACTGAAAAAGAGTTCTGTTTATCAATATGCAAACCAAAATGCAATTATGATGTTCTTAACGATAAGATGCATTGCTTATAGTGTAAATAGTAGAACCCCTTGCTGGGATGGTAATGTATTGAACGAAGAAACAATCATCGAGCTAAAGCAAAACCCAAAAGAATATGAATAGCAAGTCACTGAGGCTGAAAATGACAGCTTACTGCCGAAAATTTCCAGTGGTCCTAGGGCTGTAAAAATCTCAGTCGTCCAAAATATTGGAAAATCTGTTGCAATTCAAAACATGGATGCTAACTCATTGCATTGAATGGCTAGATTTCTTCTCATTTTATAGATAACTGCAGCTGAAACGACATAAAATGTCACATTAAAATGTCCAATCCCACTTCAACCGATTTGAGATATTGCTGCTGTTTTTGTGATTACTCTAGGCACCGACGAGGGAGGTGATGCCTGATCAAATAACAAGCCTGAACAAACGAATTACCATAAGCCATAGTAAAAAGTGTTCTCATTTCCCGGGAGACGAGCAGACTACGCGGCAAGTTTGTCTTGTCTATTCTTGTATTTTTGTTCGTATGGTTTTTTGTTTTCAACGGAGGAAAAAAGGCCAAGGCCCGTAGAGTTACAACCATGGTTTGAGCCTTTGAGGTACAGGACGGTACGTGCAATTTCAATGGTACTGCATCGGCGCTAACGGTGAACGAACCGAAATCAATAGAAAAACCGGTTTCGGTTATGATGTTCGAGAACAAAAAAAAAACCACATGTTACCCGAAAATTATTTGTGGCAGTGAACATCGACCTAGAAATTGCGTGCGACAGTGAAGAACAACCTTGAAATTATATGCGACGGTGAATATCGATATTGAAAATAGTGTGCAGCGATGAAGATTGACAGTGAAGATTGAAAATAATCTATAGACGATCAATTTGAGCATCCTTTTTAATTCGATGTTATTTTCTCTCTTGCCCTGGCTTTTAATTTGCTTAGTTTACCTTTTAATTCTAGCCTTGTTGTAGACTTCGTCGTGTAATTTAGCTTCATTGGGCTTACCTTGCAGTGTGCTATGTTGTGTAAGCTTAGTTGGACTAGAATTATTTAATTTTGTATATTATATTATTGCTAAGTTAAATTTGGTATTGATTTGTCTTATATAGTGTTAATTTTAATATAATGTTAAATTTAATTTGAAATTATTTTACTTTATTTTATTTTATTTATTATAGTTAAATTTAATTTGATTAGAATTTAGTGTAAAGTTTAATCTAAATTAAACAATTCAAAACCAAGACCGAAACTTCCAAAATTTTCGAAAGCGTCTGAAATTCACAAAATTTTAAATGATCGAAATCGAGTTCTCTAACCTTGGTTACAAGATATCGAAGGTCACCCAAACAATATTACATATTGTGAAACCTTAACCGCAAGTTCCATTTATTTTAGCATTTAAGTTTTTCAAACCCTAGAAATAAAAAATGGAAGCGATTCGAAGTAATTCTTAAATTCTTTTCATGAGGTTTTCAAACTTCCTTTGCCTTTTTAACATCCTTATTGTTAGCCGGATCTGAGATTACTGCTTTTGTGGTTTTAGCTAATGATAGCTAAAATAAGCTTGAAGAAGCACTTTCTTCTCGCTTGTTCCACACAAATAAGTGATAGGTTTGATTATTAAGCGAGCTCTTATAGAATTGATGATTTAGTCTATGGTTGCTAATATTGAGTTGTAATTCCTCCATTTGAAGGTGATAATTCAAATCTAATGAGAAACGGCTAGCGTTGTAGCTTCTATCCAAATCTGGCATGACTATATTCATTTACCTTTCATTTTGTCATGCTCCTTGTTATTTCTTATACCGATATCTCCATTTCAGTGTCTGATTCTGGCTTGGAGTAGAAAGTGGTCGCCTCCAATATTTTCCTCGATCAATTGCTATTGTTTTGCAGGTACCGTCCTCCAGAAATATATGTATAGAATTTTCCGCTTTAAAAGTATGATTTGGCTCTTTTCTCTTAGTTGTCTAGATCAAATAAGCCTTGTTCTTCATTAATCAAATGCTTTGATTTTA
Source organism: Allium cepa (assembly GCA_030765085.1). Taxonomy (NCBI): domain Eukaryota; kingdom Viridiplantae; phylum Streptophyta; class Magnoliopsida; order Asparagales; family Amaryllidaceae; genus Allium; species Allium cepa. The sequence goes on along the minus strand of CM060938.1, from coordinate 735,660,951 downwards.
TATTTGCTTTGTGAACTAAAATTTGATATTCGGCTTCAATGATTTTTCAAATTTGAATGTTTTCCGTTTCTTTTTTTTTTGTACTCCATTATATCTTTCCTTCCATATATGGAAGATAACAATTGTTAGAAGAATGCCTGCTTTATCGATTTCATTGTCTTGCTTTTGAACTGGCTTTCAATTTGTTGAATACTTGTTCTGATGTTGTGTGTACATTGCAACTGATTGAGCTTTAGCTTGCCATTTGTGATTGACTATATGTGCCTTGAATAGATGCAATCAAAAAATAAATGCTCAATGTTTTTTGTTTCTATTTCACAAAAAAGACAATTGAGCTCACTCTTTTTGGTGGAAATTGGGGGCACGTCCCTACTTTCCTAAATTGATGTAAGTTTACCCCCCTTTGAATATAGCATAATAAATTTAATCCCTATTACTTATATCTTATCGTACAGACAAATATCTGCTATATTGAGAAGTTAGTTTGCAATATTAAAAACGTGATATCTTTTAGTAGATTTATTGGATTTCAATTTCGTTTTTACCTTTAGATCATAAATTTTATTATCTTTCTATTAAAATCTATATATATATATATATATATATGTTTTGACAAAAAATTTAAAAATTTAAAGGGCAGTATTTGAATATTTACTTGGCAAATACAAGTAAGCAAATATTTTCTTGGTCAATTCAAGTACGATTCTCTATTGTAGACATGCATGAGAACTTTAAAGGTGAAGTGGATACCGAAGAAGGTGGAGTGAGTCATGAACAAGGTGAAGTGGGTCCTAAACAAGGTGGTGTGACAAACATTTGCTTACTTGAATTTGCGCGGAAAATATTTGCCAGACAAATATTCAAATATTGTAGATATGCATGAGAACTTTAAGGTGGAGTGGGTATTGAACAAGGGGGTAGGTCCTTGAAAAAAGTGGAGTGGGTCCTTGAACAAGGTGGAATGGATCCTGAACATGCTTACTTGAACTTTCCTGTTGATAGGCAAATATTCAAATATTCAAGTAAGCAACTATTTGCTTGGTAATTCAAGTAAGATTCTCTATTGTAGACATACATGAGAACTTTAAAGGTGAAGTAGGTCCTGAACAAGGTGAAGTGGGTTCCGAATAAGGTGGAATGACAAATATTTGTTTATTTGAATATTTCCTTGGCAAATATTTGCCACTCTACCTTATTGGGGACCCATTCCACCTTTAAAATTCTCATGCATGTCTATAATAGAGAAATCTTACATAAATTTACCAAGAAAATATTTGCTTACTTGAATATTTGCCAGACAAATATTCAAATATTTGCCACTGAAAATTGAAAAAAAATTCTTAAAACATAGCATATATGGATGTTAATAGAAAGAGAATAAAATTTGTTATTTAATGGTGAAAAGGAAATTGAAATCCGATAAATCTAATGAAAGATATCACGTTTTTAATATTGCAATTTAAATTATTCAACGAATTTTTGTCTGAGCGATACTAATAAATTATAGGGACTAAATTTATAATGCTTAGATCGGAGATAGTCCATATAATTTTTTGAAAAGAAGGTTGTGAGCCAAAATTACCCCCTTTTGTTCCTTTGTAACATTTTTCTCTATCAGGCAGCCTATTTAATAATGCAAAATAGGCACAATGTGCCATTTTTGTGCAGATTGCTCTGTTCCATGTAATTTTATGTCACTATATTTCAACTTCAGCATCTTTAATAAATTCCCATGTATTTTTGAAAGAAATTTTTCCTTTTGAAGATAATTTCTAGCACCAAATGTCTTTTTCTAGGCATGCATCTATATCAATTTTATCAATTGAAGACATTAATATTGATGCTGGTGGTTGTAAAAACGTATTCCATTTGTACTTTTGTATAATGTGTTCCACTTTTGCGTTTTCTCCATCAAAGTGTAGAATGTTATTCCAACACAATAAACTGACAAATGATTTTCCATTAATCTATAGGTCAAACTATAGACTGGTTTGTTTACCTTCTTTAAATTTTCTTTCAATAAGGTCGATACCAATTTCCTTGCGTTTTAAAATATTTTTACCAGGTATAGGAAAAATGGCTTTCTATTGGCATTATCTGAAAGTTTTTGTTTTTAATATATTTTCCTTTATCCATATTGCCCGTAAAGATTCTCTTTCTAAGAATTTCCAAAAGAGTTTGAGATTACATGCTTCACTTATGTATTCAAATCTAAAACCCAATCCTCTAATTTTTTTTTGCATATTGATACACATGACACTTTATGATGTCTCCTTTCCAAATAAAATTTGCATAAATTTTCTCCATTTTCTGCATTGTTTTTGATGGAGTATTATGGGTATGCAACTAATACATTATGATAGCATTGAAGACAATGTTTGAGCTCTAATCTGCGTACTATATACAGTAATTTACTGATCATCCCTTTACTCTGCTCTGTATAATGTCATATAACCTTGCAAAATCTCTATTTGTAATTTGATTAATACTGAGTGGCAATCCCAAAATTTAACCGGCAGTTCGCTTTCTTTATATTTTAAGATATTAAGAATTTCTTCCTTTCTAGTATAGCCTTTGCTGAAATATATTTTATCTTTACTTTCATTTATCTACAAACCAGCAAACTCCTCTATCTTGCCAAATATCTTTGTAATTGTATTAGCACTTTGAATATATGCATTCAAAAATAATTGTAAACCATCAGCATATAATATATGAGAGATATATGGTTTTATTCTATTAATTGGATTTAAATTTCCAATTATTATTTTTTATTTCCATGTGTAAAGATAAAAATTCCATAGTAATAGTAAATAAGTATAGAGATAAAGCATCTCCTTACCTAATTCCTCTATTGCTGTGAATAAATCAACTAGGATTTCCATTTATCGGTATATAGTATGTAACAATGGTAATGCATTCTTTTACCAATTTGTAATTGTATTTAATATTCCAAATAAAATAATATCATGAAGTGACAAGGAAGAGAAAGTATAATTATTTAATGCATAATATATGGTTGAAATAAGGGGATTTGAGGTGTAGCAAAAATAAGGCATAGCTGATCCTTGCCATGTACACACACACCCCAAATACATACATACATACATATATATATATATAGACACACATATACATACATACATACATACATACATATGGAGTGACTATTTGAACATAGAAAACAAACAGGTGACACAATACTTTGGACTGTTGGATCCTAATGTGTTCACATTTGTAGCTAAAATCAAATGACAGTCCAATCATTGAGATCCATTGTTTCATCAACTTGTGTTCCAATAGAATTTCTCATAATATGGGGCCGACTATTTAAAGAAGTAAATTGGACTGGATGAGATTTTTATTTGGGTTTCATGGATAACCTCCTTGAAGAACTAGAAATATTTTGAATTTCACTAGACTAGTGCTTAATACCATGTTCGTCAAATGGAATTTTTACTAATCTAGTCCAATTTTCAAAAAATAATAACAAACCTTAGGTTACTTCAAGAACTAATTACAAATATAGACATTTCTTTGCCATGTTCTCTAAGTTGGCTCTCTGATGGCACGTTTTGAAAATGAGTCATAAAGGATTATTATTTTTAAGTTTTCTATTTGCATAATTTCAAATAGAGCCAACAGGAATTGCTGGAATTTTCCCCTTTCGGCTCCATTTAAAAATGCACCAATAGAAACATTAAAATAATATTTCGGCTCCATTCGAAATTGCACCAATAGATAACTTAAAAAAATCATTCTGACTCCATTTGTAATTGCACCAATAGAACCTTAAAAGAAAATGGTGCATTTTCATAGCACAACACGAAATAGCGCTAACTCTATGTTAATGTAGAGGAAATAGGTCTATGTTTGTAATAAGTTTCAAAAGTTTTCCAATATGTTATTGCTTTTGAAAACTGTACTAAATTTATAAAATTCTGTTGTTTAAAACAATAGGATCTATTTGGTTTGAACTTTGGATTTATGGTTTCCGTATTCAATATGTATTCCATGTGCAAGATGACGAGATGGTGAAAAACAATTTATATGAAGAAAAAATTAATATATAAATTTAAAAACAGTTTATTCTTGTTGTCTGCTTTTTAAAAAAATATCAAAGACTCGCTTTGTCATCATCTTCTCCCCTTTGTTGTAATGTTTAGAATTTTCTACTCTCCCTTCCTCTCCTGCGACTTTTGCAATGCATGGTAAAAACAAAAAACACAAAACTTAAATTTCTGTTGAATCATAATTTTTTGATTCACGACAAAGCGCTTAAACAAATCAGCGATGAGACCATACGATCAAGCGACAAAAAGAGAAAGAGATATGATACTAAAACTGAAGGAGGCAAGACTTCAAAACTGAGTATAGTATGTTTATTTGTTGAAGTTTTTAGTCTTAGAATTGTTAAAATTTATCCTCAAGTAGTTTACACAAAATCAAAGTTGTTTTAAAATTCAAATTCTTTAAAAAAATGTGTAAACTGTGCACTGACAACTAGATCAGTCGACTGACAAAAAATAACCAGTCCACTGAACCTGTTCAGTTGCACAGATACGCTCTATTTTACACCATCTTGGCATATTCAGTTGACTGGTTGTTTTTAGTCAGTCGACTGAACTATTCTAATAGCTATTTTTCTGAATAGACACTTCCTTTTGCCAAGAGATACGATCCAATTTGAAGGGTTATGGCTGCATCTTTTGATCAAAACTCTTCATGAATAGTTGTAGCTGTTTATGAAAGATGCTATGCGGTAGGATCGTATAATATGGAATAGTGGATGGTAGAGGTAAATAACAATAAGTAAAGTAGACACCAGGATTTTATACTGGTTCGGACCTTTAGTCCTACGTCCAGTCCCTATGGTTCACTTAGGAATTCTACTAACTAAAACCCTCTCTTAACCCGAAGGAATAGGTTTACAACTTACCCGAACAACCGAACGGGATTTCTTGCCTCAACTACTGAAGAGGACTTCAACTCAATTATTAAAAAACAATTATTCGACTTGTTGTGTTCTTGTCAACACTAATGAGTCCAATGTAGTACAATATTCCTATAATCTTATCCTCGAGCATATGCAATGTGTTTGTGAAGATTTAGGAAATGTGAATTGCTATGAATCAAACGAATGTTATAAACAAAGCAGAGATTCAAGCAATAGATTGGCGATTGCTTTGAAAACTTTTAGAGAATATAAAATGTGTTCAAGAAAGTAGTGAGATTAAAGCATAAGAAAATTGGTGAATTGGAGATGTTAGAACCACGTATTTATATGTGTAGAAGAGATGCATTTGTTGGCTAGAGATGTAGACAAGAGATGCTTCCATTTCCATTGGAGAAAAGTTGCAACTCTTAGGAGGAAGAAGGTGTCCTTTCAGAAAAAATTCGCAGGTTTAAATTCAGTCGATTGAGTAGGGATTTCAGCCGACTGGAAATGTAAAGTAAAAAAATTTCAGGAACAAATTTATTCGACTGAGCAGGGTGTTTCAGTCGACTGGAACTGTGCATGTTTGTATATGTGTAACAGGTTCGGTCGACTGGGCATACCTGTTCAGTCGACTGAACTTTTGATTTTTGCACAGTGAATTTTTATTCTAGAAAATGAAATTTATGAAACGTGTTCTAGTGTTTGTGCAAGCCTCTTGAGGATAGATTTTAACAATAAATCTAAAGTAAGACCTATATTTAAATCATACTCATGCTATCCTCGGTCTTCATCATTCTCCCTTTAGCTTTGCACATATCTCTTCCTTTTTGTTGAACCACATTGTCATTGATCAAAATATAGCGTATCAACATTCTCCCCTTTTTTGATTAATGACAATACTAAAATGTGTAGAGATGTAATTATTTCCTCCTCCTAAATATATGCACTGTCTTTTCTACAAAACAAGGTTAGTAACATAGATTTCTCCCCCTTTGTCATCGACAAAAAAGAAGTAATAATCGCAGAAGTATATTGTCAAAACAATCACTGATATGCATAACTATAGTTTTCAAAAACTTAGAATGTAGCATAGATAAATTAAACATAGAATGTAGCATGAATGAAACATAGAAGGCTATTTATACAAGCCTTTTGATTAGTGTTTTTTTTTGAAATAAAAAATCAAACCATAAGAGAGTTATTCATCTTTATCCTAATCATATGAGGCTTCTCTCCCTCCCCTCGATTTGCAAATAACTGGTCCACCTGTGGGTGGTCTATAAGCTCTTCCACCTTGACCACCGCTATTCCCACTTGTGCTGCTGCTTGGATTTTCTTCGGATGACGTCCATGTGAAAGTTGGTGCCGGACGCTTGCCACGGGAGGTTGAAGTAGTAGTGGAGCTCGTGCATGAGATGACATCCCATAATTTATTGAAGAACCCTTTAATTCTATCAAGTTTGTGTCTACCTTCTTGAGGCGATTATCAAGAATTTGTTGATTTCTTGATAAAATTCCTAACGATTGATTAGTAGTAAAACTTGGTTCAATGATACGAATTTCATCATCTTGGTCGAAAGGTTCTTCATGTTGAGCTTGAGGAGGTTGTTGCGGTTCTTGATGTCTAGCTTCCCATTCGGCAAGAGATATGATGCGAGGAGGTCTATCCGGGAGTTGCATAAGGCTTATAGTGCATTAATTAATTTGATGAACCATAGTATTTTCGGACTCCGGTAATGGCGTATCAATGTTGAAGAGAAGTCGCATGATATACTCTCCAAAATATATCGTTCGCATTTTGCCATTATTGAAAGTAAGAAATTCATCAAGAATTAGTTGGACCCAATTGACTTGAATATTGCCCCAAATAGCATATAGTGCTCTATAATTATTTGGGCATACAATTTCATATGAGCCCATTTGAGGAGTGATTGTTCGCATAAGAGCTTTGTGGAGAAGTCTTGCTCTTGGTCGTAAGGAAGTTGACTTAAGATCCCGGATGTTGATGTTATCATCCAAAAATTGATGATTTATGTTGTCTCGGATATGTGGATTAAATTCAATTTCTTCAAGCTTCCTTCCCATGTTAGGAGATCCTAAGATGTGTGCAATTCGGTCTAGGGAGAACCATACCTTTTTGCCGCACACCATACTCCAAACACTATCGTTTGGATTTCTTGGAGTTTGGTGTCCAAGGTTAAGATTTGCATAGAACAATTTGACCATAATGTGATTGATTGTGTGGTCATTTCTTTTTATGTCTAAGAGAGAAGTTAAACCTACTTGATCCATAAAGGCTTGTATGTTGTACATTTGGAGATTTTGAAAATCAATGAAGGAGTGTTCAAAGATCCGATAATTCTTCATTTTATTCCACCGTGTGACCGCCATTCCATCATAAACCCATTGAGCAATTTGAGCGTCAATTGGCTCGGAGGAGGTTGAAGTTGAAGCCCTTGATCTTTTTGGAGCCATTTTTGTGAGAGTTTTGAGAGGGATTTTGACAAATATGAGGATTGGGGGCTAGGGTTTTGAAGAATAATGGTGAAGAAGGAGCTTTTGGAATGGTAAAAGTGAAAAGTAAAAGTAGGAATTGGTGGTAAAAAGGGAAAAAGTAGCTTGGGAAACGACGTTCAGTCGACTGAATTGTCTGTTCAGTCGACTGAATTTTTGGCCAAAAATTTTTTGTGTTAAATTCAGTCGACTGAACAGAGGTTTTAGTCGACTGAACTATTGTATAATTGTTTTCTGCCTTATGTTCAGTCGACTGAGCAGTAAGGTTCAGTCGACGAACCTTGAGTTTTTGGTGTTCTAAATTTTTAAAGCAAAAATTTTCAATAAACGATTACAAATAGACATATTACAATATAACAACATGATTTGACCATAGAAATAATCATTTCTTTGGAGATGGACTATTTTTCTTTTGCGTTTTATTTCCTTCATTCGCCATATAGTTTTTGTCCCATGAATTTGGACTATATTGAAGAGTTTTTGGCGACATCCAAGGATTCACGGGATCGACTGGTGTACGGTATGACGAAGATGGATCATACGAACTAACTGGTCGAGGTAAGGGCTCAGTCACATCGTTTTTCTTTGAGCTACAAAACATAAACCGATTTGCTCAAGAAAGCTTAATCGTCTAGCCATTACTTTTTGTTCGAAATATAATTCTCGTTGAAGATCAATTTATTGTTGTTGAAAGTGATGAATCTCATCAATCTTTCTTTTCGTATCAGGTGAGATAAAAAGTCCACGTTTAGCCTTCTTCGATTCCGGTGTGTAGCCAGTTCGATAGTTTTCCCATTTATAAACCGGTTCATGCTTTGGTGTTGGCGTAGGAAGTTTTGGTGATGTAGGTGAGTTATCAACTGAGGAGGTGATGTTGATTGGAGAGTATGAGTTGTTGGAAGACATTTTTGTATAGAATTTTCAAACTTTTTAATTTTTGAAAATAGCATATGTATAAACGTATATATATAGTATAAAAATGCTAAGAAAAATGTGGTGGTAAATTAATAAGGTTTTGAACCAATCATCGTTTCATTGGTTTAAAAAATTGGTTAGAAATGGATGGATTAGAGACATCCTGTAATATATTATGTATTATATAGCTGAATTGAAACATATACATTGAATAATTTTGTTTTTGTTATTCAGTCGACTAGGCAGATTTGTTTAGTCGACTGAGTTTTATAATTTTTATAATATTTGCTATAAAACATCTTTAAAAGAAATTATTCCTAACTCTCGTCGTAATTTTATAAATGAGTTTTCTAATAAAGGTTTGGTAAATATATCGGCAATCTGATTTTCGGTAGAAATATGTTCTGAATTTATGATTCCTTTTTCAATATTGTCACGGAGAAAATAGTGACGAATATCAATATGTTTTGTACGAGAATGATTTACCGGATTTTTAGATAAATTTATTGTACTTGTATTATCACAATATATTGTAGAATTTGTTAAATTTATATTTAAATCTTTAAGTGTTTGTTGCATATAGATGACTTGAGTACATGCTAAGGCGGCTGATATATATTCCGCTTCACGCGTGGAAAGCGAAACACAATTTTGTTTCTTACTAAAACAAGATACAAGTGATTTTCCAATGAAATGGCACGTACCACTTGTACTTTTTCTATCTGTTCGAGATCGACCAAAATCAGCATCACTAAACGATACTAACTCGAATGGACACTCTTTTGGATAGAAAAGACCAAAATCTTTAGTATAGTTAAGATACCGCATAATTCATTTTACAGCTCTTAAATGTGATTCTTTAGGGTTAGATTGAAAACGTGCACATAGACATACACTCATCATTATGTTTGGTCTAGTAGCTTTTAAGTAAAGTAAGGAGCCTATCATACTTCTAAACAATTTTGGTCTACACTTTTGTCATTTCATCTCGATCGAGATGAGTAGTGGTACTCATAGGAGTAGGTTTAGCAGAAGTGTTTTCCATTCTGAAACGTTTAATTAGATTAGCACAATATTTTTCTTGGTTTATGAAAATTCCATTTGTTAATTGTTTAATTTGAAGTCCGAGAAAATAGGATAATTCTCCCATATGAGACATTTCGAACTCCTTAGTCATTATATTTGAAAATTCTTTACATAAGTTTTCATTTGTCGAACCAAATATAATATCATCTACATATATTTGAATTATTAGAATATCTTTAGTAGTATTTTTAATGAAAAGAGTTTGATCTATCTTTCCAATTTGAAATCCCGAATTTAGTAAATAACTTTTAAGTCTTTCATACCTAGCACGAGGTGCTTGTTTAAGACCATATAGTGCTTTCTTTAATTTATATACATGATCCGGATATTTTTCATGTGTAAATAAAGGAGGTTGTTCTACGTATACATTTTCTTTTATAAAACCATTTAAAAATGCACTTTTAGCATCCTTTTGATAAAGTTTAAAATTGTGAAAACATGTGAAGGCTAATAGAATACTTATTGCTTCTAGTCTTGCAACTGGAGCAAAAGTTTCTTCAAAATCAATACCTTCTTCTTGATTATACCCTTATGCTACTAGTCTAGCTTTATTCCTAGTTATATTACCTTGTTCGTCTACTTTATTTTTGTAAACCCATTTTGTTCCTATAACTGATAGATTATTCGGACGGGCAACTAACTCCCAAACATCGTTACGTTCAAATTGATTTAATTCTTCTTGCATAGCAACAATCCAGTAATCGTCTCTTGATGCTTCTTTAGGATTTTTAGGTTCTATTGTTGAAATAAAAGCAACATGTCCCATTTGATTTAGTTCTCTTCTTGTCTTAACTTGAGAATTCATTTCACATATTATATTTTGCCCTGGGTGATCTCGTAATATTCTGGGTGGAGATCTTAGTTCATTATCACAATTTTCAAGGTTTGTATTTTCTATATTTATAAATTCTTCATCATCTTTTATACTCAAATTTTTATTAAAATTTTCATCAAAAGATATATGTAAAGTTTCTTCAATTAAGTTTGTCCGTTTATTAAATACTCGATACGCCTTACTTCGTTCTAAGTATCCTACAAAAATTCCTTCGTCAGCTTTTGGATCAAATTTTCCAAGTTGATCTTTTGTATTTAAAATAAAATATTTTGATCCAAATATTTTAAAATAAGATATATTTGGCGTTTTGTTATTAAATAGTTCGTATGAAGTATTTTTAGTTAATGGTCTAATTGATATACGATTTAATGCATAACATGCAGTAGCTACGACTTCTGCCCAAAAATGTTTTGGTAGAAAACTTCCATTTAATAATGTTCTTGCACATTCTTGTAATGTTCTATTCTTTCTTTCTACAAATCCATTTTGTTGAGGAGTTCTAGGAAATGAAAAATTATGATTTATTCCTTTCTTTTTACAAAAAGATTCAAAAGCTTCATTTTTGAATTCGCCTCCATGATCGCTTCGTATATTTTTAATCTTCAAATCTTTAGTGTTTTGAATTCTTTTGACAAATGTTTTAAAATGCTCAAAAGTATCACTTTTATTTTTCATAAAAATAGTCCATGTATATCTTGAGAAATCATCAACTATTACATACACATATCGATTATGATTAATGGATTGAACTTTTGTTGGTCCAAATAAATCCATATGTAGTAATTCTAGTGGTTGTAAGGTCGAAATATTTTTCTTAGATTTGAAAGATGACTTTGTTAATTTTCCCTTTTGACAATCATCACAAAGATTTTTTATTTTAAAGTTTATTTTAGGTAAACCTCTTACTAATTCATTTTTAGAAAGTTTTCTAATAGTTTTAAAATTAATATGACAAAATCTTTTGTGCCATAACCAAGGATCATTATCTTTGGCTAGTAAACACACACTTGTATTATGATTAATTTTCATATTTAGAACGTAAATATTCCTATCTCTATTTCCCTCAAAACAAGATTTTGGTTTTGATAAAAAATACTACATTTATTTTTCGAAAAAGTTATTTTAAAACCTTTGTCACAAAGTTGACTTATGCTAAGTAAATTATGTTTTAGATATTCAACTAATGAAACATTTGTAATAAAAGGTAAATTTGATGTACCGTAATTGCTCACATCTCCTTTGCCAATGCTATAGCCTTTTGAATTGTCTCCGAAGGTAACTGAGCCACCATCAAAGTATATGATGTTTGTAAGCATATCTTTGTCTCCGGTCATGTATTTTGAGCAACCACTGTCTAGTATCCATTTCTTCTTTTTGAGTGGGACCTGAAAATAAATATGAAATTATTGGTACCCACCTTTTTAATAGGGTCCTAAAAGTTAGAGTTTAGGAAACCAAACCCAATTTGGTTCAGTATCCTTTTTATAAATATAGTTTTTATTATTATGAACACTATCCATAAATGTTTTAATATATTTATTCCTAATTAAAGTATTGTTAGTCTTTGGAACCCAAATTTTTATTATCTTAGTTTCTACTTTTGTTTTGATAGGTTCTCTTGATAACAGTTGTTGTTTTGAATCAATATCCTTCTTAAAATTTTCATTTTTCTTTTTAGGAATTCTTGACTTCTTTTTATATCCTAATCCATGTTTATTTGAAGAGGATTGAGAATTTTCTAAAATCTTAGATAAATTTTCTCTTCCCTTGTTAAAGTTAGAAACATTTTTAGTGATGTTATCTAATCTAGCTTGAAGACTATTATTTTCTAACACAACTTCTCTAATCTTAGTTTTTAACTCATGAATTTCAGAAACAATTATATCATTCTTTATCTTTTGAGTTTCAATTTATTGACTTAAAAGTGATAATTGAGTTTCCGAATTTGAATGAGATTCTTGAACTTTTTCTAGTTCTTCTTCTAGAATTTTCTTTTCATCTTTTAACATTTCCCTTTCAAATTCAGCTTTGTTTTGATTTTCACGAGTTTCCTTGAGTTTCTTTTTAAGACATTTTATTGTGCTCAAAAGTTCAGTGTTTACTTCAATTAAATCATCGAAAGTTAAATTACTAACCTTGGATTCTTGAGCCATAAAGCATACATTCGCTTGTTCATTGTCGCTATTATTTTCACTTTCAGATGAAGAAGAATCTGAATCGTCCCATGTTACAGAGAATGCCTTCTTTCTGAATTTCACTCTCTTGTTTTTATTATTGAGAGCTTTCTGATTCTACTTCTTTTGCTCTGGACAATCCTTGTGCATGTGACCTTTCTTGTGACAGTTGAAACATTCTATATTCGATGATGTAGGTTTGTTTAAGAAATTCTTATTGAATCCGTTTTTATTTCTTTTTCTATATTTTAAGAATTTCTTGAAATTTTTGGCTATAAATGCTAAATCCTCATCTTCAGACTCTGATTCTTCCTTTTCCGCATGAAAAGCTACATTCTTTCTTTTTTAAGCTTGATCTTTCTTAGCTTGCATATTTACTTCATACGACATAAGATTTCCAATTAATTCCTTTGGTTTCATTGTAGATAGATCATTTGCTTCCTCGATTGCTAGTACTTTTCTCTCCCATTCGAGTGAATTTAGAACTTTAGACACAATGTCAAAGTCCGTGTATTTTTCTCCTAGTCCTATTAAGGCATGATGAATGTCTTGAAATCTCGAGTACATGTCATTGATGGATTCATTTTGTCGCATTCTAAAGTTTTGGAATTGGTTCTTCAGCATGGATATCTTTGTTTGTTTGACATTGTTTGTGCCTTCATGTATGACTCTAAGTGTTTCCCATATCTGATATGCAGTAGTACATATGCTAACACGGTTGAATTCATTTCTATCCAGGGCGCAAAATAGCATATTCATAGCTTTGGCATTTGCACCAGCTTCATTCTTCTGAGTTTGTGTCCATGTAGGATAATCGGTCATGGGTACAACGAACTCTGCTTGAGTGGCATTCCAGGCTTCGAAACTTGTTGCTTGCATATAAATCCTCATCCTTGTAGCCCAATAGTTATAGTTTAGTCCATTGAATGGGGGGGGGGGAGGGTCTTTGGGTAGATTGTCCTTCCGCAAATGTAGAACTATAGGCAGATGTTGTGCTTGTACTTGCGTTATTTTCCATATTATCACTATGTCTAATAACGGTGTTATGGTTATAGGACGGCCTCGCTCTGATACCAATTGAAAGATGCTATGCGGTAGGATCGTATAATATGGAATAGTGGATGGTATAGGTAAATAACAATAAGTAAAGTAGACACCAGGATTTTATACTGGTTCGGACCTCTAGTCCTATGTCCAGTCCCTAAGCTTCACTTAGGAATTCTACTAACTAAAACTCTCTCTTAACCCGGAGGAATAGGTTTACAACTTACCCGAACAACCAAATGGGATTTCTTGCCTCAACTACTAAAGAGGACTTCAACTCAATTATTAAAAAACAATTATTCGACTTGTTGTGCTCTTGTCAACACTAATGAGTCCAATGTAGTACAATATTCCTATAATCTTATCCTCGAGAATATGCAATGTGTTTGTGAAGATTTATGAAACGTGGATTGCTATGAATCAAACGAATGTTATAAACAAAGCAGAGATTCAAGCAATAGATTGGTTATTTTTTTGAAAAATTTTAGAGAATATAAAATATGTTCAAGAAAGTAGTGAGATTAAAGCATAAGAAAATTGGTGAATTTGAGATGTTAGAACCATGTATTTATATGTGTAGAAGAGATGCATTTGTTGGCTAGAGATGTAGACAAGAGATGCTTCCATTTCCATTGGAGAAAGGTTGCAACTCTTGGGAGGAAGAAGGTGTCCTTTCAGAAAAAATTCGCAGGTTTAAATTCAGTCGACTGAGCAGGGATTTCAGTCGACTGGAAATGTAAAGTAAAATTTTTTCAGGAACAAATTCAGTCGACTGAGCAGGGTGTTTCAGTCGATTGGAACTGTGCATATTTGTATATGTGTAACAGATTCAGTCGACTAGGCATACCTGTTCAGTCGACTGAACTTTTGATTTTTGCACAATGAATTTTTATTCTAGAAAATGAAATTTATGAAACGTGTTCTAGTGTTTGTGCAAGCCTCTTGAGGATAGATTTTAACAATAAATCTAAACTAAGACCTATATTTAAATCATACTCATGCTATCCTCGGTCTTCATCATTCTTCCTTTAGCTTTGCACATATCTCTTCCTTTTTGTTGAAGCGCATTGTCACTGATCAAAATATAGCATATCAACAGTTTATTTACTATATAAACACATAAGATTCACTTCTCAAATCACCGAATTTTATTTTGTTTTTTGACCATACTCTCTACTATCTATCTCTACATTCTATGAGAGATCACATTTTATATATTACTTGAATCTCTGAATTAATTAACTTGTTCTTAGATTCAAAGCAATATTTTCCTTTCTAATCTTTACACAAACAATATATACTTGAGGAAAAGATTATAGGAAGGTTGTACTATCAAAGACAAATCAAGTTTTATCAAGAACACAAAGTGTCAAAACAATTCTATTGAAACTGTTGAAGTCCTATTTGGTTGTTCAAGCGGTAAAAGTCCTCTTTCGGTTGTTAGAGGTGGAAAAATCCTTATCGGTTGCTCAGGTGTTGTTTACCTATTTCTCCGTGTTAAGTGAGGGGTTATTGTAAGAAATTCCCGAGGAAAGTCTGGGACTAGAGTATAAGGGAAGTTCAAACTAGTATAAAAACTCCTGGCGTGCTTATTCTTATTTACTTTACTATTATTATCTGTTTTCGCATTTAGATTATAATACATTCCATATTACACGATCCTATGTGATAACTAGCCAATAGCAGTCACTTTCATTTGGTATCAAAGCAAGACATCCTATAATGGTAACACAGTTATTTGAAAATTCATTTTGCTAATATGGAAAACAACACCAGCACGTGCACTGTCATTAACCCTAGTTTTACTGAAGGTCAATCTAGTGCACAACCTCCACTATCCAATGGCATGAATTCTAGTTACTGGTCAACTAGAATGAGAATATATATGCAAGCTAATGGTTTTCAAACCTAGAATATTACTCAAAAGGAATATACCATTCCAACAGAAGATTTTTCAACTTGGACTACTGCACAAAAAACTGATGCTACTTTAAATGCTAAAGCTATGAACATGTTATTTTGTGCATTAGATAAAAATGATTTTAATAGAGTCAGTATGTGTACAACTGCTTATGAGATATGGAGAACTCTAAAAGTAACTCATGAAGGAACTAACAAAGTCAAACAAAGCATAATTTCAATATTGAAAAATCTGTTCCAAAATTTCAAAATGAAATCAAATGAAAGTATAAATAACATGTACTCTAGATTTCAAGATATATATCACCCACTATTGGCACTAGGAGATAAATTTTCAGACTTTGATATAGTATCAAAAATCCTAAACTCTTTAACGGATGAATGGGAAAGAAAGATTCAAGCTATTAAGGAAGTAAACGATCTTTCCACTATGAAATCAGAAGAGTTATTATGAAATCTAATGTCATATGAAGTGAATTTGCAGGCAAAGAAAGTTCAAGCACATGATTAGAAGAATCTAGCATTTCAAGCAGAAAAAGATGATTCTAACTCAAATGAAGAGGATATGGCACTTATTTCTAAAAATTTCAATTTTTTTTGAAATTCAAAAAGAACAACAAATTCAGAAGTTACAAAAATAACTCTAACAACGACAATAATAGCAATAAACCATCATCTTCTATCATGGAATGTTATGAATGTCATAAAAAGGGTCATATGAAGAAAGATTGTCCAAAGAAACAGAAAAATAAATTCAAGAAGAAAGCATTTTTAGTAACATGGGATGATTCCGATTCTTCTTCATCATCAAAGAGTGACAGTGACAGTGACACAGAGCAAGCAAATGTATGCTTCATGGCTATAAGTGATGATGTAAGTGAATTAAATTTTGATAATCTGGTTGAACTTAATTCAGAACTAGTGGATTTTGTAAAACAAACTAAAAGGAAAAATAAGAAGTTACTAGGAAAACTAAATAGATCTGAATTAGAAATCGGTATGCTAAGAGATGGAAAAGAAAATTCTAGAAGAAGAACTTGAAAAATCTAATTCTAATTTAACATCTCAACTTTCTATGATAACTTAAGTTATTAGAAATTCATAAAAATAAAAATGATGATTTATCATTTGAAATTAATGATTTAAAATCTAACACTAAAGTATTAGAGTTAGAAAAATCTAGTCTCAAAACTAAGTTAGAAGATATTAATAAAAATATTTTTAATTTTAATAGAGGACGAGAAAATCTTTCTAAAATAATAAAAAATTCTCAGTCTACTTCAAATAAAATGGGGCTAGGATATAAGAAAATTGAAAATCCAAAGAAATCTATAAAGTTTAAAAATAAGTTTAAAAACAAAATTAAGAAAGATATTAAGAAAGCAGTTTCTAAAGATTTTAAAACTATTAAAATACGGATTCCTAAAACAAATAATAACTTAATTAGGAATAAGTATATCAAAACATTTATGGAAACTGTTCATAAAAATAAGAACTATATTTATAAAGGGAATTCTGAACCTTCTTGGGTTTGGTTTCCTAAGACCTTACTCCTAAGACCCTAAAAAGAAAAGTGGGTACTATCTTAATCTTTATTTTTCGTAGGTACCACTTAAAAAGAGAGAAAAATGGATTGCAGATAGCGGTTGCTCAAAACACAAATGGAGGATCGATCACTTTTGGAGATAATTCAAAAGGTTATATCATCGGCAAAGGCGATGTGAGCAATAAAGGTATCTCTAACTCACCTATCATTACTAATGTTTTACTGGTTAAAAATTTAAAACATAATTTATTAAGAATATGTCAATTATGTGATAAAGGTATTAATATATCCTTTTCAAAAAATAAATGTAATATTTCTGATAAAAATCAAAAGTTAATTTTTAAAGGTATAAGAGATAGAAATATTTATATTTTAAATATGAATATAAATTATAACACAAACATGTGTTTAGTAGCTACAGAGAATGATTCTTGGCTATGGCACAAACTATTTTGTCATATAAATATTAATACTATTAATAAAGTAGCTTAAAATAAACTTGTTAAAGGACTACGTGATATAAAATTCAAAGCTGATAATATTTGTGATGCATGTTAGCTAGGAAAATGAAAAAAATCTTCATTTAATTCTAAGAAAATCATATCTACAAAACGACTACTTGAACAACTACATATGGACCTTTTTGGATCTAATCAAGTTCAATCTATTAATCACAATAGATATGTGTTTTTTATTTAGATGATTTTTCAAGATATACATGGACTATTTTTATAAAACATAAAAGTGATACTTTTGAGAATTATAAATTTTTTATAAAAATAATTCAAAATATAAAAAAATTTAGAGTTAAAAATATTACAATCATGGAGGTGAATTTGCAAATGAAGCTTTTGAACATTTTTGTAACAAGAAAGGAATTAATCATAATTTCTCCTTTCCTAGAACACCACAACAAAATGGAGTTGTAGAAAGGAAAAATGGAATATTACAAGAATGTGCAAAAACTTTATTAAATAGAAGCACTTTACCTAAGCATTTTCTAAGCGGAGGCTGTTGCAACTACCTGTTATGTTTTAAATCGTGTTTCTATTCAATCACTAACAAAACATACCCCATAAAAACTTTTAAATGATAGAAAACCTAATATATCATATTTTAAAGTTTTTGATTCAATATGTTTTATACTTAAGACTAAAGATCAGCTTGGCAAGTTTGATCCAAAATACAATGAAGGAATATTCATAGGATATTCGAAAAGAAGCAAAGTTTATCGAGTTTTTAATATAAGAACTAAAGCAATCGAAGAAACTCTTCGTGTTTCATTCGATGAAAATGTCAAAATTTCTTCTAAAAATACAAACTTGGAAAATAATTCAAATAAAATTCTAACAAATAATTCAGAAGATGATGATATTATTTTTCAAAATAATAACACTGATAATACTAGAGAAAATGAAAACATTGTTCATTATGAAAATGTAGTAAGATCTCCTCCAAGAATTCTTAGAGATCACCCTGTTTAAAATATAATTGGAGAAGTAAATTCAAATGTAAGAACAAGACATCAATTAAATCAAATGAGCCATATAGCTTTTCTCTCTAATATAGAACCTAAAAATATTAAGGAATCCTCCACTGATGACTATTGGATTATAGCTATGCAAGAAGAGCTAATTCAATTTGGAAGAAACAAAGTTTGGGAATTAGTTCCTAGACCAGATCAATTTTTCATTGGTACAAAATGGGTTTTCAAAAACAAAGCCGACGAATAAGGTAGCATAACTAAAAACAAAGCTAGATTAGTAGCACAAGGATATAGTAAAGAAGAGGGAATAGACTATAAAGAAACGTTTTCTCCTGTCACAAGATTAGAAGCTATACGTATTCTATTGGCTTTTACATGTTTTCATAAATTTAAATTATAACAAATGGATGTTAAAAATGCTTTTCTAAATGGATATACAAAAGAAAATGTCTATGCTGAACAACCTCCTCTTTTTACTCATGAAAAATTTCCAGATCACGTCTATAAACTTAAGAAAGCTTTATATGATTCGAAACAGGCACCTCATGCTTGGTACGACCGATTTAAAAGCTATCTAATAGAATCTGGTTTTGAAATTGGAAAAGTTGATCAAATTTTATTTATTAAGAAATCTAAACAAGATATTTTAATTATACAAATATATGTTGATGATATTATATTTGGTTCAACAAATGAAAAATTATAATAGGAATTTTCGACTATCATGACAAATGAATTTGAAATGTCACATATGGAAGAACTATCATATTTTCTTGGATTTCAAATCAAGCAATTACAAAATGACATTTTTATTAATCAGGAAAAGCATTGTAATAACCTAATTAAACGTTTTGGTATGGAAAACACTTCTGCCAAACCGACTCCTATAAGTACAATTATGCATCTCAACAAAGATGAAAATTGTAAGAATGTCGACCATAAACTATATCGTAGCATGATTGGATCATTACTTTATTTTACATGCTAGTTGACCTGACATTATGATGAGTGTTTGTTTATGTACGCGATTTCAAACAAATCCTAAAGAATCACATATGAAAGCAGTAAAACGTATAATTCGTTATCTTAGCAAAAACCGATGATTTAGAATTATTTTATCCAAAAGAATGTCCTTTTGAATTAGTATCCCACAGTGGTGCTGATTTTGGAGGAAGTCGGATAGATAAAAAAAGTACAAGTGGAACTTGTCATTTCATCAGACGATCCTTAGTATCTTGGTTTAGCAAGAAACAAAACAGTGTTTCATTATCAACATATGAAGCAGAATATATATCTACAGCTTTAGAATGTGCTCAAGTAATCTACATGCACAAACATTGCAATATAAAATTAAATAAATCTATAATATATTGTGATAACACCAGTGTAATAAATTTATCTAAAAATCCTGTCAATCATTCGCGAATTAAACACATTGACATTCGTCATCATTTTCTTCATGATAATATTGAGAAGGATATAATAAATTTAGAATTTGTAAATTCTAAAAATCAGTTAGCTTATATTTTCACTAAACCACTCAACGAAAATTGTTTTATAAAACTAAGAAGACAACTAGGAGTAATTTTCTTAAAAAAATTATAAAATTTCTATAATAATATTTTTGTATGAAAAAAAGGGAGAATTTTTTTTACCTTGCTGGTACTTGAACTCAGCACTCTAGTTTGGAAATCCTATGTCTCTGCCATTTCACTATTTGTTTTTCACAACTGATTCTATTATGCATTTTTCCTTATCTATTTTTCACTCTTCTCATGGATAATTATCAACCATAAAATTTTTTATTTGTTTTCATCCTCTAATTATCTTTTAGGTTATCCGTAAATCCATCCATCTTTAACGACTTTTCACCTATATATACTTCAAAAGTTTTCTGTTTACCCTTCCATCTATCTTGTTTTAATCCTATATTATTTCTTTCTACTATAATATATTCACAAGAAAACTCCTCTAATGGCTCTGCATATTCCTCTGTCGATTTCTTGACACCTACCCGTAGCTCATCAAATTTACCTACACCTACACCATATCATGAACCGTCCAGGCTATCAAACTATCATACTGGTCATACTCCAAAAAAAAGAAGGCACGTCCTTTTTTTTGGTTCTCCACAAACAAAGCAAAAGATTGATGATTCACATCATTATCAAAGGGAATCAATAGTAATTCAACATGAAATGTACTATGAACAGAAGATGAATTCAAGACGACGTAGCTTTCTGGAGCAACTTGGATGGAAATTATACGGATCATCTTCATCTGCTGTTCATCAACCTACAACCTCTTCGTCTTGGAATCCATGGGATCAATCACCACAACCTCCACCTGCGTCTCCGAATTCATGGGAGCGTGGAAATCGTTGGTCACCATTAAAACCATATGAAAAGAAGACAAAAGTTGAACCAAACGACTCCAAGTCTCCATGCACTTCTTCATCAAAATAATTTATTTTTTCTTCTTTTCTATATTTGTTAATTTCATTCTTATTTGCATGCATTATTTTAATATATTGAATAAATATCTATTTCATGCAAAGTATACTGTAAAATGCTTAAAAAAAGAATTCAGCCGACTGAACAAATTGACCAGTCGACTGAATCTGGAAACAGACTTTCATGTAGTATTCAGTTGACTGAACGAATTTGTCCAGTCGACTGAATAATGAAATAAAGAGTTTCGGGATACTGGTCAGTCGACTGACCAAATAGGACCAGTCGACTGAATGACAAATCTGAGCCTTTTATACTATTTCATCTACCTTTTTACCCCTTTAACCTACCTTCTTCTTTTTCACTCTTCACTTTTAATTCCACTCTTCAGATTTTCAAAACCCTAGCTTTCAAATCTTTTAAATTCCTTTACTCAATTATAATTTCAAATGGCTCCAAGGCAACCTAAAGGATCTAGACAAGCCTCTACTTCTTCCTCTGAGCCAATTGACACTCAAATTTCTTAATGGCTTTATGATGCTACATCTGTCCAAAGATGGAACAAAACGAAAGAAGCATGTTTTCTTGAAGGATCTTTTATTGTGTTTTCCGACTTCTTTTCATATAGAATTCAAAAGCTTGCAAGGAGAAGTCAACTAGAATCTCTTTTTGACCACAATCAAAACAATCTCAAAATTAATCATACTATGGTAAAACTCTTTTATGAAAATTTAAATTTGGGTCATTAAAATCCACAAAATCGTGACAACTTCATATGGAGTTTAGTTTATGGACAACAAATATTCTTGCCATTAGACAAAATTGGACACATTCTCTACACACCAACTAATGGTATTCCATTGGAAGATTTAAATGTTCCTATAGGCAAATGAGATGAAGTAAGTCATAAGTTTTTAGAAGATGACACGACTGAACTAAAATCTATCGCCTTACGCTCTACAGCTCGAATTATGCATCGAGCCTTAATGCGTACAATTCTTCCTCATACTGGTTCATATGAGCTTGTATATCCGGAAAATTTTAGGGCACTGTATGCAATTTGAGGAGATGTCCAAATCGATTGGCCTAAGCTTATTCTTAATGAATTCTTGTCTTTTAACCACGGTCGAATGAACATCATCTTTTACGGCGAGTACATTATGCGGCTACTTATGAACCTGCAAGTTCCTATTACGGAATCAGATACCTCAATTCCTAAATAGACGCACAGTAAGTCTAATGAAATTGCCTTCTAGACCTCTTACTATCATGTCTTTCCAAGACTGGCAATCACGACCTCGTCAACAAACTACTACTCCACAGCAACAAAGAGATGAAAATCGTACACCAACCCCATCCCATAGCACACGAGAATCCATTGATCTAATTGTGCGAAATCAAGTCATTTTGGATTCTCGCATCAAAAATCTTGATAAAAAGATTGACAAGAAATTTGTCAAAATTAAAAGCTTTTTCGGGATTTTATGGGATGCAATCTCTTGTTCCTCTTCCACAGCTATAGACACTTCATATTGTGATCCGGGTAAACGTCCAACTCCTCGATTTACTTGGTTTACATCCGAATAACACACAAGTTCTGATGTAAAAGGAAATGGGGGTAGCGGACAATATGTGGAAAATTCTTTAAGAGGGAAAGGACCAATGCAAGTGGAAAAAGAAAAAGGGTCTGACTCTGATTAGTGATATTGATATTTCTTGATTGTAGTAAGTTATCTTTATTTATTTCAAACATTCCACTACTATTTATTTTTATGAGCTTGTATAAGTAGCCCAGTATAATTTGAAACATTATTTTTCTATGATTGTTATATTGTTAGTTCAATAATGAAATTATTGTTTATTTCCTTTTTGTCGATGACAAAGGGGGAGAAATTTGTATGACTAACCATTTCTTGCAGGATTAGATACGTCGCCAGATATTCAGGGGGAGATATATAATTTCCGTTAAATATTTCTTAAAATACAGTATCATGTAAAACAGGTTGTTATCAATCCAAAAGGGGGAGAATGTTGAATCATATGTTTTGATTCGTGACAAAGTGTTTAAACAAATCAGTGATGAGACCATATGATCAAGCGACAAAAGAGAAAGAGATATGATACTAAAAGCACAAAGGAGGCAAGACTTCAAAACTGAGTATAGTATGTTTATTTGTTGAAGTTTTTAGTCTTAGAATTGTTAACATCTATCCTCAAGTAGTTTACACAAAATCAAAGTTGTTTTAAAATTCAAATTCTTTAAAAAATGTGTAAACTGTGCAATGACAAATAGGTCAGTCGACTGACCAAAAATAACCAGTCGACTGAACCTGTGTCGTTGCACAGATACTCTCTGTTTTACACCATCTTTGCATATTTAATCGATCAGTCGTTTTAGTCAGTCGACTGAACTATTCTAACAGCTATTTTTCCGAGTACACATTTCAATTTGCCAAAGTTATGATCCAAATTGAAGGGTTATGGCTACATCTTTTGATCAAAACTCTTCGTGAATAATTGTAGCTGTTTATCTACTACATAAACACATAAGATTCACTTCTCAAATCACCGATTTTTTTCCTTATCATACTCTCTACTATCTATCTCTGCATTCGACAAGCAATCACAATTTATATATTGCTTGAATCTCTGAATTAATTAACTTGTTCTTCGATTCAAAGCAATATTTTCCTTTCTACTCTTTACACACACAATATATACTTGAGGAAAAGATTATAGGAAGGTTGTACTATCAAAGATAAATCAGTGTTATCAAGACACAATGTGTCAAAACAATTCTATTGAAACTGTTGAAGTCCTGTTCGGTTGTTCAGGCAGTAAAAGTCCTCTTTCGGTTGTTAGAGGTGGAAAAATCCTGATCGGTTGCTCAGGTGTTGTTTACCTATTCATCCGAGTAAACTGAGGGGTTATTGTGAGAAATTCCAAAGGAAAGTCTGGGACTAGACGTAGAACAGGAAGTTCGAACCAGTATAAAAACTCCTGGTGTGCTTATTCTTATTTACTTTATTATTATTATCTGTTTCCGCACTTAGATTATAATACATTCCATATTACACGATCCTAAGTGATCACTAGCCACATAGCAGTCACTTTCAATTTCAACCTTCACTTGCTTATTGCTCAAATATTCGATGTATAAAAGCTCTTACCATCGCACTGAATTTGATGCCTTGAGAAGGTTCATAATTTCTATTAATTGTATTTCAACTTTTCAGTTAGTAGAATACTCCAAGACAATTACATTTCACATTTCAGGTCAGTGGAAATTGCCTGATATTACAAGACTATTGCATGGAATTTTCATATCACATTTATGATTAGTGGAATAAGTTGATTGCATGGAAACTACATGAAAATTGCATGAAACTTTTGACCTTTTAGGCCATTTGTAAATAGAGCAACTGTTATGGATAATTTTTCACGCTCGATGATTCAATAGTGTTGGACATTTCAAGGACGAAGAAATGCATGATGAAATCATGGATGGTCATATGCAAGAGATTACAATGATGGAACAAAGATATAAAAGTATGATAATTAAATAAATATAAACAGTACTGTCGATCGGCACCAATCCATGACATCAATCGATACAAATCCATCTAATCGGTTGATTTTGGAAAATCAATGATGGAAATAGGCTAAAGTTCATGATAGGAAACATGCTTTGGAAGCAACATGGATTGGTAATTCCAATAGCAAGGCATATATAAGAGAAAGTATCAATCGGTATGATCTATAGGTTAGAAAGAATTTGAGGCATGCGACTAATTTTACTACATAAAGTGGATTGATTAATAAAGTTGCAAGTGGCAAACATAATGACTATTTGGTCAGTATCAATTGAAGGACGAGAAATCGATCGATAAGAACTCAGACATAGAAAATGAATCAACTTTTAACTATCTTCATTTCATGTTTGTAGAGTTGATGACGCAGCGGATAATTAACAAAACGATATGAATCGATGAAAGTAACAATCGGTGGATTGAAGATACTGAAATGCCCAAATTCCTTGATCACAAAGATACCGAATTCTAGCTATCCTCGTCACGTTGATCGCGCACGATACCGTGAAAGAAGATCTTCAATTCTTCAAGCGTTGATCAAGCGCACTTGATTCCGCGAATTGGCTTCAACAATCGTTGATTCGAGCGCACTCGAATAACCGAAAGTGGAGATAGGAGATTACACTCAACTACCAATTTAGGATGAAAGCACACAGCAATCAAACAAGAAATTTTATTCAAAATCAACAACCACCTCTCAAATTACAACGCACGCCTATTTATAGCCCAGACCCTTAAGTCGTTCACGACTTATGACCCACGACTCACGACTCATGACTTAGGACTTCGCGACTTAGCAACAATACCACACCCATATTACAACACAACACATAGGTTGATGACGACCTAAAATACAACATGAGTTAACAAGGTAAACGACATAACCACACAACATACTATAATGACATACAACACGTTACAGCAAGGTATCAACGACATACGACTCAACACAGGCCGACTTACGACCTAAGAGTATCGAACGGCTCAAGTGAAAACGCGACTTAAGCAAGCCGCGACTTAAGCTCCCAAGCTCCCTGCGATATCTCCTCAAACGACTTAACTAGGTCGTGCCCTTCCTCCGACTCAAAGCCTTTAATAGCTGGAACTTTCCCCTGCTTCATGATAAGTCGTGGACGACTTATAGATGAGTCGTTGGGTCGTGTACGACTCATCAAACTCAAACAACTCAAACTCCCGTTAAGTCGTAATCCTGTCCCCTTAGCTTTGTTAAGTCGTGGATGACTTAAACCCGCCTCCTTAGGTTGTGGACGACTCAAGCCCTCCTTAAGTCGTGTACGACTTACTCCTTTGGCCTGAGCTGCATCAGCCTCCCCTGGTTGAGAAAAATTCACCCTCGAATTTATAAATTCTTCCGTAACAGATTGTTCATCTCCATAATATGGCACAAGATGCTTAACATTGAATACGTCAGAAGTGTACACGTCCTCCGGTAGCTTCAACTTATAAGCATTTTCATTAATCCGTTTCACAACTTCTACAGGACCAATTTTTCTGGCTTTCAACTTGTTATAAGCGCCCATTGGAAACGATCCTTCGTTAACACAACATACACCAAATCTCCTTCGTTAAATTCAACATTTCGTCGCTTCAAGTCTGCAGTCTGCTTATATTTCTCATTTTCTTTCTCCAATCGTTTCTGAACGATTTTATGACATTCAGTCAATACATCAACAAAATCTACAGCTCGTTTAACCGTCCCCTTCGGTTGTGATACTACTGTCAAATCCAACGGTCCCCTTGGCAAACTTGCATATACGATCTGAAATGGACTGAATCCTGTGCTACGATTCACTGCATGATTATGTGCAAACTCTGCCGGCATAACTTCATGTCCCAACTCTTTAGATTATCCTGTACAAGACATCGCAACAGATTTCCCAATGATCTGTTAACAACTTATGTCTGTCCATCTGTTTGTGGATGATAAGCGCTACTGAATTTCAGCTTCGTTCCAACCATCTTCCACAAACTTAGCCAAAAATGACTCAAAAATCTGGTATCTCTGTCTGAAACAATAGATTCCGGCAACCCATGTAAACGATAGATTTCTTTAAAGAACAACTGAGTAACACGAACAGCATCCGCCGTCTTCTTACAAGCAATAAAATGTGCCATTTTCGAAAACCTGTCCACCACAACAAATATAGAATCATTCCCCCTTTGAGTTCTAGGCAAACCCAAAACAAAATTCATGCTGATATCAACCCATGGTTTGTTAGGTACTGGTAACGGCATATATAATCCTGCATTTGTCGCTGTTCCCTTCGAAATCTAACAGATATGACATCTCTGAACAAGCCTTTCAACTTCCTTCCTCATCGATGGCCAATAGTAGGATTGAGAGATTAACTGCAATGTTCGGTCTCTACCCACATGTCCTTCCTCATGAAGCTCCTTTACTATCTTCATTTGCAAGCTACAATCCGGTACACACAATTGATTCCCTTTGAATAAGAAACCATCAATCAACACAAATTTATCAGAACTTCCCTCCTTGACTTTCTCAACAAATTTCTTAAAGTAAGGATCCTCCTCAAACAATTCTGGCAATAACTCAAATCCTGTCACCTCAATTTTCATTGTCGTTAATAAATGACTCCTCCTACTCAAAGCATCAGCTACACGATTCGTCACCCCTGACTTATTTTTCACAACAAAAGTAAACTGCTGTAAATAGGCAATCCATGATGCATGTCTCGCTGAAATCTTATCCTGCCCTTGCAAATGCTTCAAAGCTCCATGATCCGTATAAAGAACAAATTCTTTCTGAAACAAATAATGTCTCCAGTGCTTCACGGCTTGCACAACTGCATAAGATTCAACATCGTATGTACTATATCTCATCTTTGCCCCTGATAACTTCTCACTGAAATATGCAATAGGACGTCCCTTCTGACTTAACACTCCCCCAATTCCAACCTTTGACGCATCATTATGCAATTCAAACAACAACTGAAAATCTGGTAAAATAAGAATCGGTGCTGTCGTCAATAGTTCCTTGATCTTCTCAAAAGCAACTCCCGCTTCCTTTGACCATACAAACTGTTTCCCTTTCATACAATCAGTAACTGGAGCCATCACGCTACTGAAGTGTGGAATGAATCTTCGGTAGAATGACGCTAGCCCATGAAAACTTCTCACCTCTGTAATTGTCCTCGGCTGTGGCCAATTCCTGACTGCTTCAACTTTATTCTGGTCCACCTGTATACCTTCTCCTGACACAACATACCCCAGAAATAAAACACTCCTCGTCATAAACACACATTTCTTTGTTGCGGCATAGAGCTGTTCCTCACGAAGAATAATTAACACCTTCCGCAAATGCTCTACATGCTCCTCTGTACTTCCACTATATATCAGAATATCATCAAAATATACCACCACGAACTTTCTAATGTACGGTCAGAATATTTGGTTCATCACCCTCATGAATGTACTCGGCACATTCGATAGACCAAATGGCATAACCAACCATTCATACAACCCTTCTCTCGTCTTGAATGCTGTCTTCCATTCGTCTCCTGGTCTAATTCGAATCTGATGATATCCACTCTTCAAATCAATCTTCGAAAAGATAGTAGCCCCACTCAACTGATCCAGCAAGTCATCCAATCTTGGCATAGGAAATCTGTAGCGAACAGTAATCTTGTTCAAAGCTCTACTATCGGTACACATTCTCCATGTTCCATCCTTCTTCGGCACCAACAAAGCTGGTACTGCACAAGGACTCAAGCTTTCCTAAACACGTCCCTGCTCAAGCAACTCTTCCACCTGCCTTCGTAACTCCTCATGTTCCTTTGGACTCATTCGGTAATGTGGTCGGTGTGGTAAAACTGCTCCCGAAACAAGATCGATTTGATGTTGAATGTCTCTCAGTGGCGGTAACTCCTTGGGCAACTCTTCTGGAAATACGTCCTCAAATTCTTTCAAAACTGGCTTCGCTTCTTCTGGAATTTCAACCCCTTCACTGCACTCACGGCCAATCAACAAAAAGACTTCAGGTTCCTCTTCAACTTCTTTAACAAACTCCTTCAAAGATAGCAAGGTTTTCAGCTCTTCAATCTCCTCCAACTTGCTTTCCTTCTGTTGTTGCTTCTTGGGAACTAAAGTGATTTTAGTACCTTCGAACATGAAACTGTAACTATTAGCACGACCATCATGTTGCACTGCTCTATCAAACTGCCATGGTCTGCCCAACAACAGATGACACACATCCATGTCTACAACGTCACACCAAATTTCATCTTTGTACTTCTTTCCAATGGAAAAATTAACACAAGCCCTTCGACAAACCTTCACTTCACCACCCTTCTTTAACCATGCTAACTTGTACGGTTTAGGATGCTTCTCAGTTTTCAAGTTCAACTTCTTTACTGCTTCTGTAGAGATAATATTGTCACAGCTTCCAGCATCAATAACGAACTTGCAAACCTTTCCCAGAATAGTGCATGTCGACTGAAAAATATTGCTTCTCAACCAAATAGTACCATCCTCTTGTTTCGGTGTAAGACAAGACCTTCTCATCATAAGGTTACAACCCTCATCTCCGGACAATAAGTCTTCCTCCTCAACTGGTAATGAATTAGAACATTCTGCATCCACATCCTCTTCTTCAATCTCAGTAACCATTGCTCTCTTCTTCGGCTTCGGACATTCATTGCTTTTGTGACCCAACTCCTGGCAATTATAACACTTGAAACTGCTATTAACCTTTGCATTCTCAACCTCCTTCACAACTGGTTTACTGGTAGGTTTAGAAACATTAGAACTTCCACTGGCACCCTTTACTGGATTATTGGAATTAGTAAACACACCACCTCCACGCCTTCCCTGCTTCTCCCAAGCCAACGCTTTTTGATGTGCCTTCGCCACAGATCTTGGGTCGAACATATTAACCATATCCTGGATCTGCATTCGTAACCCTCCAACAAATCTAGCAGTCAGCTGTTCTTCTGTCTCCATAATATCATTTCTGGCAATGAGTTGGTAAAATTCATCTGCATAATCATTAACTGACTTCGTCCCTTGCCTCAGATTCTGCAATCTCTGGTACATAAGTGATTGATAGTTATAAGGTAAAAATGTAGCTCTCATCAACTTCTTCATCTTATCCCACGATTCAATCTTTGACTTTCCCATTCTCTCCCTTGTAAGTTTAGTTTGCTGCCACCATGCCAAAGCTCTTCCCCTCAACCTAGTAGCAACCAACTTTACTCTTCTATGCTCAGGAACCTCCTTGAAATCAAAGATTTCTTCAACATTAGACAACCAATCAAGAAACTCTTCAGCTACCATTCCACCCTTGAATTCTGGAATTTCTGTTTTCATACCCGATTCCCATCGACGATCATCTTCAACCTCCCGATAAGAATTTCGAACTTGGTCTCGATCTCGATAATGAATACTAGCTCTATCACCCTCTTCATCAAAATCAAATGTACGTCTATATCGATCTCGACCATCGACATCTCTTCGATCACGCATGTCTCTTCTACTATGTCTCTCTTCATCTCTATATGGCTCATTTTCAAACTCTCGTGGAGTTCTCCTCTCTTCATGTCCATAGTCATGCTGATCTCTCCTTGATGAAATTGATGTTTCTCTTCTCTCTCTAAAAGATTGCGGTGATACCCTCCTCGCTTCCGTAACCGATGGCGAAACTCGGTTTCCTCCATGGTTCGAGTTTGGTGATCTCCTCCTTTGAGTTTGATTCAAATCATTCATCAATTTCTCTAACTTTCCAATGCCTTCATCAAATTTCTCATTAATACGTTGTTCCATAAGCTCGGCTTCTTCTCTTCTATACAACGCTTCAACATTCTGATGACGATTAGCTCTTCTCGGCGGCATGGTTAGATTTCACAACACTTCAACAAATATTTCAAAATTCTTCAACAAAGCTTCAACTCAAAACAGGTCACGGCTCCACTAACTCGGCTCAACTTGGCTCGCACGGCTTAACTTTTCAAACAATGATACCAAACTGATGCACGGCCTATACTTAGCACAAAGTTATGTTCGGCCTTCACACTTCAACACAAATCAACTCAAACAGCTTCCACACTTTGATCCAAAATGGAATGGATCGAAAGTTCTCCTCTTGTTGCAACTTCAAGATGAACACGATGAACTTCAACTTCAAATTTCTTGGCTCCAAGACTCGTCTTAGCTATGATTGGCTAAGTCAAGCTCTGATACCAAAACTGACGCAGCGGATAATTAACAAAACGATATGAATCGATGAAAGTAACAATCGGTGGATTGAAGATACTGAAATGCCCAAATTCGTTGATCACAAAGATACCGAATTCTAGCTATCCTCGTCACGTTGATCGCGCACGATACCGTGAAAGAAGATCTTCAATTCTTCAAGCGTTGATCAAGCGCACTTGATTCCGCGAATCGGCTTCAACAATCGTTGATTCGAGCGCACTCGAATAACCGAAAGTGGAGATAGGAGATTACACTCAACTACCAATTTAGGATGAAAGCACACAACAATCAAACAAGAAATTTTATTCAAAATCAACAACCACCTCTCAAACTACAACGCACGCCTATTTATAGCCCAGACCCTTAAGTCGTTCACGACTCATGACCCACGACTCACGACTCACGACTTAGGACTTCACGACTTAGCAACAATACCACACCCATATTACAACACAACACATAGGTCGATGATGACCTAAAATACAACACGAGTTAACAAGGTAAACGACATAACCACACAACATACTATAATGACATACAACACGTTACAGCAAGGTATCAACGACATACGACTTAACACATGCCGACTTACGACCTAAGAGTATCGAACGACTCAAGTGAAAACGCGACTTAAGCAAGCCGCGACTTAAGCTCCCAAGCTCCCTGCGATATCTCCTCAAACGACTTAACTAGGTCGTGCCCTTCCTCCGACTCAAAGCCTTTAATAGCTGGAACTTTCCCCTGCTTCATGATAAGTCGTGGACGACTTATAGATGAGTCGTTGGGTCGTGTACGACTCATCAAACTCGAACAACTCAAACTCCCGTTAAGTCGTAACCCTGTCCCCTTAGCTTTGTTAAGTCGTGGATGACTTAAACCCGCCTCCTTAGGTTGTGGATGACTCAAGCCCTCCTTAAGTCGTGTACGACTTACTCCTTTGGCCTGACCTGCATCAGTTGAACCTACTCTTTCTCTATTAAATATATCGAGGTATTTTAAATGAATTCGAGCCGCTATCAGCTTGAGCTACAGCTATAAATATAACACTATCACCTTAGAAAATTAGAGATCAATTCTTATTCATATAGGGGATACTCTGCTAGGTTTTTAACTCATATTCATATGTAATTGCAAGTTAAAGTTGTTGTGTTCCTACTATAAAGCCAAAGTCTATCATTAAGAATAATATAAAATGGGCGTAGACATAGTCGAACCCCTATAAATCTCATATGTTCTTCAAATTTAAATTTACTTTATTCTTCATGATTTAAGCATCGATTTACGTAGACTTCAATCTATTTATTAGAGGTTTTCAACCCATACACAAACATAATTAGGGATAACATTCTAAACCATCGGTTCTACGTGACTCCTACATGGAATCAGGCAAATTTTAAACTATTATTTTTGGTGTTTCACTAAGAACCTATAGATCTAAAAGTCCTAAGAAGAACAGCGAAAAACAAATGAGTAAAAAGATGGGATGTTAGATCAAGTGCATTAGATTGTGGTAAAATGGTGAATTTTAAAAATATTGCTTTTATTAAATTGCATAAGGTCGTATTTTGTGTTTATGTGAATAATATTTTATTTATAACAACTAAAATTTAGTATTTAATTACTAATGAGTTTGAAGTGTGTTATTTAATTTAATAAAAATATTTGTTTGTTTGTTAATAATAATGCTTTGTTACTAATTTTTTTAAATTAATTTAACAATTTTATTTCACTTTAATTCTAAATAAAAATGTTAAGATGTTAATATTAAAAATATGAGCATAAAATAATATAAAACAAAAGGACTAACATAGGTTTTTATGGGGAAAATTAATCGTTGTGCCCCATGGTAAATACAATGCTATATGTCAAGATGTCATGAAGGAATAATATGGATATTACAATTTTAAAAAATTACATACATACATACACACACATATTTGGCCATTTTGAGTTTTAAATAATTTATGACACACACACAGAGTGATACTTTTAATCTTTAAGCAGAGCATTGAACACACACACACACACACACACACACACATACTAAACTAAGTTATGTACTACTTTAATCATAGCCAAATTATATAAATAATTTTCATTAAATATAAAATTTGGACGAAAATATTTTTGTTTGTAACAAATTCAAATTGTTTGAATTTTGAATTTCATGACTTAGTTTTAAATGATGTTTTTTAAGATACGGATTTTTTGTTAATATTTTTGCATGAAAATATTAAGTTGTGCGTATATAATTAATTTTTTGTTACTACCCTTGCTTGTTTCCCATGTTTATTTTAATGGTAGCCAAGATTTGAAATCTATGTTTCCAAATAAGATTTAGTTCGATCTGTTTTTCAAAATCAGATTTCGGATTCGTTATGGCTTCATCATCTTTCAGGTAAATGTTCGATCTACTTTTTAATCGTCATTGTTTCTTCTATTTCCTTCTTAGTTTCTTTCTATAATAATAATATAGAAAATGCTTATATATCTACAAACAATCTAATAATATCATTTAAATTCAATTATGAGAATCATATTGCTGTAGCTATTCAGTTATGATATTACAAAATATGCTTATATGTCTGCCGTTATACAGAATAATTACTGCCATTTCTGCAATTATCTGGAATACTGGAGTTGCATCTATTCCAATAATGTTATATGATATTATCGATTCTTCATATCATTTTTTACAAACAATGAATTATTAGTAATTTATCTGCAGTTCTTCAAGGAGCTGGAGTTGTATTGTTGTTTTAATTCTTCACCAATAATGAGAAATGACGTGCAAAAGTTTTTCAGCAAAATTTTACAATCTGTACCTTTTTATGCAAATATTGAGAATAACTGCATGTATTTCCGCACTTTTTTAAAATAGTTGCTTACTTATATGCAACTTTTCAAATTATTGCAAAGAAAGATGAATATAATTCCTTTATTGAAGTAAAATGATTTTTTATATTATTTACAGTTATGCTTTATTGTGAATTGAAATGAATTTATTTGAATTATTGCTGGTAAGTAAGAAATTAATCAGAATAATTGCAGACATAGACGCAATTATTGAGAATATTTGCAAATAACTATGTAATTATTCTCAGTAATTGCAGAGTAAGATGTTTATAATCTTCTATTGAACTAAAATGATTTTTATATTGTTTACGGTTATGAATCTTTTTTTAATTGAAATGATTATTTGAATTATTGCTGGTAAGTAAGCAATATATATAATAGTTGCATACATCTATGCAATTATTATGAATAGTTGCAAAGAAAGATGAAAATAATTAAATTTAAGTGAATAATTGCTGATAACTATGCAATTATTATAAATTATTGCAAAGAAACATAAATTTAATCTTCATAATTTAAGTAAAATGCTTTATTTTGTTATTTACGGTTATAACTGCCTTTATAATCTATTTAATTATAGAATTGCTTGCATGTCTACGAATATTATAGTAATATCATTTCAATTAAATTATGAAGAGTGCATGCATTTTTCTCATCAATTATTTAGAGCAATTGCTATCACTACTGCAATTATTTTGAATAATTGCAGAATATTATGCAGATATACATATTATTTGGAAATATGTTTGCAATATTCTAGATAGTTTCTTTTATGCATAAATTGGTTAATAATATCATTTGGATGTGCAATTATATGTAACATACTCGCTGTAGTTATTGTGAAATGAACTGTCTATAAACCCTACAAACATATACATCAGTAAAATGGAATAAAAGTTGATATTATGAAGAAATTTAATTAATTACCTTCGAATTTTTCATTTTGATTGATTTCATCTTCTGGATTCACTTTTCTTTTTAGATTTCTTTCGATTTCACCTTCTGTCTTTCAATATTTACGAATTATACTTGAGGAGATTAGAGTTTGTTTTGGTGGAAATGTTTATGAAATTATTTTCAAGGGTTTTGGGTTTTTCTTTGAAAATGCGGAAGGGTAGTTTTGGAAATAAAATAGCCGAATTCAAAAATAGGGACATAATTTATAAATTTATTTTGAGGAGTTTTTTCTATTTTAAAACTTAACATGGATGTGAGGCAAAAGTTCCCTACATAATATCTATGAATAGAGATAACATCCATAAACTAAGTTCACACATTTCCCTTCATCACTACATAAGATGACGTACTACACATTTCTGCAGAAAGGCTCCATGAAGTTGATGATGCGTGGATTGTTGCTTTCATATTGAAAATTAGAGTAAACAAGGATTACAATCAAAAAGTAATAAATATGAAAAATAAAATAATATGTCTGAGTACATGTTACGTACTAATAACTTATATCTAGTTTCAACTCTGCACCATATTTCCATTCTATCCACTACCTTCTCCATATCTAATTTGTTTAGATTTAATCCATAAAGCCTAAACACATTCTTTTTGATTCATACAAGTAAAAGAAAGAAATGCATCTCAAGAATTTTCAGTATTACAATGTTGTGTGTGAGAGAGAGAGCGCAAGAAAATGTGTCGTAGTTAACCCGACTCTACAAAGTTGAGGAAAATACTCTAATTGATCCTGAAGAACTTCAACATTGTCCAATGAATTATCAGAATCACCAGTAGAGCCAACCTGTCATTCATACTTATTTCTAAGTTAGCATTTATCAATTTACTTGAAAAACTATGAAGATCAGCATATCTGAACATAATTAAACCTACAGGTAATAAAATCATCAGCGATCATAGGAATAGTCTAATGAAGAAGGCTCGTTGAATCGCCCTTTGAGTATGGAACGGACATCACCAGTCTAGACTAAAGCCCTAGTAAATAATAAACACTACTACTGTTCCATTGAAAAAAAACCTAAGTACAATTGGTGCGATCCAACAAACTAGCAAATAGAAATCCTATAATCAAAGAAAACTGTACCTGCCAGGATTGTAAAGATTTTGTCATGAACTCGGCAACCAAACATATCCACTTAGCATAAATTTCTAATCCTACTAACTTAGAAAACTAAATTAAATCTAGGTTTGTACATTAGCATCAAACCAAGTAAATAGATTCAGGTAAAATATGCTTGGTGTTGTCAACTCATTAAAGATTAAACATAAAAGACAATTAAAATTAAAGAATAATGTTAGTAATCAAATCCGGTTATGATCATTTAAAATATTCGAGTAAAGCTATATAATAAGTCAAATATGTTGATCATAAGTTGATAAATTATAGCTTTACATTCTTAAGATGTCATTATGCAGTTTTTTTTATTTTCCAAGTCCTTTCGTACAAAATTACAAATCATGGATGGTGTTGTCAGCCATTAAAGCTCCCTACTCAAGCTCTATTTTCGTAAGGTAGATGAAGAAGAAGACCCAAATAGATTTCCCCCCCCCCTTTTTGGAGAGGCATCCCTATATTCATAGAGGACTCCAATAGTTGGATTGGCAGCACGTGGCTACTAGAGTGAGCGTACGATGGCTGTGATTTTTATAAGGAAAAGTTGGCATCGTAGGGAGATTAATATGTGATGGCTCCAACAAATATTCACAATAACTTCCTTTTCTTATTTAAACTCATAGATTTACCTCCTGGTAGCTTGTATATACCATGAAGGCTTCCCATAGTTAGTTCATGATGGCTTCCAATGATTGATTCAGCGATTCATTGCAATGACCTTGTAATTTTTCTCCATGGGATCACTTCATGACAATTCCACGTGATGGCATACGAAACTCTTGGAGATATCTTTTCCTTCAGCACACGATGATCTTTAGGGACTCTTGGTGATGACTTTGTCTTTGATAATAGTACGCGATGACCTTTGTTTACCATATGAAGATTGAAGGTGACGATTGTTTTCAACTATCCTCGATAGCTCCATATTGCCTTATCCAACTTTTCACGATAGCTCACCCGCATTGTCTGTTACAACCCGAATTCGAGTGGGTCTAGATTTTTCGCAGAAATACTAAAACCTAAACCACTGAAACCTATGTTGGGTATCGGTATCCTGCAAATAGGCAAAGACAAATATATCAGAGCTCAACTAAATATCTCACGGCGGAATTGACTAAAATATAATAGTAAGTAGATACTCACCAATATAATAACACTTTCTAAACAAGTGTCTTAACGCTAGGAAGTATTTGCCATCTACCTAATCTGTAGGATGTTATGAGGAGGGGTAAGAACAAAAGTTTCGGTGAACGAATAAATTATATACTTCTAGGCTTAATTCTATACATATCGTTTTTTTCCATCTACTCTTATATTAAGTTCATTAGGTTACAACACTCTCACTTCTGTTCGTGAACCGTGCCCACCTACTCCATAGTAGATTAAAACCTAATAACTAATATATACATATGTGTAGCTATATATCCAATGACCATATTGGTCCTAGGTACCACCCATGGTACCTTCTATATCCTCCTCGGAAAGGGCTCCATCTTCTTTCTTCGAGAACGTTTTGTAACTACATTTTGTAAAGAATTTGCTTCGTAAGGCCTATAATACATATGCTCCATCGTCTTGCTCCGTAGGTATATATGTAAAGGACTTCTTCGTAAGGCCTATAATATAGATACTCCACTACTTACTATGAAAACATAAATGAAGTTCGCACTAGTTTATGCCAGTGCTCGAACATCCACAATGTACCACCTAGTGTGCACATTGAGGACTACGTAATCATTCTGTCTACTATCTGAATCCCACCAACAAGGCCTTCCTTATACAAGATTCAATCGGGGATTTTCTATATCTGTAAAGGGCTGCTTCGTTAGGCCTACAATATAGAAATTCTAGTTGGTCTGTCTCTGTTCTCGTCGTGGCTATGGTCCCATGCAGCCACCCCTCAACTAAATCAAAAGACCTCTAAAGAGTTAAGTGGTCGTGCCCTAAACATCCAATTGGCGGTGCCTCTCCATCCAATGTCTCAATAGTAAAAGAATCATTGGCCAGTTAGTTTAACTCTAGTCTTTCCTGAAATTGGTCTTGATCTTGATGCTGGCCGATATCAACATGCGACTATCCTTAAACTTACTTGCAAGTTCTGGACACATGAGTACCCTACTTCGAACACCAAGCCCTTCTGACTACCTACAAAGGTTCGTTAATCCTATAATGCAAATGCAGTCAAGGCATACTCTTTTGATGGAACACCTATAGACCTTCCTCCAGTGATGCAGCTTCGTTAGGCCTACCTTGAGGGCCATCCTAGAGTATCCTCAAGTCCCATTGAATTCTCGTGCTTCCTTCTATCCCAAAATAACTAAGTTGGACGTGCTTCTCCTTCGCTGAAATCCGTGATGAACTGCTTCATTAGGCTCTTCATCCTTTGGGCTACTCCAAACGTGTCTCACTCTTTTATTAAACCCTAAGTTTAATCTTTTAATTTGTGTTTTATTTTACTTTCTTATTCTGTTGGCTACTTATTTACCCTAATTAGCATATTCTTGCCCTCGTCTCACCTCTATGTATTGTGATATTTCCATTTATTTAATAGGAAATGCTGTTGGTATGAGCTACATTCATTATCTTGCTTATTGAACTTAATATAAATCTTAAGTTTATTAAAATAAACCTCTTTTATCATTCCTGCTTTATTTTTTTATTGACCTAATATAAAATATTTAAATAAGCTTCTACCATTATTTTTGCTCACTAATTTATTCAAAGTCTCAATAAAAGCTTTTCCATTCTTATTACTAAATTATAACCTATGTTATAATTCTACGTGTAATTGTCATTTTCTCCTCTTTTATAGTCCGTACATAATTCCAGCATTCCTTTTCTGTTCTAATCTGCCTTATTTTATTATGATATAGAATATTCTTTTATTCTCTTACGTTATATAATTTACTCATCATAATAACTATCTTCTTAAATAGTCCGCAGTGAATGCAGACCAAGATTCATTATCATTTACAGCTTCAAGTTCATATCTAATAATTTACTTGATTCATGTCATACTTTGCTTTATTTTCTTTTATTCTAGGAAGTAATTCTATTTTATTTGGTTAGTTATGAAAAATATATTTAAAAATCCATTTCCATATTTTAATATTGAATAATATTATAAACAATAATCCATAACTGTTAGATATTTCTTTTACTATTTTGGAATAGTGTAAAATATAGTGGTTTCTCCATTTTACAATAAATCTCTTTTCCTTTATTTTATTCTAGCAATCACATTCATTGTTGTCTTTTAAATATTAAATTGTAGAAATGTATCTTATTTTCTAAACCAACCAATTAATCTTTTAGTTACTCCCAAATCCGGTTGTTAGATTAATTATTTTTCTCATTTTAACGTAAGTAATTCCATTCCTAAAACTTTTATTACTTTACATCTTATTTCCTTCATTTAAGTATTCTTAATTATTTAATCCATATTCACGTTTAATATATTCTAATCCGTACGCAAAGAAAGAGGAGAAAATAGAAGAAGAATGACGCATGCATAGAAATCCAAAACGTAGAAATAGATGTAAATAAACTGTAAATTCCTTATAGTTCAGCATAGCTTAATTAATATGATTAATTATTGAATAAAATTAACTAAACGGGAATTTAATGATAAATCTTAAACTTAAAAGGAATATAAATAAATCCACTCACATTGCTAGCTTTTCAAATCTCCCTGTTTTTATTTCAAATCTGTTCCTAACATCTATATTCACCTCCCTTGTAATCCCTATTTGGAATTACAAATGATATATTTACAGATCTATAATATTTGAAAGAGAAAAGGAAGAGATTTGGATTAGAAATAGCAAATAAAACTCAGATCTAGGGTTTACCTTTGACATAGCCTTTTGATTTTAACCAATTCCAATTTCCCTAATTAATTCGATTCTCTTTCTGTTTAGATCTAAATTCATGTGAGTTAGATATAAAATTTTGTTATTAAGAAAGTGTAGAAGAGACAGAAAAATGGCAGAGCTTCTGTAGGCAAGAGAAAAATAACGAGAATAAAAATGAGGCTCTGCACCTATA
This sequence comes from Allium cepa, assembly GCA_030765085.1. Classification (NCBI taxonomy): domain Eukaryota; kingdom Viridiplantae; phylum Streptophyta; class Magnoliopsida; order Asparagales; family Amaryllidaceae; genus Allium; species Allium cepa. The sequence goes on along the minus strand of CM060938.1, from coordinate 735,621,232 downwards.
TTTATAGTGGTTCAAATCAGTGTTAATCATTAGATATAAAACCCTAAAATCTAAAGCGTACACTCATCCTATGGATATTAAATTAATATATTTTCTTTTGCTTTTGTTTTTATTTTAAATTGATTCTCCAACAATCTTTTCATTAATCACTTTCTCCTTCTCTCTCACAATCTATGGAAACACATATTTTTAAATGTGACGTTTATTTTAAATAAGATTCTCATATTAATCATCCAATTAATAGATTTCATATATACTTAGAATTAATTTACTATCCAATTAATCCCTGACTACACGGTGATTTCTTACCAAATTAATATGCCAATCTACACCATATTAATTCGTCACATATATGCATATTAATTTATTTTATTCTCATGCTTATTGCATGCATATATTCTACAATTGAATTTTTATTCACAATCTTAATTATATATGTTACCATAAGTCTTCATGTTTATTAATTTACAATTGATTGCTTCCATAAATTATTCTTTCTCTATTTTATTCTCTGCACTAACATATATGTTTTTAATCATATCAATTAGTTGCTATAATATATGTTCCTTTTCTTGTCAGTTCCTGTCAATTAATCACCTCTACTAATTCATTGAATATTAATTTACCTTTAAACAAACACCATCAATTAATCTTCCCTATTAATTGATTTGATATAATTTCTCTCTTTAATTTATTTGTTACAAAAATAAATATGTATTCCAAATAATATTAATCACCTGTTCCATTTACAAACATTTTTTTATTTTAAATTTTCAAACGTATATAACTTAACTAAATTATTTTCATAGATAGTTGTAATTTAATGCGGGGTGTTACATTCTTCCCCACTTAGGAAATTTCGTCCCCGAAATTTAGTAGGGGTTCAATTATGTAATTTCTCGTATTAATCACATACATTTTGTGTACATCCAATTTTACAACAATCTATGCATAATGCAAAGTGCAATACATCATTAAATATATGCATGTACTAGAATTTCTATGCGATACCTCCTATATCAATGCCTTTTCTTTTAGAAATTTCTTTTAAAACATGATGCACGCATCCTAAATATACTTGAAATTTCTATATGAATGCAATCTTTTGAAAACTCAAAACATTTTTCATTCAATTTTTCCCACCGTCCTACTGAATAGGAGCATAGTTCAACAAATTTTTACGTCCAAACCTACCACACAACTTTTAATATTTGAATTTCAGAAAAAATCTAGTTTTTCGAACTTGACTTCTTATGTCAGAAAGAAGGTAGAAAACGGAAAAACTTCACATTTCTCTATTTTACTTTTGTGTACCTCTCTCTTCGTACTTGGAACTTATGCCGCTATCCTATAAAATCTCTATTTTGTTTCCCAAGCACGGTTTACATAAGAAAGTTTTTTTTTCTTTTCAAACTTTTATCCCAAGTTTAGTTTATGGGAAAAATGTATTTTTCTTTTGCAATTCTCATTTATTTCTATTGATGTTTCTGTTGCTTTCTTTAGATCTTACTGCTTTTAGTTGCCTTTTATTTGCTTTTACTCTTCTTTTAATATAGCAACTAAACACAGCTATCATCTATGGCTAGAAGGTCTAGGACCATGTCCACTCTGACATTGAAAGATCCTACTTTAGGAGTCCAAGTAACTCATATGCTCCACCTGCCGTCTATTACTTATTACCAACTTTCACTGTATTACTCATGATGAATAAGATCTATTCATCTCTTCTATTCCATGCTAAAAAAGGAATAACTAAGTCTCATTAACTACAATGGATCAGTATTTCAACCTATGCAGTCTTTATCTAAAAGGCAACTAAGCTTGAGAAAATTTTCTCTTTACCTTTCATTTTTCCCCCAACTAAGGAATGTTTTTCCCAACCACGTATGTCTTACTATCTTACTAAAATCACTTAACTATTCTTATGTATTATACACACGTGAAGCAGCATTTCTAGATTTTCACTAGTGTCATATACACCTTACGGAAACTTTTATTATTACTACTAAAAGTAATTACTACTACAGCCTTACACTTTTTCCATTACACCTAGAAAATGATTCCTATCTACTCCATGTTTAAAAGTATTATTTGATTTCGTATTTATCATTTTTCTTTAAAAATTAAAACTCCTAAATTTCTGAAACATCAAATCCCAAAATTCTTGCCTTTGAAAGTGTTATTTTGAAGTTTTATGTTAAATTCAAAGGTACTGGATTACTTAAAATTTTACCTTTTCAAAAACCTATTTACTTATCCACCAAACCATCTTTTTTTTCTTGACTTAAAAAAATGTCCTCACATGTTTTTAAAATATCCTATTTTTTTCATAGATTTTCAAATTTGCTAAAACTGGAGTAGATAAGAACAATTATTTTATCAAAAATCTCTTAACTCTCCTGCTCTTCCAATTACTTAACATTGAAGGTGTTTCTAACTCACTACACTTAATGGTTTTATACCTTAATTTATTGGAATTACTTTCTCTTATGAGATTCCCTTAATGCTAAAACCTTCTATGAATCCTTTAGAGGAGGATTTCGTGTTTATATGAAATTATAAGGAATTTATTTTATATTTTAATGAAATAGGCTATACAAAATATGGTGCTTTCCATAACTTGTACATCTCTTCCACGTATTTCTTATAGCTTGCACAAAACAATCTTTAATTGTGATTCATAGAAAATTATATCATTATTCATTTCATTCCAACCGATTAAGGTATGTTTACTCTATATTTACTCACATAAGATATTTGCTACTAAATTCATTAATTTATCATACATTATGTTTGAAAAGAATTCATTTTTAAAACTTCTTTATAACTTGTAAATATTTTCATGTGCTTATTTAAATAATAAATGTACATACAAAGCACTTTTAGAAATTATCAGCAAAACTCATGTGGGTCAAAACAGATGTTGCTAAAACATCGTTACTACAACCCAAAAATACTAATAAATGGATTTGATTAAAATAAATATTAATAAATCCCGTATGCTATGTAAAAACATTTACATTGGGAGTCACCTACTATAATAATAGTGTCATAGTCTATGCTTCCTTTATTTTTGCTGAAAACATTTATTACAACAATATATGTTGTAACCCACGTTTTCAATACTTAACACACTCTAGGTTTTATATTTAAAATCATTACGAAACTAGCGAGCTATATGTGCTCTATAATTCTTCAAAAATAATTTCACTTTTAACAAAACTTACATCATATAAAATCAATTTAAATTTCATACCACTTATTTTTTTAAAAACCCAATATTTACGTCCTCAAATATATTAACAATTATATTTTCAACTTTTTTAATTCAAAAGTTTCGTTTTTATTGGGTTAGACATAAAGTGGATTTTCTTTATAGTAAAACCTCTTATTCTTCCCAAAATAAAAACACTTTCCCTACTATCCCTAAGGAACTTCCCTACTTCCTAAAAAATATGGATACAAATTTTCTCTTAAAACATGGCTTATTTGTATGCTATAAATTGATAATAACACAGAGCTCTATATACTTCGGTCATCCCAAACCAAACTAGCAAACTATGCACAAATATACTTCTGAAAACTTTCCATATCTTATAATCTTTGGTTGGAGACTATATGGACTTTAGTACATAATATGTTTATATTTTCTTCAAAAATACAAATACGTTCACCACTGTCTACCTATCAATCCTAAACCTATCCTTTGATACAAAATGTAATAACTCGAATTCCAGTGGGTTCGAATTTTTCACAAAAACGTTAAAAACCAAGCCGATTGAAACCCGAGTTGGAAATCTGGTATCCTGCAAATAGGCAAAGACAAATATATCAGAGCTCAATTAAATTTCGCACAACGGATTTGATTAAAATATAACAGTAAGTAAATACTCACCAATATAATAACACTTTGTAAATAAGTGTTTTAACGTTGGGAAGTCTCCGCCATCTACCTAACCTACAGGATGTTATGAGGACGGGGTCAGTAAAAAAGTTATGGTGAATAAATGAAGTATATACTTCTAGGCTTAATTCTACACAACCATTTATTTCGATTAACTCTTATATTAGGTTCATTAGGTTACAACACTCTCACCTCTGTTCGTGAACCATGGACACCTACTCCATAGTAGATTAAAACCTAATAACTAATATATACATATATGTAGCTGTATGCCCAATGACCATATTGGTCCTAGGTACCACCCATGGTACCTTCTGTATCCTACTCGAAAAGGGATCCATCATCTTGCTTCGAGAGCATTCCGTAACTACATCTGTAAAGGACTGCTTGCCTATAATGCAGGTGCTCCATCGTCTTGCTCCATAACTATATCTATAAAGGACTGCTTCTAAGACCTAAAATACAGATACTCCACTACTTACTATGAAAACGTAAATCACGTCCGCACTAGTCTATGCCAGTGCTCAGACATCCATAATGTACTACCCAGTGCATACATTGAGGAATATGTAATCGTTCTATCTACTATATGAATCCCGCTAACAAGGTCTGTCTTGTATGAAATTTAGTCGGGGATTTTCTATATCTGTAAAGGTCTGCTTCGTTAGGCCTACAATACAGATATTTTAGTTGGTCTATCTCTTTTCTCGTCATGGCAATGGCCTCATGCAGCACCCCTCAACTAAATCGAAAGACCTCTAAAGCGTTAATTAGCCGTGCCCTACTGCAAAAAATCTAACGTCCAATTGGCGGTGCTTCCCCATCCAATGTCTCGATAGTGAAAGAACCATAGGCCTGTTGGTTTAACTCTAGTCTTTCCCGAAATCGCTCTTGGTCGTGATGCTGGCCGATATCCGCATGTGACGATCCTTGAAATTCATTGCAGGAACTGGACAAACGAATACCCTACTCCGAACACCAAGTCCTTATGACTACCTACAATGGTCTGCTTCGTTAGGCCTACAACGCAAATGCAGTCAAGGCATACTCTCTTGATGGAACACCTACAGACCTGCCTCCGGGGATATAACTTCGTTAGGCCTACCCAGAGGGTCATCCTAGAGTATCCTCACGTCCCGTTGAAGTCTCATACTTCCTTCTAGCCTAAAATAATTGAGTTGGACGTGCTTCTCCTTTGCTGAAATCTGTGATGAACTGCTTCATTAGGCTCTTCATCCTTTGGGCTACTCCAAACGCATCTCACTCTTTTATTAGACCCTAAGTCTAATCTTTTAATTTGCATTTTAGTTTACTTTCTTATTTGATGGCTACTTATTTAACCTAATTAGCATATTCTTGCCCTCGTCTTACCTCTATCTATTGTGAGATTTTCATTTATTTAATAGGGAATGCTGTTGGTATGAGCCACATTCATTAGCTTGCTTATTCAACTTAATCTAAATCTTAAATTTATTAAAATAAGCCTTTTTTATCGCACCTACTTTATTGGCTTATTGGCTTAATATAAATTGTTTAAATAAGCTCCTGCCATTATTATTGCTCAATAATTTATTCAAAGTCTCAAAATAAGCTTTTCTATTTTTATTACTTAATTATAACCTCTATTATAATTCTATCCGTAATTGCCATTTTCTCTTCTTTTATAGTACGTACATAATTCCAGCATTTATTTTCTGTTCTAATCTGTCTTCTTTTATTATGATATGGAATATCCTTTTATTCTATTATATTATATTATTTAATTCTCATAATAACTATCATCTTAAATAGCTTGCGCAGTGAATGCAGACCTAGGATCATTATCGTTTACGGCTTCAAGCTCTTATCTAATAATTTACTTGATTCATTTCATACTTTGCTTTATTATCTTTTATTTTAGGAAGTAATTTTATTTTATTTGGTTATGAAAATTGTATTTAAAAAATCATTTCCATATTTTAATATTAAACAATACTATAAACAATAATCCGTAACTGCTAGATATTTCTTTTACTATTTTAGAATGGTGTAAAATACAGTGGCTTCTCTATTTCACATTAATTCTCTTTTTTCTTTCTTTTATTCTAGCAATTACATTCCGTTGTCTTTTATATACTAAATTATAGAAATATATCCTATTTTCTAAACCAACCAATTAACCTTTTAGTTACTCCCAAATCCAATTATTATATTATTTAACTTTTCTCATTTTAACATAATTTATTATAGTAATTCCATTCCTCAAACTTGTATTACTTTACATCTTATTTCTTCATTTTAGTATTCTAAATTGTTTAATCCATATTCATGTTTAATCTATTCTAATCTATACATGAAGAAAGAGGAGAAAATAGAAAAAGAATGACGCTTGCATAGGAATCCAAAACATAGAAACATACGTAAATAAATACTAATACTGTAAATAAACTGTAAATTCCTTATAGTTCAACATAACTTAATTAATAGGATTAATTATTAAATAAAATTATGTAAACTGGAATTTAACGTAATATCTTAAACTTAAAAGATATATAAATAAATCCACTCACATTGCTAGCTTTCCAAATCTCCCTGTTTTTATTTCAAATCCATCCCTAACATATATATTCACCTCCCTTGCAATCCCTATTTGGAATTAGAAATGATATATTTACAGATCTATAATATTTTAAAGAGAAAAGGAAGAGATTTGGATTAGAAATAGCAAATAAAACTTAGATCTAGGGTTTTACCTTTGACATAGCCTTCTGATTTGAACAAATTCCTAATTCTCTAATTAATTCTATTCTCTTTCTATTTAGATCTAAATTCGTGTGAATTAGATCTAAAATTTTGTTATTAACAAAGTTCAGAAGAGATGGAAAATGGCAGAGCTTCTGTAGGCAAGAGAAAAATAATAAGAATAAAAATGAGGCTCTACACCTATATTTATAGTGGTTCAAATCAGTGCTAATAATTAGATATAAAACCCTAAAATCTGAAGCGTACATTCAGTCCATGGGCATTAAATTAATATGTTTTCTTCTGCATTTGTTTTTATTTCAAATTGATTCTCCAACAATCTTTTCATTAATCACTTTCTCCTTCTCTCTCACAATCTATGGAAACATATATTTTTACATGTGACGTTTCTTTTAAATAAGATTCCTCTATTAATCACTCAATTAATAGATTTTATATATATCTAGAATTAATTTACTATCCAATTAATCCCTACCTGCACTGTGATTTCTTACCAAATTAATATGCCAATCAACACTATATTGATTCACCATATATATGCATATTAATTTATTTTATTCCCATACTTATTGCATGCATATATTCTACAATTGAATTTTGAATCACAATCTTAATTATATATGTTACCATAAGTCTCAATTTTTATTAATTGACAATTGATTACTTACATAAATTACTCTTCCTCCTTTTTATTCTCTTACACTAACATATATATTTCTAATCATATCGATTAGTTGCTATAATATACGTTCCCTTTCTTGTCAGTTCCTATCAATTAATCACCTCTACTAATTAATTGAATATTAATTTTCCTTTTAAACAATCACTGTCAATTAATCTTCCCTATTAATTGATTTTATATAATTTCTCTCTCTAATTTATTTGTTACATAAATATATATTTAATCCAAATAATATTAGTTAGTTGCCCCATTTACAAAAATTGTTTGTTTTAAAATTTCAAACATATATAACTTAATTAATTATTTGCATACATAATTGTAATTTAACGTGGGGTGTTACATTGCTTTTTCCAACTCTTTGCGATAGCTGAACCACATTGCATTATTTAACACTTCGTGATAACTCTACAAGGCCTACCACAACGACTTTTAAAAACTATCTTGAAGGATCCACCGAACTCTTCACGATGGTGTCAAAAAAACACTTCATGTTATTTTATGGGATTCTTCGCGATGGCCCTATTTCAACTCTTTCTGATGGCTTTACAAGGCTTACCACAACAACTCTTTGGAACTATGTTGATGGACCTACCAAACTCTTTGCGGCGACGTCAAAAAAACGCTTCCTATTGTTTTTTGAGATTCTTTAGGATGACCCTATTAAACCTCTTGCGATAACATTCATTTGTGTTATTAGTTTGTGCTGCTTTGTTTACACGCCATGGCTTGATTTCTTTGTTTTGTTACTTCAAGATGGATCATAAGGGTCTTGTAGGATTGCTCGCGATGGTTTGTTACCTTGTCAAGCAATCGATATAAGATATACTGCGATGGCTCTATTTGTTAGCAATGGCTTCATTCATCCATGATAATCCTATGTATGTACCAAGATTTTTGATGCACGATAGCTTTAACTATACTCGATGGCCTAAATTAGGCACGACGACTTCCATTAACACATGAAAGCCCTTTAAAATAGGATGCATTGACTTCAAACTTGTTCTTGAAATTTTAGGTGTAACACTTGCCCCCTTCTTGTATAAAAAGATTTTTATACTTTAGCTTAAGTAAACTTTTGCTCTTGCATTCTTTTTTGAAGTTACCATTCCTTGGTGCTTTACTCTTTATTGTCAATTGCCTATGCTACTACATTTCGTTATAACTTTCACCCTTTAACATTATGGCTTTATATAAAATGGTTTTTCAAAATGCATTGGTTTGGCAATCCTTTTGAAAAATATTTATAATTTTCAATGACCTATTTACCATGTTAGAGAACCACATATTATCACAAAACCAATTGGTTATGTGAAGGGAGGTCTCTTAGTATATATGCAGAACTCATATTGTAAATTGCCCGATGTGGGACTATTCTCAACACACCCCCGCACGTGTGACGTATCATCAGCCAAACACGTGGACATTCATTGAGGGTGACGTGTGACACAATTAAAATCCGCTCTTATACCAGATGTAACGGACCATTTCTCGATTTGTGCGTGTCATCCTTGCGTAGGGGCCATTCTAATCTTCTCTGTATCGTTCCAATTTTATCGGGGACATCCGATAAAATTGAAACGATACAGAGAAGATTAGCATGGCCCCTTCGCAAGGATGACACGCATAAATCGAGACATATTATTTATGGTGAAAGAATTCCTATAAATCTGCTCGAAGATACCTCTATAAAAAATTTCATAACTTTGTTTGAAAATCATTTGATGCGAAAACAAAATATATATGCTTAGTAAGTAAGATTGTTTGAAAAATGAATTATTTTTTAAAGTGAAAAATCATGCTTGAAATCTTTTGAAAGTAGTATATGTTTCTATGAACTAGTGCTATGATAGGATAGAAATTTACAAAGTTTTGGGGAAATGCATTTTTTCCTTTGCATATTCTAAGTTTGGTTGTTCAACAAATGTAACACCCTTAATTTTTGTTTAACATTATTTAGGGAGTTTAATTAGATAGAATAATGTGAGGTGATAAGGAGAATGATATCTGTTAACTAATTTGGGTCAGGTCTGAATTAATCAATTAATAATATTTTTTAAATATAGAATAGAAAGGGATTAATGAGAGGGGAATGATGGGAATATTCCTTAATCCATTCCTTATACCCTTCCCCTCTCGTTCATTCTCATTTCATTTTCTAAAAATCAAAATAAAACCTAAATGGAGGTCGATCATTACCTAGAGAAAAATAAGAGGAAATCTAGGAAATTCAAAGGAGAAAGCTCAGGGGAATTAATCTACATCAAATCTCAATCTATCTTATCCAATCTATGATGAATAATTGTGTTATCTCGTCTTTTAGCCAAGCAGTATATAGAAGAACCCGTGAATTAAACTTCAAAGTTATCAAGGAAATACACCTAAAGAGATGATCATGAAGCCCAAAACTTAAGTACAACCAAGATCACAAAGTAAATGCAAGTCCATCCCTAAAGGTGAAAACTCAAAATCCAACAAGAAGTTAGATCGGTACCAATCCAACCCCTGGATCGGTATCGATCCATGAAAAATCCACCAAACATGCCTCCACTTCCTCCATCAACTCTACTTGATGATGGAACCTTCCAAGTGTTATGTTGTCGATCCTGTATAATTCTCTGTTGGTCTCCATAAGCACTCAAAATCAATAACTCTACTTCTCTACTGATCCATCATTTGGACTTAGAAACAAGCTAATACAGACGCAAACAAATTTAGGATCGCAAAGCTAACAACGAGATGACCCGACACGAAGAGTTCAGGATGACTAGTTTGGCCATCTTACGGATCGGTACCGATCCATACAAATTGATGAGGTAGCATCCAATTTCCTAGGAGAACGAGTCTTGGGCATGGATAACGAGGTGGAGATCTTCAAGTGAGATTTTAGACTTCCTACCTTTATAAATAGAAGAGTGGGGCTCATTTTAAAGGATCTTTTTTTAGCTCTCTTACTCTCTTATTCTAATCTCCTAAAATTACTCATGGATTTATAACGATCCCTAATGCATTTATACCAATCCATAAGAACTATACTTGAAAAAAATAGTATAACAAAAGGAAACTTGAAGTGGACGTAGATCGGAGTTTGCCGAACAACTATAAATCTTGTGTGTCGTATTTCTTATTCGTTTTTCATTTATTTTCTTTACCTTTTATTCCCTACTCGATCTGTTAGGTGTTTGTGCCATTTTTGGTTCAAATAAATAGTTAACTGTCTTATTTATTTAAGTTTTGTTTTCGCATTTAGGTTTGATTTTCGAATTGGTCGTGATAATATTTCATGCTTTGATTGATAATATCATTATTACATTAAACAATGGTTTGTTGGAATTTTATAGGATTACTCTAAGGGGTTTAAAGGCAAAAGCCTAATTTTTGATCAACTATTGATTTGAAACTGAATATGTTAAGGAAAACATTGTTTTGGAGATAGGTTTTCAATTTCATAATTTTCCACGTTCATATGAATATTTTATGAATTTCCCAAGAGGAAAAATGTATATTTTTGAGTTTTTAATCATTGGAGATAATTAAATTAATATTTAGTCTCAAAAATTTTTGTATTCGAAAGAAGAAGGAAATTCATAATTTTAGTGATTTTTGGTGATTTTTCCCTAATTGTTATGATTTTCTATGAATTTGTCATTCTAGAAAAGTTTTTAATTAATGATACCAACTATAAGGGTTTTACAAAGTTGATTGAGAAGGTTGAACATGACCTACCATTAATTTAGCAAATATGAAAAGTATTTTGTTATCCAATGATAGATTTTCATGGGGCAAAAGTTACTGGAAACTTTTAACCTTAAAAGGAAACAAATCAGTTTTAACTTATTTACAGAAATTCCATTGGCCAATAACTTAGAGTCTTGATACCATTAAACTCTAGAGGCTCGACGACTGTAAGGGACGATGCATGCGATTGCTACTCAATATCTGTGGCATGTATCCGATTTGATATAGGCTCGAAACTTAGTGTTTTTAGGGGTTCGATATCTAAGGATTGAAGAGGCTTGACAACTACATGGTTCAGAGACTCGATAAATTCTTTTAAAATAAGGCTCGACATCCTCAAGATTTTAGGGGCCCGGCACCCTTAAGTATAGAAGCTCGACAACCTTATGTGTTTTAGAGGCTCGACACCTTATGTTTTCAAGAACTCAACAAGCATGTCTTATAGTGACTTGATAACTTCCGTGTAGCTACTTAACAACTATATTTTTAGTAGCTCAACAACCATATGTTTTACAAACCTGATTGTTATGTTTTAGAGTCTCAACAGCATGTGTTTTCTAGACGCTCAACGGCCATGTTTTGATAGCAAATGTTTTGAAAGCTATGTAAGGATGATAGTTCTTTGGTTCAAGATTTTGGCTAAGTATTTGGGTTATGTTTTCCTTGTTTTGAGAATGATTTCAAGCGGTTCGTCATTTCTAAAGATAAATGTTTTCAGGGAAATGAAATAGTGTTTTAGCATAATTTCCTATGAATTTTCTCAAAGGAAATTATTACTTAAACTCAATTAATTTTGTTATGTATATGACAATTGATTGATCATATGTGGATGAAAGATGTTATGTGTTCTTGTTATTGTTCGATCAGTTAAATTTACATATTTTGTCAATTGTCATACTCACCTTTTCATTACCCACATTACACCTTCGAATTTAGAAACATAATTACCGGTTAGGTTGTTTCAGTAGTGAGTATGTCAAACTAAACTCCTGAGCAAATAGAATTGCATTAAGGAGATCAGATAGATCAATTGTGTTAAGATGTCTTGAATTGATCAAGAAGATATGACTCATGGATTAAAAACTAGATAAGAATTAGGTGGATTGGTGTAGGGTCATGTCCTATGCTTCAATCGGTAGACCTAATTTGTAAAGGTCCACGATTCAAGTACGTAGGGATTTGTCAGCAGTGAGACAAAATGATGTACACATACAAAAAGAAACTCATGGTTCTATATGCTCACTATGTTATTTAATTTGTTTTCCTCCTAACCGTATTTGGAGATATTGGGGCATCACTTTATGTTTTGGTCTAAGTCAGCCTGATAGGTTATTAATTGGCCCATGAAAACTAATAGGTTCATGGTGACCCTAGGAAAACTATGATTTGAGATGGACAGTCAATTTCATAGGGCGGGTGAACTTTGGTAATGCAACAACATTTAATGGCAGACTAGTCAAATTTACCCATACTGCACGCATATACAATATTATGTTTTGTATTAATCATTATAGTTGTAGGTGCCTGATTTATGTTAAGAATGAAATATTTTGATAATATACTGAGAGGAAAACCCATTCTATTCTATGGCATGGTCTCACTGGATATCTGTTTTTATTTGAGATGATATGTTATTATTAACACTAAACTTTATGTCTGACTCAAAGTTTCTGTTTTTCTCTTAGACTCTCAAATACTCATTTGAGTAGATCGGTAGTAGGATTTTCAGTCTAGATGAATAAGCTTTCGGGGACGTGCAGGAAGCAAGCAAATATTACAAGTTTATTTCTACTGTGATGTTAGAAGTTTATGCTTTGTTTGGAAGAAAGTAACGATGAAATTTATAACTGTCAAGTAGTTAGACTCTGATCATCCAAGAGGGTTGTCACTCTTGGAATATGATTGTAATTATTATATTTTTTCTAAACGTGAAATCGATGGGATTATGCAATGAACGTGAAAGTTTACTAATGAAATATGTTTTGGAAATTTTCATATTCATGAGTTATTGATGTTGTAGGTACAATTAACTAATCTCATTTTGTCAACGGGAAGTAACACTATAGAGGACTACAACATCAATAGTGTTATTTTTTAGCCTCTAATTGGGGGATGTTAAATTAAACAAAGAGTTCAGTCGATTGTCCTTCTTTGGATTGTAACACCCCATATTTTTGGTAACATTATTTATAATATTTAATTAGTTAAATTAAATAAAATAATATGTTGATTAGGGGATTGATATTTGATTTAATTAAAGGGTAGCCGTGCCATGTAACCTATGAATTAAAATTAGAGTTAAATTGAAATAGAGTAAAGGTAAAATAGGAAAGAGGCCATTCCTACATCCCTTAAACTTGGTCGTGTATTCCCCTATACACATTCATTTCATTTTACTAAATTTTTTAACAAGAGGCCGTCCACCATTAAAAAGAAAATGGGTAAGAAGATAGAGAAAAGCTAGGAGGAAGCTTAAGAAAATCAAACACATTCACATCTCAATCTCATTAATCTCTAAAGCTAAGGTGAATAATGTTTACATCTCATTTTTTTTCGATTTAAAGATGAAATCCAAGATAATTTGCATTGATTTGCATGTTTTTGAATGACGGAATGATTTATATACTTATTGATGATTATGGTTGTTCATATAGATTTTATGACATATTTTTATATGAAAACCCTATTAAATGACAACCAAATTCCTTGCGAATTTTTATGTAGACCAAAAATATTATTTTGGAGATATGTTTCAATTTTCAGAATTTTTGAATTTTTGTGGAATTTATATGAATTTTCTAGCGGGAAAAATGTAAAATTGGGTTATAAATTATTTATGGTTAAATCATAAAAGATTTGGGTCTGAAATTTTATATATTGGAAAACATATTAAGAGAGATTTTTTGAAATTTTTGTAGAATTTTCCTTAGTGTTTTAGTGGGTTTAAATTTATTTAATATATGGGACTTAAATGTTTTATATATTTATAAAAAGAGAAAGGGCTTTTTGCAAATAATTCAAATAGTTACTTCTGAAAATTGCAGCACTTTTTAGTGGTAAAGAAAAAAGGAAACCAATCAAAATTTTATACATAAAGCAGGTTAGGTGAGAAGAACTATTTGCTATATGTTTTTACTGTTTTGTGCTTTCGGCACCTGCTTCCGCCTTGGTTGGCCTTCGACTAAGTCCACCTTCAACACCATCGAAATCAATGCGCATGGTATCAATATATCATTACGTAGAGAATTGGATAGAAGGTGAAAGTATGTAGTCGAAACCGGGGGTTCCAAAGGGGCTGAGGCATCACTTTGCTTTTAAATTAAAAATGTGCCTGCTGGCTTTCAGCTAAATGGCTTTCGACTGAGTAGCTTTCGAGTCAGATAGCTTTCGACTAGTTTTAATGGATTTAAAGAAATGGTTTCGATTAGGTTGCGCCTTTGTTTTTAAACAATTGTGTTCGACCAAGTCGAAACCTTTTGCTGCCACCTTTTTACCTTTCGATCTAGATGGTTTCGAAAAGGTTATTTTTTTTAAAATATGGCCACTTCTCCAATGCTTTTGAAGGGAGGATTTCAACATCATCACTTCTTACTTAGGAATTGGTTTGGAAATAGATGTGTTCGATTAAATGTTTTAAAGATCCTTTTTTTATAATTGAAGTAAAAACCAAATGGTTTCGAAAGAGACAGTTTTAAATGGTCTCAAAACAGATGATTTTGACTTTAATGGTTTTCCGATGCTTTTGCTCTACTCGAAGGCATAATCCAAATGTTTTGATCGAGAGGATTTTCAAAGGTTTCCAAGGGGGTAAAATTTTAAATTGTTTCAAAAGGTTTCCATACGTTTTAAATTAAACCCAAAGTGCTTTCGAAAGGATCGAGTTTTGTTTGTTTCGATAGGTCTTAATGAATGGTTCTAAAAGGAGTGGTTCCCTAGGGTTTCAAAAAGGTTAGAACGAAAGGTTTTTCCTATGTTTTCGAAAGGCAATATTAAAAGTTTTGAAATAAGGATGTCTTGGATATTAAAGATTTCAAAGAGAAGGTTTTTATGCTTTCGAAAGGAAGAATTTGAATGTTTTTGAAAGAAAGGATTTGGCCTTTTGGCTTAAGATAAGTAAAGGGATTTTACTTGGTTTCCAAAGAGGTACTTCCGATGGTTTCGAAAGAGGCACTTTCAATTATTTCGAAAGAGTTACTTTCAAGGGTTTCAAAGGGGTTGTTTAAAAGTTTTTAATAATGGTTTCAAATATATTAAATAGGCAGAATAGCCTAAATGTTTCAACTTAAAAAGGACTTTAACTTATTTTGAGAGGGTAGTTAATGCTCATTCAATCTCATCAACATTATTTTGAGTAAAGTACATATAACATGGCAAAATAACTTAGAATAAAGCTAAGATTATATTTTCCTTGTATAAGTATGGTTCAAAAGGTTAAATTGCCTTGAAAGGATTTTCGAGGAAAAAGGTGAAGGGGGTTAACCCTAAGAAAATGATTCAGATAGATAATCCATTTTGATTCTGACAGTTAGTCCAGTTTGTAGACAGTTAGCCCAGTTTGTGGACAGTTAGCCCAGTTTGTGGGTAGTCAGCCCAATTTTCGGACAGATGGTCCATTTCGTACTTGTGGATAGACAGTCCATTATTTACTTGATTACATATTAACAGACTTAGCTATTATTATCATTATTATACCAGTTTGATTAACCAGTTTGGTTGTAGGAAAGGATTTGCAAAATATATGTTTTAAAGAGAATATTAGTGTGGGAGAACCCATTCTGCTAAGTGGCATGGTCTCACTTAGTATCGATAAATTGAGATGTAACAGTATTATTCACACCAGGCTTGACTCGAACATTTATTTCCCCTTAAACTTTGTGGTGCTCAAAATTTATTTGATTAGGCTGAGAGTTAATGTTTTCAAGTTTAGAAATTTTGACAAATAAAGCTTTCGAAGACGAGAAGGTGGCGACGGATAGCTAATTAGGAGTTACTTATTGTTTTATTTATTTCCGCTATGTATTCAGTCAAATATGACTATATTGACTCTGATCAACCAAGGGGCATCGTCATATGTCGCTCTTGGCATATTTTGTAATGAAACGATATGGAATTATGTAACTTGGATATGAATTTGTTTTGAAATGTAATCGGTAAAATGTTGTTTTTTGAAAATCTTTGATTTTGTTCATATTCTAGTGCTTCTGATATTATGGATACCATTAGCATTACCGAATTTTATAACCAAATGTTAATACTATGGATGACTATAGCATCTGTAGCACTTAGCTTTTGGCCTCAAGATACGGGTTGTTACAACCTGGTTTTAGTGCATAGGCTAATGAAAAAAATCTTTAAACTAAAAATTGTTTTTAAAACATAATCCTATAAAACTAGAGTAAGATTGGGACATGGTATAATGCTATAGTAACATACTTGTATTTGCTATACATAGGTATACGCTTTATCTATATTCTCCTATCCTTGTTAGGTTATTTTTCCATATCTCACGAGGTTTGAATAAAGATATGGTTGGTAGAAGAGGAAGAGTTGATGCAGGAGGGGAGGGCACCGATGGGAATGCCAGACCTAGTAGAAGGAGGACCCAAGTCAAACACAAGCAGAGAATGTAGGTGTTGGAGTCCCGCAAGTGGACATAGGAGCTACGTATCAGTTTTTTGTGAATATGATGCAAGCTGGAATTGTAGCTGGAATGGTAGGAGGAGATGCTATAGGTGCAGGAGTTCTAGAAGATCGGTAGTTGGCTATTATGCAAAGCTGAGGAGATTTTATGCTAAGCTTGGAGGGAAGACATTTCTAGGAAAAGAGGATGCTATAGAGGTGGAAAATTGGTTGTTGCACTGTGAGAGAATCTTTGCAGACTTGGGGCTCAATGATGAGCATAAGAGGAGGCTTGTTTGAGACTACTTCAAGGAGCAACTTTGTTTTGGTGGAACATTGTTACGACTGGTGTGGATGAGGTAACTTTGACGCGGGAAAATTTCAAGAGGAGGTTCCAGGAGAGGTTCATGTCTGCGATGGCACAGTCAACTCTAATTAGAAAGTATGTTGAGTTAGAGCAAGGGGAGATGACTATTTTAGGGTATGCTTGAAGGTCCGAGGAGTTGGCCAGATTTAGGGATGCTTCAGTAGATACTGTAATAAAAAGGAATGAGAAGTTTATTAAGGGGTTGAAGCCTGAGTTAGCTAGGGCTACATTACCCCATAGTGGAGATGGCCTTAAGGCATGAGGAAATTCTTGATTCTCTAGAGAAGAGTAAGGCTAAGACGGTCTAGGTTGGGAAGACTTAGAAGAGGAAGTTCTTTCCTAAGAAGGGTGCTCAAAAGGGTGGAGCAGCTAAGAAAGGGAAATCTAAGATAATTTGCTTCATGTGCGACAAAAAGGAGCATTTTGCTAATGAGTGTCGTGCTGGAAAGGCAAAGAAAGTAGTCGGGAAGAAGAATGTTAGGTGCTTCAATTGTGACCAGATTGGCCATTATAAGAGCTAGTGCAAGGAGCCCGCTAAGGATGTAAAGGGCAAGGTGTATGCATTGGAGCCTGCTACTTCGAATCCAACGGCCCAAGAGAAGGGAGAAGTAGTTTTGGGAGCTACGCTTTAGATTCATGGTATGCCTGTTAGCATTCTATTTGATACTGGTGCATCACATTCTTTTATATCTATTGTTTAGTAGATAAGCTTAACATAGAACCTACATATTTAGTTACTTCCTTACGCATTGCGAATCTAGTAGGAGGGTATGCAACTCTAGGGTTAAGATGTGACCAGTTAGAGTTTGACTTGTTAGGCCATGCTTTTGTTTGCATTTGCATGTGTTTGATTTTGTAGGGTTCGGGATTATTCTTGGGATGGATTGGTTAAGTGAGTACGATTCCATGATATTTTGCCAGGATAGAAAAAAATCGCATAGACATCCTGATTGTAGTGATCCGATAGTTTATACCGTAGAAGGTTCTAATGGTGAGGTGAATGATTTGTTGGTGTTATAGAGTTGAAAGATGAGTTGAGTCGAGTTTTTGTGGTTAGAGAAATCTTCAAATGTGTTTGAGCTTGTAATAGGATTGTCACTGAAATGAGCTGTAGAGTTTCAGATAGATTTGGTTCCAAGGGCAGAACCAGTGAGTAAGCCACCGAGCGAGATGACCCCTATAGAGATGAGGGAGTTAAAGGTGCAGCAGGTGGATTTGGAAGGCAAGAGTTTTATCAGGCCGACTAGTTTGCGTTGGGGAGCAACCTTAGTGTTTGCTTAAGTGGCCGAATGGATCGTTAAGGCTGTGTACCGATTATCACAAGTTGAATGAGAGGACGATAA
Source organism: Allium cepa (assembly GCA_030765085.1). Lineage (NCBI taxonomy): Eukaryota > Viridiplantae > Streptophyta > Magnoliopsida > Asparagales > Amaryllidaceae > Allium > Allium cepa. The sequence continues at coordinate 735,602,840 of CM060938.1, read as the reverse complement.
GGAATCGATATCAATTTTCGAGGATTAATAATTTTTCGACCAAATGAGAGCCAAGGTATTCTCGCAGTTGTATGTAACGATAGGCTTCCATCGGCCCATAGTGGCAGAGGATAGAATACCTTTGACGTTGTTTAGGACAAGATATAGGTCGTACGAATGGTTGGTTATGCTGTTTGGACTTACTAATGTGTTGGCTTTCTTTGTGGATTTGATGTGCCGAGTTTTCCAAGGGCGCTTGGAAAGGTTCGTATTGATTTTCATAGTTGATATCTTTATGTACTCCAAGGGTGAAAGAGAGCATAGAGTTCATCATGCTGAGGCAGCATCGGCTGAAGGCGAAGTTTTCAAAGTGTCATTTCTGTAAGAAGGAATGAAATTTCTAGGTCATGTAGTCTCAGGGAAAGGGTTGTCAGTAGATCTGACTAAGATTGAAGCACTGAAGAGCTGGAAGAGACCCAATACACTAACAGAGATAAAGAGTTTTTTTTGCATTGGCTAGTTATTATTGGAGGTTCATTAAGGATTTTTCACGGGTAGCGGCACTGATTACAAGCTAATGAGAAAGGATGTAAAGTTTGTATAGACCGATAAGTGTGAGGAAGCATTCCACAGTTTGAAAAACTTATTGACCCATGCACCTATGTTGATTGTTCCAAAAGGGAATCAGGATTTGGTGGTTTACGTAAATGCATGTGGAACAGGATTAGAAGCTGTGCTTATGCGTAGAGGTAAAGTGATTGCCTATTCTTTTAGATAGCTTAGACCGCATGAGGTCGGATATCTGACGCATGATTTGGAATTGGCCGCAGTAATTTTTGCATTGAAGGTGTCACATTATCTTTTGGGAGAGAGGCTTGAGTTATATATAAAACATAAGTCGTTAAAGTATTTGTTCTCTTAGAAGGAGCTAAACATTACACAGCAGAGGTGGTTAGAGTTTATTGCTGCTTATGATTTTGGGATTGAGTACACAACGGGGAAAGGCAACAATGTTTTCGATGCACTTAGCAGGAAATATCAGAATGCAATGTTGGAAATGATTGCTAAGTGGAAAGATTTGAAAGCATTAGCACATTGCAGAGTGCAGTGGAGATCTTAGGCTGGGTCTAGCGGTGAAACCGTTGTTATCCTATTTGGAAGCTCGACCAGTGATGATCGAAAAGATTACTTCTAAATAGAAAGAGGATCCGGTATTAGCTAAATGGATCAAGAAGTCAAGAGATAGAACCGAGAGCGATGACTTGAAAAATTTCAGTCTTGACAAGAATGGGAGGTTGAGAAAGAAAGGAAGATTATGTGTTCCGAGTGTAGAAACCATAAGGAAAGAAGTCTTGGAGGTTCCATCGATCGAAATTCTCTATTCATTCAGGTGGTACTAAAATGTATTAGGATATGGAGAGAAGTTTCTTCTAGGAAGGAATGAAGTGGGATATTGGCTTATTGATAAAGCAGTGCTTAATTTTCCAATAGGCAAAAACCGAACACCATAAGCTAAGTGTGCTTCAGCCATTGGACATTCCAGTATGGAAGTGAGATTCTATTTCTATGGATTTTATTAAAGGGTTGCCAAGGTCGAATAGGAGAAATGATTGTATATGGGCCATAGTGGAAAGAATGACCAAGAGTGCCCATTTCATTCCAGTTACGTCAACCAGAACAGCATTTGCTTTGGCAAGGTTATTCATGAAGAATGTAGTTAGACTGCATGAAATTCCTAGTAGTATAATAAGTGATAGAGATCCCTTATTCACTAGCGAGTTCAGGAAGAGTCTTTAGGAAGTTTTGGGAACCAAGCTCAAGATGAGTATCGCTATCTTCTACAGATAGATGGGCAAATGAAGAGAGTTAACAATCTTGGAAGATTTGTTAATAGCTTGTGTTCTAGATTTCGGGGGATTATGAGAAGACCATCTGCGTTTAGTCGAATTTTCGTATAACAAAAGTTATTTGACTAGTATTGGGATGGCTTCGTTTGAATCTTTATATGGAAGGCCATGCAAAACTCCCGTATATTGGTTAGAGACTGGGGAAAGGTTAATTCTTGGTCTGGATTTGGTTTGGGAAGCTACAGAAAAGATTGAGGTCGTTCGGGCTAGAATGAAGGAGGCTCAGTCTAGGCAGAAGATTTATGCAAATAAGATATAGAAAGATTTAGACTTCTTAATTGAAGACCAGGTTTTTTTAAAGTGTCACAGATGAAGGGTGTGGTTATATTTGGGAAATCAGGAAAGTTAGCGCCGAGATTCATTGTACCTTTTCCTATTATTGAGAGGATCGGGAAACTAGCATATAGAGTTGAGTTACTGAGCAGTTTGGCAGGAGTTCATGATGTTTTCCATGTTTTTCATCTCAGTAAGTGTGTTAGAGACCCGGAGACTACTATTTCATCGAATGTGCTAGATGATTTAGTGGTAGAACCGGATTTGACTATAGTAAGAAAGCCTATTCGTATTGTTGCAAGAGATGAGAAGAAGCTTAGAACCAAGACAGTCAGATTAGTCAAAGTCCAGTGGAGCAATGATAACATGGACTATACTTCAGAGAATGAGAGCAGGATTAGAGATATTTATCCAGACATGTTTGATGGTATGTTTACCGTCTTGTTTGATTTGTTGTGTACTTTATCGTAATTTTAAGGACGAAATTCTTTTTGGAGGGGAGTTTGTAACACCTCATATTTTTGGTAGCATTATTTAGGATATTTACTTATTTAAATTAAATAAAATAATGTGTTGATTAGTGGATTGAGATTTGATTTAATTAAAGGATAGCTTTGCCATGTAACCTATGAATTAAAATAAGAGTTAAACTGAAATAGAGTAATGGTAAAATAGGAAAGAGGCCATTCCAATATCCCTTAAACTTGGTCGTGTATTCCCCTATACATGTTCATTTCATTTTATTAAAAATTTTAACAAGAGGTCGGCCACCATTAACAAGAGAAAGAGGAAGAAGATAAAGAAAAACTACGTAGATGCTTAAGCAAATCAAATCCATTCACATCTCAATCTCTTTAATCTCTAAAGCTAAGATGAATAACTTTTACATCTCATATTTATTTGTTCTTAGTTTTAAGATGAAATCCGAGATAATTTGCATTGACTTGCCATATTTTTGAATGATGGAATGAATATATATACTTGTTAATGATTTATGGTTGTTCATATAGATTTTATAACATGTTTTATATGAAAACCATATTAAATGACATTTAAATGTCTTGCAATTTTTTATATAGACTGGAAATATTATTTTGGAGATAGGTATCAATTTTTAGTTTTTTTGTGGAATTTATATGAATTTTCTAGTAAAGAAAATGTAAAATTGGGTTATAAATTATTTACGGTTAAATAATAAAAGGTTAGGCTCGAAATTTTTTATATGTTGGAAACATATTAAAATATTCTGGAATTTTTGTAGAATTTTCCTAAGTGTTTTAATGGGTATATAAAGTTATTTAAGGTATGAGACTTAAATGTTTTTACATATATATAAAAGGAGAAGGGACTTTTTGTAAATAATTTTAATAGTTACTTCTGAAAATTACATCATATTATAGTGGAAAAGAAAAGAGGCAACCAATCGAAATTTGACACGTAAAGCAGGTTAGGTGAAAAGAACTATTTGCTATATGTTTTTACCATTTTGTGCTTTTGGCACCTGCTTCCGCCATGGTTGGCTTTCGAATAAGTCCCTCCACCTTCAACACCATCGAAACCAATGTGCATGGTATCAATATATTGTTATGTAGTGAATTGGATAGAAGGCGAAAGGTATGTAGTCAAAACCAGGGGTTCTGAAGATGTTGAGGCATCTTTTTGCTTTTAAATTAAAAATGCGCCTGCTTACTTTCGACTAAATGGCTTTCGACTGAGTAGCTTTCGACTTGGTTAGCTTTCGACTCGTTTTAATGGATTTAAAGAAATGGTTTCGATTGGATTATGCCTTTGTTTTTTAAAAAACTATTTTCGACTAAGTCAAAGCCTTTTGTTGTCGCCTTTTTATCTTTTGACCAAGATGGTTTCAAAAGGGTTGCTTTGTTTTTAAAATATGGCTACTTCTCCAATTCTTTCGAAGGGATGGTTTTGACACCAACACTTCTTACTTAGGAAATGGTTTTGAAACAGATGCTTTCGACTTAAATATTTTAAAGACCCTTTTTCTATGATTGAAATAAAACCCAAACGATTTCGAAAGAGATAGTTTTAAACGGTCTTGAAACAGATGCTTTCGACTTTAATGGGTTTCTGATCCTTTTGCTCTACTTGAAGGCATAATCCAAATGGCTTCGACCGAGATGATTTTCAAAGGTTTCGAAGGGGTATATTGTTGAATGGTTTCGGAAGGTTTCTACATATTCTAAATTAAACCCAAAGTGCTTTCGAAAGGATTGAGTTTTGACTATTTTGAAAGATTTTAATGAATGTTTCAAATGGGGTGGTTCCTCAAGGTTTCAAAAGGGTTAGAAGAAAAGGTTTTTCCTATGTTTTCGAAAGGCAATTTTAAAGATTTTTAAGAAGGATGTCTAGGATTTTAAAGCTTTTGAAGGGAAGGTTTTTATGCTTTGAAAGGAAGAATTCGAATGGTTTTGAAAGAAAGGATTTGACCTTTTAGCCTAAGATAAGTAAAGGGGTTTTACTTAGTTTCAAAAGAGGTACATTCAATGGTTTCGAATGGGTTACTTTTAAGGGGTTCGAAGGAGTTATTTAAAAGTTTTAAACAATGGTTTGGAATAAATTAAATAGGCATAATAGCCTAAGTCTTTCATGTTAAAAGGGAATTTAACTTATTTTGAGAGGGTAGTTAATCCTCATTAAATCTCAGCAATATTATTTTGAGTAAAGTATATATAATATGGCAAAATAGCTTAGAATAAAACTAAGATTATATTTTCCTTGTATAAGTATGATTTAAAAGGTTAAATCATTTTTAAAAGGTTTTCAAGGAAAAAGATGAAGGGTAGTTAACCCTAATAAAATGATTCAGACAGATAATCCATTTTGATTCGGAAAGTTAGTCTAGTTTGCGGACAGTTAGTCTAGTTTGCAAGCATTTAGCCCAGTTTTCATACGGATAGCCTATTTTCTACTTATGGACAGATAGTCCATTAGTTACCTGATTATAGCTTAATGGACTTAGCTATTATTATCATTATTATATTAGTTTGATTAACCAGTTTGGTTGCAGGAAATAATTTGGAAAATATATGTTTTAAAGAGAATATTAGTGAGGGGAAACCCGTTCCGCTAAGCGGTGTGGTCTCACTTAATATCAGTAAATCGAGATATAACGTATTATTTACACTAGGCTTTATATCTAACTCAAAGTTTTTATTTCCCCTTATACTCTTTTGTGCTCAAAATTGATTTGAGTAGGCTGAGGATTAAGGTTTTTGGATTTAGGAATTTTTGTGAAAAAAGCTTCCGGAGATGAGTAGGTGGCTGACGGATAGCTAATTAGGAATTACATATTGTTTTGATTATTTTCTCTATGTATTAAGTTAGATATGACTATATGGACTCTGATCAACCAATGAGGCATCGTCATATGTCGCTCTTGGCGTATTTTTTAATGATTATGTTTAACTTTTACTTGGGAATGATATGGAATTATGTAACTTGGATATGAATTTTTTTTGAAATGTAATCAGTAAAATGTTGAATTTTGGAAATCTGTAATTTTACTCATATTCGAGTACTTCTGATATTATGGATACCATTAGCATTACCGTATTTTGTCACTAGAAGTTAATACTATGGACGAATGCAGCATCTGTAGCACTTAGCATTTAGCCTCAAGATACGGGATGTTACATGGATGGTTTTTTTAATAATCCTTGCTTGATCATCAGACATTCCATTGACCATCCTGCTTGGATGGGTGCTTTGACCTAGCCCGGCAGTGGGACTAAAGGGTTAATTACTCCTTTTGTATTGCTTCTTTGGCCAGGCTCGAATGCGGAACCATAGGCTTTTCATCCATCTTCTATGGATGGGTGCTTTGACCAGGCTCAATGGCACGATCAAAGGCTTAATTGACAATCACTATTTGGATGGTTTCTTTGATTAAGCCCAAAAGCGAGACCAAAGGCTTTTCATCCATTTCACTTAGATGGGTACTTTGACCTGGCCCTATGATTGAATCAGATGCTTAATTGACCAACGCTCTTTGGATGCCTACTTTGGCCAGATCTAAAGGACGAACTAAAGGCTTTTTGTCCATCTTCCTTAGATTGGTGCTTTGATCAGGCCGGACAGCATGATAAAAGACTTAATTAACCCTTGTGAACTTGCTAGTTTTTCGAAATTCAATAAAATGATGATTGCATATTTTTATTGGGTATTTCGTCAACTATGGAGGATCACGCCTCTGACGCATCTCGTTAGCTATGACACACCTCATGACCTTGTGATTGGATGATTATCAGCAATGCGGTTGTTCGACTCTTTGATATGAAATCGATACATCGTCAATATTTTAAAATTTAGATACTGAGCATGTGTGTGCTTTGCTGAAGCAAAGTATTAGCCCAAGTTCAATACTTATAGGCCATTTAGGCAAAATCTAGTTTCTGATCTAAAATACATTCAGCAAGTAATGACAATTTGTACACATATTCTTTTCATATCTATGTATCACTTAAATGTCTAGGGTTTGGTATAAGGTAAAAATCTTAATTAATATCAGTATTTAATTATATAGGTCACTTTAAAGTTCTTAGCTTAATCCAATAACTTTTATTAACTAACTATTCTACCCTTGCTAGAGATTTTGAATTTAGATTTACATACACTTTACAGTGATTTTGAACCTCCACAATGGAGGAGACAAAACCTCTCTTAAGTAACGTTTCACTTCAAGTATTTCAACATGTACCCAACTCTTTTGCATGCTTGACCATAACCAAAGTATAGTCTTCATACTTGTGATGACCTGGAATTTCTAGATATTTGAAATTGAAATATTTAGTTGATTTTAAATATTTGAAAGCTAGTTTAACGTGAATTTCAAATATCACTATTTATTTGGAAATTAAATTTATTGAATTTAATTATTGGAAGTTGGGTAAATGGTTGAATCTGAAATTTTAAGCTTGTTATAAATTGTTTAAAAGCTTGTGAAATTTATATTGATAGTATTGAAGATAGTAAAAGTGTTAAACTTGAATTTGGAAGTGTTTTGTTAAGTTTTGAAAATATATTGTTTAAATTGACATTTAAAAATAGCTTTTCGGGACACACTCTTGGATTTCGACGAAACTAGTTCCATTGGATCCGTAATAGTGTTTTATTATCGGATTTCAATTTTCATGGTGTTTAGAGTGATCGTTCGACCGTACGGTAGATAAACGTGCTGAAATCTATATTGAAAATTTAATATAATAACTGGGTCCAAAAAGCTATCTTCTCCATACGATCGAATTAGAACTCGAAACCTTTTCCAGTGCGTATGAAATAGGGGTATAACATAATAAATGCCTATCGGCATGCCTCGATAGGAAGTCAAAATTTTAAGTCACAATTTCGTGACGATTCAAACTTGAATTTAAATAACACACACACACACACACACACACATATATATTCTAGTCAAAATTTATTCACATCAATTTTTTTTACCACTGTAATCTGACACCTGTACACAAAAGAAAACACAATTCCCCATTTGTCAAGCATGCGATAGAATTTAAAGCACGTAGTACATACAAAAAAAGGAAGAGATCGAACACGGTTAAAATAAGGAAGTGGCCGATCCAGTTTTCCCCTTCTTCCCTCTCTTTAAAATGAAAATCGGGTATACTTCAAAAAAATTGTAGTTTATTTTCCTCCATCGATTCTCAAATCGAAATCAAGACGATTTACCAAATTTGTAGTCGTTCGATTTCTTATAATTAGGGAACGCAATCACTTCGAGGAGGTTGCACGATTCGAGGTCCGTGATGGAGAAGGCGGGAGAAGTTACAGCGGTAGTGGAGATGGCACGCATAGTGGGGTTGCAGAAGAGCGACGATACGTGGTGGACTCGTGTTTGAACTCGAGGATGCATGCAAGTCTTGGTTTTGGGAGTTGCGAATAGGGGTTGTCTCGGTTGGAGGTTGCGTGCTCATTGGAGGCCGGAGTTCCTTGGGTTCGAGCAGGATCTTCGTGTTCAGCATATGGAATTAGCATGTGTTTATTTAGGTTTAATAAATAATACATATATGTATGTATTTATTAGAGGAAAATATATTTATGTCATAGTAAAGTTTTAAAAAAGGAAAAGCTGTTTAAGAATTTAATAAAGTTAATTACTGTTTTATTTGTACAGAAAAGAAAAGGAGGATTTTTTTAAAAAAAAAATTATAATACACCCACATATTTTAATATGTATAAGAAAATAATAAATAGGTATATATGTATAAGATTTGAAAATATAGGATTTTTAAATGTGAAATTTTATATAAAATTTGATTTTTCATACATGTAGTTTCAAAAGAGAATAAATATACATATATACCTATTTTCATATACTAGTTTATTTATTTATTCATTATGGAGATTAATTTGTGTAATAAACTTATCTAATTATTTTGGTCACCAAAAGTATTTTTATTAAAGGAAATGTAGTTTAATTTTTTTATTAAATAAGTAAATAGTAATTAATTGTTTGATTAATTCAAATATTAATAAAGCTTAAAATGTGCATACACGGTCAAAACCGAGCAAGTGGCTGCAAACAAAATCAAAGATGAGTTAATCTCACTCATCTGGATTGTTATATAAATTTTAATAGTTAAATTTAAATTTTGGTTGAACGATTGAATTGACTAGATGTGGTATATTATATAGTAGTATATACTATATATTGGAGTGATTGATTTCCGGCATTATATAGCGGATGAGACCCTATGTGTCGCATAATAGCGAATGAGACCCTATGCGTCGCATAATAGCGGATGAGATAATATAACCCCATATACCGCCATATTCCACCTCGAAGTGGAATTGGTATTTTATATTGTGCTAACATCTGTGGATGCAGAGAAACAGGTTAGAGGGATCCAACTGAATTCCTCAAAATATTTAGATTTTTTTAAATACTCTGTGTTATGATTTATTGGATAATCTATGATAGATTACAATGGTAATTGGAAATAACGGATGCTCTGGTTTGATTGAATATATTTGGGTATACTGAGTTACCAAAAATATATAGATTGGATTTTTAAAAAGAAAATAAAAGGAGAGAATTTGTAAGTAAAATGATTATAGAGAATTTGGGATAAATTAAAGAATGAATTGAAAAAGAATAAAAGTGGATTTTTAAATTTTAATAAATAAATTCCGAGTATGGGAAAGGAGATTTTGAATAAAAGGGAAAATAATGAATTTTAAAACCTAAGTGATATTATTTAAAGAAATAAAGAATTTATTTTAAAATTCAAGGTTTAAATCTATTGGAAAGGATAAAGAAGGAATTTGGAAAAGTATGAAATTGGTAATTTCAGTTAAATAAGATTTTAAATCATAATTAAAGAAGTAAAATATGAAGTTACTGGGTTTTGAAATAAAAATGGAGTAAGTAAAGGAATTTATTTGAAATGGAGTAACATCTGAAAATCGATTTGGGAATTTATTTAGAATTTGAAATTGTGTTTTAAAAGAAGATGAGACTATGAAATTTATAAAATGGGTTTATAAAGTGAAATAAGATATCAGTGGATATTTGAAAATATAAATTTCACGATGGAAATTTATGAAGGAATATGTAATTTGTTTTAAAAATAAATAGTGGTTTATTTTTTAAAAAAGATGTGGAAGAGGAAGTGTAATTCCATGAAAAGTCAAGTACGGTTTTTTTCAAGCAGATTTTTATGTATAAGTTGAAAATTTTAAAGATGTTTTGAAAGAATGGTTTTGTGAAATTATTATTTAAGTCGTTTAAAATTTAAATATTTATTTAAATTAATTATAGTAGTAATTATTTGAAAGGTTTGACTAGTATTATGATTTTACGGATAAATATTAATATTTATATTTTATAAAATAGTTTTATTTTAAAGATAGTTTGATTAAAATTTTAATGGAAACTTGTATAGAATTTCGTATCTCTTATTTTAAAATGTAGTTTGGCTTAACTTTTATTTAAAAAAAATTAGTTTTATGTTTTATAAAGTAGTTTTATTTTTAATATCTTTAAAGTATATTTTTGAATAAAGGGTTTAAGTAGTTTTAATTCAAATGTTTTAAAGTATAATTTAGAATAAGTGATTTAAATTATTTTAAAATCTAAGGTATTTGTACTTTGTGATTTTAAGTGGAAATAGAAAATATTTGAGGAATTTATTCCGTGAGAGAAAGATGGTTTGAAACTGTTTTCAAAAGGGATGAAGTACGGAAAATAGCTTGCGAAATTATTTGAAATAAATAATTTGAAAAATTATTTGATCTGGTGATTGATTGTGAATGTTATTTGATAGTTAAATAACCGACCATCAATATTGGCCAATACGCTGATCATTTCGAAGAGATCGGGATCAGAATTTATTTTTTGAAAACCACTTCGATCCAGTTTGAACGTTTTCGTGAGGAAGACAAGAGCTTGGAGTCGAAGTTGGAGCAGTGAAGTGCAAGGGCTAATCGCTACTAATCCTAAGGGTGATTCCAAAATGGATGCAGTAGGAGTAGTGCCTTCGGTTCCGTTTGAACCCATAATGGACTTGTATGAACGAATGCTTTCAGAACATCGACAAGAGGACCATGAGCATTCTAAGTGATTGTATGCTAAAAAGGTAACGCATAGCCTCGAGCCTCAATAACCGGGAATGGCTAAAACAGTGGAGGTGCACATAAGGCTAAGTGGCTAGCAACCAATTAGGGTAAGGTCACCCCTGTCTAGATGTCCCTTTATATATTCGACTGTGTGGGCGGTTGTTGTTCCCAACCGCGGGGTGAACTTATTCAGACTATCCATTAAGAGGTAGCTCCGGTCTTGTGATGCAGGGGATCAAGGTGGATCCTCGGTACGGTGATCTAGACCACGTACTGTGACGGGCGGTACCCCAGTAGCCCTGTCATTGATGGAAATCCATTCTCCCTAGTGCCTTTACGGTTTTTGTTTGTACAACCCACTTTGTGGCTAGTTGCTGCAATTTAATAATGTAACAATTTCGGCTATTTGAATAAGTATTTGTATATAGACACTATTATAATATCAGAGGATTTTATAAGAAATGTTTTTGTTATCGTAAGGTAAAAAACTGACATGTTTATTTGTGGCGTGGTCTTACCAGATACCTTTGATTTCAAAGGATTTTGAAAACTTTAATAATCCAATTGAGTGTATTTTCTCACGTTGATTTTCCAGACTAACTCGGGTGTTACTTAACTACAATGCTCGGGTAAGACCGAGTATTATAGGTACAGGAAAGGATGACGTGAAGCTCAGGAGACGAGCTGGATGACGAGACGTAATATACGTACTTGATGTATATTTCTGCTATGTTGTAAGTTGTATTGTCAGTTTGGTAAGGACAAGTTAATATAACTGTCCATTTGTGTGTTATAGATGTTGTCAAACTCTGATATTGTATTCTGATGATGTATGTATAAAACTGATATATTTTTCTTCGTGGAAAAATCAATTATCATCTATTATATTTTATTCTACTGCGATGGTAAGATTCTGATATTGTAACTAAGCAACGACCAATAGTATGAAAAGCATTGCAAACACTCGTCTCAAAAGACATATCAATTCAACGCTCATGGTTACAAAAACATTCATAACTGTAATTGATAAAACACCACTTCTAAGTAATTTCTACTTATATACGTTTAATGTACATTACATCAGAAATAACTTTTCACGGCGTTCAAAAAACATTGTAATAAGATATGACGTCACTAGGAACATTGTATAACGACAGGCTTTCATAGTTACGGAACTTTTGATGGCACGTGAAAAACACTACTAAAATTCCAATTTGGTAATGTTTTTATTGAGTGGAATATATTCTCCTACAGAATTTTTGCTTTGAAAATTTTATTATGTTTACATCTTGCTGTAAATGATGTTCATAGTTGTGTTTGTGTTTTCATCTACAATTGATAAAATTTGTTTAAAATTTGTCATAATGTTTACAATTTTCTGTCAAAAATGTTTGCATTAGTGTTTTATATTTTCAAAAATAATTAACAAATTAATGTAATTAACTTTTCATAACATTATAAATATTTGTGGTATTAATATGCATTAACTCATAGAAGTAATGACCGCGTGGATTAAACGTCGCCTTTTGATATTATTATTTTTACAGCATTCTCTTTCTGTTGTACTATCACAATATCATTACACTGTTTTTGAACCTAGTTCAACCAACTAGTATACATAACTTATATGAATAGAACTCAATGACTATCATATAAATGCATAACTATTAATTATTTCCATAAAACAAGCTTAATACAATATTTATAAACAAAGTCAACATCCATAAATCAAGTTTACATAATATCCATAAAACGAGATAGCATCTATAAACTAAGTTCACACATTTTTCTTCGTTAATGCATAAGATGACTTACTTCATATTTCTGCAAAAAGGCTCCATTTATGTTAATGATGCATGGACTATTGCTTTCATACTGGAAATTAGAGTAAACAAGGATTACAACCAGAAAGTAATAAATATGAAAAAGCTTCTTAAAGTGAAATAGTCTATGTGAATACATGTTACGTACTAACTACTTTATCTAGTCTCAACCGTATACCATATTTCCATTCTATCCACTACCTTCTCCACATCTAGTTTATTTAGATTTAATCCATAAAGCCTAAATACATTCTCTTTATTTCATACAAGTAAAAGAAAGAAATGCATCTCGAGAATTTTCAGTATTACAATGTTGTGTGTGTGAGAGAGAGAGAGAGAGCCAGCAAATGTGTTGCAGTTGACCTAAATCTACAAAGTTAAGGAAAACACTCTAATTGGTTCAGAAGAACTACATTGTCCAACGAATTATCAAAACCATCAGTAAAGCCATCCTGTCATTCACACTTATTTCTGAGTTAGCATTTATCAATTTAGTTGAAAAACTATAAAGATCAGCATACCCGAACATAATTACACCTAGAGGTAATAAAACCATCAGCGATCTTAGGTTCAGTTTGATGAAGAAGGTTAGCCGAATCACACTTTAAGTATGGAACACACATTACCAATCTAGACTAAAGCCCTAGTAGATAATGAGCACTACTGCTGGCCTATTAAAAAAGAAAATCCAAGTACTATCAATCCGGTCCAACAAACTAGCAAAATGAAATCCTGCAGTCAAAGAAAATTGTACCTGCCAGGACTGTAAAGTTTTTGCCATGAACTTAGCAACTAAACGTATCCACTCAGCATAAATTTCTACTCCCACTAACTTAGACAACTAAAATGAACAAAATTTGTACATTAGGATCCAACAAATTCAATAAATTCAGGTAAAAGCTACTTGATGTTGCCAACTCGTTAAAGATTAAACATAAATGACAACTGAAATTAAAGAATAGTGTAAGTATTCAAATTAGGTTATGATTATCTGCAGGGCCGGCCTAAGCTAGTTGGTTGCCCTAGTCTAGATTTTAAATTAACCAAAAAAAATCATCATCTGGTAGGACTTGAACTCAAGCCACCTCACTAAACAAACAACACAATAACCACCGCACTGCTCATGCACTTAGAAATGTTAGTATAAAAAGATATTTTATCTTAGTAAATAATAAACCATCACCACAACCACCATCCGTTGCCACTGTCGGATCGGTTGCCCTAAGCGGTTGTCTCGCTCGCCTTGCCCTGGGACCAGGCCTGATTATCTGGAACACTTGAGTAAGGTTATAAACCTAGTCAAATATGTTGATCATAAGTTGATGGATGATAGCTTTGCATTCTTGAGATGTCATTATGCGATTTCTTTATTGCCTAAGTCGTTTTACACAAATTTACAAACCATGGATGGCGTTGTCGGCCATAAAAGCTCTCCACTAAAGCTTTATTTTTGCAAGGTAGAAAAAATGAAAATAAAGAAGAAGATCTGATCAGAATTTTTCCTCCCTTTTTGGAGGGTACCCTATATTTATAGATTCCAACAGTTGGATTGACACCACGTGTCTCCTTGAGTGAGCGAATAGAGGATGTGATTTCTATAAGCAAAACTGGTGTCGCGTGGAGATTAATATGCGATGGCTCAAAGAAATATTCATAATAAATTATTTTTCTTATTTCAAATCGTAGATTTACCTCACAACAGCTTTTATATACCATGAAGGCTTTACTTAGTTCATGATGGTTTCCGACTGATTGGTTTAGTGATTCATCACAATAACCTTGTAATTTTGCTTTATGGGAACACTTCATGACAACTTCGCACGATGGATTTATGGAACTCTTTGAGATAGCTTTTCCTTAATGCTAGAAATACCACAAGACGACCTTTAAGGACTCTTGGCGATGGATTTTTCTTTGAGAATAGTACACAATAATCTTTAGAGACTCTTGGCAATGGCTTTGTCTTTGAGAATAGTACACGACGATCGTTGTTTACCATTTGAAGATTGCATACGACAGCTGTTTTCAACTATCCACGTAACTCAACCATATTGCCTTATCCATCACTTCATGATAGCTCACCCATATTGCCTTATCCAACTTTTCATGATAGCTCAACGACATTGCCTTATTCAACCATTCGCGATAACTCTACAAGGCTTGCCACAACAACTTTTCGGAACTATCTTGATGGACCCACCAAACTCTTTGTGAAGGCTTCAAAAGAGCGCTTCCTAGTGTTTATTTCAGATTTTTCACGATGGCCCTATCAAACCTTCTATGATGACATCCATTTGTGTTATTAGTTTGCGTTGCTTTGTTTGCACATGATGACTTAATTACTTTGTTTTGCTACTTCGAGATGATCATAAGGGAGTTGTAGGATTTCTCGCTATGGCTTGTTATTTTATCAAGCGATCACTTGAAGATATATTGCGATGGCTCTATTTGTTAGCGATAGCTTCATTCATCCACGATAATCCTATGCATGTACAAGGCTTTCTTATGCATGATGGATTCAACAAAATGCGATGGCCTAAATAAGGCATGATGGCTTCCATTAACACATGAAGGTCCCCTAAAATAGGATGCAATGAGTTCAAACTTGTTCTTGTCATTTTAGGAGTAACACTTGCCCTTTACATCGTATAAGAAGATTCTTATGCTTTAGCTTAAGAAAACTTTTATTCTTGCATTGTTCTTTTCTCAAATCGCCATTCCTTGATGGTTTGCTCTTCATTGTTAATTGCTTGTGCTACTCCATCTTACTTTAACTCTTGCTCTTTAGCATTATGGCTTTCTATGAAAAGATTTTTCAAAATGCATAGGTTTTGCAATTCTATTAAAAAATATTTTAATTTGCAATGATCATTTTTATTGAAAATACTCCTTATGGTGAGGTATTTCCCATGAATCTACTCGAAGGTACCCTTTAAAAAGATTTCATAACTTTTTGGAAATCATTTGATGCAAAAACCAAATGTATATGCTTAGTAAACAAGATTGTTTGAGAAATGAATTCTTTTTGAAAGTGAAGAAATATACTTGAAATCTTTTGAAAGCAGTATTTATTACAATAAACCGGTGCTATGATTTGATTGAAAATTTGAAAGTTTTAGGGAAATGCATTTTTGCTTTGTATATTCTTCGTTTGGTTGTTCGTCAAACCAAGAGCTCAGTCTTTTGTTCTTCTTTGGAAAATTGTTTTTGTAATCCACATTTGATCATTAGAGTTTCTATTGACCATCTCCCTTGGATGGTTACTTTGACTAGGACCGTAGGCGGGACCAAAGGGTTAATTCATCATTGCTCTTTGGATGGTTGCTTTGGCTAGGCTTGAAGATAGGACCAAAAGATTTTCTTCCATCTTCCTTGAACGGATGCTTTAACTAGGCCCAGCAGCGGGATCAAAGGATTAACTTACCATCACTCTTTAGTTGCTTTAGGCAAGCCCAAAGGCGGGATAAAACATTTCCTTTGGATAGGTGCTTTGACCAGGGCGGGTGGCGGGATCAAAGGTTTAGTTGACCATCACTCTTTGGATGGTTTCTTTGGCGAGGCACAAAGGTAGGACTAAAGGCTTTTCATCCATCCCCCTTGCATGGGTGCTTTGACTTGGTTTGGTGGTATGATCAAAGGCTTAATTAACCATAACTCTTTGCATGGTTGCTTTGGCTAGGCCTAAAGATAGGACCAGAGGCTTTTCATCCATCCCTTGGATGTTGCTTTGACCAGGCCCGATGGCAAGATCAAAGGCTTAATTGATCATCACTCTTTGAATGGTAGGTCAGGCTCGAAAGCGACACCAAAGGCTTTTTGTCCTCTTCGGATGTAAAGGATGCCTTTGTTCAATAAATAATTCCAACTTCATAAGATTTTTCCAACCTCATCAGGTTGGAAGTTAAGTTTGAACGCATGCACTTCACCTCCTAGGGTGGTAACTTAGAAAGGATCCCTTTTTCATCACCAACAAGTTATTCAGGTTAATTTACTTCTCTTATTCGATGTTATAAAATATGGCCTTAAGTGTTTGTCATTCCACATCTTTCGTATCGTACTTCCATTATGTTTACTTAGTCGGTACTTCCTTAGTGGGATGACTTCATGAATGACAAGCGGACCTTTCTAATTTGTCTAAGAGGGGCGTTTATAGGGTCCTTTATGTTTGTCCTTTTTTCCTCAAGACTAAGTCTCCTTTTTTTAAATGTCCTTTCCTTCACTTTTATACTACAATATTTTGTTATATTGCGTTGATATTCCATGGTTTGATTTGCAGATTGATCCCCTAATTCATTAAGTAAGTCAAGTGATTCATTTTGAATACTTGATTCATCTCATAGGTATAAGCAATTCTTGACATGAGGGGACTTCGACTTCAACCAGTAACATTGCCTTAAATCCATAAGTTAAGGAGTATGGAGTGTGGCTAGTACTAAACCTTGTGAAGGTTCAATATGACATAAGACAAAAGGAAGTTCGTCTACCCAATTCCCTTTAGTTTTTCCCCATCGTTTCTTCAAAATGTTCTTTATGGCTTTTTTTGCCGCCTCTGCTGCTTTATTGTCTTTTAGATGAGTTACTAATGAAAAACATTTTGTGATTCGTTCTTTTAACAGAATGATGAGCTCCCTGCTTTCGAATTGGTTTCCATTGTTAGAAATAATCTTGTTTGGGAGCCTAAATCTTGTCACTATATTCCTAATAACAAACTTTATAACTTTTTCGATGATTATGATAGGCAGGGGTTTGGCTTCCACTAATTTTATAAAATAATTGATTAATACCAAACCGAATTTTGCTCCCCTTCTTGATATCAGGAGAGGACCAATCAGATCAACTACCCAAACATTAAAGGACTATGGACTTGAAAGGTAGTTAGGTTGCTCGGAGGGAGTCATGGAATTTTATAGAATTTTTGGCACTTATCACACCCTTTAACATATTTTATTGCCTCCTTTACCATTTAGGTCCCAGTAATACCCTTGTCTCATTAGTTTCTTAGCTAGTTTTATCCTATTGGAATTATCTCCCCAAAGTCCTTCATATGCTTCTGCCCGCAATCAATTGCAAGTATCGGGGGTAACCCATCTTCACTTCAGATTCACGACCTATCGTTAATTTGGAATCGATGTGGTTTTCGGATGTTCCAAATGTGGAAAACCGATCCCGGTCTCATCGAAATCCAAAACGTGTCTTTTAAGGCCAAGTTATCTATTTAGTCTTAACAGTTTAATTCAATATCATCAATACACATAGATGGATAATTCATAATATCACAATAGATAATCACATCATCATCACACACAGATAAATCATATCATCATCCAAATCATATAATAAATATTATTATATTTAACTATGCATCCACATCACATAGTTATTATTAATGTCAGATCTGAATCCAAAATCATCAAATGAAATATCAATATCATTCATCCATAAGCAATGATTTATAAATCACAATCTATAATTAATTTAAAATGAATTAAATTAAATACTTCAATCTCTAATTAATTTAAAGTAAATTAAATTAATTACTTCATCTATAAATCCTGCTTATACAACCATTAATTTATTATAAATCAAATCAATTAACCATCCTCTAAATATTTATCTTGATTAAACACCTTTGATTAATCATTCACTAATTACAATAAGTAATTAGTCTTCAATTGATTTCACAAATTGATTATCCTAAATCATTTATAGTAATTAACATTTAATTACTTCATTTATAATTGATTACATTTAATCTTAATTAATTACATCCATTAACCACCACATTATTAATTATTTCTTAATTAACCAATTCTTAATTTACATCATTAATTATATTAATTAATGATCTCTAATTTAGATTTAAATTAAATTACTTTATTTAACTTAATCACAATAAGTGATTAATCTTTAATCAAACACAATTATTAATCACCTTTGATTAATATCAACCAGTAATTAACCACCCTTATTTACTCATATTAACAAATTAATTATCCCATAATTAATTATCTCCATTAATTAATCCCATGATTAATTTCAAAAGTAATTACCCAAATTACTTCATTAACACATCATCTTTTACTAATTACATTCAATAATTAACTTTAATTACTTCCTTAAGTAATTATGCTCTATTAATTACACTAAGTAATTACACTTATCAATATATCAAATGATTTTCTTAAATTAATTAAACCAAATTAATTAACTTAAATTAATCATTTTATCAAAATTAATTACAATAAGTAATTAATCTCTTAATTACTTTTATCAAGTAATTATACTTAACCATTTACAACAGATTATCTAATTAGTAATCTTTAGTTAATTATCTTTATTAACCAATATCATCTCTCAATTTACTTCTTAATTTATCTTTATTTATAAATTAATCTAAATTATTAATTTATAAATTTAATAAATACACCATTCCTTTATTATCTTATTAATTAAATCATTTAATGCCTTAATTATTCTTAAGATAATGTATCTCTTATTTAATAACTTAATTAATATAAATGTGTATTAGAACATTATACTTTTTAAATTTAGATTTAAATTCCATTTTGAATTCAAGATTCAAAAAGATTATTGTTTAAACATTTACCAAATTTAAATTCTATTTGAAACAAATTTACTTTTCAAAACTATTTTATTTAAACTGGTTTTATATATTTAAATTTAAAAACTAATTCAAATGTCAGATGAGAAAACTTGAACTCATTGGTTTAGCCTTAAATTTAAAACTTTGGTTTTTAACTTGCTTTTGAAAAACTTGGTTTTAAATTCTTGATTTAAAATTCAAATTCATTTCTTAAAAAAAACTTAGATTCAAAAGTTCACTTGAATCAATACTTTTGAACTTTTAATTTTAAGACACGGTTTAAATTTTTGTTTCAGATTTAAATTAAATTTAAAATCTGAAACTGTCAGGTTGTAAACCTGACAAGAATCCTATTATTTAATTGTTTTAAAACTTTATTTTTATTTAAATTTGAATTCAAAAGTAAACTTGAATTCAAACTTCAAACTGGTTTTTAACATGTTTAAATTTATTATTTATTTTAGGTTTCATTAAATTTTAGAACAAAACTCTGCTTCCAGGCTTTTACAAAACCTGAAACAATACCACTCGAACCCACCCTTCACTGACTTCGAGTCATTCCCCTACCTTACCTCGAGTCACGTACTCGAGTTACTCGAGTATTCCCCTAGTAAAAAAACTGCACACAGAAAACAAATACTCAGCCTTCAATGGCACGGTGCACGTGCACCATGGCCCCAACCACCTCCGGCCTCCCACTTGAGCTTCAACATGACGCCTACCATCACCAGATGCCGTTACGGCCACCTAAAATCATCACGGCAACTCGAGTCGAAATCGAGTTAAATTGCCACACCTGGAAACAACTCGAGCAACATCACCTCGATCCTGTCAACGCTCCGTCCTCCCAATGACGATCATCGGAACGCCAGCGTCTCCGGCTACAACCTCGACCATGTCCCCTCTTTCAATCCCCATAAGCGCGTCGAACTCGATCCCCAATTCAAAGCGTACGAGACCCAAAACCGAAACATAGCAAAACTAGGTTTACAAACTTTAAACCATCGCCGCTGCCTCCATGGTCATTGGTCGACCATCTCAACATTTTTCCCCTACTCTCTGTTCGCTCCTCCACCTCCAGCCCAAGCTCCGACCCCTCTGATCAACGAGACCGACCCCGACGACTCGAAATGCAAAAATTTAACAAACCCAAACCGCTCTCATACCCCACCATTAAAAATAATCCAATTAGTTTTAAAAATCATAAGTTTCGATGGTGTTCCAGATTGCATGCCTGAATCATTGAATCGTGATGTTGGGATTTTCACGTATTTACAGATTGGTCTGTTATTTTGATTACCAGAGACAAAACATATTTCTTTTACTAAAATAAAAATTTTAAAACTAAATTTTGGTAATGAAATACAAAAGTTTCACCTGAAACTTAAGCTTAAATAAGGATTACATCACGAGATGTCAAATTAAAATCAAATGAGAACCTGGAAATATGAACAGAGAGTATCCAGAATTAAACAGAACATTGATATCAGTCATTCCTATATGAATACAGAGAAAAACAACAATATATACTGGAATTCAAACATAATATTTCCCAGAAATTCTATGCAACCAGATTTCTACTTAAGTTATTTAAAATTTAAAGTTACTCACAGATTCGAAGAATGAAGACAAATCTTTGAAAATCGTTTTGAACTTCTGAAACTGTAAAACACCTTTGCTTTGATCTTCCTTTTTATTTCATCTTGTTTGCTTATTGTTGAATAATGTTTCCAGTGTTATATTTGAGTTTGTATAAAAATGAAGAGGCTTGCAATATAGTTCTTCTCTGGTTTGAACCAATTGAAATGAGAAGAGATGAGTAGATATATATAGAAATGAGTTTTACAGGGTTTGTATAAATTTGTACAAACATTTTCTGTTAGTATCAGAGATTGTTATCAAATGGGGGGGCTGAGATGCTCATTAGATTTCGAATTGACTCTAGTTTTATGCTGAGATGAAAGCTAATGTACTATATGTTTCCTACTAATACAATCTTATGTTTAGATATTTTTACATTTTCTTTGCTTGAACCTTCATCTACAAGCTACCTACACATTATTTTATTTTTACTTTACTTTGTAATTTTTTTCTAGAGTCACCCTGCAACTATTTTTTTCTTACTTTATTTTGTTTTATACTTGATGTTTATACATGTCAGAATCTTAATCTTAAAAGCTACTAACATTTTATTTTATGATTTCACACCTGTCTTCTTTTCTATTCTTGCCTGCATATTTTTTTGTACTTTACTTTGTTTCTTCACTTTGTATTTCTTCAATTATACTTTGCTTTACATTTTTATCTACAGGCTACAGACCTATTTATACAAAGTCTAGTTATGTTTTACTTTGTCTTGCATACTTACAAGCATATGTTTTGAACTTTACTTTGCATTTCAACAGTTTACATTCATATTCATACTACTCTTTGCATTTCTTTTACAAGCATAAATATTTAACTTTGTTTACTTAACTTTGCTCTGCATTCTTTTTTTTTTTCTAACCTGCATACTATGTTTAGATATTATTTGTTTTTTTCTTACTTATTTCTTTGCTTTGCATTTCTTTTTACCGGTTTTACTTCTATACTTACCTGATTTGTTCTTGCATTCAAAACTTTTACAAGTTACATACAAATGTTTTCACTTGCCTGGGAATGCCTTACATCCTATATACATAGCTGTTTTATTTTGCTTTGTTTAAATATTTTATAAAATTTATTTTATCTTAAACATTCTTGAAAGAATTTATTTTATATCCCAAATCATAGTTTCCCAAAGTATGTGTTATGTGTATATACATAAGTTTAAAATAACAAATTTCGATTCATTAAAAATCCATTTTAAAGATATTACATTATTGTTATTGTCTAAAAAAAATAACTCATTATTAATTTAAAATGATTCATAAATGCAATCACTACATAAATAAATTACTTATTTTATAAAGCTAAAGTAAAAAGAACAAAACAATCTTTTATTTAAATTTAAACCTAGGCTAGAAATTATTTTTAAACAAATTAAGTTTATCTTGAGTATTTTTAAAATCATATTATTATTTATTCAATATTAAATTTCCAAATTATCAAAAATAGTAGAATTAGAAAACATAGCTTTATCTATTAAATTTAAAAACAAAACTTATCTATTTATAATATATACCAATATATACATATATACATTATAAACAGAAACAATTTAAATTAGCTCTTAAAAGATAAATTATCAGTTAAATATTTATTTAAAAGAAGATTATTAAATCAATTCAAATATTATTAACACATATTATCAAATCAATTTAATTTTTAAGAAAGATTATTAAATTGATATTGCCCCAAATTTCCGGGATGTCACAAGCTGGCCCGCGATCTGAAAATTACCGCGGTGGAAATTTACTGTGACTCCCAACTAATCGTATGTCAGGTCTGGGGAGAATATCAGGCTAAGGATCGAAGATTAGCTGCTTACCTAACTCGAGTCCGGGAGGTTCTCGATCAGTTTGATTATTATGCCATTTTCTATATTCCCCGGGAGCATAATCAGAAAGCTGACTCATTGGCAAAGTTAGCAAGTACGGGCTAAGCTCAACAGTTGGGGCTCGTTCCCGTTGAAACTCTATCTTCTCCGAGCCTTGGTCAGATGGAAACTGGTTGCACATTTGAGGCTACTACCAGGAAGGAATCGTGGATGACCGCCTATCGAGATTACATTGAGCATGGCATACTACCTGAACGTCGAAGTGAGAGAAGACAAATTCTTGGAAAAGCTTCGCGATTCGTCGTTCAGAATGGAGTTATGTTTCGAAGGGGATATTCCATTCCTCTTCTCCAGTGTATCGCACACGACGAAATCAAACGAGTGTTACACGATGTGCACGAAGGAGAATGTGGCGATCACACTAGGGACAAGCACTTGCCAAGAAAATACTCCGATATGGATATTATTGGCCTACCGTAAATCGCGATGCCATGGACTATGCCAAAAAATGTGATAAATGCCAAAAACACGCTCGGATTCCTAGAGCCCCGCCTACTGAGATAACCCAAATGGTCAGTCCATGGCCATTTGCAATATGGGGGATTGATATAATTGGTACATTGCCTTTGGCCAAAGGTGGCGCGAAGTATGCCATCGTCGCAGTCGATTACTTCACAAAATGGGCGGAAGCCAAACCTCTTGCAACAATCACAACGAAGAAAGTTATCAACTTTGTAGTACGCAATATCATATATCGGTTCGGTCTCCCGCATACTATTATCACCGATAACGAAGCCCAATTTGACAGCGCTGAATTCAAGAATTTCTGTCTGCGATTCCATATCCATGAGAAATTCTCCGCAGTTGCACACCTACAAGCGAATGGCCAAGTTGAAGCCGTTAATAAGGTCATCAAATCTATTTTGAAGAAACAACTGGAAAAGGCCGGGGGCAAGTGGGTTGATGAACTTCCTATGGCCTTATGGGCTTATCGGACGACTCACAAAACTGCAACAGGACACACTCCATTTTCTCTATCTTATGGCGCTGAAGCCGTATTCCGGTCGAAATGGAAGTTCATTCTCATCGTGTGACATATTATGATCCGAAAACGAATGCTATACTACTTTCCAAATCCCTGGATCTGCTCGATGAGAGGCGCGAAGAGGCTGATTTAAGGGCAGCCGCATATCGGAGTCGAGTCGCCCGAATGTACAATGCCAAGGTCCGACCGCAGACCTTCGAACTTGGCGACTTTGTACTCAAAAGAACTTATCTGGTTCCTTCTCACATGAAGCCAAATTGGGAAGGACCGTATGTGATTTCACAAAAGCTCGGAGATGGCACATTCAAGTTATCGACCGTTGACGGTCTAACTCTACCGAAAGGCTGGAATAACTAGAGTCTCCGTCGCTACTATACATGACAGGCTTTATTTGTTTTAGCCCGTTATTTCATTTGCATTTTATTTTCGCATTTTGAAACTTGAACTTGTAATAAGACAGCTGACTTTGCCATATTTTATTATTTCAGCAATAAAATGCTATCTCTTCAAGCCAGAGCTGTGATTTATCGAATACGCCGCAAAACATCACAATGCACGAAGAGCTAAGTTCCATCATACAGTGGGATTTAATTCAAGTAGGGAGTGACTGTGGTACGACCGGTCACTCGCTATGTGAATCCCAAGCTCGGGGGCATGTCACCACGTTAATATTTAAAAGGATTGATACACGATAATCCTCACACTAACTCCAGATTCCCAGAGTGCGAACTGGGGCATAAACATTGAAATAACTCTAAGTCCCCGGAGCGCGGACTAGAGTGTAAACACTAGCTCCAACTTCCCAGAGTGTGAATTGGAGTATAAATATTCAATAACTCGTTCCCGGAGTGCGAACGGACTCCAACTTCCCAGAGTGTGAATTGGAGTATAAATATTCATTAACTCGTTCCCGGAGTGCGAACGGACTCCAACTTCCCAGAGTGTGAATTGGAGTATAGATATTTAATAACTCGTTCCCGGAGTGCGAACGGACTCCAACTTCCCAGAGTGTGAATTGGAGTATAAATATTCATTAACTCGTTCCCGGAGTGCGAACGGACTCCAACTTCCAAGAGTGTGAATTGGAGTATAATTATTCAATAACTCGTTCCCGGAGTGCGAACGGACTCCAACTTCCCAGAGTGTGAATTGGAGTATAAATATTCAATGACTCGTTCCCGGAGTGCGAACAGACTCCAACTTCCCAAAGTGTGAATTGGAGTATAAATATTCAATAACTCGTTCCCGGAGTGCGAGCGGACTCCAAATTCCCAGAGTGTGAATTGGAGTATAAACATTCAGCAAATCATTCCCAGAGTGCGAGCGGACCCCAGATTCCCGAAGCATGAGTCGGAGTACAAACATCAATTCTAGGTTCCCGAAGCGCGAACCGTGTTACAAACATCAATAACTCTCAAGTTCCCGGAATGCGAACCGGATTGTTGATCTCAAATTATCCTAAGTGCCAAGAATGTGGACATGTGCTAAAGATTTGCAATAAATGCGATCAACTACCGAAATACAAATGTTATTCCCCGAGACTAGGGGGCAAAAAAGCTAAGTGTTGATCGCTAACCAAAGTGACACAATGTCCGAAGTTCAACTTATTCATCGATAACAACATATGACCAGGATTTTCAGACTTGGCAAATAAAACAAACTCCACTTGACGGTAGGAACACCGCAAGTACACCGGATTAGAAACTGAAACTGCAAATGCTTAAGCACAAATAAAACAAGAACTGAAACAAAGAAACTGAATTTTATTTCAACTAACTAGAGACAAAGACTTACATGAAAATAAGTTCTTCCAAAAAAGAATTCCTACTTGTAGGGGCCGAACCTGCATCTATACACGACCTATCTACCAAAAAATCTGCTTAAACGGCCCATCTACTTCTTCTTTTTGGATCTCCTTATCAGCGGCTCGTCTTCGGACTCGCTGAAGACAGAGATCCTTCGTTTGGAGCGCTTCCTCTCCGGTGGCTGCTCTTCGGCTGGGGGCATAATGTCAATGTACTCCTCAGAGCTCGAATCTACGTGAAGGCTTTCCACCGGAGGGGTAGGAGGGACTGGGTCCACGACTGAAGGTGTGATAATGCCGCCTGATGATATTACCCTTAAAGGTGCTGGGCTATGCGCCGCCGTGCTGCCACCAATACTACCACTTTGCCCCGCAGCCTCTATTTCGGCGTTGATCTCGGCCAAGATTTCCTCGTCTCGGCTGATTGGGCCTGGCTGGGGGCAGCCGTGGTCCGCGTCACCAAACTGGAGGTCGACGGAAGATCACTGATGATAAATGGCAAGTCTGTAAAAGAGTCACCCTGTTGGCCAAGTAGCTCACTCACCATTTGTTCGTCAAGAGATAAGGATCTTCCCTGCGCCATCTCAGTAGACACTGCCGTCTTCACGACAGTCGTTTCAGTGGTGATGGCTTTTTGCCCTTGAATAGACTCCTGAGCCGAAGATGCTGGAGTAGTATCGGTTACTGAGCAAAGAGGAGAATGAGATATAAGCAATCACTTCAAAACAAATGCTTTAATAGAAGCACACTTGAGATATGTTCAA
Organism: Allium cepa; assembly: GCA_030765085.1. Classification (NCBI taxonomy): domain Eukaryota; kingdom Viridiplantae; phylum Streptophyta; class Magnoliopsida; order Asparagales; family Amaryllidaceae; genus Allium; species Allium cepa. The sequence continues at coordinate 735,576,571 of CM060938.1, read as the reverse complement.
AGTACCTTCCTCAGTTTGACTCGTTGACAGATGGACGGCCTCAGAGACGTGCTCCCGAATGGGAGATAACCGCGGCTGTTCTGGGTCATAAGCAGGAACAGATTGTGAACCGACCACAGATACAGGCACTAACGAAGGTGGAGCGGTGATTTCAGTAGCAGTAGAGTGATGCTCAACACCTGATCCCTCTCCAACCTCCAGAGATCGGCCACCAATCATCTCCTTCTCATGAGCAATAATAGCGTCATGGAGGACCTTTTTCTCATCATCTGTCAGCAGCCGGTTTTCGAGTTCAAATCGGTCGACCGATTCACCCGGACGTGCTTCCTCTTCCTCCTCAACCAATCGACCCCAAGCGCTACGGAGGTGTACCGGGTAATCCTGGAGCCAGGCTAAATTTCTGTATCTTAACACATTAGCATTGTAAGTGATGAGCAGATCTTCAATATCGGCTTCCAGCCTGGCCTCCGCTTGTTGAACTTTCTCCTCAACCTCCGTCTCGACCGCCTGGACCTTGGCTACTGCCGCATCCCGTTCAGTCCGAAGCATCACGGCTTGTTCACACGCCTCCTGGGCTGCGTTGTTCGCATCATCCCTATCCTTGGCGATTTCGGCAAACTTGGACTTAAGCTCATTTAGCTCCTTCAGGGTTGCGTCCCTTTCGGCAGTGACCATGGTGTTTCGATGGCCCATATCTTCTACCGTGGCATAATGCTCATGTTTTATCCTATCCATCGTTGCTTGGGCTTCATCGGCTTTTTTGATAGCCTCCATTTCAGATTTCTGAGAGGATTCGGCTTCAGTGTTTAGCACCTCAATGATACGGCTCTTTTGAGCTAACTCAGCCTGCAACCTCTCGATGGTGGCCCCACGCTCAAAGGCCAATGCCGACGCTTTGTCAGCCGCTTTCGACCACGCTTTGTACTGAGCATAAAAATCGTGTACGTAGTCATGTACCAGCTGCTCAGCTTCCTCCGGGATCTTCTTTAAATGTGGAGGAAAGATATAGTTGTCGAAGCAGATGTTTGGAAAATCTTTCTTTAGCTGAGCAAACTTGATTGCTCCTTCCCCTGAAATTTCCACGGGGGGCTATTCTGTAACGGCAGTAGTTATTGTTTTGCTCCTAGAACGGCGAGATTCATGCCTGGAAGATTGAGAGGCCGACATGTAATGTGAAGATTCAGAGGCACGAGAGACATGAGCAGGAGGTTGTATGGGATCTCTGGGAGGAGGAGGAGTACGCGATCGAGATCGACGCTTATACCCTCTGTCTGTATCAAATCTTTCTTGACCAGAATACCCAGAGCGTCCTTGCTCGTAGTCTCTGTCCCCTTCTCGTCTGCGTGAATCATAATATGAAGGCTTGCGGGCCTGTCGGAGACTCTTTAACATTGAACCTCGCCTAGACATAGTATCTGCAGAACAAAATAAAATAGAATTAATCACCTTTCGAAACATGTAGTTTATAGTCAAAGGTTATGCAGTGTTGTGAAATATGTATGAATGTGCAACCCCCCAACCAACCGGATGTGTCTGCCACACCAGTGGGAAAAGACTCGCTCAAAACTAAAGTTTCTGAAAGTTCTTCCAATCCGGCATCATGCTGCAGGGACACGTAGTCCGGAATTGGAATATCGGCGAGCCCTTCGTAAAGACTTTCAGTTCTCGGAGGAGACATCTCCGAAATTCTAACTCCGGGAGAGGATCGGGCTGTGACAACCGATTTCCATCTCCCCTTCTTAGTTGACATGACGACGACTGCCTTGCCTTTTCTTTGCTCCGCGACATCCTGAACTACATCCGTAGGCTCGGTCAGCGGCTCATCATCGGTACGGGTTCTTTCAGAATCAGCCTCCTCGGCTATAATAACTTGGGGTTTCTTGTGCTTGACTCTCTTTTTCGAGACAGTCCTTAATGCCCCGTCAAACTGTATGCTCTGCCCCCGTTCGATCAACCCGTAAGTCCGAAGATTCCTATCCGTCAGAAGCAACTCGATATCCCTATCTTCACTCGAGACTCCCCGGAGTATTCGTACTACTTCCTTAAATTGTTCACCTTCAGGTCGCGGAATCGTCGCTGTAAAAAAACGTAAGTTTCACTTTGACTGCAATTGCCTTAGTAATTATTTGAGAACTCAGCTACACTCACGTTTGAATAACCATCGGGCAAACCCCGGAGGACATCTGACATAGAACCATTCCGTCCTGTAATAACTCAACCTGTTCCAGGACCCAGTAACCACTTGACAATTCCTCACCGCTTCCAGAAATGTGAAAGAAGGGTAATCCGCTCGAGTTTTGAAATTGAATAAATATCTGATGTCGGTCAGGATCAGTGGACTATGAAGGTACTCCATGAAGACGATGAATAAACTGCTCACGGAAGCATATCCGTTCGGGTGTAGTTGGGATGGAGCGATCCTCAAAAAGGACAACACTTCCCTTATGTAATCGTTGAACGGAGGAAGCGTCCCAGCCGCACACGCGTGGCGATTAAATGCTGTATATCCCTTCGGCGGGTTGTGTGGTCTATCATTCAGCCCCGGCAATAACACGTCATCCAGTGACAGGCCGTGCCTCAAGCATATTCTCCCCAACATATCCTCAGAAATATTGGACTGGATGGAATCCGATGGATTGGCAATGAACGACGCATTGGGGAATTCGTCCGGGGCTGGACCGATGATCTCGGGTTCGATATCCAGAACCTCTAGTCTCGGGGTGACTGTGCTTTGAACCTCCTGCTACTGCGAACTTGAAGGTTCCATGACTAGCTAACTCATGAGAAACCATCGTTAGACGACAAAGGACCCGTGCACTTCCCCAGTGTAAAGTGTATGAATGTATGTTGTATAGTGTCGTGCATTACTTGAATAAATGTCGCAGAATTAAAGGAAATATGAAAAGGACAAAGCTACGCGATCTGGTTATAATGACCGTCATCGCTGACCGTCGCCACTAAACCGTTTGTATGATGGAAGTTGATATGGATGGAAGTCGTTGTGGTTCCATCGACGAGCTTCAAAGGGTGGTCAAGTATGCAGTTTGATTGTCAAGTCCAAATATGCAAGGATGAAGCTCGTCGGAATTATGCTCAGAAAATGTCAAACTTTGGTATCCATCATAGGGGGTTCGAACCGATCACAGGGAACTCATTCGAATCCATCCTAACATCACTACGAATCGATGCAGAAAGGCGCGCTTCGAATCGATAATCAGGTGCCAAGTTCGAATCGATCAAAGAAGGATGACTTCGAATCGATCCTTGGTTAACTGGTTCGAACCGATAAGGAAACCCTCAACTTAACATCGATCACGTTCGAATCGATACCCTCCGTATCGATGTAAAGTTGAGCACTTCGAATCGATAGCTGATGGGTTCGAATGATTCGAATAGATCCATCAAAGGTAGTCAATCAGTGCGAACTGCGTCACCCCCATAAAGTCATTCCAGGGATCGATGCGAAATCCAAGAAAAAATGATGTCGCCATCATCGATTCAAACTCGAGTCCACGAATCGATTCGAAGCTCTCCCAAACCAGATCTGGTTTTACCAATCACCAGAGTGGCCAATCGATGAAGAAAAGGTAGGTTCGAAATGCGTTGCCGTTTGGATTCGAGGCTAATTACCTAGTTTGAATGATGGATTCAAGGAGTTAAAGACTTGGATCTTGATTGATTCGGTGAAGTGACACAGTGTTTTCTTCTCTGAAACTTCGAAACGATGCGGAACACAGTAAACACAAGGCAAGAGTAAAAAAAGTAAAAAGTGAAAAAAGTGAGACCCCCTGCTATTTATATGAAGCCTAGGAAGTGACCGGGCCGTTTCGCATCCCAATTAACTCAACTGGTCACAACCGGTCAATTATCGTATCGATTCGAGGTCAACCTTCGAATCCATCGGCCTAAGACCCTATCGATTCGAAGTTACCCTCACACTTCATCGGTACGAAACACACAACAGGGCGACGAGTTGCATCGATGCGAAACAAACAATGGGTACATCGGTTCGAAGCCCCTGTTCACATCAACAGATTCACGACTCCATCCACAGCCTATGGATACGAACGACTATTTCGTATCCATCATTTCCTATTGACGCGAACTACTATTTCGTACCCATTCTTTCTCATCGGTATGAATGAACGTTTCATACTCGCCCAAGTTATCGGGTTGGATGTCAGATTCGTACCCGTCGTAACATAGGCGTACTCCATCCATACGAGTGTAGACTTCGAATCCATCGATGCTCAAGCACATCGGTTCAAAAGTATTACGTTCGCGCAACCCAAAGTAGTTTCCTTCGACCTTCTATATCGGTTCAGGAGAGGATCGATACGAAGGGACCTTTCAAAACAACCATCAAGCGTTGTCTCAAATCGAATTTCCAAATCGGCTCAAGAGAGAATCGATACGAAATTAAATAGCAAACCAAACTGACAACAACTCGTGGACGCACGACGTTAACAAGGGTCAGACGCACATATGTGCATATATGTCGAACTAACATTCGATTTTAAACATTTACAGGGATCGAATATTCATCTTGTTACAAATGCAACAGCCAACGGCTAAGCGCCATCATACAATAATCAACCATATCAACGCAAGGTTACAGCAATACAGGGCACGAGTCTCAACAAAAAAGAGAGCAATGATTGTTCAGAGAGAAATTGCAGCTATTCAAAGCATGTCATGTTCCCACAAGACGTACTTTGGGGGGAAAAATGTTATCCCGCTTTTTGGCAAAGCCGCGATACCAAAAGATCGATCGAAAACGGAGAACAGTTCGTCTCAGAGATTGGTCATACTTCGTTTCGCTATGGATATCACTGAATTTTGTCCGAGTCTGAATTGTGCTACAATTGATTGGACATGACAAGAAAGATCATAGAAGCCGTCATCTCAAATTTCGAGTCAATCCGAGTTCATACGCTCAAGTTATGATCGATTCAACTTGAAGGGAAAAACACTGGTTTCGAACCCATCATGGTAGATGTCTTCGAATCCATCATCAAACACCATTCGAACCGATCGCCTTCAAATCGATGGACTTCGAACCCATCGGAGTGCCTCGGTTCGACTCCATCAACTTTGAACCCATCTAATTCGTATCGGTGGGCCTCATGACCATGGGGAGGTTGCAAAGCTCGTAACTATCAGGGAAACGCAAGTTCGTATCCATCAAGCATCGGTCACTCGACTCCACCAATAAATCCTTGTTCGAACCCATCATTGGAGCCTTGTTCGAACCCCTCAATGAACCTTCGTTCGAATCCACTGAGTCAACTAGCCACGATGACGTGTCATCCATCGGTTCGAATGCGCCGAGATACATGGAGTCGAAGCGGTCAACTCGGAGTGAAGACCGGATCGGTTCGAAGTTTGCGCTCCATGTCACCACGAAGGTGCGTGCCACCATCGATTCGAAACCATCGATTCGAATGGATGGTTTCGAACCAAGTAGCTATGCAATGAATCCCATCTCGAATCCATCATATCTCTCAATCCACTGATCCAAATGCCACGAAATTTTCACAGAAGCTTGCATTCATGTCGAAGAATGTCCACACCAAATTTCACCTCGATTGGATGAATTCTTGATCGATTCGAATGGAGTTCGAATCGATGCCAAAGTGGGCCTAAATTTCCTAAGGCTGGGCGTGTGGGCCCCCTCACGTACCAGAAGTGGTCTTCCGAGTTTTCAGTGAAATATCAGCAACTTACGCCTATAAATAGAGCCCCAGAGCCAACAGAAAAAGGATCTTTCGACTCTCAAGCGCCCAGACTCTGCCGGATTGAGATCTTCATCATCCTACATCATATACTTGCTGTTGATTTCGAATGTTCAGTTGTAACCTGCTATTGCTTGCTGTAATCGCTTGTAAACGTTGAAAGAGAATCAATAAAATTGCTAAAACTTCACAGTGGACCTAGGCAACGAGCCGAACCACTATCAATCGCTTGCCTTTGTCTTTATTTTATTGTTATTTGGAGTTTTTGTTAGATAATCCTCATTTTCAATTCATATTCTTCATTTATTATCTCTTCAAAAGACTTCCGAAGAGTGTTGTGCCCAATTTTGGTACTAACAATCATGACCTGAACGAGAACGGGGAAGGTCGTCTATAAAATCCATGGAAATTTGATTCCACTTCCAAATTGGAATTTCTAAAGGTTGCAATAACCCACCGGGCCTTTGATGCTCGGCCTTGACAAGTTGGCAAGTCATGCAACACTTAACAAAGTTACAATATCAGATTTCATTCCCTCCCAATAATAAAGTCGCTTCATATCCGTGTACATTTACTACTACCGGGATGAATGGTAAATTTAGAACGATGAGAATCTTCCAAAATGTCTTTACAAAGATCACTAATATTTGGCACGATAAGTCTATCAAATTTTCGAATGCCGCCAAAAGAATCAATATCAAAGTCTTTCAAACCTTCAATATCAATTTTATCCCTACAATTTTGGCTAAGATGAGCCAATTTGGGATCTAGCTTTTGAGCTTCAAGAATGCGGTCTAAAAAAGAAGGGTGAGCCTCAAGGCTACATAAAACAAGAGATGAACATAAATCAGAAACATGATCTCGAATCTCACAAGTGGATAAAACCCTGAGATCATTCCATTCGGATATCATCATAGAAACAACCGCTTGTTGCTTGCGACTAAGTGCATCGGCAACGCGATTTCCCTTTCTGGGAGTATAAAGAATGTCAAGATCATAAGATGCAAGGAACTCGAGCCAACGTTGTTGACGCAAATTAAGTTCCTTTTGGGAAAATTAATACTTCAAAGATTTATGATCGGTGTAAAGAATAAATTTTCTCCCAAAAGATAATGACGCCAAATTCGAAGGGCGAAAACAATAGCCGCGAGCTCTAAATCATGAGTGGCATATCTAGTCTCGCTGGCTTCAATTGCCTAGAAGCATAAGCAATAACACGTTCTCTTTGCATAAGAACGGCACCCAAACCAACGCGACTAGCATCGGTATAAACAATGAAATCTTGGTTTTCCTCGGGAATCACAAGAATAGAAGCATCGGAAAGGAGTTCTTTTAATTTCTGAAAAGAAGCTTCACATTTGTCCGACTAAATGTATTTAACTCCCTTCTTCGTAAAACTAGTAAGAGGCATGAAAATTTTTGAAAAGTCTTTTATAAAACGATGGTAATAGCCCGCCAATCCAAGGAAGCTACATATTTCCGTCACACTCTCCGATCTCTTCCAATTTTGAATCGCTTCAATCTTTGAAGGATCCACTGATATTCCTGATTCGGAAATAATATGACCGAGAAACCTCACACGAGATTTCCAAAAGTGGCATTTAGAAAATTTTGCTTTCAGTTGATTACTCCTAAGAGTTTCCAACACAATCCGAAGATGCTTTTCATGCTCCTCTTCGGTTTTAGAATACACAAGAATATCATCAATAAAGATGAGAACAAATCGATCGAGGAAGTCTTTGAAAACTCTATTCATAAGGTCAACGAGATAAGCCGAAGCATTCGTTAAACTAAATGTCATAACAAGCCATTCATAAGATCCATAACGAGTACGGAACGATGTCAAAAGAATGTTATCCTCTGCAATACGAAACTGATGAAAACTGGTTGCCAAGTCCAATTGTGAAAAGACTCTAGCACCACTAGGTTGATCGAATAGATCATCAATCCAAGGTAAAGGATATTTATTTTTGATAGTAAGATCATTAAGCTTGCGGTAGTCAACACAAAGCCTAAGTGTACCATCAATTTCTTCACGAAAATAGCCGAAGCTCCCCAAGGCGAGGAACTAGAGCGAATAATTTGCTTCGTCTCCAATTCGGATAATTGTTTGCGCATCTCCTCATTTTCTTTATTGGACATACGATAAGGAGGACGAGTGATAGGTTGAGCTCCAGGGATGAGATTAATTTTGAACTCAATTTCTCGCTTAGGTGGTAGTCCTAAATGGGCTCAAATATGTTGGAAAATTTACGAACAGCGTGAATAAGAGAAATGACATCTTCCTCATCATCATTATCGTCATCATGAGGATTTAAAGAATATAAAGATGCAGACAAGCTGGAATTCGAATCTTTCACATCAATAGAAATCTGCTTAACAGATTGAGGATGTCGAAGATGAATAGTCCGCTCAGGACATAGGATTTGAGCTTCATAGCGGTTAAGCCAATCCATTCCCAAAATTATTTCAAAGCCTAAGTAGCGCATAACATGCAAATCGGCTCGAAAAGAAAAATCACACAAAATAATCTCGACATCTTTACAAAGTAAACTAATTGTTGCGGATCCACCAACCGAATTCGCAATTCTCAAAGAAGTCATTAAAGCAACAACACTTAAAGAAAAAGTATCAACAAGTTCTTTCGATATAAAAGAATGGGACGCACCTGTATCAAAAAGAACTCGAATAGGTTGATCATGAAATAAAATAATGCCATCAAGGATAGAATGAGAAATACCTTGACCACGATAAGTGTTGCTAGGGGCTTGTGCAATATTTAACTTTCCCTCCTTCTTGCCTTGAAGTTTGGGACATGAAGATAAAAGATGACCCGAACTTTTGCAATAACGCCAAAAGAGAGGTTTCGGACATCCATTGGCATAATGGTCTTTAGAACCATAATTGTAGCATTGCCCACTACTAGAGGTAGGAGTCTTTGCCACCGGAGTTGCTTGCCACCCTTTCTTATTGGGATAAGGACCTTTGAATTTAATAGGCCTTTTCTTGTTGTTGTTGAATTTTGGTCTGGCACCCACAATTTCAACATCACTTTCTTTATGTGCCTCTTCAAGTCGAAGAGCGATATCAATGAGTTGATCAAAAGAAACTTCTAACTTTAGAAGTAATGGCTTCTTGAGATTTTTTTTCAAGCCATAGACAAATCTTTGGCTCTTCTTCAATGGGGTGTTTATATATTCGACCCCGTATTTAGAAAGTGACTCGAATGATGCCACATAGTCTGCCACGGAGGATTCATCTTGAACAAGGTCTATAAAACGGCGAGCCAATGTCACCTTCTCAGCTTCTGGCACAAATTTCAACTCGAATCATTCTCGGAATTTCTCCCAAGTAAGATCTGCTTCAATAATTTCAGAAATAAGAAGCTCATACCAATCTAATGCTCTTTCTTAGAGCATACTTGAAGCCACTTGGACACGGTGAAGATCAATAAGATTCATGCAAGAAAAGATTCGATCGCATGTTCTTAGCCAAGCCTGGACTTCAATAATGGTTTCAGAACCTTTGAATGGCTTCCCACCCAAGTTGGTATAATCGTTGCACAAACGTGCAAATCCAGACTTAGGGTGAGTAGGCTCTGGATTAGGTTTGGATGCTTGAGCATTCTTTACAAGATCAAGAAGTTGTTGAGCTGACATAAATACTCCATCTTGGGGAGTAACACTAGATTGACCGGCGCTGGGATGGCCTGGTCTAACCATATCTCTTCTTTAAGAAAGAAAGAAAGAAGAAAAAGGTTATTCACAAAATAATTATCAAACAATCATTATTGATAAAACAATGGGTCACAAAGAAAAATAGGATAGAACGGTTCGAAGACCCGAATAAAATCCTAAGGCACGACTCCTAAGATGGACTTAGGACGATGATTCTTGTTAAATTATTCTACATTGTTTCGAAGTTTGGCTTTGATACCAAGCTGTGACGCCCCACCTCTATACCCATGCTAGCCAAGGATTCTACAGGGTAATGCCGTCAACTAGCGCGAAGATAAGGCCGTTGAGGAGCGACCATCCGTGTAATTGCTTTGTGCGAGCACCGATATGTCAGATAGTATAACTTGCCTTTCAACTTAAGAGGAAATCCAACATACCGATACAAACTCAAAGCTACTGCATAGTGGCTATATAATCTTCGGAAACAAATATAGAAATAAGTATAACACAAATCAGTCACAGATATCCATATCACAAAGGCGGAAAAAATATGAATATATAACACTTAAAAGTGTACATCAGAGTAGTGGTCAAACAAGATCCACAATATCACAAAAGAATAGTTACAAGAGCTTCACAAAAGAATAAGTATACATCAATGAGTCTATATCTCAAATGTATACAACCAAAAACTACTAATGTAAGTAGTTAGCCAAAAGTCAGGACAATAATAAGCCCAGAAGAGGAGTCAAGCAGAAGCACCTGTAACATCTCGGTCTGACCCGAGTATTGTTTAATAAAGAAATAATAAACGGATCAGTCTAACTATAAATATCAGATAAAATGATATAGAATAAGAGATATGACAAAAACGTAAGATAACCATAAAGCCATACTATGATAAGTATGTAATTGAAAATCAACCAGAGATTAATCAATATCACAAGAATCTTCTCAAAGATCAAATGAATGTCATACTTTTTAGTTTCATTCACCAAGTCACAAATATCGACATCATATCGATGTCAATCATAAAAGCTGGTGGATCAAAAATTCTAGAAATCATCAATAGAAATCCAGAAATCACAAAAAGGGGAGGCCTATCACAAAACAGGAGCTTGAAAACTCACCAACACGTGTATCACAAACGAGACGCTGTCCCATGGTCGCTAACTATAGAGCCGGTGCAACGATGTAGTACAATATCGGTACTCTTGAGGAACCTGAAATTCGAATAATTCGAAACAACAACGTAGTACAACGGTATGCCCGATGATCCTGATAAGCTGGTGCAATAACGTAGTACAAAGGTACGTCCGATGGACCGAACTCTATAAAAGAACATGGGTCGCTAGCCCACAAAAATTGAGTCGAAACTCCAAATAATACATAGGTCGTTAGCCTATAAAAGAAATAAGACGAAACTCAATAAAACGAGGTAGCATCCCCTTCGTGGACAAAGAAACATAGCATATCGCTACTCTAAATCACAAAAATGATCATCATCGATCATCAAGAAGTGTCGATTACACTAAGCTAGTAAATATATGAGCTTAGCTTCATGTCCCATAACCACTAGCTTAACTTAAATATTTACAAACAAATTGTAGATCTCCACTCGAAAATTGCCACAAGAGATTCAACCGGACAAGTCTAAGAATTAACCGACAAAGTGAATGCAAGCGCTTCATACCACTTGTTTTACTAAGTCGTTTAATCAGATTTCTCATATGAGTGAGATAAAGGTTTGTATATACTAATAGATTGGAAATCGGTTTTAGAAAACGAGCCTTGTAATAAAATAGTGTTGAAATCGTTTTTACGAAAGAGTTTTGATATTTACTACTAGTACCGAAACCTTTGCATTTTACAGTGACAAACCATAAAAATGATCGTAAAAACAATCAATCACTAAAAATTCACATTCGAAGACGTGAACTAAATCCAAAGAAATCAATACCAAATCCATCAAAATGGATATTCCTAAAAATCCATAAAAAAATTCACCAAAGTCGATAATGAGTGATAACAACTAACTGGATCAACAAAAATCGATAAACCATGGAAAATTACTCAAAAATAGCCAAAATAGGCAAAACTGCACATTTCAGACGTTTTAAATTCAAACCAGACGTCTGGTTTGATTTCCAAACGTTTGGATTTCTTCTCTGCCTTTTTACGTTTTGCAGGGACCAATTCCAGACGTTTGGATATTTCAACCAGACATCTGAATTTGAAACCAGATGTCTGAAACTGAAACCAGACGTCTGAAATTTCCTGGTAGGCAAAAATCAGCCTAACCCAAAAGGGGCGAAAATCCAAACCGGAAGCGATCGGACGAGCGACGAAGACTAAGGATTTATGCCAAGCGACAACCCAGCCTTACAAGCTCTTCGATACACCACCAAAACAAGTCCAAACATCCAAGATAGCTTTTTTAATGATTTTGACGTCAAAACACCAAAATTGGAAAATTCACAAAATCAACTCAAATCAAAAGCAAATGAACATCAATAAGAGTTAGGAATTCAAACCTAACAACAAAGATAGATATAGACATAGATGTATCACCTTTAAACCCAAAACAAATGAAGAAAAAGTTATAGAGCAATGGAAAGGACAATCACTCTTCAATTCCAACCCAAAGAGCTTGAATCTAAGCTTAAAAGAGAAATATCTCCTAAATTAGGTATAGGAATTTCTGAAATTGGGAAGAGAATGAATTGGAGAAGAAGAAGTGGAGGCTTACCAAAGTTTCTTCTATAAATTTGGAGCTATAACTTGATTTGCAAATGGAAACTAGGGCTTGGAGTTTTAATTTCTCATTCCTCTCTCCATTGTTGCTAAAGCTTGAGTATTAGGAAATAGAAATGAAGTAATGAGGAGAAGAGGGGTGAAGCTTGGGTCTAATGGGCTGAAACAAAACCAAAGCCCTAAGTGAAACAGTAGCAAAATTCCACTAACTCCAAACATATCAAAGTTTGTACTCAAAAAGGTCGCAAACGTCGTTTTGAACTCAATGGGGGTGGTCTCGAGTCCCAATTTGACTGTTTGCAAAAGGTAGCTTTTCGGACAATAGTCCGACTAACGATGAATTATTTTAAATAAAATATTTAAATATTCAATCGTAAAATATGCGGGTTGTTACAGAGGGAAAGCCCGGATACTCTAAAATTTATATTTAACTTTTCCTAAATAAAAGGCGAAATAAAATAGAATTATTCCAAGTTCAAAAATATTTATGTAAATCAAATGATTCGATAAATTTCAATGAAAGGCTATAATGATTCCACATTTACTAGAAGAATATTTTATATAGATTTATATCTATCGAACATATTTAATAAAAAGAAATGCATAAATCAATCATCAAATCTTCCAATAATCTTTTTAAATCGATGATTGGTACGAAGGAACCGGGCTCGGATTTGGGTGATTCCTATCCGAAGATTTGGTATCAGATTTTGGTGATTCCTATTTGAAAACCCCTTCAAACAAATTTTTGAAATAAAACATATTGAAGGCGAAGATCTTCATGATGTAGGATTACTTGCCATTAGTCCCTGGAGGTGAAATTTACCATATCAAAGGAGGCAGTAGTAATCTACTATGAAAATATTTGATTTGCAAGAATATGAATTGAAGCTAAGAAAGAAATTTTTGGTCAAGATTAATGAATGATTTGGGAATATTTTCTCTAAGTTTAAAGTTATAACTTGAATATAAGAAATCTTTGATTAAAATTAAAAGAATGATTAGGAAAAGTTTTCCTAAGTAAAAGAGTATTCCAAGATTTAAGAAAGGTTTAAATAAAGCAAATGATTTGATAAATGAGGCTTAATGATTCCATATACTCTTGAAAAGAAAATGGAATAAATTGAAAAGAGTATATCTAAGAAAGATATTTGATTTAAATAAAAGATGAAGTAATTGATTGATGACCGATATCCACTTATGAACTTAACATTTTTTAAAAAGTGATGATTGAATGTACCCGGGTCAGATTTGGGTGATTCCTATCCGAAAACCACTTCGAACCAATGTATACGTTTGAAAGTAAAGACATGTTGAAGATAATGATTATTGAAGACCTTGGATCTTCATAATGTGAGGAATGCTTGTTGACATGCTTTAGGTTGCTCCCATTATAGAGTTATTTATGGCGGTGGTCTCCTCATTATGGAGATTTTTTTGGATTGCAAGGGATTCTCAACTAGTAATGGCCGAGGAAAGTGTCTTCTCTTTCGTTTAGTCGCAGAATGAACTTGTATGGATGTTTATCTGACATTCTATTCTAAATCATATTTGATTGATTTCTATAAATGCATATCAGTCGGTGGCAGAGAAGGCAACTTCTCTTAGCTTAACACCCTTTCCTGAGACATACGATCTCAGGAAGTTATATTATTCTAGAAATCAGTCATGTGACATGGAATAATAATGTGGATTCGGTGATGTGATATGTGAAAGGTAATCGTAGCCTCGCAAGCCTCACACCCATTATGATGAGATTCTATGTAGTCAAACATATGCTCGCATTTTGGATAGTAGTGATTTGGGTTATCAGACGTTCTAAGCCCTAGGTACCAGATACGTCTGGGCCTCATGGCGGGGATGTGCAATATCTGAATCCTTGAATGTTATTTGTAGATTATATACCCTTTTAGCCATTTGTGTTGTTGTATAACGGCGTTTGAGTCTTGGACGTAAGCCATGGATACAGACTGATCTTTCCACTAGTTTCCTATCAGGTTGAAAATCCAATCCCAATACGAGCTTTACGGTTTTGATTATATTACAAAAATAGCTATAATGACATGAAAATATTTCAGCTACCCCTTTCGGTATCTTATATTCCGTTCGGTATATTCCGTTGACCTAGTCCGGATATATTACCTTAGACTTGGTCCGGATATTGATACCTCATTTGAATAAGTTTATTTGAAAAGTGTTTTTTTAAAGAATGTTATTAAAAATAATATCAACTGTATTTTGGTATAAAATTATTTTGGTTATCATAAGGTAAAAATTCATCCGTATTTATGTATGGGCGTAGTCATATGAGATACCCTTCTTTCCAAGGTTTTGATAACATCATCATTTTAAATTTCGAGTATCTCACGCTGGTTCATCAAGCCTGATCCGGGTATTTAAATACTCAGGTCAGATCCAAGTAGTTTTAGGTTTAGTTGAAGACAGTCGGAGTTTTTAAAGGAGAGCTGGAGATCTTCATCATCGTATGTACATATTCTATTATCCGCTACATCTATTGCATTTGTTTTGTTGTTTTCAACATTTATATTGACAGAAGTTTATAACTGTCTAGGTTGAATCTATTTTAGACTCTGAATTTAAAATTTTCCGCTATAAATATTATTATTGAAATAATATACGTTATTCCATTCCTGTGAGATTCTGTTCTGTCTTTATTTTCTTTCTACCCTTAATGATCTATCTTTTCGTGCAATTTGAGTTAGACATGTGTGGTTTATTGTCGATTCAAAGGGTACGGAAATACGGGCCGTTACATTTGGTATCAGAGCTGAAGGTTATGCGAGAACCTTGGCTTTGGTGGGGTAAAGAATCATCAGAGATAAGGTTAGTAATACCCTAGGATGGGTGACTCGTTAGAGATAGGGTTAGAACACCCTAGAATGAGTTTGAGTGTACTATATATGAGTGCGTATTTACTAGTGACTAATAAATTGCTTTGTGTTGATTTATCTGTTGAGTGATTTATGGATTCTGATCGATGTGCCTTATCACCATTATTGATGAGGGTTCCTAAACATTTAAACAAGGCGAACCAACACACTGATTTTTAAAAAATTGGAAAATGAAATAATTTTACCTAGGATTATATTTTGAATATAAAGTATATATCTTGAAAAGTTGTACAGGTAGAAAACATGATTAGTGAAATTTAAATATGAACATCTTATGATTTGAAGTTCACAGTTTGACTACAAAATGTTTCATAAAGATGATCGATAAGTAAGAAATCTGATAAGGTAATTAAGATCTTTAATACTTATTCAAAAATAATAAATTAAGAAATGATGATGTTAAGTTACTATCACAAATTGATCAATTGTTTGATTTAAAAGTTTAAGTACAAATACCTTGTGAATTAACTTTCACGAATTGACTATAAAGTGTTTGATAATAAGATTTGTTTAAGGAATGAATATATAAGATAAAATGTAATAGAAAATGATAGTGTAAAAGGATGAATATAAAAGGAATAAGAATATAAATTTGAGTAAAAGAATTGTGGAAATTTAAATGAAGTTAATTAATACAAGATGAATTTATAAAATAGGTTTTATAGAGTAATATCTAAAGGATTTTGAAAATGGTATCATTTCGACTAAAAAGAGGTATTTTATGATAACTAATTCGATTGGTTCGAAAATAAACTAAAAATGGGAAGGAGATGTGTTCAGATGGTAAGTACTACTCTTAAGTATTACTTTTCTTTTTAAGAGGATATATGATACTATTAGTAGTACCTAGTTCCTTGGATTGTTTTGGAACTACTCGATCTATATAATTTTCTTAAGTTAAAGAGATAATGTGAATCATGAACTAATAAATTAGTTAGTAATCTTTATAAAAGTGTTTAAACTAAAGATAAATTGGAATCACTAATTACTAAAGTAAAGCGGAATTTCCAATGATTTTGGACAGTCGAAAATTTCCGAATCATATCTAATTCAGAGCTAAGAAATTTATGAAAACTTTTGGTAAAAGATTGAGAGATAGTTTAAGTAAATGAAATTGGATAAGCCTAATTTATAAATGTGATATATAAAAAAAGGTCTAAGAATAGAGAATTTAATATCGGTAATTTTGAATTTGTTCATTTCAAAGGTTGAAAAATAATAATAAGAAATAAGTTGTTTAACTTATGAATTTGAGATAATAGTAAATTACAACGATGTCTAAATTTGGTAGATAGACGGATTCAAGTAAAACGAATTTGAAATATGGGATTTGTATATACTCTTAGGATGTAAAGGTATACCATACAAATATAGATTTAAGTCATGAACTATTAAGTAAAATAGTGACTCTTCAAAAAGGTAATTATAACCTAGAAAATGTTTTATTAATGAATTCTAGCATAAATTAATAATTTGGACTTAACTTTTTGAAATGTGATTGATTTACATAAGTTATAAGATGTAAAAAACTTAAGTGATAGTTTTATGAAATGATTCATAAATAATATTAGTCTTAAAGCAAATATACTAAGTTAAAAGATTGTGGGAAAACTTTCTTACGAAGATAAATTATCTTTTGAGTGAAAAATGGTTTCTTTAGAATATTTTCGTTTAATAGAAATATTTGGAAATAAATAATTAAAGGGATGATATAAAGAAGCACCTTTATAAAATGTCTGAACTTAAGACAAAAGTTTTAATGAAAAGTTTTTGAAAGTTAACAAATACATATATTATATGTAGATAATTTTATCGCACAAATTTTGATCTAAGATTCGAGTTCGAAACTTTGAGGTGTTTACACTGGTCTAAAAAAGGATATATCACTCGATCCTTGACGACGAACATTGATGAGGATTTATGGTTAGGTACTTTAGTTTTCTATCATAGTTGAGAACTATGCAAGGAAAGCAAAGGTTTCTAAGCAAAGAGCTTGATCAGAGTCCACACAAGAAGATTGGAGGATCGATATTAGTTCGAAAATAAAGTTGTGTATTTAAATACGAGATCAGATAAGATATTTCATACTGATGTTCTATGTATATTATATGAAATTAAGTTCGAAGATAAATGTTTTGGGCAAACTTTTATTTTGTGTAATTTCGAGGACGAAATTCTTTTAAGTAGGGGAGAACGCAACGATCTAGAATTTAACCACTTCAAAATATGCTATTTAAAGTGATTTTATAAATTAGGTAAGGATATATGATTCAAAGAATATTAGATAGGATTTGAAAAGAGAAGTATACACAAAAATAGTAACATTTGTCTATATCGACAAAAGTGACAAAATGTTGATTTTAGAAAAGTAAGCTTCAATGGTTAAATAAATTATTTTGATTTATTTATGAGTATTTATATTTTTAAATAGGAAAATTTATTTTTAAATTTGGCTTACAAAAATAAATTGTTTAACTAAAACGCCAAAATATGACCGTAAAACATTTTATCAAAAATCAACGTTTTGTCGATTAAAGGTTATCGCAACGTCGTCGCACCTTTATTTTCTTATATAGAAACATATATTCAAATAGTATAAGTATTAATTAATTCACTAATTAAGTTTATTTTTACTAAACATATTTAGAAAATTCTAGAATGTAATAAACAAAAAGTAAGCATAAAATGACAAAAAGTGTTACAAAGGTCAAGAAGTAAACATCAAATCAAACAAAATAATTATTATATTCTTTACTTAATATTTAAGTGAAAATGACATAAAGTAATGATTTGACATTTGATGATAAGTATTACTTTGTTTAAAATTAAAGTAAGTCTATTTTGGTTATTTTACATAATAATATTTTATTTCAAACTATTGTCTATAAATGTCTACCACTTCTTTCACAAATTCCACACATTTTCCATTTTTCTTCTTCCTTTTCTAAGCTCTCTTCTTTTTCTTCCTTAGAGCTTTAATGACTTCTTCTCTTCCATTTCCTTACTAACTTTTTTAGAACTATATCCAACAAAGTCAAAACTCCACAAAACTTTGCCAAAACCTTAAAATATCACCAAAACATGGTTTAGCTTCTAAGAAGTGAAGAAATGATGGAGAAAGGGTAGGATCCTTATTGATGTTTTTAGAAGGTTTGGACAAGAGCAAAGAAGGGGGAAAGACTTGTAGTCAAAAGCAAGTGAAAGTGAAGTGATGGTCGAGCACTACAAAGTAAGATGGAGTTGTTTAGGTGATGATTTGGTGAAGATAAGATGAATTAGTGAAGTGTTGGATTGAATGAATTTTGGTAGAAAGTTAAACGATTTGGTAAAGGTAAGTACTTATATTTTAAAGTTACTAATTTCTAAAAATATTTCAAGTTAATTGTACGAAAACTTTGTTATATATTAGACAATTAAATGGATGATAACTTGGTTGATATTATGGTTGATTATATGTTTATGATATGGATGATAACTTGGTTTGATAAGTGATAGGAAAAATGGTTAGTAAGCATAGTTGGTTAAATAAGAATTAAATCCATACAAACGTGTGCATGGAAATTATTTAGCCTCTTAATGATTTAAAAGTACCTAAAAAGATTGAAAATTATATTATAACAATATAATATTATAATATGAAATGAAATGAAAAATGAGTTTGTAACGATGAAAATATTGTTTTAAATAATTTAAATTAGGATGTAAAGATATATCATATAAATATAGATTTTAGTCATGAACTATTAAGTAAAATAGTGACTCTTCTAATTATAACCTAGAAAATATTTTATTAATGAATTCTAGCATAAATTAAGAATTTGGACTATGATCTTTAAAATATGATTGATTTACATAGGTCAAAGATGTAATAAACTTAAGTAATAGTTTCACGAAATGATTCATAAATAATATTAGTGGTAAAGGAAATATACTGAGTTAAAAGATTGTGGGAAACTTTTTTATAAAAATAAATTATCTTTTAAGTGAAAAATAGTTTCTTTAGAATACTTTCCTTTGATAAAAATATTTGGAAATAATTAACTAAAGGGATTATATAAAGAAGAACCTTTATAAAGTGTCTGAACTTGAGACAAAAGTTTTAGTGAAATGTGTTTGGAAGTTAATAAATACGTATACTATATGTAGATCATTTCATCGCACAAATTTTGATCTAAGATTCGAGTTTGGAACTTTGAGGTGTTTACGTTCGAAAAAGGATTTATCACTCGATTCTTGACGAAGAACATTGATGAGGGTTTGTGGTTAGGTACTTTAGTTTTCTATCATAGTTGAAAACTATGCAAGGAAAGCAAATGTTTCTAAGCAAAAAGCCTGATCAGAGTCCACACTAGAGGATTGGAGGATCGATTATAGTTCAAAAATAAAGTTATGTATTCAAATAGGAGATCATATAAGATATTTCATACTGATGATCTGTGTATATTATACGGAATTAAGTTTGATGAGTTTTGGGCAAACTTTTATTTTGTGTAATTTCGATGACGAAATTCTTTTAAGTATGGGAGAATATAACAATCCAGAATTTGATCGCTTTAAAATATACTATTTAAAGTGATTTTAAATATAAATTAGGTATGGTTATATGATTCAAATAATATTAGATAGGATTTGAAAAGAGAAGTATACACAAAAATAGTAACATTTGCCTATATCGACAAAAGTGACGAAATGCTGATTTTAGAAAAGTAAGTTTCAATGGTTAAATAAATTATTTTAATTTTTTTATGAGTGTTTATATTTTTAAATAGCAATATGAAATTTATTTCTAAATTTAGTTTACATAAATAAATAGTTTAACCAAAATGTCAAAATGTGACCATAAAACATTTTGTCGAAATCAACGTTTTGTCGATCGAAGGTTGTCGCAACGTCGTCGCACCATATTTTCTTAGATAGGAACATATATTCAAATAATACAAGTATTAATTAATTCACTAGTCAACTTTATTTTTAATAAACATACTTATAAAATTCTAGAATATAAATAATAAAATGTAAGCACAAAAAGACAAAAAGTGTTATAAAAGTCAAGAAGTAAACATCAAATCAAACAAGCATAATTATTATATTCTTTATAACTGAAAATGACATAAAGTAATGATTTGACATTTAATGTTAAGAGTTACTTCGCTTTAAATTAAAGTAAGGGTATTTTGATCATTTTACGTAATGATATTTTATTTTAAACTTTTTTTAATAAATACCCACCACTTCTTTCACAAAATCCACGCACTTTTCATTTTTCTTCTTTCTTTTATAATCTCTCTTCTTCTTCTTCCTTAGAGCGTTAATGGCTTCTTCTCTTCCATTTTCTTACTAATTTTTTCAAAATCATATCCAACAAGGTCAAAACTCCATCAAACTTTGCCAAAGACTTTAGAATATCACCAAAACATGTTTTTGTATCTAAGAAGTGAAGAAATGATGGAGGAAGTGGAGGATCAAGGAGAGGCCGAGCCTTATTGATGTTGTTGGAAGGTTTAACAGAGAGAAAAGAAGAGGGAAAGACTTGTGGTCGAGAGCTAGCAGAAGTGAAGTGATGGTCGAGCTCTAGAAAGTGAGGTGGAGTTGTTTAGGTGATGGTTTTGTGAAGATAAAATGATTAAGTGAAGTGTTGGATTGAATGAACGTTGGTAGAAAATTAAACGATTTAGTTAAAGGTGAGTACTCATATTTTAAAGTTACTAATTTTTAAAAATAACTATATGAGAAGTTTGTTACATGTTGGATGATTTAATGGATGATAACTTGGTTAATATTATGGTTGATTATACGTTTGTGATATGGATGATAAATTGGTTTGATAAATGATAAGAGAAATGGTTAGTAAGCATAGTTAGTTATATAAGAACTGAATCCATATAAATGTGTGTCTGGAAATTATTTATCCTCTTAATGATTTCAAAATATCTAAAAAGATTAAAAATGATATTATAATAATATATTATTATAATATGAAATCAAATGAAAAATGAATTTGAAATGAAAAAAATATTGTTTTAAATAAGTTAAATTAGTTTAAATATGGTTTAAAACAAATTTGGATTTTTTCGCACAAGTTCGAAGCAATTCAAAAAATTGGCCAAAATAGAGCTCGTCGTGTAGCGGATGTTCGTAAATTTCGACCCATAACTTTAAATTAATGTAGAGAATTATTTATAAGTTGGATTTATTCCAAATAAAAATTATTTGGTCCACAATGATAATAGATTTCCAATGAAGAAATAAGTAGAGTTTGAAATATGTCCAAAACAATTTTCTAAAGCATCGTGCTTTTGCAGTAATATGACCAAAGTTTAAAATTGATATTTTAAATGTTTAAAAATATGAAATAAATTATAAAAATCTTTAAAATGTTTTAAAAGAGATTTAAGTTGAAAAATGGATTTCTAAATGATATAAAAGTCATTTTGAAGAATATAGTTTTTAAAACACTATTTGCAACACTTTTCGCAACGATTTTCGCAGCAGTTTTATATAACCTCTGAAGTGTAGTTTTAAACATAATAATTTTTTCCCAAATTTTTGGTGAATGATTATAAAAGAATAATTAAGTATAAAGATGATTTGGAAATTTTTATAAGAGTTTGAATAAATGGTTAAGAGAAATTGTTTGTAACACTTAAGTAGAAAGTAAAGAATATTGAATATAATAAAAAACTGAGTATGCGGAAACGACTAGTATATGTGTCCCGCCTGTAAGAGCTGAACGGTAAAATGATGTGACGACCCATAATTTTCGATCATTTAAAATCGGAATATTTAATTGATTTTAAATATTCAATATAGTAATTTAACTTGAATTTCGAATATCACCATTTATTTGATAATTTAAACTATTGAAATAAATAATTCGAAGTTGGGTAACTTGTTGAATCAAGAATTTTTTTTTAGTCTGTTAAAATAACTTGAAGGCTTGTAAAATTTATATTAATAACACTGAAGATAATAGAAGTTGTAAAATTGAAATTTACCATGGTTTGTTCAGTTTAAAATTTTATAGTTCAAATTGAATTTAAAAATAGCTTTCCGAGGCATAGTCTCGGAATTTGACGAAACCAGTTTCATTGGATCCATAATATTGTATTGTTATCGGGTTTCAAATTTCGTAGTGATTGGAGTTGTTGGGTGAGCGTAAGACATATGAACGCGCTTAAATCTATATCGAAAGTTTAATACTTTAATTCGATTCAATTTTAAATTTTTAAACCCTATAAATATTGCCGAGTCAAATGATTTTCATCGGTTTTGTTTTAGCCGAGTATTCCTCTACAAGCCAATCTAAGATCACTCTCGAACTATCATTTCCTCCCTTTTCCTTTTATCACTTAAAAAAAACACAAATATAATATAATAAAATAATAATGTAACGAACCAGAATTTTAATTTATTAAAATTTGAATATTTAATTAATTTTAAATATTAATAAGTGAATTTATAAGTCAAATAAATTTTTATTTGAATTATTGGATTTAATTGAATAATTAAATCGATAATTTAATAGATTAAATTATGGAAATAATTGAAAATTGAGTTAAATATGATTGAAAATGATTTGTAAAATTTTATTTTATCATATGGGAGTTAGAATGATATTTTAGAACTTTTAAAATCGAATTAAGAGTTAAATTGTGAAAATTGAATATTTTAATATTTAAATCGACTAGTGAAAATAGTCAATTTTTGAACAGTCTCGGAATTGAACGAAACTAGTTCCATTCGATCCGTAATAGTTAGTTATTACCGGATTTCAATTTTCGTATCAATCGGAGCTATCGTTTGATCGTGGCAGCTCAAAACGCATCAAATTGTTTTTAATATTAATTTGGCGAGTTAAAATCGTCAATTTTCAAAAAGTCTCAGATTTCGACGAAACCAGTTTCATCGGATCCGTAATGTGATATTATTGTAAGGTTTCAAATTTCGTGTCAATTGGATTTACCGTTTGTCCGGTACGAATTAAAACGCCTAGAAATCGATTTAAATCGGTTTAATTTAAATTGAACGTTTATAGCCATAACTCGCACAGATGTCCGAATTAGCTTTCGAAACCTGTTCCATTGTGTCCGGAACGCGGGGTAAACCCTAGAAACGCTGGTTACGGCGCGTAAATCGGAGTTTGGAATTTCCGGGATGAATAGTGTTCGATTTTTTTCCTATAAATACACCTTAAAATCAAAAAAAAAGAAAAAAGAAAACCCTAATCTACAAAGCCCTAGCCGCCTCTTTTATAATGGAAGGCCAGAAATTGTCGAAATTCATTCCTTAATCTCTCCAAATCCATTCACAATCAAGCGAAGTGATCAACTACAAAGATGAAGAGCAAGGCGAGAGCTTTCGATCTATACGGTGATGATGGAGTTTGGAGCATCAGAGGAGGAGCAGAAGGGGGCCATTCGTGGCCAGTTGCGCACGCAACACGAGGAGGAGGAGGGGGCCGAACTTCCAGTGGAGGTAGCTCTTGCGAAGGGCGTTCGAATGGAAGTGGTTTGATGAAGTTTCGTCGAGAAATGAGGTTGCAAATCAAAACCCTAGTTCATGCTAATGGGTTTGTGATGTCGGCCTAATTCCTGTACATTTGCGTGAGAAGGAAGATGGTGGGGGGGCCGTTGGATCTGTGATGGACGGTGGATGCAGGTTGTAGGTTATAAAATTTTAATTTATGTTGTAATTTTATTAAGTATAAACTCGGTAACTTCAAAAATACATAACTTTTTCATACGAGGTCGAAAACGCGCGAAACCAGTTGCGTTGGAATCGTATGGACGAGCACTACGTGATGAAATTGGATTGGAGTCGTTTGGAGTTAGTGAGAATTTTGGGTAAAATTAAACGTCCGTTTAATTTTATTCGAAATAAATCGCTAAAACGAATTTAAAATCAAGGTGAGAACTTCTCACTCAATCGAATCAGTTTCGATTTTATTTTAAATAGTTAGATTTAAAATATTTGAATGCAAGTTTGAATGATGATTGTTATCTATTGATTGTTAAAATAGACATTATGCGCCGTTAGTAAGCGGAGGTTATTTAATAAAAACATATACCGCGAATATTTCATAAACAGTGAAATTGGTATTATATATAATAGCAATATATATATATATTGGCATATGTATATATTGGAGTTATTGATTTCCCGCATTTATTTGTTTAGCGGATGAGACCCTATTACGCCGTTATTAAGCGGATAATATTTTAAATCCCATATACCGCGATAATTTCGTACTGGAGCGAAATTGGTATTATGCTAATGTTTGTGGATGTAGGAAAACAGGTTGGAGGGATCCAACTGGATTCCTCAACAGTATTTATTTGAATTCAAATATTTTGATATTTGATTGTTTATCATATCGATATATGATATCGTTGTAGTCGTTATTGACTATTTGGTGTGTAGCTTCACTAGACCAAATTTGGAATTTTAAAATGATTTTTAAAGTGATTTTTGAAAATATACTGTATGTTTGGAAATTGATTTATTTTAAATAAATAAACGTTATAATTTTTAAAGTTATAAAAATTATGATTTTGAGAAATATAGTTAAAAACTGATTTATGAGAATATGATGCTAATGATTTTATAAAATAGTTTAATCGGGATTTTTGAAATTATTATAAAGAGTTGAAATATAGGATTTATAAAATTTAATTATTTTATAAATCAAAATGGTGAAATAATAAAGGAGATTAAAGACGTTTTAAAAGAATAATATAAATTGAATTATATTAAGAGATTTATAAATGGATATTTATAAATTGAAATATTGACATTATAAAACGAGTTTTAATAAGTGTTTGAATGAAGTAAAAATGAATTTTGTAAATGAATGGAATTTATAAAATTATAAATGGTGAAGTTATAAATGAAATTTATAAATAGTAAGATTTATAAATTTTGTGAAATTATAAAAGAATAGATTTGGGTGAATAATTGAATCTTATAAGTTATAAGATTTATAATTATGAAGTTCAAAGGAACGATTTTTGTGAACGAATAAATTATAAGTATTTAACTTATAATATGAACCTTTAGTTTATAATTGAGTTATAAATCGAATAGGTTAATAAAGAAAATTTATAAAAGGAAGTTGTTATAAAATAATTATAAATGGGATTTATAAACGTTGTTTTATAAATTCGCAAACGACTTATTTTGATAAGTAAATTGTTATAACCTATTAATGGAGTTATATTCACGTTTTTGACTGTAAATAATCCTTTGAAATAGAATGTATAAAAGAAAGTGAAATTTGTTAACAAAGTATATTCACGTTTTTGAATAGTGAATAATATGTTAAAGGAAATGTTTAGAATGTGATATTTTAAATAGAATTAAAATGATCTAACGATGTTTTAAGATATGTTGAGATTCGAAACCATAGATTTCGACATTTATTGTTGAAATAGACGTTTTCGAGAAATAAAAGGAAATGGTGGACTATAGCACTGTTGTTATAGTAAATGATTTCCGAAAGGAAATGTTTTGTATAGTATTTGGATTTATATATCTATTTTAATTTCGAATCCCTATACTAGTGATTTTGGGTTGTCGTAACGATGTTTTACGCAACATTCGTTTTGGCCCAAATAAATATGTTTAAGGGAATGATTTCCTTAAAGAATGAAATATGTACTTAATTTCGATTTAAGTATATTGAATATTTTCCAAGTGTTGAAAATAAATAAAATTTGTGAATTACTTATTAAATAAGTATGGAAATGTTTTCCAATATAAAGTGAATATTAGAGAATTTATCTTTTTGAAGATAAATTGAAATGAATAATTGAAGTCATATATTCATGAATATTTTAGAATGAAAATTCACTATAGAATTTATGAATAAAAAGGGAAGTTGTTTAAAAATAAATATTGATTTATTTTTGAAGTGTGAAAATTATATATCTTGTAAAGATATTTTGAAAAATAAATAATTTGGAAAATTATTTGGAATCTGGTGATGTTGTGCATATCCATTGATAGTTCAATAACCAACTATCAATATTTCCTTTTGAATGGGTATTTGATGTGATTTGTTTGAATTTGAATGCCACACTTATTTTTGAATAAGCGCTCACTATTCGGGTTAACCGGAAAGGACCATGGGGTCGTATAACCCATTCCGAATATGTGATACGTCGTTATGAATTGCATTGAAGATCGGTGTTGAAGACCGAGTATTTGCGAAAGCGATAGGATGACCTATCGATTGTCTCTGCACTGGGTAGCTCCTGGTATAGAGATTCCTTAAGTGATGGGAAATTCGATCGGGATTGTGAATACCCAGATTACAAGGGCTTCGTAAGAAGTGCCTTCGGTTTTGTTCGAGCCCGGAACAGACTTATATGGATTGTATGTCTGACATTACAAATTGAGATATAAAGCAGATTTCTTTCAAATATATTTCTGTTGGTGGCGGAGAATTTATTCTTTTAGCTTAACACCCTTCTCTGAGATGTACGAGCTCAGAGGTTATGTAGTTGAATGTTATCAGCGATATATTCCCAATTTGGTAATGTGACATGCTGAGTGTTGCTGTGAAATGATCATTGTGTTGATTATTTGTGATAGGATCGTTTATTTGATCGTCTATCTTGATGATCATTTCTATGATCATTTGTTGACCCAAAGCATGGCTTTTGTATAAAGTATGTTTTTGTGGACGTGACTTCGTCGAGCCTCACACCCCGTGAATGGTCAAAATAGGAAAGATGCGGCAAGGTTATGAGGGGTAGCGCCCTTTAGGATGTGTGCATTTCCTTCTGGAAAAGGGTGGTATCATGGTATGGAGCCCAGATAATTACTCATGTTGAAAACATTTTATGATTGTGTGAATTGATTGCGAGCGCTCGGTGAAAGGTCCCAAAGGACCGGGGGATGGCATATTCGGTCAGTTGTTACTCAGTTAGGGGTAACCCGGCCTTGTGTTGGTAGAGATCCGGTTTGGTTCTCGGGGATGTCCATCCAGAGGCATTCTCATGTGGCAATGGGAAGTTCCTTGGCCTGATCATTCGTTGGAAATCCAAAGAAACAATACGTGACTTGTACGGTATTAGTTGTAGAACCTATCATTCACTTATGGTGGCGCCCCACTGTTTGGATGGTAGCTATAGTAGGCATAGTTCGGAATGTCTATGTTGGCTAAGATTTATATTCTACTTTCGAAATAAATTTTTCCTACACTATGCACTAGTAATAATATCAAATGTCTTTTTAAATGCGTATCAAGCATCTTTGACTATCATAAGGAGAAATCTCCTCCGATTCTGCGTTTGCATTGTGTGTGTGTGCGGGAGGCCTTATGGTAGTCTCACTTTTAAAAAGCATTGCGAATTGATTTAAAAATATTCCTCTATTTTGATTTTAAAGATAAATAAACTGTTTTGAGTTCCCGCACCAGTCACATGACTGACTCGGAGTTTATTGTTTTCCTTCCTAAACTCTGGGTGCCCACCAATTTCCACACGGGCAGTCAAGAGTTAAGGTTTATCAGGATATTCTGGAGTTGCTGGAGGCAAGATGGATGGCATGGCGTATTACTAGTTTATAGTATTTCTTTTTCCGCTGCACTGTTTGTTGTTGTACACTCTGATGATATGATGTAATGAAATGTAATGTATAAAATGTAATAACTGATATAGTTCTTTGTTTAAAGATTATTCATTTATTATTATATGTTGTTCCGCTGCGAATTGTGAGATTCTGATGTTGTTCTGTTGTTTTCTGTTCCGTTCTATTTTCTATCTTTCCTACTTTTTTTCTCTCTTCTTCTATCTTTTTCTTTTCTAAAACCTATAACTATTCGGTTTTTCGGCAACGAAAAATCGAAAGCGTTACAAATAAATAAAGGAAGAAGCTTCTAAGGGAAGCTGCGTTATATATAAAAACAAAAGAATATAATAATAACACACTGAACATAATTGAGGCCGAACCCCTTCCTCCTTTTAAAAAAAGAAAAAAACCTACAGCACTTGAAATAAATGGCAGACACCCCTTCCTATCGAAACACCCTTCCTGTTTTTCGAACGCGACATCCTCTTTTTCTTCTTCAACATCTCGGCTTAATGAAATTCACGATCGAGTGGCGCAGGGCTAAGGGGTTGGTCGCGGGGCGTGATGAAGGGGAAAAACGCGAGTGGTGGCGTGCGTGGACCTAGGGTTAGGGCTCGATTTCTGATTTGCGTGCATGCGTGTGGGAGGTGGGAACCGTGGCAGTAGTTGCGATGGCTGGTTGTGGGCCAATTGGGTGCGACGTGGTACGGCGTGCGAGCTGGAGGCGAAGAAGGGGGGATCGAGTTTTTCATCCTGCTCGCGATTCGATTTCGTATATGTAGTTAGGGTTTGAGGCTCGCGATGTTGGTCTCGATCTTCTCGCGTCTTAGTTCTTCACGAAGCAGGCGGTGGGAAGGTTCAATTCACGAACACACGATGACTGTTAGGGTTTGGTTCGGCGATCACCATGGGAGTTCGACAGTGATGGAGGCAGTAGGGTCACCGTGGATCGAGTGAGGTATTGAGCTTTATTTATGTGAATCTATTTTGGGATTTTAATTTGATTCTTTTTTGTAAATTTGTTCAAAAAAAAGGGATTGCTGTCTAGTTTTAAAATTCTAAAGTTTATATATATATATATATATATATATATATATAAATTACATTTAAATCAGTTGCTTAATTAAATAGATATAAGTTTGAAAAAAAAGGGGGTTTTAAAAATATATATATTATTTGATATAGATAATATTTTGAATACAAGAAGGATTTTAAAAATATGGTGAAGTTTAAATAAATATATATATATATAAGTCATTTGGGTTACTAAAGATAACTTGTTAAAGAAAATTATTAGCTTAAATTTTTTTACCTTAAATTACAAATGAAATAAAACAAATAAATGCTAGTAAATCGTTTAATTAATTCACATGTTAACAAATTCATATAAATATTTATACAAGGTCCAAAATTGGGAGATAAATGTTCGATATGGAATTGGATTACCAAACATAAAGCAAAGGTGAGTTAATCTCACTCAGTTTAAATTTAAATTTAAATGATTAAATTTAAATAATTGATTGCGGTTGAATTGATTGATGTGATGTAGTATAGTATAATTTGAACTTGGCATGTTATGTGATGCTAACGTCTGTGAATGCAGGGAAAACAGGTTGGAGGGATCCAACTGGACCCCTCAACTTTATTTAATTATTTAATATTCTCTGTTCTGAATATTTGATATTCTGTAATGAATTATGTGGAAATATTGGATGCTATGGCTCGATTGTTATAGTCGGGAAATAATGAATTACCAAAATATATAATTTGTGTTTGGCAATGGAAATAAAAGAAGTAAATTTTAAGTAAAATAATTATAGAAAAGTTGAATAAAGTTATAAATGAACTGGAAAGGAAATAAAGTAACTTTAATATTTTAATAAATAAATCTTGAGTATGGGAAGGAAATTTAATTAAACAGAGAGTTCATGAAACTTAAATCTCAATGTTATTGTTTAAAAGAACAAAACATTTATTTTAAATTGAGGATTTAAATTTATTTAAGAAGAAATTGGGAATAACCTGAGATTTGTATATTTCAGCTAAAGGGGTTAAAGATCAAACCGGAAATAATAATAAAGACCATAATTAATGAATTTTGAAATGATCTGTTAAGTGAAGAAATTTATTTCAAATGGAATAAATTGGAAATCAACTTGGAAAATTGATTTAAGTGGTTGAGATTGGAAATCTCTCTCTGAATAACCGAGTACGCTTTCAGAGTAAATTTTTAAATATAAATTGAATGTTTAAAGTTTTTTTTAAGAAGTATGTTTTGTAAAATTTTGTTATGTCTAATATTAAATTTCTGAAGCAAGTATTTCCTTTTAATATATTATAGAAATAATTATTTACAGAGTGATTTAGTATTTGTTTTAAAAAGTTCAAATCCGGTTTTATGTTTATTTAAGTAACCTTATTATCAACTAGTCCTATAGTATGTAGTTTTAACAAATTATTGAAGTAATCTAACTTAAATGTTTAAAGTATATTTTCAAAGTAAAATGTTTTAAATTATTTAAAAATCTATTTTTCTGTGCTTGGTGATTTCAGAGGAGATAGAAAATATTTGAGAAAGTTGATTCTGAAAAGAAAGATGGTTTTGAAAACTATTTTCAAAAGGTTGAAAATAGAAATATATCTTGTGAAGATATTTTTGAGATAAATAAATAATTTGGGGAAATTAATTATTGTTTGATGGTTGTTTTGTGAATATAATTGATAGTTAAATAACCGACTATCAATATTGGACCATGCGTTGATCGTTTCGAAGAGACCGGGATCGAGAATTATTTCTCGAAAACCACTTCGATCCGATTTGTACGTTTCGTGCGAAAAACGTGTTTGGAGTCGAAGATGGAGCAGTGAAGTGCAAGGGCTAGTCGCTACTAATCCTGAGGATATTTCCAAAATGGATGTAGTAGGAATAGTGCCTTCGGTTCCGTTCGAACCCGGGACGGACTTGTATGGACGAATGCTTGCGAAACATCGTCAGGTGGGCGATGGGCATTCTAAGTGAAACGTTCTAAAAGGTAACGCTTAGCCTCAAGCCTCATCAAATGGGAATGACTGAAAATCAGGGGATATGCAGCAAGGTTAGGTGGGTCATGCCCAAGCAGGACAAGATAATTCCCCTGTCTAGATGTCCCTTATATATATCTCGGCTTAGTGGGTGGTTGGTCGCGCCAACCACGGGGTTTATCTTGTTCGGGACTGTTCAGTAAGGAATGGTTCCGGCCTTGTGTTGCAGGGGATGAAGGGAGTAGTCCTCGGTACGGTGATCTAGGCCCCGTACTGTGACAGGTGGTACCCCAGTGCCTAGTCATTGTTGGAAATCCATTCTCCCTACGAGCCTTGTACGAGTTTTGTTTGTATTACCCACTTCGGTGGCTAGTAGCTGGAATTTAATGAATGTAACAATTTCGGCTATTTTATAAGTATTTGTAAATAGACCCTATTATAATATCAGAGGATTTCTATAAAAATTGTTTTAGCTATCGTATGGTAAAAACCCGACATGTTTATTTGTGGCGTGGTCTTACGAGATGCTTTTGTTTTCAAAGGATTTTTGAACTTTAATAATCAATTGGGTGTGATTTTCTCACGCTGGTATTCCAGACTGACTCGGGTATTATTTAACTGTAATGCTCGGGTCAGACCGAGTATTATAGGATATAGAATATGATGCTGTGGAGCTCAGGAGACGAGCTGAATGACGATACGTATTCTCGTACTTGTATATATATTTTTCCGCTGTGTTGAGTTGTTGTGTACCCACTGTATGTTATTGATGTGAGCTGTGACTGGTGTACTCTGATGATGTAATATATGTAAACTGATATATTTAATTTGAGTAAAGATTATTTATTCTCTATTATATTTTATTCCGCTGCGATGGTTAGATTCTGATGTTGATTTTGTTTTCTCTTCTTCTACCTCTTCTTCTTAAACCCAAATGGTTCGTATATTTGTACAATTTGAGTTGATTGTTGTAGAATAGTGTTAACTCAAGGGTATGGATTTGCGGGTCGTTTCACTTGGTATCAGAGCTTTGGGTTGGTGATAACCTTGGCTCTGGTGGGAATTACTCATTTAAAATAGAGTCTATGGTACTCTATAATGAGTTTGAGCGTATTAATAAATATCTGAGCGTATTTGTTAGTGAATATAAATTGTTTCAATATTGCGTTGATTGGTTTATTGAGTGGCATATGAACCATCGTCGGCACAGTCCGTACAACTGCATCGAAGGGGTTTCTAAACACTTGAATAGAACAATTGACACGATATTGTTTTAAATATGGGTGAATGAAATAATTCTACCCAAAAACATATTTTGATATAAAGGATAGTTTTTGAAAACTATTTAGCTAATATATGGTTGCTTGAATGTTAGAAAGAATAATGTTAAAGCATTATCATTGTTAAGTGAGAATTTGACTAGAAATGGAAATGTAACTAAAATTTAAGGAAACAAATTCATTATAAAATGAAAATTATAAATATGAAATATAAATGTGAACTATAGATTGATATATAATCAAATGGAGATTTGTATAAGTATAAACTATACAAATACATTATAGTTAAAATTTGAATTAAAATAGAATTTGAAAACTATAAAACCCCGGAGGTTTTGGAAATATTCTGAAGATAAATAGTAATACTATTGTTTTTGGGTTATTTCTAAGGGAAAAATTATTTCAAATAAATTTTGGAAAGAGAGATAACATTGAATTCACTTCAGTAACTGGAAAATAATTTCGGTGATGACTGCAGCATCATCGATGTTCATTTTCGAGTTTCTAAGTGATGAATTGCTACCAAAGTAATTTGTTCAGGAAACCTGTTTATTTTTGAAATTTCAAAGGAAATTTGTTGGGAATAAAAACCAGGACTGGTTTGGCCTTTGAGAAATGCGATTTGTGATGTTGGAGATTTTAAATGGTTTGAAACCAAAAGCCGGGTGTTTTAAAAATCCTAGAGGGATAGGTGGTAAGCTTATAAATTGAGATGATTTTTAAATCAGGAAGGAAATATAAGCTTTGGATAATGGAATATAAATTTAAAGTGAAAAGGTAAAATTGAAATTTACTTGGATTGGAAAATAAAATTTAACTGGATTGAAATTAATTAATTAAATAAAATTGAGTTAAGATACAATTGAATTGGAATAAGAATCCAATTGAATTATTGAATGAAATTAGATTCTTACCTGAATAGATGGAAAATAAGTTGGATAAGAATTTGGTTAAAATAGATAAATCAGAATAACTTATAGGAGAATTAAAAATCCATAAATGGATTAAAATGCATGAATAAAATATGCTTGGGTTATAAAGAAGCTTGAGTTAAAATAAAGGAATAACATATTCAAGCCTATAATGGATGGAATTGTGTAAATAATAAGTTGTGGCTTATAAATTTTGAAAGTGAAATAGAAAATCCAAAATAAATATTGTTTGATGTTTTGGATAATGAATGGAAAATCCAAATTTGTATTATTAAATAAATTGAACCAAGAAAATTAAATAAAGTGATGTTTGGAATTAAAAATCAAGTGTTGGATTATAAATAAGGGAAGAACTAATTAGATAATAAATTAGTTAATGAAATTGAATTGTGAGTTTATGATAAAGTTTGGAAATAAACTCAAGTTTTAAATTAAATTGGATTCAATTTGTTGATGAAGTGGAAGTAATTGTGAATGAAATTGCAATGTGAGTTAATAAAATTGGATGATAAATTAAAAAGTGAATGGAGAAATCAGAACTTGAGTTATCAATTGAAATTCGACTTGAAGTGTTAACAAAGTAAATATAATTTGGAAATATAGAATAAAAAAATGAAATGGATTAAAATAATAAAGGTATGAATTGCAAATCAAATCCAAATAAGTGGAAATAAGATGGAAATGGCTTTGTGATAAATTAAATGAGTTGAATCTGGGAAGTTAAATTCTATAATAACCAATCAAATGAAATTGCAAATTTAAAATGAGATTGGATTGAAACAGAATCAGGTTAAATTGAAAAGAGAACTTGGTTGCAAACTAAGAATGAGCTTAAGTATAAAATTTGAATAAATTGAAGTAAATTGACGTAAGCTGAATAAATCGAAGAGAGTTAATTTAATTCAACTTAAACCAAGTTTAATGATATTGGATTAAATTTGAATCAAGTGAAAATAATTATGGATTGAAATAAAACTTGGTGGGTTGTAATAATATATAAGAAAATGGAAAATTCGGAATGGATTGAGTGGATAAGTTAATTATATTGAATAAGTGAATGGTTGGGATAAATAAGAACCAAATGGAGTATGGCTTAAATAAGTTGAGAAATGGTTATTGAATGATATGGCTTGGTTGTTTTGAGATAAATAAAATAGTGGAGTAAACAAATATGGAGTGAAATTTAAAATGGATTGTGTCGAGCTAAATAATGATTGTGAATGGATTTAAAATAAAAGGGAAATTTAAGTGGCAATCAAGATGAACCTAGGTTGTTAATGGTTTTGAATGAACTAATTTGGTTCATAAAATTGAAATGCAATGAAACTGAGAATATATGGATTGTGAATAAATCGGAAATGGAATAGAATTAAGTATAAATTGAGTTGGAGTCAATTTAAATTGGGTATAAACATAAATACTTATTTATTCACATAAATCTCATCGAATTGCATAAAATACATTGTCATTTGTTGTAAATGAAAATAATTAAACATTCTATGTATTGATAGAAGTAAAATAAAGTGATTTTGAAAGCAGTTGAATTAAATATGAGTTCAGTTTGCTTAAAATAAATTGAATGTAAGCTATTGTGTTTTAAACCATTCAAATTGATGAAGCTGTATACGAATGGAT
This sequence comes from Allium cepa, assembly GCA_030765085.1. NCBI lineage: Eukaryota > Viridiplantae > Streptophyta > Magnoliopsida > Asparagales > Amaryllidaceae > Allium > Allium cepa. The sequence goes on along the minus strand of CM060938.1, from coordinate 735,542,052 downwards.
TGAAAACCATTCAAATTTCATAAAAATGGTTTATAAATAAATTGGAACAGTTGAATTAACATGGAAATTGTAGAAGTTGCTTATGGAAAAATGTTTGGTGTGAATTTCTTTTAGAATTCATTTGTTTTAACTATTGCAAGTAGGTGAAATATGTTAACTTCTTATATTTGGCACTTACAAGTTTAAACTGAGTAAGTACAGGTACCTGGAAGCCGTGAGGCTGGATTGGGTTATGCTATATGCTAAAATAATAAGCTGCTAGCTTAAAATGCTAAATAAGGTACGCCTACGCAATTAAAATAGGAAATATGAACTGTTTTTGATTTTTCCGACCGTGTGGGTCGATGTATATATATTTATCTCTTTTGTCAAATTGCAAAAGCTCTCCCGTACAAAGGAGACTCTGCCAAAAATTTTCAAAAATTTTGGGAGTTAGAAAATTTTTGGAAATTTTGGAAAATTTTGTTAACGACAAAACGATTTCAAACTGGGAAATTTAAATAAGTTAGTGAATGAAACTAATTAAAATAATGACATGAATTAGTTATAAAGGAAAAATAAAATCTAAAGTTTAGAATTGAAAATAAATTGAATTCGTATGGAAATGAAAGAGTCAATTTGTATAGAAATGGATATAAACTAAAGTCGGAGATGAAAATAGATATAAGACACATATAAAGTGTTTAGGTTAACTTAAGAAAAGAATGATCAATTCTTAGTTGGAAATTGGATATTGCAGATATATTCTAAATTGATATTTGGTTGAATAGTGACATTTGGTAAGAAAGTTAATATGATGGTTTGAGAATATTGAGGTTGGATATTAGTGTTAAGTAGAATATGCAGGTATTATAAAAGGGAAAAGAAGTGTGGATTTGATTTCAAGAGATAAATTTGAAATGCTCGACAAAGAGGTATGTATTTAAATTTGGTATGAAAATTGATTGGGACTTGGATTTGGATTGAGCCACTTGGCTTTTTGTTTTCTTTTTGGATTTGGGAGGCCGTAGATCCATTTTGTAGTTGTACCGAGTCAGCCGCGCAAAGGAAACGCTGGCGAAATTTTTCGGGAATTTAGGGAGTTAGAAAAATTTTGAGAAAATTTTGGTAATCCAAAATTTGGTTTTAGATTAAAACTGGAAGGGTTGAGCAAATATATTATTGCAAACTAGGGAAAGGTTTGGGAAGTTAATAAGGATGATAATGGATCTTTTATAAGAGATAGTTGGTAAGTTGTTGGGTTGTTAGAAACTGTTTGGTTTTAGGGAAATAGTAAACGGGTATTGGATCATTCTTCCTAACTAGTAATTTCGGGGACGAAATTCTTTTAAGGGGGGAGGAATGTGACGACCCGTAATTTTCGAGCATTTAAAATCGGAATATTTAATTGATTTTAAATATTCAATATAGTAATTTTAACTTGAATTTCGAATATCACCATTTATTTGATAATTTAAACTATTGAAATAAATAATTCGAAGTTGGGTAACTTGTTGAATCAAGAATTTTTTTTTTAGTCTGTTAAAAATAACTTGAAGGCTTGTAAAATTTATATTAATAACACTGAAGATAATAGAAGTTGTAAAATTGAAATTTACCATGGTTTGTTTAGTTTAAAATTTTATAGTTCAAATTGAATTTAAAAATAGCTTTCCGAGGCGTAGTCTCGGAATTTGACGAAACCAGTTTCATTGGATCCGTAATATTGTATTGTTATCGAGTTTCAAATTTCGTAGTGATTGGAGTTGTTGGGTGAGCGTAAGACATATGAACGCGCTTAAATCTATATCGAAAGTTTAATACTTTAATTCGATTCAATTTTAAATTTTTAAACCCTATAAATATTGCCGAGTCAAATGATTTGCATCGGTTTTGTTTTAGCCGAGTATTCCTCTACAAGCCAATCTAAGATCACTCTCGAACTATCATTTCCTCCCTTTTCCTTTTATCACTTAAAAAAAAAACACAAATATAATATAATAAAATAATAAATAAAGGAAGAAGCTTCTAAGGGAAGCTGCGTTATATATAAAAACAAAAGAATATAATAATAACACACTGAACATAATTGAGGCCGAACCCCTTCCTCCTTTTAAAAAAAGAAAAAAACCTACAACACTCGAAATAAATGGCAGACACCCCTTCCTATCGAAACACCCTTCCTGTTTTTCGAACGCGACATCCTCTTTTTCTTCTTCAACATCTCGGCTTCATGAAATTCACGATCGAGTGGCGCAGGGCTAAGGGGTTGGTCGCGGGGCGTGATGAAGGGGAAAAACGCGAGTGGTGGCGTGCGTGGACCTAGGGTTAGGGCTCGATTTCTGATTTGCGTGCATGCGTGTGGGAGGTGGGAACCGTGGCAGTAGTTGCGATGGCTGGTTGTGGGCCAATTGGGTGCGACGTGGTACGGCGTGCGAGCTGGAGGTGAAGAAGGGGGGATCGAGTTTTTCATCCTGCTCGCGATTCGATTTCGTATATGGAGTTAGGGTTTGAGGCTCGCGATGTTGGTCTCGATCTTCTCGCGTCTTAGTTCTTCACGAAGCAGGCGGTGGGGAGGTTCAATTCACGAACACGCGATGACTGTTAGGGTTTGGTTCGGCGATCACCATGGGAGTTCGACAGTGATGGAGGCAGTAGGGTCACCGTGGATCGAGTGAGGTATTGAGCTTTATTTATGTGAATCTATTTTGGGATTTTAATTTGATTCTTTTTTGTAAATTTGTTCAAAAAAAAAGGGATTGCTGTCTAGTTTTAAAATTCTAAAGTTTATATATATATAAATTACATTTAAATCAGTTGCTTAATTAAATAGATATGAGTTTGAAAAAAAAGGGGGTTTTAAAAATATATATATTATTTGATATAGATAATATTTTGAATATAAGAAGGATTTTAAAAATATGGTGAAGTTTAAATAAATATATATATATATAAGTCATTTGGGTTACTAAAGATAACTTGTTAAAGAAAATTATTAGCTTAAATTTTTTTACCTTAAATTACAAATGAAATAAAACAAATAAATGCTAGTAAATCGTTTAATTAATTCACGTGTTAACAAATTCATATAAATATTTATACAAGGTCCAAAATTGGGAGATAAATGTTCGAGATGGAATTGGATTGCCAAACATAAAGCAAAGGTGAGTTAATCTCACTCAGTTTAAATTTAAATTTAAATGATTAAATTTAAATAATTGATTGTGGTTGAATTGATTGATGTGATGTAGTATAGTATAATTTGAACTTGGCATGTTATGTGATGCTAACGTCTGTGAATGCAGGGAAAACAGGTTGGAGGGATCCAACTGGACCCCTCAACTTTATTTAATTATTTAATATTCTCTGTTCTGAATATTTGATATTCTGTAATGAATTATGTGGAAATATTGGATGCTATGGCTCGATTGTTATAATCGGGAAATAATGAATTACCAAAATATATAATTTGAGTTTGGTGGAAATTAAAGAAGTAAATTTTAAGTAAAATAATTATAGAAAAGTTGAATAAAGTTATAAATGAACTGGAAAGGAAATAAAGTAACTTTAATATTTTAATAAATAAATCTTGAGTATGGGAAGGAAATTTAATTAAACAGAGAGTTCATGAAACTTAAATCTCAATGTTATTGTTTAAAAGAACAAAACATTTATTTTAAATTAAGGATTTAAATTTATTTAAGAAGAAATTGGGAATAACCTGAGATTTGTATATTTCAGCTAAAGGGGTTAAAGATCAAACTGGAAATAATAATAAAGACCATAATTAATGAATTTTGAAATGATCTGTTAAGTGAAGAAATTTATTTCAAATGGAATAAATTGGAAATCAACTTGGAAAATTGATTTAAGTGGTTGAGATTGGAAATCTCTCTCTGAATAACCGAGTACGCTTTCAGAGTAAATTTTTAAATATAAATTGAATGTTTAAAGTTGTTTTTAAGAAGTATGTTTTGTAAAATTTATTATGTCTAATATTAAATTTCTGAAGCAAGTATTTCCTTTTAATATATTATAGAAATAATTATTTACAGAGTGATTTAGTATTTGTTTTAAAAAGTTCAAATCCGGTTTTATGTTTATTTAAGTAACCTTATTATCAACTAGTCCTATAGTATGTAGTTTTAACAAATTATTGAAGTAATCTAACTTAAATGTTTAAAGTATATTTTCAAAGTAAAATGTTTTAAATTATTTAAAAATCTATTTTTCTGTGCTTGGTGATTTCAGAGGAGATAGAAAATATTTGAGAAAGTTGATTCTGAAAAGAAAGATGGTTTTGAAAACTATTTTCAAAAGGTTGAAAATAGAAATATATTTTGTGAAGATATTTTTGAGATAAATAAATAATTTGGGGAAATTAATTATTGTTTGATGGTTGTTTTGTGAATATAATTGATAGTTAAATAACCGACTATCAATATTGGACCATGCGTTGATCGTTTCGAAGAGACCGGGATCGAGAATTATTTCTCGAAAATCACTTCGATCCGATTTGTACGTTTCGTGCGAAAAACGTGTTTGGAGTCGAAGATGGAGCAGTGAAGTGCAAGGGCTAGTCGCTACTAATCCTGAGGATATTTCCAAAATGGATGTAGTAGGAATAGTGCCTACGGTTCCGTTCGAACCTGGGACGGACTTGTATGGATGAATGCTTGCGAAACATCGTCAGGTGGGCGATGGGCATTCTAAGTGAAACGTTCTAAAAGGTAACGCTTAGCCTCAAGCCTCATCAAATGGGAATGACTGAAAATCAGGGGATATGCAGCAAGGTTAGGTGGGTCATGCCCAAGCAGGACAAGATAATTCCCATGTCTAGATGTCCCTTATATATATTTCGGCTTAGTGGGTGGTTGGTCACGCCAACCACGGGGTTTATCTTGTTCGGGACTGTTCAGTAAGGAATGGTTCCGGCCTTGTGTTGCAGGGGATGAAGGGAGTAGTCCTCGGTACGGTGATCTAGGCCCCGTACTGTGACAGGTGGTACCCCAGTGCCTAGTCATTGTTGGAAATCCATTCTCCCTACGAGCCTTGTACGAGTTTTGTTTGTATTACCCACTTCGGTGGCTAGTAGCTGGAATTTAATGAATGTAACAATTTCGGCTATTTTATAAGTATTTGTAAATAGACCCTATTATAATATCAGAGGATTTCTATAAAAAAAATTTTAGCTATCGTAAGGTAAAAACCCGACATGTTTATTTGTGGCGTGGTCTTACGAGATGCTTTTGTTTTCAAAGGATTTTTGAACTTTAATAATCAATTGGGTGTGATTTTCTCACGCTGGTATTCCAGACTGACTCGGGTATTATTTAACTGTAATGCTCGGGTCAGACCGAGTATTATAGGATACAGAATATGATGCTGTGGAGCTCAGGAGACGAGCTGAATGACGATACGTATTCTCGTACTTGTATATATATTTTTCCGCTGTGTTGAGTTGTTGTGTACCCACTGTATGTTATTGATGTGAGCTGTGACTGGTGTACTCTGATGATGTAATATATGTAAACTGATATATTTGATTTGAGTAAAGATTATTTATTCTCTATTATATTTTATTCCGCTGCGATGGTTAGATTCTGATGTTGATTTTGTTTTCTCTTCTTCTACCTCTTCTTCTTAAACCCAAATGGTTCGTATATTTGTACAATTTGAGTTGATTGTTGTAGAATAATGTTAACTCAAGGGTACGGATTTGCGGGTCGTTTCAAATGAGCTGTGCAACTAAGGTTAGGAATGGAGCAACCAGTTCCCTGAACTTACATGGCCTTTATTTTCTCTTTTTGACGAGGGGTGGTACAGATCGAAAGAAAGCCTAGATACTCTAAAATTTATATTAAAGTTTTCCTAAATAAAAGGTGAAATAAAATGGAATTATTCCAAGTTCAAAACAATTTAAGTAAATCAAGTGATTCGATAAATTTCAAAGGAAGGCTATAATGATTCCATATCTACTAGAAGAATATTTTATAAAGATTTATATATATCGAAGATATTTGGTAAAAGGAAATGCATAGATCAATCGTCAAATCTTCCAATAACCATTTTAATTCAATGATTGGCACGAAATAATCAGGATCAGATTTGGGTGATTCCTATCTGAAAACCCCTTCAAACTAATTTTCAAAATAAAACATATTGAAGACAAAAATCTTCACGATGTAGGATTACCTGCCGTTAGTCCATGAAGGTAAAATTTACCGTATCTATGGTGGCAGTAGTATTCTAATATGAAAATCTTTGATTTGCAAAAATATGATTTGAAGATAAGAAAGAAATCTTTGGTTAAGATTTAATGAATGATTTGGGAATATTTTTCCTAAGTTAAAAGTTATAACTTGAATATGAGAAAGCTTTGATTAGGATCAAAAGAATGATTTGGAATAGTTTTCCTAAGTAAAAAAGTATTCTGAGATTTAACAAAGGTTTAAATAAATCAAATGATTTGGTAAATGAGGCTTAATGATTCCATATACTCTTGAAAAGAAAATGGAATAAATTGAAAAGAGTGTATCTAAGAAAGATATTTGATTTAAATAAAATATGAAGTAATTGATTGATGGTTGATATCCACTTATGAACTTAGCATCTTTTAAAGTGATGATTGGCTTTGAAGGAACCGAGGTCGGATTTGGGTGATTTTTTCCGTAAACCACTTCAAACCAATTTATACATTCGAAAGTGAAGACATGTTGAAGATGATGATTATTGAAGACCGTGGATCTTCATAGCATGAGAACTGTTTGTTGACATGCTCTAGGTCGCTCCCATTATAGAGTTATTTATAGCGGTGTTCTCTACATTATGGATATTTTTTTGGATTGCAAGGGCTTCTCGCCTAGTAATGGTCAAGGAAAGTGCCTTTGGTTTCGTTCAGTCCCAGAACAAACTTGTATGGATGTTTGTTTGACATTGTATTCTAAATCACATTTGAGTGGTTTCTATAAACGTATATCAGTCGGTGGCAGGAAGGCAATATCTCTTAGCGTAACACCTTTTTTCGAGGCATACGAGCTAAGAAAGTTATACTTTCATAGAAATCAGTCGTGTGACGTGGAATAACAATGTGGCATTCAGTGATGTGATATGTGAAAGGCAATCATAGCCTCGCGAGCCTCACACCCCAGCTATCATAGGATTCTATGTAGTTAGACATATGCTCGCATTTTGGATAGTAATGATTTGGGTTATCAGATGTTCTAAGCCCTAGGTACCAGATGCGTCGATGCCTCATGGCGAGGATGTGCTAAGTTTGAGTCCTTGGTTGTTATCCGCAGATTGTATCCCCTTTTAGCCATTTTTGTTGTTGTATAATGGCATCTGAGCCTTGAACGTATGCCGTGGATACAGATTGATCTTTCCACTAGTTTCTTATCATTTTGAAAATCCAATCCCAATACGAGCTTTATGGTTTTGACTGTATCCCGAAATAGCAATAATGACTTGCAAACATTTCAGCTACCCCTTCTGGTATCTTATATTCCTTTCGATAAACTCTGTTGACCCAGTCCGAATATATTACCTTAGAATTAGTCCGGGTATTGATACCTTATTTAAATAAATTAATTTGAATAGTGCTTTTAAAAGAATGTCATTAAAAATAATATCAAGTGTATTTTGGTATAAAAGTATTTTGGTTATCATAAGGTAAAAACTCATCCGTATTTGTGTGTAGGCGTGGTCTTATGAGATACCCTTCTTTTCAAAGGTTTTGATAACATCATCATTTAAATTTGAATATCTCACAGTGGTTTATCAAGCCTGATTCGGGTATTTTTAAAACTAAGGTCAGATCCGAGTAGTCTTAGGTTTACTTGAAGACGGTTGGAGTTTCCAGAGGAGAGCTGGAGATCTTCCTCACCGTATGGACGTATTCTATTATCCTCTACATCTATTGCATTTGTTTTGTTGTTTTTAGCATTAGTATGGACAAAATTTTATAGCTATCTAGGCTGAATCTAGGTTCGATTCTGGATATTGTATTTTAAAATTTTCCGCTGTAAAGATTATTAATGAAATAATATATGTTATTCCATTCGTATGTGATTCTGTTCTGTCTTTATTTTCTTTCTACCCATAATGGTCTGTCTTTTCGTGCAATTTGAGTTAGACATGTGTGGTTTATTGTCGATTCAAAGGGTATGGAAAAACAAACCATTACAACCATTCATCGCAGCGGTAACAAGATGTACCGAGATATGAAGCTAACTTGCTATTGGAAAGGTATGAACAGGGATGTTTGGGAATTCATCTTGAAGTGTATGAACTGCCATAATGTAAAGGTAGAGCAAGAGAAACTTAATGGGTTGTTACAACCATTAGAGATTATTGAAGGGAAATAGGAGCTAGTATTGATGGATGATGGATTGTAGAGGACTCGAGCAGGTTACGATGGCATTTGGGTTATAATAGACTAGTTGACCAAGAGTGCAAGGTTTATATCTGTCAAGTCCAGTAGGATGACATCCAAGCTGCCAGAGTTGTATGTAGTGGATAGTACAATTTCATGATGTGCCAAAGTGCATTGTGAGCAACAGCAACCCGTTGTTCACTAGTGGGCTTTGAAAGAAATTACAAGAGGCGTTAAGGGGGAGCTGCATCTTAGTACAGCTTATCATTTGCAAACGGGTGTGTAGATCGAAAGAGTAAATCATATATTGGAGGATCTCTTGCAAGCATGCATTATAGACTTTGGTGGATCACGGGATGATCATTTGCTTTTGGTGGAGTTTGCATACAACAGTAGTTATCAGTCAAGTATTGGTATGGCTCTGTTTAAGCATTGTATAGTCGATCATGTAAAGCTCCTTTATATTGGTGGAAAGCAGGTGAGAAACTAATACTTGAGCTAGAAATGATTAGAGAGACTTCAAAGAAGATTGAGTTCATTCAGCAACGAATGAAAGCTACTCAAGATTGACAGAAAAGCTACGTAGACAAGAGACATAGAGAATTAGAGTTTTATGTCGAAGATATGGTGGTTGTGAAGGTTTCCCTCTAAGGAATATAGTTAAATTCGGTAGAAATAGGAAGTTGGAACCAAGATTCGTTGGAACTTTTATGATAGTTGAGAGAATCGAGAAGCTAGCATATAGAGTCAACATACCTTAGAAGATGGCAGGCATGCATACGTTTTTTATGCCTCTTATCTACAAAATATTGTGCACGACTCAGACCTGATGATCACACCGGATCGGCTAGAAGATGTTGAGGTAGAACAATAAGTTTCTATACCTCATAGGCTGCTTTTTATAGATGGGTACGATATGAAATAGATTAGGAGAAAGTGGTGAAGCTAATGAAAGTACAATGGACTGGAAGTGATGAAGATTATACGTAGAAGACGGAGGAGAGCATAAAGACTATGTGTCCGGAGCTCTTTGAATGGTAAGATCCACTGGTTATTGTATCTACATTCACTATTGTATGTTATATTTGATAGGCTAGTATTCTACATGCTAGGATAGGTCACATATACTATTGATTGCATGGTCACTTGTGTAATATGTGTGATGGTTTCTTATGTTTAGTAGGCATGCGGGATGACCATAGTTGCTTATACTTTGGCTTGTTTGGGGATTTCAGGGTGAAATTCATAAATGGGTGTAGGGAAGAATGTAGCAATCTGTATTTTACGTATTAGAGGATCGTAAAATATTTTTAATTTATTTGTTTAACGTCGTAAGATTCTACAATTTTAGCATATGACTCTTAGGGACATTTTATATACCTATGATTTTCACGAATTTCTTTGTGACAATTTTGACAATGGAAATCATGTTTGGGCTAAAATTTTTGATACAAATTAGATCAGGGTCTCAAACTAGTTCCATTACTTTAGGATGATGGTATCAAATTCCGTAGACTGGTCATAATAGAAAAATGGACTTACGATTAGAAAGTCATGCCGGTTTTAAGTTTTTAAAGCTGTTGGCTAGGATTTGTATGTAATTAATTAAGCCCATTACTCTAATTAGAGAATGCTGTAAATAGAGGGCTGAAGAATCAAGTTTAACCTTTTCCGCTCATTATAAATCATGTATAAACCATAATTAGGCCTATATCCATCCTAATTTCAAAAAAAATCACACAAATTGCCCTCTAAATCAAATTAAATTGCGGATTAGAGATTAGATCATCAACTAGAAGATAGAGATTATTGATTTGCTTGATTTGAAGTGCATTCAATTGCTGTCCGGATTGGATCAACATTCATATTAGTTCAATTTGGTAATTGGTGAGTGGTTTAAGTCTTCTCACCATACTATGCATGTTAACATGTTTTAAATCAATTTTTGGCCATAAAACCTTTGCAAACATTAATTACATGTTAAACTATGTATATATTCTTGATTGATTAGAAATTAGCATCGCTTATGATTATATATTCATTGTATATGTAGATCTATGTTAGAAATAGATTTATTTGTCTTGTTTTGAAGGATTGCATGTTTGATTGGATGACATTGCATGTTATCCTCTGTTGGATGATATGATTTGATGTTATTTACTAGTGTTGTGATTACATAGAAAGTTAGGTTGGAGAATTGAGCAAATTGGAGGCAAAGTTGGTCAGAATTGGACGAAACTTGGAAGTGAGGTTATGGAATATTGGAAGAGCTCGTGGTTCAAGTTGAAAGTTCCAAATCATTATCTACCCAAATCGGTATTGAGTAAAGATGTCAGCATCAACATTTGTTGTTTGGTCTATGGCGATGGAGAATTTAAGGAGCGCAAGCATGTTACTAGCAGAGGTTGCCTGTAATGATCCCAGATTTTTGAGTGTGTTTAAATTGATAATTAATTTAATTTTTGAATAAAAATGGTGAAATTAATTAGTAATTAACATAAGATTCTAGTTAAATTATGAATTAACTAAGAATTAATCCGAATATTTGAAAATAAAAATATGTGTATAAAATATATTGAAATAGAATTTGAAATTGGATTTATAAATAATGTAAGGATATTTGAATTTAAAAGTATGAAATGAATTTTTTTGAAAGTTATATTTTGAAAATTGATATAAAATAATTTTCAAAGGATGTTTAAAAGTTAAATATCTATAAATAATGAATGAATGCAAAATGTAAAATAAATAAAATATAAATACATATGTATATAGAGGAATAAGACAATAAGTATGTAAGTTAAACTAAATATTTAAGCTAGAAATAAATTAGACAAACTCAAACAACATGTAAATAAATTATATAGTTTCATAAGGTATAAAGTTAAAAATAAATATTTAAATTAGAAATAGAAAAAGATATATATATCCAAGTATAGTTAGGAAAAGAATAACAATAATAAAACATAAATACTAAAGCAAAACATAATAACAAAGACTAAAACAACTTTATATATGTACATAAATAGGAAAGCATAACCAGACAAGAAGTAAGAAGAGAGGCAAGTAAAGGTAAATGTCTACATACATAAAAGTAAGATATCTTTGTACAAATAAGATAAGTATGAATTAATGTTAGCCAATAAAGTAATATCATCAGCCACCATTTTTAAGGCAAAAAAAAAAAATACATTCAAGTATATACAAATAAGTATAAATCTGTAGACCTGGAAGCAAAACAAGAAACAAGTAAAACATGAGAAGCTTGCATAAGAAGACAGTCATATATTTAAGTATGGAGACATAAGAAATGAAAACAAGACAAACAACATTAATGCAAGTCACCATATTTATCTCTCAGCCGAAATCTGCATAGTTAATGAAACAGAAAAAAAATCTCTGGCTAATGTTGTACAAACAATATAATTACCCTGTACAAAAAAAACAATCACCTATAAGTTTTCTCTCCTATATATCACCTTCATTTCAGTTCGTCCATCAAAACTAAGAGAAAAAAAACTGAAGCAAGTATCATCTCAAAGATTTAAAAACAAAATCCAACTTTGAACAATCCATTTAAACCAGAGATCAAAAAGGGGAGCTTCAGCTAATATTTCAAAACCTGTTTCAACACAAAGAAGCTTTGTTCATTTGAAAACCAGGTGAGTAACCTCAATTTAAAAAACTTAAAGTACATGAATCTGGTTACATAGTTAAATCTGGAATAAATATGCTTTGTATATATGCATTTTCCTGTGTATATATGGATGATGTTTGTGTACATGTGTAGTCTCTGTAACAAAATTGTTTGTTTCCAAGCTTAAGTTTTGAATTAATCTTTTTTTATCTCTGTATTTGATAACCTTAGGGACTTAGAATACAAACAAAACTTTCTTGTTTCAACATAGCTTAAAAGTTTAAATTTTATTTAAGTTGAAATAAATGTGAATCTTGCTCTGGAAAATCAAAATAACAGGGTAAACTTGAATAGGAGTAAAACTCAAACATTTTAATTTATTAATTCAGGACCATAAGTTAAATCCTTAACCTATAACATGAATTTTAAACCAAACATCATAATTTTTAGTTTGGAATTATAGGAGCAGTTTTGGATTGAAGAAAATATGAAAATTTGGGTTTCTCTAATGATCTCTGTGACTGGAGGGGTCGGGGTTCTGCCTGATGATGGAGGAGTGATCGTAGCATCAAGGAAAAATGGTGGATGGTGATGCAATCCACCATGGAAGTTGCTGCTGTGGGATTCTCTCTGGAACCCTAATTTTTACAGGGTTTGATAAATCGATCACCACGGTTGGTATAGGTGACCGAGTGCAGCGAGTTTCTGGGTGATGGAAGCTGGGAGGTAGACGAGTTGTTGGCCGGAGTTGCGTGAGTTCTGGTGGTCGGGGAGTGGCAAACGAGGTGTTGACCGGTTTGGTTGTGGTGGGCTTTGATGTTTCCAGGTTTGGGTTTTAAGTTATCAAACTCGAATTCGAGGATCGAAGCATGATCTGATGATCGTGGAGTATTGCTGGAGTATGAGCCGACTTGAGGAGATCGTCGTTGGTGGCCAGTGACGACCAGCGTCACCGTGCATGTGCACGGTGCACTGCAAACTCAGGCGAGTTGGTGTTGTTTGGGTTCAAATTGATGTGTGTTGACTCGAAGTAGCTAGGTATTTTGCTCGGGAAAGTAGGGTATTTGACTCGAAGGAAAAGTATGTGGCCTCGAGTAAGTCTTTAGTAACAGGTTTTACTGAAACCTGTTGTTCTGGTTTTTATATTTTAAAATAAAATTTAAAAGCTAGCTAAGTGAAAAGCAAAGCTTTAAATTGAGTTTAAAATTCAAGTTTAAATCTAATTCAAGTTAGTTTAGAATCTCAGTTGTAAAAATAAATAAAGTTTTAAAATTTTAAATTGTTTTAACTACTTTAAAAGGGTTTATGTAGTTTGTATTTTAAGGTGAAGTTTGAATTGTAAGTGAAGTTTAAGATTAGAGGTCTAAATCTTGATTCAAATATAATTCGAATCTTAGTTCTGAAATAAAAGAAGTCTTTCAAAATTTAAATTGTTTTAAATAACTTGAAAGATAAATTGAGTTTTTAACATTGATTTGAATTTAAAATGAAACTGGGTTTTCAACTCTTTTAAACTTCTATTATAAAATAAATAATTCTTTAACTTGTGAATTAAAAAGTGTTTGAAAATTGTTTTAAACTTTGTTAAAGTTAATTTATTTTCATTTTATATCTTAAAATTTAAGATAAAATTTAAAAGTAAAATATAAAAGTAAATTGTTTAAGTGACTTGTTAATGATAACTTGATTCATTAATAAGAAAAATGTTTTTTTATCTTTAAAGTAAATGAAGATTAATGATTTTTAATTATTAAATGAATTAAAATGGATAAATAATGATTAATTAAGAATAATTTAATTAATTAAGGTGTTTGATAAATTAATTTATATCAAATGATTTGTAATTAATAAACCCGGATTGGATAATTAATTCATAAGTAATTAATTTAATTGGAAATAAATTGAACTAATTAGGATTAAACAATTAATTAATCCTGCTTGTAAATGATTATTGAATGCTTGACCTTACTTATAAATGATTGTATTGTATGAGATGCCTTGAATTGATTGTCCTATCTAATCTGTGATGTTTTGTTCTGTAGATTGAGCTGTGTATTTTATTCATTTATTTGTGATACATCTGTATATTATCTGTGAATCTGTGAATGAACGATAAGCGTTATAGTTTATACCGCTTATCAATTATATTTCTGTGTTTTGATCTATGATGATGATATTGTTGCACTATTGTGTTAAACCCCTAGACCACATCATACACACACAAATATGGATTTCACGTGGAAATCGATTAAGTCACAAATTTTTGGAATGTTTTTAATTAGACAATTTGAATTCAAATGGTTTTGAAATGGAATCGGGTTAAATGTGAAAAGCTTTTGAAATGGAATTTCAAAATAAAATTTATTTTTGAATGACTTGATAAAGTTTTGAAAATTAAATAATTTGATTTAAATTTGAATTCAAAATTCAAAATTGAATTCTATGATTTGAAACTAGGGATTAAAGATAGTATACAAGTTTATATGGGTTAAACCATTTTAAAGGCATTAATTTGGGAATATAAATTTAAATTCAAAGGCTTTAACTCGTGCAAATATAATTGGATTCTTCCAAAACGAAAACTGTTTGTTTTCAATAAAAGCTTTCACATAAGAAATGGACTTCCAATTTGTGTTAAAAGGGTTTCAAGTTTGAAATGAAAATGATTTCCAAGTTATGGAAACGGTTTGAAAGCTGTAATTTTAGTCTTTGTAATTAAAGATTTAAATAAGTTATTCCTAATCGAAATGGAAATTGTTTTGGAAACCTATGAATGGATCCTTGTGAAACTGGGTGAACTTTGTGGAATAAATCTTTTTTGTTTAAAGATTTAAAATGGTAATTTGTTTAACCATTTGAAGAAAGGTTTTAGGTTTCTTTGAAGTTATGACTTAACTGAAATCTAATATCCATATGTTTTTAAATATTGCGCTCATTATTCGGTTTAGCCGGGAGAGGACCTTTGTGTCATATAACCCATTTCGAATAATGGTACGATGATATGGATAGCATTTGAAGACCGGTGGTGAAGACCAGATATTTCCGAAAATGAAAGGATAATTCGTCGATTGACTCTGCACCGGCTGATCCCCAGTATAGAGATCTCCATATGTGATGGGAATCCGGACGTGATTAGGAATTATCCGAATTTTGCAAGGGATTCTTTGAAACTGCCTTCTGACGAGCTCAGAGGTTATGTAGTTAAAGGTTAACAGTGATATACTCCCAATTTGGCAGTGTGGCATGCTGAGTGCTGCTGTGTGTTAATGATCATTTGTGATCAAAGCATGGCTTTTGTGAAAAGCGTAGCTTTATGGACGAGACTTCGTCGAGCCTCACAACCCGGTAATGGTCGAAACAGAAATCGTGGCAGCAAGGTTATTTGGGGGTAGCTCCTCCTGAGGGTATGACCATTTCCTTCTAGATAAAAAAAGTGATATCATGGTATAGAGCTTAGATATTTACTTATGTTGATTGCTTATAAAAGTTGTTATCATCGTATGGAGCCCAGATACTTTATTGTGTGGTTGTTGGATTGAGGGCCCTCGAATAAAGGTCGGTAACGACCGGGAGATGGCATACTCGTGTCAATAGTTACTTCCGGGCAGGGATAACCCGGCCTTGTGTAGCAGAGAGCTGGTTAAGTTCTCAGGGGAGTCCCTCCAGAGGCTTTCCATTTTATTTGGGAAGTTCCTTTGCCCGACCATTTATTGGAAATCCAATCAAAACAATACGCGCCCTGTACGGTTTTAATTGTATAACCTGCCATGAAATGTGGCGGTAACCTGCTATTGAACATGGTAGCTATAGTAGGCATACGACGAAATGTTATATGCTGGTAAGATTAATATTATACTTTCGAAATGTTTTCCACTATGCACTAATAATGATAATATCAAATGGTTTTTCGCATATTAAGCACATTTGACTGTCATAAGGAGAAATCTCCTCCAATTCTGCGTTTGCATGGTGTTTGCGGTGGGAGGCCTTATGGTAGTTTCATTTTCTAAAAAGCATTGCGAATTTCACAAGTAAATTCTTTGTTATTTGTTTTCAAAGATAAAGTGTTTTGTTACTCATACCAATCCCACGACTGACCTGGAGTTTATTGTTCCTTTCCTAAACTCTGGATGCCCACAATTTTCCACACGGGCAGTCTAGAGTTGGGTTTCTCAGATAGTCAGGTTTAGTATATTATCTGGCGTTAGTTCAGTGTTTGGATCATGACTGCATTTGCTTAGCTTAGTGCATCATTATTGGGAGTTCGAGCTATTTCTAGATTGGTGCCTTGGAGATGGAGTTTCGGCTTTGGAGTTCTTTTTTGAAGACCATCTTGAAGTTATTTGTTCCGCTGCTGGTGTTATCTGTTTCTTTCTGCTGCTATTGTCTTGTATCATATCTCTGATGTATATAGATATTCATTGTATCATCATTGTATCGGATATTGTATCGATGTTGTATACGATATTCATTTCATTTCCTTCCGCTGTGTTGTTATACTTAATGGTGTTATAAGCTCCGGCGCACCAGATTCGACGTTTGGATCCGCGACATTTGAATATGAGTGTTGTATTCAGTGCCGATTTTCGAAGGTCGAGTCAGGATCGTTACATTTGGTATCAGAGCTGAGGGTTTAAACTTTAGCTCAGGAGTATAACACGTTAGGTAACACATTAGAGATAGGGTGAAGTATACCCTAGAATGAGTGATCCCTAAGATACCGTTCGAATGCCTCAGCAAATTCTCTTACTATCCACTGATAGTGAGTATGAGTGCGAGAAGAGAACGAGATAGGGGACAGGAGAGTACCACTACAAATGGTCAATACCCTGCAATAGCGGAAACAACTTTGTTCTCAAATTTCCTTTGATTCATCTTCTTAAATTCTTTTGTTACTTCGTAGCAGCTCCAGAAAGAAGTTTCAGTGTGATGGTGGCCCTACGACCCATTATAGAAAATCCTTACTTCGTATCTTCATCGGTTTCTTATTAGTTTTTCGATTTAAACTTTAATGAATTTGAATTGGAAAGTTGAAATTGAAATTGTAAATGAATTAAATTTTTTAAATTGAGTTAAATTGACTAATAGAATATAAGACTAAATTTGAGTTGAATCGATAAAACGATTTCGTTTAATACCAAATTCGAAATTCCATTATAATTCCTTGGGTAGATCGAAGTCCGAAGAGGGACAGGTTGTATATACTTTGGGATGTTCCAACTTGAAATTGGAATCCATATCTTGTGTTTGAGAAATTGTAGAGATTGAATCTATCTGTCTATTCTCTGGGGTTCGATATATTCTACGAATGGTTAGTTATTCCTTCGAACTAACCGTGCCTTGTGTATTTCGTAGATTTAATGACCCGAGTATCCTGTGTAGTATTGAATGAGTTTGTTCTCATATTGTTGATATTCTAATTTGGTAAGCCAAATACAAAATAGATATCCAGTTTGACCTGGAAAACTGTTTCTCTATCTTTGTGTATCTATCTTTGTTGTTTTCTGCTTGCAAATTTCGAAGATGAAATTTCTTTATGGGGGGAATCTGTTACGATCCTAGATTTTTGACTATGTTTAAATTGATAATTAATTTAATTTTTGAATAAAAATGGTGAAATTAATTGGTAATTAACATAAGATTCTAGTTAAATTACGAATTAATTGAGAATTAATCCGGATATTTGAAAATAAAAATATGTGTATAAAATAGATTGAAATAGAATTTGAAATTGGAATTTATAAATAATGTAAGGATATTTGAATTGAAAAGTTTGAAATGAATTTTTTTGAAAGTTATATTTTGAAAATTGATATAAAATAATTTTCAAAGGATGTTTAAAAGTTAAATATCTATAAATAATTAATGAATGCAAAATGTAAAATAAATAAAATATAAATATATATGTATATAGAGGAATAAGACAATAAGTATGTAAGTTAAATTAAATATTTAAGCTAGAAATAAATTAGACAAACTCAAACAACATGTAAATAAATTATATAGTTTCATAAGATATAACGTTAAAAATAAATATTTAAATTAGAAATAGAAAAAGATATATATCCAAGTATAGTTAGGAAAAGAATAACAATAATAAAACATAAATATTAAAGCAAAACATAATAACAAAGACTAAAACAACTTTTCATATATACATAAATAGGAAAGCATAACCAGACAAGAAGTAAGAAGAGAGGCAAGTAAAGGTAAATGTCTACATACATAAAAGTAAGATATCTTTGTACAAATAAGATAAGTATGAAGACATAAAGGACTTAAACAATTAATGTTAGCCACCAAAGTAATATCATCAGCCACCATTTTAAGGCAAAAGAAAAACAAAGTACATTCAAGTATATACAAATAAGTATAAATCTGTAGACCTGGAAGCAAAACAAGAAACAAGTAAAACATGAGAAGCTTGCATAAGAATACAATCATATATTTAAGTATGGAGACATAAGAAATGAAAACAAGACAAACAACATTAATGCAGCCACCATATTTATCTCTCAGCCGAAATCTGCATAGTTAATGAAACAGAAAAAAATCTCTGGCTAATGTTGTACAAACAATATAATTACCCTGTACAAAAAAAACAATCACCTATAAGTTTTCTCTCCTATATATCACCTTCATTTCAGTTCGTCCATCAAAACTAAGAGAAAAAAAACTGAAGCAAGTATCATCTCAAAGATTTAAAAACAAAATCCAACTTTGAACAATCAATTTAAACCAGAGATCAAAAAGGGGAGCTTCAGCTAACATTTCAAAACCTGTTTCAACACAAAGAAGCTTTGTTCATTTGAAAACCAGGTGAGTAACCTAAATTTAAAAAACTTAAAGTACATGAATCTGGTTGCATAGTTAAATCTGGAATAAATATGCTTTGTATATATGCATTTTCCTGTGTATATATGGATGATGTTTGTGTACATGTGTAGTCTATGTAATAAAATTGTTTGTTTCCAAGCTTAAGTTTTGATTTAATATTTATTTTATCTCTTGATCTAATAACCTTAGGGACTTAGAATACAAGCAAAACTTGCTTGTTTCATCAAAGCTTAAAAGTTTAAACTGTATTTAAGTTGAAATAAATGTAAATCTTGCTTTGGAAAATCAAAATAACAGGGTAAACTTGAATAGGAGTAAAACTCAAACATTTTAATTTATTAATTCAGGACCATAAGTTAAATCCTTAACCTATAACATGATTTTTAAACCAAACATCATAATTTTTAGTTTGGAATTATAGGAGCAGTTTTGGATTGAACAAAATATGAAAATTTGGGTTTCTTTGATAATCTCTATGACTGGAGGGGTCGGGGTTCTGCCTGATGATGGAGGAGTGATCGTAGCATCAAGGAAAAATGATGGATGGTGATGCAATCCACCATGGAAGTTACTGCTGTGAGATTCTTTCTGGAACCCTAATTTTTACAGGGTTTGATAAATTGATTGCCACGGCTGGTATAGGTGATCGAGTGTAGCGAGTTTCTGGGTGATGGAAGGTAGGAGGTAGACGAGTTGTTGGCCGGAGCTGCGTGAGTTCTGGTGGTCGGGGCATGGCGAACGAGGTGTTGATAGGTTTGGTTGTGGTGGGCTTTGATGTTTCCAGGTTTGGGTTTTAAGTTCTCGAACTCGAGTTCAAGGATCGAAGCACAATTTGATGATCGTGGAGTATTGCTGGAGTATGAGCTGACTTGGGGAGATCGTCGTTGGTGGCCAGTGACGACCAGCGTCACCTTGCATGTGCACGGTGCACTGCAAACTCAGGCGAGTTGGTTTTGTTTGGGTTCGAATTGATGTGTGCTGACTCAAAGTAGCTAGGTATTTTGCTCGGGGAAGTAGGGTATCTGACTCGAAGGAAAAGTATGTTGCCTCGGATAAATCATTAGTAACAGGTTTTACTGAAACCTGTTGTTCTGGTTTTTAAATTTTTAAAATAAAATTTAAAAGCTAGTTAAGTGAAAAGCAAAGCTTTAAAACGAGTTTAAAATTCAAGTTTAAATCTGATTCAAGTTAGTTTTGAATCTCAGTTTTAAAAATAAATAAAGTTTTAAAATTTTAAATTGTTTTAACTACTTTAAAAGGGTTTAAGTAGTTTGAATTTTAAGGTGAAGTTTAAATTGTAAGTGAAGTTTAAGATTAGAGGTCTATATCTTCATTCAAATATAATTTGAATCTTAGTTCTGAAATAAAAGAAGTCTTTCAAAATTTAAATTGTTTTAAATAACTTGAAAGATAAATTGAGTTTTTAAAATTGATTTGAATTTAAAATGAAATTGGGTTTTTAACTCTTTTAAACTTCTATTATAAGATAAATAATTCTTTAACTTGTGAATTAAAAAGTGTTTTGAAAATTGTTTTAAACTTTGTTAAAGTTAATTTTTTTCATTTTTCATTTTAAAATTTAAGATAAAATTTAAAAGTAAAATATAAAAGTAAATTGTTTAAGTGACTTGTTAATGATAACTTGATTCATTAATAAGAAAAATGTTTTTATCTTTAAAGTAAATAAAGATTATTGATTTGTAATTATTAAATTAATTAAAATGGGTAATTAATGATTAATAAAGAATAATTTAATTAATTAAGGTGTTTGATAAATTAATTTATATCAAATGATTTGTAATTAACAAACCAGGATTGGATAATTAATTCGTAAGTAATTAATTTAATTGGAAATAAATATGAGATGCCTTGAATTGATTGTCCTATCTGATCTGTGATGTTTTGTTCTGTAGATTGAGCTGTGTATTTTATTCATTTATTTGTGATACATTTGTATATTATCTGTGAATCTATGAATGAACGATAAGCGTTATAGTTTATACCGCTTATCAATTATATTTCTGTGTTTTGATCCGTGATGATGATATTGTTGCACTATTGTGTTAAACCCCTGGACCACACCATACACACACAAATATGGATTTCATGAGGAAATCCATTAAGTCACAAATTTTTGGAATGATTTTTAATTAGACAATTTGAATTCAAATGGTTTTGAAATGGAATCGGGTTAAATGTGAAAAGCTTTTGAAATGGAATTTCAAAATAAAATTTATTTTTGAATTACTTAATAAAGTTTTGAAATTTAAATAATTTGATTTAAATTTGAATTCAAAATTTGAAATTGAATTCTATGATTTAAAACTAGGGATTAAAGATAGTATATAAGTTTATATGGGTTAAACCATTTTAAAGGCATTAATTTGGGAATTTAAATTTAAATTCAAAGGCTTTAACTCGTGCAAATATAATTGGATTCTTTCGAAACAAAAACTGTTTGTTTTCAATAAAAGCTTTCACATAAGAAATGGACTTCCAATTTGTGTTAAAAGGATTTCAAGTTTGAAATGAAAATGATTTCCAAGTTATGGAAACGGTTTGAAAGCTGTAATTTACTTTGTAATTAAAGATTTAAATAAGTTATTCCTAATCGAAATGGAAATTGTTTTGGAAATCTATGAATGGATCCTTGTGAAACTGGGTGAACTTTGTGGAATAAATATTTTTTGTTTAAAGATTTAAAATGGTAATTTTTTTGACCATTTGAAGAAAGGTTTTGGGTTTCTTTGAAGTTGTGACTTAACTGAAATCCAATATCCATAAGTTTTTAAATATTGCGCTCATTATTCGGTTTAGCCGGGAGAGGACCTTTGTGTCATATAACCCATTTCGAATAATGGTACGATGATGTGGATAGCATTTGAAGACCGGATATTTCCGAAAATGAAAGGATAACTCGGTGATTGACTCTGCACCGGCTGATCCCCGGTATAGAGATCTCCATATGTGATGGGAAATTCGGACGTGATTAGGAATTATCCGGATTTTGCAAGGGCTTCTTCGGAAGTGCCTTCGGTTTTATTCGAACCCAAGACTTGTATGGTTGTATGTCTGACACTACACTTTGAGATATAAAGCTGATTTCTTTCAAATACATATCTATTGGTGGCGGAGAATTTATTCTCTTAGCTTAACACACTTCTCTGAGATGTACGAGCTTAGAGGTTATGTAGTTAAAGGTTATCAATGATATACTCCCAATTTGGTAGTGTGGCATGCTAAGTGCTGCTGTGTGTTAATGATCATTTGTTGATCATTTGTGATCAAAGCATGGCTTTTGTGAAAAGCGTAGCTTTATGGACGAGACTTCGTCCAGCCTCACAACCCGGTAATGGTCGAAACAGGAATCGTGGCAGAAAGTGTGACGCCCCACTCCGAGAGCCTCGTTAACAAAGAGTATTACATAGATAATACTGTCGGCTAACACGGACAATAGAGTATAATGGAAGCGACCATATGTAATCTTACCTTAACTATTCACTAAATACGTCGAAAAGTAGAATCACATTAAAATTCGACCTACTCAATAAATATTTAAAGCAAAACTACAATGGCTATAGGATCTATCAGAAGAAAATATAACAACTCAAATGTAATTCACATCACAGAATAGTCGATCATATATACACATAAACAGATACACAACAGAGTATACAAAATAATACATGTCAAGTGGTACAGGAGACCACAATATACAGACGAGACGAAAAAAAGTATAAATATCAGAGTTACAACAGATAAGGACCACAAAAGACGCTATAACAAAATAAAGCTAGCGAATAGTCCATGCGGAAGAAAAATAGGCTAAGTCCAAAAGCACCTAACCTGAAACATCTCGGTCTGACCCGAGTATAAAATACACGGGTCAGTCTAGATAACAAATCAGTTAGATAAACTGAACAATAATAAACCTGCAAGGTCATACAATATAACAAATATCTCTAGAGGAGATAACACAATCATCACAAGAGATGAATCATATAGAACAAGCCTCATATCATCGGCAACATATAGAAACAAAGGATACAAATATCACAAAACAAGACAAAAGGCAAATAACAAGTACCAATAAGGTATACAAGTTCCACAAGGTAATCGCTATACATCATGCGGCTCAAACAGACCAACACGATGGGCAATACCGAAGGAATATAATATCAATGAAACATATGATTGCTCGAGCTCAGTACTGTACAATAAGGATCCATAAGCCCGAAGGCTCCAAACCCAAGTATCACCCATGCGGCACATAAGGCCAACATCAGAGCGAAACTATATAGGGCAACAAACCCGAAGGCACACACCCGAAGGCAACAAACCTAGGGAGAAAGTCCAAAGACACCATCCCAGAGGCAACAAACCGTAGTGGTGAAGGTCGGAGACCCAGTACTGGACACCACTAACTGGCGGAATGTGTCACAACTCTCGAAAAGGAATCCGAACAGTGTTAACGTGCGTCCCATAACCACTCGTTCGCACTAAACGGTTTACTATCCGCCAGTCACTTTCACACTCAAAGCAGTACAAATTTACCTCATATCATCGGTAAACTAAACCCAAAGTTCAAAACAATCAATCGAATAGGTCGGGGACTAATCGGAAAGATAAACGCACAGATTCATGGTCCGTGTTTTGCCCAACCATTTAATCACCCTTCCACTTCGCTCGAAGTGCAAAAGTGTGTGTTTTAAATAGAATTTATAAATTGGAGAAACGAGCTTTTAAATGCGATTCAAGAGATTATTTTATAAAAAACCCGTGGATGAAGTCAAGAGTAAGTTATCAAAGCCAAATATGCAATATCAACCACTAAAAAGCAACTTGAATCGATAAAATCCGAAAAATCAATCAAATATGTAAAATAGGCAAAACAGGCAGAACAGAGCAGGTCGGTCGACCGGACTATAGGGCTCGGTCGGCCGGCCAGATGCAGAAACAAGATATTGCTCGGGGCACCAGGTCGGTCGACCGGCCCAGGGCGCTCGGTCGGCCGAACCTGATGAATTTGCACTTCCTGCCCTATTTCAATGAAATGCAAATTCTTTCTAAATCCAAAGCAATGGCACATGCGTACTTGTTAGGAATTCATACCCAACACCCATGAAATCAAGAGAAGTAGATGTGAGTTCAAAACTCACCTTTTTACACAAAACAAAGAAGATGAAGAAGCACAAATGCAAGGAATCAACCAACTACACTCCACTTCAACACTACAAGCTTCAATCTAGAATCAAAGCAAGTATTTCCTAAGTTAGGGTTAGGAAATTACTGAAATTGAAGAGGAGAAGAGATGGAGAAGATGGAGATGAACTTACCAATGGGTTCTCTTTGATTTTGGAGCAAGAATCAAGTTTACAAGAAGAACTAGGGCTTGCTAATTTCTATTTCCACTTCCTTTCCCCCATTTCAGTTTTTAGCTTAAGAAATGAAATGAAATGAAGAGAGATGAGGGGAAGGGGATGAAGTAGAAGGTTAAGTGAGTTATCTAGCCAATGGGCTGAACCCAAACCCAAAACCCAATAGAAAAAGGGTCAAAATTTCACAAACTCCAAACATATCAAAGATTATACTCAAAAAGATCGCAAACGCCATTTTGGAATCAATGGAGGTAGTTTCGAGTTCCAATTCGGCCATTTGCAAAAAGTGACATTTTGGACCCAAATCCGACTAACGACGCTATATTTAAATAAAACATTTAAATATATAATCGTTAAATATGCGGGTTGTTACAGATCTCCCCTCCTTAAAAAATTGTGTCCCCGCAATTCCCAGAGACGATATTTGTAACAACTACATACATACAACATTCAAAAGAGAAGTAAACAAGTTAGAAACGAAAAGACATCCTCACCGTTTCAAAGCAAAGAAAGAAAACCCGGATAAGATCGCTCGATATACTCTCTGGTTTCCCAAGTACAGTCATTGGGATTAGCGGGCCATTGAATTTTAACGAGCGGCACGTCCTTGTTCCGAAGGTGTCGCACCTCCGTGTCAAGCACGCGAATAGGTTGCTGTACAATAGATAAGTCCGGCGAGACCTCAAGCTCTTGCAAATCAGGAGAAGTAATAACAGAATCCGACTCCCGAAGACACTTCCGAAGTTGCGAGACGTGAAACACGTCATGAATGCCAGATAGATGAGCTGGAAGTGAAACTCTATAAGCCACGGGGCCAATACGTTCAGTAATAGAAAACGGTCCTATATAACGAGGAGCCAATTTCCCAGTCGCACTGAAACGCATAACCCCTTTCAAAGGAGAAACACGAATAAAAATAAGATCACCAATCGAGAACTCGAGAGGCTTCCTACGGTTGTCCGCGTAGGATTTATGGCGACTCTGTGCCTCTTTCATTCTCAACCGGATAAGATCAATCTTCTCAGAAGAATCACGAATAAAGTCTGGGCCAAGAATAAGCTTCTCCCCAGATTCCAACCAACAAGAAGGTGATCGGCATGGCCTTCCGTATAAGGCTTCGAAAGGAGCCATACCAATAATAGACTGAAAACTATTGTTGTAGGAGAATTCTACAAGAGGTAGGTGATCCTCCCAAGTACCACCGAAATCAAAGATACAAATACGGAGAAGATCTTCCAAGATACGATTTACCCGTTCAGTCTATCCGTCAGACTGCGGATGATAAGCTATAGAAAAATTAAGCTTTGTTCCCAAAGCTTGCTGAAGACTCTTCCAAAAATGACTCGTGAATAAAGGATCACGGTCACTCACAATAGAACTAGGAACACCGTGAAGTCTCACGATTTCCTTGACATATAACTTAGCCAAATGCGAAGCAGTCCTATTAGACTTAATAGGGACGAAATGATCAGACTTAGAAAGGCGATCAACAATAACCCAAATGCTAGAATGACCTGATCTCGAACGAGGTAGGCCGTCAATAAAATCCATAGAAATCTGATCCCATTTCCACAATGGAATCTCAAGAGGCTGAAGAAGACCCGAAGGACGCTGATGCTCGGCCTTAAAACGCTGACAAGTTATGCAATTTCTCACATAACTCGCCACATCGCGCTTCATGCCTTCCCAAAAATAAAGACGACGCATATCGGCATACATCTTGCTACTACCGGGATGAATGGTATACTTAGAACGGTGACAATCATCAAGAATGTCATGCCTAAGTGCAAGATCAGAAGGCACAAAAAGACGGTTCTTCTTACGAAGACACCCATGAGAATCAATGCTAAAATCTTGCAACGCCTCATCACAAGATCCAGATTCACAAAGCTGAATAAAATGCAACAAATTAGGATCACACCGCTGAGCATCGGCAATACGATCCAATAAAACAGGTCGAGCTCCCAAACTAAATAATAGAATAGGAGAATCAAAAGATGAACCTCGATCCCGAATTTCACAAAAAGATAGAGTTTCAAGAATATCCCATTCGGCAAACATCATAGAAATAACAGCCGAATGTTTGCGACTAAGCGCATCTGCAACACGATTACCCTTACCAGGGGTATACTGGATATCAAAGTCATAAGAGGCAAGAAACTTGAGCCAACGTTGTTGTCTCATATTGAGTTCCTTCTGAGTAAACAAATACTTCAAAGATTTATGATCGGTATAAAGAATGAAGCGCTCGCCCAATAAATAGTGTCGCCAAATCTTCAAGGCGAAGACAACGGCGGCTAACTCAAGATCATGAGTGGCATAGCGAACTTCATTCGGACGCAGTTGCCTAGAAGAATAAGCAACTACCCGATCCTTCTGCATAAGAACAGCACCGAGACCACTACCACAAGCATCGGTGTAGACAACAAGATCATGATTCCCTTCGGGAACCATAAGAATAGGAGCATTAGTGAGAAGTTCTTTCAATGCCTGAAAGGAAGCTTCACACTTGTAGGACCAAATAAAACGAATGCCTTTCCGGGTAAGGCAAATGAGAGGAAGCACAACATGGGAAAAATCCTTAATGAACCGACGGTAATAACCCGCCAATCCAAGGAAACTACGAATCTCATGAACATTCTCGGGCCTCTTCCAATTCTGGATGGCTTCGATCTTTGAGGGATCGACAGAAATGCCATCGGAAGATACAACATGGCCTAAGAACTTAACCTTATTCTCCCAAAAATGGCACTTGGAGAATTTGGCTTTAAGCTGATGACGACGGAGGGTACTCAAGACAATTCTCAAATGATTAGCATGCTCGGCTTCAGACTTAGAATAAATAAGGATATCATCAATGAACACAAGGACAAACTTATCGAGATATTCCCGGAATATTCGATTCATGAGATCGACAAAGAAAGCATGAGCGTTTGTCAAACCGAACGGCATAACGAGCCACTCAAAAGAATAATATCGAGTGCGGAAAGCTGTAAGAGGTATGCTATCCTCCGCGACTCGTAATTGATGAAAACCTGTGGCAAGGTCAAGCTGAGAAAAGACCTTAGCACCACTCAATAGATCGAACATGTCATCGATCCTAGGCAATGGATACCTATTTCTGATGGTTAACTCGTTAAGCTTGCGATAATCAATGCAAAGCCTAAGAGTTCCATCGGACTTCTTCACAAAGACGACCGTGGATCCCCACGGAGAAAAACTAGATTGAATCAATTGCTTGGATTCAAACTCTAAAAGCTGCTTCTTGAGTTCCTCATTTTCCTTTGTAGACATCCTCGTGGGAGGACGACTAACTGGCTGCGCGCCTGGAATGAGATCAATGCGGAACTCAATTGCCCGCTTGGGTGGCAAACCCGATACAAGCTCAAAAACATCAGAAAAGTCACAAGCAATAGGAATACGAGATATATCCTCATCATCTCGCGAATCAAGAGAGTATAAAGCCATCTCGGAATTATCCACATCCCGAAGAACAAGAGATAACTGAGAAGGCGAATCAGGATGACAAAGATATAAAATTCTCTCGGAACAAATAATCCTGGCATCGTACCTCACTAGCCAGTCCATACCAAAAATCATATCAAAACCCAAATGAGAAACAACGTGCAGATTCGCACGGAAGGAAAAGTCACATAAAACAATCTCAATATCATCACAAAACAAGCTAAGGGTCGCGGATCCCCCAATAGGATTCGCAATCCTTAAAGAAGTAACCATACAAGAAACATCCAAAGATAAATCATCTACAAGCTTCTTCGATACGAAAGAATGTGAAGCACCCGTATCGAAAAGAACTCGTATACCATGATCATGAAATAGAATTGAACCCTCCAAAATAGATGGAGACATACCTTTGGATTGAGATGAACCTCCAGAAGCATTAGCCACATTGAGCTTGCCAGATTTTGCCTTAGCAGGAGTAGTAGGACAAGCCGAAACATGATGACCTTCCTTCTTGCAATAACGACAGAAGAGAGGCTTAGGACAAGCTCGAATAATATGATCTGGAGAACCACAATTGAAACACTTTCGAACGAAAGGTGTTCCAGCAGACTGAGGCTGAGAACTAGGACCACCAGTCTTCTTCTTCTTAGAAGGAAAAGGCCTCTTCTGAAACGGAAACTGCTTCTTGTTGGGGTTCTTGGAAACCTCAACATCCTCACCACTATCACACTCCTTCTCGACAGCTTCGAGATGAAGTGCCGAATCAACCAATTCCTCGAAAGAAAGCTTAAGCTGGAGCAACAAGGACTTCTTAAGATATTTCTTAAGACGAGAGACAAACTTCAAATTCTTCTTGTAAGAAGTGCTAATGAATTCAAGACCATACTTAGATAAGGCCTCAAAAGATGCAACATACACAGAAACAGAAGATTTCCCTTGCTTCAACTCAAGGAAGCGACAGGTCAATAAAACTTTTTCAGATTCAAGAAGAACTTGAGTTCAAATCGCTCCCGAAACTGAGTCCAAGAAAGAGTAGACTCATCAATCTCAGCTATAAGAAGATCATACCAATCAAGAGCACGCTCTTGCAATAAGCTAGAAGTCACAAGAACTCGATCATGGTCAGAAAGATCCATGCGAGAAAAGATACGTTCGCATGTGCGAAACCAAGCTTGGACTTCAAGAACGGATTCAGAACCCTTAAACGGTTTTCCTCCAAGATGAGCAAAATCACTGCACTGACGTGCAAAAGCAGACTTGCGAGGTGGAGACACTCGAGGAGGAACGGGAGGCTGAGTGCTCCTAAACAACTCCATAAACTGATCGGCAGACATATAAACGCCATCCGAATGTGAGCCACTAGATTGCCCAGCATCCGAACGTCGACCTCTGCCTCTTCCAGACATAAGCTGAAAGTCAAGATAAGGAAAAGATTATTCACAAGGTAGATATTTCAATATGGGATACTACGGAATAAAATACATTCCTGGACGTATTCCCAAATACTATCTAGCCTTGATGGGACAAAGAGACACGATGATTCAAGAATTTGTATCACTCATACACTTTGATGTATCGTAATATGTGCTCTATTCTGTGTTTATAATATTTTGTTCTGAACACAGCTCTGATACCACGCTGTGACGCCCCACTCCGAGAGCCTCGTTAACAAAGAGTATTACATAGATAATACTGTCGGCTAACGCGGACAATAGAGTATAATGGAAGCGACCATATGTAATCTTACCTTAACTATTCACTAAATACGTCGAAAAGTAGAATCACATTAAAATTCGACCTATTCAATAAATATTTAAAGCAAAACTACAATGGCTATAGGATCTATCAGAAGAAAATATAACAACTCAAATGTAATTCACATCACAGAATAGTCGATCATATATACACATAAACAGATACACAACAGAGTATACAAAATAATACATGTCAAGTGGTACAAGAGACCACAATATATAGACGAGACGAAAAAAAAGTATAAATATCAGAGTTACAACAGATAAGGACCACAAAAGACGCTATAACAAAATGAAGCTAGCGAATAGTCCATGCGGAAGAAAAATAGGCTAAGTCCAAAAGCACCTAACCTGAAACATCTCGGTCTGACCCGAGTATAAAATACACGGGTCAGTCTAGATAACAAATCAGTTAGATAAACTGAACAATAATAAACCTGCAAGGTCATACAGTATAACAAATATCTCTAGAGGAGATAGCACAATCATCACAAGAGATGAATCATATAGAACAAGCCTCATATCATCGGCAACATATAGAAACAAAGGATACAAATATCCCAAAACAAGCCAAAAGGCAAATAACAAGTACCAATAAGGTATACAAGTTCCACAAGGTAATCGTTATACATCATGCGGCTCAAACAGACTAACACGATGGGCAATACCGAGGGAATATAATATCAATGAAACATATGATTGCTCGAGCTCAGTACTGTACAACAAGGATCCATAAGCCCGAAGGCTCCAAACCCAAGTATCACCCATGCGGCACATAAGGCCAACATCAGAGAGAAACTATATAGGGCAACAAACCCGAAGGCACACACCTGAAGGCAACATACCCGAAGGCAACAAACCTAGGGAGAAAGTCTGAAGACACCATCCCAGAGGCAACAAACCATAGTGGTGAAGGTCGGAGACCCAGTACTGGACAACACTAACTGGCGGAATGTGTCACAACTCTCGAAAAGGAATCCGAACAGTGTTAACGTGCGTCCCATAACCACTCGTTCGCACTAAACGGTTTACTATCCGTCAGTCACTTTCACACTCAAAGCAGTACAAATTTACCTCATATCATCGGTAAACTAAACCCGAAGGTCAAAACAATCAATCGAATAGGTCGGGGACTAATTGGAAAGATAAACGCATAGATTCATGGTCCGTGTTTTGCCCAACCATTTAATCACCCTTCCACTTCGCTCGAAGTGCGAAAGTGTGTGTTTTAAATAGAATTTATAAATTGGAGAAACGAGCTTTTAAATGCGATTCGAGAGATTATTTTATAAAAAACCCGTGGATGAAGTCAAGAGTAAGTTATCAAAGCCAAATATGCAATAACAACCACTAAAAAGCAACTTGAATCGATAAAATCCAGAAAATCAATCAAATATGTAAAATAGGCAAAACAGGCAGAACAGAGCAGGTCGGTCGACCGGACTACAGGGCTCGGTCGGCCGGCCAGATGCAGAAACAAGATATTGCTCGGGGCACCAGGTCGGTCGACCGACCCAGGGCGCTCGGTCGGCCGAACCTGATGAATTTGCACTTCCTGCCCTATTTCAATGAAATGCAAATTCTTTCTAAATCCAAAGCAATGGCACATGCGTACTTGTTAGGAATTCATACCCAACACCCATGAAATCAAGAGAAGTAGATGTGAGTTCAAAACTCACCTTTTTACACAAAACAAAGAAGATGAAGAAGCACAAATGCAAGGAATCAACCAACTCCACTTCAACACTACAAGCTTCAATCTAGAATCAAAGCAAGTATTTCCTAAGTTAGGGTTAGGAAATTACTGAAATTGAAGAGGAGAAGAGATGGAGAAGATGGAGATGAACTTACCAATGGGTTCTCTTTGATTTTGGAGCAAGAATCAAGTTTACAAGAAGAACTAGGGATTGCTAATTTCTATTTCCACTTCCTTTCCCCCATTTCAGTTTTTAGCTTAAGAAATGAAATGAAATAAAGAGAGATGAGGGGAAGGGGATGAAGTAGAAGGTTAAGTGAGTTATCTAGCCAATGGGCTGAACCCAAACCCAAAACCCAATAGAAAAAGGGTCAAAATTTCACAAACTCCAAACATATCAAAGATTATACTCAAAAAGATCGCAAACGCCATTTTGGAACCAATGGAGGTAGTTTCGAGTTCCAATTCGACCATTTGCAAAAAGTGACATTTCGGACCCAAATCCGACTAACGACGCTGTATTTAAATAAAACATTTAAATATATAATCGTTAAACATGCGGGTTGTTACAGCAAGGTTATTTGGAGGTAGCTCCTCCTGAGGGTATGACCATTTCCTTCTGGATAAAAAAAGTGATATCATGGTGTGGAGCCCAGATATTTACTAATGTTGATTTTTTATGAAAGTTGGTATCATGGTATGGAGCCCAGATACTTTACTGTGTGGTTTTTGGATTGAGGGCCCTCGGATAAAGGTCGGTAACGACCGGGGGATGGAATACTCGTGTCAGTAGTTACTTCCCGGCAGGGGTAACCCGGCCTTGTATAGCAGAGAGCTGGTTAAGTTCTCGGGAGCGTCCCTCCTGAGGCGTTCCATTTTATTTGGGAAGTTCCTTTGCCCGACCATTTGTTGAAAATCCAATCAAAACAATACGTGCCCTATACGGTTTTAGTTGTATAACCTGCCATGGAATGTGGCGGTGACCTGCTGTTGAACATGGTAGCTATAGTAGGCATACGACGAAATGTTGTATGCTGGCTAAGATTAATATTATACTTTCGAAATGTTTTCCACTATGCACTAATAATAGTAATATCAAATGTTTTTTCGCGTATTAAGCATGTTTGACTATTATAAGGAGAAATCTCCTCCAATTCTACGTTTGCATGGTGTGTGTGGTGGAAGGCCTTATGGTAGTTTCATTTTCTAAAAAGCATTGCGAATTTCAGAAGTAAATTCTTTGTTGTTTGTTTTCAAAGATAAACTGTTTTTGTTACTCATACCAGTCCCACGACTGACCTAGAGTTTATTGTTCCTTTCCTAAACTCTGGATGCCCACAATTTTCCACACAGGCAGTCTAGAGTTGGGTTTCTCAAATAGTCAGGTTTAGCAGATTATCTGGCGTTAGTTCAGTCTTTGGATCATGACTGCATTTTCTTAGCTTAGTGCATCATTATTGGGAGTTCGAGCTATTTCTGGATTGGTGCCTTGGAGATGGAGTTACAGCTTTGGAGTTCTTTCTTGAAGACTATCTTGAAGTTATTTGTTCCGCTGCTGGTGTTATCAATTCCTTTCTGCTGCTATTGTCTTGTATCATATCCCTGATGTATATAGATATTCATTGTATCATCATTGTATCGGATATTGTATCGATGTTGTATACGATATTCATTTCATTTCCTTCCGCTATGTTGTTATACTTAATGGTGTTATAAGCTTCGGCGCACCAGATTCGACGTTTGGATCTGTGGCATTTGAATATGAGTGTTGTATTCGGTGTCCACTTTCGAAGGTCGAGTCAGGATCATTACATTGTCTAAGATGATGGATCGTTGATTGGCTAAGTGTTGGAGACTAATGACAAAATGTTTCTAGAAATATGAAGTAGGGTGCTTTAAAGAGAGGACTTGTTTTAGGACAACTTGATTTGCGTAGCGAAATCGGTCAAAGCATTTGGGGATGGACTATTAGAAGCAAGGAAGAAGTGGAAGAAAACTTAGCCATGGGTTAGCTAAGTAGAGAGGTCGGCCCCTAGTTGGGAGGTCGTTACCGACTTCTTGGGTTAAGTCCAAATGCGATGGAACTTTTGGCAGGTGAGATAGAGGTCATATAGATCATGCTATAGGTGTTGGCTCGTTCGTATCAGGTTGGATGCCTATAAAACAACAAGATGAAAAGCTATTGTCTTTGGATGTTGGCTAGTGTTGGGAGTAGGTTTCGAAGATGGCTGCTCGTAAAGGGTAGGCCGTATGATCGAGGAATGTGGAAGGGTTCCTCGTAAATAATGGAAACTAGATTGAGCTTAAAGGACTCGGTATCCAAATGGAGCAAACGTGGGCTCTGGTGTATGTGCTAAGGAATCCTCGATGACCCAGTGAGTTTTCAACTGTACTTAAATCAAGGGTATTGTAAGTGAGGATGTCTATGGGTCAATAAAGGGACCTGTATACCTATGACCTATTTCTTTGGGTCTAGTTTCCAGCTTTGGGCTACGAGGTATGAGTGTACAAAAGAGAACCAGGATTTTCATTAGTCTTTGGCATGGGTGTCATGCGAGTTATAATATATTTAGAGCACATGGAGTAATAGTTAGGATTGTTTGATGGATGCTATGGTTGCTTGGGTTTCTTTCTTTAGTAGGCTATCGTTTGTAGATGTCCGGAGAAGTGTTGGAGATAGGAATACCTAAAATATAGATATCCTTTATTTGGTTTGTGATATATCTTTATGATATTGTAGAGTAGCATATTATAGTGTTATATGCTAACTCTTTGGTTTCAAGGACAAGTCAGGTATGGTTAGTGTACTCTTATTCCTTACCATGTTTACCTATTTAGTGTTTTGAGACTCATTTACCACTCATACCAGACTGTTGTCTAACCCAAGAGTTTATGTTTTGCCTCTCATTATCTTGAGTGCTCTTAGATCGGTAGACTGGATAGCAGGTCTTAGTTACATAGTACAAGTTCGAAGGACGAGCTGATGGAACTATCTCCTATTATATACATATATAGAGTCTATGCTTATTTCGCTGAGCAATGTTATGGAGTCCATGATAGTGCTTGCTTATTACTATTTGTTGAGACAACGTATTTGAGTTTACTTCTATTGTATAAACTCTACTACATTCAATTTATAACTTTGTGGATCTATTGCTCTGATGATGATTTGTTCACTTGTTCATTACTGTCACTTATGTTATACCTGTGATACTATATTTTCGCCATGCACTATGAGATATGACGGTTTATATGCTTTAGTGGTTTATTTCAAACTTGATGATCGACCTATATCGGTCGGGAATGGAAAGTGCACTATTTATATACTATTGGTGCTGGTGGTATAGGGTGGTCATCACATAGTAAGTCAGTGTTTGGTTATGTCTTTCACTTAAAGGCGAAGCTATCGATTGGAAAAGAAAATAAGAGGCAATAACTGATTCAACGATGGAGGCCAAGCACATCACTCTCAATGAAGCAGCTAAAATGGCAGTCTAGATGCGTAAGGTTTTGAGTGAGCTCGGATGATTCCCAATACATAGAATCCTATGGAATTATTCTATGATAATAATGCGGTGATTCAAATCGCAAAGAAAACCAGAGTATACAAGAAGTCACGGCATATCCTTTGAAAGTTCCACCTCATTAGAGAATTCAGTGAGAAGAAAGAGGCTATGATACAAAGGGTAGATACCAAGGATAACATAGTATATCCATTCACTAAGGGTCTAGCTTGGTCACGGCATATCCTTTGATTAAGGGGATGGGAGTTAGATTCCATAATTGGCCCCTACTACAAGTGGGAGACAGATAGAGTTAGAAGTTTACCGTAGGGGAAACTTTATAGTTCATTGTAAATTAATTAAATCTGCAATCAATTCTCGTTTATAATAAATTTGTTTTCCTTTCTGTTATATGTTTGTTATAATGTGTAATAAATAATAAAATATTTATTTATAATACACTTAACAGAATGTCCACAAGTGGTGCGTTTGTGATAGTAGTTGAAAATGGTTTTAACCATCAGTATTATATCATAATATAATAAACAGATCATTTTAATATTTCTAGTCAAGATGCATCGAGACTAGATATCGATGTATCTGTTAAGATTAGAGTATGTTATGCTCTTCAAATATTGGGAAGTGTACTGCTCATGACTACTGAAGGCGCCAAGGGATTACATACCGATAGTTATTGGATAACTATAGAATGACTCACTCGATAGTTTTCCATTGGTTAATATAACTAAGATTAAAAAGAAAATATTCATATGATTAATTTACGAGGTTCTCTCGAATTGAAATACTATCGATCTTTAATATAAAAACTTCGCTTTGATTATAGTCAAGTAATGACACAACGTCCATGGTGTGACTATAACTGGATCGAGTGGAAGTACTGAAAGTGAAATGTTATTCAACAGAGGATTTGTCTCCTAAGTTATATGGGTTATAATTTCGATAAACTCAAGTCCACTCAAAGTCTAAATCTTTAGTCGGAGTATTTTGGTTAATAATAATTGTTATTATTGAACCAAGGACATTGTGTTTGGAATAAAGAGTTGAATATAGTTGATATTGAAATTTTGACCATTACCAAATTCCATAATCCAAAGTGATATAGTTTGATGAAGATAATTTGTATAAATAATAGTCACAATCGGGTAATGCTTAATAAAATAAAATTAGATTTACGGAAACCAAGTAAGCAATAAATTTGGCCAAGATGTCACAGCACTTGCTAAGTGACGTGCGAACATTAATATTCCAATATTTCGACATTATCGCTGACCAATTTTACACCTAACGTGTCACACAACTGAAATGTTGAACACTCCTTTGACCAAAAAATTTAATTAATTTGTAATTATTATAAATTAATTTAGTTTTTATGAAATATTAATTATAAAAATTTATTTTGAGTTGATGAACAAATATTGTTGAATATATTTATAATAGTTATAAATATATTAGTCAATATATTATATCGATACACATATAAATGCAACATAATTTATCCGGGCTTTAAATTAGTGTGAAGCCCATATAGGAATATGTACAATTAGGCCACAATAAACCAGCAAAAGGGTGACCATAAGATGGCTATAGGGTCTAGGATTTGCATGGATAAGAGGAAATAAAGATTAAGAGAGAAATATGGATCTTGATCCTAACATATTTCTCCATTCTCTCCTCTATAAAAGCATCTAAACCTACTTACATTTGTCACATTTCGTAGCCTCCAATCCCCCTTACTTCTGGCTGATTTCATCATCCCTCCTCCTCCATTATATAAGCACAAATAAATTCAAATTAAACGATATTCGAGAGCTAGTGGTCATTAATTAAGGTGCTAGCACTACGCTGGATTCGAAACTAATTCAAGGACTTGATCCTATTGTTTTAAGGCGTACTTATAGGATTTAGAGATTGGGTAATTTCTAATTTACAATTATATCTTAATGTCTGGATAGTTCATATATTGTATACTTCGTTGTTTGCTGGGTGACAATTCTAGTATATCGATATATCATCACATTCAGAATGGTTATATATACATACATACATACATACATACATATATATTTATATTTATAAATAATTAAAAAAATTCTTTTATGAAAAACCTGCCATTAGTGCTTACGACACAAAATAGAAAAGGATCTTTTATTATTTATTTAATTTAGTGTTAATTATTTGAATTTTATAAATAGTACAATTTAACTACAATATCTCATACTATACAAAATATAGTTTATAAGTTTATATATTTAGTTTCATACTTCAAATATTTTAGGCATAAATAAAATTATTTATATATACATATACATTATTATTTAAATCGACTAATATCATAATTTAATTACAGAAACATATATGTATTATATAAAATATGAATTATATTTTATAAAATTAAATTAGCATATGACATTCTTTCTATAGAAAGATAAAAAATTCTATAGAATTTAAATATTTAAATACTAACCAAAACTAAAATTTGAATTTAAAATTGATTTTAAATTATAATATATATATAATATTTAAAATTAGAAATTAGTCATATTTTTGCTTGAAATTATAAATTTGAAATTATATTTCGAAAAATATTTTTTATTTATTTTACTAATTTTGTATTGAATTTAATCTATATAAATTAAAAAAAAATAAGTTTTGCTGTGCACGATATAATAGGTATATAACTATTTTTATATAATTCATTTAAGCATATTTATTTATATTTTTTATTATTAAACTATTTATAAGATATATATATTAATATATATTACATATTTTTATTTATTGAAAAATTTGATTTTGATTTCTAATATTCAGCAAAATAAACTTAAATTTGTTTTTTAATTTCAAATATACATAAACATAATTATATATATTTTTTATGATTATATATATAATTTAAAAACTACATATACATGTATATACACAAATATATATATATATATATATATATATATATATATATTTGCAATATTTTGAATAAATAAACTAAAATTTATAAACATACGTTTTGATAATATCTATATACTAGATAAGTTAACATGTCCATTGCGGTGTAAATCCTAGCACTTATACACGGACATTTTATACCCTGCACGGATTGTTGTTGTAACAACCCTAGATTTTTAATATAATTTTAAATTTGACTTTACTTTGTTTTGAAATTATTTTAAATTTTTTTATTGCAATATTTAATTTTTAAATATTTTTAAAGTGATAATAAAAAAATTCCAAAATTTATTGCATTTATTTTCTATTTTTAAAGCCTAGTTTCCATTTTTCTGCTATTTTCTTCATTTAATTATATTTAACTAAAAATTTATTTATTTATTTTTATGCATGAATTTTTATTTTTTGTGTTTTTATCTTTATATATAAGTATTTTTCAATTTTTTAAAATTGAAAAAAGAAATAGGGAAATATGAAAAGTTTGTGACCTTTTAAGTGCTTTGTCTTTTCCTATTCTAAACACCTTTTCGCCAATCAATGCATCAATTTATTTATTGCCTTATACTCCTTTCTTCAGCCGACCATTTCATTTCTTTCTCACGTGAAAATATATCTCTCAAACCCTAAAAACTATCGGCCATTCCTGAAGCAAAAGATTTGGTAAAAACTCTCATTCTTTTTTCACCTTTTTACTTGTTTTGTCATGATTTTGCAATTGCATTCACCTATGTAGTTCGGCCCCTCTCTACTCCAGCACCTTGTCTGCCTCCACCACCACCTACTCTAGCCATCACCCCCTCCTTCCTACCGATCATCCATAGCCGTGACCGTATATGAGGTAGATCCACCAAAAAAATGAACAAACTCCACTCTAAAACTTCATAGCCGAGCTCTGCTTGATCCACCACTCCACCATCATGCTTTGGCCGACCCAAACACCACCATCACTAGCCACAGCCTGAGCCTTGGACCTCTGTAAGTCCTATAGTTGGCCTTTCCAGATCTAACCTTGTCCATCCATGCTTGGCCGAGAGCTTAAATGGCAACAAAACCCACTTGTATTGCCTTGTTTTGTAAATTCATGCACACATACCCTTTATCTCCTTTATATTGTTATGGCCGATCCCTGTTGGACCTCAACCTGATCCAAATCCACCCCATTATAGTGCTTTTATAGCCTGTAGCTGAAGCATAAGTCGTTGAATGCAAGTGCAAAAGCATTAGCTTTGTGTTTCATGTTTATTCCTAGCATTGTTTTGTAATAGTTTGGTTTGTAATTTATGTTTGTATTTGTTTTGTTTGATATTGAACAAGGCAATTAGCTTTGGCTCTCCCACTCTCACATCATTGTCGTGTTATCGCGCCTTTGAAGTTCCTTGTTTGTGCATTTGGTTGTCATCTCCAGCTTATACAAGTGAGTAATTCTCACCAGACAGGATTTGTACTTATATGAATAGTAAGTTGATTACAGTTGAATCTGTAAAATATATCACCATGCTGTATTTGCTATGCTATGATCAATGATGTTCACCCATGCTTATTCACCTATTATACCATCTATTACTATTATATAATGCTATTCTGTTATTTATATCAGTTTATCACACTGCAAGTTCCCTTTAGATTAGAATCACTATGGGTTGAAATGATACATACCCGAACGGACTTTAGAATAGGGAAAAATCGTTATGGGATGAAATGATAGGCCTGAACGATTTTTAATTATTTCATTTTACATGGGACTGCGGGTTTGAAATGATAAAACCTGGGTTTTCTTTGTAAATTACATATTGAAATGATATATTATCCGTATCAGTTTACCTAGGCTAGAAAAAGATATACAGACCCGTGGTTAAAATATATTTTTCTAAAGTTTTTAAAGTATGTTAGAAATGTAAATATTATAATATTTTGATTTAAAACTTAATTAAAAATGATTTTTGTAAAGTATTATTGATTTTCTAAAAATTCATAAGTGAAATAAATTAATGGTAAAGTTAGAAATTTGAAATATAAGTTATTTTGGAAACTTTGATTTGGTTATAAATGGAATTTAAATTAAGTAGGAAAATATGATAAATAGATTTAACTTTAAATTTAAATGAATTTAAATGATTTTTATAAATTATTACTGATTTAAAATAAATTAAAAGGTGGAATAAATGAATATTTAAGTTGAATTTTGAAATATAACTTAAATTGGAAATTTATGAATTTTGTTTAAAAATGAATTTTAAGTTAAGAAAATAAAATGAAATTAATTTATATTTGGAAATTTAAGCTTAAGTGTTAAGTTAAAAATTTAATTATAAAGAATTGAAATTGAATGTTGGAATGTAATAAGTCAATTATTATTAAATATTGATTTTTGAATGGAAATTTAACTTTATAAAACCATGAATATAAGGGTATTTAAATGATTGTTTAAAAGTGAAAATGTATGATTTTATTAGTTTAAAATGGTTTAAATAAAAATTTAATTGTTTGAGAAATTATATTGAATATTTGGAATTTAATTAACAGTATTTTTGAAATGCTATTATTTTCTAATGTAAAGGATATTACTGCATTTGTAAATGCTATAGTGGATAGAAATGAACTAAATAGCTAAATTTAATTATGGACTATTATAGCAGTTTGTAAGTGCTATAACTGTTGAATTTAAGTAAGGTTTTATTTGAACTAAAGTAACCCTACTATAGCATTGTAAATGTTGTCTTTTGTTAAATTGAATTATTTTAAAAGTAACTTTCTGTGGCATTTTCTAAATGCTGTGAAAGGTGAAATTTTCACCGTTTTGATAAATTTAAGTGAATAAATGAACTTTGAAAAGTTTAAAGTTTTAGAAATTTAATATTTAGTTATTAAATATAATAACTTCATTTTTATGATTTAAAATAAAGTAATTTGTTTTGAAATATAAACTATTTGAAATGTGAAGTGAAATGGTATTTTATATAAAATGAATATGGTTTTGAAGAATGTGATATTTTGATTATTTTGAAATGTAATTGAAATGATATTGAATTTTTGAAATAATATTTGATTTTTGAAGTATAAATATCATTTTTTTAAATTAACTACGGGTTATAATAACGAATGGTTGTTAAAGAGACCGGGATCGGATATGGACATACTCTCTGTCGATATCGAAAACCACTTTAACAAATGTGTACGCGGTGGAGATTCCAGAATGAAGTAGGATGGTGGCGACGTTCCTGAGGTACATTATGTGGACTAACTCCGGTGAATTGGCTTAAGGTGGCTAAAATAAGAGCGGTCTCGGGCCAAAGGGGTAGCTCCTCTAGGCGGACACACTTCTTCGATACCATTCTATTACTGTTGTAATTGATTAGGTGCACCCGCTTTATTTTTGGAGTGTTGTTCGGGGTGGGTGTAGTGGCTGCTACGTTACCGCCAGCCCGTGTGCGTAACTGGTATATCTACCCTGGCATTGCCTTGTGTGCCGTGTCACCTACCATACCGAGCATTTAATACGAGTTTGTTTTTCTCCCGTAGCTCGTGGAGTATTTATGGTAGTCTCCCGATCTGGAGATACGCTGATGCTGGATGGACTACTGGGACTATTATGTGTTAAGGGGAATATTAGGTCACTCCTTAATGCTATTTTAAAGTATGTTTATTTTACTGTAGACATTATTATAATAGCGCAATATTACTATATAGTAAATAGTTTAACAGATCCTTAGAGGATGGACGGTCCTAGGTATCCTTTAAGTTACTTGTATCTCTATTACAGTTCACTTGAGTTGGTTTACATTATATTAGTATATATATGTCCTGACTCGACTGTTTTGTGTTTTTCTTTACGCTCGGGTCACCTGAGTATTCATAGCTTTGGATTTTCTTTCTGGAGCTGGTCTTTGCTGGAGATTCTGCCTATTTATATTTATATCTATTTCAGTTTTAGCTATTTTAGTTTATCTCATGTATTAGTGAACTTCTATGTATTTTGGATTTCTATTATGTTGTTTCCAGACTGCTATTATGTATTTGTTTTGAGACTTTGTTATAGTAGCTTCATGAACAACTATGTTATTTTATATTCCGCTACGAATTGTTCTGATTGTTCCGTGTCTGTGACTCTATGTATTTGATTTTATTTGCTCCAAATTTATTTACAATCTGTTATTTTGCATCATTCAAGTCTGACATGTGTGGATTATTGTCGATTTGAATGGTACGAAATGGCGGGTCATTACATTTGGTATCAAAGCTTTGGTTTTTGGAAAACCATTGCTTGAGGAGCAAAAACTCATTAGAGATAGGGTATTTCTACCCTAAAATGAGTGAAATCAATCTCAGGATCATATCTTTGTGAGAGACGTATTTTCAAAGTATAAAATGATTTTCAAAATGTTTCAAAATATTTTTCAAATATTATTTTGATATATAAAAAATTTCTTGTTTTTAAAGGATTTTCAAATGTTTTCTAACTTCCTTTCTTTTGTATATAACTTGTTAGATTTTTCTTAGGATATTCATCCAATTGAATTCTCTTGTCTTATCTTAATTTATCTTTGGCTTGTCT
Source organism: Allium cepa (assembly GCA_030765085.1). NCBI lineage: Eukaryota > Viridiplantae > Streptophyta > Magnoliopsida > Asparagales > Amaryllidaceae > Allium > Allium cepa. The sequence goes on along the minus strand of CM060938.1, from coordinate 735,499,913 downwards.
TTATTTTGTCCTAAACTCATTCTTGATATTTTTCAGGATGAATTGAGGAAATGCCAGAGGTAGGGGTCGTGGTGTTGCCCCAGCTCCTCAGCCTTTTGCTCCGGTTAGATTCACCGTTCTCTGTAAGGAATTCTCTCAACTTGGTGGAACCCCATTCACCAGTTCAAAGAGCATCATTGAGGCTCAGCAGTGGTTGCGGAGTCTAAAGAGGATATTTACTGGTCTTGATATTACTGATGCCCAGAAGCGTCAGTTATCAGCTTGGCAGTTGCATGATTCCGCTCTTGATTGGTGAGAGTCCGTTATGGCTAACACCGTCGAAGCTGATATTACTATGGAGCAGTTTAGGTATCCTTTGTGTTATCTTGAATTTTATTCCTATTTTTCCTTTTCCTTTGAATCCATCTTAAGTTATTCTGTATTTTTTCCCAGGGAGGCTTTTGTGGAAAAATGGATGCCGGAAGTCGGGAAATCTCAGCTTTATCGTGAATTTATGGATCTTAAGCAGGGTAGCATGTCTTTTGCTGAGTATGAGAGGAAGTTCAATAAACTTTCCAAGTTCGGTCCTAGCCTGATTGATAATACTCTTAAGAAGAATGAGAAATTCATTGCTGGTGCTCGTCAAGAGTATTACAGTCGCCTCATTTCTCATGTTCATGGCACCTTCACCCAGCTTATGGATATGGCTATTCGCTATGAGAACCCCACATCTAAGGGTCCCGCTGCTCTGGTGCTCCTCCATCTCGATCTTCCTTTGCTAATTCCAAGAAGCGTAAGCCTAATTTCCATCGGCAGAAGAAGAATTGGCAAAAGCGTCCTAGTTTGGGATATTTATCATCTGCTCCTGCTCAGAGGCAACCCGTTGATCTCTCCTCTATCACTTGTTTTGTGTGTGATCAGAAGGGACATTATGCCAATAGTTGTCCTACCTTAGCTGGTGCTGCTTTTCCTCTACCTGCTCCTACTCCTGCTCCTAGTGATGACCAAGGTACTCTCCAGGGTTCATTTACTTTATTCCATCATCCTATTCGTGTGTTGTTTGATACTGGAGCTTCCCATAGTTTTATTTCTATTGATTTATGTGATAAGTTTGAGTAACTCCTTTCTTCTGAGTATGATTCTGTTCCATTATGTGTTTCAAATCCTATTGGGGTCCTGCTAACCTTAATCGGATTTGTAAGCAAGTGAAACTTCTCCATTCTGATCATCGTTTTAGTGGTGATTTTTATGTTCTGGGATTCGATGCTTTTGATTTATTGCTTAGTCAGGATTGGTTAGGGAACCATGATGCTCGTATCTCTTGTAAAGCCCGGTCTGTTCACCTTGTTGATGACCAAGGGAATTCCTTGATTATTCAGTGCTGCATGCCTCAGGATTTTGCTGGAAACTTTATTTATTCTCTGCATTCTTCTCCTAGTGATCTTGATTCGACTCTTGTAGTTAGACTATATCCCGATGTATTTGGTGAAGTCACTTCTTTGCCTCCAAAGCGGGAAATTGATTTTTGGATTGATCTTATTCCTGGTGCTCGACCTGTTTTTCTTCCCTCTAGAAGAACGGCACCCCGCGAAAAGATTGAGATGAGAAAGCAAATTGAGGACTTGTCTTCCAAAGGTCTGATAAGGCCTAATTTTTCTAAATGGGGAGTTGCGGTGGTTTTTGTTACCAAATCTGATGGTTCTCTTCCGATGTGTATTGATTATAGGGAGCTGGACAAGCTCACTATGAAAAACAGATATCCAATGCCTCGCATCAATGATATGTTTGATCAGCTTTATGGTGCCACTATTTTCTCTCAGCTTGATCTTGTCACAGGTTTTCATCAGCTCAGGGTTGTTGAGGATAGCATTCCCAAGACTACTATCCGCACTGAGAATGGGTTTTATGAATGGTTAGTCATGCCTTTCGGTTTGACTAATGCTCTTGCTTTTTTTGTTGATTTGATGAATCGTGTTTTTTGTGATGTGCTTAATAAATTTGTTCTAGGCTTTGTTGATGATATCCTTGTCTTCTCTAAGACCAAGGAAGAGCATGAGTCGCATTTGAAATCTGTTTTGGAGACTCTCAGGAATCATCAGTTGAAGCTAAATTTTCTAAATGCCATTTCTGGAAGGATGAAGTCCGATATCTCGGGCATATTGTTTCTAGTAATGGAGTTTCTGTTGATCCAGTCAAGATCGTTGTGATCAATGTAAGTCTGTCTTTCTTTCTTCTCTTTTTCTTTGTCATTTAATAATTATATCTTTTCGGTTGTCCTTATTTTCTCCCTATTCTGTTTCAGGATTGGAAAACTTCAAAGACTCCATCTGATATTCGTAGTTTTCTGGGCCTTTCCGGTTACTACCGAAGATTCATTGAGAATTTTGCTCGGATAGATGCACCTCTCACTGCTTTGACTCGTAAGAATGCCAAATTTGTCTGGAGTGATCAGTGTAAGGCTGCATTCAATGAGTTAAAGAGCAAGCTAACTTCCGCACCAGTTCTTACCGTTTCGAATGGAAGTGAGGGATTGACGATATACACTGATGCTAGTCATGAGGGTTTGGGTGCTTTTCTCATGCAGGATGGTAAGGTCATTGCCTATGCCAGCCGTCGGTTGAAAGCCCACGAGGCAAATTATGTTGCTCATGATTTAGAGTTGCTTGCTGTTGTCTTTGCTTTGAAGCTTTGGAGGAATCATCTTCTTAGAACCAAGTTTGAGCTTTTCACCCTCATCAGTCTCTAAGATATATCTTCTCGCAGAAGGATTTTAATCAGAGGAAAGTTCGTTGGCTTGAGTTTCTAGCTTCTTATGACCTCGATATTAGCTATACTCCCGGGAAAGCTAACACTGTGGCCGATGCTCTGAGTCGGAAGAAGGCTTTGTTGTATCAGCTTGTAGTTTCTTCTTCTCCTCTTCTGGATGGTATCATAGCTAAGCAGGATAAGGATGAGATGCTTAGATTGATGAAGGAGAGTGTTCGTAGTAGGGTTGTTGGTAGTAGTGGTAGTGGAGCTCAGATTGATGATAGAGGGATTTTGAAGATTAGTGGCAGAATTTGTGTTCCGAATGTTGATGGTTTGAGGCAGGAGTTACTTCAAGAGAATCACCGATCCAGGCTTTCTATTCATCCTGGTGTGTCGAAGATGTATCAGGATATGAAGAGGCTTTATTGGTGGAGGGGGATGAAGAGGGATATTTCTATCTTTGTTAGTCGGTGTGCGACTTGTCAGCAAGTCAAAGTCGATCACCAGAAGACCCCTGGTTTGTTGCAGCCCCTTGAGATTTCCAATTGGAAGTGGGAACTGGTTTCCATGGACTTCATCGATGGTTTACCAAGGACTCGGAGGGGTAATGAGAATATCTTGGTTATTGTTGATAGACTGAACAAGTCTGCTCATTTTATTCCGGTCAAGTCTACTCGTTCTGCTTCTAGCTTATCTGAGATCTACATGAGAGAGATTGTTCGTCTCTACGGTGTTCCTCTTAGTATTGTTTGTGATCGTGACCCTATCTTTACCAGTCAGTTTTGGAAGGCTTTTCAGGAATCTCTAAGTACTCATCTGAATCTGGGCACTGCTTACCATCCACAGATCGACTGTCTAATGGAAAGAGTGAACCAGATTCTCGAGGATCTTCTTCGTGCTTGTGTGCTTGATTTTGGAGGATCTTGGGAAGATCATCTCCATCTTGCCGAATTCATCTACAATAATAGCTATCAGTCCAGTCTCAAAATGTTTCTTTTGCTGCTCTATACGGACGACCTTGTAGATCCCCATCTCATTGGATTGAATCCGGTAATCATTTGGTTCTTGGTCCTAATGTGATTTTGGAAGCTTTTGAGAGAGTTGAGGAGATTAAGAAGAGGTTGAGAGCTGCTCAGGATAGGCAAAAGAAGTATGCTGATAGGCGTAGGCGGGATTTGGAATTTTCTGTTGGTGATCAGGTGTTCCTTAAGGTTTCTCCCTTGAGGAATGTCATTCGCTTTAGTCGTAGAGGGAAGCTTTCTCCTAGATTCATTTGTCCTTTTTGCATTGTGGAAAGAGTTGGTTCTTTGGCTTATCGTCTGGATTTGCCCGAGAAGCTTTCTGGAGTGCATGATGTATTCCATGTCTCGCATCTTCACCAACATCTTCATGATCCATCTCTTATTGTCCAGCCTTCTGCTCTTGATAGTTTGGATATTGAGCCTAATCTGACTGTCGAGAGCAAGCCACTTCGTATTGTCGACAGAGGTACGAAACAGCTCAGAAGGAAATCTGTTAATCTGGTCCAAGTACAGTGGTGTACTGACGATCGAGATTGCACCTGGGAAACGGAGGATAGCATTTGTGCTTTGAATCCGGAATTTTTCGTTTCAGATACTATTTTTTTCTATCTTGTTCCTCTTTATTTTCCTTACCCATTCTTTTCGAGGATGAAAAGATTTGAGTGAGGGAGAGTGTAACAACCCTAGATTTTTAATATAATTTTAAATTTGACTTTATTTTGTTTTGAAATTATTTTAAATTTGTTTTATTACAAGATTTCATTTTCAAATATTTATAAAGTGATAATAAAATTTTTCCAAAATTTATTGCATTTATTTTCTATTTTTAAAGCCTAGTTTCCATTTTTCTGCTATTTTCTTCATTTAATTATATTTAACTAAAAATTTATTTATTTATTTTTATGCATGAATTTTTATTTTTTGTGTTTTTATCTTTATATATAAGTATTTTTCAATTTTTTAAAATTGAAAAAAGAAATAGGGAAATATGAAAAGTTTGTGACCTTTTAAGTGCTTTGTCTTTTCCTATTCTAAACACCTTTTCGCCAATCAATGCATCAATTTATTTACTGCCTTATACTCCTTTCTTCAGCCGACCATTTCATTTCTTTCCCACGTGAAAATATATCTCTCAAACCCTAAAAACGATCGCCACTACTGAAGCAAAAATTTGGTAAAAACTCTCATTCTTTTTCCACCTTTTTACTTGTTTTGACATGATTTTGCACTTGCATTCACCTATATAGTTCTGCCCATCTCTACTCTAACACCTTGGCTGCCTCCACCACCACCTACTCTAGGCATCATCCCCTCCTTCCCATTGATCATCCATAGCCGTGACCATATATGAGGTAGATCCACCAAAAAAATGAACAAACTCCACTTTAAAACTTCATAGCCGAGCTCTACTTGATCCACTACTCCACCATCATGCTTTGGCCGACCCAAACACCACCACCACCAGCCATAACTTGAACCTTGGACCTCTATAAAACCTATAGTTGACCTTCTCAGATCTGAACTTTTCCATCCATGCTTGGACGAGAGCTTAAATGGCAACAAAACCCACTTGTGTTGCCTTGTTTTGTAAATTCATGCACACATACCCTTTATTTCCATTATATTGTTATGGCCGAACCCTGTTGGATCTCAACCTGATCCAAATCCACCACATTACTCTGCTTTTATAGCCTATAGCTGAAGCATAAGTCGTTGAATGCAAGTGCAAAAGCGTTAGCTTTGTGTTTCATGTTTATTCCTAGCATTGTTTTGTAATAGTTTGGTTTGTAATTCATGTTTGTATTTGTTTTGTTTGATATTGAACAAGGCAATTAGCTTTGGCTTTCCCACTCTTAAATCATTGTCGTGTTATCGTGCCTTTGAAGTTCCTTGTTTGTGCATTTGGTTGTCATCTCCAGCTTATACAAGTGAATAATTCTCACCAGACAGGATTTATACTTATATGAATAGTAAATTGATTACAATTGAATCTGTAAAATATATCACCATACTGTATTTGCTATGCTATGATCATATGATGTTCACCCATGCTTATTCACCTGCTATACCATCTGTCACTGTTATATATTGCTATTCTGTTATTTATATTAGTTTATCACACTACATGTTCCCTTTAGATTAGAATCACTATGGGTTGAAATGATACATACCCGAACGGACATTAGAATAGGGAAAAATCATTATGGGCTAAAATGATAGGCCTGAATGATTTTAATTATTTCATTTTACTTTGGACTGCGGGTTTGAAATGATAAAACCCAGGTTTTCTTTGTAAATTACGGATTGAAATAATATATTATCCGTATCACTTTGCCTAGGCTAGAAAATGATATACAGACCTGTGGTTAAAATATATTTTTCTAAATTTTTTAAAGTATGTTAGAAATGTAAATATTATAATATTTTGATTTAAAACTTAACTGAAAATGATTTTTGTAAAGTATTATTGATTTTATAAAAATTTATAAGTGAAATAGATTAATGTTAAAGTTTGAAATTTGAAATATAAGTTATTTTGGAAATTTTGATTTAGTTACAAATGGAATTTAAATTAAGTAGGAAAATACGATAAATAGATCTAAATTTAAATTTAAATGAATTTAAATGATTTTTATAAATTATTAATTATTTTTGAATAAATTAAAAGGTGGAATAAATGAATATTTAAGTTGAATTTTGAAATATAACTTAAATTGGAAATTTGTGAATTTAGTTTAAAAATGAATTTTAAGTCAACAAAATAAATTGAAATTAAGTTATATTTGGAAATTTAAACTTAAGTGTTAAGTTAAAAATTCAATTATAAAGAATTAAAATTGAATGTTGGAATGTAATAAGTAAATTATTATCAAATATTGATTTTTGAATGGAAATTTAACTTTATAAAATCATGAATATAAGGGTATTTAAATGATTGTTTTAAAAGTGAAAATGTATGATTTTATAAGTTTAAAATATTTTAAATAAAAATTTAATTGTTTGACAAATTATATTGAATATTTGGAATTTAATTAACAGCATTTTTGAAATGCTATTATTTTCTAATGTAAAGGATATTACAGCATTTGTAAATGCTGTAGTTGATAGAAATGAACTAAATAGCTAAATTTAATTAAGGACTATTATTGCACTTTGTAAGTGCTATAATTGTTTAATTTAACTAAGGTTTTATTTGAACTAAAGTAATCCTATTACAGCATTGTAAATGTCGTCTTTTGTTAAATTGAGTTGTTTTAAAAGTAAATTTCCGCAGCATTTTCTAAATGCTGCGAAAGGTGAAATTTTCACTGTTTTGATAAATTGAAGTGAATAAATAAACTTTGAGAAGTTTAAAATTTTGGAAATTTAATATTTAATTATTAAATATAATAACTTCATTTTTATGATTTAAAATGAAGTAATTTGTTTTGAAATATAAACTATTTTGAATGTCAATTGAAATGGTATTTTATATAAAATGAATATGGTTTTGAAGGATATGATATTTTGATTATTTTGAAATGGATTTGAAATTATATTGAATTTTTTAAATGATATTTGATTTTTGAAGTATAAATACCATTTTTTTTAAATTATAACTACGGGTTATAATAACGATTGGTTGTTAAAGAGACCAGGATCGGATATGGACATACTCTTTGTCGATACCGAAAACCACTTTAACAACTGTGCACGCGGTGGAGATTCCAGAATGAAGTAGGATGGTGGCGACGTTCCTAAGGTACATGACGTGGAATGACTCCCGTGAGTTGGCTTAAGGTGGCTAAAACAGGTGCGATCTCGGGCCAAAAGGGGTAGCTCCTCTGGTCGAACACACTTCTTCGATACCATTCTATTACTGTTGTGATTGATTGGGTGCACCCCTTGATTTTTGTAGTTTTGTTCAGGGTGGGCATAGTGGCTACTACGTTACCGCCAGACCGTGTGCGTAATTGGTATATATACCCTGGCATTGCCTTGTGTGCCGTGTCACCTACCATACCGAGCCTTTACTACGTGTTTGTTTTTCTCCCGTAGCCCGTGGAGTATTTAGGGTAGTCCCCGGATCTGCAGATACGCTGATACTGGATGGACTACTGGGACTATTATGTGTTAAGGGGAATATTGGGTCACTCCTTAACACTATTTTAAAGTATGTTTATTTTACTTTAGACATTATTATAATAGCGTAATATTACTATATAGTAAATAGTTTAACGGATCCTTAGAGGATGGGCGGTCGTAGGCATCCTTTAAGTTACTTGTATCTTTATTACAGTTCACTTGAGTTGGTTTACATTATATAAGTATATATATGTCCTGACTCGAGTGTTTTGTGTTTTGCTTTACGCTCGGGTCAGCCAGAGTATTCACAGCTTTGGATTTTTTTTCTGGAGCTGGTCTTTGCTGGAGATTCTGCCTATCTATATTTATATATATTTCAGTTTAAGCTATTCTAGTTTATCTCATGTATTAGTGTACTTCTTTGTATTTGGAATTTCTATTATGTTGTTTCCAGAATGATATTATGTATTTGTTTTGAGACTTTGTTATAGTAGCTTCATGAACTACTATGTTATTTTATATTCCGCTGCAAGTTATTCTGATTGTTCTGTGTCTGTGATTTTGCGTATTTGATTTCATTTGCTCCAAATTTATTTACAATCTGTTATTTTGCATCATTCAAATCCGACATGTGTGGATTATTGTCGATTTGAATGGTACGAAATGGTGGGTCATTATAGTTGTATGACACATGCATACACACATATGTATGTATATGATGCACTTGTATATACGATATAATATTAATTACATAATATAAAACTATATAACAAATTTAAATAAAATAATGATTTTATTAAAAGAAATGTAGAAAAGTTCTAAATAATTTAAACTTCATAAGCCCAATAAAGGTCCAATATGATAAAATAGATTGAAACTCACCCATTTCTTCCACTATGGATGGCCTTGCTCCAACAATTATTATATTATTATATTGCATACTATTACACTCGCAGCTCATTTCAAGCTTGACGTGGGGTATTTTTTTAACAAGCTCTGGTCAGACTGAGGTGCTTTTTAGGTCGCAACTTTGGATGATGGTTTTTGATATCTTTTTGGGTACGATTTGGAGGCGATGTAGATGGCTTTTGTTAGTTTGGTATTTAGTTGTTTGTGTTGATATGATGCAACCTGATGTATATATTCTGATGGTTCAAGATGGTGTATTACTGGATAAACTGATGTTTATGTAACATTTTGTTGTATTTCGGTATGTAGACATGCGATGTACTATTTTTATGTACTATCTATTGTGACATGATATGTGCATATATTATACTTTTACTCCACTCATGAATTTGTGTTGGGGATTATACACACACACGCACACACGCGCACACATGCACACACACACATATATATACACACACATATATCTGTGTGTGTGTGTTCACTATTTTCAAATTATTTAAATCCCACGAACTTCTAGTGTGTATTGCTTTGTGATGAGATGAGATACATATTGTTAGGGTGTATTATCATTGTGATGACCCACCATTTTAGACAATCAATTCGATAATAAACCATACATGTCTAACTCAAAACATTCAAAAGGAAAGATTATCATAGGGTTTAATGAAGAAAATAAGAGAAAAGAAAAAAAGAAATACACAGAATCTCGCGGCGGAACAACAAAATATAATAATCAAATAAAACAAGTTATGATGCTATTTTACAATATACATTTGATTATGCATTTTTACAACATTAATCAGAGTATAATAAAGAACATATCTAATAATGTAGTGGAAAAATAATAATAAATTCGATCATCAATATTCATCTTCATCTTCAAGAAATAACTCTTCAAAACATTGAAATACTCAGGCTGATCCGAGCGAGTCAGAACTAAAAATTCCTATGTAGGTCAATCAATACCACGTAAAATATAAGTGCAATAGTTTTAGAGATGTTTGTGGGATTTTCCACCTCCTAATCAAAATTCAAAATACCAATTTAAACCACTTAATTAAAATAAATCCAAAGGTTAAATTAAAACTTAGGCCTTTCAAATGATTTAATTCTAATAAATTTACATCATATCTCAATTTCAGCTTTAAGATCCTAAGTTAAATCCTTTAAACAATATCATTTAAGTAGTTTCAATTTCAACTTCTCTAAGCTCAAATTAGAAAATAATTAAATTCATATAAATCCAAATTATTATTTCCTTTAAAATGATATTATTCAAACCTATCCAACTTCAAGATTTTAAAACCATTCAATTTAATTAAAGCTGGTGTCCATATACAATTTTCTAACCTATGCCCAAGTGATGATTTTACCAAATTCAGTTGTATGGTATATGAAACACACCACACCCCCTTAGTATACCCAAAAAGTCACACTAAAAGATAAGTTGCATTATAAGTATAGCTATAGCATCATAGAGACTAAGATTCACAAGAACAATAAATAATAATAACAGCGGAAACATTTAAAATACTTATCATTACTTCATAAAATAAGTCATAAAATCCAAATAAACATGTCTCATGAAAAATACAATCTCAGTAAATCATTAGAGTACATAAAAATCATCCTTCTTACAAATTGCCAGTAAAACTGAAGTCAAATGAAAAGAAAACTGAAAGAAGAAGAATACATGAAGAATGAGAAAGCTCTACAAATGGGTCTTCAAGAAATCCAAGTCTATTGTCCTTATCTCTGTTGGCCTACAGGAGAAAAACGGGAAATAAAGGAGTGAGCCAGACTATAAATCTGGCGAGTGAAAGTAAAGTATTTTTAAGCAAGATAAAGATAATAGACTTAGCAACAGTTCTAATATAAAATTAAATAAAGGAAAGATATAACTGGGATAAAATATTATTTAACTGTTTGCATTGATTGTGATTGTTTGCACTTGTCTTAGATTGCTGTGATTAGGCTGAAATCCTAATCCTATTTTAGTTAGGCTGAATTCTACTTCTACCCGTTGATCAGCCTTCTATGATTGTTATGCCACTGTAAGCTAGTCTCGTTCCGTGAGTCCCACAATAAAAGACACCTATTTAGCGCTTGGAATGCAATAGCGATTTATCTACCATAATCGATGTCGCATGATCGGTCACCGTCGGTACACACTAACTGTCGCTCCCTATTTTGACTTCTTATATACCCTAATCAGCATAAGCGTGCCCAGCCTCTTCTAATCTGTTGTGAGACCATCAACCCTGGTCTGAATGGGTCCTGCCTAGCCTCACCTAAGTGTTGTGAGACCATCAGTCCTATTTTGAAAGGGAATGCTGCCGGTACGAGTCCTGCAAACAAAATCTAGTTGCGCCCCTTGCCCAAATCTCCGATTTTTAGCCTCTATCTATTGGCCACTTATTTATCTTGTGTCCCAGCCTCACCTAACTATTGTGAGACCATCAGTCCTAGTATAAAAGGGTCCTGCCCAGCCCCACCTAATCTTTTTTGAGACCATCAGTCCTAGTCAGAAAGGGAATGCTATTGATACGAGTCATGCTTCTATCTTTCCTTATTAACTTAGCGTAAGTTTTTAAAAAAAGTCTCTTCCGTAATTTCTGCTATGTTTAGTTATTAAGTTAAATTTTTAAAAATATGCCTTTATTATTCTTTCTGCTTAATTATAACCTATATTATAATTGCTCTTCTATTCTGTCATTTTAGCTATAACTACTAGTTATAAACTTGCTTGCAAATATCTCAAATTTGCCTATTTTAGTCTATCTTCTTTTTATTCTAGTTCTTCTTAATTTACATCTAATTTCCATAAATTTAGTGTTTAGTTGTAATTAATCCATATTTGCGAATTATTCTCTTTTTAATGTTCTATACGCTTAAAAAGGAATAAAAAGAAATTAATATTTACATGCTAAATTCTAATTTAAAACAGATGTAAATAAAATACAAATAACTGTAAATAACTGAATCAAATAGCTGAATAAAAATAGCTGAATAAAATAGACTGAAAAGAACTTTAAAAATTAACTGTAAATAACTTATATAATACTGTCTCAAAATTGCAAAAACTACGGCTATTAAGAACCTTATTGTTTTATATAACTTAAAAAACTAAAATAATTACTAAAACGCTCACTTGTAGTCCTTAGCTCTATTCCTTGGTCTTCCTTAATCCACTTCTAGAGCGTAAATATTTTTATCAAAAAGTTCTTCACGTTAGAAAAATATTCTATTTAGGGTCCAACCTCAGGCAATGAATCCAGATAGGAGAAAAGGTGGATGAGAAAAATAGCTAGGTCTAGGGTCTTATTTATAATGTCACTTAGGGATCTCGGATCGTTGGATTTGAAGATAAATCTGGTGCAAACACACCATAGGCTCGCTGGAACCGTCGGATGAAAGAACGAACGCACAGGATTGAAGAAAAATAGCAAAATGACGTGTTCGAACAAGGCTGCATGAAAGAATGAAGGCGGGTCGACCTAGATGTCGACCTATACATGTGGAAGGTCGACCTGTAGGTTCACCTATGCATATTAGGGGACCTATATATATTATGAATTCTTGTTTAATTCATATCTCCTTCGTTTTAGCTCGGATTTTGACAAACTATATATGAAAATTGACCAGAAAATTACCACATACACAATGGTGCAACTCCCATGGTTCAATTATGACAATTCTCAAACTCATTTTATTATTTAATTAATTCGTTAATTAATTATTATAGCTTGAATTTCGGGTTGTTACATTCTCCCCTCCTTAAAGGATTTCGTCCCTGAAATCTCTAAGGACAGAAGGGTGAAATAAATATTTTCATCCAAATTCTCATATACTCAACCACCATCCGTCCTTATGTTTTCTAATGAAATTTATGATATATATATATATATATATATATGCAAATAGTGTAGTGTCCATGTCCCTAACTAATACAAAAGATTAGGCGATCTACTGATTCAATCGACCTCTTTTTTATCCAATCATGTATGTGCCATGTATCCTAATGAATGAAAATTCCCTAATGGCACCTGATAGTTCTATATGCATGCTACAATCAATCATCCAAATGCAACAATCATATGCTAATCATCCATTTATAGAAACCATGGAAAATAAAATAAGAATGCAAATGAGCACACATTCATATGCATATGCTTTAGTGACCTAGTTAGGCCGATCCTAAGAGATAATAGTGCCTAGTGTATATACATGCATCCATTAGCACCCACTAGCAAATACTTGCAACCACTAGCGTCCATTATACATAACATGTTCTAGTAACATAGTTACATTCAGTCCTACCATCCATAGGTTAAATCCTAAGATCTACCCTTCCAAAGGATACTAAAAGAAAGAACATATTCAAAACTAAAGATGGAAATAGGAAGTTCAAAACGTACCTTCAAAATGAAACAGAAAAGAGATACGTATTTTCTCTTCAGCCTCCTACATTGCATCTTCAATGCTATCTTCCCACCGGACTTTAACTAAAGGGACATCTTTATTGCTAAGCTTCTTGATATCACGCCCAACAATCTTAATAGGAACGCGACGAACCAATGCTTCTCTCTTCACTTCAACTTCTTCAAGTTGACTAGGTTCCACTACCACTACTGAATCATTTAAGCAATTTCTCAATTTCGAAACATGGAAAATATCACGAACTCCTATGAGCCTCTCTGGTACCATTATCCGATATGCCATCTTCCCTGCCCTTTCCATAATGGGGAACGGTTCTATGAATCTGGGAGCAAGTTTCCCACTTGATCCAATTCTTGCTACCTTTCTTAGCGGAGATACCTTAATGAAAACCAAATCTGCTACTTCAAACTCAATGACCCTTCTCCACTAGTTTGCATAGGATTTCTGCCTATCCTGGACCGTCTTCATTCTCCTTATAATCAAATCAATCTTTTCTGAACTCTCTCTAACCATGTAGGGACCAAGTAACAATCTCTCGGTAGACTTCAACCAACATGAAGGCAACTTGCATGGTCTTCCATAAAGAGCTTCAAAAGGTTCCATCCTGATACTAGCTTGAAAACTATTATTATAAGCAAATTCCTCTAAAGGAAGATGCGCCTCCCAAGTTCCTACAAAATCAAGAATACACATCCTCAACAAATCTCAAGAACTCTATTAACTCTATCCATTTGACTGTCCTTTTGAGGGTCATAGACCATACTCAATCTAAGCTACATTACTAAAGCCTCTTGAAAGCTTCTCCAAAACTTGCTAGTAAAAATAGGGTCGCCGTCGCTCACTATGCTAGAGGGAACTCCATGAAGTCGGACTATCTCATGAACATATAAGGATGCTAAATAAGGCGTCGTTCTCTTACTTTGACCTGAAAGAAGTGGGCGCTCTTATTCAAACGATCTACAATCATCCTAATACTGGTATTCCCCTTCTTAGATCAGGGTAAACCATCTATAAAGTCCATCGAAACACTATCCTACTTCCATTCGGGTACATCCAATGGCTGAAGCAATCCACCGGGCTTCTACTGCTCCGCCTTAACTCTTTGGCACACAAGACACTTAGCCACGAACTCTGCTACATCCTTATTCATGCCACTCCAATAAAACACTCCCTTTATGTACCTATACATATTATCGCCTCCCGAATGAATAGTCATTTGAGAATGATGTGCTTCTTCTAGAACCACTTTCGTCAAATCACCAGTGCTGGGGACACAAAGTCTTCCATCTCTCCTTTGCCACCCTTTACTATCAATGGAATAGCATTAGAGATGTCTAGAGACCTCTCCTCTGCTAATCCTATCCAAAATATGCATAAGCTCTAATCCTCTTGCTGCTTGAGCAAATCTAATCTACCGGAATAGGTTTAACCTCAAGTGCTGCCAATAATCGTGGGGTAATGTCCATAGAGGGCTTAAAATCAAAGGTGGAAATAAACTCTAGGCTTTTACACTCCACAAACATTGGACTAAGGGTTGCTCTCTTCTTACTTAACGCTTTTGCAACTACATTCATTTTCCCAGGGGTGTAGGCTATCTCAAAGTCGTATGATGCCAAAAATTCCAACCAATGTTGTTGCCTCAAGTTTAAATCCTTTTCTAAGAATAGGTACTTCAATGATTTAAGGTCAGTGAAAAGATCGAACCTCTCTCTTAGCCAGTAATGTCTGCAAGACTTGAGCGGGAAAATAATAGCAGCTAACTCCACATCATGGGTAGGGTAGTTCTTCTCATGAGTCCTCAAATGTCTACTTCCATAACATACTACCCTTCCTCCTCGCATCAATACTACCTCAAGACCCATCCCACATGCATCAGTGTACTATAAAAGGCTTAGCTCCATTGGGTAAAACTAACACTGGCGCACTAGTAAGGGCCTTCTTTAGCATCATGAAGGAATCCTCACAATCTACTCCCACACGAATGCCATATTCTTCTTAGTGAGGCGAGTAAGCGGTGTTCAAATCTTAGCAAAATCTCTGATAAACATCCTATAATAGCTAGCTAAACCTAGGAAGCTTCTAACTTCGATAGCGTTCTTGGGGGCCTTTCAACCTTGCACTACTACTACCTTAGCGAGATCAACAACTAAACCCTCTCTTGAGACTACATGACCAAGAAATGCACCTACTCACGCCAAATGTGACACTTCGAGAACTTTTCCTTCAACTAATGAACACGAAGTATACGAAGAATATCTGCAAGATGAACATCATGCTCTTCCATACTTTTGGAAAACACCAAAATGTCATCCACAAATACTATAACGAACTTATTTAGGACATCTTGAAAAACAAGGCTCATCAAATCTACAAAATAGGTCGGGGAACTGATAAGCCCAAACGGCATAACCAACCACCCAAAGAGTCCATCGAGTGTCCTAAATGTTGTCTTATCAATGCTATCGTTAGCGACCCTAAGCTGATGAAATCCGGTGGCTAAATCAAGCTAAGAATATACTAAAGAGCCAACCAAGTGATTGAAAAGATCATCTATCCTAGGAAGTGGATAACAGTTCTTCTTCATGAGCTTATTTAACTCTCTATGGTCTATGCAAAGTCGAAGGGAACCATTCACCTTTGTAGCGAAGACGGCTGGCGCACCCCAGTCAGATATGCTCCGTCTGATGAAACCTTTCTCTAATAGCTCACTGATCTGCTTGCTTAACTCTTTCCTCTCCCTAGGAACCATATGTCTCATGGGCAATGCCAGTGGCGTAGCATTGTCATTCTGACAGATCCTAAAGTCAGTCTTTCTCTTAGGGGGTATTCTCCTAACCTTTCCAAAAATGACTGGGAATCTCTAATGACTGGAACAGAATCTAACTTTCCTAGTGATAAATCAAGGGAATAAAGTAAGCTTAACATGACTGACCCCTTTGGGTCGTAAGAAACCTCGAAAGTCCTACGGATGCGCGCCTCCAGTCTAACGACTCTCTTCTTGTAGTCCAATATCGCTCCATAAGTGGATAGTCAATCCATTCCCAAAATCATCCCACATCTCGAAAATTTCAGTACATTGGCGTCGCAGACAAACTCTATGCCTAGTATAAAATTTTCAAACCCCTACAAATCATGGATAAATGTGTCGATCCTCCTATGGGGTTTGAAAGAACTATAGGTTCTACTACGAGAGAAATATCTAAGTGCAAACAATCAACCAAGGAACTAGAAATGAAAGAATGCGATGCTTCGGATTCAAAAAGTGTCCGAATAGGAAATCCGAAATAGAGATCAAACCTTCTACAGAGACTTTCCTACCTTAATCACATCCACTGCTATAAGGTGTTGCATCTAAAGCCTATATTTGAGCTGTAGGTGCGCCTGCTCTCTGCCATGTCCTTTGAGGACAAGCTCTACTAAAGTGACCAGGCTGCCCATAATTGTAACACCTCCTATTCATCACTTCTTTCTTACAGTCTTTTGCGTAATGACCAACCAATCCACAGATATTGCATTTCTCACCTTTCTTGATCTGCTTTTGAGGGCTTCCTCCTTTCCTCTTATCTTTATCCTTCTTGTTCTTATATTATTGCTTCTTAGAATTCTCTAACTTCGAACCTCCTTAAGCTATCCTTCCTTAAAAGCGTCAGACATGAGCACCATCTCCACAAGTGACTCATATGTCGCTCCTATTGGTACATGAGTCAATAACAACCCTTGGAGGGGTTGACTCAATCCTTTAGCAAACTTCATGGATTTCTTGTGTGGTGTATTAACAAGCTCCATCCCAAATCACGACAACTCATCATACTGATTTATATACTCCTTCATTGGAAAACTCCCTTGCTTCAGATTAATAAACTTCTCCAATTGCATGATTTCCTCAGCTTGTGACAAGAACTTTCTCTCAAACCTTTTCCTAATTCCAAACCAACCAATGTCTCTTTCTTCCATCTCTATGATCTCCCACCAATAAGAAGCTTCTCCTTTCAGCTGCCAAGATGCAAGCTGAGTTCTCTGGTGGTCCTCCAGACCTAATAGCCTAAATATCCGCTCTGTATCCCTCAACCAAGCTCGTGCCTCTACCAAAATCCTTCATGCCGAAAAATGTCTTGCCTTCTAGATTAGCAAAGTCCTTGCATAGCTTAGAAAATTTGGCCGCTGCAGGTGGATAAAAGGGATCTCCACCCACTGTTGCTAGATTGGGCGCCTGCCCTTGCACATCTGGTGTCGTAGCTTGGAGATATCTTTGGAACCAGCCAAGGACTTGAACACCCTCTGGAAGGTTTGAAACATCTGCCATTCTATGCAAAGAAAAGAGAATTTAGGCTAGAAAGAATCGAAAGAAGGTTGAACTGGACTTTGAGGGGATTTTTAAAAAAAACATTCTTTTATACTTGAAAACTATTTCTATAATAAGAGTTTATTTCTAAAAATACTTTTAAAGATCGGTTACTTTTGAAATATACTCTATTTTTAAAACAAGTTTTAGGAATACTATAACTTTAGGCTCTGATACCAGGTGAAACGCCCCACAACCCTTAGCATACCCAAGTAGGCACACTAAAGGATATGGTGCGTTATAGGTATACCTAAAGCATCACGGAGACTAAGATTCACAAAACAAATAAATAATAATAACAGTGGAAACATTTAAAATACTTATCATTACTTCATAAAATAAGTTAAAACCAAATACACATGTCTTGTGAAAAATACAATCTCAGTCACATAATCAGAGTACATAAAAATCATCCCTCTCGCAAAGTACCAGTACATCGAAAGTCAAATGAAAAGAAAACCAAAAGACGAAGAATACATGAAGAATGAGAAAGCTTTGCAAATAGGTCTCCAAGAAATCCAAGTCTACTATCCTTTCCTCTGCTGGTCTACGTGGGGGAAAGGGAAAGAGAGGAGTGGATCAGACTATAAGTCTAGTGAGTGAAAGTAACTACTAATATTTTTAAGCAAGATAAAGATAATAGACTTAGCAACAGTTCTAGTATAAAAGAAATAAAGGAAAGATATAACTGGGATAAAATATTGTTTAACTATTTGCTTTGATTGTGATTGTTCGCACTTATCCTAAATTGTTGTGATTAGGCTGAATTATAATTCTACCCATTGATCGGCCTTCTATCTTTGTTGTGCCACTATGAGACGGTCCCATTCTATGGGTTCCACAGCAAAAGACACATGTTTAGCGCTTGGAACATAGTAGCGATTTATCTACCCTAATCGATGCAGCATGCTCGGTCACCACTGGTACACACTAACTATCGCACCCTATTCTGACCTCTTATCTATCCTAATAAACATAAGCATGCCCAGCCTCTCCTAATCTATTGCGAGATCATCATCCCTTGTCTGAAAGGTTCCTGCCCGGCCTCACCTAAGTGTTATGAGACTATCAGTCCTAGTCTGAAAGGGAATGCTGCTAGTATGGGTCCTAACAAACAAAATCTAGTTGCGCCTCTTGCCCAAATCCCCTGATTTGAGCTTCTATCTATTGGCTACTTATTTACCTTGTATCCCAGCCTCGCCTAACTATTGTGAGACCATCAGTCCTAGTCTGAAAGGGTCCTGCCCAGCCTTACCTAATCTATTGTGAGAACATAAGTCCTAGTCTGAAAGGGAATGCTATTGGTATGGGCCCTGCTTCTTTCTTTGCTTATTAACTTAGTGTAAGTTTTTAAAATAAGCCTCTTCTATTATTTCTGCTCTGTTTGCTTATTAACTTATTCTTTCCGCTTAATTATAACCTATGTTATAATTGCTCTTCTATTCTGTCTTTTTAGTTATAACTACTAGTTATAAACTTGCTTGCAAATGTCTCAACTTTGTCTATTTTAATCTATCTTCTTTTTATTACAGTTCTTCTTATTTACATCTAATTTCTGTAAATTTAGTGTTTAGTTCTATTTAATCCATATTTATGAATTATTCTCTTTTTAATGTTCTATTCGCGTAAAAAGGAATAAAAAGAAGCTAACATTTATAGGCTAAATTCTAATTTAAAACAGATGTAAATAAAATACAAATAACTGTAAATAACTGAATAAAATAGTAAAAAAATAGCTAAATAAAATAGACTGAAAAGAACTTTAAAAATTAACTATAAATAACTTACATCAAAATTGCAGAAAAACTACAGCTGTTGAGAACCATATTGTTTTAAATTACTTTAAAATCTAAGATAATTACTAAACACTAACCTGTGGTCATTAGCTCTATTCGTTGGTCTTCTCTGATCCACTTCTAAAGCAAAGAATATTTTTATCAAATAGATCTTCTCCTTAGAAAAATATTCTATTCAAGGTCCAGCCTCAAGCAATAAACCCAAGCAGGAAAAATTCTGAATGAGAAAAATAGCTAGGCCTAGGGTCTTATTTATAGTGTCACTTTAGGATCTCGGACCATTGGATTTGAAGATTAAATCTGGTGCAACAACATCATAGGCTCGCTAGGAACCATCGGAAGGAAGCACGAAAGCATAGGATTGAAGAAAAATAACAAAATGGCGTGTTCGAACAAGGCTTCCTGAAAGAATGAAGGCAGATCAGCCTAGGTGTCGACCTATACATGTGGAAGGTCGACCTATGCATATTAGGGGTCGACCCTAAGGTTGACTTGACCTATATTTTTTGTTTTTTTTATGAATTCTTGTTTAATTCATATATCCTTCATTTTAGCTTGGATTTTGACAAACTATATATGGAAATTGACCAAAAAGTTACCACAGACATAATGGTGCAACTCCCATGGCTCAATTCTGGAAATTTATCAAACTCATTTTATTTTTCTATTATTTCATTAATTGATTATTACAGCTTGAATTCCGGGTTGTTATAGTATGTATCATTTCAACCCATAATTTAATTGTCATAGGTATCCAATTTTAAAGTGATTCAAATGACAATTTAAATGATGTGAATGATATATAACGTGATAATACAGATATCAAGATAAATAAACAACCATACATCCAACATATCAATCAATAAGCATCCATATTAATCAACATCCAAATCAACTAATATATCACAAAATTTACTAGTTATCAATGTTGGGGGTTTAACTAGCAATTAAATTTCAATATAAATTTAAATGTCAATTCAATTTAATGTCATTTCAGATTCAATATCAATTCAAATATCAATTTAAATCAGTAAACAGTAATCAAAATTTATATATCACATCATAAATTTGATTTAACTTGCAATAGAAATTTTAGTATTGCATGAGTGCGTTTAATCACTCGCCTTTGATTTATAGCCCATTTGAAATCCAATAAAAACCCAAAATCTCAACGATGTCTAAATTCAACCAAACTAGTTTCAGGTTGTCCAGAATTTCGATATGAGCCCAAAAGAAGAAACCGCACGTCAATCGAAGTTCATATGAAAAAGTTATTCACGTTAGAAGTTTGAATTTTAAAATTTAAATAAAAATAAAACATGGGTAAAAAGGTAATTATACCATCATCATTCTCAAACCCTAACACACGAACGTAGCAAGACCCATTAGCCACCGATCATCAATCTCTTAACGTCGTCGATCCATGTGTCCATTCTCTCCAATCCAGCCACGACACCGTGGTCCTCGCCTCCGGCTGCTCCAACTAGAGTCGCACGCGACATTAAGACGCCGCCAGCAATGCTCCGCCGCTGCCACCTTCCATCGCCATTTGTTGTGAATTCGTGCACCAATAAAATGATCTAACCCAATGGATCAACTCCCCTAATCATCCTCTACCACGTGGCGCCTTCCGATCATTGATTCATCGACGATTCATCGAGCCAAAAACCTAGAATAGATGGCTGAGAATGATTCACCAATTTCTGGACAAATGGAGACTCCAATCGAAAAAAATTGCAGACGCTGATTCCATTCATTAAGAGCTTCACGATGATATGTAATTTGATACGTTTTTAGCAATTTGAATTTTTGGATTTGATTTGAATTTAGTAGTCAGGGTTTGGGATATTGATCATTGAGAAGGAGCAGATTGGAACTAAAATATATGTGTAGAAAACAGAATAGAAGACTGCTAGGGTTTCATAACAGCATATATGTAGAAAAAGATAGACAGGAATGGATGGGACAGATTGATTGGGCCAAAGTGATAACCATGGCCCGAAAATCCCGTTTCGTTTCCGAAACGAAAATAGGTCATCCTATATGTTGAAATATAGGTTTTCCATATTTTTAAACTCGATGAAACTAATTTCAAACCTTAATTCTATTGTATGTAGAAGTTAGCTTTAAAATCAAATTATATTTATTTTAATGCGTTAATTGACTGAATTATTATTAAACTGATTTAATCACTTTTGAATTCTAAATTAAAAGTTTTCTATCTCATCCTTCATGAAATAGAATTTCATAATCCTTTGAAATACAATTTTTCATGTTAAATCCAAGATTTGAATATTACATTCATTTCAACATTTAATTACAGCAGCAATAAAGTGCTCATTCATTATACTTTAAATTTCAAACAAAGTCTTTTATTTTGATTTACATGCAACAATTCCCTTATGAATTTATTAAACATAAGCTTCCATTCATTACACTCATCACTCAACAGTGAACGTCCCTTCTTATATCAGTTGCAATATTTCAATTACATTAAATTCCATTGATTACCAAATTAATTTCAAACGGATGAATTAATAAGATGAGAAGTAAACAATTGTTACATTTAAGTAATTTAGACACATTTACAATTTATTGTTTGCATAAGGGTTAATAAATTACATACTAAATAATTGATTTCTTATTCTCTGCTAAAACCATTTTAGATCTTGTAACATATGATTTCACCATTTAATACATCATTGATTTTATTCCTTACTAAACTCACAGTTGACTGAAATTACATTAAAACAATTTTCAATTACATTCAATCAATATTATTAAATTATATCCTGATACGCATTACCATCTTTTATCTCATTAAAATTTGTTGTTATAGAATTTATTATCTAAGATCATATTTATATTCTAAATTTTTTTTACATCAATAAATCATAAAATCTTTATTTCTAACCACTTTAAATCAACAATTATATTAAATTTAATGGTTGAAAATATGGGTCGTTACAATCTCCCCCACTCAAAACTTTTCCTTCCCAAAAAAGAACAAGAAAGAATTAAACAAGAAATATGATATATTTTATTGAAAATAGTAATTTATAAACAATCAAACTTACATATTTAAGTCTAATATAAATTTGAAAATAACTCAAATTCCATGGAAAATTTTCTAAGTCTTAAATTTAGAAAAAATTTCGACAACATCTCCTTTGCGCGGATAGATCCGAAAAAAAAACAGTATCAATAATTACATTGTATATATCATATTTCAATAATAAAGCATCCCAAAGCATACAAAAACCATAAAATACCTTAAGAACCATAGTCCGAAAACGTACCTATTTGTCGGGCAACAAAACTCTATTTATGAAACCAAAAGCAACAGCTAACGCTTCCTTAAACCTATATCTTACTTACATAACTCAAGAGAATTAAACATAATCAAAGTACAATGTACTAACTATTCTGTCATAAATACCAATAACACACAAAACGTCAATCTATGCAACAAAACAATGTAATGCAACTGATAAGTATGATGCAACCAAAATAGTATAGTAATCATAAGCAACAATCATAGCACGATATTTAATTATTAAAGTTGGTACGATGTACATATGTCATTTGTACATAATATCAATTCTGATCACTTACTTGAATACACAAATTCCCTTTACGAACTAGTATCTTTGAGTCGACTGCTCTAGTGAGGATACTGATCCAATTTCTTGATTAGAAATCTTCATTCTCCTTGTATAGCCATAAACTATGATAGAAGACTACAAATTCGTATCAAGAATCTATATCAAGCATTCGCCGTCAAGAACCGAGCAAAAAATTCCTAATTCGGATGGGTGTGAATTGCACAAATCATGTATTCGAATCTGGATTAAAACTATTATGCTAGTAAAATGATCTACATGCAACTTACATATTTTATTCTATTGGTTTCTTTAACACATCATTTACTTCCCATTCATTTTTAATACTCGTTTATTTATATAAAGAACCATCACTTGCATAATTTTTTTTCCGTTAAATATTTAAGTCATTAATGAATCATTTCATAAAATATTACTTAAGCTTCTACTTCATTTACTTAGGTTTATAACTTAATTCGATTATAGAATAAAAATTTAAGTATTTGGTACTCGTCTTTGAAGAGGAAAGAAATATTTAAATATATCTTAAAATTCAACTAAAACATTTAACCTTATTCACATAGTATAAATATAAAACATATTTAAAACATCCTCATAGCATTATAAGATTTTCCAAAAGTTTAAAATACTGTCAGAAATTATTTCAAAACATTTTAACAAGCTTTAAAATAAAGTTCTTTAAATCCAATAATTTATTAGACTTGTTTTCTTTAATGTAAGTATAAACTCAAAGAATATTAAACTGAAACTAATAATTTACTCAAATCTTACATTAAAGTTTCAAATAAAAGTATAAAATTTCATATCTTCACAATTAATTTTAAAATACTTGTTGCTCCAAAAATCCACCTTTCGACATAATCGAAACAAATTTGAGTAGAAGTCAAAGAAGAACAAGAGGAAAAAGGTTCTAGCTAGACCATTCGAAGGAGTCGAAGGGATGCTGCCACCAAAGCCTGAAAGCTTTAGAACCTTTCAAAGGTGTCAAGTTTCTACAATCAAGATCCAGAATGCCCTTACCCTTCGAAGGAGTCAAAAGCACCCTTCCACCTTCAGTGACCACCTTTCAACTAGGGGATTTCCTATGCATAAAGAGCTTTCGTACAAGTCAAAACCTCACCTTTCGTAGACAATGAAGAATAGCTCTTTGAATATGCGCCAAACCATTCGAAACCAATGGTTTCGCCTTCATTCAAACTACTCGAAAGCAAGTATTATCCTAAACGACCCCTTCGAAAGTTATAATAAGCCTTTTGAATCAATCGATGCCATTGTGATCTAGGAGGGTTCCGCATTAAGTCACAAACAAGAGTTCATAAGAAACCATCAGTGTTGAAACTAGTGACACCTCAACACCATCGAAACCACTAAACAAAGTCTACCGACACGGAAGCGTACTTGAGTTATTTGGCAGCTACCTTTCGTCAAAGTCAAAATCTTTAGGGTCGAAAGGTGCTGGCCCGCATCTTTAAATAAGATCCAAGGGGTCAAGTTTTGGGAATCTGATTCCAGTCACTCTAAACTTGTATTTTCTTAATCAAGAGAGCTATAAACCCTATTTTCACAGTTGATTTGGGATTTTGAGTAATAAAGTCTTCTTTGCTTGTTAAAGGGAATTCTCAAATATTTCATATTACTTTACTATTTTTAAAGCTTTTGTCAAGTTTAATCTTGTGTTTCAGACATTGTCTACATCGAAAGGTCCATGCCGACATAGTCAAAAACTTATATATTCAAATAACTTCAGTTAATTGCACCAAACTATCTTCCCCTATGCTACTGATTTTGACATGGTCGAAACCTAACTATAGTTTACCTAAACCTGGAAACCTAAAGACCTTGCTTTCAACAAGGTATAAACCTATCCCCAAACCACTGTAACCTGAGATTTCCAATCCAAAATCGAGATATTTATGTCTACAGCTTTTGACAAGGTTGAGACCCCACCTCAGATTCCTGGATCAAGTCTTAACACCTAATCAACCCTGCTTTCGACAGAGTCAAAACCTCTGCCTCAGATTCTCAAATAAAGCCCTAGCCACACAACAACTAAGGCCAACAATTTCAAAAGGTGAGCCTTCGAAAGGAAAACCAATCTATCTCAACAGGATCGAAAGATTGATAAGGGAAGAAGCCGACCCTTTCTACTAAGTTGAAAGGCCAGACTGTATGACTTTTTTACTTCAGCAATTTACTAAAAAGGAAATTAAAGAAGGATATACATCTTCCACTCCTCTCCAACTACCTAAAGGTTAAACCTCATCCCTAAACACAACTTTGGGGTGTTGACAAGATTTCTCGTTAATAATGATTATCATAAAATGAATATTCAAATCATGGAAAACATTTATTTTGGTTAAATACAAAATTCAAATAGTAAATAAACTTATAAATTTCATATTAGTACTTCGAAAACAAGTAAATATTTCAAACTATACTTTACAAAATAGAGATTCAAACTTAATTTCAAACATATTACTATAAATAAGACTTCCCAAATCAATTATTTTTTACAAATTTTTTTTTAATATATAGTCCATTTATATAATATCTCTAAATTATATATTCAACGAAACTAATATAAATTTTATTTGAAACATTTATTAGAAAACTTCATTTGTAAATCAATCATCTTTAATACTTTAATATTTTACAAAAATTCATTTGTAAAGTTTCTTGCTTCATTTATAAATACCATTTAAATATTTTAAATAACATTTTTATAAATGTATGTAAACTATTTGAAAATAATTATTTACATCATTACTTATGTTTACAAAGGATTTATTGAAAACTTAAATCCATTATTTATAAATTATTAGTTTTAATCTCAAAATACTTTTCAACCATCATTAATAAATCAATAATCGTTAACTTTAAATATGTTTTATTGAAGTAATAACTTCTCACAATATTTATAACATTGATAATTATCTATTAAACCATGTTGTACACAAATAAATAACCTTTTAAACATTTTAAAGTATTTAGAAAAGAAAGAAAACTAATCAAAATATACTTTATATAATACTTTATCCAACTACTTTTATAACTCGATGCCTTAACAAGTTTATCCTCGTTCATACAGACTCCGGCCATACGTTGATCAGGCGCAGGACTAGAATTCTAAAAGTACTTAGTAGACCAATTTCAATACCCAGCGAAAATATATAAAAACAGATATGAAAAGTATCGCTTATAAATCTGATGTCAAATGATGATGTTACGATAGAGTGGCTCGCTGCTCATACCATTGTTTTTGCAATGGACATAAAACCATCCAGAAGATCCATCCACCTTCCAGATTCCAGAAGAATATCGTAGCCAATTGTAAACAAGGGACATTGACCCCTGCCACAATGGTAAGTTGCTTCAATGATTTACAAAGTAGTTGCACTTCCTTCCTAAAAGATCCATAAACAACAGATCCTAGGATTGAAAGCGTATCCATTGGGTAAACAAAAGAACTATTTACCTTGGAAAAAATCGAGGAACTCATGAGTTTAAATCCTGACAACCTATATCTGTTCGAACCTATTTCTGGATACACCCAAGTCCATTAGGGTTATCGATCGAATCCATTTCGGGATTCGCCCAAATCCATTAGGGTTCAAAGCATACCGTACTATACTTCTTCGCGGAGTGTACTTCCCATATCTTCAATTTCGAAATGTATCATAATATACATAGTAACCTTTTCAAAATCATAACTTCAAATATCACACTTATATAAATTCCATTATATATAAGATTTCATATAAATTGGGTACTTTCCAAAATCAGTAGTCTCGAATATATCATATCATTCTTATTTAATTCCATTATATATAAGATTATCGTTTTTCAAATCAAATACCTACCAAAATCAATAGTTCTAGAAATAACTTCATACTTATACAAACAATTTTCTTGTAAGAATCGAAAACTTTTAAATCGGATATTTATATAGATTCAAAGGTCTTCAAAATCAATCCATTTCAAAATGTCGTTTTGTTTCAAATTCATATAGGATTTCAACAATCATTTTCCTTTTCAAAATCTAATACCATTTAAAATTCAAAATTTCCACAATCAATAGTTTTTAGAAATAAATTCAATTTACTATTTATGTCAAGTTTATAAATCAAGATTTTCTTTTCCAAATCAGTATGTTTTAGAAATACATAAATTACTTTACAAAAATTACTAAATTCATAAACATTTCCTAAATCAAAATTTCACTTAAAACATTTTAGAACTAAATTTCACATTTGTGTCAAACATTTCAGTACTAAATTTGACATAACCTTTGTCGACATTCTCAGCTGGAAAAATCTTTATTAATAGTTGGAATTGAAATGCAATCTTTTGGTCCGACCATGAACTTCCAAAATACCCTTATATGCAAACAAAAGCGTAGAAGTTTGAATCCCACTATAAAAAAAATTAACATCTATCTTCAAATGAAAATTTTCGAATATAGATAATGATAGAAGTTCAAACATTTGCCACAAAATATTATTTACTAATAGTTGGAATGGAAACTTAATTATTTGATTCGATTGTGGATTTCCAAAAATTCCCTTATATCTAAGCAAGAGGTCAGGAGTTGAAACTACAAACAATAATTAACATCTATCTTGTAACAGTCCGTCTTTCTTACTCCAAAAGACGACACTTAATACACCTACGGTATTCATGTGCCAATCGTCTAACAGTCCGAAAGATGAGCCGTTAGGTAAATAGAAAGAAAAGATAGGAAGAAAGAAAATATAGAAACTCACAACGCAATGAAACAAGATATAAATATTCAACATAAGATAATACATCACAACATCCCAAAATTGAACATTATAGTTAGAAAAATACCAACATCAGCTAGGTACAGTAATAACTAACTTTACCTACATTGCTGATAAAAAATATACATATACAACGAAAATAAATAGATAATTAGCTACTGTAAGAGGCACCTTCTCCATGCTCCTTCCAAAATGCATCCGCGAAAATCTAGATTACTTGTAACAACCTAAAAATTAAGCTATAATAGTTGATTAACGATTAATTAAATGATAAAATAACTTTGTGAAATTATCAGAATTGCGCCATGGTAGTTCCACCATTGTGTCCGTAGAAATTTTCGTATATAGAACGTCAGAATTCGAGCAAATATGAACAGGATACGATATATATATATATATATATATATATATATATATATATATATATATATATATATGGTCCACCAGGGGGTCGACCTAGGAGGGGAAGGGTCGTCAGCCCAGTCGACCTACCCTATTTATGAAACGAATTTTTTTAATTTTGAGGCGGTGCGATTTTTACGCGTCTATTTCAATATTTTGGCTCATCTAGTCCCTTCGTGCTTCCATCTTATGGCTCCTATTCAGACTATGACGTGGTTACATCCTATTTTATTCCCAAATCCAACGGTCTGAGATCCACTTCTACCCCTATAAATAAGACCCCAGGCCTAACACTTTTTCTCATTCTAGATTTTCTCCTCTTGGGTTCACCTTTTCAAGAAGGACACTAAAAGGAATAATTTTCCAAGAAGAGAATCTTTTTAATAAAAATACTTTAATACCCTCAAGTGGATCCGGAAAGACCAAAAGGAAAGAGCTTAGGACCATAGATGAGTGATTGTAATTACTTAAGATTTCTTTAAGTAATTTAAATAATAGAGTTTCCAATGGTTGTAGTTTTACTACGATTTTTGAAATGACCTTTTAGTAATTTATTTGCAATTTTTAGAATTATTTTCAGTCTATTTCTTTTACTATTTTTTTCAGTTAATTTTAGTTTAATTCTGTTAATTATAGCTTTTCCGTTTATTTACAGTATTTTAATTTATCTACTGCCATTTACACGTTATTTGCATCTTTTTCTTACGCTTTGGATTTTCTTCTATTTCCAGTTTTCTTTTATTTCTCTTTCTTCTTCGCATATGGATTCGAATATGGATTAAAATTATAAGAATAACGAAAGATAACATGTAAATTATAAAGACTGCAATAAAAATGGAATTAAGACTGAAATTGAGCCTAATTATGATTTTTATATTAGAACTGGACTAATTAAAGATAATTTGTCTAGTTATAACTTAGAATTATAATTAAAAAAAGATCATACGATGATGGAGCTTAATTTTGTTACATGTAGACTTTAGGGTTAAGTAAATAAGCTAAATTTTAACGTAGGTTATAATAAGAAAAAGAATATAATGAAGCTTATTTTAAGACTTAGGATAAATTAATAAGCACATATGGCAGAACAAAAGTAAAGGCTTATTTAAATAATTTATCTAAGTTAATAAGCAAGAATTAAAGTACGACCTATACTAAATAGCATTCCCATATTATTTCTATGGACACAGTGTTTCACATAATCCTGAAGTGAGACGAGGGGCACGCTTATGCTAATACTGGAAGTAATTGGTCAATAAGCAGAAGACCAAATCATGGGGATTTGGGCAAGGGGCACGACTAGATATTGTTTAGATGACGGGCCAGTACCAACAGCATTTCCCCTATTTTCAATGGACACGGCTATCTCACATTAGCCTAAATTGGAACGAGGGGCACGCTTATGCTGGAGCGTAGGGTAATAAGAAGACCCAATTGGTGGAACAATAGGTAACATAAGCATGGTGGCGGTTACACGTGCGACTTCCATTTGGATGCTCAGTAATCGTTATGAGTTCCAAGTGCTTAGTATGTGTGCCTTTCATAGGCATTATTGCCTTCTGAGTAGGGAGCTATATAACGTCTAGTCTAGATTAGATACTTTGCATGCCATTCGTAGACACCATTTTTGTGTAAGGAGCTATATAGTGTCTAGTCCACAGTAAGGTCTATGGAGTAGCAGGCCGATCAAAGGTTAGAATTAGGATTTCAGCCTAATTATAGGTTAGCAATTCAGCCTACTTAAAGCAGCTATCAGAAACAAGTGCAAACAAATCAAAGTTAAGCAATTATGTTGATCTAGTTAATTCGTATTTATTTCTAGCTTATCCTTCTCTTTATTTCCTTTCTTTCCTTTTATATACTAGAACTATCGTAAAGTCTATTACTTTTACTTTGCTTAAAAATTCTAGTAATTACTATTATTCACTAGACTTTTAGTCTGACCGACACCTCCATTTTCCCCTTCTCCCACCATAGGCTAGCAGGAGCAAGGACGATAGAGTGCAGACACTTGGAGACTTCTTTGTCAGAGAATTCTTATGTTTTTCTCTTCTTTATTTCAGTTTTTAGCTCATTCCATGTACTGGCACTTTGTGAGGGTTTGTACTCTGATATTTATGAGACTGGGATTTTGATTTCATGAGATCACTACAACAAAAAGGACTTTTGATAGCATCAATCTATAGTGTTTCCGCATATCACCTTTGGTCCGCTATGCAAGCTAGGGCCTGGTACGCTATTTGTAAATATAGTACAACGCTATTTGTAAAAATATTCTGTACAACGCTATGCGTAGATTTGCAGGCGGGAAGCAAAAAATTGTGCGGGAATATTGGTTTCATTTCCTCTCCTCCAAGCTCTTGCATATACTTCCTTTTACTTTATCATCTCCAAAAAAAATTAATCGCTGTCTTCCAACTGATTCAGAAGTAAACAGAAATCCCAGCCGGTCCAAATACCTTTGATGTCGATCAAATTATTCTATGTGATTCAGCAATATCCAGAAGTAAATAGAGATTCCAGAAATCCTAAAGGAACTGATAGCTGTGCGAATTGATAGCTTTGTAAACAAGCATCTCCAGAAATTCTAGAAATCCAAAAATCCCAAATGAACCAGTAATATCCAGAGGTAAACAAAGATTCCAGAACTAATATATTCTATGTGAATTGATAGCTGTGTGAATAAGTGTCTCTAGAAATCTTACACAAACTTCGATGAGAGATATTACTATTCTTCATTTTGTTTGTGTCTGATTTATTGAATTTTGTACATGTGTATAAAAATTAACACTAGTACATTATTCTTCATTTTGTTTTAATTCAAATATTATCAGTCCGTGATGCTAGTTACATCACTAAACCCTGTAATTGCTTGTTCACATCATTACTCGAAGATTTTGTTAGACTATATTTTTTCTTTAGCTAATCCATAGTATATTGTGTGTGTATTACCAGAGCTATTGTGTCTTGTTTTTCCCTGCGTGTTAGGTGTTTGAAAGTATGTGTCCGTGAATTGTGTGTGTACCTGGTCAGCTGCAGTCGAGATGAATATGTGTAGTGGGAATATTGTATGTGATCAATGTTTTTGTACCCAATCTTTTAAATATAATTTATATTAATTCAATTTAGTTTAGAAAAAAAATTGAAATAGAGTTGATCATTTATATGAATCCGCCTGTCGTAAAAATTCTAATTTCACCACTGATGACATAGATGCATACATTTTTGGATGTCCTAAATATAAATTTGAAACACAAACCAATACAGAAAAAAAAATCATTAATGGAGTTGGATAAAAGGCTATCTTACCATGGAGTTTTGATAATTCACAGTAGAGATAGACTTAGAACACAACAATGGTTGTGGGCTAATTTTTCAAGTGATATGTCCAGTATTCTTAGGTCGTTGTATTTTTGCACTTAAATATCTTTAAGGTGCAATATCTGATATTGTAAGTATTTTTTCTTCAAGTTCATCGGTCACTCTGATGTATGAAATCATTGTTTCTTCATTCTTTAGTGTGTATTGGCATGACGCTCGTAGTTCAACATACATGCATGTTGTTTGACATACGATTACCATTAATAATACAAATATAAACTTGCAAAAAATGTAGAGGGTGTGTGCGTATTCTACGGAAGACTGATGGTGTTATATCATTGATAATTAGAATGGGCATGGTAACACGAGTGCACTTGATTTTGTAATATTAAATTAGCAGCAGGGAAGTATTCAACTAATTCCCCACGCATTATAGAATAAATTTTAAATACTCTAGTATAACATACTTTAAGAATATGAGAATTTTCTTGATGATTTGTTCAGAAAATAGAATCATTACTTACAAGAAGGCTTCATATTGAAGTGAAGAAAGGAGATGATAAATGATAAGCTTCTCCTTTTTCTTTCAAACAGGCTTCTGTCTGCTTTTTTACATTTATTTGCTTGTTTTTTATTTCTCTCTAGGATTTTCTATTTCTTTTCTTTACAAGCTACAATTTCTTATTTTCAGAAAACTAAAACCTTTGCTTTCAGAAAAGAAAAGCCTATTGAAACCTATAACATACATATTTCAAATTTGTTTAGTAGTCTTTAAATAGCCAAAAAATCAGAGAGAAGAGTGGAATTATTTCAAACCATGGACTAAAACTCATTAGTTGTAAAACTGTAGAAATATAAAGTATTTAAAGTTTAAAGTATACAATGAGCACACTTTTTGCTGCTTTCGAAATGGGGAAGGGTTGGTAGGGTTTAGCTCATGAAAACCAAAATTGCTCACCTCCTCATATTTATCTTTATTAGACAAAGCAATTCAAATTATGTTTAAAAATCCAGCATTTGACGGTGTATGATGGAACACTTAAGAATAAGTCTAAAAATATGATATTTGCTTTCAGTTTATGCGCATTTTTTGGTTTCATTAAATTGAATGGTTTTTAATATATTGTGTACTAAAGAGTCAGATAAGAACAAAATAATTTATCAGATTTGGTCCACGTTGTAGTGCATTGTACACTGCAATAAAAAGAACCCTTAATTGATCTGTTCAATTCATTTTACAAAGCTATCTTCTATTTTATTACTTTAACCGAGACAAAAAGAAGCTGTGAAATAAAAGAAGTAAACATTAGAAGGTAAAAGCACTATACTGACATGACATCTATTAACTTATGGAAAAAGAAATGAATAGTAGGAAAATAAAATATGATCATAAGCTGAATTTTTAGAATTAACTAAACCATGATGATGGAGATTAAGTACAGTATCTATGTTTACAAATGCATATTGTTGCAAATATTATCAGAGTTTAGTCCCTATTGGAATTATAGGTCCAACACATTGGCTGTTTAGTTAATGATGTCCCTGAGCTACTGCACTGGTATGAAATGTCTGATGGGCTACTACACTAATGTTATTTATTATCGAGCTTCTACACTGGTGTTATACCAAATTACAAGCACAACGTCTAAATGAATTAAGTTAATGTGTTGACGAGCTACTACACTGGTGTTGTACCAAATTTAAGCACAATGTCTGAATAAATTAAGTTCTGGTATGATAATCAGCACTTAATGAAGATGTTATACTCTTTAAGAATGATAATCGTAACACCTATTCCTCCTATAATTGATTTTATATCAAGTTTTCATTTCAAAAATCAATGTATAGCCTTCTAAGAAATAAAAAGTTATATCCTTGTCCACTGTGAACAGAGGTAGGGAAGTACAGTATATGTGTTGTTTGTGGGGTTTGTCATTACAGAAGTATATTTATGAATGAGTTGCCACGTGATTTGGGTTCGTTGGTGGTGATTTTGGTTTGCAGTGGTTTTGGTAGTGTTTGGAGGAGTATGGTAGCTTGGTGCAGTGTCAGGGGTTGCTTGGTTTTGTGAAGTGCAAGGAAGAAAGTGTTGTAGTTATTGGGTGGATGGTTGTTATGGCAATGAAGAGGGAAAATTTGTTGTTTTTCAGGTTGCAGGTTGGATGAACTTGTTCTTGGAATTTAGGCGATTTGTGAAATGCTTGAAGCAGGCATAGGTTGTGGGATATATGGTGATAGGCAATGTTTGGATCAGTTGATGATGTCAATGTTTGAATCAGTGAAGTTTGATGGTCTGGGTGGTTTCTCTTTTGGCATCAGTGTGCAAGCTTTGCGATGACAGATGTGTATATGACGATGGTGGGTATGTTTATGGCAGAGGTGATGGTCGTGTTTAGTGGGTTGTATGAGAATCAAAGATGAGGTAGTAAGGTTTGGGTGAAATTGTTGTAGCAGGTTGTTGTAGCTTGTGGTCTGCAGTGAAGTTGCATAGTGAGGTGATGTTGGAGTGTGTGGCAAGGAGTTTGATGATGTTAGTATGAACAGAGTTGCTTGATGAAGGGGGTTTTACAGTGGTAATATGGTCAGTGGTTGGATTGTAGATGGCTTGCAAATGCATGCAATTTGAACGTGCAGGTCGCACTGTGAAGATATGCAGTGCTCAGTTGTAGGCGATTTGTATATTGATGGTTTAAGTAGGATATTGGGGTGATGAATGTGGTTCAAGTTGAAATGATTGTGTATGATAATCAGAAGTGATTCAAGGAGGAGCAGTGGGGTTTGTTGAAATTTTATGTATGACAGTGAGGGATGGAGCAAGTTGTAATGATATATGGGTTGAGGAAGGAGGAGCAGTGATGGCAAGCAGGGGTACGGCGATGAATGGTTTTTGTTGTAGTATTGCAAGTGATGGTATGGTCAGTTTGTTGTAGAGGTAAATGAATGTGCAATATGCAACAGTGTGGAGTGGAAACTGTAATGCAGAGAAAGGGATTGATGTGTTCATTTGTAACTGTAATGTGGATAGGTAAGCGGGTATGATTGCAGTAAGGCAAGTGGTTTATGTGTAGAGGTTAAGGAGGTTTTGTGATATGGAAGCGTGGACAAGGATGGTTTGTTGGTGAAGAGGAAATGAAATGTTGAGGTGGTGTGTAGTGGCTGAGTTAGTGAGTGTGATGGGGTGGTCAGGTTGTACTGCTGCAGTTTATGGCTGAGTTGGTGAGTGGTTCACGATTTGTAGGAAGATGTTGTCAGAGGCGGCTCTCGACGATTTGGGTTTGGATGAGAATGTGGGTTTTGGATTGGTCAGAGAGGGTGATGGGTTTGAATAACTGGAGACTGATGTTTGCGATTATGGTTTTGAAGGCGATGGTCGATGCTTGTGGAAATGATGTTTGGACAGCAGCTATGTGGATATGGAGAAGGAAATGATGTTTTTACTGTTCAGGTGATTGGGGTATATGTGCAGTGAAGTAGCTATGTTGTCAGAAGTGGAACTATGTAAGTTGTTCTGAAGTCCAGAGAAGCCGAACAGGGTTGCAGCAGTTAGACTGTCACTGCGTAGTTGGCTGTAGCTGTTGATGAAGTGGTATCAATGGTGGCTGCTATGTTGTATTGGTGATGGTGAGGAAGAAATGAAGCACTGTGACTGTGTTTGGCCGAGGCAGTAAGGTTGTGAGGAGGTTGGTAAATTTGGTTGTTTATTTGTAGAGGTGAAGAGAATGCTTGCAGGTGTGTTTGAGAAGAAGTGGCTCTGGCGGTGTTGTGTATTATGAAGGCAGGTGGAGATATTAGGTGAAGTGAGTATGGATGTGTTTGATGAACTACAGGGAAGTGAGGACATGGGTGCTGCACTGTGAATGATAGGTTGTTGATGGAGAGATGGTATTTGGGTGAAGTGTGATAATGGAACAGACAAATGAAACCGATAATGGAACAAATTGAACACACAAATGCAGTTTGGTGGATGAAACAGATAATGAAACATATAAGCAAATTAAACATAAATGCAAATGAAACAAACAAATATTGGAATAGAAATACAGTTGCAATGAAAAACGAATACACAACTAACAAAGACAGAATACAAATATTCAAGATAAGATTTCGTTAGCTTTTGATAATAAGAAAGTTGAACAAAAAATACAGTAACAACTAACAATCATAAAAGGCATAATAGGAAGAGGGTGGAGCGTAAACATAATCAACATCCATTTTGTACTTCCAATTTCATCTGCAAATTCATAAATGGTAGGTGGGTTAGTACATGTATTCATATGATATTCATGATGCAAACAAAATTAGACAATAATAATGATAAATTTTTATGTTAGGCCTCCAAGTCATTTACTCCATTGCCTACAAGTCATTGTCTACTTTGTCATTTATTGTCTACAAATTCAGTATATTCAACCTGGAACTGTCATTGTCTACTTTGTCATTTAATGCAGGAACTTGGTTAGTACTGAAGCAACCTGGAGCAATGTTTATATCCTTGCAAGAATCTTCTGTAGTAGCCATTTCCGTATCATCGTGTCCATAACTGAGTATTTATGTCCATTTGTTAGACTATTTTGAGCTATTATCATGTGACCATGTCTTGTAGTATTTGTGTTCAATTGTTAGACTATTTTGAACTATTATCATGCGACCATGTCTTGTAGTATTTGAAATATTAGCAAAATTATTTGAACTTTTCCACTGGTTTGATTGTGTGTTTCCAAATTAGAATTCACTGCAACATTATCATTGTTACATATAGTTGTTATCATCTTCTCGATTTGTTATTTTTGGGATCCACGTTTTAATATATATATATATATATATCTGTGTGTAATGTGTATACATATATCTATCTGTGTGCATATATATATATATATAATAAAATGAAAATTGAAACAAATGCTGAAAATTAATATTATATAGAATAGCGTTTGAAAAACGCCATTGATTCATCAAACGCTACTGCAACTCTATATGAGATGTAAGATTTATGCATCAAAAACGCTATAATAGAATCAAAAACGCTATAGTAGAAAATAAAAATGCTATACAAGCACGACAAGAAATGCTATCGAAAAACGTTGTAACGCTATAACATGGTTTGATGAAACGCTATAAAATGTGCTCGAAAATGCTATAGAAGTTAAATGAAGGATTATATTCCCTATAGCGTTTATGTTTAATAACAGAGAAAAAACGCTATGGTAGGTTACAAACGCTATGCCCTATTGTAAACGCTATTAGATATTATAGCGTTTTTCTTCCTGCTATGTAATGCTGCCGGCCTACCATAGCTTGTGGTTCCACGGCATTCTCGGAAACGCTATGGTAGCCTGTTATAGCGTTTTTCAAACGCTATGAAACCCATAATCTGTTGTAGTGGATATATATTGGTATTTTGAGACATATGATGTATTTGGTTTTATAATTCTATATGATGAAGTTTGACTTTTAGCAAACTTTTTTTTAATTGTTTCCGCTATTTTTATCTATTTTGTCTTGTGAATCTTAGTCTCTACTAGTTTTAGTTGTACCAATAATGCTATATGCCTTTTAGTGTGTCCCTTTGGGTATGCTAAGGGGTGTGGAGTGTTACATTTGGTATCAGTGCCAGGTTACAGGATTCCTAAAAACTTGTTTTAAAAATAAAGTATTTTCCAAAAGAAAACTATTTTTAAGTAGCATATCTTCAACGTAGAAGTATTTGTTAGAATGAAACTCTTATTATAGAAGTATTTTTTCAAGTATAAAAGAGTTTTTATAAAAATCCCTTAAAAGTCGAGTTCAACCTTCTTTCGATTCTTTCGAGCCTAAGTTTCCTTTTCTTTGCATAATATGGCTGACTGGTTCCGTAGAGCTACGGTACCATAGGTGCATAGGCAAGCGCCCAATACAACACCAGTAGATGGAAATCCCCCTAATCTACATACACCAGCCAATTTTTTTAAGCTTTGAAGGGCTTCGCTAGCATAGGAGGCAGATCGTTTTCTGGCACAGAGGATTCCGAGGAGACCCAAACTAGGTTGGAGGATATGGAGCGAAGGTTTAGGTTATTAGATTTGAAAGAGCAACAGAGAATTTAGCCTACATCTTGGCAACTGAAGGGAGAGCTTAAAGAAGTTCCTAGATTGGAAAGCTCTAAGGAGCTATGGTGCAAGGAGGATAAGGACAAAAGGAAAAGAGGACCTTAGAAGCGGATCAAGAAAAGATGGAAATGTCATAGTTGAGGATTGGTTGGGTATTTAGCAAAGGACTATAAGAATTAAATGATGAAGGGGAGGTGTTTCAAATATGGGTAGCCTGATGATTTTAGTAGAGCTTGCCCATAGAGGACAAGGTAGATAGCAGGAGCACCTACAGCGCAAGTACAGGCTTTTGATGTAGCACCTTATAGTAGTGGGCCAGATCGAGGTATGAAAGTCTCTATAGAAGGTTTTGATCTCTCTTTCTAATTTTTCCGTTTGGATTCTTTTTGATTTTGGAGCATCACACCCTTTCATTATGAGTTCTTTGGTAGATTCTTTACACTTAGACATCTATTTAGTAGTAGACCCCATTGTCGTTTCAAACCCCATTTAAGGATCGGCACACTTATCTATGGTTTTTAGGGGTTTGAAAATTTTTATCCTTGGCGTAGAGTTTAATTGTGACAGCTATGAATTGGGATTTTCGGGGTATGGGATGATTTTCGGGATGGATTGGCTATCCACAAATGGAGCTATATTAGATTGCGAGAGGAGAGTCGTTAGACTAGAGATATGCCGCGGTAGGTATCTCGAGGTTTCTTGCGACCCACGAGCGTCAGTTTTGTTGAGCTTCCTTTATTCCCTCGATTCATCATCACCAGAGTCAGATTCAGCTCCTGTCGTCAAATATTTTCCATACTTTTTTGAGGAGGTTAGGGGATTACCATCTAAGAGAGAGATTGACTTTAGGATTTATTTGACTAATAATGCTAATCCAGTAGCATCACCCGAGGCACATTGCACCTAGGGAGCGGAAGGAATTAAGTAAGCAGATCTGTGAGCTCTTAGAGAAAGGTCTCATAAGAAGGTGAATATCAGAATAGGGAGTGCTAATTAAGGCGGATGGTTTTCTTCTACTTTGCGTTGGTTATACAGAATTAAATAATATCACAGAGAAGAACCGATATCCACTCCCTAGGATTGATGATCTTTTTGATCATTTAGTTGGCTTTTCGGTATTCCCTTAACTTGATTTAGCCATGGCGCTGATAATAGCATGGATAAAACCGCGTTTAGGACTCCAGACGGATTTTATGAGTGGTTGGTTATTCCTTTTGGGCTAACCAATGCCCTAGCATACTTTGTAGATTTGATGAGCCGCATCTTTAGAGATGTCCTAAATAAGTTTGTCATTGTATTCGTGGATGACATTTTGGTGTTTTCCAGGAGTAAGGAGGAGCATGCTATTCATCTAGAGGAGGTTCTTCGTACACTTCGCATTCTTCAGTTGAAAGCGAAGTTCTTGAAGTATCACTTTTGGCGTAAGGAAGTGTGTTTCTTAGGGAATAGAGAAGGTCTACACATGAAAAGAGTTTGAGAAACGAGTTTGTACATTTAGTTCGGATTATGAAAATCCATAGAGAGGCAGGCAAAGATTGGAGATGTACAATAGATTCGATTGATAAGGAAAGAAGAAAGCCCATGTGTAGATAATTGTAGAAATTATAATTGTTTCATATAAGTGGATTTAACGGTAACACCATAGAATAAATATAAGTGTAGGAAGAAAAGACTTTAAGTAAGGAAATGAGATTTCCAAGTTTAGAAAGGATACTTCTAGGGTAGTAAGTAGGAAAATCCACTTTATGTCTAACCCAATAAAACGAAATTATTATAATCGAAAAGAAGAATTGTAGATATTTTTAAAAAGTAAATAGTGGGTTTTTGGAATATGGTAAGAATTTAAATTGGATTTTTATATGGTATAAATTTTGTTAAAAGTGAAATTCTTTTTGAAGAATTACAGAACGTATACAGCTCACCAGTTTCTTTGTAAGAAAACAAAGATTTTAAATATTAAAACCTAAAATGTATCAAGTATCAAAAATGTATATTACAACATTTATTGTTGTAATAGATGTTTTCGAAAAAAAAGAGCATAAACTATAACGCTACTGTTATAGAAGGTAACTCCCAAAGAAAATGTTTTTACATAGTATGTGAGGTCTATTTGTATTTATTTTTTAATTAAATTCAAACACTACTATATTTTTTTGGGTTGTAGTAACAGTGTTTTACGCAACATCGGTATTAAACCCAAGTAAAATGAATTTTAAAAGATAATTTCTAAGAGTAGAAATTAAAGTGATTTGTAAATACACTTATTATTTAAATAAGTATAAGAAACGTTTTCTAGCTATGGATATATTAAAACAGTTTTAAAAATGAGTTTTTCTAAAAAGGAAAGAATAAATTAGATATTAGAAGATGTCTATCATAAGAGAATATAAATTAAACATACTTTAATATATTGGAATGAAACGAGTAATGCTATAATTTTCTATGAAACCAATAAAAATGTTTTGTGCAAGTTACAAGGAATGCATGAAAGAGATATACAAGGTACGGAGAGCACCATATTTTGTATAGCCTATTTTGAAAAATATGAGATAAGTTCCTTGTAATTTCACATAAACATGAAGTCCTCTTTTAAAAGGTTCACAGAAGATATTAGCATTAATAATTTCTCATAAAAAGAAAGCAGTTCCAATACATTAAGGTATGAGACCGTTATGTGTAATAACAAATGTTTTGAAAACATATAAGGATATTTTAAAGATATTCTAAAAGAAAATAGTTTGGTGAAAAAGTAAATAATTGTTTGGAAAACTTAACAAAAGAGAATTTTGAGGATTCAAATTTTTATAGAAAAACAAAAAGGTCTTTAAAAGAAAACGAGGAATAAGTTTTAAGACTTAGAATTTGAAAGTTTTTCCCTCTAAGTTTGGGAAATAATGTAAATTCAAAAAGTTGTAAAGATGCAAGTCTAGAAAGATAATATTTTAAGAAATCTAGTATTTTCGAATTTAATAGAAACTTAAAAATAACACTTTTTAAAGAAAAAGATTTTGGGATTTGATGTTTTAAAAATTTAAGCCTTAGTTTTTGAAGTGATAAAATACCAAACCAAACTTATAAATGTAGAGTAGATAGAAATCATTACCTAGGTATAAAATGTAAAGCTATAAAGGAGACAGTAAGGATTACTTTTAGAAGTAACAGTAGGAGTTCCCATAAAGTGTATAGGGCACTAGTTAGAACCTAGGAATATTAATTCATGTGAGCAGACTAAAGAAGAATGGTAATAGTGAAATTAGTAAGATTGTAAGGCACACATGATTGAGGACATGTATTTTTTATTTTGAAGAAACTTAGGAAAATCATCTTCCTTCAATGGGACTCTCATATGATAGTAGCATTAAAAGTGGCACCTTTCAAAGCTCTTTATGAAAGGCCGCGCAAGTCGCATTCAGATTGAATAGAGTCTACAGAGGGATTGCCTTGGTTCCGACATAGTTAAGGAGACTTCGGAGAAGATAAGTTTGATTAGGAGAAAATTCGTATCTCATATTCGCATTTCTTTGATAGTACTTTTTAGAATTTTCTATTTTCTATCTTTAGTTTTGAATAGGTTCTTTCCTTTATCCTTTGGGAGGGTAGAACTTAGGATTTAACCTATGGATGGTACGATTTGATGTAAACATGTTATGGATGATGGATGCATGTGTTTGCTAGTGGATGCTAATGGACGCATATACTTACACTAGGAACTATTATCTCTTAGATCGACCTAACTAGGACATTGAGCACATGCATATGGATGTGTGTGCATTTGCATTTTTATTTATTTTCACGGTCGCTATAAATGAATGTTTATCACATGGTTGTTGCATTTGGACGATGATTCTAGCACACATATAGAATTATCAGTTATCATTAGGAATTTTTGCATTCATTTGGATACATAGCAGAGACATGATTGCATAAAAGAAGGTCAACTGAATTAGTGAACCACATGATATTTTGCATTAGTTCGGGACACTGACACTACACTAATTGCATAAGTATCATAAATCGCGTTATAAAAAATTAAGGACAATGGATGAATGGTGATGATTGAGTAATTGGTTGTAGAACTTGGATGAAAACACTTAGTTCATTCTCTTATCCTTAGAGATTTCGGGGACGAAATCCTTTAAGGAGAGGAGAATGTAATAACCCAAAAATTAAGCCATAATAGTTAATTAACGAATTAAATAAATGATAAAATAAATTTATGAAATTAACAGAATTGAGCATGGAAGTTGCTCCATTGTGTCCGCGGTAATTTTCTGGTGAATTTCCATATATAGAACATCAGAATCCAAGCTAATATGAACAAGATACAAAATAAACAAGAATCAAATATATATATATATATATATATATATATATATATATATATATATATATATATATAAAGGGCTAGGTCGACCAAGGGGTCCCCTAGGTCGAATGGCCGGTCAACCTAGGAGGGGGTTGGGTCGACAGCCCTATCGACCCGCCCTATTTATGAAGTGAAGTTTTTTAATTTTGAGGCGGTGTGATTTTTACACGTCTATTTCATTGTTTTGGCTCATCTGGTCCCTTCGTGCATCCATTCAATGGCTCCTATTCAGCCTATGGCATGGTTGCGTTGTATTCAATTCCCAAATCCAACGGCCATAGATCCACTTCTACCCCTATAAATAAGATCCTAGGCCTAACACTTTTTCTCATTCTAGAATTTCTCTGCTTGGGTTCATCTTTTCAAGAAGGACCCTAAAAGGAATAATTTTCCAATGAGAGAATATTTTTAATAAAAATATTTTAATACCCTCAAGTGGATCCGAGAATACCAAAGGAAAGAGGTTAGGACCATAGGTGAGTGATTGCAATTATTTTAGATTTTTTTAGTAATTTAAAATAATAGGGTTTCCAATAGTTGTAGTTTTTACTATGATTTTGGAATAAACTTTTTAGTAATTTATTTATAGTTTTTAGACTTATTTTCAGTCTATTTCTTTTAGCTATTTTTCTCAGTTAATTTTAGTTTAATTCTATTAATTATAGCATTCCATTTATTTACAATTTATTTACAATATTTTAATCCATTTACTATTATTTATGCCTTATTTACATCTTTTTCCTAAACTTTGGTTTTTCTTCTATTTTAAGTTTTCTTTTATTTCTTGTTCTTCTTCGCCTATGGATTAGAATAGATCAAACGTGAATATGGATTAAAATTATAAGAATACTGAAATAACGGAAGATAAGATATAATTTGTAAAGACTGTAGTAAAAATGGAATTAAGACTGAAATTGAGCCTAATTATGATATTAATGTTAGAATTTGATTTATTAAAGATAATATGCCTAGTTATAACTTAGAAATTTAACTAAGAAAGAGTATAAGATGAAAGGAGCTTATTGTTTACACTTAGACTTTTGGGTTAAGTAAATAAGCTAAATTATAACGTAGGTCATAATAAGAAAAAGAACAGAATGAAGCTTATTTTAAGACTTATGATAAATTAATGAGCACAAATGGAAAGAACAAAAGTAAAGGCTTATTTAAGTAAATTTTCTAAGTTAATATGCAAGAATTAAAGTAGGACCTATACCAAATAGCATTCCCCTATTATTTCTATGGACACATTGTTTCACATAAACTTGAAGTGAGATGAGGGGCACACTTATGCTAATAATGGTAGTAATTAGTCAATATGTATAAGTCCAAATCATGTGGATTTGGGCAAGAGGCGGGACTAGATATTGTTTGGATGACGGGTCGGTACCAACAGCATATTGCCTGTTTTCTATGGACACGGTGATCTTACATTAGCCTATGAAGGGGATGCTTATGCTGGAGCTTGAGGTAATAAGAAGACCCAATAGGTGGAACAACAGGTAACATGAGCATGGTCGCGATTACGCGTGCAACTTCCGTTTGGATGCTTAGTAATCGTTATGTGTTCCAAGCGCTTAGTATGTGTGCCTTTTGTAGGTATCATTGCCTTCTGTGTAGGGAGCTATATAACATCTAGTGCATAGTAGATACTTTTTATGTCATTCGTAGACACCATTTCTATGTAAGGAGCTATATAGCATCTAGTCCATAGTAAGGTCTATGGAGTAGCAGGCCGATCAAATGGTAGAATTAGGATTTCAGCCTAATTATAGGACTATGAATTCAGCCTAATTAAAGTATCTATCAAAAACAAGTGCAAACAATCAAAGTTAATCAATTATGTTGATCTAATTAATTCGTATTTATTTCCAGCTTATTCCTTCTCTCTATTTCCTTTCTTTCCTTTTATACACTAGAACTATTATAAAGTCTATTACTTTTACTTTGCTTAAAGATTCTGGTAATTACTATCATTTACCAGCCTTTAGTCTGACCCACTCCTCCACTTTCCCCTTCTCCCCTCATAGGCTAGTAGGAGCAAGGACGGTAGATTGCAGACACTTGGAGACTTCTTTGATTTCTTAAGTATTTCTCTTCTTTATTTCAATTTTTAGCTCATTCCATGTACTGGCACTTTGTGAGTGTTTGTACTCTGATATTTATGAGACTGAGGTTTTGATTTCATGAGACATATATTAGTATTTTGAAACATATAATGTATTTGAGTTTATAGTCCTATATTATGAATTTTGACTTTTAGCAAATTATTAT
This sequence comes from Allium cepa, assembly GCA_030765085.1. Lineage (NCBI taxonomy): Eukaryota > Viridiplantae > Streptophyta > Magnoliopsida > Asparagales > Amaryllidaceae > Allium > Allium cepa. The sequence goes on along the minus strand of CM060938.1, from coordinate 735,455,756 downwards.
TTTAATAGTTTCCGCTGTTTTTATCAATTTTTTCTTCAGCATCTTAGTCTCTGCTAGTTTTAGTCATACCAATAACGCTCTATGCCTTTTAGTGTGTCCTTTTGGATATGCTAAGGTGTATGGGGTGTTACACTATTTGGCAACTCATACAAATTTGTGTACGCAAGAGTTTTAGGGAAAGAAAAAAAACCTCGGCTCAGACATGGGTCTGGTGTGAGTAAACTCCAAACAATGGAAATATTAAGCTTACAAAACTCTTTAAAACAAAGGTATCTCTAATGACCACGCTGCACATAAAATCGGATGAGTTTTTACCTTATGATAACCAATACACTTAAAATATCGTGATATTATAATAATGTCTAGGGTTTAAAGTAAAGACGGAATCATAGTTGAAATGGTTAAACTGATCATATTCCAGCATAATAGGTGTACAACCAAGTTCGTAAAAGCACTTATTGGAAAATTGATTCCATCAATGACAAAGCTATTGGGTACCGCCTATCATGGTACATCTCTAGAAAAAATGCATCGAGGTCAACAAGAACATCTCGCACCCCCGTCAACACAGAATCGTCCTAACCTTTATCGGATAGCACTGAATAAGATCATCCCTTAGTTGTAGCTAACAACTGCATTGGATCCCAAAGCATTATCAAAAGAAGTAATATCGATCCAGATCAGCGGTGACCATACCTTAATGGGTTTGACCCACATAGCCTTGCCACATGTCCCATGTTTTAGTCTTTCCCAGTTGTGAGTCTTGAGTCTACGTTTTACCTTTCCACATAGTAATCCCACTTGGAATGCTAACACTACCCTCCAAACGTGCAATGCTAGCAATCATCTAGATAAGTTGTTCAGGATATAAACAAAGCAAAGGCATTACCTTTACTACATCCACTTTGAAATCACGTTCAGGATTTGTATCAGGTAGCCCTTGCACTTCAAAGATCTTCGTCTTTGATTCCATCATCTTCCAGATATTTCCTATCACGACCCGGATTTCGGCGTTCGAAAATCAACACTCGTATTTCACTTGTGCTCGAATGTCGCAGATTCAACCGTTGAAATCCGATTCGCGCCGGAGCTTATGACACATTAAGTACAACAACATAGCAGAAGAAAACGAAAAACTTTATTGATACACAATAGATACAACATACTGATACAATTGATATCAACATCAGAGATACAAGTTAACAGCGGAAGAAATAACACAACTGGATGGTCTAGACATTGCAACCATCGACAGCGGAAAGATAATTCCAATAAAATTTCCAAGTGAGAAAGCAAGGATCCAATAGAGTGCATTTTTATTGCCAAAGCTCCAAGGACTCTAATCCAAAAGCTCGAACCACCATCATGATGAACTAAGCAACCCTGATCCAAATGTTGTTGCCAAAATCCAAAGGCTGGATGCTATCGAATCTACATCTACTATTTGATTATCTAAAAATCCCAACTCTAGGCTGCCCGTGTGGAAAATTGTGGGCACCCGGAGTTTAGAAAGGGAAATAAAATCCAGGTCAGTCATGGAACTAGTGTGAGCAAACAAAAACAGTTTTCTTTAAACAAAACAAACAAAAATAATTTAAAAAGAAATCCGCAATGCTTTTTGAAAAATGAAACTACTATAAGGCCTCCCTGCACACACACAATGCAAGCGCATAGTTGGAGGAGATTTCTCCTTATAATAGTCAAACATGCTTGATACACGAAAAGCCTTTTGATATTATTATTACTGCATAGTAGAAAACATTTGCAAGTATAATATTAATTTTAGCCAGCATACGTACCATTATAGTATGCCTACTATAGCTACCATATTAGATGGCAGGTTCTACAACTAAAACCGTACAAGGCGCATATTGATGATTGGATTTCCAACAAATGGTATGGCTAAGGAACTTCCTAGGCCACATTGGTACGCCTCTGAAGGGACTTCCCGAGAACCTAACTGGATATCTGACAACACAAGGCGGGGTTACCTCTGTAACTAGGTAACTACTGCACGAGCATGTCATCCCCCGATCGTTAGCGACCTTTATCCGAGAGCTCTCAACCACAAAGCAACAATCACAAAGTAATAAATTTGTAGTAACCACATAGGTTAAATATCTGGGCTCCATACCATAATACCACCCTTTTCCAGAAGGGAATGGACATACCCTAAAGGGCGCGACCCTCATAACCTTGCCGCATCTTTTCTGTTTCGACCATTTTTGGGTTGTGAGGTCCTGATGTAGTCTCGTCCACAAAGCTACGCTCTACACAAAAGCCATGTTTCGATCAACAAATGATCAGCAGCACTTCGTATGCCACATTACCAAATTGGGAATGCATCACTAGTAGCTATCAATTACATAACCTCTAAGCTCATACGTCTCAGAGAAGGGTGTTAAGCTAAGAGAATAAATTCTCCGCCACTAAGCGGAAATGTGTTTGGTAGAAACCAGCTTTACATCTCAAAGTGTATTGTCAGACACACATCCATACAAGTCTGTTATGGGTTCGAACAGAACCAAAGGCACTTCACAAAGAAGCCCTTGCAAATCCGAATAATCCCTAATCATGTCTGGACTCCCAATCACAAAGGGTAATATGGATATCTATACGAGGAATCAGTAGGTGCAGAGACATTCGATAGGTAATCCTTTCGCTTTCGAAAATACCCGGTCTTCACCATCGGTCTTCAAATGCTATCCATTTCGTCGTGTCATTATTCGGAATGGGTTATATGACACAAAGTCCTCTCCCGGCTAAACCGAATAATGAGCACAATATTTAAAAACATATGGACATTAGGAACTCAGTTAAGTCACAACTTAAAGCCCAAAACCTTTCTTTAAATGGTTTAAACAAATTACCATTTTCAAATCTTTAAATAAAAAGATTCACTTCACAAAGTTCACCAATCTTTCACAAAGATTCATTAATAGCTTTCCAATTCAAATCTTTTATACAAAAGATACACTTTTAAGATCCTCTTTAGTTTGAAAACAAAGTTCACCAATCTTTAACAAAGATTAATTCATAGCTTTCAAGACAATTCTATTTCAAACTTGAAATCTTTTCAACACAAATTGGAAATCCTTTCATAAATTAATTAATTCAGTAAGGAATGGTTATAACTGCCTATCACCACATTGCTCATACAAAATATACACATACTGTAACGATCTCGGATTTTAATTTATTTTAAATTGATGATTAAATTTTATTTGATTTAAAATTGTGAAATTAAATGATAAATTGATTTGAGTTTATCCAAATCCAAATAAAATATGTTATTTATTAAGAAAGATATTGTTTCTTTTATAAATTATTTTAAAATTTAGTATTGAGTTATTTTTAAACAATATTAATATAAAGATATTTGAATTCAATCTTACGAAATGGATTTTAGAAGTTGTGTAAATATAACAAAATTTTTGAAATAAATATTTAAGTTAAAATAAAAGCAAATATACAAAGTAAAATAAAGCACAAACAAAAATGTATTACAAAATACATCAAAGAATGTATAGTGTGAAAGTGAAACAAACAAACAAAACTTTATATTAAAGTATAAACTTGTAAAAGCAAGATCAAAGTAAAAATATTCAGGTAAAGCAATGTACAAAGCTTCAGCCGAGCAAACAAGGAAAGCAAATAAAATATAATATCATTAGCTGTAATCAAGTACAAGCAAATTGTAACTTCTCCATAATGCAAGCAACTTCACCCATGTTATTGTACAAACAAACATACCCTGCTGTACAAACATGATATCAACCAGTAAAGTTTTCTTTGATATATATTAGCCTTATCACTTCGGTTCTTCAAAGCTGAGTAACTTCAAAAGTAAACCAGAAGAAGAAAATAAGCATGTCGTCTTTATAAACTATAAATATCACTCAAAGAAAGAAAAACAGATTCAAGAAGATTCAAATCTGCATTTTTTAAACAAAAGTGCTCTGATACCAAATGTAACGATAACGGATTTTGCCCGCTCGAAAATCGACATCCATACTTCAAATCGTATTCAAATGCCGTAGATTCGACCGTTCAAATCCAATTTGCCGGAGTTTATAACAACACTAAGTAAACAACACAGCGGAATAAAAGAATAATACATTGATATACAGCTTTGATACAATATCTGATACAACAGATGATCCAATAGATATCAATATACATCAGAGATATGATACAATAAATAGCAGCGGAAAAGAAAATAGATAACAAAAGTGTTGTTTACTTAGTGTTGTTATAAACTCCGGCGAATCGGATTTGAACGATCGAATCTACGGCATTCGAATACAATTTGAAGTATGGATGTCGATTTTCGAGCAGGCAAAATCCGTCATCGTTACACATACATCAAAAATAAATAGATAATATCTCATGTCGAAGCCACCTTCTCCATACTCCTTCCAAAAGGCATCTTGCGAACCTCGACTTCTTAGTGAGTCATACAAATTTAAGTACCCAAGAGTTTTCAGGAAAGAAAGAAAAACTCTAGGTCAGTCATGGATCTGGTGTGAGTAAACTCCAAATAACTAAATTATTAAGCTTATAAAATTCTTTAAAAAAAAGATATCACATAATACCATGCCTTATATAAACACAGACGGGTTTTCCTTACGATACTAAAACACTTTTCTATAGAAAATCCCTAGATAGTATGATAATATCTATGGTTTAAAGTAAATATTGAATCATAGCGAAAATAGTTACATCAATTACATTCCAACATAATAGGTATACAACCATGTCCGTAATGGTACTTATTGGAAAATGGATTCCATCAATGATATGGCTACTGGGGTGCCGCTCGTCATAGTACACCTCCGGATAAAATGAACCGAGGTCAACAAGAACATCTTGCATCCCTAGCGACATAGGAACGACCTACCATTTACTCAATTGTATTGAATATGATCATCCCTCGTTGTAGCTAACAACCGCAGTGGGCCCCGAAGCATATATCAAAAGAAATAATATCGATCTAAATCCAGGATGACTATACCCTAACGGGCGCAACCCGCATAGCCCTGCCACACATGCTCTATTTTATTCATTCCTTATTGTGAGGCTTGAGGCTACGTTTTACCTCACCATATAGCAATCTCACATGGAATGCTAGCACTGCCCTCCAAGAGACAATATGATGGTAGCATTCATCCATACAAGTAGTTCAAGATATGAATAGATCGAAGCCACAATCTCTACTACATCCACTTTGGAATCATCCCCAAGATTAGTAGCAAGTAGCCTTTGTACTTCAAAGATCTTCATCTTCAATTCCGTCATCTTCCATGTGTTTCCAATTCAAAAACTTAAGTTGGTTCAAAGTGGTTTTCGGATAACTCATGCTATTCGATTTGGTCCCTTTGGACCAACATTCGAAAATTTTAAAAGATCAAGTTATTGATAGTGGACAAATTCACTATCTGTGGTATGTATAGATTTGCAAATGAAAAATATGACATCCTATCTTATCCCCACTTTTCGATTTCAAGCAGTATTATCCCTTAATTAACAATGAAGTCGGACAAGTTACAAACTAACCTTGGATCAATGTACATTCTAACTTCTCAAGATAGAGAGGAGTTTCCACTCTTTGGAAAAAGGTGTTAAGTATATGGTGGAATATCTTCCATATATTTAATTTATCATGGCCCAACTATCGAAATTAACACCCTACTATTTATCACGTTTATGACATTTCGACTTCTCTATCCCTCTCCAAGATAATCAAGTTCTAGATTTCAGAAATAGAAGGAAGCCTAGTCATCTGATTTTTGTGTTAAGTATAAGATGACTTACTTCTAATAAATCGTGTCAACATTTTAATACAACTTATTCATGTTTGTGTGGTTACTTAATGGAACAGACAAAGAGAATCCCTTATATTTAAACCATTCTTTGTAAAAGAGAGCTAATTTCTAAAAAAAATCCTTGGAAATCAAATATATAAAAATAAACCTTTATTATATGATAATTAAATCGTCAATCCTAATAATATCTTAACTTAATTAGTAATTAATTAATAACTAAACCCTACATGATTAATAACTAACTGGTTAATTAGACCTTACTTAATTAATAATTAACCCTTACTTAAATAATAATTAATTAAACAATTAACCTTTACTTAATTTATAATTAACCCTTACATAATTAACTAATTATAATTATCTTACTTAATTAATAATTAAGTACTAATTTCCTTTGCTTAACAAATAATTGAGTGCTACTTATCTTTAATTAATTAAAGTAATCACTAAACTCTTAATTAATAAGGAATAACTACCTTTTAATAAAAAAATATGTTTTGAAAATAGTTTTTCAAAGGTATTATAAAGGAATCACTTTTAGTTTACAAAAAGGTGTTCGTTTTACGAACTATATCCATAGCGACTATCACTATGGATATCATAAACTTAAACTAGTTTTACGTACCAAATACCCTTAGATTTTTTACATTTAAATTACTTTATAAAGTTGAATAAAGTTATAGAAAACAAAAGTAAATTTATAAAGCTTTATAAAAAATTTCTAGAAAATACATAAGTAAAACAAGTTTAAAATCAAGGGATCTCAATATCACAACACACCAACTTCAATCGCTAACTTTTCTTTTGCAAATAACAAATATGCATAGGTTCGTACATTTATCACATGTCATAACATCATACACAAAGTAAAAATCATTACTTTCAATATCACTTAACATTTCAACTTCATTTCCACATCCATAACAACATTACATATAAGCACAAATATGTAAAACGCAACAACACTACTTTCCAACCAAATATTCAATAGCAACCACCGTACAAACTTTATTTAAAAAGGTGACCTTTACTCATCAATATTAACCAAAACCAAGTCAAACTCATACAATTTTTTCACCGACATTAGAACTTGGATTCTCCTATGTAAAAACATGATTTTTGACCTTGGGAAGCGAGTTTTGGGGTTTTTCCTAGGGTAGTGGATGGCTCGACCTAGGGTGTAAAGGGTGTTTAGGCTATGTATTGAAAAGCAAGGAAGTGTAAGAAAAAGAAGAGGTATGCCTAGGTTGGTTTAATAGTTTAAAAATGGGAAAGGTAAGCTTTTTGAACTTTAAAATTTTAAGAATCCATTAGAATGGTAAATGCAGCTTTCGAAAAAGAAGAGAGGATTTTGAAATGAATAAAAATGAAATGGAAATGAAAATGAGAAGGAGAAATTTGTTTTTATATATTGAAATAGGAAAATTACCTAAATACCCTTTGGTCCTTTACCCTCCACATTCCTTTCCCACATCATCACCCTTATCAACCTTTTCCTTGCTCCATACCTTTCCATCACCTCTCCCCCTGCATTCCATCATTTTATCATTTTTTGGTGATGGGAAGTTACCTTTTCACATTTTTCCTCCTTTTATTTTTGTTTTTATTTTGAAAAAGAAAGTCAAATCTTTCCTTTTTACCTAAGCAAATATTTTAGCACATTTTATTTTAACCATATTACATATTCTTAATGTGTGGACGTATGTGTTTATTCTTGTGTGCATAACATTTTAAGACAACTTCTTGACGATGAGAAGTTGAAAATTCAGAAACAATTTCCGGCCACATTTTCTATTTTTCTTCGAACTAACTATTTTTATAAACTAAATTCAAAAACAACTTCACCATCATCTGTTATTATTTAAAAGTGGTTTATTTGAGTTATAAAATCAATCAACTAACTATTTAAAAATATATTAAATATTCACATTCGAAGTGATTAAATTATGGTTCATTACATTCTATCCGCTTGAAAGAATTTCATTCCGAAAGTAACACACAAAGATAACTTAAATAACTCAAAAGGGCATATATAGTATATAACATAAAAAACATAAAAAAGATATATGCTAAGTAACTAATTTCAAAAACAATGCACGCATAATCCATACCACAAGCAAACAACTATCCTAGCATCAACTCAGGATAAGCTTCCCTCATACTATCCTTTATCTCCCATGTACAATCTCTGGGATCTTTACTCCACTGAATCTTAACCAATCTCGCTACCTTATTACATGATCTCTTCTTGATCCATAATATAAACTCGTTTTCTGATCACAGTCAGGTTCGGCTCTACCTCCAAATCCTCTTGAATAAATGGCTCCACAATCAACGATGGGTCGTGCATGTACTTCCTCAAATGGGATACATGGAAAACATTATGGACCCTTAATAACCTCTTCGGTAACTCTGTTTATAAGAAAACATGCCAATCCTCTCAAGAATTTGAAAAGGTCCAACATACTTTGGCACAACTTCGTAGCTCTCCCAAATCGAACAACCCCTCTAGTGGGTGAAATCTTTACAAACACAAAGTCTTTGACAACATCCCAGTTCCCTTCACCTTCGATTTACATAGCTCTTTTGTTTCGGCTTCTTTCATCTTTCCCTTGATCACTGCAACCTTCTATGTAGCCTCCTGAGTTATATCGGGTGCAAGCTATAGTCAATCCTCGGTCTCCACCTAACACGCTGGTGACTTACATAGCCATCCATAAAGAGCTTCATAGGGTGCCATGTCAATGCTTGCTTAATAGCTGTAGTTGTAGTAGAATTCCACCAAGCGTAGTTGATCTTCCCACGATCCTCCAAAATCCAAGATACACGCTATTAGAAGGTCCTTCAAGATTTGGTTCACCATCTCAGTTTGACCATCCGTTTAAGGGTAGTAGTTAATAGTGAAACTAAGCTTTGTTCCCAAAGCTTGTTACAGCACTTCTTAGAACTGGCTTGTAAAGATGGGATGACAATCAGTTACAATGCTAACTGAAACTCCATGCAGTCAAATGATCTAACTTATATAAATCTCACCCAATGATGCTGTGATCCTCGTTGGCTTTGCTGGAACAAAATAAGCACTCTTAGTTAGCCGATCCACAATAACATATACACCTTTATTCCCTTTCCTCAATTGAGGAAATCCATCAGTAAAATCCAAACTTCCAATTTGGAATCTCTAGGGGTTGGAGTAACCCGACAGTTCTTTGATCGTCTCCTTTAACATAGAAGGAGATATCCCTCTTCATTCTCTTCCACTAGAATACCTGCTTTATATCATGATACATGTTCAAAATCCTTGGGTGGATACTCAACATGGATTGATGGCACTCCCTTAAAACCTTCACCCTAATACTGTCAACATTCGGAGCAAATATCCTCTCATTCATATGTAATACACCATGGTGATCTACATCAAAACTTGAACCCTACTCCTACCCTAAATCCTAAATGAGGTCCATTAATTGATTTTCTTCCCTTTGCTTGCTCGCCATCTTTTCTAGAAGAGTCGGGGTCCTCTAGGAGAGCCAAAATTACATTCATACTCAGAGCTTCTGCCACCATGTTTGCTTTTCCTAGTGTATAGAGAATATCCAAATCGTAGGCCACCAAAAATTCTAGCCACCACTACTGCCTCAAGTTCAGATCCTTTTGCATAAATAGATACATCAGGAACTTATGATCTATGAAGAGCTCGAACTTTTCACCCAGTAAGTAATGTCTCCACATCTTCAATGCAAACACGACTGTTAACAATTTCAAATCATGCGTTGCATAATTCTTCTTATGAGGCTTCAGCTGCCTGCTAGCATAAGCAATCACCTTCCCATGATGTGTATAAACTGCACCCAAACCCACACCACAAGCATTGGTGCACACAGGTAGTCCTCTACTTCCATTTGAAATAGCTAAGACGGGAGTACTTTTCACCTTTTCTTCAATTCCACAAATGCTTCCTCACACTTTGGAGTTTAGACAAACATATTATCCATCTTCATCAACTTAGTTAAATATGAGGCGATCTTGGAGTAATCCAGAATGTATCTCCTATAGAATCCGGCCAGGCCTAAGAAACTTGGACTTTTGTAGGAGTCTACGGCATCTTCCATTCTTGAAAAGTCACTATATTTGCTGGATCAACTGAAATGCCATCACCCATCACTACATGCCCGAGAAACCATATCGTTGACTGCTAAAAGCGTCACTTAGAAAAAATTTCCTTCAGAATGTGTTTCCTTAACATACCAAACACCACTTCCAAATGATGTTTATGCTCTTCCTTGGTCTTTGAGTAAATCAAGATATCATCTATGAAACCAACACAAACTTATTAAGCACATCCTTAAAAACGCAATTCATAAGGTCTACGAAATATGCGGATGTATTCGTTAGTCTGAAAGACATAACCAACCGTTCAAAGAAAAAATCTAATCCTCTAAATGCCTTTTGGGGCATGCTACCCTCTGGTGCTCTTAGCTGGTGAAATCTGGTAGCCAAGTCCATTTGGGAGAACAATCTAGCTCCATGAAGGTTGTCAAAAAGTTCATCTATATGGGGGCAATGGATACTTATTCTGAATGGACTGCTTATTTAACTCCAGATAATCGATACAGTCTTAAAGAACCATTAGACTTTGCCATAAAGACTACATCAGATCCATAAATTGAACAACTTGGTCTAATCAGTCCCTTCCTGAACAAATCATTGGTTTGAATTATTTCCTCTTTACTCTTTTCCTCGAGGTCATTTTGCACATAGGTTGATGGACCTCGCACCAGGAACTGAGTCAATATGAAACTCAGTCTCTCGATGTGGAGATAGACTATTACTTCTTCAAACTCATTAGGAAGATCTTCAATAATTAATATAGACCCTAAATCTTCTTGGGACAATTCCAAGACACGTAGGAACTACTCATACATTTGCTTGCGTTATAACATGATACATTAATAAATTTTACAAATTTTACCATTAAAGATGTCGTTCTCGCAACCTAATCTAAAACAGCTCCATTTTTCGACAACCAATCCATACTGAATAAAATATCAAACCTCTTAAAATCCAAGACAAATAGGTCATAAGAAAAATGGTGGGTAAGATTAGTAATTTGCACATCCTCATGGATCATACACAGATTAGTGGTACCTCCTATTAGGCTTGACCCACAAGTATAGGTTTCCACAAATTTTGGGAAAAGCTATAGTTTTCCTACCGATTCTAAAGAAATGAAACTATAGGAAACCCCGGTATCAAACAACACTCTAATACAAATGCCACTAATCATTAAAGTACCTTCAACTACCTTTCCGTTTACATTTTGCTGAGGTTGATGGTTCATCCAAAATAGCATACACCTCGACAAGCTGTCCCTTCTTCATTAACGGGCAATCCTTTACCATATACCCTCGTATCTGACAAAAAAATGTATTTTGAACCATCAGAGAAATAAATTCTGCTTGATGCTACAAAACTCTAAATTTCTTGCAAAACTTAGTGATATGCCCCTTCCAATTACACTTATTTCAAACATAATCCTTAAACTTGTTTCCTTGATTTCCTTTTGACTTTCCATTACCCTACTTCTTCCAGTTTGAGTTAAACTTCCTCTTGTTTGGATTATTGTTACTCTTACAGGCACTGATGTTGGCTTCTTCTTCTCTACAACCTCATACCACAAAGCCACGTCTATCGAATCCATAAAAGAACCCTTCAGATAGGCAGTCATATTCTCCATGAAATCTTCCCTCATTCCTATCACAAATATTTTATTCTTCTTAAGAGGAGTATTAATCAACTCTAGGACAATCGTGACAGATCAATAAACTTAGTCTTATACTCCAACACCGACAAGTCTCTATATTTAGATCTAAGAAACTCCTATGCATGCGATCTTTCCTGTAGAGGGCATGAATTGGTCATCAAAACTTCCTTAAATCTGGCCCAAGAAAATTATCTTCTAGTGTAGTATCTATAATTGAGTCCCACCTGGCTGATGCCCTATCTTGTAACTACCAAGATGCTAAAAACCGCTTTGGCTCATCCAAAATATCAACCCCTTGAAATCTTCTCGTAAAAATGAAGCCAAGTTTGGACTTTGATAATGGATTCTATTCCCTTAAACGGCTTACCTCCTAGATTTGTATAATTCTTGCGCAGACGTATAAAGTTCATACGAGGCTACGTCGATGATGCCTCTTCAATTATTCTATCTCTTCCAACTTTCAGAGCTCACGGTCCTGGTGCTACTAGCTCCTCTACCTCATCTTGTCTTATTACTCATTCTTACTCCCTAGATATAGTAAGATAACCGTTTAGAAAACTTGGACGAGATAAACTTAAGGGAACGAGACACTAATCCAACATTTAGAGCTTACCTAAACTCGAGTATTTAGGAATATAAATTAAAAATATCCATTCTCATAAAACAAACTCAGTCTACAGTATTACTAACCCTATCTTTTATGAGTAGACCCCAACTAAAGCCTCGCAGTTTTCTTAACCTAATCTCTAATACCACTTGAAACGATCACCCTTTCTTACCCATAAAGACGACACTTAATGTACCCATGGTATTCATGTGCTGATCATCTAGACTTTGAAAGATGAGCCATTGGGTAAAAAGAAAGAAAAGAGGAAAAAACATAATATCTCAAAATGCAATGGATCAGTACATAAATGTCAACATAAGATAATACATTACATCATTCCCAAACTTAACATCAGAGTTGCATAAATTCCAACTTTAGCTAGGGACAGTTATTGTTACCTGTCAACACATTTTTGAAAAAATATACACATTCGGTAGAAGTAAATAAATAATTAGCTCATATCGAAGCCATATGTTCCATGCTCCTACTGAAATGCATCCATGAGAATTTGGACTGCTTAGTTAACAAATTTAAGTACCAAATACTTTTGGAGAAAGAAAGTAAAACTTTGGATCAGACATGGGTCTGGTGTGAGTAAACTCCGAACAACTGAATTAAGCTTATAAAACTCTTTAAAATGAAGGTATCTCGTTAGACCACGCCATAAATAAACACAGACGGGTTTTTACTTTCTGATAACCAAAACATTTCACTATAGAAAATCCTATGATATTATAATAATATCTAAGGTTTAAAGTAAATATGGAATCATAGTAGAAATGGTTACATTAGTTACATTCCAACATAATAGTTATACAAACAAGTCTGTAAAGGCACTTATTGGAAAATGGATTCCACCAATGATAAGGCTACCGGGGTACCGTCTATCATAGTACACCTCTAAATAAAATGTACTGAGGTCAACAAGAACATCTTGAACCCCTCTCAACATAGGACCGACCAAAACCGTCCAAGATAGTATCGAATATGATCATCCCTTCATTGTAGCTAACAACCCATTGGGCTTCGAAGCATATATCAAAAGAAATAATATTGATCAAGATCAGGGATGACCAAACCCTAATGGGTGCGACCAACATAGCCCTACCACACATTCCCATATTTTAGTCATTCTCGATTGTAAGGCTCAAGGCTATGGTTTTCCTTTCCATATAGGAGTCCCAGTTGGAATGCTAACACTTTCCTATAAGCGATAATGCAATGATAGCATTCATCCATATAATTAGTTTAGGATAGGAAAGAAGGCACTACCTCTACTACATCCATTTTGAAATCACCCTTAGGATTAGTAGCAGCTAGTCCTTACACTTTAAAGATCTTTGTCTTCGATTCCATTATCTTCTAGATGTTTCCAATTTGAACATTTACGTTGGTTCGAAGTAGTTTTCGGATAACTCACGCTATTCGATTTCGGTCTCTTTGAACCAACATTCAATAATTTTAAAGGTTTAAGTTATTGATAGTGGACAAATCCACTATCTAGGGTGTGTATATATTTTCTAATGAAAAATATGACATCCTATACTTATCCCCGCTTCCCAGTTTCAAACAGTATATTCCTTTGATTAACAATTATGTCGGACATGTTGGAAACTAACCTCGGCTCAACATACATTCTTACTTCTTAGGAAAGAGAAAAGTTTCCATACTTCAAAATTTGGTGTTAAGTATAGGATGGAAATCTTCCATATTTATAATTTATCCTTACCCATTTATCAAAAATAACTCCCTTGTATTTATCACGTTTCAGACATTTTGACTTCTCTATCCCAAGCCTAGATAGTCAAGTTCTAGATTTCACTAATTGAGGGATGCCTACTCATCGGCTTTTAGTGTTAAATACAAGATGACTTACTTCCAATAAAAAATGTCAACATTTTAGTTTAACTTATTCATATTTTTTGGCTACTTGATGATAGGGACAAAGAGAATTCCTTGTCTTTAAACTATTCTTTGTAAAAGAGATCTACTTTTTACAACAAAATCAATCCTTGAAAATAAAATAATTAAAAAATCTTTATTATGTATTTATTATATCATAATTATATCTTACTTAAACCTTAACAAAATTAGCAATTACTTAATAATGAAACCAGACTGATTAATAATTAATTCAATCAAACCTCACCTAATTAATAATTAAATAAATAACTAAATTTCACTTAAATAGTAATTAATTAAATAATTAACATTTACTTAATTTTTAATTAATTAACTCTTACTTAATTAACTAATTATCTTACTTAACTAATGATTAATTACTAATTTCCTTTGCTTATAAGTAATTTAGTGCTAATTATCTTTACTTAATTAATTAAGTAATCATTAAACCCTTAATTAATAAGGAATAATTTCATTTTAATACTTAATATGTTTACAAAATACTTTTTCAAAAATATTTAAAAATAAATCACTTTTTATTTATAAAAAAAGATGTTCATCCTACGAACTGCATCCATAGCGACTATCGTAATGGATACCATAACCTTAAAACTAGTTTTATTTACCAAATACCCCTTTAAACCCCTACCCTTTTCATATTTAAATTAATTTATAAATTTGAATAAATTTGTGGAAAAAAATTAAAAGTTATGAAACTTTGTAAAACATTTCTAGAAAATACATAAGTAAACAAGTTCAAAATCATGGGATCTCAATATCACAACACAACAACTTCAAGCGCTAATTTTTCTTTAGCAAACAACAAACAAAGCATATGCTCATACATTTATCACATGCCATAACTGTGACAACCCGAAATTTTTAGATAATTCAAATTGAAATATTTAATTGATTTTAAATATTTGAAAGGTTAGTTTAACTTGAACTTCAAATATCACTCTTTATTTGGGTAATTAAATTATTGAATTTAATAAATGGAAATTGGGTAAAATATTGAATCTTGATTTTTATGCTGGTTAAAAATATTTCAAAGGCTTGGAAAATTTATATTTATAATATTGGAGATAATAGGAGATGTAAATTTAAATTTGAAAGTTCTTTGTTCAGTTTTAGAAATATATTGTTTAAATTGATATTAAAAATAGCCTTCCGAGGCACAGTCTCGAAATTCGACGAAACCAGTTCTATTAGATCGTAATAGTGTGTAATTACCGGATTTCAATTTTCGTAGTGTTTGGAGTGATCGTTTGGCCGTACGATAGTTAACACGCTGAAATCTATATCGAAATTCAATATAATAATTGGATCCAAAAGCTATCTTCTCCATACAATCGAATTAGGATTCGAAACCTTTTCTAGTGCGTTCGGAATAGGGGTTTAACATTATAAACGCCTAGCGGCACGCCTCGATAGAATGTTAAGATTTTGAGTTGCGGAATCGAGACGATTTAAATTCAAATTTAAATATAATATTTTATAAGACAAATTATATTTAACGTTCTTCTATTCTAACACTTGGCATTTCTTTTAAAACACCTGTCCTTCAATTTTCAACACGTGTTCGTTGATTTTACACACGTTAAAATATATGTGTATATATATATACATAATGAACAAATCATTTTCCCTTCCATTCTTCGTCAATTCTAAAATCAAATTTTCTCAGAGAAATTTAACGGCCATAACCCATTTCAAAATCGCCCTTTTTTTCTTCTTGTCGTTCGAATCTGAATTGCGTTCCCTTAATTAAAATCTAGCATTGAGATTTAAAGACGATTTTTGTTTTAGCTCTCCTCATGTCTTCGATTTAGGGTTGGGAGAAAGGCGAGGCGTGCTAGTGCACGTAACAGAGTGGCCATCGATTCACGACTATAAAGGCGTCTTCGAGCTCGAGAGTTTTTGGTCGTGGCGGCAGCTCGATTTTATCGTCTGTAGCGAACTCGAGTAGGTTTCCAGAGTAGAGGCGTCGAGGAGATGTGTGGCATTCACAAAGTTAAGGTCGCGAGTGGAATTCTTAGGTGAACGAGTCCGGATCGAAGTCGAGATTTTTTCTGGTGGTGGTCGGCTCGTTGATTGATTTTTTTGCTTTGCAGGGTTAAGGTAATTTCATTTTTAAATTATGTTTAAAATTTATCATAACTTATGTTTGAATTTAATAGCGATATATATATATATATATTAAGAAGTTTTACTGTAAACAAAATTACAGTTTTGTTTTTTACTCAAGAAAATAATACAACAATAGATTTTATAAAATATTGATATATATATATATATATCTATATGTGTGTGTGTGTATTTCAATGCAGTAAGAAAAATATTAAAACAAATATAAAAGCATAGGTGTAGTTTATTTTATAGTAAAAGAAGAGATTAATAGATATAAGTATACTCACATATTTTAATACACAAACCTACTTTAAAAAAATTTAATTGCATATCAGTCCTTCATTTTGCAGATGATACCTTGCTTTTTTCCTCTCATCTTCCTAACATATAATTTCTCTTAAGTTTATTCTGTATAGTATTGACCTTTTATCGGGTTTAAAAATAAACTTTGATATTTCTGTTTTAGTTTTAAATGATTTTGAAAAAGTTGAAAATTTAGTTGCTAATACATTAAATTGTAAAACAATGAATTTTTCGTTTGACTATTTAGGTTTTGTTATTAGACCTACTAAACTTAAACATGATGATTGGTTAATAACTATAGATAAAATCAAAAATAGGATTTCTAACTGGAATAGGAGATTTTTATCTAGAGCAGGTAGATTGGTTTTAATTAATTCTATTTTATCAGCTCTCCCAATTTATTGGATGACTACGCATCTTTTTCCTGATTGGGTGATAGATAAAATAGATAAAATTAGACGAGATTACTTATGGAGTGGCGAAAATCCAAATAGTTGCATCAAATGTCTAGTATATTGGGAAATTGTTTGTAAATCCAAAAAGGATGGTGGTTCAGGAGTCATTAATTTGCGTAATATGAATTTGTCCCTGCTAGGTAAATGGTTATGGAAGTTCAGAGATACCAATGATAATGCCACTTGGAAGGAGATTATTTCTAAATATTACTACAATGGTAGGAATAATCTCTATCAGATTAGTCCTTCGGTTTCTCATAAGCAATCTTATTTTTGGAAATCCATTTTAAAATGTAGTGAGATTTTAAACTTAGGTGTTAATACTATTGTTCACTCAGGTAATAATACATCTTTTTGGCATGATAGTTGGATTTCTGCTACTCCTCTTAAGAGTGATTTTAAAGAATTGTATGATATTTGTAACTTCAAATATGCATTTATTTCTGAAGTTTTTGATTCTCAAAATGAGCCTTCTTGGATTTTTAGCTTTAACAAAATTTTATTAGGTTCAACTCTTAGACTGCTTAATTTGCTTTTTTCTTGATTAAATCTTTATAATATTGACAATGATAATGATTATATTAGTTGGGAGTGGGATAAGAGCAAGAAATATTCTACTAATTCTTTTTATAGATTTATCAACTTTTCGGGTGTAACTCGTAATTTTTTGAAGTTTATTTGGAAATCTAATGCTCCTCCATAATCTAAATTACACATGTGGCTTATTATTCATGGTAAATTAAATACTATAGAATTTTTAAAAAGAAAAAATATTCTCGTTGATAATAAATGTTATTTTTTTAATATACTTTTTGAAGATATTAACCGTATTTATTATGATTGTATGGATACTTATTTTAGTCTTATGAATACCCTTAATATTTTTGAATTTAATATAAGTACTAGAATTACTGATTGTGTTTTCTATTGGAACACTTTTAGATTTAAGTTCAATAAGGATAATAGATACTTGCTTGATACTTTATTCACAATATCTAGTTGGTTCATTTGGTTTGAAAGAAATCAAAGAATTATTAATAATAATAATCATCACATTAATAAATTGTTATTTTTAATTTCATCTTTTTGCTTAAATTAGGTCTCTAATCCTAAATATAAATTAGCCAAAAATAATCTTTTTAAGGAATATCTTAATAAGGTTAGTAATAATATTAATATATTCAAACATAATAATAATAATTTTGACATTAATTATAATTGTATTAATACCTTTTCTAACTTAAATGATGATCATTCGGTGTATAATAATTTGCTCCCTATTGCAGCCCCATAAGGATATTTCTAGTTATGTTTTTGTTTTTATTTTAGTAATTATTATTCTAGTTTTTAGTTCGTTTATCTTATTCGGTTTGGATCATTTTACCCTTTCTTTTTAGAATTGTTAGTTTTAATACTAGATTATCTTTGCTTTATTTTATCATATTAGATTTTATTCAGGCATGTATGTATATAAATTCTATTTATATACATATGTGTGATTTTTAATAATGTTTTCCTAGTTTGTTTTAGGTTAGAAATAGATAGGTTGCAAATGTCACTTTTCAGATTTGCAGGATAGCTAGCGTCTTCGTACAGGTGTGCAGGATAGCCATTTCTAGGAGTACTGATTGCGTCAGGTGTTACTTTCAGCTATATTGAGTCTTCGGAGTGGAGTTCTACTTTATGGATCGGTTTCTTCTCCAAACTAGCCTATTTCTTCAGAGACAGCTACATAAAGTCTCCTTTTAGATGGTGTTGTCTTCTAGTATCTCTGGATTTAGACTTTATTTTAGTTTTTTAAGTACTTCTAACACCCTATTATCGGGTGATGGCCATGCCGGAGCTAGGTATTGGGGTGTAATGGGCGGTGACTTTGCCGGAGCTCATTATAGGAGTATGTGTTTTTACTATGTTTCCAGTACATAGATCTGTCACCTGTCAGGCATGCTGGTAGCACCATATTATGTGTTATATATAGCTTCATGTGTGCTCTCCTCTTTTATTAGAGGATCGCACATTTTTCTCAAAAAAAGGAAGTATATATAAAAGGTTTAAAACATAAATATATATATACATACACACACATGGTTTGGAAAATATAGGGATTTTAAATATCGAGCAGTTGATACAAAATCAGATTTTAAACCTATATATATTCAAAAGAAAATGAGATATACACTTTTTAAATCTATGGATTTATTTTTAAAATAATATAGTATGGAGAAAACTTTATTTGATAAACTTATCTAACATTATTTTAGTTACCAAAGGATTTTAAAAGGGAATTAGTTTAAAATTAAATCGTCAGTTTAGAACTAAATCACTAGTTAATTTAATTATTAATTAAATTTATTAAATGGAAATTAATTGTTTGATTATTTCGAATATTAAAAAACTGTATAAATATTTATACAAGGTCGAAATCTGAAAGAAAGCAAGCCGGGTTGGAAAGGGGTTGCATGCATAGTTAAAGGTGAGTTAATCTCACTCTTTCGGAATACCATTAGATTTAAATAGTTAAAATTCAAATTATTGATTGTTTGCATGAATTTATAACTCATTATCAGCCTGGATGTGATATGTTATATAGTAGTATATATAGTATTTGTTGGAGTGGATGATTTCCCGAATTATATAGCGGATGACCCCTTGTACCGCGATATCCCGCCTTGAAGCGGGATTGGTATTTTATTTGTTGTGCTAACATTGGATGCAGGGAAAACAGGTTGGAGGGATCCAACTGAATTGCTCAAATATTTAGATTTGTTTTAATGCTTTGTGATATGATTTATTTGATAATATATGATTGCATTGGTAATGGAAAATTTTGGATGCTATGGTTAATTGAATATATTTGGGTATATTGAGATATTAGAATATAAAGATAGGATTTTTGAGGAAATTAAAATGTGGATTTTAAGTAAATAATTATAAAGAATTTGGATAAACTAAAGAATGAATAGGAAAATGACAAAGGTTGATTTTTAAATTCTAATAAATAAATTCCGAGTATGGTAAAGGAGATTTTGAATAAATGGAAATAAATGATTATTTTTAACTTAAGTGACATTATATAAAGAAATAAAGGATTTATTTTAAGATTCAGGATTTAAATGGCCTGGGAAGAAATAAAAGGAAATTTTTGAAATAAAGTATGAAATTTATAATTTCAGTTTTAAATAAGATTTTTAAATCATAATTAAGAAGTAAATTTGGAACTAATAGATTTTTGAAATAAGCTTTGAATAAATCGAGAAATAAATTTTATGGGAAACTAAATATAGAAAATTGATTTTTTTAAATCGATCAAGTGATTGAAATAGTGTTTCAAAAGAGAATAAGATTATGGAATTTATAAATAGGGTTTATAAATAAAGTGAAATATTTATCAGAAGATAATTTGGAAGAATAAATTCAGGACGGGAATTTTAAAAGGGATGGGAAATTTGTTTTAAAAATAAATAGTGGTTTATTTTTAAA
Source organism: Allium cepa (assembly GCA_030765085.1). NCBI lineage: Eukaryota > Viridiplantae > Streptophyta > Magnoliopsida > Asparagales > Amaryllidaceae > Allium > Allium cepa. The sequence goes on along the minus strand of CM060938.1, from coordinate 735,435,293 downwards.
AGGTGTGAAAGGAAAAGTGTATTTCCTGGAAAAGCCAAGTACGTTTTTCAAGTAAATTTTTAAGTATAAATTAAAGTTTTAAAGTGGTTTTAAAAGAATGTTTTGAGAAATTATTATTTAAGTTGTTTAAAATTTTGAAAGTAGATATTTATTTAAATTAATTTTAGTGGTAATTATTTGAAAGGATTAACTTATATTATGATTTTAAAGATAATTATTAATATTTATATTTTACAAAGTAGTTTTATTTTAAAGATACTTTGGCTAAACTTTTTATTTGAAAACTTGTACAGAATTTCGTAACTTTATTTTAAAAAAATTAGTTTTGACTTAAGTTTTACTTAAGAAGTTATTATAAATTTCGTAACTAGTATTTTAAATAAGGGTTTTAAATAGTTTTTATTTTAAGTATTTTAAATAGTATATTTTTTAAAAAATGTTTTAAGTGTATATATATATATATATTTTGATAAAGTGATTTAAATTATTTTAAAAATCTAAAATATTAAGGCTTGGCGATTTTCAGTGGAAATAAACAATTAGGTGGGAATTTTCTTCCGAAAAGAGAAAGTTGAGTTGATTTTTTTTCAAAGGGTTGAAGAGTGGAAATACATCTTGCAAAGATAATTTGAGATTAATAAATAGACCATACTACAAGGCGTAGACCATAAAGAGCATGAGCATGACACATAGAAGGATCCCGAAGGCTGGATGGTATTGAATTCTTTGGTGGGCATAGGCTGCTTTACGATTATGGATTTTGATGGATTGTCGATTGAAGATGCACATTTCATCCAGATAAATGGAACGTAAGAAATTATTTGTTGCAAATAACCGAAAGTAAAGTACAATAAGAGTGGAGCAAGTTCCTACAAAAAGATGTACAATAACCACTACAATATGATAAACTAGATTTTTATGAAGGTGACTAGATTTGGAAGGAATGTTGAAAAGAAAGGACAACTAAGGTCCATTTCTGAGTCCACCCCCATACGAAAAAATTTGACAAAAATGTTTTTGAAGTTTCATTGTAACGTTTTCAATGGGTTTTTCAAAGGATTTATTGGAAAGTTGATGTTTTAAAAAAGCAAGAAAATTTTGAATTTCTTAGTTTAAAATTGGTTAAGTCAAAAGTTTTCGATTTAAAGGTTTCTAGTAAATTGGTTTTTCGTTTTTGAAATGAATAAAAAAAGACGTATGTTTGGCTCAATGATTTTCCCTGTTTTTGTGAATTCAAAAATTTTTAAAAGAATTTCTAAGGGTGGATAAATGAAAGTGCACTTGACCAAAATGAGGTAAAAAGAATAGAAGGGTAAGGATGCTCGATAACGAAGATAAGAGGAATATTCCCATGTAAGGAAAATATGGAGAAAAACGGCTGAAATAGATTTATACATATCTATTTTCATGTTATTGAAGAATAGCCCGATAACTAAAGTAGTAGATAAACGCATCTATGTAAAAAGAAGCCACTTAATGGCAATTTAGGTAGGAGAAATTTTAATAGTAGCAATATTAGGAAATATGAATAGAAATAGCGTTAGGAATTTGCAAAAAAAAAAGGATAAGTAACTTAGTTAGAAATAGTATGGGAGAAAAACAATAGGGATAGGATAGGAGAAATGGATAATTTTCATAATTATATGCAATAATTGCGCATAGATTCTAGAAGCCCCCCTCAAGTGCTATTAGAATCTTCACTAAGGTTGTAAGCGGAAATAAGAACACTTAACTAGTGATAAATGTTATTAAAACTTGAAGTTAATTTGAAAATTAGGTAAGCAAATAGAAGTAAAGAATGCTTTAATCCCAAAAACATTAGAATTTTAGGAAAAATAAATTTTGGCAAGTGGAGGATAGCGAAAGCCTGTTGCAAAATCACGAATCGCTATACCTTCACCTTAAAAGCCAAAAATTTATAAATATGCTTGTAGTATGTTGTTTTGAGCAAAAAGGAAAGGATCTCTAAATCTAAGGTTAACTGCACAATGCTAGGGTCAATCATATGTATTAACTCGTTAACTAAACCCAAATTCCATTAAGATGTGGCTTTATTTGTTTGTGGTTGGAAAGGTAAATGCATTTGATTTTTGTTCAAGCTTTTGAAAAAAAACTGTATTTAAATGCTTTTGGAAATTTAATTTTTCAAACAATTTTGCAAGTTTGAAGGGGAAAAGGTTTGCTTTTGAAGTGATAAATTTTTAATTTTTGAATACCACATGCTTAGCGTTGGGAGCGCCGATTTGTTAGTAAATATGAGTTTTACTATCCAACAAGGATGACAATATAGAAAGCATAGATAATAACAAGGAAAAAGATTGTTTTAGCTTTGGAATTTCTATTTCCATATCTCATTGATAGTGAAATGAAAGTTCTGTTTAAGATAATTCCATTTTAACATCAAAAAATAAACTTTCTTATGCATATTGTACTTGAAAAAGTTGAAAAAGAATTAGGGGCAAAAGAGAAGGTTCCAAAGTACAACAGAATATGTATCCAAAAGAAGGGTAGAAAGGCAAAATTTTCCATCTAAATTCCTTTTTCAGCAAATGAGCATAGATTTTAGAAAATCGGATTTTCAAAACTTTGGATGCTAGAAATCATGTGCTTGTTTTGAATGGTAAGGATTAAATAAAAAATTGGTTCAACAATACTCCTACTTATAGAAGTGTGGAAATTATTGTATGAAAACAGATTTTTGATTTTTGAAAATATGCATACATATAGAACTGGCAGTATAAATAGGTTGTTTGCATTATATTTTCAAAATATTTGTAAAAGAATGCATTCATATAAGAGGCGCCAATTTAGAATCATTCAACATGCTTGTCTTATATGTTATGACACACCATGCATTTATACATGTTTGGCTGTTAATTGGTTGTACACCAATTGGTCGGATAGTTTAGATGTTGCGTACTATATTACATATTCAACACTTGGAGAATTTTCAGGATGAAATTCTTTAAAGAGGGAGAATGTAAACCATCGTAAAATTTGCCGTAATTAATAAACAATTAATAAAGCACAAAAAGGATTTCGAGCAAACATCATAATTTAGCCACGAAATTACACAATTGCGTTCATGGTGATTTTTTGAGAAATTTTCATAAAAAGGGTTTCACGATTGGAGCTAAAATGAAGAAGTCATTAGCATTTGAAGATTTCAAAACTAAAATAATTGAAAGCTAGAAAAGGAAATAAATATTATTAATAGTGTGGACCCCATTGGTCGACCCTAATATTTGGGTCGATCGACTGCTTATATGAGCAGTTGACCGGTGGTGAAGGTGGAGACTAGGGTTGAACCTTAGCCGAATGGCCCAGCTTTAGTTATTTTAGTCTAAGGATATAAATGATTCGAGCTTCTATAAATATAGGTCTAACCCCTTACTTCTCTTCTCTTAATTTCCGACCACAATAGCGAAGCTCTACCATTTTCCCTTCTTCGCTATTTCAATTAATTATAAAATATTATATATAATCAGAGGAGGGAAGAAAATAAAAGAGAAGAGGAGAATAAGAAAATCAATACTATGGAAAAAGGTGAATTTCATTATTTTAAATTTACATTCCCCTTAATCCTAAATCTCTTCTCGGATCTGTACTTCTAATAGTATGTATATACCTTTATATACATATTCTTTTGGATTGGAAAGAAAAATGAGTCAAGTAAAGGGATGGATTTGGATTTGGAAGATTTAGAGAGCTTGAAAGATGAGTGAGAAATTATATAATTTATTTAAGACATCAGAATTTGTGTTGTTGAGTTTTATTTAAATATTATGGCTATGTAAGATCTATGGAGTTGTAGCCTAAGGAATATGAAATCTTGCTTACATATTCTATAAGTTAAATAATTGGAATAAAATGGTATTTATATCCTAATCTGAAAATTGGAAAGTCAGTCCTTAAATTTATTAAAGATGAATGTTGATAAAGTTGTAAAGTTTATTCTAGATTTATAGTTGTATTGTAAAATGTTAGTATTAGTTTAGGTTGCCTAATTGACTTGGAATGTGAATTTCTATATTTTAATTTATTAATATCTAGGCATAATTTAATTCTACCTACTTCCATGTCATTTCCATAAATTATCCAATTTTAAAGATTTGCATAAAAAGTGCATTGTTTGAATTAAAAGGGAATATACCAAAATGGAAAGAGATGTGTAAAGTATGGATATTCTTCTCTATTGTTTGCACTGTCTATTTCAATGAAAGAAAACATATGATTCCCTGTAATTTCAAACGGAGCAAAAGTTTCATTTTTGGGTAATTTATGGAAAGTTATAACGCTAATCCTTTTTAGAAAAGATAGCTCTAATAAATTAAAATGTGGAAATTAATGTTCTAGAATACCTAAGCATAGGAACTAATATGTTAGGGATGTGTGTGTGTGTGTGTGTTTAAATACGTATAACCACGCTTACCAATTAAAAATATATTTATAGCGTAGTATACATCGATATTCACAATAGTTATAATTAGGAGGTCAAGTTATAAATAGTGTAGTAAATTATAGGATAAGGAGGTATAGATAGAAAAAAGGTGGTAACTCCAAAACTAATAGGGCAATAAATATGCAGTTAATAGGGAGTTATATGAATTAAATGGGGACATATATGTATTTAATAGGACATATTAAAGGATTTAATTTGTCTTTCATGAGGAAATGAAGTAGACATAATAGGTTGAATTAGAATGAATAAATAAATGTTTTGGGATTGTCCAAATAGAATAATAGTAACCATTTATTACGGATAATTGACATCTATAAAAATATAGTAAATAAGTTTATAAGGTAGGAATCAAATGTTGGAAGGCAGTATGATTTTTGTAGCATAAAATTATAAGCCTTAATTATACATTTAGAACAAGCGCAAATTAGTGGGCCTAGACCAACATTTGGACTTAGGATGGTTGGTTTTATTTAGTGGTTTAGGATGCGAGGTTGGTAGTGTTACACAATAGAAGTCTACCCTTCAACTAGAGGCTACCAACAGTTGTGTATACTTACAACTGATATAGGACATCTCCAACCATAGGACCTGTGGGGAAGGTACGTGCGATTGCGTAAAGGTAAGGGAAAATATATCAAGGATTAGCCTCAGTTTTGAAGAAATGACCCATTACTTTTGGGGAAATGGGGTTTGCTTCATCTTTAATAAGAGTATTAAGTAGCTAAAAGAGGCATTTTCCTTGACTTACATAAGGTTAATCTAAACATAATTTCAGTTATGGAAGGTCGACGAGATATGTCTATATAGTAGGACTGACATATAGGCTATGACCACCACTGGTCCCAAGCGTTCGATAGCAATGATTCGGGTTATGCCCTGACGAATTTCACTTTCTACTGGTGTAGAATCCATATGGGATACACACAGATCTCAAAGATTAATTAGTTAGCTGTATGTTTATCGAAGCTTAGCTAGTTAAGCCTTAAATGAGTCTTTGAGATGCCTTAGTCAATGTAATTAAATTATAAAGCGTTATCTTTTGATCATCGGTCTATATAGTTATGGCCGATTGACTAGCGTTTATGTTGCGGAGGTACCACTTCAGGGTTAAGGTATTAAATGGTTGTTGGATCTGCCTTCTTCATGTTTAAGAAATATTAAATGGTTGGGTTTTTTTGATAGTACAATGTTTAGACCTTTATGTGTATAAACATGTGTGTGTATCAATACACACACATATAAATACCTCGGAGGAGGTTAGACATATCGTATGCGCACATAGGATTGAACGGATTAGCCCTAAATATAACACTTAAATAAGTATCAATCGGCATAACTCAATGTTATGGATAACATGTGTAATTTTCCAATCACCGGAACGTTGTTCTGACCCACTCCTAATTACAGCCTACATGGCTGATTTGAGGGACATGTCACTGGAGAAAGACATGAATGGTGGATGGAGAAGCCTTCTTTTTCATGCTCGACGTAAACAACGCAACTAGATATCCAGGAATACTATTGATTTGAAGGTAGTAGCATCCATCAATATTTATGTTTTATTATATTTTTCTATTTCGCTGTCAGTTTATATTGATTGCTCTCTAATATGCTTGTGTTTATTACAGGCTAGCAAAACCAGCAAGTCGTAACCTAGTGGACTTAGATTTTGATTTAATCAAAATTTGGGACTATTAAGATGTGAGTTGTTACATAATCCCTCCAACAATTTTTTTGCATGATAAGGTAAATGTCATTTTTTAAAAAAAATTATTTAAAGTTTAAATTGTTTTGAAAAGTGTTTACCTATAAGATTTTTTAATATTAAACACCTTAAAAGATGCTTTGAAAACTGCTTAGTTATTTAATAGTAAAATATATTAGTTACCATTAAATGGCTTTCAAAGAACCATTTAGCCAGTAAACTAAAACTTTAGAGAACCATTTAGTGAATTATGTACAAATTTAAGAAAAAAATCACGCTCACTACCACGTTTTATTGAATTCTTCCAATTGGTATTGTAACAACCCTAAATTTTTGTTGCTTAATTAAAAAATGATTTTAATAAAAAATTCAAATAAGAAGTTCGATTTTGTTAAGTAATAAATATATTCTTTAGAATGCAAATTATGAAGTTTTATAATATTAGTGAATTAATATATGATGTGAACATTTTTAGAATTATAAATATATCCATTAATTAAGAAATAGAGAATTTGTTTTATATCATTCATTTTGTTAATAAAAGATGATTTAAAATAAATAAACTCCTTCTAATAATAAATAGAAGCACTTTATTTGCATAAGTGTTCAAGAAGCAATATTTTATTTGTCTACTTTGATCTTAGATTTTAATACTAGTACTTAATTGTTTCATTAAGCTAATTAACTGAGAGAATAAAGGAATAAAACATTTTCTTTATTTTAGGTTATAAGTGAATTAGTATGGCCCAAAACCCATTATCCTACTTTGCAATATGAAAGACTTTTCATTTAGATTAGTGTTGTATGTTCTTTTATTTCTCATTATCAATTTACAACAAACGAACTAGAAGAAGAAACTTATCAATCTTTCAAGCCAAAATCATAATTCTCAACTCTCTAGAATTCAAGCAGCGATCTTTAGTAGCAAATCACTTTTAGGTATAGGAACCTAACACTAGTTATCCATTTGTAGATATGTAATAGTTTACAGTGTTGAATGCTTTTACTGTTTGATAAAATACTCCAAGGGTTTTTGGTTGAACTACCGTGTTGTTGTATATTCTCTATCAAATTCAAGAAGAAAGGTGAGTTTAGAACTCACAACTACCTCTACTCAGAATTCATTTACTGATTAATAGTTTGGATGAATTGTTAATTTAATTAAATTCAAATTTTGTTATGATATTGTATATTTGGTTCTCATATTCACTGTTAGCTAAAAACCTAGAATTTTAATCTCTTATAGCATCAATTCCATAATGTTATAGGCTTGCATGCTTCAAAATTCAGCACCTTAGAAGCCAACAGAATTCGTAGTTCAAAAATCTTCGAAAACAGACCATCCGAAGCCGTGGACACTGACAGAAACACGTTCCAGGTGGCACCACTAATCCACCAACTTGGACCGGTGCACCGATCATAGCCTTAAACGTGTTCTTGGTTAGGCCGCGCGACCTCCCAATAGCCCAGTTTGCTCCTTCTTTTCGCTCGGTTACTTCTCGATGTTATAGGCATGTTTTATTGCTAGCATGTGATGATTTGGATGCATGTACTTAAGATTTAAATGGTTGATTGGTGAATTTATTTTGATAATATAATTCCATAGGAACATTACTACTGATACATGAAGTTACACAGGGCATTGCACACAAGTTTATTTCACAATTCCACCTAGCGTTTTCAATAGAACAATTTCTAAACCAATGTTTTCCAAATCATTTCAAGTATGAATATATATTTTGTATAAAGGATATTGAAATCTATTTAAATATATATATATATAAGATATTTAATTATAATATCAATGATTTTTAATTGGTTTAGAACAATGGGTTTAATAGTGTATTTATAAACCCCGATTTATAAATTTATAAAGGCTTTCTAATATATATGAATATATATTCTAGTTTATAAAATGATAGTGTCAAGAAGGATGTCAAAGTAATTTACCTTTATAAAATTGCACAATGTCGATCGGATGAGAAACCAATTTAAATGGTTTAATAAAACGAGTGGTATGAGATGCTAATCTTTGTTTTACCGATTGATTCTTGGACTTGTTCGAATGAACATTAATTTTGCACGAGTGAGATTTTATAATCACTTAGTAAACAATTAAGTAACACTAAATAGTTATAGAACATTGTGTGATACTTATCCAGTTTCTAATTATTAGTAGGTCATAATTATTGCATGGAGTTTACTAACTTATAGTAAATATTTGAGTAAACCCAAGTGGTTATAGGACATGCGGTCATTACTTGGATGATTACTTTTAGGAAGTGTATAACACATATTCGTTGAGTTTTGACACATCCTTAGGCGATCCGTTTATGCAGATTTTATGGGTTTTCAGGGCCATCCAGCGTTACCCATTTACGAATGAGTTATGACTTGCGATGTGCTCGTATCTTGGGTTGACATGCGATAGACTTTTCTATCAGGCTAGCTATTAATTATGATGAGCGATGTGCTTGTATATGGTGTTGACTTGTGATGTGCTTGTCTTATAGTTGATTAGCGAAGTGCTTATTTATCTGCGTGCAAAGTGCATGTGGATGATAATTGACTAGCAAAGTGCTTAGTTACTTACGTGTGAAGTGCACGATGATGATTATTAACATGTGAGGTGGTTGTACTTCGCTTGCATTTATAATTTTGAATTTCTATGCTATTATTTGATGGCTATTATCACTATGATGATTGGTCTTGACTATGCACAGTTAACTTTAAGCCATAAAGTTTTATATAAATTGTTAAGTTAATTAGTGAAGTACAATCTATGATATTTTATCCTTGATGTTTGTGCAGTCTATTATTATTGTGGACTAAACTTTTGTGATAATTAGAGATAGTCTGACTGGGTGTTATTTTAATGCTCGGGTCAAATCGAGACTTGCAGGTAGCAGGGACATTTGGATTTGGACTTGGGCTAGCTTAGGTAGAAGTTTATGCCAGTAATCTATATATCCTGTTAGTTCATTTTGAGATGTTCACTTTTGTATGGATGTATATCATTTGAGATGTAGACTCATTTTATACTTAGTGATGTACCTTAGTCTTTATGCATACGGGTTTATGTGAGTCTAGTTCATTTTTTAGTTGACTCGCTTTATGTTTTATGATATGTCATGTATTATATTTATCAATACGATCAATGATCCTGTATCTATGAAATTTTATATTGTTCTGAATCATAACAAGCCACTATATTATTGTTTTGTGACTGGATTGTATACATTGAATTCCTCTCCATAAATTAATTCATATAATTCAACATATTTGATACTCACCCAAAATAATATTATGCACAATCGCTCCAAAATAGCCTTATTCTCAACAATAGCAAACGATATTGCTTATTAATGTTCTTCGTTAATACGGGCTTAAAGGTGGGGCATTACAGTTGGTATCAGAGCAAGGTTTTGAATAATATTATGGGATATGGGAAACATGAACTTAGGTTAGACAAATCTAGAGTCACGTCCCTTCGATGTGTAGGGTAGATCCTCTTTCCAGTACTAGAATATATAGTAGTTAGGGATATATGGGAAGGTATTTGTATTATTTCATTGTTATGAGCTATATGGTTATCTCTCACGTGTGGCAGGAGTGAGATATGGCTGGTGGTAGAAATACTCATTTTGACTCTGGTTCATCAGGTATACCCGAATATGAAGGAATATTCTTGACTTTCGAGCAGGTTTTTGAGTTTGTTCTAGTTGTACAGACTCCTAATGTAGCATCTATCCATCATCCAATCCATTGATCAAGTTTCACCCCATGTGTAGTGATTTTGTTCACCTAGGAGGGAAACATTTTACAAATATTAAAGGAGTCATAGGCGATCAATCTTAGCTAAAGACATGCGAGCGATCTTTACTTACATGGAGTTCTTCGCTATTGATAGAGTTTAGGTGACATCGAGTCAGCTACAGGAGAGAGCTTTGGATTGGTTCGAATTGCTAGTAGCAAAGATAGAGGCAGAGTTGACTAGGATGGAGTTCAGAGACTGTTTTGAGTTGAAGTTCATACCAGAGGCAAAGAAGGCAACCTTAGCTCGAAGATTCATTGACTTGAAGCATGTTAGCTCCTTAGTTTCAGAGTATGTGGCTACATTCGAGTCCTTATTAGAGTATGGATTGGAGGTTATCCACACACCATTGCATAAGAATCAAAAATTATTATACGATTGAGGAATCCTTTGAGGAGGGCACTTTTAACTCAGCTTGAAGTATCATTTGAGAAGCTTGTGGATTCTACACTTAGACATGAGGAGACGAAGAAGGGAGTAGCGACGAAGACCCTCCGCCAAAGATGGAATTCAACCATAAAAGAAAGGCACCACAAGGCAAGTAGAAGTCCGGAGTTCTAGATAAGAAGGCGAAGAAGCAAGATTCCAACTACAGCAACCAAAGACGTGCATTAGTCGAGTGTTTCAACTGTGGAACTAAGGATCACTTCATCAAGTACTGTTCGAGGCCTAAGATATGTCGATACTGTAGGGAAGAAGGTCACCTCACTTGTCCAATTGCACCGAAGAAACGGTTGGATTTCCTAGCTTGCATTAGGTAGCTTCTCTTTCTTTCTTCCATTCTTAGGATCCTACCTTTGGGTTCGATCAAAATAGATGCTTTTATTCACCCATGTTGAAAGAGCCGTTAGTGCTATCTCTTTGGAGATTAGATGTTAGCTTCTTTTCTTAATATCTAGTAGTAAATATGTATGCACGGCAAAAAATTAGCATATGGTCTTCCACTTAAAATGATTAGTTGCTTGTTGTGATGAATGATGGTTTGCATTATTGGTTTAATTTGGATGATGATTAAAGTATGTGTATAATATAATTTAAACGGGATTAGGAAAATAAAATATATATACTTAAGTAATTTAATATTTACCAACAATTAAATGGATTAATGAAGTTTTTGGTTGCTTAAGGCGGATGAGCTTAGTGTATGTATGATTTCAAAATTTAAATATTTTTCGTGTAAGAAAATATATGATTTAAGAAGCAAATTTAATTATGAAAATTATTTTATAAAGTAATTGAAATGCGTTAAGAATTTATTTCAAGTGTTGAATTATCTGCTGAGTGGTTAAAAATTTTGGTCGATATGGGTGCACAGGGATTTCCTAAACACTTAAACATAACAATGAGGCACGATAAAAATATAAATTTATTTTTATCTAGTAGAATATATGTTATTTTATAAGGCAATATTATTCAAGGAGGATGTTTATCTTTGTTTTAAGAAAAAAAATTAAACAATTCTGTTTATCAAGAGGAGCATTTGTTAACCCTATAACTTATTCAAATTTCTTCCGAGAAGTTAGAAATGGAAATTTAATTTTCATACATTTGAATTTTCAGAAATGAGATTTTGAAATAGATAAATTAGTTAAAGAATTATAATTAAGAAGGCTTGTAGTTCAAATAAGCAATGCCCTGTCGCAAATTTTCTTAGCTAAAAACCTGAATTTGTTTTAATTATAACTTTTGAACCATTGATTCAATTTCAGTAAAATTGTGCTTTCTAAAAAGCTAAAACTATAAAAAAAATATAAGTTTGGCAAATTATGACTGTAGTTAATTGAAAATCACTGATTTATAAAAAAAAGGCCTATGAATTAGAACAGTTTTTCAGTTTGGAAAAATATTGAAATTTATATATAATAGTTGAGCATGCATGTTATTTTCTTAATTTAATAATGGAAAAGAGGTTTAACCAATATTTTTGAAATTTATTTCGGGTTATTAATTAAGAATTTTAATGAAGAAATGCATAGTGATTAGAAGAATAACTTGATTGTTTATATACTTAGATGAATTCATAAGTTGTGTGATATTTGAACTTTAAATTTTTGTAAAGAAGTATTACTAAAATTTAAATGCATTACAGACTTGCTCGGGTATAAAATTGCGGGGACACAATTTCTTTAAGGGGTGAAGTCTATAACAACCCTAAATTTCTATTGCTTAATAAAAAAAATAAAATAATGATTTTAATTATATATTTAAATAAGAATTTTGTTTTTGTTAAATAATAAATAAATTCTTTGGAATGTGAATTCTAAAGTTTTATAATATTGGTGAATTGATATATGAAGTGAATATTTTTATAATTTACAAATATATTCATTTATTAAGAAATAGGGAATTTGTTTGATATCTTTCATTTTGTTAATAAAAGATGATTTAAAATTAATAAACTTCTTTTAAGAATAAATAGAAGCTCTTTATTTTGATAAGTGTTCAAGAAGCCAGATTTTATGTGACGACCCGAAATTTTTAACAATTTAAGTTGGAATATTTAATTGATTGTAAATATTTAAAAAGTTAATTTCTAAATTGAATTCAAATATTTTTATTAATAGCAATGTTATTAGATTTAATAAACTGAAATTGGGTAAATTATTGAATCTTCAGTTTTAAGCTTATTAAAAATAATTTGAAGGCTTATAAAATTTATATTGATGATACTGAAGATAATAGAATGGTTGAAATTTAAATTAAAGGTGATTTGTTAAATTTTAATAATATATCGTTTAAATTGAATTTAAAAATAGCCTTCCGAGGGACAATATCGGAATTCGATGAAACTAGTTCCATTTGATCCGAATAGTTAGTTGTTATCGGATTTCAATTTTCATAGCAATCGGAGTTGTCGTTTGACCCGGGCAGCTCAAAACGCATAGAAACTATTTTAATCGATTTAAATTAAAATTGATCATTTACTTCCATAACTTACGCATATGATCGAATTAGCCTCTGAAACACGTTCCATTGTGTTCGGAATACGGATAAAACCATACAAATGCCGGGAAGCATACCTCAATAGGGGTTCGGAATTCTGAGATATGTTAAACGAGGTATTTTGGAATTAAATAATATCATAAAATTCTTAATTCAAACTCTATTACTTTCCATCAGCCAACCTAAGCCGACACACAGAGGAAATTCTACATGCTAACATCATTTTGTCTCCCCTTTTTCTTCTTTTGAAAGGAAAGAAAACCATAGGGAACGACGGTCTTCTTCACTTCCAAATCAAGCTTCCCCTCTTCGAAAAAAAAGATAAATAAAATCGAAACAGATCTATGGCCGAGTTTTTCTTCTCTTCCTCTTTTTATTCAATTAGTCCCTTTTCCAATGTCGAAACCGAAATCAAAAGAAAATTGATGGCGGTGCAGAATTAAATCGAGCTCGAACTCGAGGGAGGGATGCTCGACGTAGTTCTATGGCGACGATGCGCGCGTGCGCATGGGGAAGTGGCTTAGGGTTCAACCGTTAGGGCTTGGGACGAAGCAGTGGAAGTGTCGCGATGTCCTTGTAACTCCGAGGCAGTGGCGCCGAGCTCGACGAAGTCAGTGGCCATGGAAGCGCGCGACTCAGCAAGGTGGCGTCGGTGCTGCGAATTTCGTAATGATCTGGGGTTCGTATTTGGTGCGTGGGCAAGAGCAAGCATGAGTTAGGCTTTGGGTTCATATAGGCAGTAAGGTATTATCGTTTTTTCTTATAATTGGATGTTCGTTTACATGTTAGAAAGGGATTTGGAATCTACAGTAAAGTTTTTGTAAATAAAATAAAATAAATATGCATGTTTTGAACTTACTGTTAGTTGAGGATAATGCATTATGGTGATGAATTTGTTAATTAACACATTTAGTTATTTCAGTCACTAAGCAATTTATTAAAGGAAAGTTCAAATTTAAATTTATTGAATGGAAAATTAATTGTTTGTTTAATTTAAATATTAATAAATCGTATAACTATTTATACAAGGTTTAAATCTGAAGGAAACAAATCGAGATCGGATTTGGATTGCAAAATCAAAGGTGAGTAAACCTCACGCTTCTAAATTTGTATCTAAATTAAGTTGGTTAAATTTAAATGATTGGTTGAATGGTTGAATTGATGTGCTATATTATATAGTAATATATAGTATATATTGGAGTGATTGATATTCTGTGATGAATATTATTAGTAATTGGAATATTGAATGCTGTGGGTTGCTGGAATATTTCGATACCCTGAGTTATCGAAATATATAAAAATTGGATTTTGAAAGGAATATACGGGTGAATTTTGAAAGTGAAATAATTATAGAATAAAAATAAGAATGAAATGGAAAGAAATGAAAATGATATTTAAAACTGAAGTGAAGTTGTAAAGTAGAGATTTAAGCAAGTTTTAAATCAGAGTTAAACCAGGAATTCAAGAGTGAATCTGGGTTTTCAAACAAATAAGTTTCTTATAAATTTAATTATTTTAACAACTTGAATGTTAAAGTGCATTTTCAAATTTATTTGAATTTAAAAATGAATTTGGTTTAAAATTCCTTTAAATTTCTATTTTAAAACGAGTAATTAATTTATTTAATGAAGTAAATAAAAAGATAGTTAATTACAGTTTAAGATTAATCGAGAATGATTAATATTGTGGTTAATTAAAGTAATTAGTTTAGATTAGGATAAATGAAAATATAATTGGAAATCATTAATTTATATAATTAATGATGTAATTAAAGATTGATTAATTAAGATTAATTAATCAATAATAAGTGACTTATGAGAAATTAATTAATATGAGTAATCAAGGATTAATGTAATTAATATAGTTAATTAATTTATGAAGTAATTAAGATTGCTTATTGTTTTTGGTTAAGGATAATTAATATTGTGAAGTTAATTAAAATAATTATTTGAATATAATTGAAGGATAATTAATCCAGGGTGATTAATTAAGATGAATAACGAAGGGATGATTGATTAATTGATTTGAAATTAATTAATGACAAGTGAAGAAATCTAAGTGATTGAGGTTAAAATTTAATTTGAATTAATTAAATTAATTTTGTTAGCGATCAAGCTTTGTTTAAGGATGATTGAACGGTATTGAATGCTTTGAATGAGTTGATATCTCTGATATGAAATGTTGTGTATTTCATTTGGATAACTTGGGTTAGGATGACATGAGCCTTGAAGAGACCGAGGTCGGGTATTAGGAAATACCTGAAACCACTTCAAATTTTCATAGATTGATATGTGAAATCTATAGGCTGGAACGAAGTGATTTAAAGGAATTAGACTATTTAAATCTAAATCTTATTACTTAGAAAATGGATGTGTGGAATAAATGATGTCTATAATAAATTGATGAATTGAAACGAGTTACCCCGGGTTTACATAAATTGTATGCTTTGTATTCCATGTTAGATGGGTTTACTCATGCTGGGTGTTACTCTGATGTAATGCTCTGGTCAGACCGAGTATTACAGATTTCCACGTAAGGACATTCTGGAGCTCAGGAGTCGAGATGGATGGCAAGAACGTATGGAGTGCTTCCGCTGTATTATATTGATGTGTATCTGTGACATGACAAATGTGTATATTCAATGTCTGTATATATGTGTAACTCTGATATATTAAAATGTAACCGTCAGGTATAATAATCTTTTGTAAACTGTTAGTATTTACTATTATTTGTTATCTACTGCGAATGTGAGATGTTGATGTTTCTTCTTCTTCTATCTCTTTCTTCTTTTCTTCCTAACTATCTGGAATTTTCGGGATCGAAAATTTTGGGTCGTTACAGTTGGTACCAGAGCTAAAAGGTTAAGGGAGAACCTTGGCTCTGGTGGGGATTACTCCTTAAATAGAGTCCGTAGTACTCTAGGATATATATATATGTGTGTGTGTGTGTGTGTGTGTGTGTGTGTGTGTGTGTGTGTGTGTATGAGAGCGCACTTGTTTATTCTTATATAAAGGTTTTAAATGATTTTATATAAAAATATATTTTGACATATAAACCACTATTTCCTTCTAATAAATATTAAGGTGATTGGTGGTTAAATTAATAGAATTAAATTAAGAAGTAATATAAAATACAACCAAACCGAAATCTTGAATTGGAATTAAATTAAGTGGTAACAGAAATGCAACCAAATTAAAATTAAATTGATTGAAATGAAATTCTAGAATTTGAGCTCAGAAATTGAATTGTTTAAAAACTTTAAATAAAGGTTAATTTGGTTTAAAATGTTAAACCAACCTTTGAGAATTTAACTCAATCTATATAATTCGAGATGGTTTAAAATTGAGATTGAAATTGAATTAGTTCAAATTTGAGTTTGATTTGAATTAATTGGGTTTGTAATTGAAGATGTATAAGTTTAAGAATTTGATTGGAAAATTTGGATTGGATTAAATTGAAATGATATTGAAATTGAAGTGAGTTCAATTGATATTAGTCCAAATTGATTGGAATAATTTGAAATTATAATTAAAGTTGAACAGGATTAAAATCAAGTGGAATTTGATTTGGATTCGGAAAGAAATCAAGATTGATTCAACTTGAATTGGGGTTAAATAAGTTTTCGATGGGAATTGAAGTTGTCCAATTTGGATTTGAGTCAATTAAATGGAAGTGGAAATTTAAATTGAATTGTTGGGGAAGTGAACAGTTTTGACTCTAGACTATTTTCGATATAAATTGTTTTAATATAAACTTATTTTTCCAAGCTATTAAATATATACAAGCTTTCTTTTTAAAGCCAAATTATTTTATATTTGTTTTACCATTATTTTTGGAACTATTTAACAATTTTTCTACTATTTTATAAACTAATTACTATTTACTAACTATTTTACAAATTAATTACTATTTTACAACTATTTGGCAATTATCTAAAAGTTTTGAAACCATTTAGCTATTTTCCAACTATTTTACAACTAGTTAACTATTTTTCAGCTATTTTGCAAGCTAATAATTATTTTTCAACTACTTATCTATTTTTTTATATTTTCAAAGCTATTTTCTTTTAAACTGTTATTGATTAAATACCCAACTGAGAAAAGGATTGAAGTGATAATCCAATGGAATTGAGGCAATTGTAAATAAGTAAATGAAAATTCAAGTGAATGTGAACGGAAAGGAAATTGATTTGACTAATAATCAATGAAGTTAAATACGTAGAATGTACGTATATTATCCTATTCACATAGTGATTTGATCCAGATTCGAGCATAGAATTTCTAGACGATTATATCGATCCGAGTTGAGATTTTTCACTCGATTCTCGACGGCGAACCTGGATATGGATTGTTGCATGGTTCTGGATATTTTCTATCATAGTTATGGCTATGCAAGAAGAATGACGGTTTCTGATCAAGAAACTAGATCTGTGTCCGCTCTAGGAAGTCGGGTGGATGATACTAGTTCGGAAGTGAAATTATGTGATCGAGTGAGCGATCAGATTGGTATAGCGTACGTATGATATGTTTATATCGTACGGATTTGAATGAAATTGATATTGAAAAGAGTAATCAAATTTGAATATTTGATTTTGAATGAACAAAGTTACATATCTTTGTTATAAAGATAAATCTCCCCTTGTTGTATCTATTGACGGAAGAAAAGGATTTTGAAAGTGTTTGAAGTATAAAAGGAATTTTATACAAGTTTGAAATGATCCAAAGTTTTAAAAATTATATATATATATCTGAATATATATATATAAAGGATCTTATAAGGAATTTGGAAAAAGGTTTTGGGAACCTTTGTATTTGGAAAGGCTTTGATTTTTGGGTAAAATCAATATTGGAATTTGGAAAGCCTAGTTTGAGAATTATCGATTTTGGGATAATCGATTTTGTGAAAAGGAGATTTTTATGAGATTCATACTAGGTGTATGATTTGGAAGATACTATATGAGTATAGTATAAAGTGTTTTGATAATGGCTCTAGGGAAAAAGGCGCTCCCCTGAAATAAACTTCTCAGAAGTGCCACCAGGTGGTGCTACCTTGAGCCCCAGCGGGGGTTCTAAAGTTGATCCTGTGAGGAGTCCGGACAAAACTAGTTCCTGAAGATTAAGAGTAGTGTGTACCATAGCGAAAGTCGTGTGTGCCGCTGAGAGCCAACAGTCTGCGTTTGATTTTATATCGGTACACTGCGACCTATGGTAACATAGCGAAAGTCGTGTGTGCCGTTGAGAGCCAACAGTCTGCGTTTGATTTTATATTGGTAGACTGCGACCTATGTAGGAGTGGAGAAGTTTCATTTTGACAGCGAAAATCGAGGGAGATGATGCCTACGTTACATGGAATTTTGCTGCGATGGCAACGTAACCCTGGAATGTAACTGCGATCTTTTGTGGGTTCCATGGCGTAATCGAGGGGCGCGGAGTGCCTACAGTTACATTGACTTTTGCTGCGATGGCAGGGTAACCCAGGATGTAACTGCGACCATGGATGAGAGTGATGATTTCCAGAGCATTCTCACCAAGGATATTTCCTCTATTTTCAAAAACTGTTTTCTATATTGTCAATAAAATTGTTTTCACAGGTATTTTCACTGGGTGTTGAAAACGGGTTTATCAAGTACTCATAGATTCTCAGTCCTACGCCTGATCAACGTATGACTGAATTTCTGTGAGAATAAGGATGGACTGATTGAGACATCGAGTTATAAGAAGCATTTTTATAAAAAGCTATTTCATTAATATGTCTGAATTTAAAAGCATTTCTAAAATTTTAAAATAAAAGAGTTAGAATTTTGGAAGATGAAAGAAAATACAAACTGGAATTATAAAAAAAAATTGAACTCAGGAAAATTTAATAAAGTGATTTTTGTAATAAAATCGAATATTGATTTAAAAATTGGATGTAAGCTAATTAGCTAAATAATTATTTGATTGAGTATGTTAATAAAATTTAACTCGGTTAAATAAAATGGATTGTAAGTTAATAATGGAGTTTGGAAATGAATTCGAATTGTGAATAGAATTCGACTTGGATTTGATAATGAATTAAATAAGAAGATATGTTGTAAAAATAAAAATAAAATAGAGTTGGATCGAAATAGTGATGGTTTGAATTACAAATAAAATTCAAGTGTGATTTGAATAATATTTAACGAAATTTGCAAGTAAATTAGATATAAGGGAAGTGTTTTCGAATGAAATGGAAGTGAATTATAATAGAAATGGTTTGAGTTGCAAAAAAAACCCAGGTGAGTAGAAATAAATTTAGAATGGCTTTGTATTAATAAAATAAATTCGAAATGAATTAAGTAAGTGAATTAAAAATTTAAATATGGGGTGAATAAATAGGTTAATCGAATTAACTAATAAATGGATGAAGTCTGATTGAATAAAGACTAAATCAAAGTTTTAATTTGAAATTGGGTTATCAGAATGGAAGACCATTAAATAAAGATTTAGGTTAAATTTGTTTGGAAAATGGATATTAATATAAGCATCGAAGGGTGTCAAGCTCAATGAAATAGTTTTAAAATGAACCCAATGCGGAGATGAAATGAAATGTAATGAATGGTTGGTGAATAAATTAGAAATGAAACGGAATTAAATACATGATGAGTTGAAATTAATTTGAAGTAATTATAAACTAAAATGGATACTCTATTAAGCAAATATCGTCGAATTTACATAAAAATAGTTGTCGTTTGACCTAAAAAAAAAAGAAATTAAAATTCTATAAGTTGATAGAGATTAAATAAATCAATTTTAGGATCAATTGAATTGAATATGAGCTTGATTGGATGAAAAATAAATTGAATGTAAGAAATTGAGTTGCAAACCATTAAAATGGAACGAAATGGTATCAAATGGTATATGAATTGGTTGAAAGCAATTGGATTAGTTGTGAAATCATATAAATTGCTCGTGGAAGTTATTTAGAATGCATTTCTTTTAGAGCTGATGTGTTTAGCTATTGAAAGTAAGTGAAATGCTAATAGATTTTCTATATAGGGCAGTTACATATTTAAATTGAGTAAGTACATGTACCTGAAGGCCGTTTGGCTGGATTTGGTTGCGCTAATTGCTAAAATAATAAGCCGCTTGCTTAAAATGCTAAATAAAGATACGCCTACACAATAAAAATAGGAAATATGAACTGTTTTTGTATTTTTCGACCGGGTGGGTCGATGTATATATATTTATATCTCTTGTCATATTGCAAAAGCGGCTCCGTACAAAGGAGACTCTGCTCAAAATATTTGAAAATTTTGGGAGTTAGGAAATTTTTGGGAAAATTGTTGTTAGCGACAAACGATTTCAAATTGAAAACTGAAATTAATTAGTGGATGAAACTAATTTAAAATGATGATATGAATCAGTTATAAATGGAAGATAAAATTCAATATTCAAAATTGAAGACAAATTGAATTCATATGGAAATGGGAAAACTATTTTGAAATAGATATGAAACCTATGTAAGGAAATGTATAAAATGATTTGAAAAGTTACGATTGGATATTATGGCTAAGTAAGATATGTAGGTATTATAAAGGAAAAGTAAAATTGGATTTGATTTCAGAAGATAATTTGAATAGCCCGACAAAAAGGTATGTATTTAAATTTCTGTATGAAATTGGATTGGGTTTTTGATTTAGCCACTTGGCCTTTTGTTTTCTTTTGGAATTTGAGAGCCCGTAGAGGCATTTTGTAGTTGTACCGAGCTAGCCGTGCAAAGGAGACGTTGGCAAAAAAATTCAGAAATTTAGGGAGTTAGAAAATTTTTGAGAAAGTTTTGATTATTTAAATTTGAATTCAATTTTAGATTGAATAAATGAAGTAACTAATGCTTTTGGAAACTATGGAAGGTTTTGGAAGTTGGTTGAAGTAATAGTGAATCTTTAATAAAAGATATATTGTGGCAAGTTGATAAAACTGTTGGTTTTGGGGGAAAAGTAAACGGGTTGTGGACCATTCTTCCTAACTAGTAATTTCGGGGATGAAATTCTTTTAAGGGTGGAAGAATATTACGACCCGGAATTTCTAACAATTTAAGTTGGAATTTTAATTGATTGTAAATATTTAAAAAGTTAGTTTTTAAATTGAATTCAAATATTTTTATTAATAGCAATGTTATTAGATTTAATAAACTGAAATTAAGTAAATTATTGAATCTTCAGTTTTAAGACTATTAAAAATAATTTGAAGGCTTATAAAATTTATATTGATGATACTAAAGGTAATAGAATGGTTGAAATTTAATTTAAAGGTGATTTGTTATATTTTAATAATATATCATTTAAATTGAATTTAAAATAGCCTTCCGACGGACAGTATCGGAATTCGACAAAACTAGTTCCATTGGATCCGAAATAGTTAATTGTTATCGGATTTCAATTTTCATAGCAATCGGAGTTGTCGTTTGACCCTGGCAACTCAAAATGCATAGAAATTATTTTAATCGATTTAATTTAAAATTGATTATTTACTTCCGTAACTTGCGCATATGATCGAGTTAGCCTCCGAAACACGTTCCATTGTGTTCGGAATGCGGATAAAACCTTATAAACGCCGGGCAGCATACCTCAATAGGGGTTCAAAATTTTGAGATATGTTAAATAAGATAATTTGGAATTAAATAATATTATAAAATTTTTAAGTCAAACCCTATTACTTTCCATCAGCCAACCTAAGCCGACACGCACAGGAAATTATGCACGCTAACATCATTTTGTCTCCCCTTTTTCTTCTTTTGAAAGGAAAGAAAACCATAGGGAACAACAGTCTTCTTCATTTCCAAATCAAGCTTCCCCTCTTCGAAAAAAAAGATAAATAAAATCGAAACAGATCTATGGCCGAGTTTTTCTTCTCTTCCTCTTTTTATTCAATTCGTCCCTTTTCCAATGTCGAAACCGAAATATAAGAAAAATTAAGGGT
Source organism: Allium cepa (assembly GCA_030765085.1). Lineage (NCBI taxonomy): Eukaryota > Viridiplantae > Streptophyta > Magnoliopsida > Asparagales > Amaryllidaceae > Allium > Allium cepa. The sequence continues at coordinate 735,413,430 of CM060938.1, read as the reverse complement.
GACGCTGAATTAAATCGAGCTCGAACTCGAGGGGGGAAGCTTGACGTAGTTCTATGGCGACGAGGTACGCATGCGCGTGGGGAAGCGGCTTAGTGTTCGACCGTTTAGGGCTTAGGACGAGGCAGTGTCGCGATGCCCTTGCAACTCCGAGGTAGTGGCGTCAAGCTCGGCGAAGTCAGTGGCCATGGAAGCGCGTGAATCAGCGAGGTGGCGTCGGTGCTGCATATTTCTTGATGATCCGGGGTTCATATTTGGTGTGTGGGCAAGAGCAAGCACGAGTTAGGCTTTGGGTTCATATAGGCAGTAAGGTATTATCGTTTTTCCTTATAAATAAATGTTCGTTTACATGTTAGAAAGGGATTTGGAATTTATAGTAAAGTTTTTATAAATAAAATAACATAAATATGCATGTTTTGAACTTACTGTTAATTGAGGATAATGCATTAGGGTGATGAATTTGTTAATTAACACATTTAATTATTTCAGTCACTAAGCAATTTATTAAAGGAAAGTTCAAATTTAAATTTACTGAATGGATAATTAATTGTTTGGTTCATTTAAATATTAATAAATCGTATAACTGTTTATACAAGGTTTAAATCTGAAGGAAACAAATCGAGATCAGATTTGGATTGCAAAATCAAAGGTGAGTAAACCTCACGCTTCTGAATTTCTATTTAAATTTAAATGGTTAAATTTAAATGATTGGTAGAATGGTTGAATTGAATTATGTGCTATATTATATAGTAATACATAGTATATATTGGAGTGATTAATATTCTGTGATGAATATTATTGGTATATTATATAGTAATATGTAGTAAATATGTATGAACGGTGAAAAATTAGCATATGATCTTCCACTTAAAATGATTAGTTGCTTGTTGTTATGAATGATGGTTTGCATTATTGGTTTAATTTGGATGATGATTAAAGTAGGTGTATAATATAATTTAAACGGGATTAGGAAAATAAAATATATATACTTAAGTAATTTAATATTTACCAACAATTAAATGGATTAATGAAGTTTTTGGTTGCTTAAGACAGATGAGTTAGTGTATGTATGATTTCAAAATTTAAATATTTTTCGTGTAAGAAAATATATGATTTAAGAAGCAAATTTAATTATGAAAATTATTTTATAAAGTAATTGAAATGCGTTAAGAATTTATTTCAAGTGTTGAATTATCTGTTGAGTGGTTGAAAATTTTGGTCGATATGGGTGCACAGGGATTTCCTAAACACTTAAACATAACAATGAGGCACGATAAAAATATAAATTTATTTTTATCTAGTAGAATATATGTTATTTTATAACGCAATATTATTCAAGGAGGATGTTCATCTTTGTTTTAAGAAAAAAATTAAACAATTCTGTTTATCAAGAGGAGCATTTGTTAACCCTATAACTTATTCAAATTTCTTCCAAGAAGTTAGAAATGGAAATTTAATTTTCATACATTTGAATTTTCAGAAATGAGATTTTGAAATAGACAAATTAGTTAAAGAATTATAATTAAGAAGGCTTGTATTTCAAATAAGTAATGCCCTGTCGCAAATTTTCCTAGCTAAAAACCTAAATTTGTTTTAATCATAACTTTTGAACCATTGATTCAATTTCAGTAAAATTATGCTTTCTGAAAAGCAAAAACTGTAAAAAAAAATTATAAGTTTGCCAAACTATGAATGTAGTTAATTGAAAATCACTGATTTGTAAAAAAAAGGCCTATGAATTAGAACAGTGTTTCAGTTTGGGAAAATATTGAAATTTATATATAATAGTTGAGCATGCATGTTAAGTTTAATAATGGAAAAGAGGTTTAATCAATATTTTTCCAATTTATTTTGGGTTATTAATTAAGAATTTTGATGAAGAAATGCATAGTGATTAGAAGAATAACTTGATTGTTTATATACTTAGATGAATTTATAAGTTGTGTGATATTTGAACTTCAAATTTTTGTAAAGAAGCATTACTAAAGTTTAAATGCATTACAGACGTGCTCGGGTATGAAATTGCGGGGACGCAATTTCTTTAAGGGGTGAAGTCTATAACAACCCTAAATTTTTGTTGCTTAATAAAAAAATAAAATAATGATTTTAATTATATATTTAAGTAAGAATTTTGTTTTTGTTAAATAATAAATAAATTCTTTGGAATGTGAATTCTAAAGTTTTATAATATTGGTGAATTAATATATGAAGTGAATATTTTTATAATTTATAAATATATTCATTTATTAAGAAATAGAGAATTTGTTTGATATCTTTCATTTTGTTAATAAAAGATGATTTAAGAATTAATAAACTTCTTTTAAGAATAAATAGAAGCTCTTTATTTTGATAAGTGTTCAAGAAGCCAGATTTTATGTGACGACCCGGAATTTTTAACAATTTAAGTTGGAATATTTAATTGATTGCAAATATTTAAAAAGTTAATTTTTAAATTGAATTCAAATATTTTTATTAACATCAATGTTATTAGATTTAATAAACTAAAATTGGGTAAATTATTGAATCTTCAGTTTTAAGCCTATTAAAAATAATCTGAAGGCTTATAAAATTTATATTGATGATACTGAAGATAATAGAATGGTTGAAATTTAATTTAAAGGTGATTTGTTCAATTTTAATAATATATCATTTAAATTGAATTTAAAAATAGCCTTCCGAGGGACAGTATCAGAATTCTATGAAACTAGTTCCATTGGATCCGAAATAGTTAGTTGTTATCGGATTTCAATTTTCGTAGCAATCAGAGTAGTCGTTTGACCCGGGCAGCTCAAAATGCATAGAGACTATTTTAATCGATTTAATTTAAAATTGATCGTTTACTTCCGTAACTTACGCATATGATCGAATTAGCCTCCGAAACACATTCCATTGTGTTCGGAATACGGATAAAACCATACAAACGTTGGGCAGCATACCTCAATAGGGGCTCGGAATTTTCAGATATGTTAAACGAGGTATTTTGGAATTAAATAATATTATAAAATTCTTAATTCAAACCCTATTACTTTCCATCAGCCAACCTAAGCCGACACGCACAGGAAATTCTACATGCTAACATCATTTTGTCTCCCCTTTTTCTTCTTTTGAAAGGAAAGAAAACCATAGGGAACGACGGTCTTCTTCACTTCCAAATCGAGCTTCCCCTCTTCGAAAAAAAAGATAAATAAAATCGAAACAGATCTATGGCCGAGTTTTTCTTCTCTTCCTCTTTTTATTCAATTCGTCCCTTTTCCAATGTCAAAACCGAAATCAAAAAAAAAATTAATGGCGACGCAGAATTAAATCGAGCTCGAACTCGAGGGAGGGAAGCTCGACGTAGTTCTATGGCGACGATGCGCGCGTACGCGTGGGGAAGCGGCTTAGGGCTCAACCGTTTAGGGCTTGGGACGAGGCAGTGTTGCGACGTCCTTGCAACTCCGAGGCAGTGGCGCTGAGCTTGGCGAAGTCAGTGGCCATGGAAGCGCGTGACTCAGCGAGGTGGCGTCGGTGCTGCGAATTTCGTGATGATCTAGGGTTCGCATTTGGTGCGTGGGCAAGAGCAAGCACGAGTTAGGCTTTGGGTTCGTATAGGCAGTAAGGTATTATCGTTTTTTCTTATAACTGAATGTTCGTTTACATGTTAGAAAGGGATTTGGAATTTACAGTAAAGTTTTTATAAGTAAAATAAAATAAATATGCATGTTTTGAACTTACTGTTAATTGAGGATAATGCATTATGGTGATGAATTTGTTAATTAACACATTTAGTTATTTTAGTCACTAAGAAATTTATTAAAGGAAAGTTCAAATTTAAATTTATTGAATGGAAAATTAATTGTTTGGTTCGTTTAAATATGAATAAATCGTATAACTATTTATACAAGGTTTAAATCTGAAGGAAACAAATCGAGATCGGATTTGGATTGCAAAATCAAAGGTGAGCAAACCTCACGCTTCTGAATTTCTATCTAAATTTAAATGGTTAAATTTAAATGATTGGTTGAATGGTTGAATTGAATTGATGTGCTATATTATATAGTAATATATAGTATATATTGGAGTGATTGATATTCTGTGATGAATATTATTGGTAATTGGAATATTGAATGCTGTGAGTTGCTGGAATATTTCGGTACCCTGAGTTATCGAAATATATATATGAAAATTGGATTTTGAAAGGAATATAAGGGTGAATTTTGAAAGTGAAATAATTATAGAATAAAAATAAGAACGAACTGGAAAGAAATGAAAATGATATTTAAAACTGAAGTGAAGTTGTAAAGTAGAGATTTAAACTAGTTTTAAATCAGAGTTAAACGTGGAATTCAAGAGTGAATCTGGGTTTTCAAACAAATAAGTTTTTTATAAATTTAATTATTTTAACAACTTGAATGTTAAAGTGCATTTTCAAATTGATTTGAATTTAAAAATGAATTTGGTTTACAATTCCTTTAAATTTCTATTTTAAAATGAGTAATTAATTTATTTAATGAAGTAAATAAAAAGATAGTTAATTACAGTTTGAGATTAATCTAGAATGATTAATATTGTGGTTAATTAAAGTAATTAATTTAGATTAGGATAAATGAAAATATAATTGGAAATCATTAATTTATATAATTATGATGTAATTAAAGATTGATTAATTAAGATTAATTAATCAACAATAAGTGACTTATGAGAACTTAATTAATATAAGTAATCAAGGATTAATGTAACTAATATAGTTAATTAATTTATGAAGTAATTAAGATTACTTATTGTTTTTGGTTAAGGATAATTAATATTGTGAAGTTAATTAAAGATAACTACTTGAATATAATTGAAGGATAATTAATCCAAGGTGATTAATTAAGATGAATAATGAAGTGATGATTGATTAATTGATTTGAAATTAATTAATGACAAGTGAAAAAATCTAAGTGATTGAGGTTAAAAATTTAATTTGAATTAATTAAATTAATTTTGTTAGCGATCAATCTTTGCTTATGGATGATAGAATGGTATTGAATGCTTTGAATGAGTTGATATCTCTGATATGAAATGTTATGTATTTCATTTGGATAACTTGGGTTATGATGACATGAGTCTCGAAGAGACCGGGGTCGGGTATTAGGAAATACCCGAAACCACTTCGAATTTTCATAGATTGATATGTGAAATCTAAAGGCTGGAATGAAGTGATTTAAAGGAATTGGACTATTTAAATATAAATCTTAGTACTTAGAAAATGGTTGTGTGGAATAAGTGATGTATATAATAAATTATGGCTTTGTGAATTTAAACGAGTTACCGTGGGTTTGTATAAATTGTATGCTTTATATTCCATGTTAGATGGGTTTACTCACACTGGTTTCCAGCCTGACCCGGGTGTTACTCTGATGTATTGCTCGGGTCAGACCGAGTATTACAGATTTCTAGGTAAGGACGTTCTGGGATCAAGAGTCGAGCTGGATGGCAAGAACGTATGGAGTGCTTCCGCTGTATTATATTGCTGTGTATCTGTGACATGATAATTGTGTATATTCAATGTCTGTATATATATGTGTAACTCTGATATATTAAAATGTAATCGTTAGGTATAATAATCTTTTGTAAACTGTTATTATTTCTTATTATATGTTATCCGCGGCGAATGTGAAATGATGATGTTTCTTCTTCTTCTTCTATCTCTTTCTTCTTTTCTTCCTAGCTATCTGGAATTTTCGAGATCGGAAATTTTGGGTCGTTACATTTTATTTATCTACATTGATCTTAGATTTTAAAACTAGTAGTTAATTATTTCATTAGGCTAATTAATTGAGAAAATAAAGGAATATAGCATTTTCTTTTATTTTTGTTTGTAAATGAATTAGTTGGAACGGAGTGCGAATTAAGAATCTTAAGGCTAATTTAACACTAGAGGGGGGTGAATAGTGTTTAATGGATTCTAAGACTCATATGGACTAAATTAAAATTATGACACAAACAAATGCAGAACTTAATCACAGAACAATCACAGAATCAAATACAAATGCAAAAAGTAAATAAAAAGCAGTAAAAGGAAAGAACACACTGGATTTTATATTGGTTCGGAGTTACCCTATGTCCAGTCCTACACCAAGGCAAACACCTCATGTAGATTTTTATTATATCAATGTCGAGATTACAATCCTCATTTTCTAAAGGCCTTGAGGTACCCTCCTATCTTCGACTCTGGGGCAAACTCACTTGATTTATGGGACAAAAGATCACCCAATTGATTTCCAGGCACAACCACACCTTATAGAGAGACTCGATAACCTTTTGATTACAAATTGATCCTATAACTCTGAATAGCACTTTGATCTTCGAGAGAGGACATAGAATCAAACAAGAATGATATTCTAATTTGATTCACTTGAGAATTCGGCAGAACTTATGCACGATCTTTAAAATACGAAAATTTTAGAATCTGGATTTGTGGAGAAGGAGTGAAGAAACTAAGAAATTATTTTAAAAAAAAAATCGTTTGTGAAGGCTATCTATAGACCAGTAACGATCATAACCATTTGTGAAGAGATTTAAACGAATAGATACTTCTTTTGAAAATTGAAACTTTTGAATTCAACGGCCACCATGTCGACATGGGATATCCCATGATGTCGACATCCCTTAGTTAGAAACAATGTAAAATTTGGTTTGAAAAAGTTATTTGAAAGGAAAACAAGATGAAATGATTCTAAAGTAAAATAAACTAATTTTGCTATGTTTTAAAATGAAGAATAATAGAAAAATATATTTCTAGAATGTGTATATATATATATTTGATTTTAAATCTCAAGAATATATGTTATAAAAGAATTTCTAGAAATCGACAGCTAGTTTAAAACAAACGAAGTTTAAAACAAGAGTTCATTTAAAAACAAAAACAAAGAATATTTTAAGGCTAAAACATCTTTTTGAAAAGATAATTTTTAAAGCTAAAACATTTTGAAAAGCAGTTTTGAAAATCATTTAAAAAAAACCCTTTTGAAGTAGTTTTGCAAGCTTCTTTCTGCATAATATTTCATCACATCAGGACTCGAGAACTTGTACAAAACCAGGATGTTCATGGGTTTGTAAGCCACTTGTCATAGGTTTGTAAGCTACTTGTCGTCGGTTTTTAAGCCACTAAGAAGGTGGTTTGTAAGCCACTAAGAAGGTAGAAATGTGTGACGCCCTACCTCTATACCCACGCTAGCCAAGAACACTACGGTGTAGTGCTGTCAACTAGCACGGAGAATAAGGCTGTTGAGGAGCGACCATCCATGTGATAGCTTATCACACGGTGGCTATAAATAATCTTTGGAAACAAACATAGAAATAAGCATAACACAAATCAGTCACAGACATCCATATCACAAAGGCGGAAGAAGATATGAATATATAACTAACACATGAAAGTGTACATAGAGTAGTGGTCAAAAAGATCCACAATAATACAAAAGAATAGCAACACGTGATACACAAAAGAATACAACTATAAGTCTATATCTCAAGTGTATACAACAAAAACTGCTAATCTAAATAGTTAGCCAAAAGTCAGAGTAGCAAATCCCGGGAAGAAGTTAAGCAGAAGCACATGTAACATCTCGCTCTGACCCGAGTATTATTTAAGAAAATAATAAACGGATCAGTCTAGCTATAAATATCAGATGACATGGTATAAAATAAAAGATATGGCATAAACATAAAATATCCATACTGGCATACTACTATAAGTATGCAAATGACGATCAACAGAAGATCAATCAATAAGAGATAAATCAGTATCACAAGAATCTTCTCAAAGATCCAAAGAGGGCATCATACCGTAAACTTGTACTCATAACAAGTCAATGACATAAATTCCACAAATCAACACAAGAAATCCAGAAATCACAGAGAAAAGGAAAGAGGCCTATCACATGACGGTCTGAAGACCTTGGGGAGCTACCCTATATGGGTGAGTCGGAATCACCCAGATGAGGTCTATGCTAACCGAAAAGCAAAAAGGTATGTGTGAGTGGAATCACACAAATGGTGTCTAGCCTAACCTCGCAACAAAAAGGTATGTGTGAGTGGAATCACACAAATGGTGTCTAGACTAACCTTGCGGACAAAGAGATATGTGTGAGTCGGAATCACACCCATGAGGTCTAGTCTAACCTTGCAAACAAAGAGACATCGCACAATTGCTAGTCTAAATCATAAAATGATCGTCATGATAAACGAGAAGTGTCAATTACACTAAGCTAGTAAATATAAAAGTTTATCTTCGTGTCCCATAACCACTTGCTTAACTTAAATATTTACAAACAAACTGTAAATCTTCACTAGAAAATTGTCACAAGAGGTTCAATCGAACAAGTCCAAGAATTAACCGACGAAGTGAACGCAAGCGTTTCATACCACTTGTTTTACTAAGCCGTTTAGTTAGATTTCTCATCCGAGTGAGGCAAAGGTTTGTATATACTAGTAGATTGGAAAACGGTTTAAGAAAAGAGCTTTGTTATTGAAAATAGAGTTGAAATTATTTTGTTGAAAGAGTTTTGATATTTACTACTAGTATTGAAACCTTCATATTTCTAAAGTTGTTATCCCGCCTTTTTAGCAAGGCCGTGATACCATAAAATCGACCGAGAAGCCAAAGATAGTTTGTCTCGAAGAATGGTCAACTCAGCATCTCGACAAAGCAAGTTCTGTTGAATGTTTTTCAGATAACATCCCCTACGGAGGGGGAGTCCAGGGGTGTGGCAACCCCCCAAGGTGGGGTGCGGGGGCAACACCCTCGCTACGGAAACGAGCGACCTAACAGAGGCGAGCGACTTAAGGGACTCGCGACCTAACAAAAGCACAGGCCAAGCGACCTAACATTTTAAGGCCGAACGACCTAATTAAACTCGCGACCTAACAGGGTACACGACCTAAAGGTATAAAGGTCATGCGACCTAACGGTATTAAGGTCTAACGACCTAAAGGAAATAGGGTCACGCGACCTAGAGGGTTAAAGGTCCAACGACCTATAGTAAATAAGGTACAACGACCTAAGGGTCCACGCGACCTAGTGGAACACGCGACCTAAAGGGGGTATGCGACCTAACTCAGTCGAGCGACCTATCTGAAGGCCGACCTAAATCGAACTAGACCGAGCATTTCAAGGCCAAACGGCCTACGACCTACGACCTAGTGCCGAGCGACCTACGACCTACGACCTAGTGCGAGCGACCTACGACCTAGTGTCGAGCAACCTACGACCTACGTCTTAAGGGCGAACGAAATATGAAGGCCGAGACTTTTCCATGCGAACGACCTAGCATGGGCAGAACGACCTAACTACAGTTTTTCGCCTAAAACACCAAAAATTGGGGTTTTTCACCAATCCAATCCAAACCAAATGCAAATTTACATGCTAAAGTGATGGGGAATCATTCCCAATAGTCCAATATAGTTATAGATTAGAATTGTGAGATAAAATCTCACCTTTGTACAAATTCAATGAAGAAGAAGCTTGAAGTCAATAGAGAACAACTACAAGCTTGAATCTAATGTCTTTACTTTGATTTTGGAGTTGGATGTTGAATTTGCTAATGAACTTGGGCTTGGAATTTTAATTTCCCTTTCCACTCGCCATTAATGCTAAAACTAGAGTTAGGTAGGGATTTATGAAGAGATGAGGAGAAGGGGTTGGAACTTAGGTTTAATAGGCTAAACCAAACCAAAGTCCAAAGCGGGAAAAGTTAGTGAAATTCTACTAACCCCAAACGTATCAAAGTTTATACTTAAAAAGATTGTAAACGGCATTTCGAACTCAATGGAAGTGGTCTCGGGTCCTAATTTGACCGTTTACAAAAAGTTTCTTTTCGGACCAATATCCGATTAACGACAAAATATTTAAATAAAATATTTAAATATAAAATCGATAAATATGCGGGTTGTTACAGACTCTCCTCCTTAAAGAAATTGCGTCCCCGCAATATATAAGATGGAAATAAAAAGTAACAACCATAAAAGCATATTAACACAAAAGAAATTTGAAATAGGAAGTTCACCTCAAAGAGCAGGGGTAAGCAAGTCCGGATGTGTTCGCTCGATGAATTCTCTGGATTCCCAAGAGCAATCCTTAAGATTTGAGGACCATTGAACCTTCACAAGCGGAACATCTTTATTTCGAAGTCGTTTGACCTCCGAAGCAATAATTCGAATAAGATGCTGCTTGTAAGTTAAATTTGGTGAAACTTCAATTTCTTCCACAATACCAGGCTCAAGAATAGAATTGGAATCTCGAAGGCATTTTCGTAATTGAGAAACGTGAAACACGTCATGCATGGCAGAAAACTGAGCCGGTAATAAAAGGCGATAAGCCATGGAACCAATACGTTCAGTGATAGGAAATGGCCTAATATATCGAGGCGCTAACTTTCCCGACCGACTGAAACGTACAACACCTTTCATAGGTGAAACACGAATAAAAACAAGATCTCCAACAGAAAATTCTAATTTCCTTCTTCGATTATCGGCATAGGATTTTTGTCTACTCTGGGCTTCTTTCATCCTATGTCGAATAAGTTCAATTTTTTCTGTGGAATCACGAATAAAGTCTGGACCTAAAACCAGCCTCGCACTGGCCTCAAGCCAACAAGAAGGAGATTGGCATGGCCTTCCGTAGAGTGCCTCTAAAGGTGCCATACCAATACTAGATTGGAAGCTATTGTTATAGGAAAATTCGACAAGTGAAATATGATCTTCCCAACTTCCACCAAAATCAAGCACACAAGCTCGAAGAAGATCTTCAAGAGTTTGATTCACACGCTCGGTTTGTCCATCAGACTGGGGGTGATAAGCAGTGCTAAAATTAAGCTTCGTTCCTAAAGCTTTTTGAAGACTCTTCCAAAATCCACTAGTAAACAATGGATCTCGATCGCTAACAATAGAAGTAGGAACTCCATGCAATTTAACAATTTCTTTGATAAAGAGTTTGGCTAAAAGAGGAACGGTTTGGTTAGATCGAACGTGAATAAAATGGGCGGATTTAGTAAGTCTATCAACGATCACCCATAAGCTATTATGACCCGAACGAGAACGAGGAAGGCCATCTATAAAATCCATGGAAATTTGGTCCCACTACCAAATTGGAATTTCTAAATGTTGCAATAACCCACCAGGCCTTTGATGTTCGGCCTTGACAAGTTGGCAAGTCATGCAACACTTAACAAAGTTAGCAATATCAGATTTGATTCCCTCCCAATAATAAAGTTGCTTCATATCAGCGTACATTTTACTACTACCCGGATGAATGGTGAATTTAGAACGATGGGAATCTTCTAAAATATCTTTACGAAGATCACCAATATTTGGTATGATAAGTCTACCAAATTTTGGAATGCCGCCACGAGAATCAATATCAAAGTCTTTCAAACTTTCAATATCAATTTTATCCTTAACATTTTGGCCAAGAAGAGCGAATTTAGGATCTAGCCCTTGAGCTTCAAGAGTGCGGTCTAAAAGAGAAGGATGAGCCTCAAGGCTACATAAAACAAGTGATGAGCATAAATCGGATACGCGCTCTCGAATCTCACAAGTGGATATAATCTCGAGATCGTTCCATTCGGATATCATCATAGAAACAACTTCTTGTTGTTTACGGCTAAGAGCATCGGCGACACGATTACCCTTACCGGGGGTATAAAGAATATCAAGATCATAAGGTGCAAGGAACTCAAGCCAACGCTGTTGACGCAAATTAAGTTCCTTTTGAGAAAATAAATATTTCAAAGACTTATGATCCGTGTAAAGAATAAATTTCTCTCCCAATAGATAATGACGCCAAATTCGAAGGGCGAAAACAATAGCCGCGAGTTCTAAATCGTGTGTGGAATATCTAATCTCGGCCGACTTCAGTTGCCTAGAAGCATAAGCAATAACACGTTCTTTTTGCATAAGAACGGCACCCAAACCAACGTGACTAGCATCAGTATAAACAAAAAAATCTTGATTCCCCTCGGGAATAACAAGAATAGGAGCATCGGAAAGGAGTTCTTTCAATTTCTGAAAAGAGGCTTCACATTTGTCCGACCAAATGTATTTAACTCCCTTCTTAGTCAAGCCAGTGAGAGGCCTGGCAATCTTAGAAAAGTCTTTAATGAAACGACGGTAATAACCCGCTAATCCGAGAAAACTACGAATCTCTGTCACACTCTCCGGTCTCTTCCAATCTTGAATCGCTTCAATCTTTGAAGGATCCACGGAAATTCCCGATTCGGAAATAATATGACCGAGAAACTTCACATGAGATTGCCAAAAGTGGCATTTAGAAAATTTCGCCCTTAATTGATTACTCCTAAGAGTTTCCAATACAATCCGAAGATGCTTTTCATGCTCCTCCTCGGTTTTAGAATACACAAGGATATCATCAATGAAGATGAGAACAAACCGATCGAGGAAAGCCTTGAAAACTCGATTCATGAGGTCAACGAAGTAAGCCGGAGCATTCGTTAAACCAAATGGCATAACAAGCCATTCATAAGATCCATAACGAGTACTGAACGATGTCAAAGGAATACTATCCTCAGCAATACGAAGCTGATGAAAACCGGTAGTCAAGTCCAACTGTGAAAAGACCCTAGCTCCGCTAAGCTGATCAAACAGATCGTCAATTCGAGGTAAAGGATATTTATTTTTAATAGTCAGATCGTTAAGCTTGCGATAGTCAACGCAAAGCCTAAGCGTACCGTCGGATTTCTTCACGAAAATAGCCGAAGCTCCCTAAGGCGAGGAGCTAGAGCGAATAAATTGCTTCGTCTCCAATTCAGATAATTATTTGCACATCTCCTCATTTTCCTTATTAGAAATGCGATAAGGAGGACGAGTAATAGGTTGAGCTTCAGGGGTAAGATTAATTCTGAACTCAATTGCTCGTTTAGGTGGTAAACCTAAAACGGGATCAAATATGTCGGAAAATTCACAAACGACGTGAATTCGAGAAATGACATCTTCCTCATCATCATCATCATCATTATCATGAGGATTTAAAGAATATAAAAATGAAGTCAACGCAGAATCCGAATCTTTAAGAATAATAGAAATCTGATTTACAGATTGCGGATGCCGGAGATAAATAGTCCGCTCAGGACATAGGATATGAGCTTCATAACGATTAAGCCAATCCATTCCCAAAATCATTCCAAATCCTAGGTAACGCATAACATGCAAATCGGCTAGGAATGGAAAGTCACATAAAATAATCTCCACATTTTTACAAAGCAAACTAAGAGTTGCGGATCCACCAACAGGATCCGCAATTCTCAAGGAAGTCATTAAAGCATCAACATTTAAAGAGAAAGTGTCGACAAGTTCCTTTGATATAAAAGAATGGGATGCACCTGTATCAAAGAGAACTCTAATAGGTTGATCGTGAAATAAAATAATACCATCAAGAATGGAATGAGAAATACCTTGGCCACGAGATGTGTTGCCAGGGGCTTGAGCCACGTTTAACTTTCCCTCCTTTTTGCCTTCACGTTTGAGGCATTGATGTATGTAATGATCCGGGCTCTTACAATAGCGACAAGATTTGGGCTTAGAGCACTTATTCGCAAAATGATCCCCAGATCCACAGTTGAAGCATCTCGCACCACTAGGAGAAGGAGACTTTACCGCAGGGGTTGCATGCTTACCCTTTTTGTTGGGATAAGGGCCTTTGAATTTACTGGGCCTCTTTTTGTTGTTGAAGTTGGGTTTGGAAGCTACTACCTCAACATCACTTTCTTTATCAGCCTCTTCCAAACGAAGAGTGATATCTATAAGTTGTTCGAAAGGAACTTCTAACTTTAGAAGTAATGGCTTCTTGAGGCTTTTGTTTAAGCCATAAACGAACCTATGGTTCTTCTTCAATGGGGTGTTGATGTATTCAACCCCATATTTGGAAAGCGACTCAAAGGCTGCGACATAATCAGTCACAGAGGACTCACCTTGAACAAGGTCTATAAAGCGTCGAGCCAGAGTTACCTTCTCTGCTTCTAGTACAAATTTTAACTCGAAGCGTGTCCGGAATTGCTCCCAGGTAAAGTCCTCTTCGTTGACATCAGAAATAAGAAGTTCATACCAGTCCAATGCTCTCTCTTGGAGCATACTGGAAGCCACCTAAACACGGTGAAGATCGACGAGATTCATGCGAATGAAGATTCGATCGCAGGTCCTCAACCAAGCCTGGACCTCGATGATAGTTTCAGAACCTTTAAATGGCTTCCCACCCAGGTTGGTGTAATCATTGCACAAACGTGCATACCCAGATTTAGGGTGAGTAGGTTCCGGATTAGAACCAGCTGCTTGAGCATTCGTGACAAGGTCAAGAAGTTGCTGGGTAGTCATAAAAACTCCATCTTGGTGTGGAGCACTAGATGGTCCAGCTCTGGGACAACCAGGTCTAACCATTTCTCTTCCTTAAGAAAGAAAGAAGAGAAAAAAGAAGATTATTCACTAATGAATATCAAGCAATCTTGCTAGATAAAATAAGGAATCATAAAGGATATATGATGAATCGGTACGACGACTCGAATTAATCCTAAGACATAACTCCTAAGGTGGACTTAGGACGATGATCCTTGTTAAGTTATTCTACATTGTTCCAAAATTTGGCCCTGATACCAAGGTGTGACGCCCCACCTCTATACCCACGCTAGCCAAGAACACTACGGTGTAGTGCTATCAACTAGCACGGAGAAAAATGCTGTTGAGGAGCGACCATCCATGTGATAGCTTATCACACGGTGGCTATAAATAATATTCGGAAACAAACATAGAAATAAGCATAACACAAATCAGTCACAGACATCCATATCACAAAGGCGGAAGAAGATATGAATATATAACTAACACATGAAAGTGTACGTCAGAGTAGTGGTCAAAAAGATCCACAATAATACAAAAGAATAGCAACACGTGCTATACAAAAGAATAAAACTATGAGTCTATATCTCAAGTGTATACAACAAAAACTGCTAATCTAAATAGTTAGCCAAAAGTCAGAGTAGCAAATCCCGGGAAGAAGCTAAGCAGAAGCACCTGTAACATCTCGGCCTGACCCGAGTATTATTTAAGAAAATAATAAACGGGTCAGTCTAGCTATAAATATCAGATGACATGGTATAAAATAAAAGATATGGCATAAACATAAAATATCGACACTGACATACTACTATAAGTATGCAAATGATGATCAACAGAAGATCAATCAATAAGAGATAAATCGATATCACAAGAGTCTTCCCAAAGATCCAAAGAGGGCATCATACCCTAAACTTGTACTCATAACATGTCAATGACATAAATTCCAGAAATCAACACAAGAAATTCAGAAATCACAGAAAAAGGGAAAGAGGCCTATCACATGATGGTCCGAAGACCATGGGGAGCTACCCCATATGGGTGAGTCGGAATCACCCAGATGAGGTCTAGGCTAACCAAAAAGCAAAAAGGTATGTGTGAGTGGAATGACACAAATGGTGTCTAGCCTAACCTCGTAACAAAAAGGTATGTGTGATTGGAGTCACATAAATGGTGTCTAGACTAACCTTGCGGACAAAGAGATATGTGTGAGTCGGAATCACACCCATGAGGTCTAGTCTAACCTTGCAAACAAAGAGACATCGCACAATTGCTAGTCTAAATCATAAAATGATCGTCATGATCAACGAGAAGTGTAAATTACACTAAGCTAGTAAATATAAAAGTTTATCTTCGTGTCCCATAACCACTTGCTTAACTTAAATATTTACGAACAAACTGTAAATCTTCACTAGAAAATTGTCACAAGAGGTTCAATCGAACAAGTCCAAGAATTAACCGACGAAGTGAACGCAAGCGTTTCATGCCACTTGTTTTACTAAGCCGTTTATTAGATTTCTCATCCGAGTGAGGTAAAGGTTTGTATATACTAGTAGATTGGAAAAATGGTTTATGAAAAGAGATTTGTTATTGAAAATAGAGTTGAAATCATTTTGTTGAAAGAGTTTTGATATTTACTACTAGTATTGAAACCTTCATATTTCTAAAGTTGTTATCCCACCTTTTTAGCAAGGCCGTGATACCATAAAATCGACCAAGAAGCCAAAGATAATTTGTCTCGAAGAATGGTCAACTCAGCATCTCAACAAAGCAAGTTCCGTTGAATGTTTTTCAGATAAGATCCCCTGCGGAGGGGGGGTCCAGGGGAGTGGCAACCCCCCAAGGTGGGGGTGCAGGGGCAACACCCCTGCTACGGAAACGAGCGACCTAACAGAGGCGGGCGACTTAAGGGACCCGCGACCTAACAAAAGCACAGGCCAAGCGACCTAACATTTTAAGGCCGAACGACCTAATTAAACTCGCGACCTAACAGGGTACACGACCTAAAGGTATAAAGGTCATGCGACCTAACTGTATTAAGGTCTAACGACCTAAAGGAAATAGGGTCACGCGACCTAGAGGGTTAAAGGTCCAACGACCTATAGTAAATAAGGTACAACGACCTAAGGGTCCACCCGACCTAGTGGAACACGCGACCTTAAGGGGGTATGCGACCTAACTCAGTCGAGCGACCTATCTGAAGGCCGACCTAAATCGAACTAGACCGAGCATTTCAAGGCCAAACGGCCTACGACCTACGACCTAGTGCCGAGCGACCTACGACCTAGTGCCGAGCGACCTACGACCTACGGCCTACGACTTAAGGGCAAACGAAATATGTAGGCCGAGACTTTTCCATGCGAACGACCTAGCATAGGCAGAACGACCTAACTGCAGTTTTTTGCCTAAAACACCAAAATTTGGGGTTTTTCACCAATCCAATCCAAACCAAATGCAAATGTACATGCTAAAGTGATGGAGAATCATTCCCAACAGTCCAATATAGTTATAGACTAGAATTGTGAGATAAAAATATCACCTTTGCACAAATTCAATGAAGAAGAAACTTGATGTCAATAGAGAAGCAACTACAAGCTTGAATCCAATGTCTTTACTTTGATTTTGGAGTTGGATGTTGAATTTGCGAATGAACTTGGGCTTGGAATTTTAATTTCCCTTTCCACTCGCCATTAATGCTAAAACTAGAGTTAAGTAGGAATTTATGAAGAGATGAGGAGAAGGGGTTGGAACTTAGGTTTAATAGGCAAAACCAACCCAAAGTCCAAAGCGGGAAAAGTTAGTGAAATTCTACTAACCCCAAACATATCAAAGTTTATACTTAAAAAGATTGTAAACGGCATTTCGAACTCAATGGAAGTGGTCTCGGGTCCTAATTTGACCGTTTGCAAAAAGTAGCTTTTCGGACCAATATCCGATTAACGACAAAATATTTAAATAAAATATTTAAATATAAAATCGATAAATATGCGGGTTGTTACAAAATGGGTTCCATCCCAAATGAAATTTAGAATAAAGATTTCCATGCTATTATGAAGTTTTAACAAAACTAGACACTTATCTTGATATCTTGATCTTGATACTCATGAGTCTTCAAACTTGATTTCTTCATCTTGATCTTTATACTGTATAGTCTTCAATAATCAATACCTTCCTTATATATATCCTGCATAATAACATTCATATATATCTAGAAAATAGTGTTAGTATATAAGTTATAATAAAATAAGTTACAGAGGTTGTTGACATCAAAACCGCTATCTCCAGTTCCTAACAATCTCCCCCTTTTTGATGATGACAACCTTATAAAATATACTTACCACTTCGATCATACCATAACTCCCCCTTACACCAACAACTCCCCCTTACTCCAAGCCTACTATTTTATATAACTTCTCTCCCTTTGTCATCAACAAAAAAAATAACCTATAAACCTTGAACTTAATAGAAAATGAGATAAACAAACATATGACATAAGAATAATAACTATGTATGAGTGAAATATAGCATCCTAAGTTAAATGGAATTTAAGATTTTTTACACCAAAGATTGTTTTTAGAAGAACATTAATTAAGATAACACTTATATACTAATAAACAAACCAATATACGATCAAGAAAGAGAAAAATGAAAAACGCTTAACAAGGACCCTTAACTATTGGTGATTTATGGACCGAATAATTTAGATAGTGGAGATAAAAGATTTCATGTTGTTCAACCAAGTTCCCATTAGCGTCAAAAAGGACCTCTCCAACGCAAATCACGCCATCGTCTTCGTCCAGATGAACATCTGGATTCGGCAAAGGATGTTCTTCTTCTTGATCCTCTTGTGGTTCATCTAGAGGCTCTTCTTCTTCAGAATCCATGAATTGTGATGATTTTTCGATGACAATGGGATTGGCATGGTTATCCATAAGGAAGTTTTGTAAATTCCTACGGATTCTGCCTTGCCTATCTTGTTCTCTAGCCATTCATTATTGACTCAATTGAATTTCCATCACCATTTGAAGCAAATCTTTCATCTGCACTTGTAATTTGATGACTCGTACGTGTGTGGAATGTTGAAAAGGACAAGAATGAGGAGAAATAGGTGAAGAAGGTTCATTATTAAAGGAGGAAGCCATTAATTTACTGTTTTAGAAGTTTATTACAGAGAACAGAGCAGAGAAAAGGAGTAAAAGTCAAAATATATAACCAAATAACTTCTTTTAGAGGGAAATTTAAATTTGAAAATCTCGACCTGTATGTCAACATAAGGAGATGGGTCATATCGACATGCCCAGTTCAATTTTTGAGAAATTTTTATTTATATTAATTATTAACTATACTTGTATTAGTTATAATTTATATTTTATTTAATGAATATATACCCAGTTTTCTTCTAAATTTAGTAAAGTTTTGTTCATTTAATGGTTTGGTTAATATATTAGAAATTTGTTTTTCAGTATTAATATATTCAAGAGTTATGACTTCTTTACTTATATTATCTCTAATAAAATGATGTTTAATATCTACATATTTTTTTCTAGCATGATGAGTTATATTTTTGTATAGGTTTATTGCACTAGTATTATCATAATAAATTGTATAGCTAATCCAAAATCTTTTAAAGTTTGTTGCGTATATATAACTTGAGAACAAGCCAAAGCAGCATATATATATATATATATATATATATATATATTCTACTTCAATTGTTGACAAGGATACAGTGTTTTGCTTCTTACTTAACTAGGAAACCAGAGAATGCCCTAGAAAGTGACAAGTTCCACTTGCACTTTTTCGGTCTGATTTACAACTAGCGTAATCAGCATCATAATATGATATTAAATCAAGTACATCTTTTTTAGGGTAAAATAAACCATAATCTAAAGTATGTTTTACATATCTTAATATTCTTTTAACAGCTTTTAAGTGAGTTTCTTTAGGTTGAGATTGGTATCTTGCACAGAGACAGACACTATGCATGATGTTCGGATGACTTTCTGTTATATAAAGCAGCGAACCAATCATTCCCCTATATAATTTTTGATCAACATCTTTTAGTTTATCTTCTTTACTTAAAGCTACATTAATTGTCATTGGAGTTGGTTTCCCACTAGAACTGGTCAACCCAAATTTATTAATTAAATCCTTAGCATATTTTTCTTGACTAATGAAAATTCCTTGATCTAATTGTTTGATTTGAAGTCCTAAGAAGAAACTTAGTTCTCACATATGACTCATTTCAAATTCTTTAGTCATTATATCTGAAAATTCTTTATTCATTATGTTATTAGTTGACCCAGATATTATATTATCTACATATATTTGTACTAATCGAATGCCATTTTTGTTTCTTTTAAGAGTTGTATCTATGTTACCAATTTCGAAACTATATTGTAGCAAATAAGATCTTAGTCTTTCATGAATGGCTCTAGGAGCTTGTTTCAGACCATATAAACTTTCTTTAATTTATGTACATGATTGGAAATTTATTATCTTCAAAAAGTGGAGGTTGTTCAACACAAACATCTTCTTTTACAAAACCATTTAGAAAAGCACTTTTAACATCCATTTGATATAACTTGAAATTATTGTAGTTTGCAAAAGCAAGTAGAATCATGGTAGCTTCTAGTCTTCCTACGGGTGCAAAGGTTTCGTCATAATCAATTCCTTCTTCATGACAAATAACCTTGCGCGACTAAACGAGCTTTATTTCTTACGACCTCATCAAGATCATTCATTTTATTTTTATAAACTCATTTTGTCCAATTATACTTATATCCTCAGGTCTAGGAACAAGTTCCCAAACATCATTTCTGGTGAGCTGATTCAATTCTTCTTGCATAGCAAGAATCTATGAATCATCAGATGATGCTTTCTTTGGATTTTTAGGTTCAATAGTTGATATAAAAGAAACGTTACTCATATTATTTAGTTGATTTCTTGTGTTAACTATAGGTTCAATATTTCCTAGTATATTTTCTACAAGATGATCTTTTAATAGCCTAATTCTTTTATTAGGTTGAATGATTCACAATTAGTTTCTTTAGGTTCATTATTTAAAGTTATAAAATCTTCTTCATCTTCCATTTGTACAGTATCTTTAAAATTTTCATCAAAAATATACATGCATTGTTTCTTTAATAGTGTTAGTTCTTAAATTATAAACTCTAAATGATTTACTTCTATTAGAATATCTGATAAAGATACATTTGTCGGATTTAGGTTCAAATTTATCTAAATTATCTTCTGTATTAAGAATAAAACACTTACTACCAAAAAATTTAAAATAAGCTACTATGGATTTCTTATTGTAAAGTAATTCATATGGTGTTTTATTAGTTAATGGTGCAATTAAAATCCTAGCTGATATATAACAAGCTGTAGCGACTACTTCAGCCCAAAAGATTTTAGGTAAGTTACTATTAGATAGCATTGTTCTAGCACACTCTTGAATCGTTCTATTCTTACGTTCTACCACTTTGTTTTGTTGTGGAGGTTTCTTGGAAAAGAGAAATTATGAGTAATTCCTTTTTGATAACAGAAATTCTCAAAATTTTCATTTTCAAATTCTCCATCGTAATCACTACGAATAGTTTTTATTTTAAAGAAAGTTCATTTTGAATTCTTTTAGCAAAATTCTTAAATAATTCAAAAGCATCACTTTTAAGTTTAATAAAAATTGTCCAAGTATATCTAGAATAATCATCTACAATTACAAAAACATATTTATTGTGATTAATTGATTGAACTTGAGATGGATCAAATAAATCTAAATGAAGTAATTCTAGAGGTTTAGAAGTAGAAATCATATTATTTAATTTAAATGAACTTTTCTTTAAGTTTTCCTAATTGGCAAGCATCACATATACTATCTACTTTAAAGTTTAACTTGGGAAAACCTCTAACTAAGTCAAGTTTTGATAACCAAGATAACAGTTTGAAATTCAAATGAATAAATCTTTTATGACAAATCCAAGGTCACTTGTATTAGCCAAAAGACATAAGTTTTCATTTGAAACTTTCATAGTAAGGATGTAAATGTTTTTCTTCCTAATTCCTTCAAAGATAATATTTGACTTATTATCTTCGATGTGACACTTATATTTTCCAAATTTAATTTTAAATCCTTTATCACATAGTTGACTTATACTAAGCAAATTATGTTTTAAATTCCTAACTAGCAAAACATCAGAAATAAGAGGAGTTTTAGAATTACTGACATTGCCATTGCCAATCGTATATCCTTTTGATTTATCTCCAAAGTTGACCAATCCACCATCTTAGTATATAATGTCATGAGTATCTCGGGATTCTAGTCATATGCCTTGAACAGCCACTATCAAGTATCCATTTATCTTTTTCAATTTGCACAGTTTGTCCATTGGTTGTTGATTCTTCAAAAGCCATGTAACATGTATGTTCCTGCATAACAAACCAATTCTAGACTTATGATACTTTGATAAAATGCATATTCAAACTAGTGTTACAAAAATTTACTAAAAAAATGCCATTTTCAACTATTCAAGTTTCAGATTATGAAAACTATGAAAACCTATGCTCTGATACAAATTGAAAGCGAGTGCGGATGGATCTTAAGGCTAATTTGACACTAGAAGGGGGGTGAATAGTGTTTAATGGATTCTAAGACTTATATGGACAAAATTGAAATTATGACACACAAAAAATGTAGAACTTAATCATGGAACAATCACGGAATCAAACACAGATGCAGGAAGTAAATAAAAAGCAGAAAAAGGAAAGATTACATCGGATTTTATACTGGTTCGGAGTTACCTTACGTCTAGTCCTGCACCAAGGCAAACACCTCGTACAGATTTTTATTATACCAACGTCGAGATTGCAATCCTCAATTTCTAAAGGCCGTGAGGTACCCTTCTGTCTTTAAGTCCGAGGCAAACTCTCTTGATTTAAAGGACACAAGATCACCCAATTGATTTCCAAGCATAACCACACCTTATAGAGAGACTCGATAAACTTTTGATTACAAATTGATCCTATAACTCTAAATAGCACTTTGAGCTTTGAGAGAGGGCAGAGAATCAGACAAGAATGAGATTATAATTTGATTTACTTGAGAATTCGGCAGAATTTTGGCATGATCTTAAAAATATGAAAATTTTAGAATATGGATTTGTAGAGAAGGAGTGAAGAAAATAAGAAATTAGTTTTTAAAAAAAATTCTTTTGTGAAGGTTATTTATAGACCAGTAACGGTCATAACTATTCGTGAAGAGATTTAAACGAATAGACATTTCTTTTGAAAATTGAAACTTTTGAATTTAGCGGCCACCATGTCAACATGAGGTATCCCATGATGTCGACATCCCTTAGTTAAAAACAATGTAAAATTTGTTTTGAAAATGGTATTTGAAAGGAAAACAAGATGATATGATTCGAAAGTAAAATAAACCAGTTTTCCTATGTTTTAAAATAAAGAAGAATAGAAAAATATTTTTTTAGAATATGAATATATATAAATTTGATTTTAAATCTCAAGTATATATATTATAAAAGAATTTTTAAAAATCGAAAGATATTCAAAAACAAACGAAGTTTAAAGCAAGAGTTTATTTAAAAACAAAAACAAAGAATATTTTAAGGCTAAAAGATCTTTTTGAAAATCATTTGAAAAGATAATTTTTAAAGCTAAAATATTTTGAAAAGCAGTTTTGAAAATAATTTTAAAAAACCATTTTGAAGTAGTTTTGCAAGCCTCTTTCTGCAGAATATTTCATCATCAGGACTTGAGAACATGTACAAAATCTGGATGTTCGTAGGTTTGTAAGCCATCTATCGTAGGTTTGTAAGCTACTTGTCGTGGATTTGTAAGCCACTAGAAATGGGTTCCATCCCAAATGAAATTTGGAATAAATATTTCCGTGCTATTATGAAGTTTTAACAAAACTGGACACTTATCTTGAAATCTTGTTCTTAATACTCATAAGTCTTCAAACTTGATTTCTTCATTCTTGATCTTTATACTGTACTGTCTTTAATAATCAGTACTTGCCTTATATATTTCCTGCATAATAACATTCATATATATCTAGACAATGGTGTTAGTATATAAGTTATAATAAAATAAGGTACAAAGGTTATTGTCATCAAAACCACTATCTCCAGTTCCTAAAATTAGTATGGCCCAGAATCCCATTAGCATACTCTGAAATGAGAAAGACTTCTCATTTTGATTAGTGTTGTACGTTCTTTTGTATCTCATTATCTATTTATAGCAAACTAACTAAAAGGAGAAACTTATCCCTCTTTCAAACCTAAATTATAATTCTCAATTCTCTATAAATTAAGTAGTAATCTTTAGAAGCAAATCACTTTCAGGTATAGGAATCTAAACACTAGTTTTCCTTTCCTAGAGATTTAAAGTCGGTTTATAGTGTTGAATTTGATCTCTTTTGCTATATAATAAAATACTTCTAGGTTTTTAGGATGAACTTTCATGTTTTTGTATATTCTCTATCAAATTCAAGAATAAAGGTGAGTTTAAAACTCACAACTACCTCTACTCAGAATTCATTTATTGATTTAATTGTTTGGATGAATTATTGATTCAATTAAACTCAAATTTGTTATGTACTATATATTTGGTTGTCATATTCATTGTTAGCTAAAAACCCAAGACTTTAATCTCTTATAGCATCAATTCCATGATGTTGTGGGCTTGCATGCCTCATAATTCGAAATACCAGAAGCCAATAGAAGCTGTAGTTCGAAATCGTCAGAAACAGACCATCTGGACCTATAGATACTGCCTGGAACACATTTTAGGTGGCGCCACTGGTCCGCTTGGACTGGTGCACCGGTCGGCCTGGAATGTGTTCAAGGTTGTGCCGTGCAACCTCCCAAGAGCCCAATTTACTCCTTCTTTTTGCTTAGTTGCTTCTCGATGTTAAAGACATGTTTTATTGCCAGTATGTGATGATTTGGATGCATATACTTTAGATTTAAATGGTGGAATTGGTAAATTCATTTTGATGATATAACTCCATAGAAATATTACTTCGTTTATATATTGTTACGGATGACCTTGCACACAAGTTTATTTCACAATTCCAACTAGTGATTTCAATAGAACAATTTCTAAAGCAAACTGTTTTCCAGATCATATCAAGTACGAATATATAATTTCTACAAAGGTTATTGAAATCTATTTAAATACATATAAAAGATATTTAATTATAATATCAATGATTTTAAATTGGTTTAGAACAATGGGTTTGAAAGTATATTTATAAATACCGATGTATAAATTTATAAAGGCTTTCTAATATACATGTATTTATTCTAGTTTATATAATAATAGTTTCAAGAAGGATGTCAAAGTAAATTACCTTTAAAATTTCACAACATCCATCGGATGAGAAATCGATTTAAACGGTTTAATAAAACGAGTTGTATGAAACGCTCACGTTTGTTTATTGGTTAATTCTTGGACTTGTTTGAATGAACATTTATTTTGCACAAGTGGGATTTTATAATCACTTAGTAAATAATTAAACAACATTAAGTGGTTATGGGACATTTCGCAATACTTATCTAGTTACTATTTGGTAGTAGATCACACTTATCGAGTGAAGTTTGCTAACTTATAGTAAACATTTGATTAAACCCAAGTGGTTATGAGACATGCGGTCGTTATTTGAGTGATTACTTGTGGAAAGTATATAACACTTATTCACCAAGTTTTGACTTGTCCTTAGGTGTTCTATTTATGTGGATTTTATAGGTTTTCAATCTATATGGTGTTACTTGTTTATGAATAAGTTATGACTTGCGATGTGCTTGTATCTTGGGCTGACATGCGATGGACTTATCTATTAGGCTTGCTATTAATTACGACGAGCGATGTGCTCGTATCCGGTGTTGACTTGCATTGCGCTTCTTTTATAGTCAACTAAAGAAGTGCTTATTTACCTACATGCAAAGTGAACCCCGATGATAATTAACTAGCTAAGTGCTTAGTTAATTACATGTGAGGTGCACGATGATGATTATTGACTTGCGAGGTGCTTATCCTTTACTTGCATTTATAATTGTGAATTTCTATGCTATTATGGATATTATCACTATGATGTTTAGTTGTGAATGAGCACAATTAACTTTTAATCATGGAATTTTATATTAAGTATTAAGTAAATTAGTGAAGAACAACTATGATATTTTATCCTTGATGTTTATGCATTCTATTATTATTATGAACTAACCTTTTATGATAATTACAGATAGTCTAAGCCGGATGTTATTTTAATGCCCGAGTAAGACCAAGGTTTGGTAGGTAGTAGGGACTTTTGACTTTGGACTTGGGCTTGCTTCGGTAGAAGTTTATGCTAGTTAACTTCGTATGCCCTTAGTTCATTTTGAGATGTTCACTTATGTATTGATGAATAGTATTTGAGATGTAGACTCATTTTGTACTTGGTGATGTACCTTAGTCCTTATGCGTAGGGGTTTATGTGAGTCTAGTTCAATTCTTAATTGACTCTCTTTATGTTATATATGATATGTCATGTATTATGTTTATCGTTGCCATCTATGATTCTATGTCTATGATGTTTTATATTGTTCCTAATCATAATAAGCCATTATATTATTGTTTAGTGCCTAAATTGTATACATTGAATTCCTCTCCACAAAGAGAATAAATTCATAAAATTCAATGTATTCGATATTCATCGAAAGTAATATTCTATATAGTCGCTCCTAAACAGCCTTATTCTCCACATTAGCAAATGATATTACTTATTAATATCCTTTGTTAATGAGGGCATAAAGGGGGGACGTTACATATATTGTTAATGATGCTCTAACATAATAATTACATGTAATATTTATGTCTCATTGGTGCTACATTTAAATGGAAAATTAGATGCAATGACCCAGAATTCCGTCATTCGATATTCGTATATTTAATTGATTTTAAATATTCACAAGTTAATTTTAATAAGGTGAATAGATTTTATTTTGAATATCTGGATTTAATTGGATAATTAAATTATCAATTTAATATTTGAAATTGTTAAAATAATTGATATTTGAATTTAAAGTGAATAAAAATGAATTACAAAGTTGAAATAAATTCTATTTGGATTAGAATGATGTTAGAGATTTAAAAACGTTAAAGTGATGATTTTCGAATTTAAAAGGATTTTAAAGTGATTTTGGAATTAAACATTTTATTAATTTTGTGAATTGTAAAGGAACTGAAATTATTTTGAATAAATAAATATTATAATTTTTATGAAACGACCCTGACTTGACCTTCGAAAATCGGCACCGAATACGACACTTGTATTCCAATGCCGCAGATCCAAACGTCGAATATGGTTCGCCGGAGCTTATAACACAATTAAGTAAACAATATAGCGGAAGAAAAAGGAATGAATATCATTGATATACAACATTCGATACAACAATGATACAATATGAATCAATATCAGAGATACAAGATAACAACGCTACAGCGGAAAACTCAATAAACTGGCAGCGGAAACAAACAGAACTTGAAACTCCATAAGAAACACCAATATCAGCAATCTCCATAGATAGCTCGAACCACCATCAAGTTGCACCAAGCTGAGCAAGCCCAGTCCATGAATTCGAAGACTCCAAAGAATTCCAAAGAGAAAGCTAAAAGCTACAGAATCGATATCTATATCTACTATCTGAAAAACCCAACTCTAGACTGCCCGTGTGGAAAATTGTGGGCACCCAGAGTTTAGGAAGGGAACAATAAATTCCAGGTCAGTCATGGGACTGGTATGAGCAAAAAAATAGTTTTATCTTTTAAAACAAATAAAAGAATTAAAATTTGAAATCCGCAATGCTTTTTAGAAAATGAAACTACCATAAGGCCTCCTGCCACACACACCATGCAAACGCAGAATTGGAGGAGATTTCTCCTTATCATAGTCAAATATGCTTGATACGCGAAAAACATTTTGATATTATTATTAGTGCATAGTGAAAAATATTTCGAAAGTATAATATTAATCTTAGCCAGCATAGACATTCCGAACTATGCCTACTATAGCTACCATGTTCAATAGCAGGTTACCACCACATTCCATGGCAGGTTATACAACTAAAACCGTACAGAGCACGTATTGTTTCTTTGGGTTTTCCAACAAATGGTCAGGCCAAGGAACTTTCCATTGCCACATGGGTACGCCTCTGGAGGGACGTCCCGAGAACCTACCCGGCTCTCTGCTAACACAAGGCCGGCTACCCCCTTTCCGGGGAATAAAACCTAAGATATGCCACCCCCGGTCCTTTGGGACCTTTAACCGAGGATCCTCAATACCAACAACATCACATAGTAATAAATATACTACAGTGCCCACCTGAGTAAATATCTGGGCTCCATGCCATGATACCACTCTTTTCCAGAAGCAATGGTCATACCCTAGGGGGGCTACCACTGAAACCTTGCTGCATCTTTCCTGTTTTGACCATTACCGAGTTGTGAGGCTCAACGAAGTCTCCTCCGCAAAGCTACGCCTTTCACAAAAGTCATGCTTTGATCAACAAATGATCAGCAGCACTTCATATGCCACATTACCAAATTGGGAGTGTATCACTAGTAACCATCAACTACATAACCTCTGAGCTCGTACGTCTCAGAGAAGGGTGTTAAGCTAAGAGAATAAATCTCCGCCACCAAACAGAAATGTATTTGATAGAAATCGGTTTTACATCTCAAAATGTAACGTCGGACACACATCCATACAAGTCCGTTTCGGGATCGAACGGAACCGAAGGCACTTCCAAAGAAGCCCTTGCAATTCGGATAATTTCTAATCACGTCCGGATTCCCCATCACAAAGGATGATCAAATCTCTATACCGGGGACCAATCGGTGCAGAGACATTTGACAGGTCATCCTTTCGTTTTCGAAAGTATCCGGTCTTCACCACCGATCTTCAAATGCTATCCATATCGTCGTATCATTATTCGGAATAGGTTATATGACACAAGGTCCATTCCCAGCTAAACCGAATAATGAGCGTAATGTTTAAAAACATATGGATAATGGGATTTTAGTTAAGTCACAACTTTAAAACCCAAAACTTTTCTTTTAAATGGTTTAAACGAATTACCCTTTACAAATCTTTTAAACAAAAAGATTTTCTTTCAAAAACTTTTCAATGGTTTAAACAATTTCCACACTTTAATCTTTTAAACAAAAGATTCATTTTTTTTTAAAACCCCTTTCAATTTAAAACAAGGTTCACAATCTTGAACAAAGATTTATTCATAGCCTTTCAAAAACAATCCCATTTCGAGTTGGATTAACTCATCCGGTCTTTAAATTAAAGATTCATTTTATAGCTTTCAAAATCATTTTCAAAGATTCATTCATAACTTTCAAAACAATTCCCGTTTCAAATCTTTTATATATAAAAGATACACCATTTACAAATCCTCTTAAATTTCAAAATAGGGTTCAATTATCTTTCACAAAGATTCAATTATAGCTTTCAAAACCATTTCCAAAACCGTTTGGTTTTAAAATTCAACCTTAAAAACCATTTCAAAATATTAAATTCAAATATATGTGACTTAACTGATTTCCTCGTGAAATCCATATTTGTGTGTGTATAGTGTGGTCCAGGGGTTCTACACAATAATAGTGCAACAACATCAATCATTATAGTCCAAATACAGCAATATCAATAAGCGGTATAAACTATAACGCTTATATCAGACAAGCGGTACAAACCAATTGTAACGCTTATCTTTCATTCACAAATCACTGATGTATATATCACAGATAATAATTTACATTACAGATAATTAATTTCATCACAGAATAAATTACATCACAATTCACAAAATAAAATAATTCACATCACATATTATCACAAATCAGGGACATCAATCAATTCAAAGCACTTCATAGAATCCGAAGATCCATGAGTAAGATCAGTTAATTATCTGATTTGTTTAAATCTGATTAATTACTTATGAATAAATTTCTAATCCTGGTTAATTAATCATTAATTAATTTCAAACTATTTTGATTAATTACTCTTTAATCATTAATTAACCTTTAATTAATAATAATCCTCTGATTAATTAGTCTTAATTAATAAATTAATTCTTAATTAATTGTCCTTAATTAAAATAAATGATTATTCCCAATCGTTTTCATAAATTAATTAACCTTTATTTATTATGTTTTAATCAATAAATAAATTATCACTAATTACTATTGATTAAATCTTAATCACCATCATAAATTAAATCATTTCTTAATTAATTAATCTCATTAATTAGTTATTCTTTAAATTAATTTGCCTTTAATTACTTGATTCATTAATTATCCACCCTCAATTACTTTCATTAAGTAATCATTTTTAATTAATTTTTCATAAATTACTTGATTAACCAAATTTAAATCATTAATTAATTTATCTTAATTACTCTATTTAAGTAATTAACCTCAAATAATAAATTTCCTTTAACAAATATGTAGCTTAAACTTTGAAAGTTAATTAACAATTTAAAACATCCTTTATATTAATTAACTTCTTTAAATATTATTAAGTTTATTTAATATAAACTTTCAAATAGAAGTTTAGGTATATTAACCAATTTTAAAAAAACTTAGATAACATTTGATATAAAAAGGAAATTATTTAAACAAAATTTTTTAAAAAAAAATATGAATTCCTTAACTAATCATACAATTCCAAAACTGGTATAACCAATCATTATTTAATTTGGAAAAAGTTTAAAACTTAACTTAAATTTAAGAATTTGAAAACTCGATTTATTTATTTATTATTTTTCTCTTTTTTTCATAAAAAGCAAACCTCAAAATAAACCTCAAAACCACCTCAGGTCTTTACCCGAGCCCCAAACAGTTTTCCACGAGCAGTCACTCGAGTCATCGCCCTGTTTACTCGGATATTGCTTCGAGCCAAAAACCCTCCTTCTTTCCCCTTTCTTTTTAAACATTGCTTTAAATAAAAAGAATCCTGTTACCAAATTAAACATCTGGATTACACAGTACAAACTCGAGTAAAATCTTCAACTTCTCGTACTCGAATACTCAAGCCAACATCTCTTCTTCCCCAACGTTATAACCACCAGATACACCAATGCCTACGTGCACGTGCACAGGGTCTCCGATCACTTCCCTGATCCTCGACAAGTCGTCGATGATCCCTACCATAGCTACGACCACCCAACACCCATTAACGACGATGAATTCAAATTTTGAGTAAGTTGAACAAAAATTGGAATCATAAATTGTCGGAAAACCCTCCCATTCGACCATCTCCGGTAGGCTGCGACCACACCGCTTTGCCCAGACCCTCGCCAACGCCTCCTCCTCCTTTCCCCCCTTGAACGATCACCTCTCGTGCCCCAACACTGACGAATTTTTCCCCAAAAGTTCATCGACTAAACTAGGTTATTAAACCCTATTTCGTCTTCAATCCACTTCCATAATCATAAAAGAAATCATTGATCATTTTTCCTACAATCCTTATCACATCATCCTCGTCCCACAGCAAGCCTACCATTTTAGTTGATCATCGGGAATTTACCATTTTAACAATTTCGTTCAACTCGAAAATTCACCTTTATTACAACCTTTAAAATTTTGATTTTATTATCAAAATTCATATTTTTCCATTACAAATCTAGTGGTACGATCTAAACTTAAAATCATGATCATCAAATTTTTACTTATATTCGATTTTTCTACTGATTTTCCAATCTTCGAATTAATTACTCAATATAAATTTTCGAAACCAATTTTAAAATTGTCTTTTCATGATTACAATCTCTTTTCATTTAGAAGGCGAAACCTAAAATCGTTTTGATAGGATGATTTTTTCTTGATTTTCTTCTTTTTGAACAAGTTTTAAATACTGTTAATATATAAACAGAGACCTGTACTTATATGCACACAACCATAAATACATGCATATGCATACACATTCATACTTATATATACACAGATATACATGTAGATATATTATATTGAATCATCAATTGCCAAGGCATTTTCACCACATATATCAGAATCAAGAAGATGGGTTTTTAGAAATGAAATTTGCTCACCAGTATATGAAGAAAAGAGAACCCAGAGAAGAACAGAGACAGTGAGGCTTGGAATTGATTTAAACAGATTTTTGATCCTGGTGCTTTTGATGGTTATTAAGTTGAGATAGATCTGTGTAACGACCCAGAATTTTTAACCATTTAATTTGAAAATATTTAATTAATTTTAAATATTTAAATGATGGTTTGGATTGAATTTTCAATATAACTTTGAATATGACGATTTAATTTTAGAATTTAATCTATTGAAAGTTGGATAAAAGTTTGAATCTTCAGTTTAAGGCTGAAGAAAAATATTTCAAAGACTTGTAAAATTCATATTGATAATATTGAAGATTTTAGAAGCTTCAGAAATTTATTTGGAAGTGAATTGTTCAGTTTTGAAATCAAATCGTTTGAATCGATATTTAAAATAGCCGTCCGAGGCACAGTCTCGGAATTCGACGAAACCAGTTCCATTGGGTCCGTAATATTGAATTATTGCCGGATTTCAAATTTCGTATTTTTCTAAGTTGATATGTGAGCACACGGTGAGTAAACGCGTTGCAATTGAATTGGATTCAATTTAAAATTTAAATTTAAAACTTAGTCAAACATCACGTTTCGTTCCTAAAAGCATGCCTAAAATCGCGAAGGAGATCGTGCAAGCACGTTCTCTGCAAAATCACGATCTCTTGTCCCTCCCTCTTCTTTTTAAAACACGAGCAACGCAGAAAAAAATCAAATGGCCGATGAAAAAAAAAAATGAAAGATCTCTCGTTCAAATTTTAATGGCCGAAGCTCTCAGATTCAAACAAAATAAAAAAAATAAAAAAATCGCAAGCCTTCTCTCTTCTTTTCCAATTTCACAATCGAATTCCCAGAAAAAAAAAAAAGAAAAAAAAAAAAATGGCGCCGCGACCTGTAGGTGATATCGCGATTTGGGGAAGTTCGATTTCGAGCGAAATCGAAGTGGGGGGCCACGATCGCGTAGGCGGCTAGGGAATGGAGGCGCGTCACGACTTGGGGAGGCAGCGGCGATTCGAGTTGAACGTAGCGCACGCGCGTGCTAGCGCAAGGGGCGCGCGGCGATTTGATGGTGGGCAGTGGCGATGATGGGTAGCTGCGCGTAGGCCGAGGGAGTCGCGAGATTGAGACGCGTGTGCGCAGGTGTGGGGATGCGTGCAGATGGGCGACGAAGTCGCGATGCAGAGGGGGATGGCGTACGAGATGGCGGCGTCGCGATGGCGATAGACGCTGCTGACATTTGGGGATTTTTGACAGTAAGGTATTAAAATTTATCTTTGTTTTAAATTATTTAATAAATATATATTTATACAGAGAGAAAAAAAAAATAATAAATAAACAAAATATAAATAGTTAGGTTTAAACAGAAAGAATTTTTTTAGCATGAGTTTTAATTTACTAAGTTATATTATAAATAATTTATTAAGGTAATTAAAGTGGTTAATAAGCTTATTTAAAATTATCTAGTTATTAAAGATATTTTTAAAAAGGAAATTTAGTTTTAGATTTTAAATTATAATTGAAAAAAAAAATGAATTTAGATGCTTGTATATTTATGCAGTGGGAAAAATAATAATAATAAAGTAAATTTAGTTCCAAATGAGAAAATTTATTAAAGAAAATTTGTTTAATAAATTTATAAAAATAGTTTGAATTTAAGTTTTTTTGTTAAAACAAAGTATTAAAAAGAATTGTTTGAAACAATTTATTAAGAAGGGATTTAATTTTAAAAATTGTAACCTTTAGTTAAAATAAATTTATTAAACAAAGAAAATAATTTATTTAAGGAAAGATTAGTTGATTTAAAATATATAAAAAGAAAATTAGTATAAAATTTAAATGTTAGGTTAATTTACTAAAAGGAATTGATTTAAAATAAAAGCACCGATGAATCGAAATTATCAAATGAAAATTAACAGTTCGATTAATTCAAATATTAACAAACTGTATAATTATTTATACAAGGTATAAATGAAGAAAACAAGTTGAATGGGAAGTGGATTGCAAACGGGAATAAAGGTGAGAACTTCTCACTCAAAAAGGGTTTATTAAATTTTAAATAGTTATATTTAAAATTTGTTGATGGATTGATTGATTGTTTGCTTGATTGTGATAGTAGATATTTTAGGATATATCTATATATAGCAATATATATATATTGGCATATGTATATATTGCAGTTGATTGATTTCCCGCCTCGTATAGCGGATGAGACCCTATTGCGCCGTTAGTAAGCGGAATATTTTTTAAAATCCCATATACCGCGATATTCCACCTCGAAGTGGAATGGGTATTGTGCTAACTCTTTGGATGCAGGGAAACAGGTTGGAGGGATCCAACTGGACCCCTCACAAATATTTATTTGTTTATAAATATTTTTGATGATTGTGAATATCATATCGATATATGATATTTGTGTAGTGATTGACCAATTGATGCTGTGGCATCATCGGATTCGTTTTTAAAGTTAAAAATAATGATTTTTGATTTTAAAGGGATTTTTAAATCGATTTTCCAAATATATGTTTTTAGTAAAATTTTGAATTGATTCATTTTAAACCAAATTAAAAATTTAATTTTTGAAGTTATAGAATTTAAGATTTTTATAAAATAAAATCAAATTGAGATTTTTGGAAATAAATAGTTAAGTAAATTGAAATTGGTTTAAATTGGAATTTTTGAATTATTTAAAACAATGTATATAAAAGATTTTTAAATTGATTTTTATAAATTTAAAATGATTGGAATTATAAATTGAGTTTTTATAAATGTTATAAATAAAGTATAAATTGTTTTTATAAGTAAATGAAAATTTATAAATTTATAAAGTGTGAAGTTAGAAAATGTATAGATTTGTAAAACAAAAGTCTATAAGTAAATTTCTTATGAATTGGACCTTGTCATTTATGTGGAAGATAAATGGAATTTGCTAATAAATTGACTTTTGGTAAATAGAAGTTTATGAAATTATAAATGGGATTTATAAACGTTGTTTTATAAATCCGAAATCAAATCGAATTTGATAAGTTGGAAATAGGAAATTTATAAAGAAAACTTATAAGTAATAAGATTTATAATTGGTGAAGTTCAAAGGAACGATTTGTAAATAAATAAATTATAAGTACTTGACTTATAATATAAACCTTTGGTATTAAAAATTGAGTTGTATCAATTGAATTGGGTTAATAAACGAGATTTACAAAATCGAAGCTTTTAAATAGAAATGGAATTTATAACCGAAACCAATTGAATTTGATGAATTGAATATAGAAGTTTATAAAGAAGTTATATTAAAGAAGTTATATTCACGTTTTTGAACGGTAAATATATTATTGAATAAAATGGATATTTTTTTGAGGAAAGAATGTGTTAAAAAGAAATTAAAACGGTTTAAAGATATTTTAAAATGCATTGAGTATTGAGAACATAGATTTCAACATTTATTGTTGAGATAGACGTTTTCAAGAAATAGAAGGGAATGAGAACATAGATTTCAACATTTATTGATGAGATAGACGTTTTCGAGAAATAGAAGGAAATGGTGGACTATAACACTGTTGTTATAGTAAATGATTTCCGAAAGGAAATGTTTTATATAGTATTGGGATTTATATATCTATTTTAATTTCGAATCCCTATACTAGTGATTTTGGGTTGTCGTAACGATGTTTTACGCAACATTCGTTTTGACCCAAATAAATGTGAATAAAAGAATGATTTCCTTAAAGAATGAAATATATACTTGATTATGGTTTAAGTATATTGAATATTTTTCAAATTGTTGAAAATAAATAAGATTTGTGAATACTTATTTTTAGAATAAGTATGGAATTACTTTTCCAATATGAAATGGAATATTTTTAAGAATTTATCTTTTTGAAGATAAATTGGAATTTAAAAATAAAAATCTATTGAAACGGAAAATCAATAGAAAATATGAAATATAAATTCACTATAGAATTTATAAATGAAAAAGGGAAATTGGTTTCAAAATAAACATTGGTTTATTTTTGAAGTATTGAGATTTTATATCTAGTATAGATATTTTTGGAAAAATAAATAATTTGGAAAATTATTTGGAATCTGATGATGTGGCGCATCTTTATTGATAGTTAAATAACCGACTATCAATATTTACCCTTGAATGAGTAATTGCTGTGATTGCTTGAATTGGATGCCACACTTATTTTTTTTAAAATAAGCGCTCACTATTCGGGTTAACCGGGAAAGGACCATGGGGTCGTATAACCCATTCCGAATATGTGATACGTCGTTATGAATTGCATTCGAAGACCGGCGTTGAAGACCGGATATTTTCGAAAACGAAAAGGGTTTCTTGTTGATTGTCTCTGCACTGGCTGATCCCCGGTATAGAGATCTCCATAAGTGATGGGAAATCCGAACGTGATTAGAGATTATTCGGATTGCAAGGACTTCTTTGTAAGTGCCTTCGGTTCTGTTCGATCCCGGAACAGACTTGTATGGATTGTATGTCTGACATTACAAGTTGAGAAATAAAGCCGATTTCTTTCAAATATATTTCTATGGTGGCGGAGAATTTATTCTTTCAGCTTAACACCCTTCTCTGAGACGTACGAGCTCAGAGGTTATATAGTTGAAGTTATCAGCGATATATTCCCAGTTTGGTAATGTGACATGCTGAGTGATGCTGAAATGATCATTGTGTTGATTATTTGTGATAGGATCATTTATTTGATCGTCTATCTTAGTGATCATTGTGTTGATCATTTGTTGACCCAAAGCATGGCTTTTGTATAAAGTATGTTTTTGTGGACGTGACTTCGTCGAGCCTCACATCCCGGAAATGGTCAAAACAGGAAAAGATGCGGCAAGGTTATTAGGGGTTGCTGTAGCTCCCCTTAGGGTATGTGCATTTCCTTCTGGAAAGGGGTGGTATCATGGTATGGAGCCCAGATACTTACTCATGTTGAAAACACTCTATTTATTATGGTGTGATGTTGGATATCGAGCGCTCGGTTGAAAAGGTCCTAAAGGACCGGGGAATGGCGTGCTCGTGTCAGTAGTTACCCAGTTAAGGGGTAACCCGGCCTTGTGTTGGCAGAGTTCCGGTTTGGTTCTCGGGGGTGTCTTTCCAGAGGCATTCTCAGTGGCAATGGGAAGTTCCTTGGCCTGACCATTTGTTGGAAATCCAATTCCCAATACGAAACTTTTACGGTATTAGTTGTAGAACCTACTATTCACTTATGGTGGTCACCACTGTTTGGATAGTAGCTATAGTAGGCATAGTTCGAAATGTCTATGTTGGCTAAGATTTATATTCTACTTTCGAAATATTTCTCTACACTATGCACTAATAATAATATGAAATGTTCTTTAAATGCGTATCAAGCATCTTTGACTATCATAAGGAGAAATCTCCTCCGATTCTGCGTTTGCATTGTGTGTGTGTGCGGGAGGCCTTATGGTAGTCTCATTTTTAAAAAGCATTGCGAATTGAATTTAAAAATATTCCTCTATTTGATTTTAAAGTTAAATAAACTGTTTTGAGTTCTCACACCAGTCACATGACTGACTTGGAGTTTATTGTTTTCCTTCCTAAACTCTGGGTGCCCACCAATTTCCACACGGGCAGTCAAGAGTTAGGTTTATCAGGATATTCTGGATATTCAGGAGTTGCTGGAGGCAAGCTGGATGGCATGGCGTATTACTAGTTTATATAGTATTTCTTTTTCCGCTGCACTGTTGATGTTGTATGATGTTGTACACTCTGATGATATGATGTAATGTAATAACTGATATAGTTCTTTGTTTAAAGATTATTCATTTATTATTATATGTTGTTCCGCTGCGAATTGTGAGATTCTGATGTTGTTCTTTTTGTTCTGTTGTTTTCTTCTGTCCCGTTCTATTTTAAAATTCTTCTATCTTCTATTTTTAAAAATTCTCTGTTTTCTAAAAAAATCGTCTATCTTCTTTCCTCTCTATTTTCTATCTCTTCTCTCTTCTACCTCTTTCTTTTTCAAAAAAAAAAAACCCATAATGGTTCGGTTTTTCGGCAACGAAAAATCGCTTCCGTTACATTTGGTATCAGAGCTGATGGTTAAGCGACAACCATGGTTCTGTAGGGTCTTACTCGTTAGAGATAGAGTCAGCAGTACTCTAGAATGAATTTGAGTGTAATAATAGATATGAGCGCGTATTTGTTAGTGAATATAAAATTGTTTTTGAATTTGGTAAATAAGATATTTTTGCCCAAAACTATTTTGTATAGGAAAAAAAGAAAAAAAAAAGAAATGATTTTCTATGAACTATTGTAATATATGGTTGCATGATTGTTAGAAATGATACTATTGAATTATTATCATTAGTATATAAAATTAAATAAGAAATAAGATGGATTGAATTCTAAACTAACTTGATAAATTATTAATTCATAGACTAATGAATTGGAATTTGAATTGGTTAAATTAAAAGTTTAGTCGTAAGCTAAATTTGAAGATAGATTTGAATTTGTATATAAATTCAAGTAAGTAAAAGAAATAAATTGAAATTTTCTTTGTTAGTAATTAAGTAAATTCGAGGTGAATTGAATATGGAAATTGAAAAATGAAATGAATTAGTGAATGAAACTAATTTAAAAGTAATAATATGAATTACTAAATAAAAGTAATTGATAGAATTCAATATTTAGAATTTAGAATTTAATTCAAATAGAATTTAAATTGAGAATTGAATTCGAATGAATTTGAAGTCGTGAATTGAATTGAAAGGTGAAATTGAATGAAATTGATATGTAACTTCAATAGTGAAGTAAAAACATATAAGAAACATATGTTGAAAATTTTGTAATGGAATTAGCAAAATAGTTTGAATGTTGGATTTGGATGCTACTACTAGCAGATTATACAGGTCATACAGGTATATAAAGAAATTGAGATTTTGATTTCAAAAATAAAATTGAATTGCTCGACAAAAAGGTACGTATTTCAATTTCAGTATGAGATTTGGTGACTTTCTTCTCTAGCCACTTGGCTTTTCTCTTTTCTTTTTGATTCTGAGAGGCCGTGGTGCCATTTTGTAGTCGTACCGATCGAGCCGCGCAAAGGAAACGCTGGCGAAATTTTTGAAAATTTAGGGTGTTAGAAAAATTTTGAGAAAAATTTGAAAGTTTGAAATTTGAATTTGAATTTAAATTTGAATGGTTAGTAAAACAATGTTGTTGAAACCTATAATTGAAGTAGGAAAGCTAGTTGAAATAAAAGTGAATCTCTAGTAAAAAGATTTAGGCTAGTAAGTTGGTAAAACTATTTTGAGTTGTGAAAAATAATAGACGGGATAAGGGTATTCTTCTTAACTTGTAATTTCGGGACGAAATTCTTTTAAGGGGGAAAGATTGTAACGACCCAGAATTTTTAACCATTTAATTTGAAAATATTTAATTAATTTTAAATATTTAAATGATGGTTTGGATTGAATTTTCAATATAACTTTGAATATGACGATTTAATTTTAGAATTTAATCTATTGAAAGTTGGATAAAAGTTTGAATCTTCAGTTTAAGGCTGAAGAAAAATATTTCAAAGACTTGTAAAATTCATATTGATAATATTGAAGATTTTAGAAGCTTCAGAAATTTATTTGGAAGTGAATTGTTCAGTTTTGAAATCAAATCGTTTGAATCGATATTTAAAATAGCCGTCCGAGGCACAGTCTCGGAATTCGACGAAACCAGTTCCATTGGGTCCGTAATATTGAATTATTGCCGGATTTCAAATTTCGTATTTTTCTAAGTTGATATGTGAGCACACGGTGAGTAAACGCGTTGCAATTGAATTGGATTCAATTTAAAATTTAAATTTAAAACTTAGTCAAACATCACGTTTCGTTCCTAAAAGCATGCCTAAAATCGCGAAGGAGATCGTGCAAGCACGTTCTCTGCAAAATCACGATCTCTTGTCCCTCCCTCTTCTTTTTAAAACACGAGCAACGCAGAAAAAAATCAAATGGCCGATGAAAAAAAAAAATGAAAGATCTCTCGTTCAAATTTTAATGGCCGAAGCTCTCAGATTCAAACAAAATAAAAAAAAAATAAAAAAATCGCAAGCCTTCTCTCTTCTTTTCCAATTTCACAATCGAATTCCCAGAAAAAAAAAAAGAAAAAAAAAAAATGGCGCCGCGACCTGTAGGTGATATCGCGATTTGGGGAAGTTCGATTTCGAGCGAAATCGAAGTGGGGGGCCACGATCGCGTAGGCGGCTAGGGAATGGAGGCGCGTCACGACTTGGGGAGGCAGCGGCGATTCGAGTTGAACGTAGCGCACGCGCGTGCTAGCGCAAGGGGCGCGCGGCGATTTGATGGTGGGCAGTGGCGATGATGGGTAGCTGCGCGTAGGCCGAGGGAGTCGCGAGATTGAGACGCGTGTGCGCAGGTGTGGGGATGCGTGCAGATGGGCGACGAAGTCGCGATGCAGAGGGGGATGGCGTACGAGATGGCGGCGTCGCGATGGCGATAGACGCTGCTGACATTTGGGGATTTTTGACAGTAAGGTATTAAAATTTATCTTTGTTTTAAATTATTTAATAAATATATATTTATACAGAGAGAAAAAAAAAATAATAATAAATAAACAAAATATAAATAGTTAGGTTTAAACAGAAAGAATTTTTTTAGCATGAGTTTTAATTTACTAAGTTATATTATAAATAATTTATTAAGGTAATTAAAGTGGTTAATAAGCTTATTTAAAATTATCTAGTTATTAAAGATATTTTTAAAAAGGAAATTTAGTTTTAGATTTTAAATTATAATTGAAAAAAAAAATGAATTTAGATGCTTGTATATTTATGCAGTGGGAAAAATAATAATAATAAAGTAAATTTAGTTCCAAATGAGAAAATTTATTAAAGAAAATTTGTTTAATAAATTTATAAAAATAGTTTGAATTTAAGTTTTTTTGTTAAAACAAAGTATTAAAAAGAATTGTTTGAAAACAATTTATTAAGAAGGGATTTAATTTTAAAAATTGTAACCTTTAGTTAAAATAAATTTATTAAACAAAGAAAATAATTTATTTAAGGAAAGATTAGTTGATTTAAAATATATAAAAAGAAAATTAGTATAAAATTTAAATGTTAGGTTAATTTACTAAAAGGAATTGATTTAAAATAAAAGCACCGATGAATCGAAATTATCAAATGAAAATTAACAGTTCGATTAATTCAAATATTAACAAACTGTATAATTATTTATACAAGGTATAAATGAAGAAAACAAGTTGAATGGGAAGTGGATTGCAAACGGGAATAAAGGTGAGAACTTCTCACTCAAAAAGGGTTTATTAAATTTTAAATAGTTATATTTAAAATTTGTTGATGGATTGATTGATTGTTTGCTTGATTGTGATAGTAGATATTTTAGGATATATCTATATATAGCAATATATATATATTGGCATATGTATATATTGCAGTTGATTGATTTCCCGCCTCGTATAGCGGATGAGACCCTATTGCGCCGTTAGTAAGCGGAATATTTTTTAAAATCCCATATACCGCGATATTCCACCTCGAAGTGGAATGGGTATTGTGCTAACTCTTTGGATGCAGGGAAACAGGTTGGAGGGATCCAACTGGACCCCTCACAAATATTTATTTGTTTATAAATATTTTTGATGATTGTGAATATCATATCGATATATGATATTTGTGTAGTGATTGACCAATTGATGCTGTGGCATCATCGGATTCGTTTTTAAAGTTAAAAATAATGATTTTTGATTTTAAAGGGATTTTTAAATCGATTTTCCAAATATATGTTTTTAGTAAAATTTTGAATTGATTCATTTTAAACCAAATTAAAAATTTAATTTTTGAAGTTATAGAATTTAAGATTTTTATAAAATAAAATCAAATTGAGATTTTTGGAAATAAATAGTTAAGTAAATTGAAATTGGTTTAAATTGGAATTTTTGAATTATTTAAAACAATGTATATAAAAGATTTTTAAATTGATTTTTATAAATTTAAAATGATTGGAATTATAAATTGAGTTTTTATAAATGTTATAAATAAAGTATAAATTGTTTTTATAAGTAAATGAAAATTTATAAATTTATAAAGTGTGAAGTTAGAAAATGTATAGATTTGTAAAACAAAAGTCTATAAGTAAATTTCTTATGAATTGGACCTTGTCATTTATGTGGAAGATAAATGGAATTTGCTAATAAATTGACTTTTGGTAAATAGAAGTTTATGAAATTATAAATGGGATTTATAAACGTTGTTTTATAAATCCGAAATCAAATCGAATTTGATAAGTTGGAAATAGGAAATTTATAAAGAAAACTTATAAGTAATAAGATTTATAATTGGTGAAGTTCAAAGGAACGATTTGTAAATAAATAAATTATAAGTACTTGACTTATAATATAAACCTTTGGTATTAAAAATTGAGTTGTATCAATTGAATTGGGTTAATAAACGAGATTTACAAAATCGAAGCTTTTAAATAGAAATGGAATTTATAACCGAAACCAATTGAATTTGATGAATTGAATATAGAAGTTTATAAAGAAGTTATATTAAAGAAGTTATATTCACGTTTTTGAACGGTAAATATATTATTGAATAAAATGGATATTTTTTTGAGGAAAGAATGTGTTAAAAAGAAATTAAAACGGTTTAAAGATATTTTAAAATGCATTGAGTATTGAGAACATAGATTTCAACATTTATTGTTGAGATAGACGTTTTCAAGAAATAGAAGGGAATGAGAACATAGATTTCAACATTTATTGATGAGATAGACGTTTTCGAGAAATAGAAGGAAATGGTGGACTATAACACTGTTGTTATAGTAAATGATTTCCGAAAGGAAATGTTTTATATAGTATTGGGATTTATATATCTATTTTAATTTCGAATCCCTATACTAGTGATTTTGGGTTGTCGTAACGATGTTTTACGCAACATTCGTTTTGACCCAAATAAATGTGAATAAAAGAATGATTTCCTTAAAGAATGAAATATATACTTGATTATGGTTTAAGTATATTGAATATTTTTCAAATTGTTGAAAATAAATAAGATTTGTGAATACTTATTTTTAGAATAAGTATGGAATTACTTTTCCAATATGAAATGGAATATTTTTAAGAATTTATCTTTTTGAAGATAAATTGGAATTTAAAAATAAAAATCTATTGAAACGGAAAATCAATAGAAAATATGAAATATAAATTCACTATAGAATTTATAAATGAAAAAGGGAAATTGGTTTCAAAATAAACATTGGTTTATTTTTGAAGTATTGAGATTTTATATCTAGTATAGATATTTTTGGAAAAATAAATAATTTGGAAAATTATTTGGAATCTGATGATGTGGCGCATCTTTATTGATAGTTAAATAACCGACTATCAATATTTACCCTTGAATGAGTAATTGCTGTGATTGCTTGAATTGGATGCCACACTTATTTTTTTTAAAATAAGCGCTCACTATTCGGGTTAACCGGGAAAGGAC
This sequence comes from Allium cepa, assembly GCA_030765085.1. Taxonomy (NCBI): domain Eukaryota; kingdom Viridiplantae; phylum Streptophyta; class Magnoliopsida; order Asparagales; family Amaryllidaceae; genus Allium; species Allium cepa. Next base: position 735,370,445 of record CM060938.1, on the reverse strand, counting down.
CATGGGGTCGTATAACCCATTCCGAATATGTGATACGTCGTTATGAATTGCATTCGAAGACCGGCGTTGAAGACCGGATATTTTCGAAAACGAAAAGGGTTTCTTGTTGATTGTCTCTGCACTGGCTGATCCCCGGTATAGAGATCTCCATAAGTGATGGGAAATCCGAACGTGATTAGAGATTATTCGGATTGCAAGGACTTCTTTGTAAGTGCCTTCGGTTCTGTTCGATCCCGGAACAGACTTGTATGGATTGTATGTCTGACATTACAAGTTGAGAAATAAAGCCGATTTCTTTCAAATATATTTCTGTGGTGGCGGAGAATTTATTCTTTCAGCTTAACACCCTTCTCTGAGACGTACGAGCTCAGAGGTTATATAGTTGAAGTTATCAGCGATATATTCCCAGTTTGGTAATGTGACATGCTGAGTGATGCTGAAATGATCATTGTGTTGATTATTTGTGATAGGATCATTTATTTGATCGTCTATCTTAGTGATCATTGTGTTGATCATTTGTTGACCCAAAGCATGGCTTTTGTATAAAGTATGTTTTTGTGGACGTGACTTCGTCGAGCCTCACATCCCGGAAATGGTCAAAACAGGAAAAGATGCGGCAAGGTTATTAGGGGTTGCTGTAGCTCCCCTTAGGGTATGTGCATTTCCTTCTGGAAAGGGGTGGTATCATGGTATGGAGCCCAGATACTTACTCATGTTGAAAACACTCTATTTATTATGGTGTGATGTTGGATATCGAGCGCTCGGTTGAAAAGGTCCTAAAGGACCGGGGAATGGCGTGCTCGTGTCAGTAGTTACCCAGTTAAGGGGTAACCCGGCCTTGTGTTGGCAGAGTTCCGGTTTGGTTCTCGGGGGTGTCTTTCCAGAGGCATTCTCAGTGGCAATGGGAAGTTCCTTGGCCTGACCATTTGTTGGAAATCCAATTCCCAATACGAAACTTTTACGGTATTAGTTGTAGAACCTACTATTCACTTATGGTGGTCACCACTGTTTGGATAGTAGCTATAGTAGGCATAGTTCGAAATGTCTATGTTGGCTAAGATTTATATTCTACTTTCGAAATATTTCTCTACACTATGCACTAATAATAATATGAAATGTTCTTTAAATGCGTATCAAGCATCTTTGACTATCATAAGGAGAAATCTCCTCCGATTCTGCGTTTGCATTGTGTGTGTGTGCGGGAGGCCTTATGGTAGTCTCATTTTTAAAAAGCATTGCGAATTGAATTTAAAAATATTCCTCTATTTGATTTTAAAGTTAAATAAACTGTTTTGAGTTCTCACACCAGTCACATGACTGACTTGGAGTTTATTGTTTTCCTTCCTAAACTCTGGGTGCCCACCAATTTCCACACGGGCAGTCAAGAGTTAGGTTTATCAGGATATTCTGGATATTCAGGAGTTGCTGGAGGCAAGCTGGATGGCATGGCGTATTACTAGTTTATATAGTATTTCTTTTTCCGCTGCACTGTTGATGTTGTATGATGTTGTACACTCTGATGATATGATGTAATGTAATAACTGATATAGTTCTTTGTTTAAAGATTATTCATTTATTATTATATGTTGTTCCGCTGCGAATTGTGAGATTCTGATGTTGTTCTTTTTGTTCTGTTGTTTTCTTCTGTCCCGTTCTATTTTAAAATTCTTCTATCTTCTATTTTTAAAAATTCTCTGTTTTCTAAAAAAATCGTCTATCTTCTTTCCTCTCTATTTTCTATCTCTTCTCTCTTCTACCTCTTTCTTTTTCAAAAAAAAAAAACCCATAATGGTTCGGTTTTTCGGCAACGAAAAATCGCTTCCGTTACAATCTGATTCTTGTATTTGATCTGAGTTTTGTTTACTTGAATTTCCTATTGCATAGCTTCATATTTTTGCTTTGAAACTGTTTGAACTTGAGGAAGTTGTTTTCTAGAATTTATTTTTAGGTTTTGATTTGAGAAAATTTTCTTGTTTTCAATTTGCAGGTATCAGTTTTGAATTCCTGAAACAAAAATGAGAAGAGAAAGTTTTTCTTCTTTTGTTAACATTGTGTTTTAAAATTAAATTTTTAAAAGAAAAATAAAATAAAATAAAGAATGCCACTTGTTGTTTTGTATTAACACTTGTAAACACTTAGCTTAAAAATTTTTACAATTGTTAATGTATGGCTTTTAAAATAACACCACTTGTTAACATAATAAATTTTGTGTTCAAACCCTTTATTCAAATTTATTTAAAATTTATTTACAAATTTTGTTATTAAACCTTATCTTCATTTATTTTAAATTTTTTATTTTAAACTTTTTTCATTTTAATATTTTTCATATGTATATTTTTTTTAATTTAAATCCTTACTCTATCATAATTATGTGATATGTTTATCTATTCTGTTTCCTTACATTCTATTTTGTACTAATACAATTTAAAACAAATAATTTGAAAAGTTACTCATTACAAATAAATATTTATAAGTTAGTTAATACAATTTTTATTTCTAATACATTTATATTTATAAACTTAAGATATTAAACCTATTAACACATACTTATGTTAAAATTTTCATCTTAAACTTAAGTAATCATACTTATTATATTTTTGTTTCAAATATAAATTTCTTTAAGTCCAATTAAATTTCAATATATTAACATTTGAATCTCAAATTCAAATCTCAAATTATTATTTATATATATATATATAAACACAAACCAAACACATATCTTATTTATCTTTGAAATATAAAGTTTGATATATATATCCAATATTTATCTACAAAAACTTATTCTTAAATTCCAAATCATTCTAGAATTTTCAATCTCACAATTAAATTAAAAATAAATTTTATATACAAATATCTGATTAGATTTCGGAAAACTCAAATAAATCCACAATTTAATTCAAAAATTAAATTTAATAGTCAAATTTATTCTGGCTAAAATCCGAGAATGTTACATTTTATGTTACAAAAATTATGATTTCTGTGAAATATAGTAAATTATGATTTTTGGAATATGAAATGAACTATTTTGTAAAATAGTTTAAATGGAGATTTTTGAAGTTATAATAAACAGTATATATATATATAAGATTTATAAAATTGATATTTTATAAATCAAAGTGTTCGAATTATAAAGGAGTTTTATAAATGTTAAAATGAAGTTATAAATGGATTTTATAAGTGAATAAGATTTGCGAATTACGAAGTTATAAAATGAATGAATTTGTAAAATAAGAGATTTATAAGTAACTGACTTAAAATTTGGATTTGGCATATAAATGAGATTTAAATGGAATTGGTAAATAAAAGGAATTTATAATTTGAAGTTTTTATAAAATATAATTGTAAATTTATAAACATTGTTTTATAAATCCGAAATCAATTGATTTTGATAAGTTAAATATAGAAGTTATCACGATTTTTGATAGTGAATTATCCTTTAAATTAAATCTTGTAATAATATTGAATTTGGTAAATGAAGTATATTCACGATTTTGGACAGTGAATAATATTTTAAATTAAATAAACATTTTGAAAGGTGATCTTTAAATAAAGTTGAACTGTTGAAGATGTATTAAAATGTGTTAAGGATCGAAACCATAGATTTCAACATTCATTGTTGAAATAGACGTTTTCGCGAAGTAAGGAGATGGTGGACTATAACACTATTGTTATAGTAAATGATTTTCGAAAGAAAATGTTTTTGTATAGTATTGGAGTTTATATATCTATCTTATTTTTGAATCCCCATACTATTGATTTTGGGTTGCCATAATGATGTTTCATGCAACATTCGTTTTGATCCAAATAAATGTGTTTAAAGAGAATGCTTTCCTTAAAGAATAAAATACATACTTAATCCTGATTTAAGTATATGAAATATTTTCTAAGTGTTGAAAATATAAATTGAATTGTGAATTACTTATTATTAAATAAGTATTTGGAAATGTTTTCCAATGTTGAAATGATTTTGAGAATATATCTTTTTAAAGATAATTTGAAGCGAATATTTGGCAAATGATTTAATTAATAGAAGATTATTTAGAAGGGCCTAGTGATTATTATAGTGCTAAATATTTGTTTGTTTTGATAGTTAAATAACCGACTATCAAACATTAGCCAAATTTTAGTTCCTCGACTGGATGTGGGAACTAATTAGTCATACACTTAGTACGTAGCCTTCTATATAGGCTTGATTATCAGCTGTGTTGAGGATGTTGATTCGTATAGTGCAGAGTATTACTCCAATCAATCGAGCTTCCTTCTTAGCCCGAAGGATAGCAAGTTGAAAGTTGGAAACATGATAAGTCTATGAGACTTAGTTTCTGTGTGAGGTTGAGAAACGCTTTTTCGTTGTTGGTGAGAAGAGACCGGGATCAGATTTGTCTGAAAACCACTTCGGACCAACGTATATGCGACGATTGTGCATGTTTCTTGTGATGATATAAATATTTCGAATTTTCGTAGTGGGGGACTGCTTGTTGATCGTTTGGGGTTAAAATCCCAATATCCAGTAGCAGTGGCCTTTTCATTATGAAATATCCAATGCAAGGACTATTCGCTACTAATCCTAGGGATTTTCGACAGGATGTGGCAGAAAAGTACCTTCGGTTTGTCCTGTTCCTGGACAACTTGTATGGATGTTTGTCTAACATTGCATTTCTAAAGATTATGTACATTTGTTTTTACAAACGTACATCATTGGTGGTGGAGAAGACAACTTTTCTTAGCTTAACACCCTGCTTGAGACGTATGAGCTTAAGAGTTTTATTTTTGTGGAAGGTCAAAAGGAAATGTCTGTATGGCATTCAAAGTGATATATGTGATTTTGAAAGGTAATCGTTACCTCGTCAGGCCTCGTCAACCGAAAATGACCAAAATAGGGTTAGATGCAGCAAGCCTAAGTGAGTCATTCCTAAGTAGGATATGATCATCCTCTTCTAGATATATCTTTGCGCGCTATGACGTCGTTTATCCGATTATTGTGGTTTGTATGCTAGAGGGCCCACGGTGATGACATATTTGGTACCATCAAGTTATAGAGGTGGGCCGATCTTGTGTTGGTAGAGGGCAGATGTTCTGTGCCTCAAGACATCCATCCAGAGGTGTACCCCTTCAGAAGGCAGTCCCTTCACCTGGTCATTCGTATGGAAATCCAAACCCCACCACGGGCTGCTATTTTGTTTGTAAAGGCGTAATGAATAGCCTTAAAATGCTATATGGGTAACCATTTCGAATATGATTAATATTATTTGTATATACTAGACACTAGTATAATATAAAAGGATTTGATATGAAAGAAACGTTTTAGTTATCGTAAGGTAAAAACATGTCCGTGTTTATGTGTGGGCATGTCTTACGAGATACTTTTGTTTTGATAAAGGAAATTTTTTGGTAACTTAATAAATTCAGTTGATTGTGTTTCTCACCCTGGTTTACCAAACTGATCTGGGCGTTCTTCCCTTTCAATGCTCGGGTCAGACTGAGTATATTTACAGGTCTAGATTTGATGCTTTTGGAGCTTAGAAGAAGAGCTGGAGATCTTCATTTTCGTACATCCGTATTTGCTTGATTATCCGCTGCATTGCTTAGTTGTTTTAAATTATTGGTATTTGTAAGGATAGGTTATTATAATGATTAAGACTGATAACTATTGATTAATTGTTGAACTCTGATTGATGTGTATATATATACAGTTTCTGTTTTGTAAAGATCATTGATATGATATTATATATTTTCCGCTGCGATGTAAGATTCTGTATTGTTCTTTTTTGGTTCTATCTTCTCTCTTTCTTCTCTTCTCTTCTTCTCTCTTCTTTTCTTTCTCTTGACTTTTTGTCAGTCTGCGCTTTTTGGGTCAGACATGTGTGGATTATTGTCGATTCAAAGGGTATGGATTTTCGGGCCGTCATATTTGGTATTAGAGCTTAGATTTTGTATATTCCTAAGGTTTGATATGTACTCATTATAGATAGGGAAAGTAGCACCCTAGATTGAGTTGAGTGTATTATATATATGAGCGCATATTTGTTAGTGAATATAAAATATTTTATATTGTGTTTACTTATCCGTTGAGCTGATTGTGAATTCTGGTCGGTATGTGGGACGCATGTTATCGATAAGGATTTCCAAACACTTAAACGAGGCAAGTCGATGTAGCATTGTTTTAAATTGGGTAAATGAAATAATTTTACCTAGATTATATTTTATGTATAAAGGAATAATTTTTTAGGAATTATTAAAGTGTACATAAATTGAATTGATTGTTTGAATAAAAGGTGTTTGAATAATCTATATAGAAAAAACAAATGTAAAAGAATAAGTTATATGAGAAAAAGAATTATAAGTACGGAATCATAATTAATATGATTTACAATTGTGAAATAATCTTATCTATAAGAAATGGAACGACCTGAATATATTTTAAAAATGAGTTATAAATAAAAATGGACTTAAACTAAGAATTTGAAAATTTTGAATTCTATTGATTTGGAAGTTATTTTTCAAAGTTAAAGAGGTTATGTTATTATAAATCTAAGTAAGATAAGTAAATTTGAAAAGATCTTATGTAAGTAAGGTAAAATAGTAAAATTATATAAGTGGAAGATTTATAAATAAAAGGATTTTTTAAAAGAATAGAAAGCACTGAATTTACTACTGTTGTTGGAAAATAATAAGGGTGATGACTGCAACATCATCGGTATCATTTTCGAATTTCTGTGTAATGGATTTGCTACCAATAGTAAATTGAAAAAGAAAATTGAAGCTTTGTTATGATAAACAAATTTGATTTAAAATCCAAGTTGTAATTGGTAAATATAAGTAAAATAACTTTTGGACTTATAATATATGAGATAATAAAATTTTAGCTTTGGTAAAGTTGAAATAAATGTAAGTTAGCATAATAAATATATGATTTGAAATTTAACTAAAGGAAAGTTAATAAAGTGAATTGGATTTGAAATTATAAAGAATGAGTTTAGAGAATGGAAGTGAACTTTGGTAGATGTTCACGAAATTATGAATAAATAAGTTATATAACTTATAAAATGTGAAAAGGTAAGTAAAACCAATAGTTAAAATGATTAAACAATTTGGTTAGGTAAAACAAAATCGGAATTTGAATAAGTGATATGAATTTGACTTAAGTAAAAGTTAAATAAATTGACTTTAGAAATATGTTAAATAAAATAGAATTTGAAGTAAATTAGTAGTTACTTGAGTTATATAATGAAATTCAACTTGAAATATAAAATGAATTTTCATTAAAAATGTTGTTGTAAAGAAGTTGTGAATTAATAACAATATTAGAAATGTGGTATAGAAATGTGAATATAGTGAATACTAGAATTCAATCTAAATTGAATAATTGAATATTAAACCAATTGAAATTAAATGTGTTAAACCAAATTGAATGTAAGCGAAGTACATAAATTTGGTTATGTTGGATATACATTGGTTGTTAGTTGATTGTATAGAAATTCATATGGAATTGAATTAGTAAAATTGAAAGCTAAATAATTGAATTTGAATATGAATGAATGTTAGTAAAATCCAATGTTAATGAATAAAATTTGATTAAATTGAAAATCAATTCAACGAATATTAATAAGAAGTGAAAGTGTATTGATTTGGTTATGGATGTTAGTTGGATGATAGTTGGTTGATGGTTGGATTTGTTGTGGTGATTGCATTTGCTATATTGGTGTATATAGTTGTTTTATTGATATATGTTGTATATTGATATTACTTTCATATATACATGTTTCTCATGGTTTGCTGAGTGTTTAGTAAGTGCGTATGGTGCTTGCTTCACATTTGGAGCTCGCTATCGCGCTATATTAGCCGTATATGCTCGCTAATAATTTATAAGGTACATATCTCAGATTACATATCGTACTTTTACAATTTTTTCCCTACGGGATGCCTCATCCTCGTAGATGAGATGTGTGTGTGTGTGTGTGTATATATATATGTTGTGATCCTGCTACAATCGAACCGCGCAAAGGAGATACTGGCGATTTTTTTTTAAAATTTAAGGCGTTAGAAATTTTTTGGAAAATTTGTGAAAACTAAATTTTTAATATCAAGTTAAAAGTTAAACGATATTAGTTGGTTTTGAAAAGATTACTATATATGGATTTGTAATTTAAAAAAGTTTTTGTAAGTTTAACTATTGGATTTGGGAAAAAGTTAAAAGGTTAAATAGATTTGGTAAATCTAATTTGAACGAATTGTTTTGAAAAGTTAATTTATTTTGTGACTTTTTCTTAGTAATTTCGAGAATGAAATTCTTTTAAGTAGGGGAGAATGTAACGACCCTGAATTTCCGTCATTCGATATTCGTATATTTAATTGATTTTAAATATTCACAAGTTAATTTTAATAAGGTGAAAAGATTTTATTTCGAATATCTGGATTTAATTGGATAATTAAATTGTTAATTTAATATTTGAAATTGTTAAAATAATTGATATTTGAGTTTAAAGTGAATATAAATGATTTACAAAGTTGAAATAAATTCTATTTGGATTAGAATGGTGTTAGAGAACTTTTAAAATTGAATTAGAAGTTAAATTTCAGAAATTGAATATTTTAATATTTAATTAACGAGTAAAAATACTCATTTTTCAAACAGTCTAGGATTTCGACGAAACTAGTTTCATTGGATCCGTAATGTTATATTATTGTATGATTTTAAATTTCATGTCAATCGGATTTACGGTTTGTCTGGAGCAAGCTAAAACGCGTAGAATTTCGTTTAAGTGAATTTTAAATTTAACGATTTGAAAGCCTATCTTTCAAATACGATCGAATTGGCTTCCGATATATATTCCATTGCATTTAGAATAGGGGAAACATTATAAACGCCAGGCGGCACGCTTCTTTTCGAGTTCAGAAAAAAATCGAATGAATAATGTCGCAACATTTTCTATAAAAGGACGTCGTAACTTGCTTTTTTCAGAAACCCTAAATAAATTAGGGTTAGCCGCCATTGCATAAACCGACGTCCATAAAAGCACGATCCTTCTCCGTTATTATCTTCCAATCCACCAACAATTATCGAAAACTTCCAACTAGAAAAATGTTGAGCATCACGAGATCTTCAAATCTATATGGTGATGGTTGTGATCGACACAACGATGAAGGAGAAAAAGGCTCACGTTCAACCTATGTTTGCACGTGCTTTTCACGGCCAAGATGGGACCGAGCTTCTTGATACTTTTGCCGTGGGTAGCTCTCGTCGAGGGCATTTGAGTGGAAGTCGCTGATGGTCGTATAGTTCATCGTAGGTGGCTTAAAAATTTATGAGAAAAGGTGGCTTGGTGGATTTGTTTCATGCGTCGTTAACCTGGGACGGAGAAGAATAGCATGGTCGGCCACAATTCCATCAAGCAAAATGAACGGCTGCGATTAAGGTCTTTAAAAAATATAAAAAAAAGAAATGTAAATTATTATATTATAAATTCATGTGATGTTAAAAATGCGTAACTTTTCATGCGAGGTTTGTTTCACACTAAACGAATTGCATTGGGTTCGTATGGACGAACATTATGCGATGGAGCTAGTTTGGAGTTGATTGGAGCTAGTGTGAATTTTGAGTAAAATTAAACGGTCGTTTAATTTTATTCGGAATAAAACGTTGAAATTGCGACTGCAATCAATGTAAGTGCAACTCACTCTTTCTGCCTCACTGATATTTTTATATAAGTGGGAATAAATAATATTTATGACGATTGATGATTGTTTAGATGATATATGATATATTTATTGGTATTTGGATATATTCCTGCCCAGTGCAGCAGATGGCCCTATACGTTTCCGTGTATGAACGATGACCCTTTGTACGCGCGTCTGCCTCAAAACGGATATTGTACACATATTCTAATATGTATATTTGTTTTAGGTGACAGATTGGAGGGATCCAACTGGATTCCTCACCAGTATTGATTTATTTACAGATATTGTTATATATTCTATTATCATAAGATATACGATGTTTTGGATGTCGTGATTGATGTATTTGGTGTTGTTGCAGCATTGGGTCATATTTTGGAAATTTAAAAATGTTAAAGTGTTGATTTCCAAATTTAAAAGGATTTTATAGTGATTTTGGAAATAAACGTTTTATTGGTTTCTGAATTGTAAAGGAATTGAATTTATTTTGAATAAATAAATAAATATTATAATTTTTGTGTTATAAAAATTACGATTTCTGTGAAATATAGTAAATTATGATTTTTGGAATATGAAATGAACTATTTTGTAAAATAGTTTAAATGGAGATTTTTGAAGTTATAATAAACGGTGTATATATATAAGATTTATAAAATTGATATTTTATAAATCAAAGTGTTAAAATTATAAAGGAGTTTTATAAATGTTAAAATGAAGTTATAAATGGATTTTATAAGTGAATAAGATTTACGAATTGCGAAGTTAAAAAATGAATGAATTTGTGAAATAAGAGATTTATAAGTAATTGACTTAAAATTTGAAATTGGCATATAAATGAGATGTAAATGGAATTGGTAAATGAAAGGAATTTACAACTTGAAGTTTTTATAAAGTATAGTTGTGAATTTATGAACATTGTTTTATAAATCCGAAATCAATTGATTTCGATAAGTTAAATATAGAAGTTTATTTAAAGGAATTTTGTTCACGATTTTGACAGTGAATTATCCTTTAAATTAAATGTTGTAATAATATTGAATTTGTTAAATGAAGTATATTCACGATTTTGGACAGTGAATAATATTTTAAATTAAATAAACGTTTTGAAAGGTGATCTTTAAATAAAGTTGAATTGTTGAAGATGTATTAAAATGTGTTAAGGATCAAAACCATAGATTTCAACATTTATTGTTGAAATAGACGTTTTCGAGAAGTAAGGAAATAATGGACTATAGCACTGTTGTTATAGTAAATGATTTTCGAATAGAAATATTTTTGTATAGTATTGAGGTTTATACATCTATCTTAATTTTGAATCTCCATACTATTGATATTGGGTTGTCGTAATGATGTTTCACGCAACATTCTTTTTGACCCAAATAACGTGTTTAAATAGAATGTTTTCCTTAAAGAATAAAATATATACTTAATCCTGATTTAAGTATATGAAATATTTTCTAAGTGTTGAAAATATAAATTGAATTGTGAATTACTTATTATTAAATAAGTATTTGGAAATGTTTTCCAATGTTGAAATAATTTTGAGAATATATATTTTTAAAGATAATTTGAAGCAAATATTTGACAAATGATTTAATTTATAGAAGATTAATTAAAAGGTCCTAGATTGTTATAGTGCTAAATATTTGTTTGTTTGTTTTGATAATTAAATAACCGACTATCAAACATTAGCCAAATTTTAGTTTCTCGACTTGATGTGGGAATTATTCAGTCGTACACTTAGTACGTAGCCTTCTGTGTAGGCTTGATTATCAGTTGTGTTGAGGATGTTGATTCGTATAGTGCGGAGTATTACTCCCATCTATCGAGCTTCCTTCTTAGCCCGAAGGATAGCAAGTTGAATGTTAGAGACGTGATAAGTCTATGAGACTTAGTTTCTGTGTGAGGTTGAGAAACGCTTTTGCGTTGTTGGTGCGAAGAGACCGGGATCAGATTTATCTGAAAACCACTTCGGACGAACGTATATGCGATGATTGTGCAGGTTGCTTGTGATGATATTGATATTTCGAATTTTCATAGTGGGGGACTGCTTGTTGATCTTTTGGGGTTAAAATCCTAATATATATCCAGTAGCAGTGCTATCTTCATTATGAAATATCCAATGCAAGGACTATTCGCTACTAATCTTAGGGATTTCCCGACAGGATGTGGTAGAAAAGTACCTTCGATTCGTCCTGTTCCTGGACAACTTGTATGGATGTTTGTATGACATTGCATTTATAAAGATTATGTACATTAATTTTTACAAACATACATCAGTAGTGGCGGAGAAGGCAACTTCTCTTAGCTTAACATCCTCTTGAGACGTATGAGCTTAAGGGTTGTATTTTTGTGGAAGACAATTAGTAGTCAAAAGAAAATGGCCGTGTGGCATTCAAAGTGATGTGATATATGATTGTGAAAGGTAATCGTTACCTCGTCAGGCCTCATCAGCCCAAAATGGCCAAAACAGGGTTAGATGCGACAAGGCTAAATGGGTCGTTTCCAAGTAGGATATGGTCATCATCTTCTAGATATATCTTGCACGCTATGACATCGTATATCTGATTATTGTGGTTTGTATGCTAGAGGGCCCTCGGTAAAGGTCGGTAACGACCGAAGGATGACATATTCGGTACCATCTAGTTATAGAGGTGGGTCGGTCTTGTGTTGGTAGAGGGCAGATGTTCTGTGCCTCGGGACATACATGTAGAGGTGTACCCCTTCGGAAGGTAGTCTCTTCACCTAGTCATTTGTATGGAAATCCAAACCCCACTACGAGGTACGATTTTGTTTGTAAAGGCGTAATGAATAGCCTCGAAATGCTATATGGGTAACTATTTGGACTATGATTAGTATTATTTGTATATACTAGACACTAGTATAATATAAGAGGATTTGATATGAAAGAAACGTTTTAGTTATCGTAAGGTAAAAACATGTTCGTGTTTATGTGTGGGCGTGTTTTACGAGATACTTTTGTTTTGATAAAGAAAAAGTTTTGGTAACTTAATAAATTCAGTTGAGTGTGTTACTCACACTGGTTTACCAGATTGATCCGAACGTTCTTCTCTTTCAATGCTCGGGTCAGACCAAGTATATTTACAAGTCTAGATTTGAAGCTTTTGGAGCTTCAACAGGAGAGCTGGAGATCTTCATTTTCGTACATCCGTATTTGCTCGATTATCCGCGACATTGCTTTGTTGTTTTAAATCATCGACATTTGTAAGGACAAGTTATTATAACTGTTCAGGCTGATAACTATTGATTGATTGTTGAACTCTGATTGATGTGTGTATATATACAGTTTCTGTTTTGTAAAGATCATTGATATGAAATTATATATTTTCTCCTGCGATGTGAGATTCTATATTGCTCTGTTTTGGTTCTATCTTCTCTCTTTCTTCTCTTCTCTTCTTCCCTCTTCTTTTCTTTCTCTTGACTTTCCGTCATTCTATGCTTTTTGGGTCGGACATGTGTGATTATTGTCGATTCAAATTGTATAGATTTTAGGGCCGTCACATTAGAATAGCTCAAAATTTAACCATGAACATTCAAATGAAAACAGATTCGGTTACAAAACTAAAATAGTGTTTGATTTAAATACGAAATTATTTGTTTTACGTTTTCAACATATACATTTAAAATGCACGGAAAAAAGAGTGGTGGAAAACGGTTTGAAAAATGGTTTTTAACATATAAAATTAAAAATAATTTTTTTAGTCTTTTGGAAAATATAAAAAACTATCGTTTTCATTCCCTTTCTTCACTTTGTTGTAGTGCCTAGGTTTTTCAACTCATTCTTCTCCACGTCATTTGACATACATGTATAAAACGCAAACACAAAACTCGTTTTCAAGTCCAACACCACCTAAAATTTAGAGGTCTTTGCCTTTTTATTTTTGTCATATCTATGGTGTAAAGGGACAAGAGTGATAATTTTTACTTTGCAGACCTATTTGCAAGTAATTATTAATTGTTCTCTATATTAATTTAGATAATATATTATCATTTAATGTCTAACTAATTAATAAAAAACTAAGATAGCGTTTTTTTGAAAACGAGTTTTGTTTTTTGCGTTTTCAACAATAATTACAAAATATGAGAACAATGAAGTGACGATAGAGGGGATGAAATATGAAGGGAACAACAGAGGGGTTGGAGCGACAGTGAATGGTGGATTGTTTCTCGTGTTTCTACTATGTCCCAAAACAAAAACAAAAAATTGTTTTGTATTTTGTATGTTAACTTCATTTTTTTAAACAGTCGTTTTCCATAATATATATGCGTCATTCGTAATTGTGCACGGACAAAAACTTAAAATTAAAAAGGGCAAACCAACAGCAGCCTAAAATTACATGGATATTCATTACCTCTCGCAAGTGTGACAGCTAAAATACAACGAAAATTAGTGGAATAAAACTCTCAAGTATTGTTCAAATTAATTTTGTGTGTCACACATTTTCAGTTATTTGTACATTTTTTCGTTCATTCTTAACCATTTTTAATTGCTAAGTTACGGTCAGCATGCACCCGTCGTCAGTAGTTGAGCACTTCGTTCACTGTTGGAGTGATGGGTCATTGATAATGAAGCTACCTTTGGTCGCATACAATACTTGCACAGACGCTCTGTAATGCTCCGCTCATCATTTGCATCATCCCTATATTCCGCACGGTCTACTACTACACCCCTTTCTCTGTTAGTGTTCCGATTGAGCATCTCTTTATTGTCTCATTAAGTGGGCACATACATGATCATAATTACACTTTTGTACCACAAGAAACATATGTTATCAATCTCGTATATATACCGTATTTTTCTTCATGTATCTTGCGATGTGAGACTTTACGTGTTCAATCCCGGATCTGTAATGCGAGCCACACTACCATCAATGACATCCCCCTGGATTGGGAAATTAGAATCGAATTACCTTATAGTTAACAACTTTATAAAATGCATTGTTATATAGACTCTAGTTTTGGATAAGAAGTGTTATTTTTCATTTTTCGAAAAATTACCAAGGGATGTAACAATAAGGTTTACTCCCTTTTGGTAAAAATAAAAAAAAATCGTAAATGTTATTTATATTTCGTCAAATCTCTGCTGAATAATGGTTTATTTTTCGATCAAATCGAGCCAAAAGTGATATTCGATGACTCGTCATCTTTTTTATATTTATTTTTTGATGGGGTACTGCCGAATTTTGCTTTATTTTTCAATGGGATACTACTGAACTTTGTTTTCGATGGAGTCATCATAACAATTTTTTTTTTCAATGGAGTCCCGTTAAAATTTGTCTCATTTTGTCCAAAACTTGAGTCCCTTTAACAATGCCCTTGTAAAATAACCATTTGCAATTTGTATACATCATAGACCACTGACACATCAAGTTAACAATGACACAGACAACAATTTTGGTTATCATACATCATAGACATTACTATCAAATTTTCCCCCATATTTTCTAAATCAGGATTTCTTAAGTTTGACGAAGATAACTGAGATACTTGTACTAATCTAACCTTTCAAGTTAAGTAAGTCAGTATTGCTTATGATGCATAACTGCTTTCTTTTTGTATGCATAGTTCTCATTGTGTGACTGTGATACTTGGATCGTTTTCTGAATCTTTCTGTTGAAAAGTTCAGTATATTAGTGTCATTTGTTTCCATAAAGAACAATATATCTTAGATAGCTCATTTCACTTGTTGGTCGTCATGGTTACCCAAAACGAATAAATTAAATTTCTTTTTTTTATTAATAATAATATTATTATTCATTATCATCTGCGATTCCAGCTGCAAAAGTATAAAGGACATACTACAGTCTTTGTAAATTGCAGATTCTGAAATTGGAGGTTCATATTTATATTTGTAAATTGCAGATTCTGAAATTGGAGGTTCATATTTATATAAAATTCTAAGAATTTTGCACATTTGATGTCCATCTGTCCAAAAGCTAAGATAAAAACTTAAGTACCAAGGTAATTATTCTTCAGCAGGCCGCATCAGTTTTACCTCAAAATATATGCATATTTATTTGTTTTACTGCCTGAACATAACTTATGATTTGTTTGGTGCTGATCCAGCACACTTAAAGGAGCCAGGGTTGTTTTCATACAGTTGAGGAGCCATTTGTATCAGAGTGGAAGCATCCATCATACTGTCTCATTTCATAGTGTGCACCTGTATATAAGTAAGCATATGTTTTATTCTGATAGCTTACCATACCTTGTTTTAATACCTTGATTATTCTTATCATGGTCTTTGTTTTTTTGCTTTAAGAAATATGGCTCCAATACGACATCATTTACACAGTATCAGGGTGAATTTTTCAGGCAAAATTGATCATTCGTGAGGCATTGAAGAAAATAGGCATTTGACTCAACAATAAGAAATCAGCATGCTTTCTCTAATAGCTATCTACAACCTAGTGGAAGCAATCATACCCCTTTATGTTGCAATGGTATTAGCTTTCATATCAAAAAAATGGTTCAACCTATTCAGTGCAGAACAATGCTCCGGAATTAACACATTTGTGTCAAACTTTTCGATTCCCCTTATGGGATTTCAGGCTATCTATGCAGAAAACCCTTATCACATGGATCTCAAATTAATCATCTCAGACGTGGTGCAAAAGTTCCTGGCTTTACTAATACTTGCAATCATATGCAAACTGTGGTTAAAAGGCAATATCGATTGGCTAATTACCGGGTTTTACATAATTACTCTACCTAACACATTGATAATTGGAATTCCATTGTTGACATCTCTATATGGTGGTAAAGCTACTAAAGAAGTGAGTCAAATCGTCATGTTTCAAGGTTTAGTCTGGACTATCCTTATTTTGTTTCTTTTCGAGTATAGAGCTGCTCAGTCATTTGCTTCAGCTCCAACACCAACTGAAAATGCAGGTATCATTCAAATTTTAACTTATTGAAGTACTTTCCATCTAACAACCGATTTACATCACTAATTTTGCATGTGTAACAAATGGGTATGTAAAATACATGTTTCAACTGTGTACAAGTCTCTGTGCATATGCACACACAAGCGTGTGTATGCACAAATTTCTTTATGCGTATTCAAAAACTAATGCATTTTTTTCTTGTGTAAGACGTTGAATCTCAGCAAGCACATTCGTTGTCTGAAAATGAGGTACAAAATTGTCTTTGTATGAAGCACAAGCTTCGTATAATTCTATACATGGTTGCAATTAAGATTGCCAAGAATCCAAACACATATGGATGCTTAGGAGGACTCATTTGGTCATTGATCAGCTTCAGGTAGTACTTCATATAACTTGTTCCTTTCTTAGGATTTGGTTTCCTATTCCAGAAGAACTCAGAGCAGAAGTTCTACTGATCTGGGTATCAATATTTCAAATAAGGCAATGTTTTTATTTTAAACAAAATATGCAGATGGGGGCTCGGACTACCGACAATAGTTGAAAATTCGATATCCATTATAGCAAAAGGAGGGCTTGGAATGTCACTGTTCAGTTTAGGTACAGAATCCTACAATTAATGGATTTATTCTAGTTAATAACAATAAATATATATCAGGAACAGTTGAACAGAAATATTTAATGAATTCCAGGTCTGTTCACAGCATCAAAGGCCAAAGTAATTTCTTGTGGAAACAAACTGATGTTTTTGTCTCTAGGATTGCGGTTCATAATAGGTCCAGCTCTCATGGCCATTCCTGCTTTTGCAATTAGAATGAAGGGATATTCCTTGCAAATTGCAATCGTCCAGGTGCTTGTTGCAAATTAATTGTCATAATTTTACTCTCTGAATTTGTCATGGATGGAATAATGCATGGCTATTTTCAGGCAACCTTACCTCAAGGAATAATAACCTTTGTGTTTGCTAATGAGTACGGATTGCATCCTGATATTTCAAGCACAGGGTAATTTCACTATTTCAGATTATTCGGTCAGGTTTTCCTGTTAAATTAATGACATTAGTGTACACATAAATTACATTTCAAATTCATAATTTGCAGGGTTATTATTGGCATGATCATCACAGTACCAGTTACAGTAGCGTATCATGCCCTTTTGGATATATGACTAGCTGCTTTGTATGCTCTAGTAATATGTAATAGTTATCATTACTGCTTTCACTGTGGTTGAACAATTTGATTCTAGGTTAATAGATTACAGGTAGAGTAAAATGGTAATATGACGACAACAGTAATAAACATTAGTATGCATACTTTGTTAGTTGGAGCAATAAAAGGTCAGAAAAACAAATAAGATTTGATGAAGTGAAATAGCATAAATATTAACTTTTACACAACACGTCAATTATAAGCATATATATATATGGAGGATCTGATGCTCAAGTAATTTGAGAATTATAAACTTGTAGTTTTCTTTTCGTTTTCTTTTCTTTGGTAATGATCAAAAGATAATAACATTACATTCATGTCTAATTTCGGTCTCTGCTGTTTATATATCTTACTAATGTTGAGGGAGAAATGACTTTAGCATGGTTGGAATGTACAAAAGGTACTACGGTATCAATTTTCCTAGTTTGGTGGTTTAGAAATGAAATTTCAGTGAGAAAGTACCAAGGTTAGCTTTCACTTTCCTATCCTATCGAGTTCCTAAGGTCAGTTATTGCATATCTAAGCTGTCAAAAGTAACATAATCCATCAATGGTTTAGGCCGTCGAGCCTCTAAAGCAAAGTTATTCAAGGTTTAAGGTAATAGCTCTCGAAGGTCTAATTAACATATATATTGCTGCTGAAGGACTAACATAATACCTATCGAGAGTCTAATACAATAACTATCAAACGTCAATTATAATAGCTATTGAACATTTCACATAATAGTTATTGAAATTCGAACATAATAGTTATGAAAGATCTAACAAAATAGCTATAAGATCTAAGCTATCGCTGTTTTAAAATGGCAAATCAGCGATTAAGTAGAAAGTTGATATTTTTCTTAATAAATAACTACTTTTGACTTATTCTTTGCCCACGTTATTTGCTTATTAATTACTTTTGTATTATATATATACATATATTTTTTAAATGATACTTTATACACAACATGTCACTAAGACAACATGTCACATGTCAATAATAAACGTTTGAATCACGCTATGCAAGTTTTGAACTTGCCACATTTCGCACGAAAACCGAATCACTTAGCCACTTAAACAATGGTGTTTGTCGCACTTTTGTATTGTATTGCTTTAATTACTCCATAGTTAATCTTTTTCTCTAATTATTTCATTATGTATATTTTCTACCTTACCATTCAATTCATATTAATTCGAAAAATCATGGGAATATTCTCAACTATTCACAAAAATCAAAAAAATAAAACTTTCGTTTACCTTCAGTAAAATTTCAAATCAATAAATTAATTTTTAATATTTTAAATATTAATTTACAATCAAAACTACCAATTTTCATTTTAGAAAACTCATAATAAATTATTAACTCATCCGAAAATTAAGAAGTTTAAAATCCATATATATTTTAATGTTATAAATATCATATTATAATTTCAATCCATTCGAAGATGATTAATTAATATTTTACGCTTAAACATATGGCCAAAAATGTCATTTAACAGCAAAACAAACATATGGTTATTCTATTATCATTAAAGCATGGTTATCATCATTCAAAACAACAAAAACATGTGAAAGTTGAATCTCAAATGATTGGAAGATGACATAGGATAAGTGCTCACATAAGTTGAAAACTTCATAAAAAATCTGTTCTTCTATTTAAAAATGAAAGCTTGAATCTTCCTTTGATCTAGTTTATGTCTTCTTCTCAATCCATTGATAATACCGGCATAATATTAGTCCTGATTTGTTTCTTATAAAATGAAAATATATGAACAGAATGTCTTATGTTTTAGAGATATAAGGGTTAGTAATTTGGGCTTGGGCTAAAATCCCTCCTTATCTAATCTTACTAATTTTTCAACCCACTTCATTATAACATTCCATTTTTATTCCTTATTCATTGCTGAATTCAATTATAATAACCACTCTTAGTTCACTCAGTTAATCTGTCACATACTTGATTAATCAAATTTATCATGAGTAACTTTTTTCATTAATTTAATTTAATTTAATTTAATTGCTACTTAATAATTTCTTATTACTAACTTAATCTCATATTATGACACTCCAACGTATTGTGTATTACAGTCTCCCCATCTTACAAGGATTTTGTCCTCGAAATTCATTTTAGGCCGAGCAATGAACTTTAGTCATCAATAAAAACGTACACACCGGTACATCAATGATACTAGTAACCTTCTAATGTAAAACCATCAACCATTAATCAAAATGAATTAGCGCAACTACTAGTGCATAATAATATCGGAACATAAAATACACTAGCGTCGCCACTAGTTCATACAATAGATAATTGAAGCACGTTGCTACAATCATACATGTCCAAAACAAATGGGATAGGTATCTCTAATCTTATTATTTACCTCTCAAGTATAATCTTCCTTATCATCACTCCAATGGACGCATACAAGTCTAATAAAATTATTCACTAACTCCTTTGTATCACGACATATTATTCCGTTCAGTCGTCTAATATATGCCAAATCTTGTTCTACAGATAAGCTTCCAATTTCCCTTGGTTCCATCACCACACTATGGTCGAGCACACATTTCCTCAAATGCCAAATATGAAAATTTTTATACACACCCTCCAAACTACTAGATAACTCAACTCAATATGTAAGCTTAGCAATCCTCACTATCATCGAAAATGGATCAACATACCCTAGGAGTCAATTTCCCAGCATTTCCTAACCATAATACACCACTTCTTGATGAATTTTCATGAACACGTGATCTTCTACAATGAACCCTAGTTCCTTTTTGTTGTCGATATAATTCTTTTTTCCTTTGCTATGCAACTTTCATTCTAGGATGAATTAACTCAATCTCCTCTGAAATATCTCTTACCAATTCAGATCCTAACACGAGCCTATCTCCTATTTTCAACTAATATACAGATGAATTACACGGTTTACCATAAAGTGCCTCAAACAGTGTCATTCCAACACTCGACTGTTTAACTACTAATATAAGAAAATTCTACCAAATGCAAACAACCTTCCCAAGACCATTCAAAAATTTGTTTATGTTCTCTCAGCAAATCATTCAGTATATGGCTTATCCTTTCATTGACCATCGTTATGTGGGTGGTAAGTCGTACTCAATTTCAACTGTACGTCCAATGTACTCTACAAATTTCTCCATAACTTATTGATGAACAATAGGTCTTTATCACTAACTATGTTGCTTGGAATCCCATGTAGTCTTGCAACATTCTTCAGGTATAGCTTCGCTAAGCTAATTGTCATTTTTATCGCCATCACTGGGATGAAATTTTCTCTCTTAGTTAATGTATCGACCATCACACATATATTATTATTACCCTCTCTCGACCACGAAAATCCATAGATACCGGGTCCCACTTTCAAGTCGTTACTTCTAAGAGTTGAAATAACCCACTTGGCTTCTACTATGCAACCTTCACTTGCTACATGTGAAACATTTCTTTACACATTCACCAACATCCCTCATTATGTTATGGTACATCTTTGTTCTTTTGGGGTGAAACGTAAACTTAGACTGATCAGTCTTTGCCATGGCTTCCTTTCGAAGATCTCGCATATTCGAAACACATAATCTTTCCTTCTTCCTAAGCCATACATTCAAATCTATCACAAATCCTCTTAGATCTTCTACATCCATTCTCATCTCTAGTCGCCTTGTTCCCTTGGTTAATAATGGGTCTTTTTGCCTTGCATCATTTCTATCTTCAAGTTCTGGACGAACCTCCAAACTTTCCAATGCACTCGGATTTTGACTTGATCCTGCATTCAGCGTACAATGCACTCCATAAAAGCCTTTAAGGCCTTCCATTCCATATTCATGGCTAGTACTTCATTTTGTTGCCTCCTACTCAAAGTATCTACAACCATGTTCCCCTTTCTAGGCATATATTCTATGTATAAATCACATTCCGTTAAAAAATCCAATCGGCTTTGTTGCCTCATATTCAACTCTTTCGATGGGAATGAATATATAATAAACTTATAGTGTGTATACAACTGGAACTATTCTCCTATGATATAATATCTCCAAATCTTCAATGCAAAGATCCCCACTGTCAATTCTAAGCCATGGGTAAGATAGCAAACTTCACATGGACTCAACTACCAAGATACATAAGCTATCACACTTTCCCATTGCATTAATACTGCTCTAAATCCGACTCCATAAGCATCGATATAAACGACCAAGTCGTACTTCCATTCAACTAAAATATAAATAGGAGAATTTTTCAGTAACATCTTCAAATCCTGAAATAACCTTTCGCACTTATCAGTCCACTCAAACTTCTCATTCTTCTTGGTCAACTTAGCCATGGGTACCACTATACGTAAGAGATCCTGTAACAACCTAGAATTTTAGTCATGTGATTTGAATACTTAATTAATTTTAATTATTGAAATGTTGATCTAAAAGCTTTAGAACTTGAATTAACTTATAGAGATTTTTTTAAAATCTTTTGATTGTGAATAAATATTTGAATAGTGATTTAAATATCGGGATTTTTAAATTGAATATGAATTTAATGGGATAATGGTTTTATTTAACTCATTATGATTAATAAATAATAGAGAGAATTAGGGAAAATGACAAACTTTGAGGAAAAAAATTAGGTTGAAGGATATGAAGTTTTATTTATAGACTGAAGAACAAATGCTAGTTATAGTTAGCATTATATTCAACTTTTACGCTGTACAAAATCCTAGTTATATCAAGCATTATATTCAGTTTTACACTATACAAATGCTATTTATAACTAGCATTGTCCTTCAGCCTAAAAAACAAACTTGTCATCCTTCAGCCTAAATATTTCTCTAAGTTTATCCTTGTGCCTATTTTCCTATAAATAATCACTATAAATTCATTTTGTAAACTCATTTGCAGCAATAAACAGTTCGAATAGGTAATCAAAAAATTTATTGTTAATATTTTGACTCTATTTTATTGAGGTACTTTTGATTAAGTTTATTTTATTTTTCCATAATTTTTAATTTGAAAATTATTTAAATTAATCGTTTGATGATTTATAAACAAAGATGGTGTTTTGGTGATTTCCTATAATCTAATAAGCAGTGTATATTATTATTCCTTTAGGATTGTATCGTTGTTCTAAGCACAACCGTATATTTGTTTTGTTGTTTAGTGTTAGTACGCTAACAAAAATCTGTGCGACGAGATGGCAAAAACTTTAAAATAAATATAAACCACACCCAACATGTTCTCAACTTCTTTTCCTCTTTGTTTCCCCAGTACCTCTCTATTTATCTCACCTGAATGAAAAAAGAAAATGGAAATCCACTTCTTAAAAATTGAATATAAAGTCAAATACATAGCTAAAAAAATAAAAGGATGGATTCTTTGGATTTGTAAAGGGGAGATCTACATGTAGGTGAATATGGTTACGATGTGTTTTGGAGGAGGCCGATGGTTTTGAGGGTGGCTAGGGTTTAGTATTCCGGCTAATTCGAGCATCGATTGGCTAATCGGGGTTTGGATTTGGGTTAGTCATTGGAAGGCGAGCTCCTGGAGGCAAAATCAAGGAGAGGAACAACTTAGCTTGGAACATGACTTTTTAAAGGGAAAGGAGTAGGTCTTCAAATGCGTTTTGACTGGGAGGTGCGAGCTAAATCTCGTGATGGCCGATGTAAGTAGAAAGTGAACTAAAGTTCAACGAAGCAAGAAGAAGTCATTTTCACTAAGTATCATGTGAGATAAGGGAGGGTGAGAGATCGGCTTTGGGTATTCATGTTCGTGCATGTGCACGGGTCACAGGAGGGAGTTAATGGCTGGGGAAGAGGGATTAAACTTGATTTAAAGGTAATTAATTTAAATAATGATGTGCGTATAATTAATAATATAATCTCAAATCATATTTAATGTATAACTTTTTTCATACAAGGTCAGATTCAAACGCGGTCAATCGCGTTGGATTTGTATCAACGATAACTACTTCATAAAATTGAATTGTTGGAGATTAGAGCTTGTAGAATTTTAAGCTAAATTCGAACGTTATTTGATTTTATATGGAATTAGAACGATTCGACGATAGTTGGAATTTTGGTGAGCTAGACTCACCTTTTTGGTTAATCCATAATGATATATAGTAGATAAAATTTATTTATTGTCTGCTTGAATGTTGTATTTGCTATTAGTTTGATTTAGATAAATTATCATTTTTGAAAATGGATAAAATATAAAGTGATAAATAATACTGGTTTAATATAATTACATTGTTTAGATAATAACATAGTTAATTTATGCATACTTCTTTAGTGTTATCTATTTGGCCAAATAACCACCATTTAATAATAGATGAAAGAGTTTATTTTGAATGGAAATCATTTAGCAGAACTAATCCCTATTTTACTATTATATTAATAATTTGGACATTCATTTAAGTGCCAGTTTATTAATGCTTAGTATGTGACATGTTAACGATTGATTGTTAATTATGGATTTGGATGTAAGTACCTGCAATTTAACTTGGAAAATTAAATTGAATTTAATGATAGCTTATTTGAGTACCATTGTGGTTGCTGAGCCTTTTTTGGAATTTTGAAAAGTTATAGATTTAAATTAACTTCAATTTTATAATTTGAAGTAGGTGTTTTATTTAATTATTATTTGAAGTAAAGTGATTATTTAATTATTAATTTAACAAGGTGTTTTGTTAAAATTTTATTTTACAAAGTGCATTGTAAAATTATTTCTTTAGTAAAGTTAATTATTATATTTATAATGATTTTAAATCGGTTCTATTAGTGTTGTTTAAAGATAATTAATTACTTATTAAGGTCGTTTAAAGATAATAATTACTTTATTATTGATTATTAAAGCTAGATAATTATTTTATTGGTATCATTGTTTGAAAGTTAAATAATTATATTTTTAAAATTATTTAAAATTATTTTACTATATTATATTATTTAAAATGTTTAAAAGGGTAATTATTATATTATTTAAAATGTTTTAAAGTCTATTATTATATTATTAATAATGTTTTAAAATTTTATTTGTACGATGTTAAAGTTTGTATTCATTAGAATATATAATAAATTATTTTTAAAAGAATTTATTTAAGGAGTTAATAATTTGAAAGAGATTGCGGTATTAGAAAGAAGTTGGTGTTTTGAATTATTTTAGAAAAGTGGTTTATAAATGGTTTAACGATTTGGAAGGGATGTTTTATAAATGGGTTGTTGAGATCTATAAAGGTGTGTATTTTTTTATAAACAGATTGGATATTTACAAAGAAGCTTTATAAATAGATTTGAAGATTTGTAAAAGAAATATTTATAAAATAAAGGAGATTTATGAAAAGGATTAGTGTTTTAGGTTATTAATATCTTCGTTTAC
Source organism: Allium cepa (assembly GCA_030765085.1). NCBI lineage: Eukaryota > Viridiplantae > Streptophyta > Magnoliopsida > Asparagales > Amaryllidaceae > Allium > Allium cepa. The sequence goes on along the minus strand of CM060938.1, from coordinate 735,345,296 downwards.
ATGACATTTAAGTTTGACCATTTAATTCGATTTGGTACATAATCTCTCTATGTGTTTAATGAATATAGTTATACCATTTTATAAGTATGTGAAAAAGGTTTTCCAAGTTTTGAAAGGAATGATTTGTGAATATACTTATCCCAGTGAGATAAATATAAAAATATTTTGATAAATATTTTTAGAAAGAGATTTAATTAATAAAAGATTAATTTTGAGAGGCTTGGTGATTTCGTTTGGAAATGTAATCTCTATTTTGAATGTTTCTTTATTTGATAGTTAAACAACCTACTATCAAAACTTAGTATAAATATGTAATCTTTCTTAATTTTAGTGGTATGAAAATATTCTTTACTTAACACCAAAGGATTTTAACTCTAGATTGTCTGATTTTAACTCTGGATTGTATGAAAACATAGATCCCCGCTCTTATGCATTGTCTGATTATTTCCAAAAGAATAGGTGTTGAGCATTCCAAAAATCAATAGATTGGTTTTGGAACATTTGATAAGCGGGGGATTGTACTCATAAGGGATGACTCAAAACCGTAACTACTCCAAAACCATATATGGGTTCTATGCTTGGAGAAGACTCGAGATCTGTTTTGGATGTTGGTATCCGTGTGTGATTCTGAGACTCGTTGGGGTGTGGGAATCCATATGTGATTCTAGGATCTGTTCTGAATGTCGGAATCTATGTGTGATTTTGAGACCCATTGGGATATGGGAATCCATGTATGATTTTGAGATCTCTTTTGAGATGTAGGAATCTGAATGTGATTCCGAGATCTGTTTGGGTATAGGGATCCATGAGGGATTCCTTGATCTATTAATGTGGAGGTGCATGAGCTTGAATGCTGGACATAGCGTGACTAGCAGTAATGACTAAAACCAGAGATAGGATGCATGGCTAGGGTTTTGGATAACCCATAAGGGTGCAGTCGTCTCCTTCCTAGAGTTACCTATAGTTGTTATGCATGATGGAGCGATGCACTCGTCTTGACAGGTTTTGGGGCCAGCTGTGTGTTTTCTATTGTACATCACCATGGATGTATTGTTGCTTCGGAAGGATAACTCTGATCCTTGTCCAGGATGACCACTCTTATAGTACTAAGGATACCTTCGTGGAATCCTACACAATTAGCGAACTTGCTTCAGCAATTTTTGATTATATACTACTATTGTTGTAATGTACACTCACGAGCATCATAACTACATGTTTTATTAATATTTTTGCCTTTAGACATTATTATAGTATTACTGAATTTTCTAATATAAATGGTTTGGTTTTGGTAAGGTAAAAGCCCATCCGTGTTTATGTGCGCAGGGTCTTATGAGATAGCTTGAGTTGAATGGTTTTATAAACATTTGAAATCCAATTGAGGTGTGTTTCTCATGCTGATTTACCAACTAATCTGAGTGTTATTTTATTATAATGATCAGGTCAGACCGGGTATAATTACAGATTCAGTTTTATAGGATCGATTTCACCCTAGAAAGGGGATGAATATGGCGATACTAATAATAATAAAAATTAATGCAGAAATATATAAAATAATTGCAGCATAGATAATAGCAGAATAATAAAAGCGGAAATAGAACAACACAAATTTACCCAGCTTCGGCAGAACCCTGCCTACGTCCTGCCCTCCAAGGTTTCTACTAGAAATTAAATAGTCGGACGCTTAAACACGTAAACTTGCAGCATGCGCTATTGACTAACCTAACTCTAAGCTCAAAACCCTGCCACAACTCAGCCACTGAGTTGCGAATTCTCAACCTACGCCTCGTAGTTTGTACCTAGTCACACGACTAGAAGGTTACTCAATTTTAAAGGAAATTACAAATGAAATAATAACTAAAACAAAAAAAACCAAATCAAATAATTTGAAGCCCAAATAAAAGCACCAGCTTACTTAAACGAATATAATTTGTAAAATTATGTCTCCCTTTATTTTCTTCGGGCTGTATCCTTTATTTTTTGAAATTAATATCCGCCTCCTCTTTCATTTGCTCGCGAATACTAAGGCTTTGTAATGAATTGAAGCTCCGCTTATGATATTGATTGCTTGCAGTGGCTATTGCGTTGATTGGCTTCGTCAATCGGTCTGGCTTTGACTTCCTTCGGCTGCTTCAATTTCTTGATTTCGACTGTATATAACTTGGTATGTGAATTTTTCCCATTTACTTCCTCTCTTTTTTTCTTTAGCTCGAACTGGATTCGAATTATTGATTTGGGTTTTAATTTGAATCATGGCTCTGTGATATTTTTCTTTTAACTCGAATGATTTAACTATCGATGATGTAAATGGGTTTTATAGGGTTCAAACCCCTTAATTTTCATTCGTATATTTCTCAATTGAATTCTTCATGAATTTACTTGGCCTTGTTTTTTTAATCAAAAGGTTGAGATGATTCTGACATGTTCATATATCTGTGATATATTGTTGCTACTACCTTGGTCATCACGACTTTGATTCTGGCATGACATGATCATTGACTTTGTTTGAAATTCTCTGAGTCGGTTTTGTTCTTTTTTCCTGACTTCGGCTCTTTGAATTTGTGATAATATTTTGGGTAAAATTTTGATTGTCTGGCTAGGTTCAAATTTTTGACCTCGGCATTTAAATTTGTAGTTGAAACAGCTCTCTGTTTTCACTCGCTTTTTCGTCTTGATCAATTAAGAAACAAAACTGCTACTTTTCTTCAAACTGTGACTTGTCGATGTGTTTACTATGTATTTCCATGTACATACATACATATATGTATGTATATATGCGTGTGAAATAGGCATGACTTCTGGTTTCAAGTGTATGCATACATCTCGGTTTCATATGTATGTAGTTTTCGTTGGTCTTTGTTCATGCATCCACTTGCCTCTATACTTGTGCTATTATGTGTATGTATATGATTGCATATATGCATACATTTAAGTTTGCTATTTAGTCCACTGTTCTAGCATTTGCATTTTTGCTGCCTTGGTTTGTTTTGCAATATTGCTGTCTTGTTTGTTCCATATTCATGTGTATTTAAGTCTCTGTTTCAACATTGTGTTTACACATGTGTGAAGCTGCTTTGTTTTGTTCATTGCCTGGTTGCATTTGAAACTTTAAACTATATTCATCTTTGTTCTTATGCATTTGTGTCTTCATGTTGACTAGTCTGGGTCGAAGTTTGGTTCCTTGCAATGCTTTGAGTCTATGTATATGAACTTCTACATGTCGTGTATACTTTCTTCTGTGATTACTTGAGTCTGATACACTCCACTGGTTTCATGTACAGCTTGGTCTTGGTACACTTTTTACTCATGGCTTCACGAGTCTATTATCATGTGATCTAGTATCTCCTATATGGTGTCATGTTGTTTGTGTCAGTTCAAGTGTCTTCATGTGTTTGCTGAGTCCTTTATATTCACTTTGTCACTGTGAAATTTGATGTGATCTTGTCAAGTTACATGATCTGGTGCCTTTTGTTGTTGTTTAGTGAAGTCTTCAATGTTGTGTGTTCTATTCATGTCTGCATTTCTCTGGTCACTGGTTCAGGTTACATGTGCACTGTCATTTGCTTCAAGTGCTCCTTTGTTTGGTTTATATGCATATACATTTTGGTTGAGTTTAGTTGCATATGTTAGTTCATACCGTGCTGTAATTTTGACTTAGTGCATGTTGTCTGGAGCTGTTCTTCATGTGTACTGAACTTCATGTGTACATCCATTTGCTAGTTACATTGTCTGTGGTTCGCTTTTTTTCCAGTTTCTTATATTGAAGTTTGGTTTTGGTCATTGCATTTGTATTCAAACCGGTCTATGTTTCATCCCTTGTCGTCACTGCACCGTGTCTTAATTGAAGCTTCACTAGTCATTGCATATATATGCATACATGTCTGAATGCATGCATATCCTCTGTCCTCTTTGAATACTTGCATTTGAACTTGTGTGTTCTTCATTATAATTGCTGCCTTGTTGAAAGGTAGTTATCATGTTGCTTTTGAACTTTTATCTTGTTGTCATTTGAAGTGACCTGCCTCAAGTTAGAATGGTCAGGTTCATATTAGTTCATGTGTACTTATGTCTCTTGGCTGAAATTCGAGATGCTGAGGCAGTGCACATGTGTACGTGTACACATGTGTATATGTAGGCTCTAGTGTACTTGAAACTTTGTGACTTATTTTCGTATTGCACCTGTGTTGAATCCAGCCTCAGCTCGGGTTTAACCTTGTGCTTACATGTCCCTGTAGTTTTATGAGTGTATATCGGTGTGCATGGCCTTATGGCACGTATAGTGATACACTGTGCATGTCATAAGTTGTTCGTTTATGATGAATTCAAAAGAAATGTTGACGAACAACCCAAATAACTAAGGCAAACAATATTTTCAAAACGCACACTTTAATTTGCACTGCAAAATATTTTCTTTTTCAATTTTACTGCGTTAATGTTTATTTTGCAGATAGCTCAGATGCTGGATTCAATCTGGAATAAAATTGAAGATAAAATACAAGTGAATGAGTGATATGTAGTGAGGCGAACATTGTAGAGTGAAATTTATGATATAATCGAAGTTGTAATGTAATTGAAAAATGTATACATGTAGTGAGAGCTCAAATTTGTACTATTCAAAATTGTAATAAAATATTTGTTTGAATTTAAATTATGTGTTATTTATTTTATTCAACAAATTTTTATTTAATTATATGAAAAATAAAATAGTACATATATATATATATATATATATATGTTTATTATCATCAAACAAAAATCATATACTAGCATATTCAACAAGTTTGGATGCTATGGAGCTTCAAGAAACAAGTTGGATGTCTCAAAAACGTATTCACACATTTTTATCTGTTGCTGCATTGGTTGTTTATATTTTTCAATAATTATGAGGACATGTTATTATAACTGTCCAGGTCGATGATTAATTATTTGACTCTGCTTGATATATATATATATATATATATATATATATATATAATAAAGTTCAGTTCTCTTTTGTAAAGATCATTGTTATATTATATTTTTCGTCATGTTTTGAGATTCTATTCTGGCTTTTCGTTCTTTTTCCCCAAATCTGTCTTTCCGGCACTTGGAAGCTTGGCACATGAATACCTTAGATGTATTAGTGTCGATTTTTGAGGATCGAAATGGCAGGTTGTTGCACGTGGGATCAGAGCTTAGGTTAAGCGAACACCTAGGCTTTGGTGGGATTGACTCATTTGAAATAGGGTAAGTGTGACCCTAGGATGAGTTTGAGAGTGTTATATATATAAGCGAGTAATTGTTAGTGCTATAAAATTGTTTTATATTGTGTTTATTTATTGGTCGAGTGGTTCATGAATTCTGGTCGGTATAGAAGGAACATCTGTATCGGCAGGATTTTTACACACATAAACAAGGCAAACAGGTATAGCATTATTTTGAAATTGGGTAAATGAAATAATTTTTCTTTAGAATTATATTTTATGTATAAAAGAATAATTATTATAAAATTTATATAGTTATTTATAATGTGTTTGTTAGGGAATGAGAATATTCAATTGTTATCATTTATTGTTTGTTAGTGCTTAGGTAGTTTATGGGCATTATTTGTTGATTAAATTAAATACGAACACCTTGTGAATTCAGTTTCATGATTTGACTATAAGGCGTTCAAAGAATACGCTTGAATTAATTTTTTTTAATTTTAATTGAAGTTGTTTAGTAAAATCTTAATAAAATAAACATTTATGAAATGTTATGTATAAGAAGCAAAATTTTATAAGTATGGTTTGTAAATAAAAGTGGATTTAAAGTAAGAAACTAAGAATTCAAAGTCCTAGTTTGGAAATTGCTTTACAAATTTTGGAAAAAATTATAATGGTATTATTTTGAGAGTATTAATTAATAGAAATATTGAAAAAGGGTTTAGAAGAGATAAAAAGCACTGAACTTACTTCAGTCGCTAGAAAGTAATTTTGATGATGACTGAAGTATCATCGGCGTTTATTTTTGAGATTCTAGTTGATGGACTGCTACCTTGGTAGTTTTGCTTCAAAATTGTTTTGGGTAAAACAATTTTTGCTTTAAAATTTCTAAAGTATGATTTGATAAACATAGGAATATATGTATATTATTATTAATATTAAAAAAAGGGATTTGAAATCAAACTAAGTGTTTCGGTTCTAAAATTTTTAGTTAAGTAATATTAGAGACTCGCGTATCTTAACCATTTGGATATTTGGTTTTTGTATCTCATTTTGAGATGCTGTTTGGTGGTTTTCTTTTGTTGAAATGAAATTGAATTTCCGACGATTTTGGACAGTCCGACTTTCGAATTTGATATAGGGACTAAAGCTAAGTATAGTGAGAGATTATAAGAAAATAATTTTTTTAAACATAAATTTAAAGAGATAGCAAGTTAAAATAGATTTTAATATGTTGGACTTTTAGCTTAAATAAAAGCAAATCTGGAATTTGTATATATACACTTAGACTGTAGTAGAGTGTTATACAAATACGGACTTAAGTTTAAAGTGGATAATAAACATAAGTGTGCTTTGTAAAATGTTTATAATAAACTTAAGTATGGAAGGGCTTAAAAGATGAAGTTGTGGCCTTTTGAAATATGTATAAACTAAAGTTTAAAGTGAGTGATTTGCATAAGTGGTGTTATAAGATGGTCATGAACATAAGTAATGGTTTTATGAAATAGTTCATAAATAATTTTAGTATTAAAGGAAATATACTAAAAGTTAGAATGAATGTAAATTAGCGGAATTGGTATAGTAAGAAGCAAACTGGAATAAATACATAAGTTGTACATAGATCATTTTATTCGCATGAGAATTTTTTCCGGATTCGTGCACATGATTTTGAGGTGATTTACACCGGTCCAAGTTAGGATTTTTCATTGGATTCTTGACATTGAACACTTAATATAGATTCTTGAGATGATCCTGAAATTCTCTATTATAGTTGATGGCTATGTAAAGGGAATGGACGGTTTCTAATTCAGGAACAAGAACATAGTCTACATTAGAGAAGTCAAGTAGGCAATACTAGTTCGGAAGTGAAATTGTGCGATTAAGAGATCGGATTGGATATTGCGTACGAATGATATATGTACATCGTACGGGCTTTATTATAATTATATGTTTTACAATGGAAAAATAAAAATTTTATGGCTATGGATTATATGGTTTTGACATTTATAAATGTAAGTTATATATTTGCATATTATTTGTAAGTGAAATGCAGGTTCATGGAAGCAAGGGCTAGTTTGACGCCTTTGGCTTCACGAGTAGAGTTGGGTTACCCGACAAATAGGTACATATTTATATTTTTGTTTGGATAATGATTTTATGCCTCATCTTTTATTGGTTTGGGTCCATAGTGGCGATTTGAAGTTTTTTCAATCGAGCTGTGCAAATGAGGTGCTGCCAAAAATTTTCAAACCTTAAAGACTTCGAAAATTTGATAACAAGTTTCAACTGATTGATTTTCAAAGTTTTAAAGGTTTGGAGGCATTTTACCTACCTTTGGAATTTCGAGGATAAAATTCTTTTAGGGGGAAGAATGTAACGATCTAGAATTTTGGTCATTTAATTTTGAATGTTTGATTAATTATAATTATTGAAGTGTTGGTTCAAAAGTTTTAACTTGAATTAAATTATAGATATTTTTTCTTAAATCTTTGAATTATGAATAAATATTTAGATAGTGATTTAAATATTAGGATTTTTAAATTGAATGTAAATTCTAAAGGGTTAATGGTCTTATTTAACTCATTATGATAATAAATAATAATTGTGAATTCATTTTGTAAACTTATTTACAACAATAAATAGTTTGAATAAATAAGCGAAAAATTTATTATTAATTTTCGACTTGATTTTTATTGACATATTTTTAAATAAATTTATTTGATTTTTCAATAATAATTGGAAATTATTTAAATTAACCGTTCAACGATTTATCAATAAATGACGATGTTTTAGTGATTTTTTAGTATCTAACAATCAGTGTGAATTATTATTGTTTTTGGGTCGCATCGCTTTTCTGAGCACGATAATATTTTTGTTATATTGTTCGGAGTTCGTACGCTAAGAAAAATCTGTGCGATGAGATACAGGAAAAATTAAAATAAATAGAACCCACACCCAACATGTTCTCTGCTCCTTCTCTTCTTTGTCACCCACTTTTCCTCTCTATTTATTCACTTGAACAAAGAAAGAAAATGAAAACCCACTTCTTAAAAATTCAATATAAAATCATATACATAACTAAAAAAATTAAAAGGATGGATTCTTTGGATTTGTGAGGGGAGATCGACATATAAGTGTGCTTGAATGTGGGTATGATGTGTTTTGAAGGAGACTAACGGTTTTGAGTGTGGCTAGGGTTTATTATTCCGATGAATTCGAGCATCGATTGGCCATTCTGGGTTTGGATTTGTGTTAGACGTTGGAAGGCGAGCTAGTGGAGGCAAAATCAAGGGTGATGTGACGCCCCACCTCTATACTCACACTATCCAAGGACACTACAGAGTTACGTCGTAAACTAGCATGAAGAATATGGCTATTGAGGAGTGACCATCTGTGTAATTGCTTTGTGCAAGTACCGATATGTCAGATAGTATTACTTGCATTTCGTTTCAAGAGGGAATCTGACACATCAATTACAAACTCAAAACTACTACACACTAGCATGTGATCTTCGAAAACAAATATAAAATAAGCATAACATAAATTAGTCATAGGTATTCATATCACTAAGGTGGAAACAAATATGAATATAACACATAAAAGTGTACATCAAAGTAGTGGTCATATAAGTTCCACCACATCATAAAAGAATAGGTATAAGTGCTAGACAAAAGAATATGTATACATCAAGGAGTCTCTATTTCAAATGTGTAAAAGAAAAAACTACTAAGCTAAGTGGTTAGCCAAAAGTCAAATGACGGACCCAGATAAGAAGTCAAGCAGAAGCACCTGAAATACCTTGATCTGACCCGAGTATTATTTAAGAAGAAAATAATAAATAGATCAGTCTAGCTATAACTATCATATAAAATAAGATGGGATAAGAGATATGACAAAAATATATGATAACAATAATGCCATACTGTGACAAGTCTACATTAGATAATAACAAAATCATACAATATCTCAAATTTTCTCAAACACCAAAAAGAACGTCATGTTCTTTATTTTATTTATCAAGCCATAAATATTGATAAAGCTTATCAATATAAATCACAAAACAATTGGCGAAACACAAATTCTAGAAATCATCAATTAGAAATCCAAAAATCATAAAGGGGGAGGCCTATCAAAATGGGAGCACGAAAACTTGCCATGTGTATCACAAACGGAATGCTATCCCATGGTCGCTAACCATAGAGTCGGTGTAACAACGTAGTACAATAACGGTATGCCCGAGGAACCAAAAACTCGAATAATTCGAAATAATGACATAGTACAATAACGGTACGCCCGATGATCCAGAAACTCAAATAATTCGAAATAACGACGTAGTACAATAACGGTACGCCCGATGATCCAGTAACTCAAATAATTCGAAACAACGACGTAGTACAATAACGGTATGCCCGATGAACCAAACTCCATAAAACCCATAGGTCGCTAACCTATAAAAATGAGACGAATCTCAACATAACGAGGTACTGTCCCCCACAAAGAGACATCGCATATCGCAAGCCTAAACTATAAAATGATCATCATTGATCGATAAGTGTATATTACACTAAGCTAGTAAATAATTGGGTTTAGCTCCATTTGCAATAACCACTGGCTTAACTTAAATATTTATGAACAAATTGTAGATTTCCACTCGAAAATTGTCATAAGATTTCAATTGAACAAGTCCAAGAATTAACCGATAAAGAAAACGCAAGCGTTTCATACCACTTGTTTTGCTAAGTCGTTTAATTAGATTTCTCATATGAATAAGGTTTCGTTTGTATATACTAATAGATAGAAAAACAGTTTTTGAAAAAAATGAGCTCTGTATTAAAAATAACATTGAAATCAGTTTTGTGAAAGAGTTTGAATATTTACTACTAGTATAGAAACGTTTGTATTTTAAAGTGACAAATCATAGAAATGATTGTAAAAACAACCGATCACCAAAAATTCACATTCGACGACGTGAATTAAAACCCCAAAAATCGATATCAAATCCATCAAATGGATACTCCAAAAATCCAGAAAAGAAGTCATCAAAGTCAAAAGTAATAACAACTAATCGGATTAACAAAAATAGATAAAAATTAAAAATCCACCTAAAAATAGGCAAAATTGACAGTTCTAGACATCTGGTAGGTTTACCCAGACGTTTGGCCCTAGATTTTGGAAATATATATGTTTTTCTCCTTTCTCTTTTTAATTCCAGAACCATTTCAGATGTCTGGATTTTGTTCCAAACATCTGGATTTTGTTCCAGACGTTTGGATTTTATTCCAAACGTTTGGATTTTAGCTCTGCCCTTTTTTTCTTTTTTCAGGGACCCCTCCCAGACATTTGGATTTTCAAGCAGACGTCTAGATTTTGTTCCAGACATCTAGATTTTTCTGCTAGGAAAAAATCAACCTAACGTAAAGAGAGCAAAAAATCCAAACCGGAAGCGATCAAACGAGCGGTGGATGCTAGGGATTTATGCCAATCGATAACCCAGCCCTATAAGCTCTTCGGTACACCACCAAAAACATGTTCTTTAAAGATTTTGACTTCAAAACACCAAAATTGAAAAATTCACCAAATCAATTTAAATCAAAAGCAATTGAACATGAAATAGATATTAGATATTCATACCTAATAATAATGAAATCTTTAGACATAGATTTGAGTTTAAGAAATCACCTTTAAAATTCAAAGACAACGAATGAGAGGCTTTAAAACAAAGCAACACCACTCTTCTTCAATACACCTCTAGAATCTTCAATCTATTATCAAAGATGAAGTTTTTCCTAAGTTAGGATTTAGGAATTTCTGGGAATTGAAGAGAGATTGAGATGGAGAAGATGAAGAGGATGCTTACCTAAGCTTCTCTTTGATTTTGAAGCTAGAATCTTGAATTTCCTAGTAACCTATAGTTTAGGAATTTTAATTTTCCTTTCTTTCCACCATTTTCCTTTAGCTTGAGTGTGTTAGGAAAACGTTATGAATGAAGAGGAGTGGAGGAGGAGTTAGGGTATTAGATGAGTTGGGTTCTCTTGATAGGCTGTTGGGCTGAAACCCAAACCTAAAGCCCCAAATAAAAATACTAAAAATCTAGCTATCTCCAAACATATTGATGTTTATACTCAAAAAGGTCGCAAATACCATTTTGGACTCAATGGAAGTGGTCTCGAGTCGACTGTTTGCAAAAAGTTGCATTTCGGACTTTAATCCGACTAACGATGCTATATTTAAATAAATAAATATACAATCATAAAATATGCGTGTTGTTACAGACTCCCCTCCTTAAAGAAATTGCATCCTCGCAATACTTAAGAAGAAAATAAAGAGTAACAACCATAAAAGCATATCAACATAAAAGAAAATTTAAAGTAAGAAGTTCACCTTAAAGAGCACGAGAGAGTATGTCTGGGTGTGTTCACTCGATAAATTCTCTGGATTCCGAAGAGCAATACTTAGGATTTGTGGACCATTGAACTTTCACAAGCGGAACATCTTTATTTTGAAGGCATTTAACCTCCGTAGCAATGATACAAATAGTATGTTGCTCATAAATCAAATTAGGTGAAACTTCAATTTCTTCAATAACACCGGGCTCAAGAATAGAGTTAGAATCCCTAAGGCATTTCCATAGTTGAGATACGTGGAAAACATCGTGAATAACAGAAAATTGAGCCGGTAATAAAAGGCGATAAGCCACTGAACTAATGCGTTCAATGATGGAAAATGAACCAATATATCGAGGTGCTAATATTCTCGATCGACTGAAACGTACAACACCCTTCACAAGTGAAACACGAATAAACACCAAATCTCCCATAGAAAATTCTAATTTCCTTCTTCGATTATCAATATAGGATTTTTGTCTATTTTGAGCTTCTTTCATCCTATGACGAATAAGGTCAATCTTTTCTATGGAATCATGAATAAAATCTGGACCTAATACCATCTTCTCACAAGCTTCAAGCTAACACGAAGGAGATTGGCATGGCCATCCATAGAGTGCCTCGAAAGGTGCCATACCAAACTAGATTGGAGGCTATTATTATAAAACTCAACAAGAGAAATATGATCTTCGCAACTTCCCCCAAAATCAAGAACACATGCACGAAGAAGATCTTCAAGACTTTGATTTCACACGCTCCTTTTGTCCGTCGGACTGAGGATGATAAGCGGTGCTAAAATTAAGCTTCGTTCCCAAAGCTTTGTGAAGACTATTCCAAAATCCACTAGTAATTAATGGATCACGATTACTAATAATAGAAGTAGGAACTCCATGCAATTTAATAGTCTCTTTAGCATAAAGTTTGGCCAAAAGAGGTACGGTCCGATTAGAACGAACGAGAATAAAATGGGCCCATTTTGTAAGTCTATCACAATCACCCATAAACTGTCATGACCCAAACGAGAACGGCGAAAACCATCAATAAAGTCCATGGAAACTTGATCCCACTTCCAAACGGGAATATCTAAAGGTTGCAATAACCCACCGGGCCTTTGATGCTCGGCCTTAATGAATTGGCAAGTCATGCAACGCTTAATGAAGTTAGCAATATCAGATTTTTATTCCATCCCAATAATAAAGTCGCTTCATATCCATATATATTTTACTACTACCGAGATGAATGGAAAATTTAAAACGATAAGAATCTACTAAAATGTCTTTACGAAGATCGCTAATATTTGGCACAATAAGTATACCGAATTTTTGAATGCCGCCACGAGCATAGATTTTAAAGTCTTTCGAACTATCAATATTACTTTCCCTACAACTTTGGCTAAGATAAGCCAATTCGGGATCATGGTTTTGAGCTTCAAGAATGCGGTCTAAAAGAGAAGGATGAGCCTCAAGGCTACATAAAACAAGTGATGAACATGAATCGGATTCACGATCTTGAATCTCACAAGTAGACAAAGTCTCGAGATCATTCCATTCGGATATCATCACTGAAACAACCGCTTGTTGCTTTTGGCTAAGGGCATTGGCAACACGATTTCCCTTTCCGGGAATATAAAGAATGTCAAGATCATAAGATGCAAGGAACTTGAACCAACGTTGTTGATGCAAATTAAGTTCCTTTCGAGAAAATAAATACTTTAAAAATTTATGATCGGTGTAGAGAACAAATTTCACTCCTAAAAGATAATGACGCCAAATTCTAAGGGCGAAAACATTAGCCGCGAGCTCTAAATCATGAATGGCATATCTAGTCTTAGCAGGCTTTAATTGCCTAGAAGCATAAGCGACAACACATTCCCTTTGCATGAGAACGGCACCCAAACCAACACGACTAGCATCGGTATAAACAATAATGTCATGGTTCCCTCCGGGAATCACAAGAATAGAAGCATCGGAAATGAGTTCTTTTAATTTTTGGAAAGCAGCTTAACATTTGTCTGACCAAATGTACTTAACTCCCTTCTTTGTCAAACTAGTAAGGAGCACAGAAATTTTAGAAAAGTCTTTTATGAACCGACGGTAATAGCCCGCCAATTCAAGAAAGCTACGAATTTCCATCACAGTCTCCGGTTTCTTCCAATTTTGAATTGCTTCGATCTTTGAAGGGTCCACGGAAATTCTGGTTTCAGAAATAATATGTCCTAAAAATTTCACATGGAATTGCCAAAAGTGGCACTTAGAAAATTTCGCTTTCAATTGATTGCTCTTAAGAGTTTCCAATGCGATATGAAGATGTTTTTCGTGCTCTTCCTTGGTTTTAGAATAAACAAGAATATCATCTATAAAGATGAGAACAAATCAATTAAGGAAGTCTTTGAAAATTCGATTCATAAGGTTGATGAAATAAGCTGGAGCATTCGTTAAACCAAATGGTATAACAAGCAATTCATAAGATCGATAACGAGTACGGAACGATGTCAAAGGAATGCTATCCTCTGTAATAGAAGCTGTTGAAAACCGGTTGCTAAGTCAAACTGTGAAAAGACTCTAGCCCCGCTAAGTTGATCGAATAGATCATCAATCCGAGGTAAGGGATATTTATTCTTAATACCGAGATCATTAAGCTTGCGGTAGTCAACGCAAAGCCTAAGTGTACCGTTGGATTTCTTCACGAGAATAGCTAAAGCTCCCAAGGAGAGGAGCTAGAACGAATAAACAACTTTGCGTCCAATTCGGATAATTTCTTACGCATCTCCTCATTTTTCTTATTGGACATACGATAAGGAGGACGAGTGATAGGTAGTGCTCCAGGAATTCGATTAATTCTGAACTCGATTGCTCACTTAGGTGGTAATCCTAAAACAGCCTCAAATATATCGGGAAATTCACGAACAATGTGAATGAGGGAAATAACATCTTCCTCATCATCATTATCGTCATCATGTGGATTTAGAGAATATACGGATGCCATCGAATTGGATGATCTTTAAGAACAATAGAAATCTGCTTAACAGATTGAGGATGTCGAAGATGAATAGTTCTCACGGGACATAGGATGTGAGCTACGTAACGGTTAAGACAATCCATTCCCAAAATCATTCCGAAGCCTCAGTAATGCATAACATGAAAATCATCTTGGAAAGCATAATCACATAAAATAATCTGGATATTTCTACAAAGCAAACTGAGTGTTGCGGATCCACCTACCGGATTCGCAATTCTCAGTGAAGTCATCGAGCATATAACATTTAAAGAAAATGTATCAACAAGTTCTTTTGATATAAAAGACTGAGACGCACCCATGTCAAAAAGAACTCGAATAGGATGATCACGAAACATAACAATGCCATCAAGGATAGAATAAGAAATACCTTGACCAAGAGAAGTGTTACTAGGCGCGTGCACAACATTAAGTTTTCGCTCTTTCTTGCTTGGAAGATTGGGACATGAAGATAAAAGATGACCCGATTTTTTGCAATAACGACAAAAAAGGGGTTTCGGACACCTATTCGCATAATGGTCGTTAGAACCCCAATTGTAGCATTGCCCAGGATGAGAGGTAGGAGTTTTGCAAGTGAAGTTGCTTGTTTTCCTTTCTTGTTGGGATTGGGCTTGAAATTAATATGCCTCTTTTGTTGATGTTGAAGTTCTGTTTGGCATCCACAACTTCAACATCGCTTTCTTTATCGGCCTCTTCAACTCGAAGAGGGATATCAACAAGCTGATCAAAAGAAACTTCTAGTTTCAGAAGTAAAGGCTTTTTGAGATTCTTATTCAACCCATAGACAAAACTCTGAGTTTTCTTCAATGGGGTATTAATATAATCGACCCCATATTTAGAGAGGGATTCAAAAGATGCGACATTGTCCATCACAGAAGATTCACCTTGAATAAGGTCAATAAAGCATCGAGCTAAAGTTACTTTTTCAGCTTCCGACATAAACTTTAATTTGAACCTTTCTTGGAATTTCTCCCAAGTAAGATCCTCTTTAATAATTTCCAAAATCAAAAGCTCATACCAATTTAATGCTCTTTCTTGGAGCATGCTAGAAGCCACTTGGACTCAATGTTGATCAACAAGATTCATGCGAGAAAAGATGTGATCGTATGTTCTATGCTAAGCTTGGACTTCTATAACACTTTCAGAACCCTTGAACGACCTTCCACCTAAATTGGTATAATCACTGCACAAGCATACAAACCTGGATTTAGGGTGAGTAGGCTCAGGAATAGGTCCAGCAGCTTGAGCATTATTTCCCAGATCTAAAAGCTGTTGGGCGGACATAAATACTCCATCCTGAGGAGTAGCACCGGATTGACCGACGCTGGGACGGCCTGGTCTAACCATTTCTCTTCTTTAAGAAAGAAAGAAAGAAGAAGAAAGAGGTTATTCTCAGAATGAATATCAAATAATCATGATTGACAAAATAAGGTATCATAAAAGAAAATAGGATAAAATGGGACCGATGACTCGAATTAAATCCTAAGGCATGATTCCTAAGAGAGACTTAGGACAATGATCCTTGCTATAATATTTTGTATTTGTTCCAAAGTTTGGCCCTGATACCAAGCTGTGATGCCCCACCTCTATACTCACACTAGCTAAGGACACTACGGAGTAATGCCGTCAACTAGCACGAAGAATAAGGCTGTTGAGGAGCGACCATCTGTGTAATTGCTTTGTGCGAGTACCGATATGTCAGATAGTATTACATGCGTTTCGTTTCAAAAGGAAGTCTGACACATTAATTACAAACTCAAAACAACTACATAGTGGCCATGTGATCTTTGGAAACAAATATAAAATAATCATAACATAAATCAGTCACAGATATTCATATCAGTAAGGCGGAAATAGATATGAATATAACACATAAAAGTGTACATCAAAGTTGTGGTAATATAAGTTCCACCACATCACAAAAGAATAGGTACAAGTGCTAGACAAAAGAATATGTATACATCAAGGAGTCTCTATCTTGAATGTATAAAAGCAAAAACTACTAAGCTAAGTGGTTAGCCAAATGTCAGATGACGGATCCAGATAAGAAGTCAAGCAAAAGCACTTGAAATACCTCGGTCTGACTCGAGTATTATTTAAGAAGAAAATAATAAACGGATCAGTCTAGCTACAACTATCATATAAAATGAGATAGGATAAGGGATATGACAAAAACGTATGATAACAATAATGCCATACTATGACAAACATACATTAAATAATATAAAAAATCATACAATATCTTAAATTTTCTCAAACACCAAAAAGAAGGTCATGTTCTTTATTTTATTCACCATGCCACAAATATTGATAAAGCTTATCAATATAAATCACAAAAAAATTAGTGAAACAAAAATTCTAGAAATCATCAATTAGAAATCCATAAATCACCAAGGGGAGGCCTATCAAAATGGGAGCATGAAAACTCCCCAACACGTATATCACCAACGGAATGCTATCCCATGGTCACTAACCATAGAGCCGGTGCAATAACTTAGTACAATAACGGTACACCCGAGGAATCTGAAACTCGAATAATTCGGAACAACAACGTAGTAATAACGGTACGCCTGATGATCCAAAAACTCAAATAATTTGAAACAACGACGTAGTACAATAACGGTACGCCCGATGATCCAGAAACTCAAATAATTCGGTACAACGACGCAGTACATAATGGTACGCCCGACGAACCGAACTACATAAAACCCATAGGTCGCTAACCTATAAAAAAGGAGACGAAGCTCAACATAACGGGGTACTGTCCACCACACGGACAAAGAAACATCGCATATCGCTAATCTGAACCATAAAACGATCATCATTGATCGATAGGTGTAAATTACATTAAGCCAGTAAATAAATGAGTTTAGCTTTATTATGTCCCATAACCACTGGCTTAACTAAAATATTTACGAACAAATCGTAGATTTCCACTTGAAAATTGTCATAGGATTACAATCGAACAAGTCTAAGAATTAACCGGCAAAGAAAACGCAAGCGTTTCATACTACTTGTTTTGCTACGTCGTTTAGATTTCTCATATGAATGAGGTAAAGGTTTGTATATGCTAATAGATAGAAAAACAGTTTTAGAAAAACGAGCTTTGTATTAAAAATAATGTTGAAATCATTTTTGTGAAAGAGTTTGAATATTTACTACTAGTATAGAAACCTTTGTATTTTAAAGTGATAAATCATAGAAATGATTGTAAAAAGAATGGATCACCAAAAATTCACATTCGATGACATGAATTAAACCCCAAAAATCGATATCAAATCCATCAAATGGATACTCCAAAAATCCAGAAAAGAAGCCATCAAAGTCGAAAGTGATAACAACTAATCGGATCAATAAAAATCGATAAAAACTGAAAATCCACTTAAAAACAGCCAAAATAGGAAAAAATGACAGTTCTAGACGTTTGGTAGGTTTAGCCAGACGTCTGATCCTAGGTTTTGAAAATATATATGTTTTTCTCCTTTCTCTTCTTAATTCCAGAACCATTTCAGATGTCTAGATTTTGTTCCAGACTTTTGGATTGGGTTCCATACGTCTGGATTTTGTTCTAGACATTTGGATTTTAGCTTTGCCCTTTTTTCCATTCCAGGGACCCATTCCAGACGTTTGGATTTTCAACCAGACATCTGGATCTTGTTCTAGACGTTTGGATTTTGTTCCAAATGTCTAGATTTTATTCTAGACGTCTCGATTTTTCTACTAGGTAAAAATCAGCCAAGCCCAAAGAGGGAAAAAATCCAAACCAGAAGCAATCAAACGAGCGGCGGATGCTATGGATTTATGCCAATCGACAACCCAACCCTATAAGCTCTTCGATACACTACCAATACGTGTCCAAACATCCAAGATAGGATCTTTAAAGATTTTGGCTTCAAAACACCAAAATTGGAAAATTCACCAAATCAATTCAAATGAAAAGCAATTGAACATGAAATAGATGTTAGGAATTCATACCTAACAACAATGAAATCTATAGACATAGATGTGAGTTCAAGAACTCACCTTTAAAACTCAAAGACAACGAATGAGAGGCTTTAAAACAAAGCAAGACCAATTCCTCTTCAATACACCTCTAGAATCTTCAATCTATTATCAAATGTGAAGTTTTTTCTAAGTTAAGGTTTAGGAATTTCTAAAAATTAAAGAGAGATTGAGATGGAGAAGATGAAGAGGATGATTACCTAAGCTTCTCTTTGATTTTGGAGCTAGAATCTTTAATTTCCTAGTAATCTAGTGTTTAGGAATTTTAATTTCCCTCCTTTCCCCATTTTCCTTTAGCTTGAGAATGTTGGAAAATGTTATGAATTAATGAAGAGAAGTGGAGGGGGAGTTAGGGTATTAGATGAGTTTGGTTCTCTTGTTAGGTTATTAGGCTAAAACCCAAACCCAAACCCAAAGCCCCAAATAAAAATACCAAAATTCTAGTCAACTCCAGACATGATGTTTGTATTCAAAAAGGTCGCAAACGCCGTTTTGGACTCAATGGAAGTGGTCTCGAGTCCTAATTCGACTGTCTACAAAAAGTAGCATTTCAGACTTTGATCCGACTAACGATGCATATTTAAATAAAACATTTAAATATAAAATCGTAAAATATGCGGGTTGGTACATGTGGGATAATTTAGCATTGAACGTGACTTTTTGAATGGGAAGGAGTAGGTATTCAAATGCATTTTGACTAGGAGGTGTGAGCTTAATCTCATGATAGCCGATGGAAGGAGAACGTGAAATGAAGTTCAACAAAGCAAGAAGAAGTCGTTTTCGCTGAGTATCGTGTGAGATACGGAAGGATGAGGGATCAGCTTTGGGTATCCATGTTCGTACATATGCATAAGTTACGGGTGGGATTTAATGTTTAGCGAAGAAGGATTAAACTAGATTTAAGGGAGAAGAAGGATTAAACTTGATTTAAGGAAAATTAATTTAAATTAGGATGTGTGTGTAATTAATAATATAATCTCAAAATGTATTTAATATATAACTTTCTCATACAAGGTCAGATTCAAACGTGGTCAGTCGCGTTGGATTCGTAGCAATGATGTCTACATCCTAAATTGAAATGGTGGAGATTAGAGCTTGCAAAATTTTAAGATAAATTCAAATGTTTTTTGATTTTAAATGGAATTAGAATGCTTCAGCGATAACTGGAATTTGGTGAGTTAAACTCACCTTTTTGGTTAATCAATAATGATACATAGTAGATAAAAATTATTTATTGACTTCTTGGATGTTGTATTTGTTGGTTGTTTGGTTTGGATAAATTATCATTTTTGAAAATGGATAAAATATAAAGTGATAAAATAATACTAGTTTAATATAATTACGTTGTTTAGATAATAACGTAATTAATGTATGCGTACTTCTTTGATGTTATCTATTTGGCCAAATAAACATTGTTTAATAATAAATGAAAGAGTTTATTTTAAATGACGATCATTTAGTAGAACAAATCTCTGTTTTGCTATTACATTAATAATTTGGACATTCATTGAAGTGCCAGTTGATTGATGCTGAATATGTGATGTGTTAACGATAGATTGTTATTATGGGTTTGGTTTATATATATCCTAATTATGTAAATACCTGTAATTTAACTTACCTAGATTTACACTGTAACATCCTCCCTTTATACCCATACTATTGAGAGCACTACTAGCTGTCAGATAATTTAAGAATGAGGATATATATGGTACACACGTGAATATTCCCTTAGGCTTGCACTATTGTGTATTTAAACATCGAATAAAAACTCACCTATACATACACATTATCGACACAAGTAATAACTATGTATGCCTTCAAGATAGAATAATACATAATCATAATAAATAGAGAACAAAAAGTCAGAATCGCAGCGATAATATATAGTACTAAATATACAGAGTCTAGTATACACCATAATGTCATACATACATTGAGACTATATAATACAAAGTAATATACTACACACATAGAATAACTTGTCTCTACCATGCCTATAATGTTAGTTCCTGAGATAATGGTTTTGATGACAACAACCTTAGGACTTGTCATAAAATATAAATACTAATATTCTTGTCTAGATATATATGTATATGTAGGATATATGTATATATGCAGGTACCGAGAGTGAAGACTGTACAGTATAGAGATTCAATACCGACTGATTCAAGATTGAAGAAATCAAGACTGAAGACTCATGAGTATCAAGAGTATAAGAGTTCCAGATGTTAAGACAAGTAATAGAGTCTAGATTTATGTTAAAACATCATAACAGCACTAAAATCTTTATTCGAATTTTAACTGTGGAATGGAATCTACCTTCTCGCTTTAATAGTGGGATGGAATCCACGACTTCTTTAGTAGGATGGAACCCACGACCTCTCTAGTGGAATGGAATCTACGAAATTTTCAAAAAGATTCATTTTTTAAAAACTATGTTTTTATAGTCATCTCTATCAATTTAAATATTTAATCTTTAATTCAAAAACTATTTTTAATCATACTAATTTCAAAATCATCTCTTGATTATTAAACTATCTCTTGATTCTAATATTTTAGCTTTAAAGAAATCTATACTTAGTTTTGAATATTACTTTTATATTATAGATTACATATTTTAAGATTACTTTCTCAAACTCTATTATAAGTTTAAACTATATTCAAAATGGTTGACAAAGTTTAGAAATTGTTTTGACAAGTTTTAGATAGAAATCATTTTAAAGCAAAATCTACTTTCAAAATTAGCATAGGCATGTCGACATCCATCAACCCCCCATGTCGACATACAACCGTAAAATTTGAAACTTCGATTTTCCCTTTAAAATCAGTTTGGTGATTATATAATCACACTATTTTGAATTCATTTGTCATCTCACTTCATTTTTTCTGTAATAAATTTCTGAAATACAAAATAATGGCCTCCTCTTCTAAATCAAACAAAAATGCAACCATTTCCTTCCCTTCTTCTAATTCTGGTCCATTTCAACGAATTACATTGGTTCAAATAATGAAGATCTAGGAAATCATGAAGGATACTCTGCAAATGCTGACTGAATTACAAGTTACTCTAATAAGGATGGAAAATGAGCAAGAAAAACAGGGCAAGATTCTTATAAATTTGCAAAAAATTCTAACGGATAATCATGCAGACGCTATTGTAATTGAAGACGATTCCTCTAACATACGTATTCATAATCCAATAGAGGATGACAAAGAAGAAGAGGACGAAATATAAATGGATGAAGACGATAAAGTAATTTGCGTTGGAGAAGTCTGTTTTGACAAAAATGGTAATTTGGTCTAACAACATGAAAACTTTTGTCTCCATTACCCTAGTTGAACGATTCATAAGTCACCAATTATCAAGGACTCTCGTTAGATTATTAATATATTAATATTTTTTATATTCTGTGTAATTGTATATATTTATTTCTATGTTTCATATATATGTGTAAGGTAACATCATATATAATAAAATTAAATTTATGTTTCCCTTATTATACTCTGTTATTAGCATTTAGTTCCATAGTATTAGTATATGGGTGAGTTATGTAGTTAAGGCTTAGTTTTTGTTGATGATAAAGGGGGAGAATTATAAAATATGTTAGATTGGCTTAGATTAAGGAAGGGTTAGTAGATTAAATGGGAGTTGTTGGAATAAAGGGGAGTCGGTGTAGAATCGAAGTTTTGTTGGAGTAGATTTTATAAACAGAGGTTGTCATCGTCAAAAAAAAGGGGGATTGTTAGTTCCTGAGATGACGGTTTTGATGAAAACAACCTTTGGACTTGTTATAAAATATAAAAACTAATATTCTTGTCTAGATATATATGTATATGCAGGATATATATATATATATATGCAAGTATTGAGAGTGAAGACTGTAGAGTATAGTGATTCAAGACTGATGGATTCAAAATTAAAGAAATCAAGACTGAAGACTCATGAGTATCATGAGTTCAAGAGTTCAAGGTATCAAGGTAAGTAATAGAGTCTAGATTTATGTTAAAACTTCATAATAGCATTAAAATCTTCATTTGGATTTTAATTGTGGATTGGAATCCACCTTCCGCTTTAATAGTGGATAGAACCCACGAACACTTTAGTGGGATGAAACCCACAACCTTCTCTAGTGGAATGGAATCCATGAAATTTTCAAAATAATTTATTTTTTCAAAACTATCTTTTTAAAGTCATCTCTGTCAATTTTTATATTCTAGCCATAATTCAAAAACTATTTTTAATCGTATTAATTTCAAAATCATCTCTTGATTTTTAAACTATCTCTTGATTTTAATATTAGTTTTAAGATTACTTTAGTTTTTAATATTAGTTTTATATTATAGATTGTATATTTTAAGATTAGTTTCTAAAACTCTTTTATAAGTTAAAACTATATGCAAAATGGTTTACAAAGTTTAGAAATTGTTTTACAAGTTTTAGAATAGACATATCGACATCCCTCATCCCCCATGTCGACATGTGCCGCAAAATTTGAAGTTCAAATTTTCAAAGAAGTGTCCATTCGTCATGACCTTTCGCGAATGGATATGACCGTTGTCCTATGAATACCATTTGTTTTCAAAGGATTTGAAGTTAGTTTTTCTTCATTTCTTCACTCCTTCTCCACTCAAATATTCTCTTATATTTCAAATGCTTTACCAAAACTCTGTCGAAATTCTAAATGAATCAAAACTCGATCGTCTCTAGTTTGATTCTCTACCACTCTCTCTCAAAGATCTTAGTGCTATTCTAAGTTATAGGATCATTTGTAATCAAAGAAGCGTATCGAGTCTCTCTCTATCAAAGTGTGATTGTAAACGGTGTGATTGTGGCATGTAAATCAATTGGGTGTGATTGTAGCCCGTAAATAAATATGTGATCTTATAGCCTGGTTAAATCAAGAGAGTTTGTCCTGGACTCGAGATAGGAGAGTGTGTCTTATGACCTTGAAATCTAGGTTGTAATATCAACATTATATTTGAAGAGAAATCTGCATAAGAAATTGTGTGGGACTGGATGTAGGGTAACTCCGAACCAGTATAAAATGCCGGTGTGTTATTTCTTTTCCTGCTTCTATTTTCTATTTGCATCTGTGTCTGATTTTATGATTATTTCTATGTTTGTGAATTGCCTCTATTTGGATTTAATTTGAAAAGATTTCAAAAGGATTGACAAAATTAATTAAACACTACTCACCCCCCTCTAGTATTAATTCTGCCTTAAGATCTATAATCCGCATTTCCTACACATAAAGCACAAGCTGGTCTCATCGTTTTGAACCTATAATGCCTTGGACTGGCTTGAGTATTATATAAATAACAAACTGGTCAAGCTATATCTAAAAGGTAGATGACATAATATCTTAGGAATAACTTCAACCACAAACCATGCACATGAAATATGTCATCATCTATATAAATCAAGTCAAATAATAAAACAGGGAATAATATCAAGTGGGTGAATCATCCATGCATAAAATCATCCTCAATATGTGTAAGAAATAATCAAGTAAAATAAGGCAAGCACAACAATGCCCAAAGCAGAAATAAATAGATCATCGGGTTTATCAAACACATAGAAATGTAATAATAACATTTGCGTATCCAGTATATATATATGTATATACGTGTATGTATGTATGTATGTATGTATGTATGTATGTATGTATGTATGTATGTATGTATATGCCGATGGGCGATAAATGATATAGTTGGTGACACACACCTATGGAAATATAAATGGCAACACATGCCTATGAAAATATTAGTGGCGACACATGCTCAAGAAGGATATAGGGATCAATCATACACTGGACATAGTCTCAGGTATAATCACAACCTATCATCTTAGGAAGGGATATAAATAGTATATGTTTATCTATCACGTACACCAGAACTAGACAAGAAACAGACAACACGTCTGCTTGCTCCATGAGCCACATATGTGTCTTTCTGATACGACTTCTACAATCATCGGTTAACTCCCCTCTACGCCATGACTGGATCCACATTTGTGCTTACCATCGCGATGACTCTACATGGTCACGACTCGTCATATGCCCTTATAGGTAAATAACTGTTGGCTTAGGTGACATAAGGACTAATGCACACAGCTATAGCACACATCATTATTTAAAAAGACGTAATGGTTTTGGGGAATGATCCTGCAATCAGGCCACTAGTGTCGATACTGGCATAATCTGGTTCACTCCCGAATCATAAAGGAAGCTGTATAAAGATAGATAGACACATAGTATTTATATTCAAAAACTTGCACATAGCTCAACATGTTTGCTAACACACGACCCTACATACTGGCTAACGCAAGGCTCCATACAATTACCAACACATGGCTAAATACCTAACTTGCCACAGTGATCCCCAATATACATAAAAATCCCTACATGAGTGACATTTACTTAAAATGAATAACCGAACAAATATCACAAGGACGTCCCATACTACCGAGTGATGCTCAATCGTTTATTCACTGCTCATAAAATACACTCGGTTTCCTCAATATTCTATATAATGGGTCCAAATAATAACCAGAGAAATACACCGAATGTCCCATGCTAGATAGCATTATAACTCCGTTTATTCAGATTCCTCGTCACGTAGAATGAAAACAACCAAAACGTTCATATATATAAATAAGAAAAGAGATTATATTTATATAAATGTAATAAAACTTCTTGAATGAATTTTATATTTAGGAAATAATAAAAACTATAAAACACTTATTGAATAATATATTCAAATTATTTATTTAATATCAATATAAAGATTCAAATACTATAATTCATATCCAAATCATTTTTACATATTTTCATAACTTCTAAAATAACTTTGCAAATAAAAAATAATTACAGAAGTTATTTCATAATTTTCTATAACTAAATAATACTTTAAATTAAATTTATAAACCTCCAAAATAATTCTTATCATTTCCAACCATTATAGGTAATTCAAAACCTTCATTATGTACTTAAAGTCTTAATCTCTAGTACTGATATTAAAAATCATTCGATACCACTGTAAATTCATTTCAAATATTTTTAATATAAAATACTATATCTATCTCAAACCATAGAATATAATTCAAAATCTTCACTTTATACTCAAATTAATTAGAAATAAAACAGTTCTCCTTTATATTATACGTTATGTGAAATTCTCCTATTATATAAAGAGATTTTTTATTCAAAACATTTCCAAAACTTTAGAATTATTTCTAGTAATGAATACTTTAATTTCAAATGTAGGAAAACTCATTCAAAAATAATTAAACAACGTTTACAAATAAATACTTAAAATAAAATAATTACATTATTAATTTATTTTATAAAATAATAATATATTTTAATTTTTGACCTTAAATCAGTTTCAAATTTATAATAATATCATAATAATGATTTTAAAAAGATTTTTAACCGAGAGAAAATTATACTTCTATATAATTTAAATATGAAAATAGTTAAATTAGTAAATTATTTGTAAAAAATATCTAACAAGTTTTAAAAATTAAGTTAATTTTCTAATTACTTTAAAATCCTTTTAAAATGAGAAAAATAAATAAAACATACAGATTTATACCTCATGGAGTGAAATTTTCCAAATCATCATTTATCAAGAAAAAATTTATCGTATGGCCTGAGTCGAATTAATTCCAATTCTGGCATCCAAATAATGCGTAAAAAAAATATAAAGAAACTATGCAAAATCAAAATGTATGCATCACCTTTGCATTTTTTTCACTTCAACATATATAAAATTCCACAACCTAACCAAAATCATATCTAGTATCACAACAAACAATCCTATATCTAAAAGAATCTTTAACATAGAAATTCAATCAATAATCACAAATAATTCAACCAAGTTATGCAATCAATTATCGAAATAAATATATAACTTGCACAAGAATATAAATATAATTTTCAGTATAAATCTCATCGAATTACCAAACGAAGACTTAAAATCTCTCTCTTATCCTTTATCTCTATTTCGGTGCTAAGCCAACCATCGTTGCTGCCGAAGATTTTAGTCAACCCCTCGCCATCAAGTCTAAACTACAGCCAACCCAAGGTCCTTACTAAAACCATGCCCACCGCCAGCCCTTCCATCGCCAGCAAAAGCATTGAACATAACAACCCATGCACAAGCCATCACCACATGTCACTACTGCCAATCGTGGCTGCACTCACCATCATCATCGTCGACGCTTCGCATCTCCAACCGTCAATCATGCACAACCGCACACCTTCTCCCTTGTGTCATCACTTGGCCATACATCGCATCACTCCATCGTATTATCATTCTACCTCCAGCCATCATATTGCAGACCCCTCCCTCCTTTGGGCATCCTTGCCGATGAAATCATCACACTGCGTCTTCTTCCCTTCCTCGATGGTCTCTTTCTATTGCCATTTTATTGGAATAGTTGAATTGGGGATCTGGGAAGAAGGGGGTTATGGGTTTTCAAAATGAAAGATGAAGATGGACATTTGGGCTTGGGCTGAAAGTGATCAAGAAGGGGTTAGATTATTTGAATTTCCTAAACTAGCATTATTTACCGTTATACCCATTTCCATTTATTTAATTTAAATACCATATTTTCTTTTATCTTTTAATTAATTATATTATTTATCTAAAATTAATTCCAGTTTAAATTAAATGATTAACAGGTATATATTTTTTAATTTATATATATATATATATATATATGTATTGATTATCCATCTTCATTAACTTATTCATTTTTATTACTATCACACAAATATTTCTTTCTATCCATTTCAACCATATGAAAACTATTTATAATATAAAATTATTATATATTCGTTATAAATATTTTAATTTATAATAATATAATATATTTTATAAAAAGATTTATTGCTTAATTCAATTATTTAAAATAAATTAATTTATCAAATAAAATTTAACTACATAGAAATTTATTTCTAAAATAACAGTTATCAAAGGTCAAATTCGAATATTTCTATTTTAAATAAATTTACATATTATTACAGCGTAGAAAGCAGGGTTATTGTAGACTCCCCCCAAGAAAATTGCGTCCTTGTAGTTTTTATTGGGAAACATCATACACAACTCAAACCTAAACTTCCTTCGTATCAAAGATATTTTATCAAACTTAAAAAACCCTCTATGTGGATCTCTACACTACACGGCTTATCGTATGCTATAATTTCAATAAACTAATCCATTGACTTTCTATTTTTTGTATATTAATTTTTTTTGAAAAATTTCCAATGTGTTAGATTTGTCAAAAAATTACAGGAGAGTCACTTTTGTACGAAAAGCGTTTCAAAAAATCAAAACGCCAATAAATATATATCACAATCATGGGTCTTCTTGAAACATGGAAAACAAGATAATATCACATCATATATCAATATATCATAAATTTGTATCCTTTTATTAGCATTTTAAGCGAGCTATTAACTATTTTGTGAGAAAAAGCTAGCCAACGTCGTCGATTAGTAATTCAAAAAGTTTCTTGAATACCTATCTCAACTCAACTTTAAACATTAGTTCATATGAAGAAGTAAGAGAAGTATGCATTCTTGTAATGTAAATGCAACACAACATTCAAATTTATATTACTTTCTGACAAACTTCAAAGGTTAACAGAAAAAAAATTAAGGATGGGTTTTTTAAGTAAAGTTATTACTTAGTGTATTAGCTTTCCAAATAATTTTTGGACTGTAAAAATGTCAAATACAATTTTAGTTATGACGTTTTTTATATAAGAAGTAAAAGCTAAAAATGTTAAAAATATGCAGGCCTGCTACATAAACTTGCGTTTTTAGCATGAAAACATCAAAAGAAAACGCAACAAATAAAAGTCATTGCTTAGGCTATTAGTTTTCGAAATGGGCAAAATTGTTTAGTTTTAAATGAACAGTTTAAAAGATATGGTTAATTGAATTCTATGCTATTTTGTGAAGTTTGCATTTTGTTTGCCAAAATAATAGCTTCTTTTCTAAAACATTATTTTTTTCAAGTATTCTCTAGAAACATTCTCCTTTTCCAAAATCTTGAACATCACTAAAATATATGCTTTTTATTTTTGTCCCATTAGAGAACACATCTTTTCTTCTAGCTTTTTTTTAAAAAAAAATATTTTTTGAAATAATAACACTTTAGTTTCCCTCTTAAGAAAATTTTATTTTCCAACTTAAGTCAATTATATTACTACTTACACTTTTCCTCAAATATATATATATTTATTTCAAAAATGATACTTAACTTATCTTCAAAACATTAGTCACTTTCCAAAATATTATTTGTAACATTTCTAAAATAGTAATTCTCCATTTTCCAAACCATTGATTTCTATTCAAACCATTGTTTTCTTTTCAAAAAAGAAAACTATTGTTTTCTTTTCAAACCATTGTTTCGAAACGCCTCATTCGAGTATTTAGTAATCTCTATCATTAATGCTGGCCAAACGCATTGACTAGAATTCTTTAAGCACTCGACGGACAAATTAACACCAAAATAAATTAATGAAATATTTCCAATCACTTTATAAAAATCAATTTCATATTTTATTAAACTATATGCTTTTTTATAGAGATATTGATTTTACAAGTTCATTTATATGACAAATTCATCAATCATCGACAATAATGAAAACTGTCACATATAATCCATCCATATATCAAACAAATGTGAACAAAGAAATACACACATTTCAAATAAGCAAACAAAATGCCTTCAGCGGAAAGCTTTCTATTTGTTTTCCACCGTGCAACTCCGTTCACTACTGGATCCTTTACACAAACTCGCAAAATTACAATTTAGAATATGAAAGTATTATAATACAAGATTTAGATTATGGTCTTTTATAGCTTTCCTATCCGGGTTACTACAATCACATTTAAACCACATAGAGGTTCATTTACCCTCATTAATACCGACACTACTGGTCCGGGTAACAACTCTTTATTTCACTGCCTCCATTAACAACTTAAATTCTGCACGGAGAAAACACAAAGAAGCGATAAGACAAAAATAATATATAATACGAAAAATAACAATTATATCCCTAGATAATTACCTCAGTAATCATCGTGAACTCCTACTATCTCTTTAATATAAGTAACTACCCAACACTCTCAGGGTGATTAGGACTCTAAGTCTCATCTAATGTCAAGATTCATGTCTCTTATATATAAAATATTGTTCTGAACCTACTCTGATACCAATTTGTAACATCCTATCTCTATATATATGCTATTCAAGAGTACTGCTACTATCGAATAATACGGAGAATGAGGCTAAATGTGGTGCACACGTGAATATTCCCATGGGCTCACACTGATACATATGTAAACATCGAATAAGTAACTCACTTATATGTATATAGTATCGACGCAAAGCAATAAGCATATGTGCCTTTAGGAAAGAGTAGTATATAACCATAATAAATAGAGAAAACAGAGTAGGAATCGCAACAATAATATATAATACTAAATATATACATAGGTCTGATAAACATCACAATATCATATATACAATGAGACTATATAAAACAAAATAATATACCACACACAGAATAATTAGTCTCCACGATGATCAGAAAGCTCAAGCTGGTATCATCACCTCGGAACATGTAATGTCTCAGACTGGCATGAGTGTAGTATAAATAACACAAAGGTCAGACTATATCTAAAAGGTAGGTAACAAAATATCTCAGGAATAACATTAACCACAATTATGAATAGGAAAGTTGTCATCACTTATATAAATCAAGTCAAATAATAAAATAGGGAAATAACACTATATGGGTGAATCATCTATACATAGAATCATCCTCAATACATATAAGAAATAACTAGTAAAATAAGGAAAACACAACAATTCCCAAAACAAAATTAAATAGACATTCTCGCTTTTTCAAACTTATAGAAATGTAAGAAGTAATCATCCATGCACATAATATATACAAATGACGACACATTGATAAATGATATAGTTGGTGACACATGCCTATGGAAATACAAGTGGCAAAAAATGCCTTTGAAAATATAAGTGGCGACACACGCTTAAGTAGGATACAAGGATTGATAATACACTAGACATGGTCATAGTTATAATTACAGCTCATCTCAAGTAGGAATATAAGTAGTATATGTCTATCCACCACACACAATGGAAATAGACGGAAGGCTAACAACATGTCTACTTGCTCTAGGACCGCACGTGTGTCCGTCTAACATGACTCCTATAGTCATTGGTTACCCCCTTGGCGTCGTGACTAGATCCACCTTTGTGCTCATCAACACAAGAACTCTACACGGCCACAAACCGGCACATCTATTGGCCTAAGTGACACTAGGGTGAATGCACACAGCGATAGAAGAAATTATATATATATATATATATATATATATATATATATATATATATATATTTGAGTGTCATGGACTCAGGGTGCAATCTCGCAATCAGGCCGCCAAGGTGGATACTGGTCTAATCTAGTTCACTCTCAAATCATAAAGGAAGTTGGATAAAGACAGATGTATATTTAATATCTTTATTCAATGGCTAACACATAGCTTTATATGTTTGCCAACACGCGGCTCTACATACTATTTAACACACGACTAAACATGTGACTCACCACCGTGAGGCTTATAATATATAACAAATCCTTATATAAATGACAATTACTTACAATGAATAACCGAACAAATATCATAACGTCGTCCCATAACATTGTGTGATGTTCAACTTTTATTCATTGCTCATAAAGTACGCTCGATCTCCTCAATATTCTATACGTTGGGTCCAAAGAATAACCAAAAAAAATATTATCAACAGTCCTATACAAAATGGTACCATAATTTCATTTATTCAGATTGCTCGTCATACAGATTGAAAATAACCAAAACGTTCGAATATATAAATTAGAAAAAATTAAGTATTTTTAAATGTAATAAAACTTATTGGATCAATTTTATATTTAGAAAATAATAAAAACCTTTAAAACACTTATATGTATAAAATAATACATTTACTTTATTTATTTAATTTCAATATGAAGATTCAAATACTGTAAGTCATATCCAAATCCTTTTTTCAAAACTTCCTAAATCACCTTGCAAATCAAACAAAATAATATAAGCTATTTCATAATTTTCTATAACTAAATAGTACTTTAAAATAAATTTATAAACCTCTAAAATAATTCTTTTCATTCCAAACCATAATTGGTAATACAAAAACTTCACTATATACATAGAATCTAAAATTTTCGGATACCCATATTGAAAATCACATAAAACCGCTTTATGTACATTTCAAAATTTACTACAATAAAATACTATTTCAAAATAAAATTTTAGATTACAAAATAAATTATAGTTATTTCAAACCATATATATAATTCAAAATCTTCACATTATACTAAAAATAATTAGAAATGAAATATTTTTCACTCGTATTATACCATATTTGAAATTCTCATATTATAAATAGACATTTTTTATTCAAAACATACCTAAAACATTATAATTATTTTTAATAATGAATACTTTAATTTCAAATGTGGGAAAACTCATTGAAAAATATATAAACAACATTACAATCAAAACGCTCGAAATAAGATAATTACTTTATTAATATATTTTATGAAATAATAATATATTTTAATTTTTGGCTCTGAATCAATTTCAAATTTGTAATAATAACGTAGTAATGATTTTAAAGGATTTTGTACTCGGGAGTGTGTGTGTGTGTAATTTATGTATGTATGTATAACTAAGTAGAATTCTAAATTAAAAAATATCTAAATTAGTAAATTATTTCTAAAATACCTTTAACTAGATTTATACCTTTAATTAATTTTCCAATTCTTTTAAAATCATTTTAAATCAAGGAAATAAATAAAACATATATATTTGTACATCATGTAGCGAAATTCTCCAAAATCATCAATATAAATTTTATTGTGGGACTGAGTCGATTTACATTGAATTCTAGTCATCCAAATGCACACATCAAATATAAATAAACTACACAAATCAAAATGGAAACGAACAACATCACCTTTCCATTTTTTAATTTACATTTTGTCAATCCAAAATGCACAAAATTCCACCTTCTAATCCAAAATCATATCTAGTATCACAACAGACAATCCAATATCCAAACAAAAACTTTAACCAAGCAATTCAATCAATAATCACAAATAATTTGGCCCCAAGCTATGCAATCAATCATAAGGATACACATACACACATGACTAGTAAAGGAATACAAATATAGTTATGAGTATAAAACTCATTGAATTGCCGAATGAAGACTTACAACCTCTGCTTTTCCCTTATCTCCATTTCGCTACAAAGCCAATCGCCATCACAATTGAAGATTACAGCCAACCCCTCGTCCCTAAGTATAAACCACAGCCATCCAAAGTTTCTCACCAAAACCATGCCCAAACTCCAAGCAGTTGTGCCTCCATCAACTCCACTATCAACACCGCCCTTTCCATCGTAAACAACCACACCGAACGTTATAGCCCATGCATCAGCCACCACCAACACATCGCTACTGCCAATCATGATTGCACCTACCATCATCATCGTCGATGCTTCACATCTCTCGCCAACACCCATGCACAACCGCATAACTCCTCCCTTATGTCATCACCTTGCCGCACATCACGTCACTCCATCTGACATCTTTCTGCCTCCAACTGTCATAATGCAACCTCCGTTATACTATGACCTCCTCCGTCCTCGTAGCATCCTTGTCGATGACATCACCACACCGCATCTTCTCTCCCACCTCGACGCGCTCTTTCTATCACCATTTTTCTGGAAGTCGAATTGAGGATTTGGGAAGAAGGGGTTATGGGTTTTCAAAATGAATGATAGGGATGGACATTTGGGCTTGGGTTGAAAGTGATCAAGAAGGGGTTACATTATAAGAAAATTTACTAGACTAGCATTATTTACAATTGTACCCTTTTCCATTTTTTTAATTTAAATACCATATTTTCTCCTTTAATTATTTATATCATTTATCTAACAATTTATTTCCAATTTAAATTAAACTAGTTTCGCAATCTATATTTGTTAATATACATACATACACACACATACCAAACACAGAGATATATTTATAAATTCACAGATTGCCCATCTTCACTGATTTATTCAATTTTATTAATGTTGCATAAAATTTCTTTCCATATTATTTCAAATTTATAAAAATTATTTGCAATATAAAATTATTTTATTATCATTGTAAATATTTTATTTGAGATCAACATAATATATTTTATAGTAATATTTATTGATTAATTAAATTTATTAAAGCAAATTATTTTATCAAATAAAATTTAACTAAATCAAAATTTATTTATAAAAGAGTAATTATCAAAAATCAAATTCGAATATTTCTATTCTATTTAAATTTACATATTATTACGGCGTGGAAAGCAGGGTTGTTACACACAATCAACACTGTTTTTCTTAAATGTCTTTAACCAAAGATCTGATACCCCATTGGATATCCCTAATTTCAAGACCCAAAAATGTATGCCCATGTTGCTGCACTCATTAATACAACTATTTTCAAATAATAAAATGGGGTTAATATTTGTAAACATAATTAAGTAAACGAAAAACAAAATAATTTCCATTACAAAAACTGTCATTACATTTCCATTCCCCTGTTTGTGCACTCGTAGTGCTAAGTAATAATAAAACAAAGATAGAAGTGGCATGTCCAATATATGAATGCCAACATGTATGCTTAATCAGTTATATAACCTAGTTTTACGATAAAGAAATTTAAAACAAAACTTTATAATCAATCATGCCTACTATTTCTTCTTTTGAGATTTTTTTTCATCTTCAAAGAAAATTGGCCAAGCCTATACATTCAGACTACTAAAGTGAGTATCCATGATTTAATAGGGAAAACAACAACAAAACTATGAGATAGAAATAAATTCTGGTATGAGTAATACATTTCCCTATACATAACATATAGTGAGATCATGCCGCTCAATGGAATAGTTTACCCCTCACAAGATCAACAACAACAATTATGTTTAGTCGCATAACGTCATAATATCATATCATGAGCATACCAATTTATGAACTATGTCATACATTCATCCATTTCAACATAAGTATAACCTGTACTTATCAACATTTTATGAAATATGTCATATAATTACCATTCACATACATCACCTAGATTCTTATTTAGGTGTCAATTTCCAAGTTATCCTTTAAGATGAAGATAAAATGGATCAAGAACTTGAGATAATGCTTGGGATGATGGAACGAAGAAGCATAAGAAGTTTGAAATGGTTAGAAACAAGCAAATTATGATTGGTAGCAACAATAATTATGGTTGGCTTAGTTTATTCGAATAGGGGAATTGACTTCTAGGTTAGAAGAATTGAGATATATGAAAGAGTGTGAAAGTAACCTCTTTGGTGATGAGAAAATAAGTCTAGTACCGACCATATTTTCGTTGGGACCAACATGATTTTTTAGATAGAATCGACTTGTTCCATCTTCCAATTTACATGGATCTGAACTCTTACCTAGTCTTCCATGATCTAGTAAATATGGGAGTTAGAACAATGTGAAGAGGACTTTGGAATTTACATTCTTAAATTTATGATTTTCTTTCATCACTTTTATCTTCCTAGGTCCAACCTTTACCACGAACTGTTGTAAAACCCGAATTTGTACTATTTTCAAGACTTGGACTCATTATAAATTCTTTGTACTCATGATTAATCTCAAAGTAATAAGATTAATGTGGATGCACGAAGTGATTTGAGGCTGAACCGCCATTAAAATTTTATATTCTTGTTGTTTTGTTCCGTTTCTTATTGATTTACACTCATTTTTGATCGATTTAGGGGTGTTGTATCACTTTTTGACCCAAAGTTATATAAGCTAATTACATTATAATAGTTATAAATAAAATTAAAATTATATATACATCTATAAAACTTAAGTGGAACTAAAATAAATCCAAAATGGATTTTTGGAATATGCGTGTATACTTTGATTTCATATGTGTCAAACACTTGAGTCATCAGGGCATTTCCATAAGAAACACATTATTCCTTAAATCGATATCAATATATATATATATATATATATATATATATTATAGTTGATGAGTTCTTAATATATAAGTTCTCCTTTACCATTTATATATTAATAGGTCACTTGCATACGCTTTAGTTATTGAGAAAACTCAAGCCGAAGATGTTACGTGTTGTATTATTGATATTATGTTAGACGAGGTAAGATAGACGCACCTATTTGTAAGGAAAAATCAAGGTATGTGCATTGTAAGTAGGTCGTCATGAAAAGGTTATATAAGATACAACACGGAAAGTTTTATCCATCGTTTGTGAGCTTATGATATGTTGACCAAACTCAAGGTCAGAATCCCACATCAAGCAAGTCCTAATTACCATTAGAGAAATTGAAAGATTTATACATTTTGTCTTACGGTTTTGAGAAAAGAATTATACTTAATATGGAATGAGAAATATAATTTCTTTTCCAAATGTATTTTCATATAGAAAATTGTTTTCTATGAAATTTACTTCTTCGAGCTCAAGATATTTGATCTAAATCTATCAATTATAAACTAGTTACATTGTATGGAAATAAAGCGTCATAATAAATGGTTAAATAGAGCTTTTTTCGCCAGGTTTGCACCAAAAATTGGATGAATACCTGAGTAGATTAAAGAAGAGAATAAAATAAAGAATTAAAAAGAAAAACAAATAAAGTCAAAACACAATAATTTATAGTGAGTTGGCAATACTTTGGCCTATGTCCACTTGAACTTTGTTATGATTTCTGTTGTGGTTTACAAAATAAGATTTTATGGATTGATAGTCTCAGATCGGTGGTGATCCAAGAAATTTATATAATAGCACAAAATTTTTGAATATAGAAAAGGGATCACGGTATAGTGCCTCTCATCCTCTATTTACAGATACAGATAAGTGAATTTGTCTTCCACATGTTCTCCCAACGTTCTCCACATTCAAAAGAAGGTCACTTAAGGAGATCGTGGCCGAGTCAATAAGTCATTTCATGAATTGGTATCGAACTAAGTGTCATGTGTCTATGGCGACCCATAATGTTGAGTCGTTAAGCTTAAATGTTGACACCGTTGGTGTGGATTGATGGCAACGCATAGCGCATGGCTAGCATTGCTTCCAATTTATCTAAATCTTTAAGTGGTTTGAATTGGATAGCGATTTGAGTTGGATTCTTGGATCGATGATGATCCAAGAATGCTTAGCTTCAAACAATTTTTAAGTTGCTTTACTTTTGAATTTGCTTGTTGGATTGTTGGCAGTCCAAGATTCTTTATTTGGTTTGCCTTCAAATTGCCTTGTCTTTAAATAGTTTAAGGTGTGTTTCAAATAAGGTTATTTCTTGGTTCGGCATCGATCTAAGAACTTCAGATCTGTACCGATCCAAGTACTTGTTTCTTTCTTTGAACTTCGACTTATTTCCACTTAATTATTCTAAAAAATTGATAATTTTCATCAAGTGTTGAGCAATTTTATGAATTTATCCTTGAGCATTACTTGGATTCCAACTCCTGGAGTTATAGTTCTTGACTTCTAGTCTGCTATCTGGCTATTTGATCATTTTAACTTGCTTAGATATGACTTGGTTAGAAAGTTGGATAACATTTGCCCATCAAAGTATGCCTTGTGTTAACAAGGTATGCTTTGGATCTAGGCAAGCTATCGACTTTAAACTCTATTCTGAATAATGTCTTTTATTTTCTGAATTGGTCTCACAAAGCAGCCTGCCTTCTTTGGACCATCATATTACTTTGAATAGCTTCAGATTCACATCCCTTGGATAGTATAAGTGCTAAAGCGCATTGTTCTAGTTTTCCATTCCAATTTTCGAAAGCTTTAATAAACTTTTCTTTGAATCGGTAGGATTTCATCACCTAGAACTACATTCATTTTTGCATCACTTCTCTCATTTTTCATTATATCATTTTATTTCTTCCTTTGTTTTCTTTTTTTTTTAGGATCTCGGTTCGGTACAAATCTGTGATCCTTAGATCGATACCCAATTTTCATCCCACTCTTGGACTGTCTTATACTTATAAGAATTGTGGCCTTTGTGTTTACTCCACTTATTTACTTCTGTTTGCTGAAACCCTTCAGTCTACTTCATCTGCCATTTCCAAGCTTTGCTTCCGGCCTTGGACCATCATCACCACTCTCGATAGCCACTGCCCATCGTCTTGATCACCGCGAAAACCTACCATTTTCAGATCTGACATTTAAGAAATCATTCATTTATCGATCGAATCTATATATCCAAAAGAAAAATCAAATAGAGAGCTAGGTAGGCATGACATGGCATAGTTCGTAGAAATTTGAACGTCGTTCGTGACTCGACCGCAGCTTGGACTTCCCTTCCTCCTTTCCCTAAATCGTTCTCTGACTTGGCACTTAGAAGAAATTAAAGCAATTTTTTTTAAAGTAGGTGTGGCCTTGAGTTATATAGGTCTGACTCGAAGTTGATGCATGAACTCCCTAGGTGTGAATCGAGTTAGCCATTTCTATGGCAGACTCTAAGTAGATTTTGAGTCATGCCCGGACCAGTCCAGGGTTTTCAAGTGGTCATAAATGTTTTAAAATGATTGGTCTAAGAAAGTTAGTAAATGTCAAAGAGAGGGGTAGGAGTTCTAATATTGCTCTAGTTTATAAGTAATCGTCATTTGTGGTTTTTGGGATGGTTTTAGATAATAGTCACATTGAAAGCGCTTCGGCATCTGAATGGATCATTTACTACTGCTTTACATCAAACACTTCTCTCTAGTGTCCCTGCAAAAAGAAGTTCAGTAGCGCTCAGGATGACAATTATGTTATCGTGCATTCCGTGATAATGGTTAACATCCGATAGGCGGTCCCATTATGCACCAGTATTTTCTTGCCAGCACGAACAATTTATATGCACAGAGAAATTGCATTCATAATGCTTTAGACAATGGACATACAAACTCAATAGATTGAATAGTATGTTATTGCCTCCATCACTGTATAAGATCTGATTGATCAATACATGTCGACATCTCTTGGTTTTACACATCGACTACACGTGGCTCCATTTTATCATGATGGTGAAAGTATTAATCTTTCCTGACCTTGCTTATGTAAAGTTTTGAATAGTGATGGATTGTAGACGTTCTTTTCATCTCTCTATTATGGTGGAAGATCCATTGATATCAATATATGTTTAATCAGACAAAGAATCCAACTCTTCAAAAGTGCCTGTCACGAGTCTGCTTCGGCACCATCTCAGCCATCCAATCACTAGATGGAACAACCTTTAGGGATGGTTCCTTTCGTGTTGGCTGAAGATGGTTCTATGGGGGCTTCCCTCAATACCAACATTGGTGATGCCATTACCTTAATAGATCCCTGGATTCTGTAGCTTTGAAAGTAGATGAGGCATCTCTTAAAGAGACATAATTCCTTTTTAAGATGTATTGGTCCCCTTACATTAAAAACAGACACATGATCCACCTAAGAAATAAACAATATTTATTTGATATATATATATATATATATATATATATATATATATATATATATATATCTGTGTATGTATGTGTGTGTATTGCTAGATAAAATACAACATTCAACAAATTTAGTCGGTTGGTTCTTCAATACATGAAGCTAACCCATTATTTACATCTGAATAATTATTATTCTTAGCACAAAATGTGTAACACCCCGTATCTAGAGTCCAAAAACTAAGCGTTACAGATGTTGCAGCCATCCACAGTATTAACTTCTGGTGACAAAATTAGGTAATGTAATGGTGTCCATAATATTAGAGGCACATGAATATGAACAAATCATAGATTTCAAAACAATAATTCAAATCCATGTTACATAATCCCTCAATCATTTCCCAGGTAAAGACTAAATGTAATCATTATAAAATACGCCAAAAGCGACATATGATGATGCCCCTTTGGTTAACCAGAGTCAATATAGTCATATCTAACTCAGTATACAAAGCGGAATCAAAATAAGATAAAGCTATAACTCCTAATTAGCTATCCGTCAGCACTTGCTCGTCTTTGGAAGCTTTATTCACCAAAATGACTAAAACCTGAAAATCTTAACCCTCAGCCTACTCAAATCAATTTTGAGTACCCAAGAGTTTAAGGAGAGAAAAAACTTCGAGGCAGATGTAAAGCCTTGTGTGAATAATACAATTACATCTCGGTTTACTAATATTAAGTGAGACCATGCCGTTTAGCGGAATGGGTTTCCCGTCACTAATATCCTCTTCAAAACATATATTTTGCAAATCCTTTCCTACAACCAAACTGGTTAATCAAACTGATATAATAATGATAATAATAGCTAAGTCTATTAAGCTATAATCGGGTAACTACTGAACTATCTATCCATAAGTAAAAAATGGACCATCTGTCCTAAATCTGGGCTGATTGTCCTCAAACAAGACTAACTGTCCACAAACTTGACTAGCTGTCCGAATCAAAATGGACTATCTGTCTGAATAATTTTCTTAGGGTTGACTACCCTTTATCTTTTTCGTTGAAAACCTTTTCAAAATGATTTAATCTTTAAATCATACTTATAAAAGGAAAATATATTCTTAACTTTACTCTAAGCTATTTTGTCATGTTATATATGCTTTACTCAAAATAATGTTGATGAATTTTAATGTGCATTAGCTATCCTTCCAAAACAAGTTAAAACCCCTTTTAACTTGAAAATACTTAGGATATATTGCCTATTTAATACATTCAAAACCTTTGTTTAAAACCTTTAAACAACCTTTTCGAAACCCCTAAAGATAACCCCTTGAAAGCCATTGAAAGTGACCTTTTCGAAACCATTAAAAACCTTTCCTTTGAAAGCTTCAAAACAATAGACATCCCTCTTAAAAACCTTTAAACATTGTCCTTCGAAAAGAGAGGAAAAATCTTTCCTTTCAACCCTTTCGAAACCCCACGGAACCACTCCTTTCGAAACCATTCATTAGAACCTTTCGAAATAGTTAAATTCAATCCTTTTGAAAGCACTTTAGGTTCAATTTAAAACATGTAGAAAGCTTTCGAAACCATTTGAACATTTACTCCTTCGAAGCCTTTGAAAATCTTCTCGGCCGAAACCATTTGGATTATGCATTCAAGTAGAGCAAAAGGATCAGAAACTCATTAAAGTCGAAAGCATCTGTTTTGAAATCACTTAAAACTTTGTCTTTCGAAACCATTGGGTTTTTCATCAATCACAGGAAAAAGGGTCTTTAAAACATTTAAGTCGAAAGCATCTGTTTTGAAACCATTTCCTAAGTAGAAATGATGGTGTCATAACCATCCCTTCTAAAGCATTGGAGAAATGGCCATATATTAAGTATAAAACAACCCCTTCGAAACCATCTGGGTCGAAAGGTAAAAGCGACAGCAAAAAGGTTTCGACCTAGTCGAAACAGTTGTTTATATACAAGGATGTAACCCAAATTCATTTGGCCAGTCGAAAGCCAACTAAGTCGAAAGCTTCTTTGTCAAGAGTAATTTTTTAAAACAAAAGTGCAACCAAATCGAAACCATTTCTTTATATCCATTAAATCCAGTCGAAAGCTAACTGAGTCAAAATTCATCTAGTTTGAAAGCAAGCAGG
This sequence comes from Allium cepa, assembly GCA_030765085.1. Lineage (NCBI taxonomy): Eukaryota > Viridiplantae > Streptophyta > Magnoliopsida > Asparagales > Amaryllidaceae > Allium > Allium cepa. Next base: position 735,303,987 of record CM060938.1, on the reverse strand, counting down.
CGCATTTTTAATTTAAAAACAATGATGCTTCAACCACTTCGAAACCCCTGCTTTCGACTACATACCTTTCGCCTTCTATCCAATTCGCTACGTGCCAATGGATTGATGTCATGCACATTGGTTTCGATGGTGTGGAAGGCAGAGGGACTTAGTCAAAAGCCAACCAAGGTGGAAGCAGCTACCGAAAGCATCAAAACAATAATTAGCATGTAGCAAACAGTTCTTTTCACCTAATCTGCTTTACATGTCAAATTTTGATTGGCTGCCTCTTTCTTTACCAATAGAAAGTATTTGCAATTTTCAGAACTAATGTTTTTGAATTATTTGTAGAAGGACCTTTCTCCTTTAATAAATATATAAAACATTTAAGTCTCATACTTTAAATAATTTTATATACCCAATTAAACATTTAGAAAAATTCTACAAAAATTCTAGAAAAATTCCAGAAAATCTCTTTTAATATGTTTTCCAGCATATAAAAATTTCAGAACTAAATCTTTTATTATTTAATCGTAAACAATCATTGACCAAAAATAACATTTTCTTTACTAGAAAATTCATATAAATTCCATAATTACTCAAAAAAATTTGAAAATTGAAACCCATCTCCAAATTAATATTTTTGATCTTCATAAAAATTCGCAGGGCATTTTGATTTCCTTAATAGGGTTTTTACCTTAAAACATATCATTATGAACAAGCATAATTCATCAACAAGTACATATAATCATTCCATCATTTAAAAACATGACAAATCAATGCATAATATTTGAAATTCATCTTAAAACTGAAAACAAAACAAAAATGGAATGTAAACATTATTCACCTTAGCTTTAAGGATTAAAGAGATTGTGACGTGAATGGATTTTGTTTGAATTAGCTTCTTCCTTAGCCTTTCCTAATCTTCTTCTTCTTTTCTATGTTAATGGTGGCCGGCCTCTTCGAAAAATTCTGAAAATGAAAAGTGAACGTGTATATGAATACATAGCCTAGTTTTAGGGATATAGGAATGGCCTCTTTTCTATTTTACCCTTCCTCTATTTTAGTTTAACTCTTATTTTAATTCATTGGCTAAATGGCACGGCTACCGTTTGATTAAATCAAATCTTAAACCCCTGACCAACATATTATTTTATTTAATTTAACTAATTAAATATCATAAATAATGTTACAAAAAATATAAGGTGTTACAAAAATATAGGGTGTTACAAACTCCCCATCCTTAATTCATCCTCGAAATTACAATAAAGTACACAACACATCAAACAAAGAGGTAAAACATACCATCAAATATATCAGGGTAAGCATCTCTAATCCCGTTCTCAATCTCCCAAGTATAGTCCCTATCATCGTCGCTCCACTGGACTTTGATGAATCTGACCATCTTGGTTCTAAGCCTCTTCTTATCTCTCACAACAACGCGAATCGACTTTCTCACTATAGTCAAGTACGGTTCTACAACTATGTCATTTAGCATAGTCGGTGCAATAGCAGTCTACGGGTCTCTGACACACTTTTTGAGATGAGAAACATGAAAAACATCATGGACACCTGCCAAACTGCTTAGTAACTCTACTCTATGTGCGAGTTCACCAATCCTCTCAACAAAAGGAAAAGGTCCAATGAATCTCGGTGCTAACTTTCTTGATTTTCCAAATCTGACCACACCTTTCATTGATGACACTTTGACGAAAACCTGATCTCTAACTGAGAAATTTAATTCTTTTCATCTTTTGTCCGCATAACTCTTCTTCCTACACCGAGCCTCCTTCATTCTAACTCAAATGACCCTAATCTTTGCTGCAGCTTCCCTAACCAAATCTGGATAAAGAACCAACTTATCACCAGTCTCTAACCAACATACGGGAGATTTGAATGGCCTTCCATAAAAGCTTCAAATGGTGACATCCCAATACTTGTCTGATAACTGTTGTTATACGAAAACTTGACTAAATTTAGATGGTCTTCCCATGATCCCCCGAAATCTAATACACAAGTTCTTAAGAAATCTTCCAAGATTTTGTTAACTCTCTTTGTTTTCCCATCTGTCTACGGATGGTATGCGGTACTCATCTTGCGCTTGGTTCTCAAAACTTCTTACAGACTCTTCCAGAACTCACTAGTGAATAAGGGATCTCTATCACTTACTATGCTAATAGGAATTCTGTAACGAACTGATTTTTCACACCTCGAAAACCTTCACTGATACTCCTTAGTCACGAATTCACAAGACACTAAAAATCGACTCATTAAGGATGAAATAAAAGAAACAAGAACAGAATAGAATAACACAACGGAATAGAACAGAATCTCATAACGCATGGAGAAAATATAATATTGAACAATATTTTTATAGCAGAAAACATTTAAAAACATATCAAACAGAGTCAAACCTATGATCAGCCAGGACAGTTATAAACTCTATCCTTACAATTGCTGAAATAGATAAACACCAACAACATAGCATGCATAAGTAATAAGACTACGCCCATACGTAGATGCAGATCTCCAGCACTCCTCTGGAAAACTCGAACCTCCTATCATGTTGCACTACGCCAATGAAAACATAATCCCATAGTATCTCTATCCCAGAAACTCCCCAAGTCCAGCCTTCTCATTTCTCGGCTTGCATAGCTAATCCTGAAATCACTCGGTATAGACCCGAGTATTGAAAACACCTGGACCAGGCTTGGAAAAACCGACTTAAGAACACAATCCCAAATGAGGCAGTGTCACAATTGGACACCAAACCAGAAATCCGTATTAGAAAAATAAAGGGTATCTCATAAGACCACACAAGATAAAAACACTGAATGCATTTTTCGCTTATGATAACCATAAAATGATTATGCCAAAAATATGAGATATTAATTTTAGTGACATTATTTTGAAGTGCTTTTCAAGTAAACTTATGAATCTTAGCTGAAATTGCTACATTCATTAAATTCCAGCATTTGGTCTACCATCAAAATAGTACCAGGCTCTTAATGGATTATTAGATTCCATACTGCAACCAAGGTAAGGGACTAGCTTCCTTACAGTATACCTCTTGTGGAATGCACCTAGGTGTGAGTTCCCCATCTAATGCCTAAACAAGACTGCCTAACCAATCGATAGACCAAGTACAACATTTTCCCCGGTAGTTTCTGACCTTCCGAGTGCGCTCATATACATACTTTAAATCCCGACATATAAAGGGAAATTAGTTTTCTATCTTTAAGGGAAAATGCATGTATTATCATCGGTGCTAAACCATGACTCGTCTTGCCGCACGCCCTGTTTCAATCACTCCCCATTTGATGAGGCTCGAGGTACACATTACCTTTTCATTCCAGTTCATTCGCTCTGAATGCCACATTGCCAGATCCTCCAATTAAAAATTGACTCCCATAAAAATACAACCTCCGAGCTCGTACGTCTCGGAGAAGGGTGCTAAGCTAAGAGAATTTGCCTTCTTCTCCATCAAACAAATGTGCGTTTGTAAAAGTCAACATTCGCAATCATTGGAAATAATTTGTCAGACATTCTCCTATGTAAGTCATCTAGGTAAAGGATGAACCGAAGGAACAACCCTACTACATCCCTAATCGCAGTAGCCATAGCCCTTGCATCAACGCAGATCCTATAACAAGGAATCACTGTTATTCATTTACCTCGGGAGCAACTTCAAGGTTATCAACAAGCAAGCCACTTGTCATAGAAGATCTTTGGTCTTCAACATCATAGAGATTTTCCATCTCGATTTCTTCAATCATTTATACATCTCTAAAGCGTCGTTCATTGATTAGATGTGTTCTTTGGATCGGGACTTTACCCTAAATCCGACCCCGGTTCCTTCGATATCAATTATCGAAAAAAAATATGTATATGTGTATACATAATCATTAAGCCTTATTTAATTTAATATATTAACCCCATTTTTCCAATTAGGATCAGTTCCTGATTGTATAACATTAAGAGAATAATTTCCTAAGTGCAAACCTCGAAGGCCTAAACCAACATCAGATCGACACCTAGAAAATTACCCAATTTAACATCACAACAATCAAGTTCCATTTCCTTTTCGCTTATCAAGTTCCCTTTTCTTTATCTAGTCAAAACTTTTACATGATCTACGATAAGTACCCGGATATACCTTTCAATATGTTCCACCCCTTGTCTAAGTAAGAAACAAGGTCCGATGGATTTTCCATCCTGTTAACTACCTTATTTTCTTTCTTAGATGCCATAGGCGGGACAAGATGTACTCTTAGGTATTACTGCATACCCTTTTTGTTATTTACTTTAATTCTCATTTGGAGATAATAACTTATTCATAACTTAAGTCTCAACAAATAATGACGCCTTCCAAGTTGGGGAACTATTTCCTCTCAGACCTTAGTTCGATCACATTCTTTATCCTTTAAATAAGAGTCACTTCCATACCTTAAAGTCTAATGCCACTTCTGAGCTTATTTTCAAATATTGTTTATTATTTAAACAATTCATTTGACTATAGAATTTGACCATTTTTCTAAGTCTTTATAAATTCCTAAATAAATCTTTAAAATCATAAATAATTATTATGAAATCATTCATCAAAGATTTGGGTCAAAAACCCCTTTCGGTTCCTTAATTACAAAATCCAATTCCTTAATCGCTAGTGAATAGTGATTAACTAGGTCATTTTTCATAATTATACTCTTGATTAAGTATAAACCTATTTTTATCTTCCAAAACCTCTTTATTATATTAATAATGAATTTATAAATTTATTTCATGATTTTTAGAATTATAAAACTTTACTTATAAAAAATTGGATTTAACCACTCTTACAACGATCTTTCTGAAAACTATTTTACTCATAACATGAGATTTTCGAATCGAAAAATTCACTTTTTATATTCATTTGAAAGCTATTAACTTTACGGATAAAATATTTTCAGTTTCAAGTCATTCTGGCTTAAAACACTTTCTACACTTCCTTTTGAAATTACAGGTCGCATAATTGCGAACTATCACTCTAGAAAGTGCCCTATTTTAACCGTTCGGTGAATTCTTTCGAAACTTGCCCGAAATAGTTCGAACACACTTACAAATGATTGTGAATGATTATAACCATTTATTTCCACCTTTTCAACTTATAAAATATTTTTTTCCAATATTTTATCTTTTGTAATATTATATTATATTCAAACTTTTCAATGATTTAAAACCCATTTTCAATACTTTTTCTCTTTTATTTTAAAGAGGCTTAACCCTTTCCTTTTGTACACATATTAACGTATGTGTAAGTGACTTGGAATTCCTTTTAAAAGTCATGATATTAACATATAAACATGTCAAACTAACATAGGTGAATTGTTTATACTTACCATATAATATCAAACCATCAACACAACCAAATCATACAATCATCCATATAACATCCAATTTATCATCCAAAGATTAGTAAATCAACACAACCAAGTTTACTAACTTTTCTTTTCAGTTGCTTACTAACTTTTCAAGTTTTCTTACTAACTTTTTATATCTTGTTAATTAACTTTCCAAACATGTTCATATTTACATGTTATACTCATTATAATTTATTAATCATAAATCTAAGATAAATAGGCAAAGTGTGACTTACTAACTTGCATCCATATTAATTAAACATTAATATCACTTTATAATCATAAAGATAAACTTTAAGTGGCAAAGTGTTCTTACAATCAAGCTCCTTCCTTCCCGAGCTTTCTTTGGATGATTTTTCCATAGCTTCCACTCCGCGAAAAGCTTGCAATCTCCTCCCTAACACTATGTGGTTTGGCCATGACATGAACTAAGGAAAAACTTCAAACTTTTCTCTTCTATTTGCTTCCACACTACTCCGGTGCTTCAAGCCTTTACTCCGGCATAACCTACCCTTACTTTTCCTTCACCAGAGCTTCCAAACTCCACCTCCACTTCATATTGCTCATGGCCAAGGATTGGTCCCGGAGCTTCGTCGAGTTTCAATGACATAGCTTGTCTCGTTGTGTGTTGTTTAGAGAGAGATTGATGTACACACTACATGTGCCAAAATTGGACACAACACTCTTCGGATGTGTTTGAAGAGATAAATGAAGAAAGTAAATGTAAAATTAGGCAAATCTAATAAACACACAAATCAAAAGATAAAGAAAAGTACAGAAGCATGCAAATTTAGAGTGGTTTAGCGTACGACCAACGTCCACTATAAAATGATTGATGTTTATTGATTATAACTCACTGGTTACAAGTGGAATACAATAGTACAATCAAAGTAGAGCAGCAATCTCGATAGAGTATTGGCGTAGAGAAGCCCTAAAAGTCCATTTTCAGTAGGTCTAGAGTCACTATTTATAGGCGTAGGCAGCAAATATCTTGCCCATATCTAGAAGAACTTCTTCTCTCACATGGGTGGGCCCATGGGATCTAGTTCAGATGATTTCGACTGGATCTGGGAGCGAAACGAATTTAGTTTGTATCGGTCAATAATTGGTCCTTTTGGGTTGAATTGATTAGGTACATTCTTGAGGTTATAGGCAAGCTCCTATGAAATTTGGTGGCATTTGGACTTGTAGATCTCGAGTTATGATCGATGAAAGTTTGGATTTGTTGTAAGCTGCTTGAACTCGTGTCGCTTTACTTCATATTGGTACTAGGCACGTGCTTTCTAGGTGACGTGGCGCTATCTTCTAGGATCGATCCACTTTTCATGTAGAGTGACCGAGTCTTCCTTCTTTGTAGATATTGTTTGTATTGACCCATAATATCCCTTTTGTATTGCTCTATTACACTCTTCCTCGTATCAATCCATGAAGCCACCTCGTATCAATATCATAGTGACCACGTCATATCAATACGCGCTCATGTTTTTCCGTGTCGATTGTTTAAGTGGCATGGTTCGTATCGATGGCTAACCGATCGATACAAACTAAGTTGATGAGTATATTGATGTACAAGTGGAAGCGACATGAGACGTCTTCTAATGATGGATATGAAACAGAGCAGATGCAATGGATAGAAATGGGTTTGGCTCGATGGATACGAAGCAGAGTTACTTGATGGGTTGATGGATATGACATCGCATGGATACGGACGAGGTTTTTTGGATGGATTCGAATGAAGTGGATACGAAGGAGGTGGTTGCTGAACTAATTGATACAAAGTCAATGCCTTCCCTATGGATACGAATGAGAGCATTGCTTAGCAATGGACACAAATGAGTTTTTCTCTTTCCATGGATACGAATTATAGAGGTTTTTCCTTTGGCACTTGATGGATATGAACTGAGGGGATACCCACCTTTTCTATGAAATTCGATCGGTTCATAACTCGAGCATACGAATTCCGATTGGCTCAAAACTTGAGATGTCGGCTTTTAGAGCTTTGCTTATCGTGTCATATCAATTGTAGCTCGATCTGGACTTGGGTGAAATTTATTAGTATCCATAGCTAACTTTGTAGTTAATTGATCTTCGGGACAGACTGTCCTTGGTTTCCAGTTGAGTTCTTGGTATCACGGCCTTGCCAAAAGATGAGATAACATTTCCCCCTCAAAGTACGTCTAGTGTAAACATGACGTGCTTTGAAAAGTTGCGACATTCTGCTTGAAAATTCCTGTCTGATTCGATGTATAGTTGTCTTTTTGTCAAGAGATGTAATCATTGATTGTTTCTCAGTGACATAAATACTAAATTGCTTACTGCCAACGATTGTACTGTGCATTGTTGTAATAGAATGTTGAGTGATAGTAAACTGTTGTTCAAGGTCGTAATTGTCATCAGGTGAGCTATTAATTCCTGTGAATTTTGAAAGTTGAATGTTAGTTCATCACACATATAAATTCATGTTAACCTGACTCCCGTCAACGTTCATACGTTCTCAAGTCATTATCAGTTTTCTTGTATCGAATTCCGTATCAATCATCTCCTAAATCGATGTGAAATTCGTGTTGTAACAATGCTTGATGATTGTATTATAGTATCTCTTCATATCGACCATCTCCTCAATTGATGTGAAAAGTTGAAAAAAAAATTGCATCGATGGCGATTGACATGAATTTGGTTGGTGTTTCAATGTCATTCATATCGATGGATATGAATCTTAAGATCTTCGAATAGAGGGATACGAAACGGGCATTCCATTTCGATGGAGTTGAGTAGGCCAAACATGACCTATAGTGGTGTTCGTATCGATAGGATCCAAGGGATACGAACTTGTAGGATACACTTGAGTTAGTGGATACGAAGCTTTGCTTTCATGTCGATGGAGGTTGACATCGCTTCGGTCAGTCATAGGATATGAACTGGTTTGCATAGCGTTTCCTTGAAGCGATATTGAATGGTTACGAAGGGTTCTTCCTCGTATTGACAGGAAAAGGATCGGTCATAATCGGTCACCTAATTGGGAGACGAATGGCCGTTCCTCTAGGTATAAGTATCCAGCATTTAGAATTGTTTCTACTTTCTTGCTATCACCTACCTCTACCATTCATATCACTAGACAATAAGGAAAACTGCCTTCGTCCCTTAACCCAAATTAGTCCATCAATCCCTTGAATTGCTTGCTCAAATTAGGTAATTAATCTGTAAAAACCATCTTAGGACGATGGGACTCAAATTCTAGTGCCAAATCTTCTGTAGCCATGATTTCGATGATGGCGATGCTTGAGTGGGTCAGAGCAAGATCAAGGGAGGAAGGAAATAGTATTTATGCCACTGGGGAAGAAGGAAAAGGAGGGATACGAAGGACTTGTGTGTGGGTTATGTGGCCTTTAACTCGTATCAATGGGAGAAGGGGATGGAAGGAGTGTTCGTATCGTTCTGCTAAGGAGGATTCATATTGATCGATAATTAAGGCTTACAAGAAGGGGGTACGTATCACTTCTGGATACACGCTATTTCATATCGATCATCTTCCTATGTCTAGGTCGATACGAAGTGATACCAAGGTGATCGATACGAAAATAGTTTAGCTGATCGATACATCACCCCGTAAAGTGATCGATACGAATCTTCGTAATGTGATCGATACGAACTTGGGTTTTTCGATCGACACGTATCAAAGCTTAAATGACCGATATGAACTGCTTCTTCCTCTCATCGATACGATTTGCCTACATGGAGATTGATCTAAGTTTGAACTCGATGGAGATGAAACCCTTTACATATTCGAACATCTGACTCCGACGAGCTTCTACCTTACTTAATTGGACCTAGTCGTTTCACCACATATTTGACTGCCTTTTGAAGCTAGTCGATGGAACTATAACTAGACAACAATTAATGAATTTCAACTAGGATCGATGGCTAAAGTCTGGATGGCATGGTTGTGACGGTCAGCTATGATGGTTACTCCGTTTGAATTCTGAAGTCTCATCGTTCGAATACTTTGTTAATCTTCATAGAATTTTCTTAAGTAACTCGCAGCACTGCACTGCAAAATACATTCATGCATTTCACACTGGGGAACACACGGGATTATTGTCACCTAATGATGGTTTTTTACTAAGTTGATTAGCTACGGAGCCCGGAAGCTCGCAACCACAAGAGGCTCAAAGCCCACTCTTTCCAATAATAAAGATGTCGGCTATTGATGTCGAAGTTATAAGTCCTGCTCTAGACGAGCTACCAGGAGCAATTTTCATTGGGAATACACAAGACTCGGTTCCGTCCTATATTTTTGAAGAAATTTTAGGAAGGATTTGCTTAAGGCACATGCTATTGTTCAATGAAGTCTTGCTGCGAGGACCAAATAATATGCCACATACTCCTCCAAAATGGTACACCACTTTTAATAGATTCTCGTGTACAGCCGAGACACTTCCTTCATTCAATCAATACATCCGAGAAGTGTTATCTTACTTAGGGATTGCCCCATCACAGTTGCACCCGAATGGGTAAGCTTTGCTGAATGGCCTATTCATCATCTTCATGGTGCACCTTCTCTGGCCCATGACTCCAAAGGAAGTCAGATTCTTGTTTAATGTAAAGAGTTAGGGAGCTAATCCCTCTTTCACATTCTTAGAGGAATCCAGAAACCGTCAAATTGTGATTGGGACTTCGACAAAACTTATCTTCTTTGAAAATGAGTGGTTCTACGCTTGGTGCCCACCAGGATTCGCTAGACGGTGGCTAGATAGACGTAAGTGTTTCAATTTCTCAGGTGACTAATTAGTTAATCCCCATTGATTCTGAGCTTAATGTTATTTCCTCTTTATGGCTTCAATTCCTCGACCCGAAGGCGCTCAATTTAGGGAAATCGTCGTGATATTTCCGAAGGTGTTGGGTGAGTTTAGAGAGATCGAAGTGGTACTTACGGATGAAAATCTGAGGCCCGTCGGGCTGATTGATGGAGATCAGAGCATAGGCTTGAAGGATCTCTTAGGGTAGCTCCAGCAAGAAAAGCTAGACGAAGAGCGCTTGGAATTGTAATTGCTGAGCAGGGTGGCGAAGAGGATACGCCTACCGAAGACGAACCTACAGCCGGGCCTTTAGATAGTCCTCGACGTCCAGAAATGATGAAGAAAGGTAAGGCGGTTGTTCGTAAACTTCGCAAATCTACGAGAAAGAAATCCATAGTTGTGTCTCTACAAGTTACCGGTGTTATAATTTCAGAGGCTCCTCCTTCACACATGGAGAACCCCTTCAAAGGACTTGCAGATATTCCAATCCCGGACTATGTGTCACTCTAATAAGATACCGGATTGGAAGGGCTTCAAAGTACTTTAGATTTAGGCGAGCCAACTCCATCGAGTATGGCCGATATAACCGGTTGGTCAGAGGGTTAACACATACATGCATACAATTCATAACATCACATACTCAATATTCACGAGTTATCCAATTTTCAAAGATAATTAACTTTGCCTTTCTTTAAATTTTGCAGACCCGATGTCGTAGAAACAGTCTATTCTCGGTAGTCTCCACACTACACGTGAATCTTTCAGTTCTTATAGGGAGCCTCATAGGCGTGATTCTGACTATTAACGCCACCACTATAGTCACGAGAGGGATTATTATGATAGAGAGAGCCAGCGAAAGGGAGAGGGAAAGAGAAAGAGAAAAGGAGAGGCGAGACAGACGCGGCTCTTGATCACGCTCTCCTCCACATAGGGTTTCGCTACCACCTCCTAGTTCAGGGGCACAGACTGTTGCGACTCCGCGCCAACCGGCGTCCTAGTAATTCCAAGACCCGACGAGCATCGCCGTACAACCGGGGCGGACACCTTTATTGCAGCTACTTGGTCGATTACAGAGATGACAGGTGAGGGAGCCGCCCGGATAGCCCAACTGAAAAGAGAGTTGCTGAACTTATGCTTCGACGGCTTTCATTTTCCTTCAAATTTGATGGTGCATCCAGATGGAGCAAAAAAAATCGTTCGTGATCAAGTCTATCTTGCTTTTGTCCAATATTGAGAGTGGAAGAAAACTACTGACAATGCTTCAACTGTGGCATTTGAGCGGGTGAAGAAAATCGAAGAATAACAAGAAACCATCACCCAAAAGGATCAGATCGTCATAATGCTTACAGAAGAGAATGATACTTTAAGTAATTCCAAAACGGAGGCCCTGAAAAAGGTTGATGAGGTCAACAAAGAGTTGGAGCGGATAAGGTAGAAGCATTTAAAGTTAGTAGATGAATGGGCCACAGGAACGACATAGTCACAAAGATAAAGCAATCCAAGAGCTGGCAGAGCTTAAAGCCAAATATAATGAAGTCATTACGGAAAAAGATGAAGCTAACAAGATTGCTCAAGAGGCCTGTGACCAAACCATGGATGCTCGGAACGAGAGGGATGCGGGAAGTTGAAAACTCAGGAGGTTGAGGCTAGGGTTGAAGATGAGGCCAGGGCAGCAAAGGCCATACTTGAGAGTGATATCGAAGATCTTTTAATCACCTACAATGTCAATGTTCTGAAATACCACGACTTAAGTTGGCTCAGCAATTATCTAACTCACTTACATAGTGCCTGGCGCCCTCTTTTGGACGATGATAAGGTAGAACATCATACTGAATCCCTTGATGAATTCCTACTGGAAAACTAAGTGTTGAATGAGGAAGAAAGTAGAGTTCTCCATGACGCCACTATTGCGTTTGAGAAAGAGAAGCTTGCTACTCCGCACTTGGAGGTTGGAGAGGGTTCTGGTGTTGAGCATCGTGATACAAACTTTGAGATTCTTGTGCCAACCCATCCTGAATCCACTGCTGCAGTTGATCCTCTACCTGTGTCGGCCTATGATTTAGATCAGCCACAACTATCTCTGGCCCGCGAGCACGTGTTAGGAGAAACTTCGGCCCCCGCCGCGAGCCAACCTAAGGAAGGTATTCTAAACACTTCCCGAACTTATTCAAAATATAGGATATTATCAAAGGAAATTTCTAATATTTTCTCTTATTTCCATTCAGTTATAAAAGCAGCACCGACCATGCCCACTGCAACCCAAGAACAAAACCAAGAGCATAAGGTTGTCATAACGGATGCGACGATGACCACTACCGCTGCTACGGTTGGGGAAGTTGATGTGAGCGCTTTCACTTTTAACGAGAAAATAATGGATGAGCTCCTAGGCACCCACAATGATCCACTTTATGACTTGCCATTTTTTATGAGTGGGTGTACATTCCCGGCCAGCTCTTTAGCTCCGACCGCCAGCATCTCGCTTGATACTCAAGTCGAATTGACTCAGCTCGATATTCCACTGGAGTAGCCTACCAGAGATCTCAGCTGCGTAAGGACCTATCGTAACGGTTGGTCGATGTAGGTAGTGATAGAATGAGCCTGGAAATACAGGCGAAGCTTCCTCAAGGCAATGATAAGATAGTAAGCTAAATTCTCCAACTTTGGATGATTTCTTTCTACTCTGGTCAGTCGTTAGCTGATGTAATAGGCTGGTCGTTGTATTCGATCCTCCTCCAAAATCAAAGCAGCACTGATTGCGTTTTCTGACACCGCCAAGTAGATGTACGATCTATCATGATCAATAGGTTTCGACAGAATAGGTGGTGTGGATAGATGATGAACCAATGCTTGGAATTCACCTTCATATTCATGGGCCCATTCAAAGTTCCGCTCTCCTTTCCTGATAAGATCGATGAAGGGAATACATTTGTCGGTGGATTTTGAGATGAACCTGCTCAGTGCAGCAACCTTCCCATTGAGCCTCTGCACTTGTTTTATGGTTCTTGGAGTCTCAAGATTTCGAATTGCCTAGATCTTTTTATGATTGGCTTTGATTCCCAGGGCATTAATGATGAATCCAAGGAACTTTCCTGACATGGCCCTAAAATGACACTTCAGCGGGTTGAACTTCATTCTATACTCTCGGAGGATGTTGAACATTGTTTCCTAGTCTTTAATATGATTGGCGGAGAATCACGACTTTACAAGCATTTCGTCCACATATACCTCCATAGGTTTTCAAATCTGGATAGCAAACATTCAATTGACTAGCCGTTGGTAAGTTGCTCCAGCATTTTTGAGTCCAAACAACATCTAGTGTGCTCCTGATCAATTAGCTGCATGGTGTAGGATCAATTTCACCCTTGAGAGGGGTGAATACGGCGATACTAATAAATAAAAAAATTAATACGAAAATATATAAAATAATTGTGCCACAGATAATAGCAGAATAAAAAAGCAGAAATAGAACAACATAGATTTTCCAGCTTCAGCAAAACCTGTCTACGTGCTGCCCTAAAGATTTTTACTAGAAACTAAGTAGTCATACGCTTACACATGTAAACTTGGGACACCCTCTATCGACTAAGCTAACTCAATGCTCAATACCCAGCCCCAACTCGGCCACTGAGTTACGAATTCCTGAACTACGCCATCGTAGTTCGTCCCTTAGTCACACGAGTAGAATTTATAAACGTTTAAAAGAGAAAAATAAAAACACTAAAACAATAATAGAAACCCTAATTTAATTAAAATCCCAAAGGAAATTATAATCCTGCCCAAATTAAAGAATGCAGTGATTCCCTTTTTTATTTCTTCGGCCTGAATCCTTTGCTTTGTAAATGCCTGCCTCGTTCGTGAACTTTCGTTCCTCTTTCAACAATTTAGGGCTTCGATTTTTTGAAGCTATCGCTTGAAAAATGATGCTTGAAATCTTGTTGGTATGCTTTTAACTCACTTCGAGGCTCGAATCGTCAGTTGTTTTCGTTCCTTCGTGGCAGCTTTTCGATCAAGTTCGAATCAAACAAAATACTGGTATGCAATTTCCTTTATTTATTCCCTTTGATATGCTTGAACTCGATTCGATTCAAGTTATTGATTTGAAACTTTGCTCTGTGATATTGCTTGAACTCGAATTCTTTTTAGGCCGATGATGAGACTGGGTTAAATAGGATTCGAAATCCTATAATCTAGTTTGTATTTATTTTATTTGATTTCTTCAATTGATAAGCTTGGCCGTTCGATTTTCGATTGAATGCTGGTGATGTTTTCTGACTTTTTCAATTCATATATGTACTGATGTGCTATGCTTGATTATCGCGACTTTGAATTTGCTTGATCTGTTAATTTCTTTTCTCCTATGACTTCGGCCTTTTGAATTTTGTGATAATATTTACTTATTCGATTCTGCCATGGTCGCCATGGCTTTGGCATTTTGAACTTATTTTAACTGCTGTTTCATTCACTTGTAAATCATGACACTGTTACAATTTTTTGTTGAGTTCTTTGGCTTGATCAATTCCTGTTATCACTTTGACCACCATGGCTTTGACTTTGTTATTTGAAATCCGATGCTGTCAGATAGAAATTCCTATTGACTTCGAATTGTTTCTGTTTTTATCTCATATTGTCATTGCATTTGTTGTTTAAGACGTAGTCTTGTAGTCTGCATTTGCTTGTGTACTTCATGGTTCACCTGAACTTTGTTTCACTTGAGTTTCTCTTAGAGTCATGATTATTGTATACATGTATATATGTATGTACTAACTATCTTGGTTGTGTTCATCATGGTTTGCATTGTACTGGTTGTCATTGCATATTTCTATGATGAGTATACTTGTACCATTCCATGTTGAACTCCATTATGTTGATTTGCACTCATCTTGAATTCAATTTCTTCGAGTCTATGCTGTTTTGTTCCTATTGAATGCTTTGATATGTTTATATTTGTGTTATCACCATATATTTACATACATACATATGTGTGTGCATGTGTTGCTGCAATCCTCTCTGTTGAATATCATCTTGCTTGTTGCTCTTTGTAATAATAGTCTGGTTTGAGTTGAGTTGCATCCCTGATGATTTTCATGTTTAGTTGTTGTGCACTGTATATATACATATATATACATACATAAATATGCATACATATTTATATGTATGTATATGTATGTATGTATGTATATGTATGTATACATGTGTATTTGCATATGTATATAAGTGCACGTGCTCTTGTATCATTCTCACTTGTCTGAATTCTTGTTGTCTTGCATTGCTCCTGTATCATCACTGATGCCATTGATATTTGAGTCTGTTGCACCAATAGTAGTCTTGCTTGCATACTTCACTGCATATGTATATATTTTGTTTACTCATGTATATATGTATGCTTGTGATGATTAACTTGCCCGTCGAACTCAAAGAAGGAGAACAAAGAGTAGTTCTTTATCCAAACCTTCACAACCGTATATGAAATGTCCGCTTATAATACTTTTATGAGTCAATCGGCCTTTGCTAATTTTAAGATCGCTTTGGCTCCACGGTGTTTTGCCATGAAATTCCCAACAAAAAATGGAGTCAAAGCTGTAAAGGGGGACCAAAGCACTACAAGAGAATGTTATATCACTGAATTGTGTGAATTAAAAAGGAAAGAAAAGAGGAAGAGTGTAGGGAAGTCTCTCCACATTTGCGAACCATTAACATAGAAATTACAGAACCGCCTCTGGCTCGGGGACCATAGCCGATTTGATAATGCTTTGGACCCTAGAAAGAAGTGTTTAGGGAAGGAATGGGCAACATCGGTAGAGATTACATTATCTGTCCCTATTGACATGGATGACCCAACATGAGTCCTGAAGATAGGGTCACATCTTGGAATCAAGATGCAATAGGAACTGATTAAATTTTTTCATGCCAACCTAGACTTATTCACATAGATGCATTCCAATATGTATGGAATATCACCGGAGATAGCATTTCATGTACTCAATGTCGGTCCCAAGTATACTCAAGTAAGGCATAAGAGACGTAGTTTTGGTCCGGAGCGATCCATTAGGCTGAAGGTAGAGGTGGATAAGCTGTTGGCTAACGGTTTCATCATGATGCAACCTATCCTGAATGGGTGTCAAAACCAGTTACGGTTAAGAAGTCCAATGGGAAGGGGCGAACTTGTGTTGATTACTTGGACATAAACAAAGCATGCCCAAAGGATAGTACCCCATTACCTAGGATTGACCCGCATATAGAAGGAACCGCAGGCCACGAATTACTCTCATTCATAGATGCCTATTTGGCATATAACAAGATTATAATGCATGGACCGGATCAGGAGAACACTAGATTCATCATTGACATTGGATTATATTGCCACCGAGTAATGCCATTTGGCCTGAAGAACTTCGAGGCAACTTCTCAATGGTTGGTGAACATAATGTTCGAGAATTAGATTAGATGGACAATCGAAGTCTACGTGGGTGACATGCTAGTCAAATCACATGTGTAAGGAAATCACTTGGACAACCTCTAGGAAATGTTTGACATTCTTCAGATGTATGGAATGAAGCTTAAGCCACCGAAGTGTTCTTTCGGCGTAGCTTCTGGGAAATTTCTAGGTTTCATCGTAAATTCTAGGGGCATTGAAGTTAATCCTTAGAAAATCACCGCTCTACGGAATATCATAACCCCTACTATCAAAGAGAAATTGCAATGTCAAAATGGAAAGGTCACGGTACTAAGCTGTTTTATTTACAAAGCAACAAATAAGTGTATACCATTCTTTGATGCATTAAGGAAGAGTAGGAAGAATTTCAAATGGAATCAGGCCTGCTAGACTGCCTCTGAGGAATTATTGCGACAGATGGATATCCCATCAGTTTTTTCCAAACAAATGAACGAGGAAGGCCTATTCATTTATCTAGCTATGTCAACTCATGCCCTGAGCGTAGTACTGGCATGTGAAGAAGTAAAGATCCAGTGACCAGTTTATTACATTAGTAAGCTATTGATTAGAGTTTAGAAGAACTATCCGAAGTTGGAAGAACTAGTATATTGCTTATTGATTGCATCAAGGAAGTTACGCTCATAATTCTAGGCTTACCAAATCAAAGTGTTGACAGATCAACTTTTGAAGCCAGTATTATACCGCAGAAAGACATTGGGATGACTTCTTAAATTGAATATTAAGTTGAGTTAGTACGACCTAACTTATCACTCCAGATGGGCAATCAACATATAGGCATTGGTAGATTTCATGGCTGAGTTCACAATATGAGATGGTAAAGAAGAAGCCATTCCAGATGTAGTATCGCAGTGGAAACTATTTTTTGATGGTGCATCAAATGATTTCTACGCATTAGTGAGAGTCGTTCTTGAAACTTCTATTGGACAGTATGTTTGCAATGCTCTAAGATGGAATTCCTACTACAAACAATGAGGCAGAGTATGAAGCATTAATAACAGGGCTGAAAATGGTGAAGGAATTAGGAGTAAGGTTTGTGCACATCTACAGCGACTCGCAACTATTATATGTCAGGTGAAAGGGCAATATTAGGCAAAGGGGGAAAAACTTGCCACTTATCTGTTAAAGGCATGGGAATCACTGAATTACATTGAACACAATACCATAAGTCATATTCTGAGAGAATAGAATGTAAAAGCAAATTACCTAGCTAACCTAACCAGTTCTGGAGAAGCACAGTCAATGAGGCTGGTTTAAGTTGAGACAATGATGGCTCCCAGTATATATTAGGTAGATGTCGATTGGATTCTAGAAACCATATAGGAAGAGGAATCATGGATGACATCCATCAAGGACTATTTGCTTAGAAGGACACTCCTCAAGGATCAAAATAAGCAAAAGAAGCTTCTTCGAAAGCCGCCACAATTTGTATTACAAGATGGAGTGTTCTACTGAAGGGATTCTATACCCCCTTACTTGGATGTGTAACTAGCAGTGAAGCCAAGAGGATCCTCCGGGAAGTCCATGATGGTAGGTGCGGAGACCATATCGGGGAGCAGACACTAGCGAAGAAGGTCCTCCTTTATGGATATTTTTGGCCATCAGTCAACTGAGATATAGCAAACTATGCTAGATGTTGCGATTAGTGCCAGATATTTGCTAAAATCATGAGAACCTCATCCATAGAACTAATTGCTAAAATCAGTCGATCTTTTTTTGAATGGTCTATATATTCTGTTGTGTACTCTAAGTTTCTATGTACCGATATTATATGTATATATATACATATTATTCTGATCAATTTGTATAAGCAATTATATATCTTGTTTTAAGCCTGGTTTGGTACGTAGATTAAAATTTGAAAAAAAAATCTCATATTTCGACGTATCATACTCGCTTAAAATGAAGTCTATCATTGATCACTCCTAACTAGCCTTATTCTCTGTACTAGCAGACGATATTACCTAGTAATATCCTTTGTTAGTGTGAGTCTCAAGATGGGGCATTACTGCTTTGTTGCGACCTAGAATTTGACCACTTTAAAATATACTATTTAAAGTGATTTTAAATATAAATTAGGCAAGGTTATATAAATCAAACAATATTAGATAGGATTTGGAAAGATAAGTATATACAAAAATAGTAACACACCTATATCGAAAAAAGTGACAAAATGCTGATTTTAGAAAAGTAAGTTTCAATGGTTAAAATTGTTGTATTAGTCATTGTTGGTATTAGTTTATACATCTTTTAATTCTTTAGTATTTTTCCAGTTAGTCTTATTTAGTTATTTTATCTCCTACCTCATTCATACATATATATGTTTATAAATTATATATGTGTGTGTGTGTGTGTATCATTCTAATTATTTTCTTAGTCATTCTTCAGATACAGGTATGGGTGATAGGGTGTTAGGTTCACTTTGTAGGTACTCATGACTTCAGACTGTAGGATTTCGGATTGCACAGAGGTCATCAAAGCAGAGTTTTCCTCTTAGGACCACTAGCAGTTCCACCTCAGATACAGGACACCTTTATCTTCACTGTGGCGTTCCATTTTTAGGAGGATCAACTGTTCTGCTTGGCTTCTTCCATTTTTACAGAGTCTTCGGAGTAGAGTTTTTTTCCAATCAGTATCATTTTCAGTTCCTCTTCAGAGTAGTTGCTTTTCTATTGCTTTCGAACTAGAAGCATGGAGCTTCCTTCTTAGTTTCTGACGACATCCAGTATTATTGGCTTTTCTTTAGTTTTTTAGGTATTTCTAACACCTTAATATCGGGTGATGGCCATGCCGAAGCTCGATATTGGGGTGTAATGGGTGGTGGCATTGGTGGAACTCATCTAAGGGGTACCTTAGTCTTTTTGATACTTCTACCTAGTTTTGTTACCTGCCAGGCATGTTGGCGGTGCCTTATTTGTGCTATATATAGTTGCATGTGTGCTCTCCTCTATTTATAGAGTATCACACATTTTTCTCAAAAAGTTTCAATGGTTAAATAAATTAATTTATGACTGTTTATAGTTTTAAATAACATTATACAGATTTATTTTTAAATTTGGTTCACATAAATAAATAGTTTAACTAAAATGTCAAAGTCTGACTGTAAAATATTTTATCAAAAATCAACGTTTTGTCGATTAAAAGTTGTCGCAACGTTTTCGCACCTTTATTTTCTTATATACGAACATATATTCAAATAGTATAAGTATTAGTTAATTCACTAATCAAATTTACTTTTACTAAACATACTTAGAAAATCGTAGAATATAATTAAAAAAAGTAAGCACAAAAGGCAAAAAAGCATAAAAGTCAACAAAGTAAACATGAAATCAAACCAAACATAATTATTATATTCCTTACTTACCTCTTAAGTGAAATGGACATAAAGTTGTGAAATGACATTTGATGTTAAGTGTTACTTTGCTTAAAATTAAAGTAAGGCTATTTTGATCATTTTATATAATAATATTTTATTCCATACTTTTTTATATAAATACCAACCCACTTCTTCACTATCTTTCACAACCACTTCATCCATTTTCAAGCTTTTATTCACTTCTTTAATGGCTTCTCTCCTTGTTAAAATAATGACAAAATATTCAAAAATTATTTACTAAAGAAATATCCACTTCAAACACCTCCCCCTATCCACGGCTCCACCTTGCTCCACCCTTTGCTAAGCCTTCCACTCCCCCTTAGCCAAGGCCATGAGCCACTTTCCCCTCCCAAGGTCAAGGCCGAGCACATCAAGAAGAAGGAGCAAGTTCAAGGAGCTCTGGAGCAAGTAAAAGAGAAGGAAGTGCTACCGGAATCGATTCGGGAATCTACATAAAAGATTGGAGGAGTGAAACTAATCGTGAGTACTCATATTTTAAGTTACTAAATCCTAAAACTATTTCAAGTTAATTACATAAAAAAGTTTAGTATATGTTGGATGATTAAATGTTCAATAACTTGGTTGATATTATGGTTGATAATATGTTTGTGATATGGATGATAACTTGGTTTGGTAAATGATAAGAGAAACCTTAGTAAGTACAATTAATTTAATGGAAATTAAATCCATAGAAATATGTGTATGGAAATTATTTAGCCTCTTAATGAGTCGAAAATAATGAAAAAATTATTTTAAATAAGTTAATTAGTTTAAATATGGTTTAAAACAAATTTGAAGTGTTTAGGACAAGTTTCGAAGCGATTCACAAAATTGATCAAAATCGAGCTTGTCGTGTAGCGGTGGTTCGCAAATTTCGATCCATAACTTTAAATTAGTGTGGAGAATGATTTATAATCATATTTTTTCGAAATAAAAATTCTTTGGTCCACAATGATAGTAGTTTTCAAACGAAGAAAGAAAATCAAGATTTCATCAAGTAAATTTTGAAATATGTCCAAAACAATTTTCTAAAAACATCGCGATTTTGCAATTCGAAATCCAAAAAGGGATTTCTTTGTAAATGATATTTTTTTAAATGATTAAAAATATGAAATAAATTTTATAAATGTTTTAAAATGTCTTCAAAGAGGTTTAAGTTGAAAAGATGGATTTCTAAATGATACAAAAGTCATTTTGAAGAATATAGCTTTTAAAACACTATTTGCAATACTTTTCGCAACGCTTTTCACAGCAGTTTTAAATAACTTTTGAAATGCAGTTTTAAACTTAATAATTATTTTCAAAATCATTTGTGAATGATTTTAAAGGAATAATTAAGCAATGTAAAGATGATTTGGAAGTTTTAATAAGAGTTTGAATAAATGGTTAAGAGGAACTGCTTATACCACTTAAACAAAAAGTGAAGAATATTGAATGTAATAAAAAACTAAGTATGCGGAAACGACTAGTACATTTGTCCCGCATGTGAGAGATAGTCGGTAAAATAGGTTATGTAACTAAGGTTAGGAATGGAGCAACCAATGCCCTGAACTTACTTGGCCTTCGCTTTATCTTTTAAACGAAGGGTGGAACAGATCGAAAGGAACGCCCGGATGCTATAAAAGATCATGTTTAAGTTTTTTTCCAAGGTAAAAAGAAACAAATTTTAGAATATTAATTAACCACTTAACATCTTTTTTATCGATGACTAGCACGAAGGAACCAGGATCAGATTTGGTTAATTCCTATCCATAAACCCCTTCAAACTAATTTTCGAAATAAAACATATTAAAGACAAAGATCTTCATGACGTAGGATTACTTGCCCTTAGTCTGTGGAGGTAAAATTTACCATATTTGAAGTAGCAATAATGCTCTGTTATGAAAATCTTCGAGTTGTAAGAATATGATTTGAAGTTAAGAAAGAAATTTTTGATTAGGATTTAATGAATGATTTGGAAAGGTTTTCCTAAGTAAAAGAGAAAATGATTTAGAATTATTGCAGGATTTAAGAAAGGTTTAAATAAATCAAATGATTTGATAAATGAGGGTTAATGATTACATATGCTCTTGAAAAGGAAATGTAATAAATTGAAAGGAATATATCTAAGAAAGATATTTGATTTAAACAAAAGATGAAGTAATTGATTGATGATTGATATCCACATATGAAATTAACATCTTTTAAAGCGATGATTGGCTTCAAAGGAACCAAGATTAGATTGGGGTAATATCTATCTGAAAACTACTTCAAACCAATGTATATATTTGAAAGTGAAGACATGTTGAAGAAGATGATTATTGAAGACCGATGATCTTCATAGCTTGAGAACTGATTGTTGACATGCTCTGGGTCGCTCCTATTATAGAGTTATTTATAGCAGTAGTCTCCTTGTTGTGTAGATTTTTTTAGGATTGCAAGGGTTTCTCACCCAGTAATAGCCAAGGAAGGTGCCTTCGATTTCATTCAATCACAGAACGAACTTGTATGGATGAGTGTTAGACATTGTATTGCGAAGTCACAAATCTTTACTTTTACAAACGTACATCTGTTTGGTGGTGAAGAAGGCAACTCCTCTTGGCTTAACACCCTTCTCTGAGAAATATGAGCTCAGAGGTTGTATATTTGTGGAAGTCAAATAGTAATTAAGGAATGATAATATGGCATTCAAAGTGGAACCTGTTATGAAAATGTATGGCTTTGTATGAAAAGCATAGCATTGTATAAGTTGAGCGTAACCTCAATCCTAAGCCTCACATCTCAGATATGATACGGGAACTATGTTACATATTTCAAGCTGAGTATGACGACGGTGGTATATGATCCCTCAATGTGACTGGTGGCATATGATCTAGGTCACCAAGGTGTCCAGATGGGACCCTTATTGTATGGTATAGTGGCGTGTGAGTCCTTGCATGAGAATCCACTGAATATCATGAAGTGTAGCAATGTTATGAATAGTGGTGTGTGAGTCCTTGCATGAAAAACCATAGGATTCCAGTTGTTATGTGTGGTTATCGAGGTTCCCTCTCATGTTGGAAAATCCAATTCCAATACGAGCTTTACGGTTTTGATTATAGTCCCAAAATAGCTGTAATGACTTGCAAACATTTTAGCTACCCCTTTTTGGTATCACATATTCCGTTCGGGATATTCTGTTAACCCAGTCTGAATATATACCCTTAGACTTAGTCCAATATTGATACTTATTTGAATAAGTTTATTTGAAAAGTGTTTTTAAAAGAATGTCATTAAAAATAATATCAAGTGTATTTTGGTATAAAAGTGTTTTTGGTTATCATAAGGTAAAAACTCATCCGTATTTATATGTGGGCGTGGTCTTATGAGGTACCCTTTTTTCAAAGGTTTTGATATCATTTTCACGATTTATGCGTTTAAAATTTCAAGCATCTCGTGCTAGTTTATCAAGCCTGATCTGGGTATTTTTAATACTCGGGTCAGATCTGAGTAGTTTCAGGTTTAGTTGAAGACGGTTGGAGTTTCTAGAGGAGAGCTGGAGATCTTTATCATCTTATGGACGTATTCTATTATCCGCTGTTGTTTGTTGTTTTTTGATGTTTTTCAGCAAATTGTAAGGTTAGATGTTTATAACTGCCCAATATGAAATTAGGTTAGACTCTAATATATGTATTTTAAAGGTTTTCCACTGTAAAGATATTATTCAATATTATGTATTTTTCCATTCATGTGAGATTCTATTTTTTCTTATTTTTCTTTACCTTTCATAATCCACGCTTTCATGTTATTTGGATCGGACATGTGTGGTTTACTGTCGGCTCAAAGGTTACGGAATTATGGATCGTCACAAGCTTGGTACCAGAGCTGAAATCAGAACAAAGTACGATATTAAGGACAAGATCCTAGGTCTAAGCAAGTCTTAGAAATCATCCCTTAGGTTACCTAAGAACCTTAGCATTCCTCCTTATTAGAAATCGAATTATCCGAGGATTTATAGGAAACTTATCCATTTGGTTTCCAGCTTTATGCAAACTTCTATCATTGTATAAAATAATCTTTGCACAAACTTTAATCCAACTTTATCTATTTTCGGAATGAGATGGCTGGTCGAAGAGCAACATGTTTCAACGCTGGGTAATCTAGCGAATCGAGCTAGGATGGAGTATTCATGTCTGCCTACAACTCATGGAGCTTGTAAAGAATGCTAAACCTTTCGGTCCTTCTTTTGATTCTCCTTCACATAAGTCATGCTTTGCATGTATGTGCGACGATTGTGCCCATTTGAGCGCAAGACTTTTAAGGGCTCAGAAGGCGTTATTGAGGTCCAAGCATGGATTTGCACATGCAAAAGCATCATTTCTTGCTTAGGCCTTTTTGATCTCCATTGGGTTCTGGTGTTCTCTAGTCAGCTCCAGGAGTGGGCATTAGATTATTATGAGTTGTTGATTGCCGAGATTGAGGAAGCGAAGCTTACCAGGGAGCAATTTACGTTCGCTTCAAGGGAGTCCGAGAAGGCTTCTTTGACTTGGGAATTTATTAATCTCAAGCAGGGAAAGTCATCTACTTCTGATATGTTGCGACTTTCAACCCTTATCTAAGTATGGGGTTGAGCACTTTAACACCTCTTTAAAGAAGAATAAAATGTTCTTTGATGAGCTTAAGAAGTATCTCAACAAAGCTTTGCCCTTAAAGTTTGATGTTTCATTTGAGAAGTTGGCTGACACTGCCCTTAGAGTCTTAGACTAGAGAAGGCAGAAAAGGAGAAAGATAGTAGTGATGAGACTTTCGATAAGAAAAGGGTAATTCCTAAGAAGGAGGCATTCGGCGGCAAATCTAAGTCCTTTCCTATTAAGTAGGCAATGAAGCAAGGAGGAGTTTCTCAAAGTTATTAGCCTAGTTCGAAGGGATGCTTCAATTGTGGTGCCAAAGGTCATTTGGCAAGTAATTGTCCTAATCTAGAAGTTTGTCATTATTGTGTAAAACCCGGGCATTTCCATGACCAGTGTTCTACTTTGGCGCAGAAGCAGAAAGCTAGGAAGTTGAATGTGGTTGGATTTTCGCATGGTGATAAGTGGGTAAAAAGTAAACCTCCATCAGTCTTGAGAGCATTAAATATTTTAGGAATCTTCCTATTCAAGTTCTTTTCGATACGGGTGCTTCTCACTTGTTCATGTCAAAAGAGCTTGTCGATGCCTTATTTTTGGTTGTTATATGTTTGCTTACTTCTCTAAGGACTGCGAACCCAGTTGGAAGATATACAACCCTTAGTATGTAATGTAAGGATGTTCAGCTCGTCTTTTGTGGTCGTTCTTTCTTTGCTAATTTGCATGTTATGCAATATCTAGGTTTTGGGATGATTTTGGGAATTGATTGGCTTAAAAAATTTGAAGTTCATATCCTCTACCTTGCAAAGGTTATCTATCTTAAACATCAAAATTCTAAAGAGCCTATTTCTATCACACTTTAAATTAGCAATTCTAGCTTCGAAGTTTCATTATTCACACTGAGTCTCAAGAGGAAGATGAAGTATCTCACATTCCAGTTGTTCATGAGTTTCTTGACATTTTCGAACCCGTTTTGGGTTTACCACCAAAGCAGGCAATAGAATTTTGTATTGATCTATAATTTAGATTAATGACAAGAAATTCAATCGACATGAAGATTCATGAATCTACGACAAAGAACTACGAAGACCAGACTCGACGATATGAAGTGTGATTCATATATGTGATGTTTAGAGTCTGTATATTATATTAGAATTATGTTAAGATCTCTCCGATATGATATATACGCTGATACATACACAAAACCATGCATATGCACAATGCGGGCTATAATCAACTAGTTCAAGATACAATTCAGAAGGCCGAATGCTGAAACATGACACAAATAGTATGAAGTTTCAGTCGGCTGAATAGTATCATTCAAATGGCTGAATAAGGCCAAAAAAGCTTATTTGCTTGTTGTATCGCATTTCAAACAAATCAGGTGGCTGAATTGAAAAATTCGGACGGCTAATTATCTATAATGGCTAGTTTTCTACAGGGATGCTTTTCTTCAACGAAGAGAAACATCGTCTAATCTAAAGGTTGCATATGTTTTTTTTCATCATTCCTTTTCATCAATGATTGCAACTTTTAATCTATATAAATATAGTTTAGAATTCAACAAACAATTAACCTAATTGCTTTTAGTATTCTTGAATTCTTATCTCTTATTCTCTATTTTCAATTCGCACTCAAACTGTATATAATCTCTGGGCGTTAATCGCTCTATCTTCCACATTCTTTAGGCACATTGTATTATATATCATAAAGGAGAAGATTATAGGATGATTATACTTAATTGATTTATCAGTGCTATTTAAAGAGCATACTACAAATCGGATATTTTATTTATTAGAAAAGAAGTCTTGTTCGGTTGCTCAGGCGGTAAAAGTCCTTTTGGCTACTTAGACGCTAGATATTCTATTCGGTTGCTCAAACGGTGTAAACCTATTCCTCCGGGTTAAGTGAGGGTTTCTAGTTTAATTCCAGAAGGAGTCTGGGACTGGATGTAGAATGGAAGTTCGAACCAGTATAAAAATCTCTAGTCTCTTTATATTTACTGCTTTAATTATTTACTTACTTAGTTATTATCCTGCACAAATAGTTTATCCATATTACATGATCCTATATCATGGTAAATTTCATTTTTCATATTCATTATGGTTCTTATGAGTGGCTCATGATGCCTTTTGGGTTAACAAATGCTCTAGCCTATTTCATTGATCTTATGAATCGGTATTTCAGGAATTACTTGATAAAAATGTTCTAGTGTTCATCAATGATATCTTAGTTTGTTTCAAATATAAAGAGGAGCATGTTGTGCATCTAGGAATTGTCTTGGAGATAGTTTAAAAAAGTTAGTTAAAGGCAAAACTATCCCAATGCCATTTCTTTTAGAAGAAAGTTAAATTTTTAGGTCATGTGGTTTTAGAAGCAGGTTTTTTAGTTGGTCCATCTAAGTTCCAAGCCAACAGAGATTAGAAGAGGCCGAAGAATTTTTCAGAGATTTAAGGTTTTCTTGGATTGGAAGATTATTGCCATCGATTCATAAAAAATTTCTCTAAAATTATTTTTCTTTTCACAAATTTGACTCGGAAAGGAGTTAAATATGTATGGTCGGCTAAAGGCAAAGCAGCATTTCAGAATTTGAAGGAGCTTCTTACCCATGCTCTACTTCTTGTGGTTCCAAAAGGGAATCAAGACCTTTTAGTCTATATTAATGCAAGTAGATTCGGTCTTGGCATTATATTGATGAAGAGAAATTGAGTGGTTGCTTATGCATCGAGGCAATTAAGACCAAATGAGCTCCAATATGCCACGAACGACCTCGAACTTACAAACATCGTTTTTGCCCTTATGATATTGCTTCATTATCTTCTTTGGGAGAAATTTGTTCTTTATACCAACCATAAATCTCTAAATTATCTATTTAATAGAAGGGGCTTAATATGCGCCTATAAAAGTGGCTCATGTTCTTGCTTCCTATGACTTTGATATCTAGTATACTCCTAGAAAGGGTAATGGAATTGTTGATGCATTGAGTTGGAAGCATTAGTCCATTGTCTCTTTGATAATGGTGGAGTGGAAAGATCTCGAGTTATTGTGTTCTTGTGAGATTCGTAATCGAACTCCAGACTCTCCTTCTTCCATACTTTCAACAAGCTTGGAAGCACATCCATCTTTGTTGGACCAAATAGATGAAGCTCAGAAGCATAACCCAGACCTTATTTATCTTAAGCTGAATTGTAGTGATGAATCCAAAAGAAATTTTTTGAGGTTAATGCTCGTGGTTATGTCTGGAGATTTGGGAGACTTATGGTACCAAATTTAAAAATCTGTGAAAGGATATCTTAGAAGATTGTCATCACTCTATGTGTACTATCCACCCTGGTAGTAGTAAGATGTATGCTGATATGAAACACCTCTACTACTGGGAAGGGATGAAGCATGATATTACAAGCTATGTAAAGTGATGCAAGACATGTTAGCTTGTAAAGATGGAGAATCAAAGACCCAATGGGCTTTTACAACCTTGGATATTCCTATTTGGAGGAAGGATCGGGATTCTATGGATTTTATTGATGGTCTTACCCATTCTAGTTCCGATCGTGATAGTGTATGGGTGATTGTCGACAGACTGACAAAATCAGCCCACTTCATTACTGTCAAATCCAAACGGATAGCTCGTTGGCTTGCTAAGCTATATAATAAAGAGATATTCAAATTACATACCAAAACAGTAATTAAGTGCAAACGGATAAATCTGGGGTTAGATTTATGAATAAAAAATGGAGAGAATAAGGTTCTATTTATAGGAGTTGAAACATACCAAAACAGTTGAATTAAATTAGGTGAAAACAGATAAATCTGGGGCGTTCAACGTTGAAAAAACCCCGGTCGCCACGTGAATAGGGGTCGACCGCCCCCATAGACCAATCGACCTCCAGGGGACGATTGCTTGGGGTCAGAGGTGTCGACCTCTACTTCTATTTAGAGTGCGCTGATTGGTTTCCGTTGCTCGTTTATTTTATTCCTAATTAACCTTTAACGTTAACTGTTTAACTTAACAGTTATTTAACCTCTAAGTAATCCTACGGTTACCTTTTGAAATTCATATCCTAAATTTAAATACTCATTTGAATTTGAATCAAATTAAATTAATTTAACTTTGAAAACTTCAAATGCACATAACTTCTTCGTTCGAGCTCCGTTTTCAGCATATTATATACGGAAATAGATCGGAATTTTACCACGAACGCAATTGAATAACTTTCGTTTTCAAATTCCAAATTTCATAAAATTTCCATTTTCAACCCTTTCTTATTTAATTAAATTCACTCAATGCATTTATGGTTGATTTTATAGGGTGTTACGTTCTCCCTCCTTCGTCCTGAAATCATTCAAGGGGTGAACAGTGTAACATGCAATAATATCCGTGTTACACAACCAAGTTATCTAACCAACCATTTACTCAACCAAAATGCAATGCTATTATGTACTGTATACATACTAAAATAAGATCATTCCTAACGTGAGTGTGTAAATAGTGTCATGCCAGTATGTATGAAAATACCCTAAACATTCATAAAAATTTCTACATGAGTGTAAAGTGCTTATGAAAAAGTGTGGCAACATCTTTTACCATCTAATCTGGCAACTACGATGCAACCAAAATCCTGATTTTTAGAGAGAAAATTTACCCGTGAAAAGCTCTAGATGAGTGATCTTCATCTTCCCCTCGGTTTTTCATGTGCTTCTCACCAGTTTCGCTCCCAGTTATACTCGGACCAGCCTAATTATTTTGTTATGGAGTCAACTACTTGCATGCTCCATAATGCGTGCAGGCATGGGGGTACTATTGGCTCCATCTACAATTCCCCCAATTGATCAGGTTCAACTCTAATAGTGGTGTCATGAAGACATTTCCTAAGGTGAGAAATGTGGAAGACATTGTGGACTCCTGCTAATCTATCAGGAAGCTCCATGCGAAAAATAAGTTTTCCTATCCTTTTTAAAACTCTGAATGACCCAATGAATCTAGGCGCCAATTTTTTAGACTTCCCGAACCTAAGCACTTTTATAAAAGGGGAGACTTTGACGAATACTGTAACATCTCGCCTTTTGTTACGCTTTAAACGACGATAAACCACACATGTCAGACTCAAACCATACAAAAGAGCGGATTGTTATTGGGGTGAATAAAAAAAGCAGAGAAAGAAATAAAACAAAATAGAATCTCACAGCGGAATGACAAAATATAATGATCAAATAACAGTTCATGAAGCTGTTTAAAAAAGCATTTGATTATATTTATACAACACAGATCAGAGTTACACATACCAGAGAATAATAAATAATGCAGCGGAATACATGATGGAGTGAAATAATATAGTATATAATAATAAAATCTTCGTCTCCGTCCTTTAGAAATAAGGTCTTCAAAATCTTGTAATGCTCAGGCCGACTCGAGCGAATTGAAAAGACAAAACACTCAAGTCAGAACAAAAAGATCATATATAAGTTAAATCAACGGTAAATAATATGAGTGGAACGGCGTCAGAGATGTTTACGGGATTTGACATCTCCTATCTAATGCCAAATGTGAGTGCGGTAACTTAAGAGATGTTCGGGATTTACATCTCCTAAGGATCCGTTAAATTATTTACTATGTAGTAATATTTCGCTATTATAATAATGTCTATAGTAAAATAAACTTTCTTTTAAATATCGTTAAAGAGTGACCCAATATTCCCCTTAACACGTAATACTCCCAGTAGTCCATCCAATATCATGGTTCCTCCTGATCGAAAAGCCACCAGAGGATACTACACGGGCTACGGGAGAAAACCAAACGCGTACAAGGCTCGCTTGGGTAGGTGACATGGCACAACTAGGCAATGTCAGGATAGATATACCAATTACTATCCGGACTGGTGGTAACGCGTAGCCGCAGCTACCACCCACCTCAGGCCACACTCCAAAAAAAAATCAAAGGTGTACACCAATCAATCACAAAGTAATAGAATGACATACGAAGAAGTGTGTCTGATGGGAGGAATGACCTCACTTGGCCCAGAATCGCTCCTATTTTAGCCATCTTATGCCAACTCACGGGAGTCGGGTCCATGTTCATACCTCAATAGGATCATCGCCACCATCCTACTTCATTGTGGAATCTCCACCGCATACATGATTGTTAAAGTGGTTTTCGGAGTGGGCAAAGAGCATGACAACTACCGATCCCGGTCTCTTTAACAACCAAACGTTATTATAACACCGCTGTCACTTCAAACTAGTTTATACTTTAAAACCAAATACCATTGCCTTTTCAAACCAAATCAATACGATATCATTTTCATTTCAAAAATATCCTTTTCTAAAATCATAACACTTTCAAAGTTATAACATATCGAAATCAAAACAATTGAAATATAACACTTTCAAATTATAATACCTTGAAACTCATAACTTTGAAACATAACTTTCACCACTTAAATGGTTTAAATATTTAAAATACTTTATATAATAAACTAGCCTTTTCTATTTCACAAATCAATTTCAAATCAACTTGAATTTCTGAATTTTAAATTCAACCAAATCCCAAAACATAAATTTCAATTCAATTCAGTTTCCAAATAAACTATTCCAAATTATATCGATTTCAAAACAGATTTGATCCACAGAATAAACCATTTCCAATTCAATATGTTTCAACTTTAAGTATTCAACAATTTCAAAACTAAGTTCGGTAATTACGATTCAACAATTAAATTTTATATTATTTAGTTATGAAGTATTTTACTTAATAAATCCATTATCATTTAAATAAAACTCAAATTACAAATAACTAAATATTCCCTTCAATTCATTTATACTTGAAATATTCATTTAATTCACCTTAAACCAAAATCAAGTTATATAATCATACCTTCTAAATTTCAAATTTAATAAATTTCACATCAAACTTATTTGAGTTTAATTCTTAAATAAATTCAATTTCAAATAAATCCTAAATTTATCTTCTAACCTTAATTTATTTAAATCATTATAAACTATATTTTAGATACTTAACCATGTTATCTTCAATAAAAATCAAACTTATTATTAAGCTTATTCTATATTAAAACAAATTATACATAGCTTAAAATCAAGGATAAAATAATATTTATATAATATCTAAAACCAATATTTATCTAAAACCACATATTTCTTTAAAACCGTAGAAATCATTTTAAAATATTTTTATATATAGACCACGGCATCTGTATAAAATTTTCTATCCTTTGGTCAAGTGATACAGATATTTATCATTTTAATCCGTAATTTACAATATAAATACGGTTATATATCATTTTAAACCGCAATCCCGAATGAAATAAAAATCGATAACAACTTGCAGTTTATAACAATATAAAGTAAAACATCTATTCATCCAACATCAATCATCAAACATTTATCACAATCATCATCCAACTCAATCAATAACATCAATATAGAACAGATAATAAATAACAGGTATTTACTGGTAGTTTATATTCAATAATAAATTAAATAACTATTTTGTCCAAAAAAATTCAAATAAACTGAGATGATGATCCAAAATATGCCAAATAGTCATAAATAAATTTCTAATCACATCATAAATCAATTTAACAAACATAAGAAATTTAAGAAGTTGTGAGTGGGTTAAAACATTCACCTTTTGAATTTAAATTGAATTTAAATCCAATTTAAAACCAAAATTCAAACAGGTTCATAATTCGTCCAAACTAGTTTCAAAATGTCTGGAATTCAAATACGATCCTAATGGGACGAACTGCCATGAATCGGACCTCGTATGCAAAAGTTATGATTATTAGAACGAATTGTAATCAAAATTAAATAAAATAATTGCAAACAAATGATATCGCGACACCTCACCTTCATATCTCCAGAAACCCTAGGCTCTTGCGACATAAACCTACATGCATGCGAATGCTCACGATCCACACACCGCTGTCCAATCACGGTGCCGCCTGCTGCGTTGACGTGGCCATGGCCTGAGAACGCCACCACGACCCACGCCAAAGCCCCCATCCATCATCGGCGACCTCGCCAAGCTCGCAAATCCACACGAAAATCCCAGCCGCCGCCTGTTCAAACAAACCCTAATCAAATTATAAAGCACGATCCAACCATCATCTCGTCACGCCAATCACCTGGATGCACTCCCCTCGGTCCCCTCTACAAAACTGTGCCCATGATTCGACGATCGCACAAGTTTGATCGCGGCGTGATGAACGGCTTTGAATAGTTCGACGTTTGCTGAAAAAACGACGAGCCAAAATGAAAAACGAGTTGCAGATCTGAGATGTGCTCGTTGAGAGCTTCAGATTATATAATTCGATATTATTTGAGGAATTTGAATTTTTGGCTTCGAATTTTATTTGAAATTACAATTGGAATTTTGGTTTTGCCTATCATTGGAATGAGGAGGAGCAAAAGGAATTGTATGTATTGAATAATGAACATAAGAAGTAGGCTAGGGTTTATAACAAAGTATTTATGGACAAAGCTGAAAATAGAATGGACCGGATTGATTTGGATCGAAAGTTGAACGATAAATTGCCCGAAAAGCCAGTTCTGACTCCGGAACCAAAATGGCTCAACACATATGTCGAAATAGATGTTTTAAAATATTTTAAATTCAATGGAACATGTTTCAAGTCCTAATTACATCGTCTGAAGAAGTTATGCTAAAATCAATTTATTTCAAATTGATTTCAATTGATTTGAATTTAATTGATTTCTAGGCGTTTCGAGCCCGTACGAACAAACGACAAGTTCGATCGCAACGAAACTTAAAATCCTACATTAATTCACCGTTACGGATTCGATAAAACATGTTTCGTTGAAATCCAAGTCAGTGGCCAAAATGGATATTTTCCAGTTAATTAAATAATTTAATATTAAATTAATTAATCACTTCTTCAATTCAAATTTAATTATTTATCATTTCTATCATTTCTGATTACAAGTAAACTTATAATTCATTAACCAAAATTTCTATATCAATCAAATAAGAATTTATTGCCAAATTTATAGTGTTTACCTTCAATTTAAGCAAATTCAAATAAATTATAATTTTAATTTAAATTAAATTAATACAATTGCATTCAATCTCTTTATTCAATCAATCATCATCTTGTGGATAAATTTAACATTAGTATATATCCAATTACCCTAATATTTTTACAGTCATCAACTAAATTCATATTAACGTAGTTTTTAATTACGTTTAATTGCAATGGATTTTAAATCTAATTCAATAGATTAAATAAATGGGTAAACAATTAATGATTATCACCATTTGCCTAATTTAATCCCATTTATACTTTATTATCAACCAATAAATATCAGACTTACTTATCTAACATTTATTTTATCAAATTACAGTTTATTACGTATTATTTCAATAATTAATATAACTTTGAATTTATTTCCTAATTTACTATTCACAATCAATTATAGCCTTATAATTGTTTCAATTAATTGGGATTGCACCAAATTAGTTATTTATTAACTTGCGTTAACATTCTTACACTTCATTCCCATTATTAATTCACTAGCAAATTACAAATTTTTATTTATTCCAGATTTAATTAACAAAATCTTATTAACTTAACAAATTTTAAACATCGAAAATTACGGGTCGTTACACTCTCCCCCACTCAAAAATTTTCGTCCTCGAAAAGGAAAAAGGAGGGAAAAAAAGGAATTAAGAAAACAATACATCTTATTAAAAAATATTAACTTTATAAACAAATAAATTTACAAAATTAATTAATTTAAATAAAATATACCAATTTATATCCATTAAATCTTTTTATACTCAAATTAATACGGTTTGGGAAACATTTTTCAATTTTTTTTTTAACTCCAAAATTTACGAATTTTTTTGGTAGAGTCTCCTTTATGCGGAGAATCTCGGAAGAAAATATAATATCAAATATAACAATATATGTCATAATATCTCAAAATAATATATCCCAACAATGGGAAAAACAATATAATATCGCTAGAAAACCGTAATCCGGGAACGTACCTATTTGTCGAGCAATTAACGCTTATTTTATGAAACCAAAAGCAGTAGCGATTGCTTCCATAACTTGTATTCCACTTATATAATCCCAAAACGGTTAACAATTATATAAAATGAAATATTTAAAGTTGTTTCAACCACTAACAACCCAGTCAATAATAATCACTTGCAAATCATCATATAAAATCAACATAATCAATCATCCAAGCAAGCAAAACAAATAGTTTTGTTCGGGTTTTAGACATTTTGAATCGTATAAAATAACAAAGAAACTATTAAGTATACCATTTAATCAAGAGTCTTTGATAAAACTCAATAGATTATTCATGCATCCAAACAATTAGAAGTGTCATTTTCCAAACAATCCATAAACCAAACAAACAACAGATTATAACATCATTTAAGTTTATTCTTATAAATGTTCTTTCACAACGTTTGTTATTTATCCCTTTTTCATTCATTCAGTGTTTATTTCATTTATTTTCGTTTATTACTTACAAAAATTCACTTAATTCATGTCGTGTCAATTTCTTTTTATTGCATTACATTAGTCATTACTTAATTTCACTTATTTACGTTCATTTATTAATAGTATTCATGTTCAAATTCAAATTTCTTAGCATAACAATTTATTAACTTAAGTTTATAATTATGTACTCTCAATACTTACCTTTCTATCTCACTTATTTATAGTAACATTTCAATTAAAACTAAGGTTTATAAAATATACCACATCAAATTCTTATTTATAGTAACATTTATAGTAACGTGCAGTTGGAATTTATACAAGTTTATCTCATTTCTTTTAATAGATTTAATGTTCAATAATCATGTCCTACATATTACTAATTTCATCTTTCTCGTAATTTCATTTATAACATAGCATTTAATCCCTTATTTTAATTAGAGGTTCCAATTATTAATTAGTTACATTCCATTTCACTACAATAATTGAAACTATTAATTAACGGAAACTTAAGAACTAAATACCGGGTTAAATTTCGAATCATTTGAAAATAATAGATAAATGTATATACTTACAACTTATATATCCAATTATATTTAAAACAATTTGAAATTTATATTTGTTTATCAAAACAAATCTGCAGTAAACTACTACAGTGGCCTTCCCACTTCAAAACTCGAAAATGAACGTCGATGATGCATGCACTCATCATTGAAATTATTTTCCAACAACAGAGAAGGGAGTATAGAACTTATTTCCTTCCAAATTTCTTCAAAACAATTCTTTCCAATTATA
Organism: Allium cepa; assembly: GCA_030765085.1. Taxonomy (NCBI): domain Eukaryota; kingdom Viridiplantae; phylum Streptophyta; class Magnoliopsida; order Asparagales; family Amaryllidaceae; genus Allium; species Allium cepa. The sequence goes on along the minus strand of CM060938.1, from coordinate 735,268,121 downwards.
TAGAAATATTTATAAAAATACTTCTAATAATATTATTACTATATTCCAAAATCATTCGAAAGAAATTTTCAAAACCCCGGAACTTAAGTTCTAAATTTCCAATTTTTATTTATTTTATTTTCTTCAAATCTCGTTTCCAATCAATATTTATAATTTCACTACCTACCAACAAATATATATTACAATCAAATATATATCATTTATAAAAAAAATATTTTATATATAGAAAATATAATAGGCAAAATTATTTCATTCACCTCTATTCAAAACAAATATTGTGTCGGTCTGTCCTATTGAGTGTTCAGAAATCCCTATTGATGTCATAGCGTCCTATGCACCAACCAGAATTTATAAATACAAAACGGAATAAATTAACACAATATCAAATCCTTTTATAACACTAACAAATACGCTCTCTCATATATATACGCTTAGTGACTCACCATAGGATATTACTACCCTATTAATAAAGAGTCAAACCCCACAAAACTAAGGTTTATCGCTAAACCAAAGCTCTGATACCAAATGTAACATCCCGCCTTTTGTACGCTTTAAATCGACGATAAACCACACACGTCAGACTAAAAATCAACGATAAACCACCATATCTCCGACCTCAAAATCAAACTCTTTCCTTCTTCTATCCGCATAAGATTTCTAACGGTCTTGCACTGCCTTCATTTGTTGTCTGATTAATTCTACTTTTTTTGTGGTATCATGGATCAAATCAGGTCTGAGTAATACCTTATTGGTTATTTCCCACTAATAACTTAGCGATTTGTATAGCCTCCCATAAAGTTCTTCAAAAAGGCCATACCAATCGTCGCTTGATAGCTAACATTATACGCTTTCTCGACCAATGGTAGGTGCTTCTCCCAGTGTCCTATGAAATTCAAAACAAATGTCCTCAACGAATCTTCCAAAATCTTATTCACCCTCTTCGTTTGACCATCAGTCTTAGGTGATATGCGATGCTAAGATTTAAAGAAGTTCCTAAAGCTGCTTGTAGGCTCCTCCAAAACTCACTAGTAAACATAGGGCTCTATCACTAACTATACTCATAGGAATTCCATGCAACCAAACTATCTCCTTGATATAGATCTACGCAAGATAAGTGGTAGTTCTATTGTTCCTAATCGGGAAAAAATGGGCATTGTTAGTGAGTCTTTCCTCAATAACCCAAATAGCTACATTATCCCTCTGACTTCTAGGCAATCCTTCTGCAGTATCCATCGAATTTGTAACGACCCGTTTTCCGACGCCCGAAAATCGACATCAATACATCCACTGTATCAAATGTCGAATAATCGAATGTCGGAAAACCGAACCATTAGGGTTAAAGAAGAAGGAGGTAGAAGAAGAAATAAAAAACAACATCAGAATCTCACAAACGCAGTGGAACAATATATAATAGACAAAAACAGATTTCTATTACAAAAGATTCTGTAACTATTTATACATTACACTATTAGAGTACAACATAAATCAACAACACAATTCAGGACAGTTATAATAACTTGTTCTCTCAAAGCTGAATATACAGCATGTACTACACAGCGGAATATACATCAAGTACGTGTGCTATGTCTCGTCATCCAGCTCGTCTCCTGAGCTCCATAGCTGTCCATCCAGAATCTATATCTATAATACTCGGTCTGACCCGAGCATTATAATAAAACAATACCAGAGTCAGTCTGGAAAACCAGCATGAGAAAATACACTCGATTGGATTATTAAAGTTTAAAAAATCCTTTGAAATCAAAGGTATCTCGTAAGACCACTCCACAGATAGACATGTCGGGTTTCTACCTTACGATAACCAAAACATTTTTATCAAATCCATCTGATATTATAATAGTGTCTATAGAAAATAAAATAGAATCTAGCTGAAATGCTTGGATTTCACGTTCGAAGGATAGTTGGGCACAATAAAAACCGCACAAGCGTTTATTGGAGATTGGATTCCATACAATGGCAGGGCTACTGGGGTATCGCCCGTCGCAGTACGTGATCTAGATCACCGTACAGAGGATCCACCCTGATCCCCTGCAACACAAGACCGGAGCTACCCCTTACTGGATAGTCTGAATAAGATCACCCCATGGTTGGGATCAACAACCGCATACACAGCCGAATAAAAAGGACATCAAGACATGGATGATCTTATCCTAATTGGTTGCTAGCCACTTAGCCTTACATGCATCTCCCCTATTTTAACCATTCCCGCTTGATGAGACTCGAGGCTATGCGTTACCTTTTTAGCACACATTAACTTAGTATGCTCATCATCGTCCTGACGAAGTTCTGATAGCATTCATCCATACAAGTCCTTTCCGGGTCCGAACGAAACCGAAGGCACTACCCCTACTACATCCATTTTGGAATCACCGTCAGGATTAGTAGCGATTAGACCTTGCACTTCACTGCTCCATATTCGACTCCAAGCTCTATTCTTCCTCACAAAAACGTTCAAACCTGATCGAAGTGGTTTTCGGGAAATAATCCTGATCTCGGTCTCTTCGAAACGATCAGAGTATTGGCCAATATTGATAATCGGTTATTTAACTATCATATAACATCCACAAACAACCATCGGGTCTTAATAATTTCCCAAATTATTTATTTATTTCCAAAATATATTCGCAAGATATATTTCCACACTTCAACCTCTTGAAAATAGTTTTCAAATTACTTTTTCTCTCACGGAATAAATTTCCACCCAATTATTTATTTCCACTAGAAATTCCTAAGTCTTAATACTTTAGATTTTAAAATAATTTAAATCACTTTATCCCAAAATATATGCCTTAAAACACTTAAAATAAAACTACTTCAAGCACTTTATTTAAAATACTAGTTATGAAATTTTATACTAACTTCTCATGCAAAACTTAAGCCAAAACTTATTTGAAAATAAAAATTATTCTATAAGGTATAAATATTAAATAGTTATCCTTAAAATCATAATACTAGTCAAACCTTCCAAATAATTTACCTATAATTAACTTGATAAATATTTACTTTTAAAAATTTTAAAACCATTAAATAATACTTTCTTTCTAAAACATTCTTTTAAAACCACTTTAAAACCTCTAACTTATACTTGATAATCTTTCTTTGAAAATATATTTGGCTTTCCAAGGAAATACACTTTCCTTTCCACACCTTTAAAAATAAACCACTATTTATTTTTAAAACAATTTACTCATTCCTTTATAAATTTTCACAGTGAATTTATACCTCCAAACATCCACTGATATCTTATTTCACTTTATAAACCCAGTTTATAAATTTCATAGTTTCATCCTCCTTTTAAAACACAATTTCAAACACTAAATCGATTTCCAAAATTTACTCCATCTTAAAATAAATTCCTTTACTTATCCAAATTTATTTCAAAACCCATTAATTCAGAACATCCTTTTATTACGGTTTAAAATCTTGTTTAAACTGAAGATACCAATTTCATACTTTTCCCCAAAATTCTTCTTTTCTCTCCCAAACTGTTTTAAACCTTGAATTTAAAAACCAATCCTTTATTTCTTTAAATAATATCACTTAAATTTAAAAATTCATTCATTCCCATTTATTCAAAAAACTCCTTTCCCATACTCGGAATTTATTTATTAAAATTTAAAAATCAACTTTTTATCCTTTCCCAAATTCATTCTTTAATTTATCCAATTTCACTATATTTATTTTACTTAGAATTCCCTCTTCTATTTTCCTTTAAAAATCAAATCTTTGTATTTTTCATATCTCAATATACCCAAAATATATTCAGTCAAATCATGGAAGGCAATACTTTGAATTCCCAATATAATCAATATAATCTATTATGGATCATCAAATAAATCACAGATTAGGAAAATAAATTCCACTATTTTGAGGAATCCAGTTGGATCCCTCCAACCTGTTTCCCCGCATCCATAGATGTTAGCACAGTATAAAAACACCAATCCCAATTCGAGGGGGATATCGCGGTATATAGGGTCATCCGCTATTATGCGGGGCGTATAGGGTCTCATCCGCTATATAATGCGGGAAATCAATCACTCCAATATATATATATACTGCTATTTATAATATCACGTCCAGATAGACAATAAATTATCAACTCAAGTAATCCATCTAATAATTTAAATTTAAGCTGTTTAAATTACGGTAATCCAAACGAGTGAGATTAACCCATCTTTGATTTTATTGTTTGCAATCTAATCCAAACCAGCTTGCCTCTCCACTATTTTTTACCTTGTATAAACATTTGTAATTGAACAGTTAATTACCATTTTAAAATTTAATTAACTAATAATTTATTTTGAAGCAATAATTTTCCCTTTTAAAAATCTTTTAGTAACTAAAATAATTAAATGAGTTATTAAAGAAAATTAATCACCACCGTACGTTATTTTAAAATATTCTAGTAAATCCAAAATGTGTATTTGTATATTCTTTATTATTTTCCCAAAATCTTACATACATATATTTTCTGTTTAATCTGTATACATTAAATACTAATAGAAAAAAATTCCTTTTAACCCAGTACATATATATTATATTAAAAATAAAATAGAGTTGTTTAATAAATCTTATTATAATATATATATTTGTTTCTACAATATGTTCATATATATAATTCAAATAAAATAAACTGGGAATACCTACTGTAACAATCGACAGTGTGCAACCCAAATCGCCAAGAATTCGCCGAACCACCCCATCATCGGCTCGCATGCGAAACTACCACCGGTTCCAGATCGATCAAAACCCTAGCCTGACTTCGAGATCGACTTCCCTCTCAAAAAACTCCAGGCTGCACGCACTCGAATCCCCAAATCGCGAAATTATCGAGATTTCCTTCCAGTCCTGTGCATGCGGCTCCTCCCCTTCACTCTCTCTCGAACCCAACGAAGTCGATTCCGACACCCTTGGCCACCCAACCAGTACAGCCCAGTACTCTATGAAGCCCTAACCCTCCTCGAGAACCATCACGATGCCGCAGCGTCCCTCCCCAACGACTCACGATCAAATCCAACGACAGTCTTGATTCGAGCTCCAGGCGAGCCATCATCACGATGCACACCGCACCGAGCTCGAGAATTGCACATCGCCGTCCCTCGAATTCGATCTCTTTATTTATTTTTATCTTTTTTTAGGACGTTCGATTTTATGGTTTTGAATTGAACAAGGGAAGAAGGAAACAAGATTGGGAAAAGTGGGAAGAAAATAACAGCGACCTTTTCTTTCAATGTTCTCGGCTTCTTATTATTATTATTTTTAAAAAAGAAGATGCATGCATGACAGATGGCGAGAACCCGAAGACAAGTAGCCATGATATGAAGGATAAATTTTTGATGTAAAGAAGTTTGACCAGACAATATATATATATATAAATTTAAATTGTCATGAATTTGCAACTCAAAATTTCGAACTCCTATCGAGATGTGCCGCCAGGCGTTCATAATGTTATACCCTTATTCGAATGAAATGGAAAAGATTTCGAGTCCTAATTCGATCGTATGGAGAAGATAGCATTTTGGACCCAGTTATTATATTAAATTTTCGATAAATTTCAGCACGTTTACCTATCGTACTATCACACGACAACTCCGAATGCCTTTTGAAATCCAATAATAATACGATATTACGGATCCAATAGAACTGGTTTCATCAAATTCTGAGACTGTGTCTCGGAAGGCTATTTTTAAATATCAATTTAAACGATATATTTCAAAAACTGGACAAAACATTTCTAAATTCACTTTTAAACATTTATATTATCTTCAGTAATACCAATATAAATTTTACAAGCCATCAATTTTTTTTTAAAGCTTAAAAATCAAGATTCACTATTTTTCCTCAGTTCCAGTAATTTAATTAAATAATTAAATTATCCAATAAAATAGTTATATTTGAAATTCAAGTTAAAACTAACCTTTAAATATTTAAAATCAATTAAATATCCCAATTTCAAATATCCAAAATTTCGGGTCATCATAGAATTGTGTTCCCGCTTCCAAGTCGGAATTTCCAAAGGTAATAGTAATCCACCAGGCTTCCATTGCTCAGCTTTTACTCTTTGACATGTCAAGCATTTAGCAACAAAATCAGCTACACTCTTCTTCATTCCATGCCAAAAGAAAATCATCTTCATATCCTTGTACATCTTATCTCCATTAGGATGAATGGTCATTTTTGAGTGATGATACCCCATTGGCACCCCTCTCAACAAACTATCAACCATAGGGACATAAAGGCATTTATCCCTTCTTAAGCATCCCTTCTCATCAACTAAATACCTACTAGCGTGAGGAAAATGCTCTCCTCTTCTTAACTTTTCCAAAATCTCTACTAACTTTTCATCCTTCACTTGCTCAAACCCTATACAGTCCATCAAGGCTATTCTAATCTCCATAACCGCTAAGAAGCCTTGGATGGTTCCGTTGGAGGCTAAAATTTAAATTTTGGGAGGAACTCCAATTGCCTCCATTCATACATTACACCTAAGGTAGCGTGCCTTCGACTAAAGACGTCGGCGACTACGTTCCCTTTTCTAGAGGTATGTTGAATATTAAAGTCAAACGATGCTATATATTCCATCCATCTTTGCTGCATAAGAATTAAATTTTTTGGGAAAACATGTATTTGAGTGATTTATGGTCAGTGAATAACTCAAATCTTTCTCCAAAAGACAATATCTCCACATCTTCGAGGCAAAGACGGTAGTTGCTAACTCCAAGTCATTCACTAGATATCTTTTCTCATGCTCCTTCAATTTCCTACTGGCATAAGTAACTACTTTTCCTTCTTGCATTAGAACTGCTTCTAACCCTATGCCACGGGTATTTGTGAAAACTGCAAATGGTTTGGCTCCAACGGGAACAGTGAGCACATGTGCACTAGTCAATAACTCCTTAAACTTCTCAAATTCCTTAGTACGTCTATCATCCCAAGAAAAGACTAGGTTCTTCTTAGTCAATTGGGTTAAAAGAACTGCTATTCTTGCAAAGTTCTTGATGAACTTCCTATTGTAGCCGGCCAACCGGAGAAAAGTTCTAACCTCTGATGCATTCCTAGGACTCCATCCTTGAACAGCTTCTACTTTGGCGAAGTCTACTGCATTACCCATAAACAATATGCCCAAGAAATTTAACTTCTATTCTCCAAAAGTGGCATTTAGCAAATTTAGCCTTAAGTTGATGCTTTCTTAAGGTTCCTAATACCTCTCTTAGGCGATCCTCAACTCCTCTTTGCCCTTGGAGAAAACCAAAATATCATCAACGAACACGACAACAAATTTATTGAGTTGTCCCCTAAATACAGTACTCATTAAATCCACAAAGTATGTTGGGGCATTCGTGAAAGTGCGGTGTGTATACAATTATATGTGCTAATATAGTATACACGGATCGTGTAATATGGATTACAATACAAATGCGGAAATAGATGATAATAGCATTGTAAATAGAAAATAGAAAAATCACACCAGAGATTTTTATACTGGTTCGGAGCACCGTCCTACGTCCAGTCCCAGACTCCTATCTGGATTTTCACTATTAACTATCTCGCTTCACCCGGAGGAACAGGTTTACAATACCCGAACAGCCGAACGGGATTTCACGCCTCTAATACACTGAGGACTTCAACACTTGCCTCTTACAACACGGAGGACTTCAACACTTGCCTCTTACAACACGAGGACTTCAACAAAAACAAATACAATTGTTGTTGACAACTTGTGTTCTTGAAAACACGGATTTGTCACTAGTAGTACACCCTTCCTATAATCTTATCCTCAAAGAATATGAATGATGTTTTGTAAAGATTAAAGAAGGTATTTACTTATTGAATCAAAAGATATGAAATAATTTCAATGATTCAATAAGCTAAATTAATTTTTAGAATGCAGGAGTGTTAGAGATTAGATTAGAGAGCATATATGATCCTGTAAAAACTTGTTTGAATCAATGATTTAGATGAGTATATATAGAGAAAAATAGTTGTAACTCTTTGTGAACAGTTGCCATTAAGAGTTATGATCATTGATGAAAGATAGGAGATGCAACCTTTGGAGAAGAGAAGTGTCTTTTGAAAAAGTTGCTTTCTGTTTAAAAACGGTCGACAGGTCAAAAATGGACCGGTAGACAGGAATTCAAATATATATACGTTATGTGCATGTGTGCATGTTATCTGTGCATTCTGGGCAAAAACGGTCGACCACCTTATTTTCAACCGGTCGACCGGTTTAGTCCAATTTGCACAGTTAATGTGCATATGTATATATATTGAAAGATTGAAGTTATATGATTATTTGAGGATAGATTTTAACATAAATTACTAACATACTAAATAATCAACCTCTAATATATGGAGCTCTTTGTGTTTCTTAAATGAATAACTTCTTTTTGTCGATCACGGCTTATTCCTTTGTCAGAAATCAAAACTCTATAAAAATCTTGACTCAACATTCTCCCCCTTTTTGATTGATGACAACATATATCTGAAGTTCTGAATCTCCCCCTGAATATGTGATCTCCCCCTGAGATTTTGTCTTATATATATATATTCCTGCAAATAATTGTTAGCACTTTCTCCCCCTTTGTCATCGACAAAAAGGAATAATAGATAATGGAATAATATAGGAGTATATCAGCCAGAATATCCATTTTCCTCTTTTCTTAAGTAGGACCTGCAAAAAATAGAATTAAGTCCATGGTACCCACTTTTTATAGGGTCCTAAGAGTTAGGTCTTAGGAGTCCAAACCCATATGGGTCCGGTATCCCCTTTATATATATAATTATTATTAAGATGCACAGTATTCATGAATTGCTGAATGTATTTGTTCCTAATCAAATTGTTATTTGTTTTAGGAACCCATATTTTGATAGTCTTGACATCTTTCTTTTGAAATTTCACTATTGGTTTTGGTTTGAAATATAATAAACTAAGATTTTTCTTAGTTTCAGTTTTTTGTACTTTCTTCTTCCTTTTATTTCTAAGATGTTTCTTAGTTTCATGTTTGTTATATCCCAAACCTTGTTTATCTGAAATAGATTGTGAACTTTCAATGATTTTAGTCAAATTTTCTCGACCTTTGTTAAAGTTAGAAACATTTTGAGTAATGTCATCAAACTTTGTTTGTAAACTAGCTTTTCCTAGGTCTAGAATTTTGACTTTTGCTTTAAGTTCATGATTTTCAGTAGTGAGAGCATTATTTTTCTCTTTTTGAGCTTCTATTTCTTGACTCAAAAGAGATATTTGAGAGTCAACATTAGATGATGATTCTTGAATATTTTCAAGTTCTTCTTCTAATATTTTCTTCTCATCTTTTAACATATCTCGTTCAAACTCTGCTCTACTTAAATCTGCTTTGACTACTTTTAATTGACGTTTTAAGTCTTTATATTTGACTATCAATTCAGCATTAATATCAAGTAATTCATCAAATGTAGGAATTTGTACCTCATCTTCTGTTGCCATAAAACAAACATTAGCTTGTTCATTCTCCGAATCACTTTCACTTTCTGATGAAGATGACTCTGAGTCATCCCATGTTACTGAGAAGGCTCGTTTCTTTGATTTGTCCTTCTTATATTTGAATTTGTCATTTTCTGACTTTTTCTTTTGTTCTGGACAATCCTTCTGCATGTGTCCCTTTTTATGGCAGTTGAAACATTCTATAGCAGATGAAGATGGTTTATTTGATCCAGGTTTCCTTTTATTGTAGCGACTGGCTTTTCGATATTTTAGGAATTTTTTGAAACCTTTAGCAATGAACGCCAAATCTTCATCTTCAGAATCTGATTCATTTTCATCTTTCTCAACATGAAATGCTACATTTTTCTTTTCTTCTTTCTGTTCTTTTCTAGCCTGCAAATTTGCTTCATAGGACATTAAATTTCCTATCAATTCATCTGGCTTCATGACGGAAAGGTCATTAGTTTCTTCAATTGCTAATACTTTTCCTTCCCATTCATTAGTCAGAGAATGTAGGACTGTTGAAACAACATCAAAATCAAAATACTTTTGTCCTAACCCAATAAGTGCATGGTGAATAGTTTGAAACCGTGAATACATGTCATTGATTGTTTCATTTGGTTTCATTTTGAAATTTTGAAATTGACTTTTCAGCATGGCTATTTTGGCTTGTTTAACCTTGTTAGTACCTTCATGAGTGATTTTTAGCGTTTGCCAAATTTGATATGCAGTAGTGCAGATACTAACACGGTTATATTCATTTTGGTCTAATGCACAGAACAACATATTTATTGCTCTTGCATTTACGGCTGCTGCCGTTTTCTCAGCCACAGTCCATTCTGAATAATCAGTTGTTGGATTCACTATTTCTCTTTGAGTAGCATTCCAAGCATCATAGCTACTTGATTGCATAAAGAATGACATACGTGTTGCCCAATAACTATAGTTAAGACCATTGAAAAATGGAGGTCTTTGTGTCGATTGCCCTTCTGTGTAAGTGGTGTTTTGAGTGCTAGTACTTGCGTTATTTGCCATATTACAAGAATATATCAAATAACTGTGTTACGGTTATATGATGACCGTGCTCTGATACCAAATGAAAGTGCGGTGTGTATACAATTATATGTGCTAATATAGTATACACGGATCGTGTAATATGGATTACAATACAAATGCGGAAATAGATGATAATAGCATTGTAAATAGAAAATAGAAAAATCACACCAGAGATTTTTATACTGGTTCGGAGCACCGTCCTACGTCCAGTCCCAGACTCCTATCTGGATTTTCACTATTAACTACCTCGCTTCACCCAGAGGAACAGGTTTACAATACCCGAACAGCCGAACGGGATTTCACGCCTCTAATACACTGAGGACTTCAACACTTGCCTCTTACAACACCGAGGACTTCAACACTTGCCTCTTACAACACGAGGACTTCAACAAAAACAAATACAATTGTTGTTGACAACTTGTGTTCTTGAAAACACGGATTTGTCACTAGTAGTACACCCTTCCTATAATCTTATCCTCAAAGAATATGAATGATGTTTTGTAAAGATTAAAGAAGGTATTTACTTATTGAATCAAAAGATATGAAATAATTTCAATGATTCAATAAGCTAAATTAATTTTTAGAATGCAGGAGTGTTAGAGATTAGATTAGAGAGCATATATGATCGTGTAAAAACTTGTTTGAATCAATGATTTAGATGAGTATATATAGAGAAAAATAGTTGTAACTCTTTGTGAACAGTTGCCATTAAGAGTTATGATCATTGATGAAAGATAGGAGATGCAACCTTTGGAGAAGAGAAGTGTCTTTTGAAAAAGTTGCTTTCTGTTTAAAAACGGTCGACAGGTCAAAAATGGACCGGTAGACAGGAATTCAAATATATATACGTTATGTGCATGTGTGCATGTTATCTGTGCATTCTGGGCAAAAACGGTCGACCACCTTATTTTCAACCGGTCGACCGGTTTAGTCCAATTTGCATAGTTAATGTGCATATGTATATATATTGAAAGATTGAAGTTATATGATTATTTGAGGATAGATTTTAACATAAATTACTAACATACCAAATAATCAACCTCTAATATATGGAGCTCTTTGTGTTTCTTAAATGAATAACTTCTTTTTGTCGATCACGGCTTATTCCTTTGTCAGAAATCAGAACTCTATAAAAATCTTGACTCAACAATTCGTCAATCCAAAAGGCATAACTTCTCACTCATAAAGTCCATCCGGCGTGTGAAATGCGGTCTCCGACTTGCTTTCTTCTACAATCCTCAATTGATGAAATCCAGTTGCTAAGTCTAATTGTCTTTAGTTCAGCCAAGTTGATTGAATAAATCATCTATCCTAGGTAAAGGGTACCTATTCTTCCTTGTCAACTTGTTCAATTTCTTATAGTCGATGCAAAGTCTCAAAGAACCATCTGCCTTGGTGGTGAAAACAACACGGACTCCTCACTTGGAGGTACTCCTACGGGTGAATCATTTCTTTAATACCTCAGAGATTTGCTTATTAAATTCTCTTCTTTCTTTGGGGGTCATATGTCTTAAAGGTAGGGCGACTAGCCTTGCATTCTTGCCTAAATCTGTTTGGAACTCGATCTGCCTATGGGGTGGAAGACATGAGACTTCCTCAGAGACATCAAGAATTTTATAAACTATGGGTACGGATGATGGTTCTCCAACAACAGTTACACTTAGTGAGTATAGATGGCTTACCTCAACTATTGGTGTGTACAAAGAATTTCTAGGTCATGGCCTCCATAACTTCTTAATTGTACAACCCTCTTATCATGATTAAGAATTTCTCCATAATATACTAACCAATCCATACCCAAGATATGTCCATACCCCTCAAAATTAGAACGTACGCATTACATATGAAATCAACGTCGCATATGTCCAACACTAGGTCTTTGCAAATAAAAGAGAGACGCGTTGAACCCCCAATAGGATTAGGGACCACTATTGGGCTGGTAATAATCTGGGTTTGAAGGTTTAAAATGTTTACTACATTCCTAGCTATAAAGGAATGTGATGACCCTGAATCAAAGAGGGTACGAATTGTAACCCAGAAATAAGAATTATACTTTCTAATGATTCCTTCCCTCAGAGTTTACTACTTTCCAGCATTTTCCTTGATCACCAAGTTCCACTAATCTAAAGCATCCCTTGGAGGGGCCAAGCAGTCGTCATCCTCTTTTGTTGATCCTCCTAACCAAGCTCTCTAAATATCCCCTTACGGTCATTAACCCATGCTTTCGCTTCCATATATCCTTCAGTTCCAGAGTATATCTTTCCTCCCATATTAAGAAAGTCCTTACACAACTTAGGAAAGTTAATAGGATAGGGTGCGGCATCGGTAGGTGGGGCAGCAGGTGCCACCGGTGTAGTTAGAGGAATAGGAAATTGATCAATAGTCCTAAGATATTGTCTAAACCATTCGGGCATTGCACGAATGAGAGGTCTACCACTGGCAGGGTTTCCATTTTTGAAATAAGATTGATTATCCGCCATATCAACTATTGTAGCTTAAATCTTCAGTGATGATTTCCTAAGATAGTATTATATGCTGAAAGAAAAAGGTTGCCTAGTGTGCGCGCATTTGTTCAAAGAAATAGGGGTATGTACATACACAGCCATATATATATAATAAGAATTTTTGAAAATCATTTCTGTAAAACCTTTTCAAAATAATAAGTACGCAACTCATACATATAGTTTGCCCGTTGATTGGGTAACCTAGGCTCTGATACCAAATGTGACAATCCATCTCAGAATAGGCCTAAATTTCGACCCGGAAAGGACCCATTGAAACTTAGATCCATTCTAAGACTGGCTGTTGATTGGAAAAGGAAGTAACATTATAGGGCAATAACTATTCTTTCAGAACTCACAGCGGATGGAATAAAATATAATATCAAATTATACCTGTTTATTTCAAAACCATTTGAAATGTCATAATACAAAACATCATAAAACTGTCACATAAGATCCAACAACATCATTTGTTCAAATGCATGGGTACAACATAAAATTATCATAAAAGACAATAATAACTCCACAAGCTTAAGCCACTCTACCTTCAAGCATCATCACCGTCATCACTCCATCCTTAACCTGTGTGGTATTGAGGAGGGAGTCATAACAGCAACTGTCCGACGAATAAAAACCTCAAGTCTTCCCATTTCAGTACTTGGGAAATATATTTCAAAATAAGAATATATCCACATACGTAAAACCGTTTAATATTTCTTATATGGAAAAGAGGCGAGTCCACAATCATCCACTTAATACCTTCCATTCCCTAAGCAGGATTCTAAATCTCATAATCCAAATCTCACGTCATAAATATATAACAATGTAGAAGATAGTACCTAAGCCACTTAATACCTTTTATTGAAAAATAGGCAGACTCTGGCCATTTGAGACCTCAATTGAGGCAGACACCATCATTTAATACTTATTTCCAAGGCAGACCCCTCAAAGATGACTATCTAGCTGACATCGCATGGAATCTCATAGGCCATTTAATGCTTCTTTATGGAAAGGCGGACCCTCAGTCGGTCACTTAATGCCTTATTCCGAAGCGGACCCCTATCAAGATACCACCTATCATGCCTAATAATTAGCCCCTTAGTCATTTAATACATATTTAACGAAAAGAGGCGGGCCCTCAAACAACCATTTAATACTTCAAGATCTCAAACCGAGCCCTTAGTATTATGACCCATACTCGTAATGATGTTTCACATTAGTATGACTATTCATAAGGACTGGTAGCGAGAGTAGCTGAGCAGATTTATCCATATTTTAGATTAACCTCGCATCATCACAAATATTTATCATAGGAGATGTATCACATCAGTAGGAAGTATACACAATTGTTGGTATCCTCAAAGTGAAGGGTAGACTTCTATCGTGCAACTCTACTGACCTCGCATCCCTATGACTTAGCCATAATTTAAATACTCTTCATATATATAATACACATCTCACCGTTTCAAAATTAATTCCTTATACGGAATCTTCCTTATCATACCTCAAAATATCAATTACCTTCCTAAAGGAGGAAATTTATGATGATTACAATCTAATTGATTATGTAATTATACGCCACAATTATACGTTTATTACGCTATTAGGAAAAAAAAATCGTGCCTAATCAATTCTAGCGTGTGGTATATACTCCATAAACTAGCATTAAATGTCAATTCTTTTAAAAATAATATTAATACCAGTCCTTTTCCTTCAAATTATCAAGATTTCAATATTTATAATAAGGATTAAATATTCATATCCAAAACTGCAATACATAGACTTGTAAAAATAAACCCAATTTATTACATCAATCAACTAGAATATTCTAAACAATAAGAATTGCAATCTAAACTTCATATTCTATTCAACTCCACTTTTATATAGACAAAAATGAACAAATTTTGTATGGGGTAAGTGGTGTAAACAACAAATAGATTCGTACTTTAAACCCTTTTTTTATTACTGAAAACTCACAATTTGAATCAAAGAACGGGGAGAACTGGAATATAATTGAAATTACCCAAAATTGCAAAATAATATAAATTCCGTCAAATTAATATAAATAGTTGATAATATCCATCTACATTAACATTTGAAATAAAAAAGAAATTTTGAGGGGTTTTATCTATTTTGTTTTCGCAATCCCAAAATCCCTAAGGCATATTCAAATCCATAGATATATACTAATCAATTATTGAAATAAAAGTACTAAGGTTTCCACTTATAAATTTCCTTAGCTTCTCTTGTATAAATTTGCAATGCCAAAGCAACTCTTTTACAGATCTCCTTTTTTAATATATATACACAACGAAGGATAGGGGTGTGTGTGTGTGTGTATAATTTCGTTAGATTCAAAAAGGTTGAAGAAGAAGAAAATAGATTAAAAGAATAATTAAAAAAGGATTAAATCCTTTCCTGAATTTCTGAATCTAACCGAAGAGAAAAAATGACAGAGGTTCAAGGTATTTTTCAAATGTTTATGAATAAAAAACGGAGAGGATAGGGTCATGTATATAGAAGTTGAAATACACCAGAAACCGTAGATGGTTTTGTTGTTTCAAACTAGTTGTTTCAAACTAGTCGTTTTCAATAAAAATTATGCAAGTTCTACTGGAAACGACTACTTTTAACTAAAAAATTTATATATTTTCTTAGACCTTGATATAAAATCATTTAGTTCCAGTTCGATAATATTAAAAGAATAAAAAATATTGTTAATGACTTGGTTCTAAGTGAAATTCCTATTTACATTCCATATTTATGAAATCCGACCATACACATTTGTTAATACCATATGAGATGTTTAAATACACAATTTCATGCAACTGTGAGTAAGTTTGAACATCCATTTTATCAGATGTAAATATTCCTAATTGTAAGTTGATTATTGAAATAATTGATTAGCTTGTAGGATCGTGAATTAAACTAACTCAACGCCATGAAATTTTATACTTAAGCGCCTAGACGGCGAGGTTGATTCTCAACGGTTGGATTTCAAAAATTCATAATATAGTTGGTTGATTTACGTAAAAGTTGTGTATGTAATTCTATTAAAATCGACCGGTGAAACTTTTAAATATATATATATATATATATATATAAACAAATTTGATGATATAAAAGTATTTATTTTCAATTCGATAACATTAAAACAAATGTTTTTTGATCTAAATTTTACAAAATATTGTCAAATAAAAAAGATGTCGGAATTGCGTCAGTATTTTCCGAAGTCAATGCATGCTAACCCAAACCCGCTCAACATTATCTTCCTACTTTCATTGCACGTGCCATTTCCCCCCTTTCGTTACACACAACCAATGTATATGTCCCCATAATCAAAACCCTAAAATACTCCAAAACAATATCTCAATCCATTTCCATCTCCAACTCCACCTCTACTCAACGACCTCCCCTCCGCATCTTCAGCCAACGATCGAGAACACCAATCTGCAGCCCCACCACCAAACGACCGCGAACACACCAATAGGTTAGGTATTTAGCTGACCGCGAACATCAGACGACTGCGAATACCAAATTAGTAATTGTCTGTTTTTGTTAGGATCTGGCTTTGCAACTCTCGACTCAGGAAAGTAACTCTATAAAACCAATTATCACAACTACTTACGCCTCTCCTATATCTCTTCTTACCTGTGTCCATTTGAAACTCGGCACCAGGCGACACACTTTCTCCTATTTAGATGATGAGACAGTAAAAGGTTTTATCATTTTGAATCCTTTAAAATATGTGTAATTCTCATGATTTTTTATGCCTAATTTCCATTGTATTTTTTGATTTATTACTATATCATTAACAGATGTTCTTAAGTTGTATGAGAAAGCCACTCACTTTGCTAAGGATTGGTCTAAGAGCATCTCCAATAGTTCGGAGTGAGGAAATTAGATTTTTTGCAGTTCAAAATTTTGAGGCCTCATTTCTTCAACAGAAATGAGGCCAGGCGCCTGTTGAACAGGCGCTTGAAGCCCAAGTGCCTGTTCAATAGGCGCCCGCATTCAAAAGAAACCGGGCACCTGTTCAACAGGCGCTTGGGCTTCAGGTGCCTGTTCAATAGGTGCCTGATGTCGGTGCCTATATCAGGCACCTCCTCCCCCATCCCCTTCATTTCCACTTCTTTCATCCTCTTTTTAGTTAATTTTTTTATTTTACTTTGCGTCCAAATGCCGCCCTGTCCGGTCAAAACTGATAGACGCACCATTCGATATGCGAAAGATGCCAATATCGGACCTGCTCATGTCCATCCTGATGCTGTCGTGACTCCAAACGATCTTCGATCCTTGCACGACTTACCCTCCACTGTTTTGCATCGACTTACTGTACTATAGCGACGCCACAGGTGTACGTTTATTTCTTTATTGCTTGATGAACAACCGTGTAACTTATATGTTTGATAATTGTTTGTTTATTTTAACATTAGATAATCATATATATAGGCTCGTCAAGTAGGGATGCGAGGTAGTTGGTATAGGTGTATGTCTAAGTATTTTGATCAATTACCACGGCCAATTTTGGATAGGCTACATGCGTCAGCTTTTGGTGAATTTCTAGATTTACCTAGATTTGCACATGTAGATCGTTGCCTGGTAGAGGCCCTCACCAAGAGATGGTAGCCTACCACTCATACATTTCATTTCACTATTTGAGCTAGGACTGACTCCTCTAGATATTTTTTATGCTCACTGGCATAGAGGTTGGTCGTCTGGACTGCCTCCCTATTCCATTTGATAGTTCATTTGAGGAGTTCAAGTCATATTCAGCTTATTTACCGGCTTTGGCCGATGAGGAGCTTAAAGGAGGAGCTGTTAGTCACACTTGTTTGCAGCAGTATATAGTAGAGTACATGGCCGATGAGGATATGCACACTCTGGTTATCCGTGCCTTCATATTATACCTTTTCGGATCTACATTCTTTAGTAACAGTAAGGGTACTATTAGGCTTGGCTTTTTGGCTGGATTAGTAGATGTGGATGGACTGCATATATATGATTATGGTACTACTATTATTGGTTATTTATACGTATCATTGGATACTTATCGCTTCAGCAGTCTGGACAGATGTGTGGGTTTTGGTACATTCTTCCATTTTTGTACTACGAGTATACTGCCAATATACGACTTATTCTAGAGGCGAATGTCATACCTTATATTTACTTTTCTATATTGCGTCGTTGGGGTCCTCCTATGCATTTGTCCCATGTTGCACAAGGGGTGCACAACGAGCTGATGGAGGCTAGACAGCAGATGGATATGAGGCGGCGTGGTAACATTATCGTTCATCCATGGGATCAGTACTTACAGTTCCTAGAGCCCAGTCTTGATCATCCACTCACTTTTCAGTTTTCCATGTCGCAACGCAGGGTTTGCTTTCAGGTTCCTACATATCCATTCATATGATATTTGAGGGAGCGGTGTTAGCTATAGTTGTATGGTATAGTTCGCATTCCATCAGATCCGCTACCATAGGATGATATGTATGATGATATTAGGGTTGGACCAGCTTATATTCTTGCGATGAGGGGTGCGGGATGGGTGGATGGTGAGCCTTTCACAGTTTTGGGAGACTTTGGTTCATTTTGGGCTCGAGTAGCCCTACGTGCTTACGCGTTGCCTGATTATATTCGGGGTTTGAACTCCGATCATATTGGTCTGCGTACCTCTTCTGGTAGAGTTCCACTACCTCCTGCCACCTTTGAGCCTACGTCATCTCAGTACATGCAGCCTCCTACTTTCGACCCCCCCCCCCCTCCTCATTCGTTTAGAGCGGGTGGTAGAGTATCCCTTGTAGTATCCTACAGATGACGCTATTAAGGGTGTACCATCCATGGATTGTATCAGCCTCATCAGGTTGGTATGAATTTTAAATTTTCTTTAAATTACTTATCATTATATTCTCCATTTATATATAATTTTTTCTTGTGTGCATATTAGTTTTCTCAGTATATGGGTTATGATAGACGGATGATTGCTGCATTTGAGTGTATGACGCTCCATTATACACAGATGATGGATCAGAGTTACCAGACTGCGGTCCAGCAGTAGCAGACTCAGTATGATGCGTAGATACAGGGATTACAGACCCAGATTCAGCTGCTTCGGGAGCAGCTCCATGCCGGACCTGAGCCTCATGACTTTGATGACGTCAACGATGAAACTGTTGGTAAATCAATGTCTAACATAATATTTTCGGCTACAGAATTGAAAGTGTTAGTAATTTTTTTATACAACTGATCAGATGTGCGACGATGAAGAGATAATGGCAACTCAGTTTTGGGACACTATTGCTGAATTTTACAATAGCAATGTTGAGTATAGCAATAGACGTACGATGGGACGAGATACTACATCAACAGTCAATAGTGTATGGAGGGGATGAGACACTGTAGATGTGACACTGTAGACGAGACACTGTATCAACAGTCAATAGTGTATGTTAAGAACATGGCTACAGTTGTATGATGGGACGAGACACTGCATCAATAGTCAATAGTGTTTAGATGAGACGAGACACTACAGATGTGGCATAAATGGAATCTACTTTATAGATAGTGGTTGAATTGAATTAATGCTATCCGCATGTGATTGTTTGTTTTGTTATGAAAGCCAGCATGTGATTTAAGCTATAAAAAGCCTGTTAGATGCTGAGAAGTATAATTGCTCATTCTTATTTCATACAATTTCAAATATAACAAATGACTGCCGAAAATTATATATTTTTTGATGATAGCAACGATGAATTTGATGAAACGATGGAAGATCATTTTCGTCGCGAAAAGTAACTAATAAGTATGGCTGCACTATAAGTTGGTCAATCGAGCAGGCAACATGGTGGATCAGTTGTTGGTCGTTGGTATAAAAATCGTAGACATTCATGACACAATGACAGACTGATGGAAGACTACTTTGCTCCAAATCCTAATTATATAGATGCTGATTTTAGAAGAAGATTCTGCATGCGGCGACCTTATTTCTTAGAATACTACAATGTGTCAAGCAGCATGACAAATATTTTATCTTCAAAACCAATGCATCTCATACAATGGGATTGATTGGAATTCAAAAAATGACAGCTGCACTAAGAATGCTTGCATATACAGGACCGGCAGACGCGCTTGACGAAAATTTGAGAGTGGCGGAAAGCACGGTATTAGAGTGTTTGGAGCACTTCTGTCAAGCTATCCTGGACATTTATGGTGATCAATACTTACGCAAACCGAACGAGGTGGATATAGTAATGTTATTAAATATGCATGATAGTAGAGATTAGCCTAGAATGTTGGGCAGTATAGACTGCATGCAATGGGAGTGGAAGAATTGTTCATAGGCGTATGTTGGAGCTTATCAGGGCAAGTCTCGTAGGTCCTCTATTATTCTTGAAGTCATAGCGTCATCTATTATTCTTGATTGGAAGCGCACTAGAACTCGAGTTTCATGTAGAAAGCCAAATGTCATACCGTAGTGTTCAACTGCATCGATGACTGCAAAATGATCTCATAGATCATCTTTGGAGCTTTTCTGGAAATCAGTGAAACTATATTTCTATTGTTACTTTTCCTACTGTTGTTTAGATTGTTGCTACTTATTATTGTTATTGTAATCTGTTTATGTTTAATTACCGTAATGTTGTTATCATCTTTTTTCAATGTAATGCAATTTCAATGAAAATACTTATATTAATAATTGTTTGCATTCATTACACAATACAACTAACGGTAATTAAAAGATACAAAGGTTGTAGAAACGGTAATTCATTTAGTGACCCTGTTCATGTCTATGCCTTATAATTTCTCTCCTTCTTTGCTCCGTATACTCCAGTCGTTCTACAGACATATGTGACGTATCATGAATATTATTGCATCTTCATCTCTTTGCCGGTTTCCAGCAAGAAGTTGATCCATTCTTGACAAATTTTCTGAGTCTTGAATTGCTTGAGTTTCCATTGCCCGGTTAAAACTATCTTCAGATTTAAGTAGGACTTTTTAAATTTCTACTTGATCCGCTCCAACAGTCTACTTTTTTTTGGCCGTTTTTTCTCCTTGTGGCCTAACAAAATGATCTTCGGTAAGGTTGGTTCTTCTTCTGATTTTAAACCGTAGCTTCCTAGTGATTCTCTTTGACTAGAGCTTTCTCCAACTAGGCGTTTTACACGATCACTGTTTGATTGAACTTGTTGAACGGCTTTCTGAAGCGATGATTTCTATTCAACGTGCTCGACCAACATGTCATAAGCATGCATGAACTGATAAAAATGTGGTTCTTCTTTACTATCATGTTTATAGATTTTTTTGAACAACTTGTTTGCGGTCATTCTCTATAATAAAAAACATTAGTATAATTGAAGAACTATGATAAAAAGTAGAACAATGAAATTATATTAAAGTTTACCAAATGCGTTTCATTTCCACATCCACTAGGATTCGTTTGTTTTAACTTGAAAATTTGATAATCGAACGTTTGCGTTTGACGATTTATTTTTCCATATCGGCCTTTGACTGAAGATAACGTTCTTTTCCGATCGATGTTCTTTCGATTGTAGCAATTAGTAATTTTGCCCCAAAAAGTCTCACCACTTTGATCGGCCCCTTGAATAGGATCAACTGAGAGTGCACAGTAAATGTAGCAAAAATCGTAGTCTTCCGCAGCGCTCCAACTTGCATTAATTACCTCTTCCCCAATTGTAACCGCAACGTCTTGTAAGTCGTAGTCTTCCAAATTGAATCTTGCAGTATCGACGTCGAAATCGGAGTACATGTTCAGTTGAGATTAGCGAGAGTAAAAAATTATGATGGATGAAATTGATTGTAAAGGGAAGAAGATGAGAGGAGTTGTATTTGAAGGGGAAATATGGCCGTTGGGATAGCCGTTAGGGAGGGGAATTTAAATGTGCCTGTGAAACAAGCGTCTGAATACCAAGCGCCTGTTGAATATGCGGCTCAGTGTGAGGCGCATGTTAAACAGACGTCTGGTATCCGGCGCTTGTTTAACATGTGCCTCGTTTGATCCGAGTTCTTCAAACTTTGACCCTCCCTTTCTTCACTCTACAATTTTCTGCATCTTGTTGGAGTGCGTCTTTAGTGCAGATTTGAGAATTCTCAAACAGTTTAGATGCTCTAAAGTGTGGCACACATGGGCTTTATTTAATACTGTCGTAATGTCACATTACAATTTGAAAGGGTATGTTGGCATAGCTAGACAATATGTTGTTGCTAGAATCAATCAGAACACCAGGTAAATGATAATGAATTCAATATTAACTTGGAAAATTGTTTTATTTGAATACTTGAATGCTATGCTATATTTTCATGAATCTTGATATATTTTTTCCTTCATTTTCATTCAAGCTTTTGCTGATCTACAGCAAGCTCCACAAGTGGAAGCACAAATGAGTATTAAGGATAGATTCCCAGTTCCTAGATTAGTTGTTTGTGATCAACACGTTTCCAAGTATATATTTGGCATCCCTATAAACCAGTACTGCAGTTTTTATGAGGCTAGCATCTATATCCTGTTAAACCCAACGTTATCCTACTTCACTGGAGGTGTTTTGTATTAATAAAAATAACACTCGTATCTTATTTGTTATCAACTGGGAATCTATGGTAGCCAGCAGCCAAAGTTCGAAAATCAAACAATTTTGATTTCATAATTTACAGGGGGTTATTTTGAACTGGCAAATAAAGATATATAACACCCGAATAGGACATGTTCCTTATGCCAATTTTCTTTTTTCATATAATAATGTGTGTATACATCAATATATTCGCTTTTGTAAGTGCAACATAACCAATACACCTTTAAACGCTAATTTCTTGAATGATGAAGATCAACCTAAGTATGATAGGAAATTTGTATTCCTAAGCAATAAAAGAGAGCTCTAACGAATTAGATGGTTCGTTTTAAGGGAAATGTTACTAAGAGCTCAGCCCCAAATATGTAAACGTAGTGCCGAAACATTTCTCTGTTCAATGCTGTCAAATTAGTACTTGTAAAATCTTTGTAATTGACCACGGATTTCAAGTTATAAAAGCATAGATCTCAGCAATGAATTCTGCAACAGCGTTAGGTATCTGAAGTGGACAGTTAATTTGTGTTCCGGGCGTCAACTCATCTGTTGAATATCCATTTTCAAATACCTTGTTTACGTCCAAGTTAACATTAAAAAAAATATCAGAAAATTAACTGAAGTATATTGGACATAAAAACCAGAATTTTATATTTAAACTGACTATAGCTGCCAGCAAGGGAAAGTAATACTAAGTCCGCCAGTCCAAAATATGACTTCAAACTTCAAAGAGAAAGCATTGCATTGCTGCTTAGCACTCAACCTAATTGCACTGTGAAATATACAGGCAAGGTTTCTATTGGCAAAGCTAAACCCTCCAGCTACATATAATTCATCAGACAACGTTGCTCCAGGTTCAGACGTCATCTTTACCGGTGATATCAGCCTTCAAAGGCTTTAGTTTGTAAGATGGTCTTATTTTTCATTTAGTTCTACTATCTCCGGTTACCTGTATTTTTTGTATTTATTTTATTTTACATACTGAACAAGATAAGAATATTATAAATTTGTAAGTTAAACCTGGATAATTATGACTTCAAATCTAAATAACTCAAACCACAAATGAAGAAAAAGTATGAGAGTTATTGAACTTTGTAATCTGTTGGTATTTAGATCATGAATTGTAAATTTAGAAAATTCAATTAAATGATTGCTTAACTTAAAGTAAAGTATATTATCATTTGATATTTTTAATAATCAATAAATGAAGTATAGAGGTAGAGACAACAACAATATATTTCAAACCAATCAGTGCAGTATGTCATCCACATGAAGCAGAAGTTGGTAGCGATAGAGGCCAAAGTCGGTATACTCCTTTCAAATTAAGAGGCTTAGCTGATTGGTTGAGAAATTGATGGACAGTGCCGTCAAAGTTGAATTACGCTACGACAGTTTCGAACTTGAGACCTTTCGCATCAAAGTCGAATCACTTAACCACTGGGACAATGTTGCTTGTTTGATATTTGAATGTTTAAATGTTTCATCAGCTATATCATTGTTTTTGTTGTTTTATAAAGTTATTGATGATATTATTTTATTTAGTTGAAATATAAATGTTTTATAGCATTTTTGATATTGTCAGAATGAATGTATTTGATATTGAGTTTGAGGGTTAGAAATAGAGTAAAAACGTTGAAAAATTGCTTTAGAAATGACATCGGAAATGCGTTGAAAAAATAATGTCACAAGGCATCAGAAAACAACTAACGAATGATGTCGGAATACAACTAACGAATGGTGCCAGAAAACACATAACGTATGGCGTCGGAAAGGCGCTGGATTTTTTTTCCACGCTAGTTTTACCGACATCAAAAATGTCGTCGGAAAGGGATTGAAAACAGGCTTTCCGACGCCATAGTAATGCCATTTTGGCATCGGAAAATCGGTTTTCTGTTGTGATGTGTAGTTAGGTGAAAAATAGATAAATCTGGAATGTTTAACGCTGAAAAAATCCTACCTACAACCTGAGTATGGGTCGAACGCCCCTATAGACCGGTTGACCGCTAGTGGTCGGCCAATTAAAGTCGTAGTTATCAACCTCTACTACTATTTAGGGTGCGCTGATTTGTTTCCATTGCTGATTTATTTTATTCCCTAATTAACTTTTAACATTAACTACTTAAATTAAGGTTACTTAAACCTTAAGTAATCCTATAGTTAATTTTTGAAATCACATCCTAAATTGAAATACTCATTTGAATTTGAGTTCAAACTAAATTAATTTAAATCTGAAAACTTCAAACGCTCATAACTTCTTCATTTGAGCTTCGTTTTCAACATGTTATATATGAAAACAGATCAGAATTTTGCTACGAACACAATGGAATAACTTTCGTGGTCAAATTTCAACTTTCATAAAATTTTCATTTTCAACCCTACCTTATTTAATTTAATTCACTCAGTTCATTTATGGTTGATTTTACGGGTTGCTATACCAACAAAACCCAGATTTGAATCCTTACTACCTATTTCCGACTTATGTCTATCAGTCGAAGTTAATTACGACTACACTTAAAACTTAACCAAGAATTTCGAGGGTAAGTTAACCCCACTGATAGTGGTCTTAGTCAACTCCATAAAAGAACTCGAAAGCCTGCTAACTCCTTATACAACCCCGATTTTGATCTATGCATGAGCCTAGAGTAGCATCATCAAATACTACCCCCAAACATCTTTTTTGATACATGATAGTTTTGTCATCTACTACAACAACCCTAGTTTCTATAGAATTAAAATTAAAAATTAAATAAAAAATTGGGACAAATTAAAATAATTTAGTGTATATAATAAAAAGGAAACATTTAGATGAAATAATTCGACCAAGTGATCTTTTCCATTGCATTCAGAATGTTGTTTGCACATGAGAAACATATAAAAAGTTTCAAAATCTGATAAACGAATTTGAGAATGGTTTAAAAGGACATTTAGTCTTTTTTCGAACAACATCTCCTGATAAAATGATCACTCATTCCACCATGCGAGCCACCCTAACTAGAGAAATCATCACTCTCCTAAGAGGTTGAATGTACACATTCTGAATATATTCTAGGTAGCATACTTACTAAGTGTCAATATCCTCCCTCTTAGTCCCAAAACCCCTTCGTTTCACATTGCGTTTTCATTTAACACCACATTGATGTTTTGGCACCCTGCCATGAACTTACCCCAAAGTTCAGTTTAATTGAATTGAACCATATATACTTCCCATGTTATGGAACCTTGCTATACATATCATTCGATTATAAACATCATTACTCCTGGCACCATTCAATAACTCCATGAGTTAGTATATCACCGCAATCTTGGTTCAGTCCAATTCTTTCATTCATTTATTATATACATACATATTCTTTAGATAAAACATTTTCACCTAATGCAACTATCATTTCTTAGATTTCCTAAGCTTACCCTATTTCAAAGTTAATAAAAGTTAACACGATTTTAACTTATAAATTTTCCTTTGTAATTTCTTCCATATGAAATTCAAAACAACCATCTTGGAAACTTTCTTCTAAAATGTCACCAAAAAATTTCTAAATAATTCATTTTTGCTGGTTATCGTAAGCATAGTGTAACAACCCAACCTGTGGCTACCTAAAAAATTTCGCCATCCAATGACAGTGACCAAACTCAAGATCCAAAAGGATAGGGTGTAAAGAATTATTATAAAGTTTTATTATTAATCTAAGTTAATTTAACTACGGCGTAACAATAGTATCTCATATGAGATAACAGTATATAATATACAAAATGCATAACCATAATAAAATATACATATGTACATATACATATATATACACATATGCATATATATGTGTGTGTCTGTATGTGTGTGTATTAATAGCTGGTTTGAAAGCGCAAACTTTGGTCCGACCACAAACTTCCAAAATTATCCTTACATGTATTTCTTTATTAAAAGTTGTAATACATTTGGTGTCACACTCTTTTGATGTCAGCGTGAAATACCAAAAATGTCTCTCTAGATATATTATCAAAATTTGATATAACTCAAAAATAGGATCTAACAATTAATCTTCCTTTACAAATTCAAATTTTCCTCTATAAATATTTACCAAGTCTTTATATTACTTAAAATTAGGATCTAACAAATAAACTACATTATATTGTTTTTTATAAATTAATAATATAAATAAAATTTTAAACTAACAAAAAATAGATTTTGCAACTTAGAAATAAAAATTCAAACTAACTATGTATGATTCAACACAAACATATAGCTAAATATTTATGGAAAACATTTTCAGTTAAACGTATTAAACAAATACAATTTTTACAAAAACAATCCAGGTGCCTTCACACGTGTTAACCGGCACCTTGGTCCGGTTACAAGGCAACAATTGAAGAAGTTATCATTAGCACTAGACAAGATTCTGACCAAGAAAGGCCTGAGGATATATGGGTTTGATGCAGTCGACATGTTTTGGCAATCAAGAGCGTTCGACGTTAGAAGGACGCTCGGCACAGAGAATCGTTCGATATTGTATATCGTTCGGCAATTATGGAATGCTCGGCATATAGGAGCACTCGGCACCAAGAACGTTCGGCGTACAAGGCACGTTCGGCATCCACGGACGTTCGGCACCACAAGGTACGTTTGGCATGCAGGGTCGTACTCGGCACAAATGAGCACTCGACACGTTTGAACGTTCGGCAGTCAAGGGTTGTACTCGGCATTGAAGAACGTACGTCCATCCAGGTTTGCACTCGGCACGAGACCTTCAGCATTTCACTCGGCACTCCCTCCACTCGGCCTGCTCTTCACTCGGCATACCCTTTGTTCGGCACATCCTGTGCTCGGCATATCCTGTGCTCGGCATGTCCTTTGCTCGGCATGTCCTTTGTTCGGCACATCCTGTGCTCGGCATATCCTTTGCTCGGCATGTCCTGTGTTCGGCATTCCCTCTACTCGGCGTATCCTTTCACTCGGCATCCACGCCTCACTCGGCGTCCCAGCATCCTTCGGCCCGCTTCCTCCATTCAACAGAGAGATCCATCGACTTGGAAAGGAGGGCTCGGCATGCCGACCGTTCGGCATGTTCCACTCAGCACACAGGGCTTATTCCATTTGGACCGAGATATTCAGCCACCAGGCCCACCAAGGAAGTCCAACCCACCTTCGTCTATAAATAGAGGGACAGGGGCACAGTGAAATGGACCTTTTTTTCAGGGATACTGGGGAGACTCTGCCATTTCTTATACTCTCCTTTTTTAATTCAAATTTGGATCCAAGTGATTGATTTACGGATTGTATCTGTATTCAAGTAATTGAGAAAGCAATAAAGATAAAACTCAAAGTGGATGTAGGCAGTTACCCCGAACCACTATAAATCTGGTGTTCTCGTTTTTGTTATTCTTTTTCATTGAATTACACTATTTTTCAGTCCTAATTTACTCTCTTCATTAATCTTTCTACACAACTCTACTTAAGGGTGTTAGTGACCAATTTTGGTGCTAACATCACGCGTGAAGCGCGTGCTGTAATGCTCGTGCATATATATATATATATATATATATATATATATATATATATATATATATATATATATATATATATATATGAGACATAACAATGCTGAAGCAACCGGTTAAAATAGCAATAGTCAGAATATGTCGACTACATACATATGGAGTACCGAATATAACATTTTTTAATACATATCTCATACATATAAATACAGGTTCATCGTGTACTACAAAATATCGTCACCGTACTTCGATACTAAGTAATGTGATCCCGAGCTGTCCCCCAAAAGCTACCTTCCTCTCAGCCTAGTTAATTGAGTACTCAAGAGCTATCATAAAATAAACAAAGACCAAACCCAGATTGGACTTAAAACCTGGTGTGAGCGGAAATAATCTTAAAGTACTGTATATGAAATCCAAACATACTGTGACGACCCGTAATTCTCGAGCACTTAAAATCGGAATATTAATTGATTTTAAATTGTTTAAAGGTTAATTATCAACTTAAATTACGGATATCATGATTTATTTGACAATTAAATTGTAGAATTAAATAATTTGAATTGGATAAAATATGAAACCTAGGATTTTAAGCCTGTTATAAATCATCTGAAGGCTTGTAAAATTTATATTGATAGTATAGAGGATAATAGAAGTTGTAAAATTGAAATTTACAGTGGTTTGTTCAGTTTTAAAAATATATCGTTTAAATTGAATTTAAAAATAGCCTTCCGAGGCACAGTCTCGGAATTCGACGAAACCAGTACCATTGGATCCGTAATATTGAATTATTATCGGATTTCAAATTTCGTATTGATCGGAGTTAGTGTGTGAGCGTACGATATATAAACACGCTGAAAATTTAATTGATAATAATCGATTCGAATTTGAATTTTAAATATAAATGTACACTATAGCAAGACGTCTTCAACACGCTCCCTTTACCTTCTCGAACACACCATCCCTTATCCTGTTTCTTTTCAAATACGCGACCATTATCATCTCAGTTCAAAATCGAGAATAAATCAATGGCCGAGCAAAAGCTTCTAATCGAAATCATGTCGCTTCCCTCTTCTATTTCTCTTCCTCTATTAAACCGATAGCAGTTAAAAAAATAAAATAAAATCAAAATGGGCCGTTCTCCCTCATCTTCAAATTCAATTAGGTCAGGGCTACTTCTCGTTCGAACAACGGAACTATCGCAAGCTCGAGTACGACAGTTCGATTCAAGAAGATTGGGGGTCGCGCGAGCACGGTTACGAGTCGTGGAGGGTTGTGGCGCGGCGAGTGGCGTAGCGAGCTTGAGTTGGTGTCGCGATATACTGTGCGACGTCGAACTCGAAGTTCGTGGTGAGGATTGGGAGCGACTGGAGGCACGAGCTTCGAGATGGGGGTTGTTCACAGGGAGGTGGGGAATTCACGTCATCGAGTTCTTTTGGGGTTGCAGATCTTCTGATTTTGGTTCCAGTTCGATTTGGGGTAAACTCGACTCTTGAAGATTTTTAATTGAACATTTTCTCGAGTAACCTTGAGAATAAATTTTTTTCATTTATCAGGATTAGCCATAATAAGATAATTTTGTTTAAATACATAGGTTAGAAGATAGAAAAAAAATGGAGTTTTACAGCAAAGAACTTTATTGTCTACTTTACAAATGTTTTTAAATTCATATTCACATATGTAACTACAAAGAACAATAAGATAAAATAAATATAGATACCTACACTTACTAGTTTATTTGTAAATAAATTATGGAGTTAGATTTGTTTATTAAACTTACTCAATTATCTTCAAATTGCTAAAGCTATTTTTTTTACAAAGAAATATCTGTTAAAATTTATTAAGTTTAAAAAGCTTTGGTTCAAAATAATAATAATAATAAACCACAAATTGTTATACAAGTTTTAAAAATCAAAGAAACAAGCCAGTTTGGAGTGGATTGCAAACAGCAAAGCAAATGTGAGTTAATCTCACTCAGTTTAATTTAAATTTTAATGATTAAATTTAAATAATTGTTTGAATGTTTGAATTGATTGATGTGATATAGTATGATATAATTTGAAATTGACATATTGTGTGATGCTAACGTCTGTGGATGCAGGGAATACAGGTTGGAGGGATCCAACTAGACCCCTCAACTTTTATTTAAATTATTTAATATTCCCTGTTCTGGTTATTTGATATTCTATGATGAATTATATGGAAGTATTGAATGTTATGGCTTGATTGATATAATTGAGTATAATGAATTACCAAAAATATAAATTTGATTTTCGAAAATGAAAATAAAAGAAGTGAAATTGCAAGTAAATTAATTATATAATAAATTTAAGTATGGCTTGGAAAAGAAATAAGTGACTTTAAAAGTTCTAATAAATGAACCCTGAGAATGGAAGGGAAAAATTGAATAAACAGAAAGTTAATGAATTTTAAAATGCAGTATTATTAATTTAAAAGAACAAACATTTATTTAGAATTTAAGATTTAAATTATTGAAAGAATAAAGAAGAAATTGGGAAAAATCTGGAATTTGTATATTTCAGTTAAAAGTTTTAGAATCAAATGAAAAATAATAATAATAACAACAATTAAGTCCATACTTCATGAATTTTGAAATGAACTAAGAAATTAAAGAAAATTATTTCAAATGGAATAAATTTGAAATCAATTTGGGAAAAATTGATTTAAGTAATTGAAGTCGGATCTTCTCCCTGGATAACCAAGTATGTTTCCAAAGTAAGTTTTTAAATATAAGTTAAAGGTTTTTCCTTTTAGTTGATTTAAAAAGCAAGTTTGGAAAATTTATTATTTCTAAATATTCAAATTATAAAGTAAGTCTTCCCTTTTTAATCTATTATAGTAGTAATTATTTAAAGAGTGACTTAGTAGTTTGTTTTAAAATTAAAATTTAGTTATATTTTATAAAGTAACCTTATTTTCGAATATTTATATAGTATGTATTTTTAACAAATTATTGAAGTAGTTTAACCTAAATGTTTTAAAAGTATATTTTTAACAGTAAAGTGTTTTAAATTAATTTAAAATTCTAGTTTTGTACTTGGTGATTCCATTGGGAATGGAAATACTTGGAATTTATTCTGAGAAAAGAAAGATAGTTTGAAAAATGTTTTCAAGGAATTTGAAAATGAGGATATATCTTGTAAAGATATTTGTGAGATTAATAAATAATTTGGAAATTATTTATTGTGTGATGGATGTTGTGAATATTAATTGATAGTTAAATAACCGACTATCGATATTTGACAATGCGTTGATCGTTTCGAAGAGACCGGGATCGAGATTAATTTCTCGAAAACCACTTCGATCCGGTTTGTACGTTTTCGTGAAAACGATTTTGGATTCGAAGATGGAGCAGTGAAGTGCAAGGGCTAGTCGCTACTGATCCTGAGGATATTTCCAAAATGGACGTAGTAGGAATAGTGCCTTCAGTTTCGTTCGAACCCGGGACGGACTTGTATGGATGAATGCTTGCGAAACATCGTCAGGTGGGCGATGGACATTCTAAGTGAAACGTTCTATAAAGGTAACGCTTAGCCTCAAGCCTCATCAAATGGGAATGACTGAAAATCAGGGGTTATGCAGCAAGGCTAGGTGGGTAGCACCCAAGCAGGGTGAGGCCATTCCTGTCTAGATGTCCCTTTTTATTTCGGCTTAGTGGTGCGGTTGCTGATCCCAACCGCGATGTGATCTCACTCGGGACTGTCCAGTAAGGGATGGTTCTGGCCTTGTGTTGCAGGGGAGCTGGCGTACTCCTCGGTACGGTGATCTAGGCCCCGTACTGTGACAGGTGGTACCCCAGTGCCTAGTCGTTGGTTGGAAATCCATTCTCCCTACGAGCCTTGTACGAGTTTTATTTGTATTACCCACTCTGTGGCTAGTAGCTGGAATTTAATCATGTAACAATTTCGGCTATTTTATAAGTATTTGTATATAGACCCTATTATAATATCAGAGGATTTCTATAAGAATTGTTTTAGCTATCGTAAGGTAAAAACCCGACATGTTTATTTGTGGCGTGGTCTTACGAGATGCTTTTGTTCCAAAGGATTTTTGAAACTTTAATAATCAATCGGGTGTGGTTTTCTCACGCTGGTATTCCAGACTGACTCGGGTATTATTTAACTATAATGCTCGGGTCAGACCGAGTATTATAGAATACAGGATATGATGCTGTGGAGCTCATGAGACGAGCAGAATGGCGATACATACTCCCGTACTTGTATATATATGCATATTTCGCTGTGTTGAGTTGTTGTGTACCCATTTGTATGATGTTGATGTTGAGTGGGGATTGATGTACTCTGATTGATGTAATATATAAACAGAGATATATTTGATTGAGTAAAGATTATTTAATATCTATTATATTTTATTCCGCTGCGATGGTTAGATTTTGATATTGATTTTTTTTTCTCTTCTTCTACCTCTTCTTCTTAAACCCAATGGTTCGTATTTCTGTACAACTTGAGTTGATTGTTGTAGAATAGAGTTGACTTAAGGGGTACAGAATTGCGGGTCGTTACAGTTGGTATCAGATCTTAGGTTGGTGATAACCTTGGCTCTAGTGGGAATTACTCATAAAAAAGAGTCTGCAGTACTCTATAATGAGTTTGTGCGTATAAATAAATATGAGTGCGTATTTGTTAGTAAATATAAATTGTTTTAATATTGTGTTGATTGGTTTATTGAGCGGCATATGAACCTTCGTCGACACAGTCTGCGCAACTGTATTGAAGGGGTTTCTAAACACTTGAATAGAACAATCGACACGGTATTGTTTTAAATGTGGGTAAATGAAATTATTTTACCCAAAAACATATTTTGCTATAAAGAATAGTTTTTGTAAACTATTTTAGCTAATATATGGTTGCTTGGATGTTAGAAATGATAATATTAAAGTATGATCATTGTTAAGTGAAAATTTAACTAGAAATTGAAGTATAACTAAAATTTAGGGGAATAAATTCATTTTAAAATGAAATTTATAAATATGAATTATAGATGTAAATTATAAATTGAAATATAATCAAATAAGAATTTGTATGAGCATAAGCTATGCAAATGAATTATAGTAA
Organism: Allium cepa; assembly: GCA_030765085.1. NCBI lineage: Eukaryota > Viridiplantae > Streptophyta > Magnoliopsida > Asparagales > Amaryllidaceae > Allium > Allium cepa. The sequence goes on along the minus strand of CM060938.1, from coordinate 735,234,928 downwards.
AATTGATTTAAGCAGGATTTGGAAATTTAAATCCCGGAGATTTTGGAAGTGTTTTGAAGAGCAATGATAGCATTATTGTTTTAGAAGTATTTCTGAAAGGAAATGCGTTTTGAATGGATTTTGAAAGTGAAATAGCATTGAAATCACTTGGATTATTGGAAAATAATTCTGATGATGACGGCCGCATCATCAGTATTCATTTTTAAAATTTCTAAGTGACGGATTGCTGCCAAAAATTGATTTGCTCAGAAGAGCTAGTTGTTTTTGACAATTTCAAAAGAAATTTGTTGGGAATAAAACCAGGATTGGTTTAAATTTTTGAGAAGTATGATTTGATATGTCGGAGATTTCAAAATGTTTTGAAACCAACAACCGGGTGTTTGAAAATCCTGTTGAGATAGGTGGTAAGCTTATGAATTGAGATGATTTTGAAATCAGGAAGGAATTATAAGTTTCGAATGTTGGGAACTTAATTTTAAGTGGAAGGTTAAAAATGAAATAAGCTTGGAATGAGGACATAAAAAAAAATTAACTAGATTGAAATTATTTTGAATATGTTGGAAATAATATCCAGTTGTATTCGAATTAAGTTAAAAATTGGATTGAGTTAAAGTAAAACTGAATTGGGATAAGAATTCAATTGAATAAATGAATGGAATTAAATTCTTACCCAAACAAAGGGAAAATAAATGGGATAAGGATTGGAATTGGAATAAATAAATAAGAATAACGAGTAAGAGAATTAAAAAAAAATATCCATAGAACAAGATATGCTTGAGTTATAAATAAGCATAAAGCTTGAGTTAAAAAAATAAAGGAAGAATATATTCAAGCCTATAATGGATGGAATTGTGTAAATAATAAGTTATGGCTTATAAATTTTGAAAGTGGAATAGAAAATCCAAAATAAATATTGTTTGATGTTTTGGATAATGAAAAGAAAATCCAAATTTGAATTATTAACTAAATTGAACCAAGAAAATTAAATAAAGTGATATTTAGAGTTAAAGATCAAGTATTGAACTATAAATAGGAGAGAACTAATTTGTTAATAAATTGGTTAATGAAATGTTAAATAAAATTGAATTGTGAGTTTATGATGAAGTTCGGAAATAAAACTCGAGTTATAAATTGAATTCGACTTAAAATGGTTGGTGAAGAAAATGTAATTGAACTGTGAGTTCATAAAATTAGGTGGTAATTTGAAAATGGATAGTGAATTCAGAACTTGAGTTTTAAAATTAAAATTTAATGTGAAGTGTTAACAAATTAAATATAATTGGAAATGTATTGAATAAAAAATGAAATTAGAATAAAATAGCAATGGTTTGTATTACGAATAAAATCCAAATATGTGAAAATAAATTGGATATGGCCTTGTAATAAATTGAATGAGCTGAATCTAAAAAGTTAAAAATGTATAATAATTGATCAAATAAATTTGTAGTTTGAAATGACATTTAAGTGAGAGAGAGAATTAAGTTGAATAGAAAAGAGAAAGATTTACTTGAAACGAACTGAGCTTAAGTATAAAATTGGAGTGAATAAACCTAAGCTAAAAGATGCAAAAGAGTTGAATTGAATTCAACAAAAAATTAAGTTTAATAATAGTGGATTGGATTTAAGTCAAATAAAAATAAATTTTAATTGAAATAAAATTCGGTGAGTTGCCGATAACATTTAATGGAATGAAATTCTTAAATAAGTAATTGTAAACCATTTAACTTGAAGTCAATAAGAAAAATAGAATGGTTTTAAATGAAATGCAAATGAATAGATCATGAATGAAATTGAAATGGCTATTGAATGAAATAGCTTGGATTGTCTTCGGGTTAAATAAAATGGTTTGGGATGAACAAACATGGAATGGAATGTAAATAAATGGATTGTAAATGAAATTTAAACAGAATGTGTCGAGCTAAATAAATGATTGTGAATAGATTAAAATAAAAGGGAAAGTTAATTGGCAATTAAGATGAACCTAGGTTGTAAATGGTTTTGAATGAACTAGTTGGATAATAAAATGAGGTGCAAAGTGAATGGTATTCAAATTTAAAATGCAAGGTAAATGAGAATATATAGATTGTGAATAAATTTGAAAATGCAATAGAATTAAGTATAAATCGAGTTGAAATCCATTTACATTGGTTATAAAACATAAATATTTGTTTTTTCACATAGATTTTGTCAAATTTGCATAAAATAAATATCATTGGGTGTAAATGGAGGTGACTAAAATTCTATGAATTAATAGGAATAAAATAAATTGATTTTGAGATCAATTGGATCAAATATGAGATCAGTTTACTTAAAAATAATTTTAAATGTAAGTGATTGAGTTTTAAACCATTCAAATTGATGGAGTTGTATACGAATGGAGTGAAAACCATTCAAATTGAATGAAAATGGTTTGTAGATAAATTGAAAACAGTTGAATTAGTATAAAATTGTATAAATTGCTTACGGAAAATATTTGATGTGCATTTCTTTTAGAATTCACATGTTTTAACCATTATAACTAAGTAAAATATAGTTAAACTGCATATATTTGGCACTTGTTTAAATTGAGTAAGTACAGGTACCTGGAAGTCGTGTGGCTGGATTTGGTTATGCTATTTGCTAAAAATAATAAGCTGCTTGCTTAAAATGCTAAATAAGGTACGCCTACGCAATAAAAATAGGAAATATGAACTGTTTTTGGTTTTTCCGACCGCGTGGGTCGATGTATATATATTTATCTCTTTTGTCAAATTGCAAAAGCTCCTCCGTACAAAGGGGACTCTGCCAAAAAATTTCGAAAATTTTGAGAGTTAGAAAATTTTTGGAAAATTTTGTTAACGATAAACGATTTCAAAACTGAAAATTGAAATATAATTAGTAAATGAAACTAACTTAAACAATGACATGAATTGGTTATAAATGAAAAATAAAATTTAAATATTCAAAGTTAAAGATAAATTGAATTCGTATGGAAATGAAAGAATCAATGTGAATAAAAATAGATATAAACTGAAGTGGTAAGACGGAAATAAATAAAGAAACATATATCATGCTTATGTTAACTTAAGTAAGGAACGGTTAATTCTTAATTGGAAATTGAATATTGCAAATATATTCTAAGTTGATATTTGGATGAATATTGACATTTGGTAAGGAAATCGATAAAATGTTTTTGGGATGTTGTGATTGGATATTAGTGCTAAGCAGGTTATGCAGGTATTATAAAAGGGAAAAGAGAATTTGTTTATGATTTCAAGAAGATAAATTTGAAATGCTCAACAAAAAGGTATGTATTTAAATTTGATGTGAAATTTGATTAGGATTTGGATCGAGCCACTTGGCTTTTTGTTTTCTTTTTGGATTTGGGAGGCCGTAGAGCCATTTTGTAGTTGTACCGAGTCAGCCGCGCAAAGGAGACGCTGGCGAAATTTTTCGGGAATTTAGGGAGTTAGAAACATTTGAGAAATTTTGATAAATTCAAAATTGGTTTTAAGATTAAAACTTGGATGGTTGGGCAAATAGGATTATATGCAAACTAGGGAAGGTTTGGAAAGTTAATAAGAATGATAATGAGTCTTTCATAAAAAGATAGTTGGTAAGATGTTGAATTGCTAGAAACTATTTGGTTTTGGGAAAAGTAAACGGGTTTTGGACCATTCTTCCTAGTTAGTAATTTCAGGGACGAAATTCTAATAAGGGGGGAGGAATGTGACGACCCGTAATTTTCAAGCACTTAAAATCGGAATATTAATTGATTTTAAATTGTTTAAAGGTTAACTATCAACTTAAATTACGGATATCATGATTTATTTGACAATTAAATTGTAGAATTAAATAATTTGAATTGGATAAAATATGAAACCTGGGATTTTAAGCCTGTTATAAATCATCTGAAGGCTTGTAAAATTTATATTGATAGTATAGAGGATAATAGAAGTTGTAAAATTGAAATTTACAGTGGTTTGTTCAGTTTTAAAAATATATCGTTTAAATTGAATTTAAAAATAGCCTTCCGAGGCACAATCTCGGAATTCGACGAAACCAGTACCATTGGATCCGTAATATTGAATTATTATCGGATTTCAAATTTCGTATTGATCGGAGTTAGTGTGTGAGCGTACGATATATAAATGCGCTGAAAATTTAATTGATAATAATCGATTCGAATTTGAATTTTAAATATAAGTGTACACTATAGCAAGGCGTCTTCAACACGCTTCCTTTACCTTCTCGTACACACCATCCCTTATCCTGTTTCTTTTCAAATACGCGACCATTATCATCTCAGTTCAAAATCAAGAATAAATCAATGGCCGAGCAAAAGCTTCTAATCGAAATCATGTCGCTTCCCTCTTCTATTACTCTTCCTCTATTAAACCGATAGCAGTTAAAAAAATAAAATAAAATCGAAATGGGCCGTTCTTCCTCATCTTCAAATTCAATTGGGTCGGGGCTACTTCTCATTCGAACAACAGAACTATCGCAAGCTCGAGTACGACAGTTCGATTCAAGAAGATTGGGGGTCGCGCGAGCACGGTTACGAGTCGTGGAGGGTTGTGGCGCGGCGAGTGGCGTAGCGAGCTTGAGTTGGTGTCGCGATGTACTGTGCGACGTCGAACTCGAAGTTCGTGGTGAGGATTGGGAGCGGCTGGAGGCACGAGCTTCGAGATGGGGGTTGTTCACAGGGAGGTGGGGAATTCACGTCATCGAGTTCGTTTGGGGTTGCAGATCTTCTGATTTTGGTTCCAGTTTGATTTGGGGTAAACTCGACTCTTCAAGCTTTTTAATTGAACATTTTCTAGAGTAACCTTGAGAATAAATTTTTGTCATTTATCAGGATTAGCCATAATAAGATAATTTTGTTTAAATACATAGGTTAGAAGATAGAAAAAAAATGAAGTTTTACAGCAAAGAACTTTACTGTCTACTTTACAAATGTTTTTAAATTCATATTCACATATGTAACTACAAAGAACAATAAGATAAAATAAATATAGATACCTACACTTACTGGTTTATTTGTAAATAAATTATGGAGATAGATTTGTTTATTAAACTTACTCAATTATCTTCAAATTGTTAAAGATATTTTTTATTTACAAAGAAATATCTGTTAAAATTTATTAAGTTTAAAAAGCTTTGGTTCAAAATAATAATAATAATAAACCACAAATTGTTATACAAGGTTTAAAAATCAAAGAAACAAGCCAGTTTGGAGTGGATTGCAAACAGAAACGAAAAGGTGAGTTAATCTCACTCAGTTTAATTTAAATTTTAATGATTAAATTTAAATAATTGTTTGGATGTTTGAATTGATTGATGTGATATAGTATGATATAATTTGAAATTGACATATTATGTGATGCTAACGTCTGTGGATGCTGGGAATACAGGTTGGAGGGATCCAACTGGACCCCTCAACTTTTATTTAAATTATTTAATATTCCCTGTTCTGGTTATTTGATATTCTATGATGAATTATATGGAAGTATTGAATGCTATGGCTTGATTGATATAATTGAGTATAATGAATTACCAAAAATATAAATTTGATTTTTGGAAATGAAAATAAAAGAAGTGAAATTGCAAGTAAATTAATTATAGAATAAATTTAAGTATGGCTTGGAAAAGAAATAAGTGACTTTAAAAATTCTAAAAATGAACCCGGAGAATGGAAGGGAAAAATTGAATAAACAGAAAGTTAATGAATTTTAAAATGCAGTATTATTAATTTAAAAGAACAAACATTTATTTACAATTTAAGATTTAAATTATTGAAAGAATAAAGAAGAAATTGGGAAAAATCTGGAATTTGTATATTTCAGTTAAAAGTTTTAGAATCAAATGAAAAATAATAATAATAACAACAATTAAGTCCATACTTCATGAATTTTGAAATGAACTAAGAAATTAAAGAAAATTATTTCAAATGGAATGAATTTGAAATCAATTTGGGAAAAATTGATTTAAGTAATTGAAGTCGGATCTTCTCCCTGGATAACCAAGTATGTTTCCAAAGTAAGTTTTTAAATATAAGTTAAAGGTTTTTCTTTTTAGTTGATTTAAAAAGCAAGTTTGGAAAATTTATTATTTCTAAATATTCAAATTATAAAGTAAGTCTTCCCTTTTTAATCTATTATAGTAGTAATTATTTAAAGAGTGACTTAGTAGTTTGTTTTAAAATTAAAATTTAGTTATATTTTATAAAGTAACCTTATTTTCGAATATTTATATAGTATGTATTTTTAACAAATTATTGAAGTAGTTTAACCTAAATGTTTTAAAAGTATATTTTTAACAGTAAAGTGTTTTAAATTAATTTAAAATTCTAGTTTTGTACTTGGTGATTCCGGTGGGAATGGAAATACTCGGAATTTATTCTGAGAAAAGAAAGATAGTTAGAAAACTGTTTTCAAGGAATTTGAAAATGAGGATATATCTTGTGAAGATATTTGTGAGATTAATAAATAATTTGGAAATTATTTATTGTGTGATGGATGTTGTGAATATTAATTGATAGTTAAATAACCGACTATCGGTATTTGACAATGCGTTGATCGTTTCGAAGAGACCGGGATCGAGATTAATTTCTCGAAAACAACTTCGAGCCGGTTTGTACGTTTCCGTGAAAACGATTTTGGATTCGAAGATGGGGCAGTGAAGTGCAAGGTCTAGTCGCTACTGATCCTGAGGATATTTCCAAAGTGGATGTAATAGGAATAGTGCCTTCGGTTTCGTTCGAACCCGGGACGGACTTGTATGGATGAATGCTTGCGAAACATCGTCAGGTGGGCGATGGGCATTCTTAGTGAAACGTTCTATAAAGGTAACGGTTAGCCTCAAGCCTCGTCAAATGGGAATGATTGAAAATCAGGGGTTATGCAGCAAGGCTAGGTGGGTAGCACCCAAGCAGGGTGAGGCCATTCCTGTCTAGATGTCCCTTTTTATTTCGGCTTAGTGGTGCGGTTGCTGATCCCAACCGCGGGGTGATCTCACTCGGGACTGTCCAGTAAGGGATGGTTCCGGCCTTGTGTTGCAGGGGAGCGGGCGTACTCCTCGGTACGGTGATCTAGGCCCCGTACTGTGACAGGTGGTACCCCAGTGCCTAGTCGTTGGTTGGAAATCCATTCTCCCTACGAGCCTTGTACGAGTTTTGTTTGTATTACCCACTCTGTGGCTAGTAGCTGGAATTTAATCATGTAACAATTTCGGCTATTTTATAAGTATTTGTATATAGACCCTATTATAATATCAGAGGATTTCTATAAGAATTGTTTTAGCTATCGTAAGGTAAAAACCCGACATGTTTATTTGTGGCGTGGTCTTACGAGATGCTTTTGTTTCAAAGGATTTTTGAAACTTTAATAATCAATCGGGTGTGGTTTTCTCACGCTGGTATTCCAGACTGACTCGGGTATTATTTAACTATAATGCTCGGGTCAGACCGAGTATTATAGAATACAGGATATGATGCTGTGGAGCTCAGGAGACGAGCAGAATGGCGATACGTACTCCCGTACTTGTATATATATGAATATTTCGCTGTGTTGAGTTGTTGTGTACCCATTTGTATGATGTTGATGTTGAGTGGGGATTGATGTACTCTGATTGATGTAATATATAAACAGAGATATATTTGATTGAGTAAAGATTATTTAATATCTATTATATTTTATTCCGCTGCGATGGTTAGATTCTGATATTGATTTTGTTTTCTCTTCTTCTACCTCTTCTTCTTAAACCCAATGGTTCGTATTTCTGTACAACTTGAGTTGATTGTTGTAGAATAGAGTTGACTTAAGGGGTACGGAATTGCGGGTCGTTACACATACATAAGTGGCTATAGTAAAGATATGGGTATAATAGTAATGATATACCTCAACTTGTTATTCTCCTCATCCTTGATAGTGTGCGTAAGATTACAGTAAGATAAGGGTATATTACCTATGAAATCCAAATATACATAAGTAACCACAGTAACGGTATATTACACATGAAATACGAATATACATAAACTTACTTAAAGTCTACACATAACGATATATGTCAAATAGTGTGTGTAAGATTATACTCATCATCGTTGATGAATAGAGTCCATAGTTAAAATCCATTGTGATCCAATGATTTCTGTCGATGGTTCAAAATAAATAGAGTAAATACTTAATCATATCATAGACTCCAAGCCACATCTAGTGTAATGAAACTCGTGTAGATCTCATCGTACCCCATATCGAGCATAGTGATATATGGCATAATCTATTTACTTGAAATCTATATGGATCTCACCATACTTCATATCGATCATAAGTGATATGTGACCCACTCGTAGATGATCGTCATCATCCCTACCTTATTAGTCATCATGAATTCTTAACAAATTCGCATAACGCCTCTACTAAAGAGAATGATGGATGAGCACATAGTATGTAATTTTTTTATATTATATTACCTATTTACACTTCATTAATTAGAAATATAAACAATTAATTGTATATATTTCTAATTACTGAAGTGTAAATAGGTAATATAATATAAAAAAATTATATACTACGTGCTCTCTCATATAATACGTCATCAGAAGACACAAAGGAACACCAGAGTCATATAACATTATGTAGTTGCATATGTACATAACGAACGAACACGATACTACATCATCATCTAGTCATCGAAACATCACGCAAAAGCACCTCAACGTTATCGTCAAGCATAACTTTCATGTTGCCATGAATTCATTTTCGATCATTTGGTCATTAGATCATGATTATGCATATTCGATAACTCAACTACACCCTACTACATCGCCCTGTCTCATGCCAAATGTGTACAAATGCATTTAAATGCACACGACACGCGTACACACTTATATGAAAATATTTTCAAGTTTATTTCTTATATTCCGTCAAAATATTTACTTTCTTTATAAACCTTTTATATTTTGATTACAACCACTGTGAACATCTTATATATGTATAATTACTTGATTTTATCTTTTTGTTTCATTTATTAGGTATAAAATCATGTTATTCACTGTATTCATTAAATACAACAAATCAACAAACAAGCAATTAGAAAACATCAGATGATAACAACAATCCTTATCATTCAAAAATAAAATACTGCACTACTTTAGCAAACAATCTATTGTTTCAAATTAGTTTATTTATCATCCATTTAATTTATATTTTAATTCTCAAATTTAAGCCTTTTCATTTAGAATTCATACCTTCTACAAATCATGTTATAAAATTCCCAAGTAAGCTTTATAAAATCAAATTATCACTAATCCTTTACTTCGTACCTTAACATTAATTTATTTCTTCATTTAACTTACAATTTCAGTTCTACATGCTTACTAACTTTCTTAAATCACTATCCCAAATCTTCAGGTTGATTCTTTTAGTGTATAATCAAGTTTAGTATGTTCATACAACCTCAATGAAACTACATGCAACATCCTAATCAACTCTAAGTTCATTCAACAAATCAAAAAAATTAAATAAATAGAAATAAATTTCATAATAAATATAGAAGCATTCCAACACATCTTACCAAGAAGAGGAAATAATAAAATCCAACTTAGCCTTCCTTTAAAAAATTGGATGATGGTATCCTCTTCAAATCAAGCTCCAAGTTGAATTAGGTTTATGCTCATTGCACTAATTAGAATTATAGTGATTTTATTTTGAATTTGGAAATTTTATTGTGGAAGATGGAAGTGGATTTGAGGTTAGGATTTAGGTGAGCTATGACTTGAGAAGCTTTTGGAATGATACAGTAAGTGACAAGTAAATGAAGAGAGAGAGAGAGAGAGAAAAAGAGGAGGGAAAGCACATATAAAGCCCAAAATTTACAAAGTGTAAATCCCTTTTTCTCACAAAAACAATATTCATCATTCAATATTCCCGACTCGAAACTCATCGATGCTTATACTCATTTAAATTCATGATGCCGATCTCGGACTCAACAGAACTATCTACGAGCCTAATTCCAATGCCTGCAAAAGTTGAATATTCCACCTCTTTACCATTTAAATAATTTTAATTAAATGAATTCTAATTAAATTCTTTATACCCTAATATGTCAGTTGTTGCATTCTCCTCCTCTTAAAAAGGATTTCGTCCTCAAATCCTCAAAGCATGGAGAAAAGATCTCCAACCCCATGAGTTTTATCCAAATTATCATTAGAAAACAAGGCAACATACAACTTAAAATACATCACTTCTAGTAATCAATCTAGCAAAAATGCAAAAACAAAATAACAAAAAGAATAATGAGCAACTTCTAACAATGTAAATGTAGGCATACCAGCGAAAAGTTAAGAATGAGAAGCTCAAATGCTCTCCTCTGGTTCCCATGTGCTATCACTAGGATCATCGCCCCACTAAACACAGACTAGATCAACCATAATTTTCCTAAGCTGTCTAGTTTCTCTATCGACTATGTAAATAGGTCTACATAATTAAGAAACATCCAGCTCAACATCTACCTCAACTAACTAGCCTAGCTCAATAAAAACTACTAAATCGTGCATACACTTTCGTAGATGCGAAATGTGGAACACATTATGCACTCTAGACATCTTCTCGGGAAGATCAATCTAATAACCTGAAGTACGAATCCACTTAGTAATTGGAAAAGGTCTAGAAAATCTCAGTAGAAGCTTCCTTGAACCACCGAATCTCATAACACGCTTCAGTGGAGATACTTTCACGAAGACCATGTCCTCAACAGAAAACTCCAAGTCTAATCATGTCTTATCACATAACTTTTCTGATAGTCCTAAGTTGCCTTTATCCTCTTCCTAATCAAAATAAATTTCTCTATAGTCTCATGGATCATATAAGGACCAAATATCAATTTGTCGGTCGCCTTCGACTAACACGATGGTGACTTACACAATCGCCTATACAAAGCCTCAAAAGGTTCCATGCCAATACTCACCTGATGATTGTTATTTTAAGTGAACTCTACCAATGGTAAATGGCCCTCTTATGAACCCCCAAAGTCAAGAATACATGTTCTCAATAAATCCTCAAGCACATGATTCTCCCACTCAGTTAACATCCTACAGACTCCACCAAAATCAATTACTGAACAGCGGATTCCGATCAACCTAATTTACACAAGTCCAACTACGTCATGCAATCCAACAATGCTTTAAATGGTTAGGGTTTTAACTCTTCTTCTTTAAAAATGTTAACTCAAGTCTATCCTCCAATACAATGTCCAACTCCAATGTAGGAACATTTTAGCCATGCAGTTCAAATCAAATGAGGTTTCTACAACTAATTCCTTAAACCAAGGTTTACTCTAACCTTGAGGAGTCCTTCTTTTATGTCTTTATTTCACCTTATCAACATCACACTTATTTTCTATGGGTTAAAGGATATTACTCTTCTTTTTCTTCATCCTTAAACCCGTAATTTGCCCCCTAGTGCTAGTTTGTGTAGGGAACCTCTATATTCATCTCTTCGTAGAGTAAAATATAAAATATGTGATGGATTTATGTTTCATCCCAACGGTTATAATCTTATATAAGACACAAGCCAATAATTACTTTATAAGTCAAAATGTATAGGGCGTGGCATATATATATAATAGAAAATTACAAACACTTTCTCTAATACTCCCCAATAGGATCGCTGAACTTAAGCTCTGATACATACTATAACAACCCACACCTTAAGGTGGACCGATTCAAAGCTTAAAATGGCGTATAAAATTGCGTCATGCCAAGAATTAAGAATCATTAGGTTTTTGATTATTTACGTCAAAAAAGATAAATATGAATTTTAAAACATTCTAAACTTTCAAATCTCATGGTGCAAGGAATAAAACATAAATACTGAAGATATTCCAAATACATTACTGTTCTAAATACAACAGGAGTTTAACCATTAAACACAATAAGATGCATAGGTAAGTCATAATTAATTGATAAATAAATATATCTCTAGAGCGTAATCACCTTCTCCATGCACCTTATCCTAGTCAACTCATCTAGTATCATGTCCCTCTACACTAGATATAAAAAGGGAGGAATGGAGGAATTTACAAGGTTGAGTGAATGAATTGTATCACTAGTAGTATGGTGTTGAAAAGTAAATATATTTCATTTACAGTCTATATGATATAGGAGTGTTAAATTGTATTTATGGACTATGTATAAGGAACTAATTAGTCTACACACTAAGGTGTAACGACACTTAGTGTACCTAAACATGCATCGATTAAACATCCCTGATAATGAACCATCTAATGAATACACCGAGTTGACAATCTCCTATGATAACCTTGAGCATACGATCCAGAGGGTCAATGTGTCCTACTGAATACACCCACAATGCCTGAGCCTACATTGCCCTGAAAGCATTGAGTAATCTCCTCATTAGTGTCTGTTGCCTTATGCACTACATAAGGTATACATCACAATGTCTGACCCCACTTGCCTCTAAAAAATCAAGCAGCCTCTTTTTTTGTGGTCGATGTCCTATTTTCTAAGCACAACACATGTATTCATCATAATGTCTATGCCCATTTGCCCCTAAAACATTGAGTAACCTCCTCATTAGTGCCTATAATTATGCATAACACATAGCACACATCATAATGCCTAAGCCAATTTGCCCCTAAAGCATCGAGTAACCTCCTTATTAGTGCCTGTAGATCCAAAGCATTTAAATGCGATAGAATCGCATGTCACGTTGAGTGTCACATTTAAAAAATCATGAAGTGAGAACCTAAGAAGTCACAAATTGTGATACTATTTCATCTCATTGCATGAATCCATTCAGTTTTGTGGACACCCCAATCTCAAAGAAATGGGAACAAGTTTCCCCAATCCTTCCTACTTGGCCTAGACCAGATCCAAGTTCGACCTCAGCTTACTTTAGTCATTCAGAGTCTTGAATTTAGTCCACACATCTGATTACCTATATAAAAAGTAGTTACATCTATTCGTACGTATGATTTTGACTCCAACCATCTGAATATAGGTTTAACGTTCGAATGTTGTCAAGTTTATACTGGTTCCTTTCCGCTCTGCACGGTTAAAAATTGAGACGTCCGGTTTTTAATCCAGATGTTTAACCTATGTTAAATTTCATTTTGTTTAATGTTTTGCGTTTTCATTTTTGAACTTTGTTGCGGATTTAGATATAGTTGAAAAATTCATCTTTAACAAATATTTCAGCATGATTCTTATTTAGTCCATTTCCAACAACATATAATTTACCCGTTTGATTGTATGTATGTGTATATGCACTTATTTATCAATGTATATATCAAAATTTATAAAGATAGATCGATATAAATTTCCAAGGCATACATGTAAATCTACATTTATTCTCTTAAATCAATTTAAATCTTTCACGCAATTTAGATGTATATAGTTTTATGAGTGGATTTTGTTTGATCTGCGCTTTTTCCCTTGGTTCAACGATTTGCGTAGCTGAAGTCATTACATACTTTTTTCAAATACATTAATCCATGTGAATCAATATAGCTAAAATTACCGAATCAATATAGCTAAAATTACTGATTCAAAACAAAATCATATTTCAAGTGAAATAGATATATAAAAGATATTTAATTGCTCGTTTACATCATAAATACATTATGATAAATCCTCTTTGCTTGGAACAATTTTTGAAGAAATATCCAATTATAATCTTTGAGCTTTCTTCCCTTAATTTTATTTTTAAATTTGACTCACTTCAATAATCCTCATTGCTAAGTTTATAGGCTAGGCCTCTGTTTTCTTTTTATTTAGTTAAGGTTTGTTGTGAAATATTTGAATTGAGAAATGAGGAAGAGGAAGAGGAAGAAAAGAATGGAGTTTAGAAGATGAAGGCTTGAGTTTGGAATGAGAGAGGTAATAGTTAAGCATGTATTTGTAGGCAGGAAATTAGATGCAATTTAGGCTGGGAAATATTATTTCTTTGCTTGTACCCCTTACCATTACATATATGCAAAACCCTTTTCCTTTTACTTTGTTAAAATAACATTTATTCTACCTCATTTAATGTCAAGAATTATGATTCAAATCAAATAATTATAATTCAAACCAATATCAATAACTACAATTCCAATCAATTGATTATAATTTAGGCCAATGTCATGAATTATAATTCAAATTAATGTTATTACTTATAGTTCAAATTAGTATCGTTTATTGATATCCTACATATATATATTATTAATCATTGGGAAGTCATGGAATGTGTGCATGTGTGCGTGCATGTGTAACACATACATATGTATGTATGTATACACATATGTATATACATACATACATACTTATATATACATATATGTATATACTATATGTATATCATACACATGTATATTGACATTGAGTAGGAACTTTACTTTTTATTAGTAATTTCTCAATCAATTGCAACTAACTGGTATTTATCTTTTCAAATTTTATGTTTACACCAAAAATTGGCACTAACACCTAATAGAGACTTTGTAGAGGAATAAATGAAGAATAATGAATGTAAACAGAGAGAATATAGTAGTAGAGTAATCAGAAACAAGCTAATAACAGAGACGCGGTAATTTATAGTGGTTCGGTGTTGTTTGCCTACGTCGACTTTGAAGAGATAGCTTTATTAATCACTTTGTAAACTGAGTACAATAAGGATCAAAGTAGAACCCTTGATTACGAAAGAGTACAAAGAACAAGCAGCTTAAAGATCACCAAAATGAACAAACAAGTCTATATTTATAGGGGAAGACGGTGAAATATCATCCTAAATTTCGGTAAAGAAGTCTCCAAATCTAGAAGAAGTCACGATATCGATCGCGGGTCCCAAATAACTTGCAATAACGATCAACACTGATTGTTTTACGATCTCCTTTGGCATGCGATGGATGTCGTGGGTTCCACTCTTTAGTATATCAATGTTCCCAAAGTTTCATATGTAGTTGACTTGTAGATTTGAGATATCGATCGTTTTCCGATGAGTTGAACTGTAACATCGATACGGTACGATCCATAACTGGTGAATATGGATTGTACCTGATCCTTTTTCAGGGAGTTTTATATTTTTAATATTTTGAGCGTTCTATTGAGCTCATCTTCCGCTTTCACTTCACTGCTGCTTCATATAATCATCTATGCTTGATCTTTGGAGTTTATGATCGTTAATGTGACGTGTCGATCTCGATGACAGTCGAGTCTAAGTTGTCAAATCAGTTTGGGTATAGCTAGGCAAAAAGGCCGGATAACACTTACCCCCCTAAAGTACGTCTTGTTCCAACATGATGTGCTTTGAATTGATGCAAGTAAGTGTCGTCAGAAAGGAATCCATCTAGTTTTCTAAACAGTAGTTATTCGTTTAATGAGTTGTTTTCCTTGAAGAGTCGCATCTCTTTCTGTTTGACACGATGATTGATTGATTTCCAATAGCATAAATTCTAGATCACATCCTGATGGTGATCATTTAAATCTTCGCCCCAGTAAGTCAGTAGGCCTTGGTTGTCTGGTTCAAACATTCCTTGGATTAACATAGGCGAGAATTCAATTTCTGTTGATTTCAAGAAACCAATTTTTTTAAGGACGTACACTTGCACGTATACGTATTCATCCTTGACTCCCGATCACGGTTGCACGTTAAAAGATCGTCAACTTTCGGCATATGTTTCACTCTCTTTTTTAGGTAGATCAACATGAATCCATTAATAATGGGTCATACTTTATCTTTTTTTAATATAGATCGGGTCAAATTCATATGAGATTGGCTCATGTCCAATCGTTCTTGTTCCAAAGACATTGGTTTGAGATCGTAGATGATCCAAGTATATGTTGAACGAAGTAACTGCACTATGTATCAAAGAGAAGGATCAGAATAACTCCACCACAGAACGATCGCATCCGAACGGTTCGGCAATTTGATTGAATTGGGGCTTCATTGGTTCAGTCCACTCTTTCACATATATACTTAGACACTTAGATTATTTTCCCACTTCATTTCATTAGCAAGAGTATACTAACCAAACCAAAAAGAAAGTAAACTCCATCCTCTTCCTCCACTTCATTTTCAATCTAAATACTCGAATCCAAAATCATTTCCCAAACGTCATCCATCTCCTCACCGACCAATTCCTTCACTATATCCGCCATCACCGCCTCCATCTCCTCGGATCTTTCTTCACAATAGATTCCAAATCTCTTTCATCTTCCACTTTTATGCATAGGTAGGTTCGATTCTTTTCTTTCGTTTTGATTTTTACGATGAGACATCTAGGATCAACTTTTGTTGGTCGAAGTGAGTCATGGCATCGCGGCGGCGTTTGTGTTTTGAAATGGAAGACGACAACAAGTTTTTGGAGATGGCGATGGAGTAATCGAAACGATCATGATTATGTCGTTCGTTTGCTTTAGTGCTTGAGGGTGGAAGATCGATTTTATCCGATCATTCCTGAAGTTCTAAAGGTGGACCATTGCTGATCGTTTTGATGGATTAGTACTTGAAAAAATGAAGAGAAACAGGACATATCGCTTTCTAGTAAAGCCTCGGTAGACTGTTTTTTAGATCAGTGGTCGGAGTTTTGAATTGAAGTGAAGTGTTGAGCCAAAGTCGAAGGCTGGATTAATCGCAATGACTAATACAGGATAATGATCGATTGGAGTTGCTAAAACGATCGGTCATGCGCATTGGGACATATCGATCGTAACATCATTTTGATTAGTTATTGGTTTAACTTTGATGAATGCACATAAACCCTCAAATCTAATTTGAACTTAGTGACGAACTTCGGCTTTGAATGCTTGAACGGACACACATAACTTGCATATGAAATGGACTTCATATTCAGATGTACGTGACAATCGAACTATGAAACAAACTTGACTAATCTTCTGCATATTTATATTTATTGCCTATGCCCTGGAATTTTTTTTGAAGCTCATCCACTTCTAAATGCACAGTTCAAACTTCAACATGTCAACAGCTGATGCTTGGACTGAATCCTTAACCGGTGATGTAGAGAATCGGTTGGGACGATCAATAATGACGATTACTCCAATCGAACCCCAAAGTCTCATCACTGTTGTAATCGTTAATTCAAAATTTCCTATCACCGCATAGCATGATGCTGCACCACACTACACTAGCACACACTTTGCACGAGGGCAACAGGTTATTTTTTCTAATGTTGATTATCTACCGAGTTTAATAATTATGGGTTCTAGATGCCAGAGTGTTTAGCTGCCATGTCTAGACAGCCTTCATAGCACAAAAATACAAGTGCGAATCAAGCTCCGCAACTGCTTTCGATAGAATCTTCGTCGAAAATTAAGTTGAATAATAAGAAAGTTCATGTCCAATATTCGAACTTTTCTCTATCGTTCCCGTCCTTTCAGCAAAAGTGATAGACCCTGATCCTGCACTCTAGAAGACGCGATATTTTTTGAAGATCAAGTGGATTCCGTGACTTTGAAAATTAATGAAGCCTCTCTTCACAGAATTTGTGCCAAACACAGGATTCTGTTTGATGCCGTGGGAGTCCTAACTCGGAATGATAGAGCTCGTATGCCCCCTGAGAGGTTCATTGCATGCATCAAATTCATGTGTTGGGAAGGATGCGTTCTACCCTTCAATTCATTTATCCTAGAGATGCTACAGCGTATAAGGTTAGCACCGGCACAATTACATCCGAATGGCTATGCCTTACTTAGCTATACCTACATGACATTCATGGAGTTTTTATTTCGTCTTCCAACTCCTAAAGACATTTGATTTATTTTCACCTTCGAGCGACGAAAGGGAACCTTTTCATTCACATTTCTCGAGTCGACCAAGAAGTGCCAGATCCTGACTGGTACTTGGAATAAGTTGAGTGCTTTCAAAAGCGAGTGGTTTTATATTCACCACCTGCCCGGTTTTGCCAAATAGTGGTTAGAAGGACATAGCATTTCTCCTTAATTTCTTGAGTGCTTGTATCCAGGTTGTATCCTGAACTAAGTGACTTTTTTAGATTGTGTAGGCTCTTACCCATGACTCGATGGAAAACAATACACAGACACAGTCTTGATGCTTAAAATGGTTCCATCAGAAGATAGAAACATTGAGAATCTCCTTACCGATGAATGCCTCATTACCTATTGTCTGATGGAAGAGGGTTGTAGCATAGGGCTACCGATCACTACTAGAGTTATAGTGACTAAGCAATGGAATGTGGATGATGTTGAAGGCCATCAAGCCGATTTTGTCGTGGCCTTAGTTGAGGGGCTCAGGAAAATACCGATAAAGATGCAGCAGGAGATGAGGATGGCGACCCTAGTGGCAATGACGCGGTTTCTAGTTTTGGGGCTACGGTTGGATCCTCGCAAACCTCATAGCCCTCCACTCTGGAAAAAGGAAAAAGGAAGAAGCTCGTTTGTAGGTTCCCTAAGAGCCACCTCTTCAAATAACCCAAGCTATCCATCACCCCTAAGGTTAATCTAGATAAGTCCACTTCTCAACCTTCAGAACACTTACACGAAACATTTAAGGCATTATCTGATCTTCTGATACCCAAAAACATTGATGCCTTTTATTTCAATAACAAGTCCATTAGGGGGACAAAAGGACACACACATTCACACACACTTCACAATATTGCATTGCACTTATCTCGTGTCCTTCAATACTTAGAGCTGATTCATTCTTTGTTTTTCTTTGCAGAAACAATGGTGAGGAAGAAGCACACATTTCAGCCTCCACACAAACATCACGTTAGAATCCTGATTCTCGTACGGGCCCATACCGTCAAGGTAGTGGTCATGAATATGACCCTAGTTATCGCTCCAACTAGGATCGAGGTTACCAGAATAGAGATGATAGAGGTAGGTCTTCCTATTATAAACATCGATCCAAATCTAGATCTCCTCATCCTAAAAGTTCTGAAAGGCAACAATAACGCCATGACACATTCCCCTTGTTTGTACCTTAGGTATTGTTTTTGATGATAACAGCTAAAGGACATTATATAAAATATAGATACAAATATTTTATCAAGATATATGTAGTATATAATGCAGGATATTAGAGAGGTGTTGATTAAGAAGATTGTACGGTATCAAGAGTAGATTTAAGATATTAATATAAAGTTTCAAGAGTTCAAGAATAAAGACTCATAAGTAATGAAGAGTTCAAGATTTTAAGATATTCCAGATAAGTTATAGAGTAATAGAATTTATTTTAAAAACCTTAATAGCACTTTCTGATCTCTCTCGTCTTCTCTTTCTGTTTTAAATTGTTTATTAAATATTCTATTTTTTTAAATAATCATTTCAAAATATTTTCCAAAATGATTTTCAATCTCTTATCTATAAAGATATCATTTTAGTGTTTTAAAGTATGCGTGTGTGTATTTAATTTTCATTATTTTTTAATAAGTTATAATTATATTGATTTTTATATATATTATTGAATATTCTTATTACATCTTTCAAAATTATTTTATAAAATTTTATTAAGTTATACTTTGATTAATACGTGTATAAACTACATTTAAATGATTCTACAAAGTATCAAATTGTTTTACAAAGCAACAGATTTTCAAAATAGTATTTTTAAATTATTTTTCAAAATACAAAGGGATATGTCGACATATGTTATCCATATATGTCGATATAGTGGCCGTAAAGTTGAAAATTCAAATTTAAATGGAAGTGCTTTTTCATTGCATCTCTTAGCGAATGGGCATAATCGTTGTTTTCCTATATATATATATATATATATATATATATATATCAAACTTCTAAACGAATTTTCATTAATTACTTTCATATTTTTCTCACCACTTTTTAGTCTCTTGATTTCTAAATCAATTTCTATCAAAACTCTACCGAAATTCAATCAGAATCAAATTCAATCGTTACTAATTTGATTCTCTTTCATATACTCTCTTATTTCTCTCATTCTCTCATGATCAAAGTTCTATTCAAGAGTTATAGGATCAATTGTGACCAAGATCGAAGATCTGAGTTTGTAAACTCTATCAAATCATACTCTTACACTCTATGGTGTGTTTGGTATCCCTGAAATCCAAGTGGGTGTGATTGTAGCCTGCTAAAATCAATTGGGTGTGGCCTGGAAATCAAACGACTCTACCCAGAGGTTGGGATTTTGGAGGGTGTGTCTTATAGCCTTGAAATCAAGATTGTATTTTTATTTACTAGTTGAAAAGAAATCTGTATAAGGAATTGTGTAGGACTGGATGTAGGGTAACTTCGAACCCGTATAAAATCATGGTGTGTTCTTTCCATTTTACTTTTACAACATTTACTTTTATATGTACTTTGATTCTGTGATAGTTTCATTGATTGTTAATTCTATCATTCCAAGTAACATCTTAAAGAATTTGAATAATATTCATATAATCCATTAAACACTATTCACTCCAACCTCTAGTGTTAATTTAGACTTAAGATCCATATTCCGCCGACCCGCATTTTGTATCAGAGCATTGGTTTCAAAGTATTCATCATTTGATTTTTGAAAATTTTTAAATGGCTACCAATACTAGTAAAAGTACTATTAGTAACACTGTTAATACACTTGTTACTAACTCATTTTTTGAAGGATAATCAACATCTAGACCTTCACTTTTTAATCGCAATAATTACACATATTGGTCATACATGTAGAATGAAAATTTATTTATAGTCAATTGGTTTAGACATTTGGAATATCACACAAACGGAGTAAACTGAACCCGAGACTAAATTTTCACAGTGGACTGGTAACCAGAAAGTAGTTGCATAAAGTAACTCTAAGGCTATGGATATATTATGTTGTTCATTAGATGGAAATAAATTTAATAGAGTATCTATATGTAAGTCTGCATTTGAAATTTGGATAACTTTGAAAGTTATACATGAAGGGACAAGTAAGATCAAACAGACTAAAATTTTCATGTTAACAAACCAGTTTCAATTATTCAAACTAAGCCCAAGTGAGTCTATATCTGATATGTATAGTAGATTCCAAGATATAGTACACTCACTTATTGCACTGGGTAAAAGTCTTTCTGAAGAGGATCAACTTAGAAAATCTTCAATTCACTTATTCCTGAATGGGATCAAAAGACTCTTTCAATCGAAGAGGCTAATGATACTAGCACTCTAAAAATTAAAGAGTTACTTGGCAATTTAATGTCTTTTGAAGCACATATGTAAGGCAGGAGAGAAAGCAAAGCGCTAGAGAAGAAATCTATAGCCTTTAATGTAATAACGGATAATCTGGATTCAGACAGTGACGACGATGAAGAAATTGCTTTCATGACAAGGAATTTTAGAAAATTTCTAAAATATAGAAAGATGAACAATTATAAAATAAATGACAACAAAATTCTAGGAAGCGGAAGTGGAAATGGAAATGGCATTGGATGTTATAACCATGACGACCCCGATAATTTAAAACGACACTTTCCACATTCCGATAAATTGAAAACTACACCAAAAATGTTCATCCAGAAAATAGAGAAGAGCCTATATTACAATATTAGATGATTCAGACACATCCTCAAGTGATTATGAATCAGATACATAAATTGCTAACATCTGCTTCACATCAATACATAATTTAGAACAAAATGGTAAAATGGATTAGAAAAAAATGCTTTTAATATATCAATTTTTTTATTTCTTGAATGAATTTTTCTTTTCTTTTGGTTGCTTTATTGATTGTTAGGAATATCCTATAGATCAATAATAATATTGGTTGAATATTATGTGATTATATTTTAAATATAAATATTTTATATATTTCAATAATAAACTAATAATATAAAATATATTTAAATTATTTTGAAATTATTTTTCTAAAAATAGATAACTATAAATAAATCTATATAATAAAACTGATATAGTTGAACAAAAATCATTTTTGAAAATTTTGACAAATATGTCGATATACCCCATGAGCATATGTCAACATATATAGACCGAATTTCAATTTCAAATTCAAATTCAAAATTTTAATTTTCCTCCACTTTTTCACCAACTCCTATATTCTTAAAAATTGCCTTTTGATCAGATAACATGTCCTTTGATTCTTTATTTACTTGCTCTATCTTTATCCATTCATTTCTCACTTTCATTTCAAAATTCAAAGTTCCATTAACTATCTTAACTCTTCAAAACTCTTCATCAATGGCTTCCTCAAGCACTCCTACATCTATGAGACTTTCCAAGAGTATCAAAAATTTCTCTTCCAAGATCAAGGGGCTATGAAAGCATATATTAGTTATATGAATCATAGAAAGGTTTCTATGGGAAAGCTTGCTATTTTCAATGATTTTTCTACTTATGAACTTGGTTCTCTTTATTTATAAAAGGGAATTCTTGGAAGGAGAAAACTGTCTTTCGGACACGTCTTGTTTAAGTTCAAATAGTCAACGCATGTTCGCCACTTTCCATTTGCCTTTCTCATAGGTACAGGATTGGTTACCCATTTAGGGTAGAGGGTGTCATAGATAAACTCGTTGCTTTTGAATCTATCCACCTCCTCTTTAAGGGCGGCAGATCTCTCCGGATCCATACCATTCCTTTTTTTCACCGGGACATGCCTTGGGATGATATTTAATGCATGGCTCGCAATAACATGCAAGATTCCACACATGTCAGAGTAGGTCCAAGTGAACACATCGAGATTTTCTCATAGAAAACAACAAGTTCCTTTATCATCAGGGGGTTTGAGTTGTGATACCGTCTTTAGGACCTGCGACGGGTCATCGTGGTTGACTATGATGTCAATTGTCAGCTCAACCGGTATAGCCTTGGTTTCTTTGGGCTCCTCCTCATCATCCTTCGGATCTATGTTTTTATAGAATCGACTATGGTGCCTAAGCCAAGGCCCAAGCGCTGGTTGTCAATCTTTGGTGGCTTGGATGCGGAGAGACTTGTCCACACCCTTAACTTTCTCCTTCTGCTGAGCATAACTCAGCTCAGCCATATAGCAAGAACGTCCAATCGCTTGATCTCCATGCACAACTACCACGCCATTTTCGGTTGGGAATTTCAAGGTAAGACACCAAGGAGTGATGGCTACCCAAAATTTAGCAAGGGTCGGTCGACCAAGAAAATATATATAGAGCATGCACATCCAACACAATAAATGGAAACATCTGTACTCTCCTACAATCACCTTCTCCTAACTCCACTGGTAGCTTGACATAGCCTACCGCTTCCGTTACATCACCGTTAAAGCCATGAATGTAGGCTTTACATGGTTTCAGATCTTTGACATCCATTCTCGTCTGGTCGCATGCCTTTCTGTAGATAATATTCATCGAGCTACCACTGTCAATCAAAACTTTTCTCGCTAAGGCGGGGACGATCATGGCCGAAATGACCATTGGATCGATTGTCGGTGCCCCCACCTTATCTACATCTCTGTTTCTGAATACAATGTCATTTATCATTGTACACTGCTATTTAGCTAGAGCCTATCTTCTGTATTTGAACAACACTCAAAATCCAAATTGTGCTATCATAGCGCTCCATCTCGTGCCAGCACTTATCAGCTGGATATGGTCTTTCAGCTATTGTTATTGATTACTAATCTTCCACCAGTCCGCGTAGGTTACTTAGCCCTATGCGACTCTTGTCCTCGCTTAGGGTTGGATGTCTCCTACCCTCCATCCTATGGGGATTTAACAAACCGCTATAGTTTTCTTTCTCGAATCAGTTTCCCGATAACATCCTGGCGACGCCTACATTCATTTGTGTTGTGACCATAGCATTCGTGAAACCGGCAATATTTTTCCATATGCTTTTGTTTCTCCATCAATTCTTTCTTAGGTAGCTTCCTATACTGCATGGTATTACATGTAGACAAGTAGACATTGTCAAGAGATGTATTTAGTGGTGTGTAGGTATCGTTCATTGGAATCCTAGACTTTCCTCTTCCAAAATCCCTCTTTCATTCACGGCTCCTATCACTGCCTTTTTTTGCTGATTTGGTCTATTTTGGACATTTATTTGAACCTTTTTGGAACTCTCCCTGGACTATTTCACTGCGATATTACTCTACACTACCTCTCTACTCGATCTCACAACATTCTTCTTCCTAGAGCATCTAGCTTCCTCTTTCGTCAAATACCGAGCTGCTTTTGCATAAAAACGCTCCAACATCGTGCGTGATTTTCCCGCTAACCAATCACCAAAGTCAGATTCTGGGTCAATCTCTCTTGTTATCACCAACAATATTGAATGGTTATTCGGATCGACGATTTCTATGACGGCTATATGAAATATCTCCAATCAGTCTTTCAATGGTTCTCCTGGAGCTTGGATCACGCTTGATAGGGACATTACATCTTTGGGGTGAGTTGCATGCATACGAAACTTCTCTACAGATTTTGTAGTTAAAGTGTCAAATTTAGAGATATAATTTGGGGGCAATCTCGTAAACTACATCGTTGCTATGCTAGAAAGAGTGATGGAATTTTTTGCATTTTGTGGCATCATCTGCTCACGCGGAGTCCATCAGCCATTCATATCTCATGATATGTTTCTTGGGGTTAGTCTTTTCCTCATAGGTAGGCATCGACGGTATGTTAAATCTCCTCGGATATTCCACATGTAAATTATTGCCGTGAATGGGGTATGGCTTCTTGAGATCCCCCAATCATCATTAGTCAAGTCTTGGATCTCCGTTACCAGCTACTTGATCATAATCGTCAAGTCTAGTGTTTGGATAGTTGAGGCCAAGCGATGGTCAAGCTCCACTTCACGTGAATGGTCCGGTCAATGTCTATGGACCATTCTACGCCTTTTGGCTCAACATCCTCTTAATGTGCATTCACATCCTCCTCATTCCAAAAAGGTAACTAGTCTGCATTAACTTGAACTCTAGCATCCGAATCGACTATAATGGCTCCAGTTCGAGTTACATCAGAAAAAAGTACGGCTCCTTCCTTGGAGGAGGGATCGGCCCCGATCCCTATAGATGAATCGGGTACGATCGATCTTGACAGCCCGAGATTGGTTGTGTATTGATGTCCTGATGCTACCGCATAATATCCATTAATTCTGCGACTTCTACACCCGTGATGGTCATGTGATGAAGTTGAACTCTCCGATGTAGAATAGGGAGTTGGCTCCCTCCTAATTTTCCCACATTGTTGATTCTTGGGTTGATTCATTAGATCGATATTGGCTTGAATCTGCTGGTGCAACTATCAACGGCTATCCATGATCTCTCTCATCAAATTCTAGAAATTAGCTCTTGTGATGGAATCGGCTAGTTTTGGACATCAACTGGATTGGTAGCATAAACATCTACTGGTAGATTACTCTGGTCTCCCTATTGGATGTTAGCGTTCTCGTTTCCCTCTGCGTTTTGAGCGATAGATCTGGTGTTCCAAACCATTGTTGATAGTTACTCTTATAGATTTCTTCTTCAAATCTGAGTTGAAATGGAAGCTTGTCGAAAGAAAGCTGGCTCTATCTCATGAATATGGGAATCCATAAGTAGATGATGAGATCTAGTCAAGCTGAGAATTTGTCCAACCAATGAAAGCACCAAAATATTTACATCAAAAATTGGCACACACTCAATATAAATTTTGTAGAGGAATAAATGAAGAATAATAAATGCAAAAAGAGAAAATATAGTAGTAAAGTAATTAGAAACAAGCTAATAATAGAAGCGCAGCAATTTATACTGGTTTGGTGTTGTTTTCCTACGTCCACTTTGAACTTTGAAGAGATAGTTTATTAATCACTTTATATGCCGAGTACAATAGGAATTGGAGTAGAACCCTTAGTTACAAAACAGTATAAAGCAACAAGCAGCACAAAGATCCTCAAAATGAATAATCAAGTCTATATTCATAAGGGAAGATGGCGAAAAATCTTCCTACAACTTTGGCAACGAAGTCTCCAAATCCAGAAGAAGTCACGGTATCGATCGGTGGATCCCACATCACTTGAAATAATGATCCGCATCAATCATTTTACAAGCTTCTTTTGACATGCGATCGATAAGGTGGGCTCCACTTTTCAATATATTGATGTTCCCAAAGTTTCATGCGCAGTTGACTTGTAAATTGTGAGAAATCGATCGTTTTCCGTGGAGTTGAACTGCAATATCGATAAGCTATGATCCATAATTGGTGAATATGGATCGTACACAATCCATTTTCAGGGAGTTATGTATTTTTAATATTTTGAGTATTCTACTGAGTTATCTTCCGCTTCTGCCTCACCGTTACTTCATATAATCATCTGTGCCCGATCCCTGGAGTTCATGATCGTTAATCTGACGTGCCGATCTTGATGACAGTCGAGTCTAACTAGTCCAATCAGTTCGGGCATAGCCGGGGAAAAAGGCCGGATAACACTCCAAAATCAAAATTTATTTTATTCCTTATAAAGAAAGAGAAAACATCGAGTCAAAAAGTGACACAAAACACCAAATCGAACACAAACCAAAGTAAATAAAGTGAAAGAAAAATAGAAACTCATGAACACATAAAATTTTATAGTGGTTCGGCCTCAAATCACTGCCTATATCCACTTGAATTTTATTACTAGAGATTTGACATGAATTAGAACGCATTCAAAGCTTTTAGATCTATAAAACAACGATTTTGATTGTAATTCATGGTAAGGTTGTATCAATGGACGAGAGAGTGAAGGACGAGAGCTAAAGTGTTAAAAGTTTAAAAGTCTCATTCACGTTGCCCTAACTCTCATATTTATAAAAAAATCATCCATCATAGTCGCTAGATCAAAGAAGACTAGTTTAGAATTCAGTCCATGCGAAAAGTAAGGAAGAACTAGAATTTCCCATAATGAAAATCAAGTTGATGCTGACCATGATCACAAACATTATAGAGCCGATCCGCTGAAGTTTGATCCTACATTTACAGACCTTCCATCATTTGGGCACCAAACCGAAGAGCATATCACTGCTCTTTTCTCTTCTGCACTTCGATGATTGATTTCGTTCTAAGAAACCATCCACCCAGAGTAGAATAACCCTTGTTCAATTGGAAAAGTCAAACAACCCTTGGCGCTTGCACTGGAGCACCACCACTAACAACCACAGTGGGATTAACTCCTTGGGCATTCTACAACATGTTCATCATCATGTTAGTGAACATAGACTGCATATTAGGGTTCATAACTTCCCCGTCACATGCTCCTTGCTCCACGCCAAAAATTGAAGTCCTAGCATCATTCCTTATCTACCAGCTCATTTTTATGAGCTATAATAAGAATGATCAGTCTTTCAAAAAGAAATAAGTGGTATTCATGAATGTAATGTGCCTTATATACTATATATACACACTAATATATAATTTTGAAAACCAAAATATAACAAGTACGCTTTCTCATATCACTTAGCATGATCCAAGGTTATAACTCATACCTTATCTCTAATTGATCCAAGTATCAACTTGGGTCAACTACACGACTTGGCTTTGATACCAAATATGATGACCACGCTACACCTCCGATACCCAATAAGACCCGTAGAGTGCACCGTGATAGTACCTAGTCGATGTAATGCAATAGTCAAGGGTGAAAAGTAACAAAAAATTGAATCATAGAACCAGTAGAACATTTCACAGCGCATAGATAAAATATAATAATCAAATAGATATACAACATGTGAGACAGTAATATAATCAGATGAAAAAAATAAGAACATCAAAGTGCAACAGGTTCACAAATTGTACAAAATAGAAATAATAGAGTTTATACATCCCAAATTTCTAGTAAACTTTAATAATTGTCTCCTAAAAAATATAAGTATTGACATAGCTTCATAGTATTGCATAATAGAACAAAAGCTATAGTAAGCTTCAAAGTATAGATATATAAAAGCACAACCTCATGCTCGTACTCCATACAACTCTATGTGCTATTCAGATCTATTATCCCCAATCTACTCATTTAAGAGTACCTGAGATAATAAGAAGCAAAACATAAAATCTCGAGCCAGACAACAGTTTACTGTGAGCGGTACATCATCCCAAAGTACTATAAAAACCGTATATATATAGTAATAATGATATAAGGTATGTAAAATCATGCCTAACATGTCCCTACATTGAACACATAACAACCAGTATATGATAATCTACTATCATCATTATCGTATGGGTGTATTACGATCGAAGCACAATATCTAGTGTCTAGATATGTAGGAGAAAATACCTACATCATGTGAAGCCTAGAGTGATAAAACAACAATAGCAACACATGACATCCATTAAACAATCCTCACATCATTCAAGTGCATTGGATATATGATAAATCATATGGCGTTATTGTAAGCCAGAGACTCAATCAAATACCAGTTACTTAGTGCTCGAATCCATGCCACTTCATAGGGCTGGGAATCAGATTCACAACCGTAAAAGTTTAGGGTAATCCACAACGTAAGATCTAGATGCTGTCATAATCTAGCTGGGCATCCCCACATACCACTTTTATACGACTACTATAGAAACCCCTGAGTTGTCAACGATTTATTTGCACATGTCTCCATAATGGAATCCAACCGTCTCTTCATATCATTCATCTCCGTAGTAGAACACAATCATAATTTTACTTACAAGTTTTCATCGTTGAACTTGATCCTCGGATCACTATCACGACTCCCATTGTTGAGTCACCATCATCAAAATACCTCTAGACATCCATCATAAGTTGTAGAGTCATCGCACTAAAGTTTTGAATCTATCGCGTTGAAGCGTCACATCATCACTTCATTCGTCACCACATAACCATGAAGTCACTTTACGTCATCTCAGAGTCACGCATCCTCATCCCAAGCTGTTGCTCAACAACCCCAAAGCAACCCCTAGGCTGCCCCATAATCCATACATGCAAAACTCAAAGTTTCCCCTAAGCTTGCATGAACCCAATGCCTTTTTCCTTGTCCAGTCCTTTCCATGTCCGACCAGAGTCAATGGTCCACCAGAACAAAGTAGCACTGGACAAAGATTTGTGTCCAATACTATTTTGCGGAACCAAAGCCTCCAACTCTGAACCCGAATCTTCTCTCAACTTTGCCTGGAGTTTCTACGTCATCGACTCGAAGTGCTCCATTACGAGAAACATTCCTTATCTGGTACCCCATCACCCACCGACCAGCCACCACCGACCAGCCAATCATTGGACCACTATAGTCGAACCAAAGAACACCAAACCAATTTCCTATAGCTATTTCAAGTGCTCCAATCTCATGATGATTCCATTGCCACCTTCAATGCTTTGACCTATCGCCTAAGCAAGAAAAACGATCCTAAACATCTTAGAGCCGATCTGTCGAAGTCCGATCCAACCTTTACAGACCTCCCATCTATTGTGCATTAAATCAGAAAGCACATTGTTACTCCTTCCACACGAAGACGATCTACCATAGAATTGTCCATCACCTCTATTTTGGTTTGATGATCGTTTATGCTCATTTAAGCACACAAATAACATCCAATCTAGCATCAACAACATTCAAATATCAATAAAACATACAAGCATACATCAAATCATGACAAATAACTGTATAATGTTTCCGTAACATAGCCCAACACCTATAAAGGTAATTACACATTATAATAACATGATTAAAACACTTTAAACCATTTTAACCCTTATTTTTAAATTTGGTTGGGTTTTAAAACAGCCTCCATAACATAATTTTGACATTAAAAATAGTTCAAAACATACCAAATCATATAGATACATAAATAATATATGTGAGATGATAAATCACTCAACAACACCCGAAAATGGAAGATTTGAATGCACAAAGAGGAAAAATCCAAGAATAGATAGCAAAACCCTAAAATTTCCTCTCAAAAAATGTAGTTTTGAAAGTCTTTTGCTAATCCACTTGTTAATCTATCCTAGACTACGGATTTGGCCAAATTTAAAAGAGATTAGAGTTATGGCTAGGAGGAGATTGATGGAGGTTTATATATATTTTGAGATGAAGAAGAATGATTCCAGAGGTGATTGTGTCAACCATAACAACCCCAAAACTCGAATTGGTTATTGGGGTTGCTCCGAACCTCATTAAGTTAGCCATTAAGCTATCTCAAAATTTATCTAACATCAAATAGCTATATGTCTCAAACTGTAAGTCTAAATCGCTATTATGACCACTTTACGAAAAGAGAAACCAAGGTAATTTTCCACTGGAAGTCACTACCAAAATTTAAGGTATTGGAGGCAATTAATTAAAGGCAGAATAAATGTGATGCCCCTGTTATCAATCAGTTGGACGCATAAATGATCATGGTCCCTACTAGTGTTAACAGAGGTAGATTTAAGTGCATCAAATTCTGTCCTCCTTCTTTTGTTGTTTATTATTTTAATAATGACAAATTCTATTTCAACCCGAGCATTTACTTAATAGCCCTCAATATATTAAAAAAGTCTGTAAACCTAAAAAATAACTTAGTAGTCTCCTATCATTTCCAGAACTACCCTTCACATCAAGCAAAATGTGAAAAATTGAATTTTTTTCTTCACTGATTTAGAAACTAGGGTAAGAATTTTTTCTTTACTGTTTTAGAAACTTAGTAGTGAAAAATTAAAATTTCTTAGTAAAGTCTGAGAACCCAAAAATTACTTAATAGTGAAAAATTGAATTTTTTCTTCACCGATTTAGAAACTCAATTGATATTTTCTTCAAAACTACAATTAAAAAAGTATGCAAACCCAAAAATAACTTAGTTATGAAAAATTGAATATTTTCTTCACTGATTTATAAACTAGCGTTTTGAAGAAGCGGTGGTTTAGATGGTAAGAAACCGACCTAAAAAGATAATGGAATTGAAAGGAAAGGAGATACACAATTTTTTAAGGGTATTTTAGTTTTTAAAATTTTATTTATTTTAGGGGCTATCCAAAATAATTATCTGGAATTTACAAATTTGTAAGATATAATTATGTACGGACTAGTTATCTTCATTCTCAAATCAACTCTCTTCCCTTTTCTTACACCTCCAAATCCTACAACTAATTTTAGATAATTTCAGAATAGTAGATTTTAGATGCAGCTCGCTTTATCCAAAAATGGTGACAAGTGATTGCTGTCGTTGAAATTGGGATGGCTGTCACTAATATAGGGATGGTTATCTCTGATTTGGGGGAAGCGACAATTCGATCGGATCAGCCCACTGTGCTAACTCTGGATTACATGAAGATTTTTGAGGTGAGGTTTGTGATATTTTCCCTATGCTTATTCTGGTTTCAGTTTTATACTACTTAGTCATTAGCAATCTCTCTAGCTTTTTTTGTTCGGATGATTAGTTTACTTGATAATAATATATTATATTAACCTGCATCTGTTGTTATAATTCTTCTACAAATTTAAAGTTGTCAGCACGGAGATCAAAAAATCATAGACATTAATATATTTGACGATGCTCTTGGTAAATCGATTGTCCATTAACAAACCCTGCTATCTAAATGACCTCAACATGAAGTTTTTTACCTTTTGATTTTGTTCTATGCTATAAAATTGCATAACCATCTTCATTACATCTTTCAAAATATTTGACAAGTAAGAGATGCATATAGAAGCATTACTATGTGATAATATAACTAATTATGTTAAATTTCTAAAATTGCTACCATAAAAAATAAATGCAAATACCGTTGACTTCTACATGTATTGCTAGTTTTGTAATATGGAAAATTCAGGTGTCATAAACATACTCAATGGAAGTTTGTATCTTTAACAATTGCATAATGGAAGAAGTGTAAAAATGCTAAAAAAAAGAACTCCACCACCTTAACAAAATCTATTTGTATATAAATGCAAAGGTTATTGTAAATATACCTTTTTTCAATCAAGTTTTTTTGCTCTTGCTTTTTGTTGCAGTTATGTCATTAGCCTAAAAAAAATTATTTATTTACTTGTGCATATGCGACATGAAGATAAATCACTATAACAAAATGACCATATTACAACTTTTTGTTTACAACGTTCGCGCGGTGAAAGTTGTAGTAAATGTTTTTAACAACTGTTTTTTCTGGAAAGTTGTAGTAAATATGTTTTTAACAACTGTTTGTATTTCGTAGTTGTGATAAAGATCTTTAACAACTTTCTATTCTTGGTTGTTGTAAATATTAATTTGTAAGAACCTTTATTTATGGTTGTCTTACTCATAGATTGTAGGTGATTGCGTAACTACTTACGTGGAAACTTTGTAAACAACATATGAAAATTTTGAGCGAACACAAAGGTTCTCGCTTGGAAATTTTAATGTTCATGTGAAGAATTTAAGAAGTATAACAAAATGCAAAAAATGAGCTTCCTAAATTAAAATAATCTTTAAAAATTTGGAAATTTTCTAGAATTTCACTGTTTTCAATTTTTTTAAACCAATTAAAGAATTAAATGGTTCGTAGAATTCCAAAAAATCGGTAAACATACACAACTTTTAGATCTGACATGAGATGAGTTTGAGGGTATTTAGGACAAAGTAATAGCAGCAATTTAGAGTGGCTTAGGCGGCTCTTATGATTGGTTTTTGATGGAGTAAGAAAAAGAAGAGTGGTGATAATGATGTTAATTGTTAATAGTCAAGTATAATTATCATAGTGTTTTTGAATTAAAGTTATAAAGTATAGTTTTGTTTTGTTAAATGTTTTACTATCAATCGATTTTGGTAGACTTTTAAAAGTAGATTATAGAATTTAAATCTAAATAATATTAATTTTGCATCACTTGAAAAGTATGTGTACGAGTGCACGTACTAATATAGTACACACGGATCGTGTAATATGGAATATAATATAAATGCGGAAATAGATGGTAGTAGCAAAGTAAATAAAAATAGAAAAATCACACCAGAGATTTTTATACTGGTTCGGAGCACCGTCCTACGTCTAGTCCCAGACTTCTATCTGGATTTTCACTATCAACTACCTCACTTCACCCGGAGGAACAGGTTTACAACACCCGAGCAAACGAACGGGATTTCACGCCTCTAATACACTGAGGACTTCAACACTTGCCTCTTACAACACCGAGGACTTCAACACTTGCCACTTACAACACCGAGGACTTCAACAAAGATGAATATAATTGTTTGTTGACGGTATGTGTTCTTGCTAACACAGTTTTGTCACTTGTAGTACAAACTTCCTATAATCTTATCCTCAAAATATGTGAATAATGTTTTGTGAAGATTAAGGGAAGTATATTACTTATTGAATCAAAAGATATGAAATAATTTCAATGATTCAATAAGCAATTAAAATAATTGAGAGCTTTTAGAATGCAGGAGTATTTAGAAAGTAAGATCAGAAATTAGAGTAAAAAAAAAAACATATGTATTCATATATCTTGAATCAATGATTTAGATGAGTTTATAAAGAGAAAAATGGTTGTAACTCTTTGTGAACAGTAGCCATTAATAGATATGATCATTGATGAAAGGTAAGAGATGCAACCATTGGAGAAAGAAGTGTCTTTTGGAAAAGGTTGCTCTCTGTTTAAAAACGGTCGACAGGTCAAAAAATGGCCAGTAGACAGGATTTCAAATATATAGTCGTTATGTGCATATGTGCACGTTCATTGTGCATTTTACACAGAAACGGCCGACCGCCTGATTTAATACCGATCGACCAGTCCCTGTCAAATTGCTCAATGAATGTGCAATTGCTATTCAAACGTATATATATCGATTATATTGAGGTGCATGATTATTTGAGGATAGATTTTAACAAGTTTATCACTATTACAATATCAAATAATCAACCTATAATCTAGAGTACCATATGTAGCTCTTTTGTGCCTCTTTATAGCCATGATGTCTTTGTTTTGTCGATCTCCTTTATTTCTTTGTCAAAAATCAAAAACTTCATAAAATCTGTGACTCAACATTCTCCCCCTTTTTGATTGATGATAACATATATCTGAAGTTCTGAATCTCCTCCTGAATATGTGATCTCCCCCTGAGATTTTGTTTGTATTCTTTATATATATATATATATATATTCCTGCAAATAATTGTTAGCACTTTCTCCCCCTTTGTCATCGACAAAAAGGAATAATAGATGATGGAATAATATAGAAGTATATCAACCAGAATATCCATGCATAGCAAAAAAAATATAACATATCTAAACATACCAGAGTACCATACACACCATAATATCATACGAATAAAAGTAACGACACTGTTTAGTACAAGTGTCGGATGATGTTTTAAAATACTAAACCAAAATATAGAGATAGAAAACAGAATCTAGGATGTGTCCGATGTTGTCTCCTCTTAATCATCTTCTTCCTCATCATCATCTTCCTCATCATCGTCCTCTCTAGATGATTCTCCACGACCATGTCCACTAGTACTAGCAGACTCCTCAGTTGATGACCAGTTGAAAACAGGAGGAGCAGGACGTTTGCCTGGGTCCTGATCTTGAGCAGAGATGGATGTGCTACATGACATAGCATCCCATAAAATACCAAAAAATGACTTGACTTTGTTGAAGCGTTTATCAATTTTTGTTTCCATGCGCTTGAGTCTTGATTCAAGCAAGAATTGATTATGCGCAATAGTTTCAAGTGATTCTTTTGTGGAGGATTTTGATTTCAACAGTTTAACTTCTTCGGAACGAGGTCGAGAGGAAGTAGCCTTTTGTTTTCTTGGACCTCTTTGTTGCCATTGTTCAAACGGCATAATCTGAAGGTAAGGAGGAGGAAGCTTCATGCGTTTGATGGTTACAGAATCAATACATTTTGGTTTCGAGGTGGCAGAGTCAGGAGGCCTTACGCCACAAGCTAGCAAAATACGCATGATATATTCATTGAAGAAAAAGTGAGGTCGCGTAGAGTTGTTCACTTTGAGAATCCCGTTAAATAGCATATGAACCCAATTGATTTGGATATCCCCATAAATAGCATAAAGGGCCTTGAATTTTTCTTTGTATACAACGTCGTAGTTTCCTAGTCTAGGAAACAAAGAAAGCATCAAGACGCGATGTAGTAGTCTGGCGGTGGGTCGAAGTCTAATCGATTTTGTGCCATCACTGTTGTCCTCCATGAATTGATGGCTGATACTATTGCGAGTAAAGACTTCACAGAAATGTGATAAAAACTCATCGCCTTGATTTGGAATACCCAGTATAGAAGCTATCTTATCATGAGTGATAAAAATTTGTTTGCCACATACGACAGACCAAATGACTCCGTTCGGATCATCAGGTTTATACTCGTCCAGGTTCATGTTGGCATAGAACAATTTTATCATCAAGTGATTTATTTCCACATTGTTATCTGAAAAATCGATCAATGGAGAAAGATTGGAGTTATTTGCTAACCTACGGATTCCATAAGATGTGAAATCATCAAACTTGATGTAAGAACCCGGATGAAATTTGTAGTTAGTCATTTGATTCCATCTTGTGATAGCTACCGGATTTTCGAGTCATTTCTTAGCGGAGATATTGAGTGATGAAGTTTCGGAGGATGACCCTCTCTTGGGTTTCTTTTGCGGAGGAGCCATTTTTACAAAATTTGAAGAATTGGAATTTGAAATTGAGAGAATAGGGTTTTTGGGATTTGGGGAAAAATGACCGGTTGAAACAAATGAGGAAGAGGAAGGACAAAAAAATGATGCAATGTATATATAAAAACAGAATTTACGTATACCGGTCGACCGCTATAATATGCCCGGTCGACCGTTTTCATCCAAAGGCTAAACGGTCGAACGTTTCTATTATAGGTGGTCGACCGGATTTGTTGCCTGATGAAAAACAGTCTGTTTTGCAATTTTTGAGAATATATCGAGCTATATAATTCATATTTCACTCTTATTATAAAATACAAACGTTATTACATGAGTGATAGAGAGAAAACTATACAACATGTATATATAAATCTAATGAGGAGTGGAAGATTCGTCATTAGAATTTTCTTTATTATCTTCAATACGTTGTGTCCATGGACTCCAGTTTTTCTGAGCACCTTCATTCCTGTTATAATTCCGATCCCAAGAGTTAGGACTCCTAGATGTTGACGGCCTAGACGACATTGGTTCATGCACATCATGCTTGTTTGAACTACAAAAGAATGATGCCACTTTTTCTAAAACAGATAAACGTGCCGATGTCCGTTGTTGCTCATGATAAAGCTGGCTTTGCCCATAATGGAGCTGTCTTTGAAGATCTATTTGATGTTTCTGATAGTGGTGAATCTCGTTGATATGTGCTTTGGTACGAGGAGAACAAAACAGCGCCTTCTTTACTCGTTTTGAGGTTGGTGTACTGCCAGGAGTACGAATGCATTGGTGATGATACTTTGGTTTCTGTTTTGGTGTTTCAGGAGAATAATACTCCTTTGGCTCAGAACTTGTAACGGAAATGTGTATTTTTGAGCACAATCATCACAAATGTGGGCCATAGAAAATTATGTATAGAGCCTTATGCTCAGATAAGGAAAGATGAATTAAGAGAGAAATTTTGACAAGCTTATAAAAAAATTCCTTATATATAAGCCTGTGGATGAGAGTGAATAAAGAAATTTGACCGTGAAAGCAAGCAGAGGCTCTTATTCAAAAAAATAATATAAAACTATCATTAAAAATGCTATAGTTAAAATATAACCAAAGGAAAAGACAATCATTAGTAATTACTAGTCAAGATCTTTTCTTGAAATTAAACCAAGCTCTCTTCGTAATCTAATAAAACTAGATTCGAGCAGAGGCTTAGTAAAAATGTCCGCTAATTGATTATTAGTTTGGACATATTCAAGACATATATATCATTTTTCAATATTATCTCTAAGGAAATGATGACGGATATCAATGTGTTTGGTTCTAGAATGATTCACTGGA
The DNA here is from genome assembly GCA_030765085.1 of Allium cepa. Lineage (NCBI taxonomy): Eukaryota > Viridiplantae > Streptophyta > Magnoliopsida > Asparagales > Amaryllidaceae > Allium > Allium cepa. Next base: position 735,198,115 of record CM060938.1, on the reverse strand, counting down.
TTCTTAGAGAGATTTATAGCACTTGTGTTATCACAGTATATAATAGAATTTGATAAATGAATATCAAAATCTTGAAGTGTTTGTTGCATATATAGTACTTGAGTACAAGCGAGAGCCGCTCATATATATTCAGCTTCACATGTTGATAGTGAAACACAATTCTGTTTCTTACTAAACCAAGAGACAAGTGATTTTCCAATAAAATGGCACGTACCACTTGTACTTTTTCTATCCGTTCGCGAACCGCCAAAATCAGCATCACTATATGATACTAATTCAAATGGACATTCTTTTGGATAAAAAAGACCGAAATCTTTGGTATTATTAAGATAACGAATTATAAGTTTCACTGCTCGTAGATGTGATTCCTTTGGATCTGCTTGAAAGCGTGCACATAGACAAACACTCATCATTATATCTGGACGACTAGCTGTAAGATAAAGAAGAGAACCAATCATGCTTCGATAAAGTTTCTTGTCAACATTCTTACCTTTTTCATCTTTTTCAAGATGTGTAGTTGTACTCATAGGAGTAGGTTTACCAGATGTGTTATTTAACCTGAAGCGATTGATAAGATTTCCGCAGTATTTTTCTTGATTAATAAAGATCCCAATTGGAAGTTGATTGATGTGAAGTCCAAGAAAATATGACAGTTCTCCCATATGAGACATTTCAAACTCTTTGGTCATAATACTTGCAACTTCCTTGCAGAGTTTATCGTTTGTTGAATCAAAGATGATATCGTCTACATATATCTGGATAACTAGAATATCATTTTGAGAATGTTTGATAAACAAAGTTTGATCGACTTTGCCTATTTGAAATCCTGAGTTAATAAGATAGCTACGTAGTCATTCATACCAAGCACGATGTGCTTGTTTTAAACCATACAGAGCTTTCTTAAGTTTGAACACATGGTCAGGATATTTTTCATGTACGAACAAAGGAGGTTGTTCGACATAGACATTCTCTTTGATAAATCCATTGAGAAAAGCACTTTTGACATCCATCTGATAAAGTTTGAAATTATGGTGACAAGCAAAAGATAATAGGATTCTAATAGCTTCTAGTCGAGCAACTGGTGCAAAAGTTTCTTCATAATCGATACCTTCTTCCTGATTATACCCTTGTGCTACTAATCTTGCTTTATTTCTGGTGATATTTCCTTGTTTGTCAGCCTTATTTTTGTAGACCCATTTAGTACCAATCACTGACTGATCAGTGGGTCTTGGAACAAGTTCCCAGACGTCATTGCGCTCGAACTGATTTAGTTCTTCTTGCATGGCAATGATGCAATATTCGTCGGTAGCTGCTTCTTTAGGATTCTTAGGTTCGATATTTGATAGAAACGCAACATGACCCATTTGATGTAATTGACTCCTTGTTCTTACTTGTGAGTCGATCTCGCCAATTACATTTTGAACCAGTTGGTGTCTCAATACATTTTTGAGACACCGTCCGGTTCAAAATGTAATTGGCGAGATCGACTCACAAGTAAGAACTAGGAGTCATTTACATCAAATGGGTCATGTTGCGTTTCTATCAAATATCGAACCTAAGAATCCTAAAGAAGCAGCTACCGACGAATATTGGATCATTGCCATCCAAGAAGAACTAAATCAGTTCGAGCGCAATGACGTCTGGGAACTTGTTCCAAGACCCACTGATCAGTCAGTGATTGGTACTAAATGGATCTACAAAAATAAGGCTGACGAACAAGGAAATATCACCAGAAATAAAGCAAGATTAGTAGCACAAGGGTATAATCAGGAAGAAGGTATCGATTATGAAGAAACTTTTGCACCAGTTGCTCGACTAGAAGCTATTAGAGTCCTATTATCTTTTACTTGTCACCATAATTTCAAACTTTATCAGATGGATGTCAAAAGTGGTTTTCTCAATGGATTTATCAAAGAGAATGTTTATGTCGAACAACCTCCTTTGTTCGTACATGAAAAATATCCTGACCATGTGTTCAAACTTAAGAAAGCTCTGTATGGTTTAAAACAAGCACCTCGTGCTTGGTATGAACGACTACGTAGCTATCTTATTAACTCAGGAGTTCAAATAGGCAAAGTCGATCAAACTTTGTTTATCAAACATTCTCAAAAGGATATTCTAGTTATCCAGATATATGTAGACGATATCATCTTTGGTTCAACAAACGATAAACTCTGCAAGGAATTTGCAAGTATTATGACCAAAGAGTTTGAAATGTCTCATATGAGAGAACTGTCATATTTTCTTGGACTTCAAATCAAACAACTTCCAATTGGGATCTTAATTAATCAAGAAAAATACTGCGGAAATCTTATCAATCGCTTCGGGTTAAATAACACATCTGGTAAACCTACTCCTATGAGTACAACTACACATCTTGAAAAAGATGAAAAAGGTAAGAATGTTGACCAGAAACTTTATCGAAACATGATTGGTTCTCTTCTTTATCTTACAGCTAGTCGTCCAGATATAATGATGAGTGTTTGTCTATGTGCACGCTTTCAAGCAGATCCAAAGGAATCACATCTACGAGCAGTGAAACGTATAATTCGTTATCTTAATAATACCAAAAATTTCGGTCTTTTTTATCCAAAAGAATGTCCATTTGAATTAGTATCATATAGTGATGCTGATTTTGACGGTTCGCGAACGGATAAAAAAGGTACAAGTGGTACGTGCCATTTTATTGGAAAATCACTTATCTCTTGGTTTAGTAAGAAACAGAATTGTGTTTCACTATCAACATGTGAAGCTGAATATATATCAGCGGCTCTCGCTTGTACTCAAGTACTATATATGCAACAAACACTTCAAGATTTTGATATTCATTTATCAAATTCTATTATATACTGTGATAACACAAGTGCTATAAATCTCTCTAAGAATCCAGTGAATCATTCTAGAACCAAACACATTGATATCCGTCATCATTTCCTTAGAGATAATATTGAAAAAGGATATATATGTCTTGAATATGTCCAAACTAATAATCAATTAGCGGACATTTTTACTAAGCCTCTGCTCGAATCTAGTTTTATTAGATTACGAAGAGAGCTTGGTTTAATTTCAAGAAAAGATCTTGACTAGTAATTACTAATGATTGTCTTTTCCTTTAATTATATTTTAACTATAGCATTTTTAATGATAGTTTTATATTTTTTTTTGGAATAAGAGCCTCTGCTTGCTTTCACGGTCAAATTTCTTTATTCACTCTCATCCACATGCTTATATATAAGGAATTTCTTTATAAGCTTGTCAAAATTTCTCTGTTAATTCATCTTTCCTTATCTGAGCATAAGGCTCTATACATAATTTTAATGCCCATATTTGTGATGAGTGTGCTCAAAAATCACACATTTCCGTTATAAGTTCTGAGCCAGAGGAGTATTATTCTCCTGAAACACCAAAAACAGAAACCAAAATATCATCACCAATGCATTCGTACTCCTGGCAGTACACCAACCTCAAAACGAGTAAAGAAGGCGCTATTTTGTTCTCCTCGTACCAAAGCACAGATCGACGAGATTCACCACTATCAGAAACATCAAATAGATCTTCAAAGACAGCTCCATTATGGGCAAAGCCAGCTTTATCACGAGCAACAACGGACATCGGTACGTTTATCTGTTTTTAGAAAAAGTGGCATCATTCTTTTGTAGTTCAAACAAGCATGATGTGCATGAACCAATGCCGTAAGGGCCGTCAACATCTAGAAGTCCTAACTCTTGGGATCGGAGTTATAGCAGGAATGAAGGTGCTCAGAAAAACTGGAGTCCATGGACACAACGTATTGAAGATAATAAAGAAAATTCTAATGACGAATCTTCCACTCCTCATTAGATTTATATATACATGTTGTATCGTTTTCTCTCTATCACTCATATAATAACGTTTGTATTTTATAATAAGAGTGAAATATGAATTATATAGCTCGATATATTCTCAAAAATTGCAAAACAGACTGTTTTTCATCAGGCAACAAATCCGGTCGACCACCTATAATAGAAACGGTCGACCGTTTAGCCTCTGGATGAAAACGGTCGACCGAGCATATTATAGCGGTCGACCGGTATACGTAAATTCTGTTTTTATATATACATTGCATCATTTTTTTGTCCTTCCTCTTTCTCATTTGTTTCAACCGGTCATTTTTCCCCAAATCCCAAAAACCCTATTCTCTCAATTTCAAATTTCAATTCTTCAAATTTTCTAAAAATGGCTCCTCCGCAAAAGAAACCCAAGAGAGGGTCATCCTCTGGAACTTCATCACTCAATATCTCCGCTAAGAAATGACTCGAAAATCCGGTAGCTATCACAAGATAGAATCAAATGACTAACTACAAATTTCATCCGGGTTCTTACATCTAGTTTGATGATTTCACATCTTATGAAAGCCGTAGGTTAGCAAATAACTCCAGTCTTTCTCCATTGATCGATTTTTCAGATAACAATGTGGAAATAAATCACTTGATGATAAAATTGTTCTATGCCAACATGAACCTGGACGAGTATAAACCTGATGATCCGAACGGAGTCATTTGGTCTGTCGTATGTGGCAAACAAATTTTTATCACTCATGATAAGATAGCTTCTATACTGAGTATTCCAAATCAAGGCGATGAGTTTTTATCACATTTCTGTGAAGTCTTCACTCGCAATAGTATCAGCCATCAATTCATGGAGGACAACAGTGATGGCACAAAATCAATTGGACTTCGACCCACCGCCAGACTACTACATCGCGTCTTGATGCTTTCTTTGTTTCCTAGACTATGAAACTACGACGCTGTATACAAAGAAAACTTCAAGGCCGTTTATGCTATTTATGGGGATATCCAAATCAATTGGGTTCATATGCTATTTGACGAGATTCTCAAGGTGAACAACTCTACGCGACCTCACTTTTTCTTCAATGAATATATCATGCGTATTTTGCTAGCTTGCGGCGTAAGGTCTCCTGACTCTGTCACCTCGAAACCAAAATGTACTGATTCTATAACCATCAAACGCATGAAGCTTCCTCCTCCTTACCTTCAGATTATGCCGTTTGAACAATGGCAACAAAGAGGTCCAAGAAAACAAAAAGCTACTTCCTCTCGATCTCATTCCGAAGAAGTTAAACTGTTGAAATCAAAATCTTCCACAAAAGAATCACTTGAAACTATTGCGCGTAATCAATTCTTGCTTGAATCAAGACTCAAGCGCATGGAAACAAAAATTGATAAATGCTTCAACAAAGTCAAGTCATTCTTTGGTATTTTATGGGATGCTATGTCATGTAGCACATCCATCTCTGCTCAAGATCAGGACCCAGGCAAACGTCCTGCTCCTGTTTTCAACTGGTCATGAACTGAGGAGTCTGTTGGTAGTAGTGGACATGGTCGTGGAGAATCATCTAGAGAGCACGATGATGAGAAAGATGATGATGAGGAGGAGGAAGAAGATGATCAAGAGGAGACAGCATCTGACTCATCCTATATTCTGTTTTCTATCTCTATATTTTGGTTTAGTACTTTAAAACATCATCCGACACTTGTACTAAACAGTGTCGTTACTTTTATTCGTATGATATTATGGTGTGTATGGTACTCTGGTATGTTTGGATATGTTATATTTTTTTGGTTATGCATGGATATTCTGGTTGATATACTTCTATATTATTTCATTATCTATTATTCCTTTTTGTCGATGACAAAGGGGGAGAAAATGCTAACAATTATTTGCAGGAATATATATATATATAAAGAATACAAACAAAATCTCAAGGGGAGATCACATATTCAGGGGGAGATTCAGAACTTCAGATATATGTTGTCATCAATCAAAAAGGGGGAGAATGTTGAGTCACAGATTCTATGAAGTTTTTGATTTCTGACAAAGAAATAAAGGAGATCGACAAAACAAAGACATCATGGCTATAAAGAGGCACAAAAGAGCTACATATGGTACTCTAGATTATAGGTTATTATTTGATATTGTAATAGTGATAAACTTGTTAAAATCTATCCTCAAATAATCATGCACCTCAATATAATCGATATATATACGTTTGAATAGCAATTGCACATTCATTGAGCAATTTGACAGGGACCGGTCGACCGGTATTAAATCAGGCGATCGACCGTTTCTGTGTAAAATGCACAATGAACGTGCACATATGCACATAACGACTACATATTTGAAATCCTGTCTACTGGCCATTTTTTGACCTGTCGAACGTTTTTAAACAGAGAGCAACCTTTTCCAAAAGTCACTTCTTTCTCCAATGGTTGCATCTCTTACATTTCATCAATGATCATATCTATTAATGGCTACTGTTCACAAAGAGTTACAACCATTTTTCTCTTTATAAACTCATCTAAATCATTGATTCAAGATATATGAGTACATATGTTTTTTTTTACTCTAATTTCTGATCTTACTTTCTAAATACTCCTGCATTCTAAAAGCTCTCAATTATTTTAATTGCTTATTGAATCATTGAAATTATTTCATATCTTTCGATTCAATAAGTAATATACTTCCCTTAATCTTCAAAAAACATCATTCACATATTTTGAGGATAAGATTATAGGAAGTTTGTACTACAAGTGACAAAACTGTGTTAGCAAGAACACATACCGTCAACAAACAATTATATTCATCTTTGTTGAAGTCCTCGGTGTTGTAAGAGGCAAGTGTTGAAGTCCTCGGTGTTGTAAGAGGCAAGTGTTGAAGTCGTCAGTGTATTAGAGGCGTGAAATCCCGTTCGTTTGCTCGGATGTTGTAAACTTGTTCCTCCGGGTGAAGCGAGGTAGTTGATAGTGAAAATCCAGATAGAAGTCTAGGACTGGACGTAGGACGGTGCTCCGAACCAGTATAAAAATCTCTGGTGTGATTTTTCTATTTTTATTTACTTTGCTACTATCATCTATTTCCGCATTTATATTATATTCCATATTACACGATCCGTGTGTACTATATTAGTACGTGCACTCGTACACATACTTTTCATAACATCATTCACATATTTTGAATCAATGATTTAGATGAGTTTATATAGAGAAAAATGGTTGTAACTCATTGTGAACAGTAGCCATTAATATATATGATTATTGATGAAAGGTAAGAGGTCGACCGGTCCCTGTCAAATTGCTCAATGAATGTGCAATTGCTATTCAAACGTATATATATATCGATTATATTGAGGTGCATGATTATTTGAGGATAGATTTTAACAAGTTTATCACTATTACAATATCAAATAATCAACCTATAATCTAGAGTACCATATGTAGCTCTTTTGTGCCTCTTTATAGCCATGATGTCTTTATTTTGTCGATCTCCTTTATTTCTTTGTCAGAAATCAAAAACTTCATAGAATCTGTGACTCAACATCACTTTGTATTATTGTATGTAGGTTATTTCTTTCAAAACTAGTATTATTTGAATTTTTAGCTTCTAATATTCACGGGCAGCATACTATAGTTTGATTAGTTTTATATTATATACTTTAATTTATTCTATTCACTGGCATTTAAGATCTAATAATATTTTTGCTTAATGTTCTTTATTTTTTATTCACCTGTTTTGATTACATGGTTTGAATTTGTGTAGTCTTCATTTATGAAGGTCATTTAGAGTTACACTTTAGAGTAGGGCTGTCAATAGATATTCAAAAAATTCGAAATCCGTCCGTATCCATATTCGAAAAGCGAATAATATCCGATATTCGAAAAAAGGTATGCGGATACAACGACATCCGCATCCGAAAATTATCCGTCCGGTTTTTGTCAAAATTATAGTTTAAATTATGTGTACTTTAGTGTAGTAAAAGATATTCGTTTATTATTTTATTAAGTTAGTAGTTTATATATATGCACTTAATGCTTATTAACTGCTCGAAACTATTTATTATCATCATATTTGTTAAATTTTAACACTTTTATAATTAATGGGATTGAAAAATATTTATGTTAAGCTAAAATTTTCTTTTTATAATTTTTGATTTATCGGTCGTTAGCTGATAGGATAATTATCTTATATCCGTCCATATCCGTGGATGCGGATATCCGATATCCGAAAATGATTTTGGATGCGGATACAGATATGACACTATCCGCATCCGAGCAAGTGAAAATTTGTAACTGAACAGCGCTTAAAAAATGGGCTAATGTTTGATTTTGGTTAAAATATTTTAGTACATAATGTATAGCTCCTATATCTTGACTAATGATGTATCTTCATTTTTACAACCAAACCAAACTCACATCATATCTGAGTTCAGCTTCAGTTTTTCAAATTATAGCCTGACAACATTTTGTTTCGTGAGGTAAAAATAAGTCTTTGATATATATTATATATGTTTGTAATATAATGTCAATTCATAATATTGTGTAAATTCAAAATATATTAAGAATATGTTAGCACAGATTATGTTTGAAATACATCCTTGTGCTTTTTCCACAGAAGCAACACCAAAATGCTAACTTAAAATAACGAACATAAGCAGTCACGTTCAGGGTCTTTGTTCTTCTATGTTTCTAATCATTATCCTCGCATATGTTTCTAATCATTATCCAAAAAGCTATCATGAATAAAAGAGCTAGGCAGTTAATATCGATATCGGGTATGTATCGGTCAAGTAGCGATATGAGATATTTTAAAATATCGTGGTAATATCGGATAACATCGGTAAAATACCGAACGTGTGTGGAATATGTTACAAACGATACTGTTCTATATTATAATGTTATATTGACATTGTGTATTCAAATATTTGGATAAATAATTCTAAATTACCATCAAAGACAGATTGCATATAGTTTATAAATTATAATCCGTTTACTAAGATATTCTATCTAATATAAATCATAGTATAGGCTGTAAAAACCGATAAATTTGTATAATGTACATTTTCATTATATTTTTTTCATTTTTATACTATATTTATTGTTTATTCAGTCATCTAATCATATATATTACTTTCTTAAAATTTTATATTTATAGTTTTTTCATTTTTATTTTCACTTAATTTATCAAGTATAAGCAATGTTGATTTGATATCAATTACTACTCTATCTCGTTCCTTATCGATATGTCAAATATATAACTTTGCATCCCTTCAACTTTTAGTTCTTGGTGCGTGATAATAACTAATAAAATGAATTTTCATAAGCTAACTTACTAAATAGAAATGCAAACAAAAGTTAACTAAAAAGAGAAGTTGCTCTTTCATGATCTTGTCTTTAGTGGTAAAATCTTCAAGAAAAATAAAAGACATAAAATAATGGAATGAGTAAAGTTTTCTTTATTGAAAGACCAATAAAGCAACCTAAAACTGTATGGTTAACACTGAAAATTTAGTGCATTGAGATTTCTAACATGGTCTACAAATTGTCGTTTACCATATACATAAAGCAAATGTTGAGCATGAAGATATTTATTTGTAAAGATATTTACTCCAACATGTACAATAATTGAACGGTATTCTTAAAAATATCCGGTATTTTACACTAAATATCGGAGCATATGTTGGCAAATATCAGACGATATATCGGTAATGATATTTTAAGTGATATTTTGAAAAAAATTCGGCTTGGGAGCAATATGAGATATATCGATGATATTATCTGATATTAACTACATCGCAAGAGAGTATGTCCTTGTATGCGTTTCTAATCATTAACCAACTTGCATGTTTGAAGTTCCTATATTATCTTTCTGCAAATCCTGTCTATGTTTCTCATTAAGACTATTAACTACAAGCTAACTTTTTCAAACATGATATACTCGGTTTTTATTTTGTTTCTATCAAAGTAATATGCAAAAATAAAATAACTCATTCGGCCCGAACAATGATTATGTTCAGCTTATGATTGAAAATGTTGAACAAAGTGCATGTTTTCTGTACATTGTTTTCTTCAAATCAAAGTCTTCTGTGTACGGTAGATATATTTAGTATCGTAGAAGGGAAAATAGTGTGCATTTGATCCAGTTCCAATTTGTCAATTCATGATTGATTGATGGAAGCGCCTCCAGTGCATAAACATACTAGATTTGGTAAATACATAAACTGTGCAACTCCAAGAAATGCTATGTTCAAATAGGATTGAATGAGTTGATGCCTAGGACATATACACATTATCTTAGACATTGCAGATGCATTGTGTCCTTCATAATAATTTGCTCATCCTTTGCTGCAACATGTCCAAGTTTAGATGTCAAAAATCTCACCATTGGCGGTACCTTTACTATTGGAGACTGACGCATATGATCAAATCCTCCAAAGTCAACTACTAATATATTATCATCATTTTCCCGAATTTCAAATGTCAACCAGTATTTGAAAACAATAATTACATGAACCACAAGTTCATATGCGTTTACTTCAACATATTTAATATCCCTAGATACGGTGTGGCATCGAATGCAATAGATCGTGGATACACTACTGTCGTATATTCAGGCTAATGTTCAATTAGTAGTGCTTGATCGAGAAAGAGTATATATTAGACAGAGTTAGAATTGGAGGGAAACCTTTTATTTTCGTACATTATGACCTTCTCTAACAGTTACACTGTATTCAGTATTTTGTAACATATGTAGAATAAGTAACGTGTCCAAAAATTCTTCCGTGTGCCTTTCTCAATCTTGTCATATATCGACTTCTCGAGCTCTTCCAGTAGCAGTGTTTTTTTATTAACCTCTTCCTCTTAGAAATACACCTACACACAAGAAATTGAAAAATAGAAAATATTAAGTCTCAGTTCAATGTATATACAACTTTTATTGAACTATGATACAAATATAGTAAACAATATTTAATTTGGTAACTGCTTGGTCTTTGATGTTGACGCATATGTAATCTTTTTTTTCCAAGTTGATTTTATTTTATAACTATGTTTGATTATTTTACTAAAAATGAGACTTAAATGGATTAGTTTTCTTTTGACTAGTTTTATTTAGGTCTGCTTGATTTAGTTTATTATAATAACTTGATCCAACTGATTTGAACAAACTAGAAGATCCCCATTGTAGTGAGTTTGCTATTCCTAGCATTCGCATATGTTGTCTGTCCTCTACAACAAAAATAGTAGCTTGGTAAAATCCTTTGCTTTTGTGGAATTATATATCTTCATACTACATACATTCTAGTTCATTAAGTAAGAATATACTGTTATTGAATCTAGGCCGGTCAGTGTATAGATATGTTCTCGTACGGAAGTGGCTTGGCTTCTACAATGTTCTCATTTAGGATTAACGGAGGTCAACATCCTTTCAATGCATCAAATATCGATGGCGTGATGAAAGTTGGAGGAAAACTTAAATCCCGTCATGTGGTATGTCCCGGTCATTTTTCCTTTTCATCGAATACTTGTGATTTCATTTCATTTCATTTATTGTATTGGAATAGCGATTCTGACATATACCAATCAAAATTTCTGCAAGGAAATATGTCTATGTGCAGTCTTTAGTTGTCAAAATACATAATTGGTAATGTTGTGAGGCACGGTATTATCATCGGAAACAAATTAACACTTATAAATTGGCCATGCTATCGCTTATGTGATGAACTATCAGAAACAATGAAAGCCGGAAATTTGGTAAATCAATGCTGCTTTGTTCCAACTATACCGACTCCACCTTCGGCTTACAACAATAAAGATACTTTTATGTGGATAGTAGGATTATATAAATGAAGAGTATAAGTTGTGAAAGCAAGTAGTAACATACTTGTGCATTCAGTTTCCACCAGAAAAGTTTGTAGGAACAACGAATTAAGCTAATGGAGCAGAAATATGGAGCCAAAGTTTGTCATCTCAAAGGACAGGAGCCTGCTATCGCTTGGAACATATTATCTTATTGAGGTGGATTCAATGTATAGGAGGTTTCATGTAAGAAATAGCTCAGATGAGCAGAAAGCAACCGTCATTTCCAATGATTTGATTGTTAATGACCATTTATATATGAATATTATCATCATCTAAGTTGTATTTCTTATATTTTGTTATCAGCCTTCACAATAGATATCTGTTTGTGCGAATGCTGAATCTTCTACAATGAATATTTTGTTTGTATTTTCAGTATTGGGTTTGCCTGGTTTAGTTGTATTTTCAGTATTAGGGACTGTTTATAAAGGACAGATACTCATTTGCCTCTCCATTAACTTAGGACAGAACAACTTAATTGTTTTGCCTCTAAGTTAAACTAGTTGAGGCACTTGTTGGTAAGTGATATCTAATCTTAATTTGGTCTATGTCAAAAGTTATAGCCGTTACCAGTTTTCAAGCGTAAAATCATCCAATTAAATTTTTAAGGGTCAAAAATGTCACTACTCGACATAAATTCAAAGTTATAGCATTATACCATTCAATATGAATTTAAAAAATAACATTTTACAATTATTCGATGCTTAAAATACAAATACAGGTCGTTACAGTTCTACTATTATTTTCGCAAAGGCTACTTTGAACTCTACTTATTTTAACTAAATATGAACTTAAATTTAAGCGAATTAGGGTTACAAAAGAGTTTTCTTGAGTGAAAATTGGGTATTGATTTTGAAAACAAAGAAGGAGAATAATATATGAGTTTATCCAGAAATTTAAATGCTAAATAAACTCGTGGTCCAGATGTTGCAATTAGCAACACGTCGATTACAATCTAGTGCATCCATTATTTAACTGCCATTTGAAATTCCCGAAAATCCTAACCTACTCTTTAGTTATTACAAGGAGACTAGTTTTGTTGGTGGTGGGTGTAAACAAATTAGTGATGTGTATTATTTTAATATACCGGGTCGGTTATTTGTGGTTGGAAGCACTGTTTTGAAAACCACGGCCATGGCCGGACCTTGAAAAATCACGGACCGTGGAGCAGGGCGGTCCGGAGTCTAGTTGGGCCTTTCGTATGCAAGAACGCTGGTCCAACCACGAATTAGGGTTGAACCGCTGCTGTTCTCAAATCACGCAATGATTGTACTCGAAAGAAAGAATGGCGGAACCCTAAATCTCACCATATCTAGACCTACTTTCTCGCGCAATCTTCTTCCTCTGTTGCTGCAGGCTGCATCCAGCTTCCTCTCCATCACAACCTGCTACCTCGGCCTCCGTCATAAATAGATGTGTTAACAAATATGAAGATTAGGTAATTGGGTGTTTTAAATTACTTTAATGTTTGAAATACTGTTAATGATTTTGACATCGAACCACGTGTTACAGTGATTTGGTTAATTTTTTGATATGATTTTTCATGGTTTGAAATGGATGATAATGAATACTGTGAACGGTGAATATAGGAAATGAATAATGAACTATTTTGAAATTACCAATATGGTAACAATTTTCATGATACTGTGGAGTGTGAATGGGAGCAATGAACATAGATAATTTTTTTCAAGAATGCTATGGAATTAGGAATGGTGAACTACTGTGTTATAGCAATTAGCAACTGCTGACTTTTCTTTTTGATAAATTTGTACTTGGTTACACGATACCTTGAATGGTGTATAATGATTTTTCTTTTTTAGTAAAAGCAGAATGGCATCAAATCTAAGTTTTGGAGAATGTCATGAAGTCACGTTGCAGGTTCATGTTATTTTGTTATTTGTACATAGGCGTCAACTATTATAAATGTTAACTTTTATGTATGTTGAGGTTAAAACCATGATTGAACATTTGTGTTTATGTTATTTTAGTATTTATATGAAGTTTTCAACAATTATATATGTGAATCATTAGCAATATGTGTGTTTAAGATTATCTTATATGAGATACGTCGTACTTGTATTTGAGTAATGACATGTTATTCTTTTTAGGACATGAGTTAATATCATATATCAAGCAACTTGAATCTATAGTTTACATTTTGAATGTACAAATTGTTAAAAGATAAAGAATGCACCGTTCCAACGGTTCGACATGTCCGATTTTTGAAACCTTGAACCTTGAGATGCGATGATCCAACTTGCGGTTAGGTTTTTAAAACATTGGTTGGAAGTGCTCTTAGTTAGTTAGTTCAATTTTATTGATCTATGCCCAAGTTCCATGTTGATGCAAGGTAACAAACTATCCAACTTTCCTCAACATTTTATGTCTTTGAAAAAAAACTATTGGTAAGGTATGATTCCTTTGCATCCCGTAATCAATTGCCATATCTCATTTACAAAAAATTTGATGTAGATAATTCCTTTAATTGAGAGTGAATTGTTATTTTGCTTGGACATTGTAAGCTTATTCTCAATGACTAGAAATAAAATAACATTTCACCCAGCATGATCAAAGGTATTGCATTTTTATGTCAAAGTTGTATCTTGAACTTTGAAGGACTCTTTCATTTATTAGTAGGGCAAGCCAATATGTTATCTATGTCATGGATAGAACTAGTTACTCCTAGTCTCCAGTTCAAGCCATCGACTAACTTAAGTCAAGCTTGTACCTAGCAACACCTCCATGCAAGTTATAGTAAATATATCATCCATGTAAAGTAAGCTCATACTATAAATATATGTTTTTCATATATAGCAGATTGGCGTTGTAATATACTTTTAGTAGAACAATTTTTAGTATCATCAGATACTTTAAACTCTTCCACCATACCGATTGTGCTTTTGAGTTTGCAGTGTGTTATCCAATAACCTTTGAGGCATGCATACATGACACTATCAACTCATTGGAAAATGAGGCTATTTTTATGTTATACAACATACCACTCTTTTATGGTACGTGCATTAAAGTTGCGTTTGAGACAACATTTGATAGCATAAAACGAAATTTGGTATCATTATATACGTACTTTTATAGATGTAAGCCTTGCAAATTTATAACGCCAAAGAAAAAACAATAGAAATATAGTTACATAATTGTACAATTACGTTCTGATAGTGTTGGCATTTCCTTCACTCTTAAAAACTGTGTTTTATAATTTTAGAACATCTTACAAGTAATATTCTTTGAGTAAAACTTCATATTCTCATCCCTTAGTTTTCCCTTAAGCTAAAATCATGAAGCAAACAATTTTGATGGGAGGAGAAAATGTGACACCAAAATTTGACATTATTAAAAGTAAAGCAACAAGCGCTAAGCTGGGACTAAGGGGCATTTCATCAATTAGTTTCTAAGACACACATTCAAAAAAATTACCTTCAAGATCAAAATCAGTATAATAATTACTTTCAAGAACAAAATCAGCAGTCCAATTACTTTCAAGAGCATAATTTCATTGGTTTTTAGGCCCTAAAAACTAATTATTTTTTGTTTTGTACTTAAAAGTAATTATTTCAGTTGTGTGTCCTATAAACTAATTCCACTTGACAAGCACCATTGTCCAAGTGGTTAATTGATTCGGCTTTGGTGCAAGTGGTCACAAGTTCGAAACTTGCTTTCGAACGTTTATTGACATGGGATATGTTGTCCCAATGATTTGTTGTATATAAAGTACCATTTTCAAAAAAAAAAAAAAAAAAAAAAAAACTAATTCCACTTGCTAAAGAGGTCTAATTTCTACAATTTTTTTTAATTAACAATACCTTCACATACATGGAGCTTTAGCACATAATAATTAGGACTTCTGATGGTTAAAGAGCTCTGGTAAGCTTTCAAATAGGAAACTCCTAAGCTTTCGACAATTGGCAAGTTTCATTGCATATAAAATTTAAGTTTCCCGTTAAATGTGTCTGCCCCTTAGACAGAATATATCATGGATTATTTGCATGTGCAAGGAATGAGATCTTGGTAGTATTAAGCAACTGCTTTAGGTAATAAGCTTTAGTGTCAATTTTTTAATTGTTGACGTAGCATGCCATTCAAAAAAATTGCTATTTGTAATTTTGTGTTTTCGGTATAAAAAAAATAAATGCACGTGTTTTTTTGAAAACAACCGATTTGAAAAATAAAGCCAACGTATAAAATAGAAAATAAATTTGTTTTGTTTTTTATGTTTCGAGAAATAACAAAATAATAAAAAATAATTCATCTACTCTATCCCTTCATCCATCCCCTCTACCGTCTCTCCATCGTCATCGCGATAGTTTAAAATTTTATATTTTTCTTTGTCATTCTCATGTTTTACCATGAATGTTGGCGGGCCATTAGCTTTTGGCATACTACATACACAGTTGACGAATAAGAGTTTCTTCTTGGAAGCACTTTTACGTTCTCCAGTATTTTACTTGCGTTATGCTTGTATATGTTTTGCTTGCTATTCACCACATAGCCTAGCTCACTTCCAAGTAACCTGACTCTTCTTTCAAATGCGTAGCTAGAGCTAAATTGAGTTAAAACATAGTTTATAATTTTGTATAAAAAAATACAAACGTGTGTATGCGCACATATATTGATCGTGATTCATCAATTTCTCTATTTATGCAATTAGAGCTTAGAGTAGGATTAGTGCTAACATTTACATATAAAGGTTAAGAGCTGTGATTTGTCGTATATTGGGTATATAATAGTGTATTTTAGGATCGTTAGAAAGTTTGTCCTAGGTGGCTAGAATTAGATTCAAGCGGAAAACTCATTGAACATGTTAAGTGTTGAAATTTGATACCTAATTCATTTATCAGAGAAGCTTGAAGTCGCAGAAGCAAAGGCAAAGACATGAGGAAGAGCAAGGCCAAACACTAGTTTCGTTCGGAGAAAAATTGCTTCATCCGGTGTTGCTAAGATGTGGATTGCCAAACCAAAATTATGGTCCGATATTGTTGTGCTGCTACCGCTCCATCTGGAGCGGTGATGAGGAGGCTAGACGAGAAATCTCGTCCGATGATTTTTGATTCGAGAGATTGTTTAGAGCGGAAGTAAATACCGAACCAGAGAGCTCGTTCGGTAGTTGATGCCGCTCCAATGCTATGTCACTCTAAGTAGAAATGCTAGTGCTGAACCAGAAGATGCTGCTCCAAAGTGCTGTATGCGGAACCAAATCATACCGGACCAAATATTTGGTTCGGTGATGGAGGGTGTTGGTTGGAAGGTTAGGGCATGAGAGTTTTTTCGTTCGGTGAAGAGGTAAAGTGTTTGGTGCGGTTATTTGGGGAAGACCGAATGGAATATTTCATTCGGTGGTTTGAGAATGACGGTCCATATTGGGCTTTGCCGAACCAATGTGATGTCGAACGAAATATCTTATTTGGTATTTAGGCATGCCAGTCCAAACTAAAGTGGAGATGTCGGTCTAACTTAAAGTGTTGCTCCAGATGAGTGTCGGTCCAGTTTTCTTGTTCGAGGATTGAGTGCTAGACCAGTTGCAAATGCCGAACCGGATGGACACCGAATCAAGTTGACCGGACCAAAGTGATGTCGAACAAAACCCCAGGGCTGCTACATAACAGCTATCCCTCCTCATATATTCACTCTATAAATAGTGGAGCTTCTGGACAACAATGACAGTCATCCTAGAGAGCTGAAACTCTACAAAATTTTGTCTGCATTATTAATTCTTCTTATGTATAACCTCCAAAAGTGAATTAATCTTGTAACTCTAATCTTTCAGTAATTAATAAAATCTCCTCTCACCAAGTGGACATACACTGCCTCGCGGTAGTGGAACCACTATAAATACTGGTGTAATTTATTTTTCTGCATCGCATTTATCTGTAACTGTCTGTTCTGTTGTTTATCTCTGTTTGTTTCATCTCACTACAATCACGATCCAATTGTTTTTCGCTGCGTTGGGTTTTTTTATTCCCTTAGACCGATCATCTAAAGGAATTTTCCCCAACAATCTGGTATTAGAGCTGCAAGATTGATTGAGTAGTGTTAGACATTATGGCAGGAGATGAAGCGACTCCAGTTGTTACAAGACCCTATAATAGAGGGATGTATATCACTTAGGATCATAGTTGGAAATTGAGAAATGGAATGAAGATAAATACTTCGAGAATTGGCAATGGAGGATGAAGGCTGTTCGAATAAGAAATGAAGTCCAAGCAGTAGTGTTTGTCCCTGAGGAGTTGACGTCTGACATCTCAGTTGCAGAAAGGAAGGAGATGGAGAAATGGATGCTTACTACTTTACAGCTAGTTATGGGAGAGAATGTTATCTCATAGTTTCATGAACTGTATATTGATTATTATATTTTATCCTTCCGCTGTGAGATTCTATTTTGTTTTATTTCTTCTCCGTTTTTCTTATTTACCCCATAACAATCCGCCCTTGCGTATGTTTTGAATTGGCACGTGTGTCGGTTTTAAAGTGTGCGAAAAGGCGGGATGTTACAGTTGGTATCGGAGCTTTGGTTTAGCGATAAACCTTGGTTTTGTGGGGTTTGACTCTTTGTTAATAGGGTAGTAATACCCTATGGGAGTCGCTAAGTGTATATATATGAGAGTGCGTATTTGTTAGTGTTAATAAAGATTTTGATATTGTGTTAATCTGTTCCACTTCGTATTTATAAATTCTGGTTGATGCATGGGACGCTATGTCATCAATAGGGATTTCTAAACACTTAATAGGACAGACCGACATAATGTTTGTTTTTAATATAGGTGAATGAAATAATTTTGCCTATTATATTTTCTATATATAAAAATATTTTTATAAAGATATATATATATATATATATATATATATATATATATATTTGGTTGTTATAGATTGGGTGTTAGGAAATAAAAATATTAATAACAATTGAAGCTAAGTTGAAATTATAATAAATCAAATTGGAGATTTTAGAACTTAAGTCCGGGATTTTGAAAATCTGTTTTCAATGGATTTATGGGATATAGGGATTTGGTTTATAAGTATTTTCTTATATAAATATTTAGTATAATTCGGAAAAATTATTTTAAAGAAGATTTTGGAGAATATAAATTTTGTACTTTCCTCTCTGTCGCTAGAAAATAAATTTCGGTGATGGCGGCCGCATCATCGACTTCTATTTTCGAGTTTCGAAGGGGAAAGACCACTGTAGTAAATTCTACTGCAGATTTATGTTGGAAATATCTGAATTTGTTTGTTTTAAATATAATTGAGATATAAAGTTGTAGGAAACTAATTATCTATTATTTCAAAATAAATTGAAATTTGACCCGGAATCTAATTCTAAAATTTTCCATTAATTAATTGTTAAATTTTAGTGGAATAAAAAAAAAGTAAGTAATAAATGGATTGAAAACCTCTAATAAGTAAGAGAATTAATGCTAAGTATAAAGGAAGTTAAAATTTTAAATTATAAATAATGGTAAAGATTTATTGGAAAATCAATGAATTAAAAGAATTGAGATTAAACTAGTATAAGTTCAATTGCATTTCTCTTTAAACATATATATCTTACCAAATATGAAAGGTTGAAATGTTAAATAAGAAATTGGAATAGAATATGATACAAGTAGAGATTTTGGAAATAATGAAGTATTCAATAGCTTGCTATTTAAAAATAAGAATTTAGTGGTATAAACTTAAGCAAAAATTGAAATTTTACCATAATTAAAGGTAAGCACTATAAATAGGTTTTGAAACTTAAGAAAATAAAGAAAGATTTTGGTGTAGAGTTATTATCTTAAGTATGATTTAAATATTATTAGTATAATACAATAAAAGTTGGTAATATAAACAAATGCCTGTAAACCCTAGGTAATAAATTAATAATATCCTTTATTTATAAGAATGGAAGTTTAAGGTTAATAATTTAAGTGTAATTAGAGGGTTACTGTAATTAAATATAATAGAAAGTGGGTAATTAAATTGTTACTACTATTAAATATAATAGAAACTTCAACATTAAATAAATGAACGAAATTAAGGGTAAGTTGAAATTGTAATTTATAAAACGAATATATATTTATTGAACCATTAATTAATAAAAAGGAATTGAGAAGAAACTTGTAAATTTTCACTTACATTCTTAAAACATACATAACTTACCATATAATAAAAGTTGCAATGTTAGTAAGAAAATGTAAGGGGAAATCTTACAGGTGAAGCTTGAGGTAATAAAGGTATTCAATAAATTTGCTGTTATTAATGAGAATTAATTGTATAAACTTAAGTTAAATTGGAAATTTTACTATAAGTAAAGGTAAGTAGTATAAATAGATGATAGAAACTTTAATAAATAAATTGGAATACAAATATAATGAATTTTGTGATAAATGGAAAATGAAAATTTGTAAGAAATAAAGAAATCACTCCATAAATGAAAGAAAGAAAATCAAACCATTGAAGCATGAGATAAATGTATAATAAATAAATTTGGGTGTTGGTTTGAATTGTGTTGTTTGATTTATGTTGTTGGGTAAGTAATTTGAAGTGGTTAAATGAATAAGTATCTATCTTTGTTCCATCTAAGACTGTTGAGTAAAGGATGCACTTGATAGTTAATTTCATTTCATACAAATTTCAAGTTTGAACCCAAACAACTATTTGTTTGATGGATTAAATGGTTGCTTTGTTTGTGTATGTATGTTGTTTGTAAGGTTGATGGTTGTTGAATTGTTTGGTTGAATAATGATTGAATCCACTTGAATAGTTCACTTTAAAATAAATATTTAACCTTTTAGATTATATAAGTGAATACAGGTGATGGAAGCAACTGCTACTGCTTTTGGTTCCAAAATAATAAGCGTATATTGCCCGACAAATAGGTACGTTTTCGGATTACGTTTAAAGCGCTATTTTTCCCGTGCTGGGATATAATATTTTGATAATATATGTAATATATTTGTATGTTTTGATATTATATTTTCTCCCGAGCCTCACCGTACAAAGGAGACTCTGCCAAAATTTTCCGTAAATTTTGGACTTATAATTTTGTGAAAATGTTTTCCAGCTTTAATAATCTAAGTATAAAAGAATATAATGATTATAAACAGGTATATTTTATTTAAGAAAATAAATTTAGTAAATTATTGTTTATAAATAATATTTGAAATAAGATGTACTGTTTTATTCTTCCTTCTCCCTTCTTTTTCCTTTTCGGGGACGAAAAGTGTTGAGTGGGGGAGATTGTAACGACCCGTTGAATTTGATAATGTTAAATGAATTAAATTAATATGTTTCTAATCTAATTTAGAATAAAATAAAGGTCTTAAGATTGTATTTGATAAAATGTAGTAATTTGTTATAGTAATTGGAATTTAATGTAACAATTTAATAGTTACATGGAAATAGATTTGAACTATGTAAATTTGCACACCTTGTTATAAGTTAAATATAAGAAACCAATATAAATGTGAATCAGTGAATATTAATAAAAATATTTACTAGAATGGAATTCATTTAATATAAAATAAATAGTGGAGATTGTACATTTGGTTGTAATAATAAATAGTGACTAAATAAAAGTGTCCGTTGGAATAAATCAATGCAATAAGTGTGATAAGTAATTTTATTAAATGTTGTCTCTAATAAATGTACTTGATTTGGTAATTTAGATATTTATACGTAAAGTATATATATATAAAGATATATTGATTCCAATAGAATTAATTGGAAATCTAATATTAAATATAATGTTGGTAGCAATTGAAATTTACTGTTTTGCAAAATAAATGAGAAATCAAGTCAAATGTGAATTATACCGTAAATGATCAATTCATTTAAACAGTAGGATTGTAAATAAATAAACATTCTACGTAGGTTGCAATTGGACAATTTAGGTAGTTTAATGGAAAAGCAATTGGAATTAATTACCATAAATTGTGTAGTTAGGGTAGTTTTGATTTGTCACTTCAGATGGAGGATTTTTATAAAACGTAATAAATGCAGTTTAAATTAAGGCATTGACGTTTGGGTATTTAAGAAGTGATAAACTAAAATTTATTTATTTATTTGAAAATTTGAAATCCAATTTGTGGATTTATTGCAAATAAGTGAAATTTGTGTTTAACCATTACATCGATAGGAATAAATTAAATTTAAGGTTATATTAATAAAATTTGGACTAGAGAAATGATATGAATCGGTTTTAGAAGCCTTAAATATAAAATGGAAAGTAGACGAGATTTCACGTTACAACCATTTTAAAAAAATCCTGATGTATGTAGAAATATTAATGAAATATAACGTAAACCAATGTTGAATCAAAAGAATAGAGTCAACACTTATTTATTCATTTAATGTGATATAACTACGAGTATGATTTATTGCAAATTACATGGAAATCTAATATATAGGACATTACCTAAAAAGGAAGAGTAGATAAAATTTATGATAAACATATTTGTATATGAAGGTTATTGATTTAAGGAGAAATTGGGCAAGTTTTATGTATTTGGGTTAAGTGCAACCTTTAATAGATAAATTTAGTGCAATTAAAAGAAATTGACATTTAATATTTCGATAACTTAAAATTTGATGGGATAAGAACATTTGGGTAATGAAGGGATGACAAATATTAGCTATGATTCTAGAAGGAATTAAATAGATAATGGGAAGATTAAAATCAGGTTCTAAGCAATAATTATTAAATAACAGGATTTATTAAATTTAACGTTGAATACTACGTTACTGAAATTTAAAATGGACTTTAAGAATAATATTTTGAATAATGAACCAAAGTATGTGGCATCCCTATTTGGATAAAGAATGAGTATATAAAAGTTAAAATCTAATATATGGGGTTTTGAGCATTTAATTTTATAATTCTTAAATATAGGAAAGTGCAGAAATTTACACTGCAAATTGATATACTTATAATTTTAATTCACATCCAAGCTTGTTAAATCATTTGAAATTGATTAAATTATATAAGTAATAAAATTTGGACAATTTTAGAATATAATATAAAATTTGGATTTTTGTAATTTATTTTAATTTAATTAATGAATATAAAAATAGCCACTTTTGTCACGGACTCGGATTTCGACAAAACCAGTTTCATCGGATCCGTATCGGTGAATTATTATAGGGTTTCAAGTTTGGGATCGATCGGAGCTGTCGTTTGATCGTACGGACGCGAAACGCCTTGAAATCGATTTAATTAAAATCAATTTGAAATCAATTTGGAAATTTTGTTTTCAGCATAACTTCTTCATACGATCAAATTTGGACGTGAAACTTTTTCCATCGCGTTCAGGATATTTTAAATTACCTATCTGGATATATGGGTTTGATAAATTTCGTTCCGGGATCAGAACGGGCTTTTTGGGCCAACTACCGTTTAGCGCGTTCGTTATCCGTACCCACCTAGCCTTCTTCTATTTGTCTATATATATGCGATCATAAACCCTAGCCTCCTTCCTATTGTCATTTGGCTGTACGTACATTTTTCTTCATCTCCTTCTCAACTCCTCATTCTAATGGCAGAAAAAAAAACCTAATACTCAAATTCCAAAAAATAATAATTTCAATTTCAAAAAAAAAAAAAAATTGCGGATCTGCAGCAACTTCTGGTCGCGCTTCGGGTTTCAGGGGAGAAAACCCTAGAGCAACTTCGGGTCAGGAAGAAAATGACTCGGGTCGCTCCGGGTCGTTTTGGCGAAAACTCCAAGCAAGCACCGGGGAATTGAGGCGGCGCACCGAAGTCGAACTCGACCCAGGACCAGAATTTTTCATTTTTCAAATTTTCATAACTTTTGCATACGAGCTCGGATTCGCACGCGGTTTGTTTTGATGGGATCGTATCGGAATTTCTGACGTTTTGGCACTAGTTTGGATGAATTTGGAGACTATCCAATTTTTGGGTTTAAATTGAATTTGAATTTGATTTAAATTCCAAAGGTGAGTGTTTTAACCCACTCACAACTACTAGAAGCTTTTATGTTTGTTAAATTAATTTTAGAAATGAATAGAAATTTATTTATGAGTATTTGGCATGTTTATTTCACTCATATTTGTTGAATTGCATTTATTAAATTTAACTGTTAATTTAATTTATTTATTGCGTATTAATTGATAGTTAGAATTTATTTGTTTGCCTATAAACTGCTAGTTAACAGTTATATAGATTATTACTGAATATAAACTGTTAGATTAATAGTTGTTAAATTTAATCTGAATAAAATTGCCAGTTATTACCTGTTATATATTATCAAATATAAATTGTTATTGATTGATATTGCTTGATGATTGTGATTGGATGATGGGTGATGTTGATGGATATTTTATTGTATATCATTAAATTGCAAATTATCATGCATATTTCCTTTCATTCGGGATTTTGGTTTGAAATGATATACAACCGCAAAATTTTATATCTTTTAAATTGCGGATTGAAATGATAAATATCCGCATCACTTGACCATAGGATAGAAAATTATATACAGGCACCGCGGTCTATATATAACTATTTTAATGTGATTTCTATGGTTTGGATGGAATACGGTTTATAATAATCTTAAATTTTATATTGTATAAATATTATTCTTCCATATATATACATATGAAGTTGAAAATTTTGAAATTAAAAGGTGTATAAATCTCTTTATTAAAAATGGAAAAAAAAAATTAAGAAAATGGAGTTTGATAATTTATATCATATGTTTAAATGTTAAGTTTGGAAATTTTAAGATATGATATTTATAATTGAATTTTTCCCAAGATAAATTGAAACGAATATTCTAGTATAATTTGAATTGAAAAAATATATATATTTTATTACTAGAAATTGGAGTTTTTATTTATTTATGGATTTTATGTGAATATTCAAGACTAATTAATAGAACATTCGATTTGTTGAAAGAATAAAATCCAACTTTAGTTTGAAATATTAATACTCCAAATGGATATACGTATATATATATAAATTGAAGTGGTTTTGGAACTTGAGAGAGATAATACAAATTTTGGGTTAGACTTTAATAAAGAAATGTATTTGTAAAGCCATGAGAACTATTTTCTTTACAAAGTAACATTTAAGTTAAACCTTTTAATTCATATACCGTTGAATATCCAAACCATTCAAGTTTTAAAAGTTATGGTTTTAAATTATGAATTTCGAAATATTATGCTTTGAAAGGATATTTGGCTTTCAGACGTTATAAATTTTAAAGCATTTGGATTTTTGAAAAGGTTTATATTTGGGATAAAGGATATCATATTGTTTTGGGTTTTAAAATGATATCGTATTCATAATTTTAAAATGGAAATGTTTATTCTGGTTTTAAAGTATGAGCTATTTTTAAATGACCGCGGTGTTATAATAACGATGGGTTGGCAAAGAGACCGGGATCGGATATGGACATACTCTCTGTCGATACCGAAAACCACTTTGACTAACCGTGTACGCGGTGGAGATTCCAGAATGAAGTAGGTGGTGGCGACGTTTCCTGTAAGGTAAATACGTGGACCCGACTCCCGTGAGTTGGCATAAGGTGGCTAAAACAGGAGCGATTCTCAGGCCAATGAGGTCATTCCTCTGATCGGACCCTCCTCTTCGATATTATACTTTGACTTGGATTGATTCAGTGGCCACATCTATATTTTGATTTTGGGGAGTTAGTCCGAGGTGGGCGGTAACTGCGGCTACGCGTTTCCACCAGCCTGGATAGCAATTGGTATATCTACCCTGGCATTGCCTAGTTGTGTCGTGTCACGTACCATACCGAGCCTTTACTACGAGTTTCTATTTGTGTCGTACCTATGGAGTATCCTCTGGTAGCCTCCCGATCAGGAGGTATTACGGTACTGTATAGACTATTGGCATTTTACGTGTTAAGGTGGAAAATGTAAAGCCTTAACGCTATTTAAAAGTAAGTTTATTTTATAAATAGACACTATTATAATAGCGCAATATACTACATAGTAAATAGTTTAACGGATCCTTAAGAGATGTAAACCCCGAGCATCTCTTGAGTTACTGTACTCATATTTATTTCTGTAAATTTAACTCACATAAGATCTTTTAGTTCTGACTCGAGTGTTTTGTCTTTTCAAATTCGCTCGGGTCAGTCCGAGCGTTTCAGGATCGAAGATTTTAGCTTTGGAGGACGAAGACGAAGAATCCGTATTATATTATTTATAGTATTGCACCACACTCTAAAATTTCCGCTGCATTGATTGTATTGGTATGTGTACTCTGATATTCATTATAAATATTTTGTAAACAGTTTCATGAACTGTATATTGATTATTATATTTTATCTTTCCGTTGTGAGATTCTATTTTGTTTTATTTCTTCTCTGTTTTTCTTATTTACCCCATAACAATCCGCCCTTGCGTATGCTTTGAATTGGCACTTGTGTCGGTTTTAAAGTGTGCGAAAAGGCGGGATGTTACAGTTGGTATCGGAGCTTTGGTTTAGCGATAAACCTTGGCTTTGTGGGGTTTGACTCTTTATTAATAGGGTAGTAATACCCTATGGGAGTCGCTAAGTGTATATATATGAGAGTGCGTATTTGTTAGTGTTAATAAAGATTTTGATATTGTGTTAATCTGTTCCACTTCGTATTTATAAATTCTGGTTGATGCATGGGACGCTATGTCATCAATAGGGATTTCTAAACACTTAATAGGACAGACCGACATAATGTTTGTTTTTAATATAGGTGAATGAAATAATTTTGCCTATTATATTTTCTATATATAAAAATATTTTTATAAATATATATATATATATATATATATATATTTGGTTGTTATAGATTGGGTGTTAGGAAATAAAAATATTAATAACAATTGAAGCTAAGTTGAAATTATAATAAATCAAATTGGAGATTTTAGAACTTAAG
Source organism: Allium cepa (assembly GCA_030765085.1). Classification (NCBI taxonomy): domain Eukaryota; kingdom Viridiplantae; phylum Streptophyta; class Magnoliopsida; order Asparagales; family Amaryllidaceae; genus Allium; species Allium cepa. The sequence goes on along the minus strand of CM060938.1, from coordinate 735,171,531 downwards.
TCCGGGATTTTGAAAATCTGTTTTCAATGGATTTATGGGATATAGGGATTTGGTTTATAAGTATTTTCTTATATAAATATTTAGTATAATTCGGAAAAATTATTTTAAAGAAGATTTTGGAGAATATAAATTTTGTACTTTCCTCTCTGTCGCTAGAAAATAAATTTCGGTGATGGCGGCCGCATCATCGACTTCTATTTTCGAGTTTCGAAGGGGAAAGACCACTGTAGTAAATTCTACTGCAGATTTATGTTGGAAATATCTGAATTTGTTTGTTTTAAATATAATTGAGATATAAAGTTGTAGGAAACTAATTATCTATTATTTCAAAATAAATTGAAATTTGACCCGGAATCTAATTCTAAAATTTTCCATTAATTAATTGTTAAATTTTAGTGGAATAAAAAAAAAGTAAGTAATAAATGGATTGAAAACCTCTAATAAGTAAGAGAATTAATGCTAAGTATAAAGGAAGTTAAAATTTTAAATTATAAATAATGGTAAAGATTTATTGGAAAATCAATGAATTAAAAGAATTGAGATTAAACTAGTATAAGTTCAATTGCATTTCTCTTTAAACATATATATCTTACCAAATATGAAAGGTTGAAATGTTAAATAAGAAATTGGAATAGAATATGATACAAGTAGAGATTTTGGAAATAATGAAGTATTCAATAGCTTGCTATTTAAAAATAAGAATTTAGTGGTATAAACTTAAGCAAAAATTGAAATTTTACCATAATTAAAGGTAAGCACTATAAATAGGTTTTGAAACTTAAGAAAATAAAGAAAGATTTTGGTGTAGAGTTATTATCTTAAGTATGATTTAAATATTATTAGTATAATACAATAAAAGTTGGTAATATAAACAAATGCCTGTAAACCCTAGGTAATAAATTAATAATATCCTTTATTTATAAGAATGGAAGTTTAAGGTTAATAATTTAAGTGTAATTAGAGGGTTACTGTAATTAAATATAATAGAAAGTGGGTAATTAAATTGTTACTACTATTAAATATAATAGAAACTTCAACATTAAATAAATGAACGAAATTAAGGGTAAGTTGAAATTGTAATTTATAAAACGAATATATATTTATTGAACCATTAATTAATAAAAAGGAATTGAGAAGAAACTTGTAAATTTTCACTTACATTCTTAAAACATACATAACTTACCATATAATAAAAGTTGCAATGTTAGTAAGAAAATGTAAGGGGAAATCTTACAGGTGAAGCTTGAGGTAATAAAGGTATTCAATAAATTTGCTGTTATTAATGAGAATTAATTGTATAAACTTAAGTTAAATTGGAAATTTTACTATAAGTAAAGGTAAGTAGTATAAATAGATGATAGAAACTTTAATAAATAAATTGGAATACAAATATAATGAATTTTGTGATAAATGGAAAATGAAAATTTGTAAGAAATAAAGAAATCACTCCATAAATGAAAGAAAGAAAATCAAACCATTGAAGCATGAGATAAATGTATAATAAATAAATTTGGGTGTTGGTTTGAATTGTGTTGTTTGATTTATGTTGTTGGGTAAGTAATTTGAAGTGGTTAAATGAATAAGTATCTATCTTTGTTCCATCTAAGACTGTTGAGTAAAGGATGCACTTGATAGTTAATTTCATTTCATACAAATTTCAAGTTTGAACCCAAACAACTATTTGTTTGATGGATTAAATGGTTGCTTTGTTTGTGTATGTATGTTGTTTGTAAGGTTGATGGTTGTTGAATTGTTTGGTTGAATAATGATTGAATCCACTTGAATAGTTCACTTTAAAATAAATATTTAACCTTTTAGATTATATAAGTGAATACAGGTGATGGAAGCAACTGCTACTGCTTTTGGTTCCAAAATAATAAGCGTATATTGCCCGACAAATAGGTACGTTTTCGGATTACGTTTAAAGCGCTATTTTTCCCGTGCTGGGATATAATATTTTGATAATATATGTAATATATTTGTATGTTTTGATATTATATTTTCTCCCGAGCCTCACCGTACAAAGGAGACTCTGCCAAAATTTTCCGTAAATTTTGGACTTATAATTTTGTGAAAATGTTTTCCAGCTTTAATAATCTAAGTATAAAAGAATATAATGATTATAAACAGGTATATTTTATTTAAGAAAATAAATTTAGTAAATTATTGTTTATAAATAATATTTGAAATAAGATGTACTGTTTTATTCTTCCTTCTCCCTTCTTTTTCCTTTTCGGGGACGAAAAGTGTTGAGTGGGGGAGATTGTAACGACCCGTTGAATTTGATAATGTTAAATGAATTAAATTAATATGTTTCTAATCTAATTTAGAATAAAATAAAGGTCTTAAGATTGTATTTGATAAAATGTAGTAATTTGTTATAGTAATTGGAATTTAATGTAACAATTTAATAGTTACATGGAAATAGATTTGAACTATGTAAATTTGCACACCTTGTTATAAGTTAAATATAAGAAACCAATATAAATGTGAATCAGTGAATATTAATAAAAATATTTACTAGAATGGAATTCATTTAATATAAAATAAATAGTGGAGATTGTACATTTGGTTGTAATAATAAATAGTGACTAAATAAAAGTGTCCGTTGGAATAAATCAATGCAATAAGTGTGATAAGTAATTTTATTAAATGTTGTCTCTAATAAATGTACTTGATTTGGTAATTTAGATATTTATACGTAAAGTATATATATATAAAGATATATTGATTCCAATAGAATTAATTGGAAATCTAATATTAAATATAATGTTGGTAGCAATTGAAATTTACTGTTTTGCAAAATAAATGAGAAATCAAGTCAAATGTGAATTATACCGTAAATGATCAATTCATTTAAACAGTAGGATTGTAAATAAATAAACATTCTACGTAGGTTGCAATTGGACAATTTAGGTAGTTTAATGGAAAAGCAATTGGAATTAATTACCATAAATTGTGTAGTTAGGGTAGTTTTGATTTGTCACTTAAGATGGAGGATTTTTATAAAACGTAATAAATGCAGTTTAAATTAAGGCATTGACGTTTGGGTATTTAAGAAGTGATAAACTAAAATTTATTTATTTATTTGAAAATTTGAAATCCAATTTGTGGATTTATTGCAAATAAGTGAAATTTGTGTTTAACCATTACATCGATAGGAATAAATTAAATTTAAGGTTATATTAATAAAATTTGGACTAGAGAAATGATATGAATCGGTTTTAGAAGCCTTAAATATAAAATGGAAAGTAGACGAGATTTCACGTTACAACCATTTTAAAAAAATCCTGATGTATGTAGAAATATTAATGAAATATAACGTAAACCAATGTTGAATCAAAAGAATAGAGTCAACACTTATTTATTCATTTAATGTGATATAACTACGAGTATGATTTATTGCAAATTACATGGAAATCTAATATATAGGACATTACCTAAAAAGGAAGAGTAGATAAAATTTATGATAAACATATTTGTATATGAAGGTTATTGATTTAAGGAGAAATTGGGCAAGTTTTATGTATTTGGGTTAAGTGCAACCTTTAATAGATAAATTTAGTGCAATTAAAAGAAATTGACATTTAATATTTCGATAACTTAAAATTTGATGGGATAAGAACATTTGGGTAATGAAGGGATGACAAATATTAGCTATGATTCTAGAAGGAATTAAATAGATAATGGGAAGATTAAAATCAGGTTCTAAGCAATAATTATTAAATAACAGGATTTATTAAATTTAACGTTGAATACTACGTTACTGAAATTTAAAATGGACTTTAAGAATAATATTTTGAATAATGAACCAAAGTATGTGGCATCCCTATTTGGATAAAGAATGAGTATATAAAAGTTAAAATCTAATATATGGGGTTTTGAGCATTTAATTTTATAATTCTTAAATATAGGAAAGTGCAGAAATTTACACTGCAAATTGATATACTTATAATTTTAATTCACATCCAAGCTTGTTAAATCATTTGAAATTGATTAAATTATATAAGTAATAAAATTTGGACAATTTTAGAATATAATATAAAATTTGGATTTTTGTAATTTATTTTAATTTAATTAATGAATATAAAAATAGCCACTTTTGTCACGGACTCGGATTTCGACAAAACCAGTTTCATCGGATCCGTATCGGTGAATTATTATAGGGTTTCAAGTTTGGGATCGATCGGAGCTGTCGTTTGATCGTACGGACGCGAAACGCCTTGAAATCGATTTAATTAAAATCAATTTGAAATCAATTTGGAAATTTTGTTTTCAGCATAACTTCTTCATACGATCAAATTTGGACGTGAAACTTTTTCCATCGCGTTCAGGATATTTTAAATTACCTATCTGGATATATGGGTTTGATAAATTTCGTTCCGGGATCAGAACGGGCTTTTTGGGCCAACTACCGTTTAGCGCGTTCGTTATCCGTACCCACCTAGCCTTCTTCTATTTGTCTATATATATGCGATCATAAACCCTAGCCTCCTTCCTATTGTCATTTGGCTGTACGTACATTTTTCTTCATCTCCTTCTCAACTCCTCATTCTAATGGCAGAAAAAAAAACCTAATACTCAAATTCCAAAAAATAATAATTTCAATTTCAAAAAAAAAAAAAAAATTGCGGATCTGCAGCAACTTCTGGTCGCGCTTCGGGTTTCAGGGGAGAAAACCCTAGAGCAACTTCGGGTCAGGAAGAAAATGACTCGGGTCGCTCCGGGTCGTTTTGGCGAAAACTCCAAGCAAGCACCGGGGAATTGAGGCGGCGCACCGAAGTCGAACTCGACCCAGGACCAGAATTTTTCATTTTTCAAATTTTCATAACTTTTGCATACGAGCTCGGATTCGCACGCGGTTTGTTTTGATGGGATCGTATCGGAATTTCTGACGTTTTGGCACTAGTTTGGATGAATTTGGAGACTATCCAATTTTTGGGTTTAAATTGAATTTGAATTTGATTTAAATTCCAAAGGTGAGTGTTTTAACCCACTCACAACTACTAGAAGCTTTTATGTTTGTTAAATTAATTTTAGAAATGAATAGAAATTTATTTATGAGTATTTGGCATGTTTATTTCACTCATATTTGTTGAATTGCATTTATTAAATTTAACTGTTAATTTAATTTATTTATTGCGTATTAATTGATAGTTAGAATTTATTTGTTTGCCTATAAACTGCTAGTTAACAGTTATATAGATTATTACTGAATATAAACTGTTAGATTAATAGTTGTTAAATTTAATCTGAATAAAATTGCCAGTTATTACCTGTTATATATTATCAAATATAAATTGTTATTGATTGATATTGCTTGATGATTGTGATTGGATGATGGGTGATGTTGATGGATATTTTATTGTATATCATTAAATTGCAAATTATCATGCATATTTCCTTTCATTCGGGATTTTGGTTTGAAATGATATACAACCGCAAAATTTTATATCTTTTAAATTGCGGATTGAAATGATAAATATCTGCATCACTTGACCATAGGATAGAAAATTATATACAGGCACCGCGGTCTATATATAACTATTTTAATGTGATTTCTATGGTTTGGATGGAATACGGTTTATAATAATCTTAAATTTTATATTGTATAAATATTATTCTTCCATATATATACATATGAAGTTGAAAATTTTGAAATTAAAAGGTGTATAAATCTCTTTATTAAAAATGGAAAAAAAAAATTAAGAAAATGGAGTTTGATAATTTATATCATATGTTTAAATGTTAAGTTTGGAAATTTTAAGATATGATATTTATAATTGAATTTTTCCCAAGATAAATTGAAACGAATATTCTAGTATAATTTGAATTGAAAAAATATATATATTTTATTACTAGAAATTGGAGTTTTTATTTATTTATGGATTTTATGTGAATATTCAAGACTAATTAATAGAATATTCGATTTGTTGAAAGAATAAAATCCAACTTTAGTTTGAAATATTAATACTCCAAATGGATATACGTATATATATATATAAATTGAAGTGGTTTTGGAACTTGAGAGAGATAATACAAATTTTGGGTTAGACTTTAATAAAGAAATGTATTTGTAAAGCCATGAGAACTATTTTCTTTACAAAGTAACATTTAAGTTAAACCTTTTAATTCATATACCGTTGAATATCCAAACCATTCAAGTTTTAAAAGTTATGGTTTTAAATTATGAATTTCGAAATATTATGCTTTGAAAGGATATTTGGCTTTCAGACGTTATAAATTTTAAAGCATTTGGATTTTTGAAAAGGTTTATATTTGGGATAAAGGATATCATATTGTTTTGGGTTTTAAAATGATATCGTATTCATAATTTTAAAATGGAAATGTTTATTCTGGTTTTAAAGTATGAGCTATTTTTAAATGACCGCGGTGTTATAATAACGATGGGTTGGCAAAGAGACCGGGATCGGATATGGACATACTCTCTGTCGATACCGAAAACCACTTTGACTAACCGTGTACGCGGTGGAGATTCCAGAATGAAGTAGGTGGTGGCGACGTTTCCTGTAAGGTAAATACGTGGACCCGACTCCCGTGAGTTGGCATAAGGTGGCTAAAACAGGAGCGATTCTCAGGCCAATGAGGTCATTCCTCTGATCGGACCCTCCTCTTCGATATTATACTTTGACTTGGATTGATTCAGTGGCCACATCTATATTTTGATTTTGGGGAGTTAGTCCGAGGTGGGCGGTAACTGCGGCTACGCGTTTCCACCAGCCTGGATAGCAATTGGTATATCTACCCTGGCATTGCCTAGTTGTGCCGTGTCACCTACCATACCGAGCCTTTACTACGAGTTTCTATTTGTGTCGTACCTATGGAGTATCCTCTGGTAGCCTCCCGATCAGGAGGTATTACGGTACTGTATAGACTATTGGCATTTTACGTGTTAAGGTGGAAAATGTAAAGCCTTAACGCTATTTAAAAGTAAGTTTATTTTATAAATAGACACTATTATAATAGCGCAATATACTACATAGTAAATAGTTTAACGGATCCTTAAGAGATGTAAACCCCGAGCATCTCTTGAGTTACTGTACTCATATTTATTTCTGTAAATTTAACTCACATAAGATCTTTTAGTTCTGACTCGAGTGTTTTGTCTTTTCAAATTCGCTCGGGTCAGTCCGAGCGTTTCAGGATCGAAGATTTTAGCTTTGGAGGACGAAGACGAAGAATCCGTATTATATTATTTATAGTATTGCACCACACTCTAAAATTTCCGCTGCATTGATTGTATTGGTATGTGTACTCTGATATTCATTATAAATATTTTGTAAACAGTTTCATGAACTGTATATTGATTATTATATTTTATCTTTCCGTTGTGAGATTCTATTTTGTTTTATTTCTTCTCTGTTTTTCTTATTTACCCCATAACAATCCGCCCTTGCGTATGCTTTGAATTGGCACTTGTGTCGGTTTTAAAGTGTGCGAAAAGGCGGGATGTTACAGTTGGTATCGGAGCTTTGGTTTAGCGATAAACCTTGGCTTTGTGGGGTTTGACTCTTTATTAATAGGGTAGTAATACCCTATGGGAGTCGCTAAGTGTATATATATGAGAGTGCGTATTTGTTAGTGTTAATAAAGATTTTGATATTGTGTTAATCTGTTCCACTTCGTATTTATAAATTCTGGTTGATGCATGGGACGCTATGTCATCAATAGGGATTTCTAAACACTTAATAGGACAGACCGACATAATGTTTGTTTTTAATATAGGTGAATGAAATAATTTTGCCTATTATATTTTCTATATATAAAAATATTTTTATAAATATATATATATATATATATATATATATATATTTGGTTGTTATAGATTGGGTGTTAGGAAATAAAAATATTAATAACAATTGAAGCTAAGTTGAAATTATAATAAATCAAATTGGAGATTTTAGAACTTAAGTCCGGGATTTTGAAAATCTGTTTTCAATGGATTTATGGGATATAGGGATTTGGTTTATAAGTATTTTCTTATATAAATATTTAGTATAATTCGGAAAAATTATTTTAAAGAAGATTTTGGAGAATATAAATTTTGTACTTTCCTCTCTGTCGCTAGAAAATAAATTTCGGTGATGGCGGCCGCATCATCGACTTCTATTTTCGAGTTTCGAAGGGGAAAGACCACTGTAGTAAATTCTACTGCAGATTTATGTTGGAAATATCTGAATTTGTTTGTTTTAAATATAATTGAGATATAAAGTTGTAGGAAACTAATTATCTATTATTTCAAAATAAATTGAAATTTGACCCGGAATCTAATTCTAAAATTTTCCATTAATTAATTGTTAAATTTTAGTGGAATAAAAAAAAAGTAAGTAATAAATGGATTGAAAACCTCTAATAAGTAAGAGAATTAATGCTAAGTATAAAGGAAGTTAAAATTTTAAATTATAAATAATGGTAAAGATTTATTGGAAAATCAATGAATTAAAAGAATTGAGATTAAACTAGTATAAGTTCAATTGCATTTCTCTTTAAACATATATATCTTACCAAATATGAAAGGTTGAAATGTTAAATAAGAAATTGGAATAGAATATGATACAAGTAGAGATTTTGGAAATAATGAAGTATTCAATAGCTTGCTATTTAAAAATAAGAATTTAGTGGTATAAACTTAAGCAAAAATTGAAATTTTACCATAATTAAAGGTAAGCACTATAAATAGGTTTTGAAACTTAAGAAAATAAAGAAAGATTTTGGTGTAGAGTTATTATCTTAAGTATGATTTAAATATTATTAGTATAATACAATAAAAGTTGGTAATATAAACAAATGCCTGTAAACCCTAGGTAATAAATTAATAATATCCTTTATTTATAAGAATGGAAGTTTAAGGTTAATAATTTAAGTGTAATTAGAGGGTTACTGTAATTAAATATAATAGAAAGTGGGTAATTAAATTGTTACTACTATTAAATATAATAGAAACTTCAACATTAAATAAATGAACGAAATTAAGGGTAAGTTGAAATTGTAATTTATAAAACGAATATATATTTATTGAACCATTAATTAATAAAAAGGAATTGAGAAGAAACTTGTAAATTTTCACTTACATTCTTAAAACATACATAACTTACCATATAATAAAAGTTGCAATGTTAGTAAGAAAATGTAAGGGGAAATCTTACAGGTGAAGCTTGAGGTAATAAAGGTATTCAATAAATTTGCTGTTATTAATGAGAATTAATTGTATAAACTTAAGTTAAATTGGAAATTTTACTATAAGTAAAGGTAAGTAGTATAAATAGATGATAGAAACTTTAATAAATAAATTGGAATACAAATATAATGAATTTTGTGATAAATGGAAAATGAAAATTTGTAAGAAATAAAGAAATCACTCCATAAATGAAAGAAAGAAAATCAAACCATTGAAGCATGAGATAAATGTATAATAAATAAATTTGGGTGTTGGTTTGAATTGTGTTGTTTGATTTATGTTGTTGGGTAAGTAATTTGAAGTGGTTAAATGAATAAGTATCTATCTTTGTTCCATCTAAGACTGTTGAGTAAAGGATGCACTTGATAGTTAATTTCATTTCATACAAATTTCAAGTTTGAACCCAAACAACTATTTGTTTGATGGATTAAATGGTTGCTTTGTTTGTGTATGTATGTTGTTTGTAAGGTTGATGGTTGTTGAATTGTTTGGTTGAATAATGATTGAATCCACTTGAATAGTTCACTTTAAAATAAATATTTAACCTTTTAGATTATATAAGTGAATACAGGTGATGGAAGCAACTGCTACTGCTTTTGGTTCCAAAATAATAAGCGTATATTGCCCGACAAATAGGTACGTTTTCGGATTACGTTTAAAGCGCTATTTTTCCCGTGCTGGGATATAATATTTTGATAATATATGTAATATATTTGTATGTTTTGATATTATATTTTCTCCCGAGCCTCACCGTACAAAGGAGACTCTGCCAAAATTTTCCGTAAATTTTGGACTTATAATTTTGTGAAAATGTTTTCCAGCTTTAATAATCTAAGTATAAAAGAATATAATGATTATAAACAGGTATATTTTATTTAAGAAAATAAATTTAGTAAATTATTGTTTATAAATAATATTTGAAATAAGATGTACTGTTTTATTCTTCCTTCTCCCTTCTTTTTCCTTTTCGGGGACGAAAAGTGTTGAGTGGGGGAGATTGTAACGACCCGTTGAATTTGATAATGTTAAATGAATTAAATTAATATGTTTCTAATCTAATTTAGAATAAAATAAAGGTCTTAAGATTGTATTTGATAAAATGTAGTAATTTGTTATAGTAATTGGAATTTAATGTAACAATTTAATAGTTACATGGAAATAGATTTGAACTATGTAAATTTGCACACCTTGTTATAAGTTAAATATAAGAAACCAATATAAATGTGAATCAGTGAATATTAATAAAAATATTTACTAGAATGGAATTCATTTAATATAAAATAAATAGTGGAGATTGTACATTTGGTTGTAATAATAAATAGTGACTAAATAAAAGTGTCCGTTGGAATAAATCAATGCAATAAGTGTGATAAGTAATTTTATTGAATGTTGTCTCTAATAAATGTACTTGATTTGGTAATTTAGATATTTATACGTAAAGTATATATATATAAAGATATATTGATTCCAATAGAATTAATTGGAAATCTAATATTAAATATAATGTTGGTAGCAATTGAAATTTACTGTTTTGCAAAATAAATAAGAAATCAAGTCAAATGTGAATTATACCGTAAAGGATTAATTCATTTAAACAGTAGGATTGTAAATAAATAAACTTTCTACGTAGGTTGCAATTGGACAATTTAGGTAGTTTAATGGAAAAGCAATTGGAATTAATTACCATAAATTGTGTAGTTAGGGTAGTTTTGATTTGTCACTTAAGATGGAGGATTTTTATAAAACGTAATAAATGCAGTTTAAATTAAGGCATTGACGTTTGGGTATTTAAGAAGTGATAAACTAAAATTTATTTATTTATTTGAAAATTTGAAATCCAATTTGTGGATTTATTGCAAATAAGTGAAATTTGTGTTTAACCATTACATCGATAGGAATAAATTAAATTTAAGGTTATATTAATAAAATTTGGACTAGAGAAATGATATGAATCGGTTTTAGAAGCCTTAAATATAAAATGGAAAGTAGACGAGATTTCATGTTACAACCATTTTAAAAAAATCCTGATGTATGTAGAAATATTAATGAAATATAACGTAAACCAATGTTGAATCAAAAGAATAGAGTCAACACTTATTTATTCATTTAATGTGATATAACTACAAGTATGATTTATTGCAAATTACATGGAAATCTAATATATAGGACATTACCTAAAAAGGAAGAGTAGATAAAATTTATGATAAACATATTTGTATATGAAGGTTATTGATTTAAGGAGAAATTGGGCAAGTTTTATGTATTTGGGTTAAGTGCAACCTTTAATAGATAAATTTAGTGCAATTAAAAGAAATTGACATTCAATATTTCGATAACTTAAAATTTGATGGGATAAGAACATTTGGGTAATGAAGGGATGACAAATATTAGCTATGATTATAGAAGTAATTAAATAGATAATGGGAAGATTAAAATCAGGTTCTAAGCAATAATTATTAAATAACAGGATTTATTAAATTTAACGTTTAATACTACGTTACTGAAATTTAAAATGGACTTTAAGAATAATATTTTGAATCATGAACCAAAGTATGTGGCATCCCTATTTGGACAAAGAATGAGAATATAAAAGTTAAAATCTAATATATGGGGTTTTGAGCATTTAATTTTATAATTCTTAAATATAGGAAAGTGCAGAAATTTACACTGCAAATTGATATACTTATAATTTTAATTCACATCCAAACTTGTTAAATCATTTGAAATTGATTAAATTATATAAGTAATAAAATTTGGACAATTTTAGAATATAATATAAAATTTGGATTTTTGTAATTTATTTTAATTTAATTAATGAATATAAAAATAGCCATTTTTGTCACGGACTCGGATTTCGACGAAACCGGTTTCATCGGATCCGTATCGGTGAATTATTATAGGGTTTCAAGTTTGGGATCGATCGGACCTGTCGTTTGATCGTACGGACGCGAAACGCCTTGAAATCGATTTAATTAAAATCAATTTGAAATCAATTTGGAAATTTTGTTTTCAGCATAACTTCTTCATACGATCAAATTTGGACGTGAAACTTTTTCCATCGCGTTCAGGATATTTTAAATTACCTATCTGGATATATGGGTTTGATAAATTTCGTTCCGTGGTCAGAACGGGCTTTTTGGGCCAACTACCGTTTAGCGCGTTCGTTATCCGTACCCACCTAGCCTTCTTCTATTTGTCTATATATATGCGATCATAAACCCTAGCCTCCTTCCTATTGTCATTTGGCTGTACGTACATTTTTCTTCATCTCCTTCTCAACTCCTCATTCTAATGGCAGAAAAAAAACCTAATACTCAAATTCCAAAAAAAAAAAATTCAATTTCAAAAAAAAAAAAAAAAAATTGCGGATCTGCAGCAGCTTTTGGTCGCGCTTCGGGTTTCAGGGGAGAAAACCCTAGAGCAACTTCGGGTCAGGAAGAAAATGACTCGGGTCGCTCCGGGTCGTTTTGGCGAAAACTCCAAGCAATCACCGAGGAATTGAGGCGGCGCACCGAAGTCGACCCAGGACCAGAATTTTTCATTTTTCAAATTTTCATAACTTTTGCATACGAGCTCGGATTCGTGCGCGGTTTGTTTTGATGGGATCGTATCGGAATTTCTGACATTTTGGCACTAGTTTGGATGAATTTGGAGACTATCCAATTTTTGGGTTTAAATTGAATTTGAATTTGATTTAAATACCAAAGGTGAGTGTTTTAACCCACTCACAACTACTAGAAGCTTTTATGTTTGTTAAATTAATTTTAGAAATGAATAGAAATTTATTTATGAGTATTTGGCATGTTTATTTCACTTATATTTGTTGAATTGCATTTATTAAATTTAACTGTTAATTTAATTTATTTATTGCGTATTAATTGATAGTTAGAATTTATTTGTTTGCTTATAAACTGCTAGTTAACAGTTATATAGATTATTACTGAATATAAACTGTTAGATTAATAGTTGTTAAATTTAATCTGAATAAAATTGTCAGTTATTACCTGTTATATATTATCAAATATAAATTGTTATTGATTGATATTGCTTGATGATTGTGATTGGATGATGGGTGATGTTGATGGATGTTTTATTGTATATCATTAAATTGCAAATTATCATGCATATTTCCTTTCATTCGGGATTGTGGTTTGAAATGATATACAACCGCAAAATTTTATATCTTTTAAATTGCGGATTGAAATGATAAATATCCGTATCACTTGACCATAGGATAGAAAATTATATACAGGCACCGCGGTCTATATATAACTATTTTAATGTGATTTCTATGGTTTGGATGGAATACGGTTTATAATAATCTTAAATTTTATATTGTATAAATATTATTCTTCCATATATATACATATGAAGTTGAAAATTTTGAAATTAAAAGGTGTATAAATCTCTTTATTAAAAATGGAAAAAAAATTAAGAAAATGGAGTTTGATAATTTATATCATATGTTTAAATGTTAAGTTTGGAAATTTTAAGATATGATATTTATAATTGAATTTTTCCCAAGATAAATTGAAACGAATATTCTAGTATAATTTGAATTGAAAAAATATATATATTTTATTACTAGAAATTGGAGTTTTTATTTATTTATGGATTTTATGTGAATATTCAAGACTAATTAATAGAACATTCGATTTGTTGAAAGAATAAAATCCAACTTTAGTTTGAAATATTAATACTCCAAATGGATATACGTATATATATATAAATTGAAGTGGTTTTGGAACTTGAGAGAGATAATACAAATTTTGGGTTAGACTTTAATAAAGAAATGTATTTGTAAAGCCATGAGAACTATTTTCTTTACAAAGTAACATTTAAGTTAAACCTTTTAATTCATATACCGTTGAATATCCAAACCATTCAAGTTTTAAAAGTTATGGTTTTAAATTATGAATTTCGAAATATTATGCTTTGAAAGGATATTTGGCTTTCAGACGTTATAAATTTTAAAGCATTTGGATTTTTGAAAAGGTTTATATTTGGGATAAAGGATATCATATTGTTTTGGGTTTTAAAATGATATCGTATTCATAATTTTAAAATGGAAATGTTTATTCTGGTTTTAAAGTATGAGCTATTTTTAAATGACCGCGGTGTTATAATAACGATGGGTTGGCAAAGAGACCGGGATCGGATATGGACATACTCTCTGTCGATACCGAAAACCACTTTGACTAACCGTGTACGCGGTGGAGATTCCAGAATGAAGTAGGTGGTGGCGACGTTTCCTGTAAGGTAAATACGTGGACCCGACTCCCGTGAGTTGGCATAAGGTGGCTAAAACAGGAGCGATTCTCAGGCCAATGAGGTCATTCCTCTGATCGGACCCTCCTCTTCGATATTATACTTTGACTTGGATTGATTTAGTGGCCACATCTATATTTTGATTTTGGGGAGTTAGTCCGAGGTGGGCGGTAACTGCGGCTACGCGTTTCCACCAGCCTGGATAGCAATTGGTATATCTACCCTGGCATTGCCTAGTCGTGTCGTGTCACCTACCATACCGAGCCTTTACTACGAGTTTCTATTTGTGTCGTACCTATGGAGTATCCTCTGGTAGCCTCCCGATCAGGAGGTATTACGGTACTGTATAGACTATTGGCATTTTACGTGTTAAGGTGGAAAATGTAAAGCCTTAACGCTATTTAAAAGTAAGTTTATTTTATAAATAGACACTATTATAATAGCGCAATATACTACATAGTAAATAGTTTAACGGATCCTTAAGAGATGTAAACCCCGAGCATCTCTTGAGTTACTGTACTCATATTTATTTCTGTAAATTTAACTCACATAAGATCTTTTAGTTCTGACTCGAGTGTTTTGTCTTTTCAAATTCGCTCGGGTCAGTCCGAGCGTTTCAGGATCGAAGATTTTAGCTTTGGAGGACGAAGACGAAGAATCCGTATTATATTATTTATAGTATTGCACCACACTCTAAAATTTCCGCTGCATTGATTGTATTGGTATGTGTACTCTGATATTCATTATAAATATTTTGTAAACAGTTTCATGAACTGTATATTGATTATTATATTTTATCCTTCCGTTGTGAGATTCTATTTTGTTTTATTTCTTCTCTGTTTTTCTTATTTACCCCATAACAATCCGCCCTTGCGTATGCTTTGAATTGGCACGTGTGTCGGTTTTAAAGTGTGCGAAAAGGCGGGATGTTACAGGAGGGACGCCCCGACAACCTAACCGGATCTCTGCCAACACAAGGCTGTGTTACCTCTGTAACTAGGTAATTACTACACGAGTATGCCATCCCCCGGTCGTTTGTGACCTTTATCCGAGGATCCTCAACCATAAAGTATTATAAATTTGCAGCATTAACATAGGTAAAATATCTGGGCTCCATAGCATGATACTACCCTTTTCCAAAAGGAAATGACATACCCTCAGGGGACGCTACTCCCAAATAACATTGTCACATCCTTTCTGTTTCGACTATTTCCGGGTTGTGAGGTCCGACGAAGTCTTGTCCACAAAGCTACACTTTTCACAAAGTCATGCTTTGATCAACAAATGATCAACAACACTTCTATGTCACATTACCAGCTTGGGAATATATCACTAGTAACCATCAACTACATAACCTCTGAGCTCGTATGTCTCAGAGAAGGGTGTTAAGCTAGGAGAATAAATTCTCCGCCACCAACAGAAATGTATTTGATAGAAACCAGCTTTACATCTTAAAGTGTAAAGTCAGACACACATCAATACAGGTCCGTTCTGGGATCGAACGGAACCCAAGGCACTTCAAAAGAAGCCCTTGCAAATCCGGATATTCACTAATCACGTCTGGAATCCACATCACAAAGGGTGATAAAATCTCTATACCGGAGCAACCCGGTGCAGAGACATTCGACAGGTAATCCTTCCGTTTTCGAAAATATCCGGTCTTCAACACCGTCTTCAAATGCAATCTCATTTCGTCGTATCATTATTCGGAATGGGTTTTATGACACAAGGTCCTTTCTCGATTAATCCGAATAATGAGCGCTTATTTTTAAAAATAAGTGTTCATTCAGATTTCAAAAAAATCACAAGAATTTCCACGTTGATCTTCTTAAACAAAAGATCCATCACAATCACAAAGGTTTAATGTGGGTTTCGAATATCCATTTAGAATTCGACTCCCGGTCGCATCGAAATTCTAATGCCATTTAAAGGCCAATTATTCTAATCACCAAGATTTAAATAATTTCCTAATTATTATTTTCAAAATATCTTCGCAAGATATATATTTTTAACACTTCAACCATTTGAAAACAAATTTCAAATCACTTTCCACCTTTCAATCATTTGAAAATAAATTTCAAATTACTTTTCCACATTTCAATATCTTGAAAACAAATTTCAAATCATTTTTTTAATGCGGAAAACATTTCCAAATATTTATTCGTTTCCACTGAAAATCTAACGAGTTCAAATATTTTAAAATAATTTAAAATGCTTATCCAAAATATACTTAGAGATATTTAAAATAAAACTATTTTAAAATACTTGCTCAAATATTAGTTATGAAAAATATTATACTAATATCTCATATAAAAATTCAAGTCCAAAACTAATTTTAAAATAAAATTAGTAGATAGGATATAACTATTTAAATATTCAATTTCTAAAACCAATATCAATTAAATATTTACTCATTACTTCCATAATTAATTAAACAAATCTTTACTTTAAAGATTTACAAAATAACTTAAGAAACTAATTTCTCCAAAATATTCTTTTAAAACCAACTCTAGAACTTTTAATTTATATTTCAAAAGCTATTTTACAAGCATACTCGGCTTTTCAGGGAAAATACGCCTTCCTTTCCAAAATGGATCATTTTTAATAAATCCTTCTGGATTTATTTTAAATTTACATTCCAAATCCGTCAATATCTTTCCACACTTTTAAAAATAACCAAATGTTTATTTTTAAAACAAATTTCCCTTTCCTTTATAAATTCCCATTGTGAATTTAAACTTCTAAATATCCATTGATATACGATTTCAAATCGATTTCCAAATATTCATTTTCAGCACCGAATTAAATTCTGAATTGATTTCCAAATTTATTTTCAAATACCAAATCAATTTCCAAAATTTATTTCTAAAATTTATTTCAACACCAAATTTACTATCTTTTGAAACAAATTCCTTCTTTTATATTTATTCAATTTTCTAAAATTAATTTACTATAAATTTTCTACTAAATTTCAAAAATCAAATTTTATTTATTTCTGGTATCCTACGATACCAAAAATATATTCGGCTAAATTATAGCCTTCAACAATTTCAATCATAAATAGTCACACAGATTATAAATAATCAACACATAATATTGAAACTAATTCAAATATATGAGGAATCCGGTTGGATTCCTCCAACCTGTTTTCCCTGTATCCACAGACGTTAGCACAACAATTAAATACCAATTCCACTTAGAGGTGGAATATCGCGATATATGCGATTTATATAATATCATCTGCTATTATGCGGCACATAAGATCTCATCCTCTATATAATGCGGGAAATCAACAACTCGAAATACATATACAATACCAATTCCACTTCGAGGTGGAATACCGTGGCATATGAGTTTAAATATAATATCATCCGCTATTATGCGACGCATAGGGTCTAAGCTAATATAACGAATAATAAATCAATCATCCAAGCACACAATCAATTTTAAATCCAACTATTCAAAATTTAAATCAGAAAAATATTTGAATGGGTGAGAAGATCTCACCTTTGCTTTTATTTTGCAATCCGTTTCAAATCCAGCTTGATTCTATATGATTTTAGACCTTGTATAACATTCATACAATTTATTAATATTTGAACTAAACGAAAAATAAATTTCCGTTTATTAATTTAATTTTTAAACTAAATTTTTAAACTCATTTTCCTAATTAATAAATCATCCTTAGTGACTTAACTAAATAATCTAATTAAGAAGTTAATTACCTTACTGTACTTTAAACTTAAATGAAATTGTTTCAAATATCTTGCTGTACAATATCTATTTCATTTTCTTTAGTTTTCTTTAACATATCCATATACATAAGTTATTTAAATCCAAGCTGAAACATATACCTTCAGTGTCTCAGTTCAACCGAGATGACCAAATCCTCGATTGATGTCGACGAACACGCTGGCCTTCAACAAAAATCGCATGCCACTCGAGCTTATCACGAACGAGAAACCCACCTGCTACCACTACCTTGAATTCCAATATCACCCCGCAGTAGACCAAGCTTCGCCAGCGACTACCACCTCACGCAAACGAACCCCAACGAAGACCTCGAACCCCACCATGCTATCGACGAAACTCAAGCCAGCCTTGATCACTTCGCGACCTAGCAGCGACTCGCGAACACCCAAAATCGATGACGCCGGCCTCGCGCATCTCCCTTTCACCACAAATCGCACGCAACCCCCGAACATCACGACCTCCTCTATTCTCGAGTGCGACGCTGCCATGGATACACGCACGCGATCCTTGCCTCCCTTCGATTCAATTTCGAATGAGTATATTATTTATTTATTTTATTTTTTAAACTGAGGCGGAAATTAAATTGAGGAAAGGGAAAAAGAGGGAACTTGTGAATTTCTCGTCCATGATTTTTAAAGAGGAACGAGGCACGATCTGATTGAAAAGAAAGAGAGCAAGGGTAGCATGTTAGAATGAGTATAACTTGGCATACTGGAGAAGGAATAAAAAATAGTTGACAGGTCCAAACACATTTATCTTGCTTAAATTATAAATCGTCTCGAAAACGAAGCCAAAAATCTCGATCTCCTTTCGAGGCATGCCGCTAGGCGTTTATAATGTTAAACTCATATTCTGAACGCAATGGAAAAGGTTTCGAGTCCTAATTCGATCGTATGGAGGAGATAATTTTTTTGAGCCCAGTTATAAAATTGAATTTTCGATTAAATTTCGGCACGTTTACTAACTGTAAGATCACACAATCACTTCAAACACTACGAAAATTGAAATTCGATAATAATACACTATTATGGGTCCAATGGAACTAGTTTTCAAAATCCGAGACTGTGCCTCGGAAGGCTATTTTTAAATATCGATTTAAATCATATGATTTCAAAACAGAATAAAGTGTTTCCAAATTAAATTCTGAAGCTTCCATTAACCTCAGTATTATCAATATAAATTTTCTAAGCCATCAAATTATTTTTATCAAGCTAAAATTGAAAATTCAAATTTTTACCCATCATTAATAAATCAAATTCAATAATTTAATTGCCAAATTCATATTTATATTCAAAATTCAAGTTAAACTAACCTCCAAATATTTAAAATCAATTAAATATTTCGATTTCAAATGTTCAAAATTCTGGATCGTCACATCCTTCCCCCTTAAAAGAATTTCGTTCCGGAATTACTAGTTAAGAAAAATGATCCTTAACCCGTTAACCCATTTTTCCAAAACTAAACTGTTTTATCAACTTGCCCAAAACAAATCTTTTTATCAAAGATCCATTATCATTTCAACTAGCTTTGCAAAATCTTCACAGTTTCCAAACAACATTGTTTTCCTAACAATTCAAATTTAAATTTAAATTTCAAATTTCTCAAAAAATTTCTAACTCCCTAAATTTTCAAAAAATTTCGCCAGCATCTCCTTTGCGCGGCTAGCTCGGTACGACTACAAAAATTGCACCACGGCCCCCAAGTTTCAAAAGAAAACAAAAGGCCAAGTGGCTTGACAAGACAATCATCAAATTTCATACTGAAATTTAAAATACATATCTTTTTTGTCGAGCAATTCAAATTTATCTTCAAAATCCCAATTCCAATTTTTCTTTTTCCTATAACATACCTGTATATTCTACCATCCATAATATTCAATTACAACATTCATATATCATTTTGCATATTTCATTACAAAATTTTCGATATATACTTCTTATATTTGTTTTTAATTCATCACTTTGGTTTATATTTACTTATATTAAAATGGATTTCCAATTCTGTATGAATTCCATTTACTTTCATTTATAAATTTAGATTCAATTCATTTCAAATCATATTTTCTTGTCATTCCTTGGTTTCATTTAGTTCAACTTAACAAATTTTCATTTATTTACAAATTCGAAATGAATTTCAACATTCAATTTCTCTTTCATTTACCTGCAATTGTACATTTATTTATTCATCCAAAATTTTATTTCCCACCTTATAAAATTTTATTCCAAACATTTAGTTTATAAGACTTCTCAAATTCACCTTTATCCAAATTAACTCAAGTTAATTTCAGTTTAATCTGAATTTTCTAAGTTTTCAAACTTATTATTCCATAACTATTTTTTTATAAGATTCCAGAATCTTTTCAACATTTCAAAAATCATTTTTATGAAATCAATTCAAATTATCTTTTGAATTTCTAAAACCAAACCCAGTTTTTCAAACAACTTTTCGTTTAAATAATTTGACAGCAATTCCTCTTTTGGAAACTCGAAAATGAACACCGGTGATGTCGCGATCATCATCGGAATTATTTTCCAGCGACCGAAAAGAGTTTAGAGCTTTTATCCCTCCAAAAACATTTTTCCAAACCTTTGAAAATTATTTTCAAACCAAAAGGGATTTTAACCTTTTTCAAATTTCAAAATTTTCAAATCTTTTCAAAAACATTTCCAAATATTCCTCTAGAATTCCATTTCAAATTTATAAATCACATTTGCAATTTATATTCTCAAATTCCATTTGTATGTGAATTTATTTCTTAACTTTGGAGTTACGATTTCAATTTCCTATTCAAATGATAATAATATTATCACTTCCTAACTATCAAGCAAACATATCCTATAATAATTTACCAAGATTATTTCCTTTATCTACGAAAATAGTTTTGGGTAAAATTATTTCATTCACCCTATTTTAAAACAATATCGTGCCAAATTGTTTTGTACGAGTGTTTAAAGATCCCTATCGATAGAGGTTTACAGACTATATCGACCAGAATCCATATACCACTCAACAAACCAATCATCACAATATAAAATATATTTTTTATATTTACTAACAAATACGCGCTCATATCTATTACTACACTCAAACTCATTCTAGAGTACTGCTGACTATATCTCTAATGAGTAACACCCAATAGAGCTAAGGTTGTCGCTTAACCAAATGCTCTGATACCACTGTAAAGGCCCGCGAATTCGTACCCTTTTTGAGCTGGCAAAATCCACAACAATTCAGCCCAAAGTGGAACAAATGTACGAGTCTTCGGGTTTAAAGAAAAAGAGGTAGAAGAAGAAGAAAACAAAACAAAAACAGAATCTCGCATATCACAGCGGAACAAATATAATAGATAAATTCATATCTTTAAAACAAAGAACTATATCAGTTATTACATTACATTATCAGAGTGTAACAACAACAAAACAACGGAAAAGAATATAACATATACTAGTGATACGCTTCGCCACGCATCTTGCTCCAGATCTCCACAGCAACTTCTTTTCTGATTTTGCTCCTGAATAATGATAACCTGACTCTAGGCTTTCCATGTGGAAAATTATGGGCACCCAGATCCACAATGCGTTTTGGAAAATGAAACTACCATAAGGCCTCCCGGCACACACACAATGCAATTGCAGACTTGGGGGAGATTTCTCCTTATGATAGTCAAACATGCTTGATATGCAAAATCTTTTTGATATTATTATTAGTGCGTCGTGTAGAAAACCATTTCAAAAGTATAATATTAATCTTAGCTACCATTGTACTATGCCTACTATAGCTGCCATGTTAAATGGCAGGTTCTACAACTAAAACTGTACTGGGTTCGTATTGGGAATTGGATTTCCAACAAATGGTCAGGCTAAGGAACTTCCTATGGCACATGGGTACACCACTGGAGGGACACCCCGAGAACCTAACCAGATCTCTGGCAACACAAGGTCAGGTTACCTCTGTAACTAGGTAACTGCTACACGAGTATGCCATCCCCCGGTCGTTTGCGACCTTTATCCGAGGATCCTCAACTACAAAGCAACAACCATAAAGTATAATAAATTTGCAGCATCAACATAGGTAAAATATTTGGGCTCCATACCATGATACTATCCTTTTCCAGAAGGAAATGACATAACCTTAGGGGGCGCTACCCCCAAATAACCTTGCCACATCCTTCCTGTTTCGACCATTTCCGGGTTGTGAGGTCCGACGAAGTCTCGTCCACAAAGATACACTTTTCACAAAGTCATGCTTTGATCAACAAATGATCAGCAGCACTTCGTATGCCACATTACCAGTTTGGGAATATATCACTAGTAACCATCAACTACATAAACTCTGAGCTCGTATGTCTCAAAGAAGGGTGTTAAGCTAGGAGAATAAATTCTCTGCCACCAACAGAAATGTATTTGATAGAAACCAGCTTTACATCTCAAAGTGTAACGTCAGACACACATCCATACAAGTCCGTTCCGGGATCGAACGGAACCGAAGGCACTTCAAAAGAAGCCATTGCAAATCCGGATATTCACTAATCACGTCCGGAATCCCCATCACAAAGGGTGATAAAATCTCTATAACGGAGCAACCCGGTGCAGAGACATTCGACAGGTAATCCTTTCGTTTTCGAAAATATCCGGTCTTCAACACCGTCTTCAAATGCAATCCCATTTCGTCGTATCATTATTCAGAATGGGTTTTATGACACAAAGTCCTCTCCCGGCTAATCCGAATAATGAGCGCTTATTTTTAAAAAAAAGTGTTCATTCAGATTTCAAACAAATCACAACAATTTCCATGTTGATCTTCCCAAACAAAAGATCCATCACAATCATAAAGGTTCGATGTGGGTTTCGAATATCCATTTGGAATTCGTCTCCCGGTCGCATCGAAATTCTAATGCCATTTAAAGGCCAGTATTTATAGTTGGTTATTTAACTATCAATAAATATTCACAACAATCACCAAGATTTAAATAATTTCTCAATTATTATTTTCGAAATATCTTCGCAAGATATATGTTTTTAACACTTCAACCATTTGAAAACAAATTTCAAATCACTTTCCACATTTCAATCCTTTGAAAACAAATTTCAAATTACTTTTAAACATTTCAATACCTTGAAAACAAATTTCAAATCATTTTTTTATGCAGAAAAAATTTCCAAATATTTATTCGTTTCCATTGAAAATCTGCCGAGCTCAAATATTTTCAAATAATTTAAAATGCTTATCCAAAATATACTTAGAGATATTTAAAGTAAAACTACTTTAAAATACTTGCTTAAATATTAGTTATGAAAAAGATTATACTAATATCTCATATAAAAATTCAAGTCGAAAACTAATTTTAGAATTAAGTTAGTAGATAGGATATAACTATTTAAATATTCAATTTCTAAAACCAATATCAATTAAATCTTTACTCATTACTACCATAATTAATTAAATAAATCTTTACTTTAAAGATTTACAAAATAACTTAAGAAACTAATTTCTCCAAAATATTCTTTTAAAACCAACTCTAGAACTTTTAATTTATATTTCAAAATCTATTTTACAAACATACTCGGTTTTTCAGGAAAAATACGCCTTCCTTTTCAAAATGGATCATTTTTAATAAATCCTTCTGGATTTATTTTAAATTTACATTGCAAATCCGTGAATTCCTTTCCACACTTTTAAAATAACCAAATGTTTATTCTTAAAACAAATTTCCCTTTCCTTTATAAATTCTCATTGTGAATTTAAACTTCTAAACATCCATTGATATACGATTTCAAATCGATTTCCAAATACTCATTTTCAGCACCGAATTAAATTCTAAATTGATTTCCAAATTTATTTTCAAATACCAAATCGATTTCCAAAATTGATTTCTAAATTTGTTTCAACACCCAATTTATTATCTTTTGAAACAAATTCCTTCTTTTAAATTTATTCAATTTTCTAAAATTAATTTACTATAAATTTTCTACTAAATTTCAAAAATCAAATTTTATTTATTTCTGGTATCCTACGATATCAAAAATATATTCGGCTAAATTATAGCCTTCAACAATTTCAATCACAATTAGTCACACACAGATTATAAATAATGAACACACAATATTGAAACTAATTCAAATATTTGAGGAATCCAGTTGGATCCCTCCAACCTGTTTTCCCTGCATCCACAGACGTTAGCACAACAATTAAATACCAATTCCACTACGAGGTGGAATATCACGGTACATGGGATTTATATAATATCATCCGCTATTATGCGGCGCATAGGGTCTCATCCGCTATATAATGCGGGAAATCAACAACTCCAAATACATATATAGTACCAATTCCACTTCGAGGTGGAATATCGCGGTATATGGGTTTAAATATAATATCATCCGCTATTATGCGGCGCATAGGGTCTAAACTAATATAATGAATAATACATCAATCATCCAAGCACACAATCAGTTTTAAATCCAACTATTCAAAATTTAAATTAGGAAAATATTTGATTGAGTGAGAAGATCTCACCTTTTCTTTTATTTGCAATCCGTTTCAAATCCAGGTTGATTCTCTATGATTTTAGACCTTGTATAACATTCATACAATTTATTAATATTTGAACTAAACGAAAAATAAATTTCCGTTTATTAATTTAATTTTTAAACTAAATTTTTAAACCCATTTTCCTAATTAATAAATCATCCTTAGTGACTTAACTAAATAATCTAATTAACAAGTTAATTACCTTATTGTACTTTAAACTTAAACGAAATTGTTTCAAATATCTTGCTGTACAATATCTATTTCATTTTCTTTAGTTTTCTTTAACATATCCATATACATAAGTTATTTAAATCCAAGCTGAAACATATACCTTTAGTATCTCAGTTCAACCGAGATGACCAAATCCTCGATTGATGTCGACGAACACGCTGGCCTTCAACAAAAATCGCATGCCACCCGAGCTTATCATGAACGAGATACCCACCTGCTACCACGACCTTGAATTCCAATATCACCCCGAAGTCGACCAAGCTTCGCCAGCGACCTGCCACCTCATGCAAAGGAACCCCAACGAAGACGTCGAACCCCACCATGCTATCGATAAAACCCTAGCCAGCCTTGATCACTTCGCGACCTAGCAGCGACTCGCGAACACCCAAATCAATGACGCCGACCTCGCGCATCTCCCTTTCACCGCAAATCACATGCAACCCACGAACATCGCAACCTCCTCTATTCTCGAGTGCGACACTGCCATGGATACACGCACATGATCCTTGCCTCCCTCTGATTCGATTTCGAATGAGTATATTATTTATTTATTTATTTTTAAATTGAGGCGGAAATTAAATTGAGGAAAGGGAAAAAGAGGGAGCTTGTGAATTTCTCGGCCATGATTTTTAAAGAGGAACGAGGCACGATCTGATTGAAAAGAAAGAGAGGAAAGGTAGCGTGTTAGAATGAGTATAAGTTGGCGTACTGGAGAAGGAATAAAAATAGTTCTTGGAGAGTCATGTGTTGGAGTAGATAGTTCTCGTGCATTGGATGCCACAAGGCATTGGCATCTGAGGTTGGGTCATATTTTAGAGAAGGGCTTAGAGTTGCTTCGAAGAGGGAAGATGATCAAAGGAGAAAGGTTCGACAAGATGGACTTTTGTTTGGAGTATGTGATAGGCAAGCAAACTAAAGTATCTTTTGGTGTTGGACTCCATAGATCGAGGCGAGTACTTGAGTACATGCATACAGATGTCTGAGGACCAGTTGCTACTCCTTCTCTTGGAGGAGAAAAGTACTTTATTTCGTTCATTGATGATTTTTCTCGCAAGGTATAGGTGTATGTGATGAAGGATAGATTAGTGAGTTTTGAGAAGTTCAAAGACTGGAAAGCGCTTGTTGAGAACCAATCTGGTTCTAGGTTGAAGGTGCTGAGATCTGATAATGACGGTGAATTTGTCTCTAGGGAGTTCCACAGTTTTTGTAGACGGCATGCATTTAGAGACATTTCAATACACCCGACGATCCGCAGTCCAATGGGGTTGCAGAAAGGATGAACATGATTCTACTGAAGAAGGCTCGTTACCTGAGATTAACGTCGGGCTTGTCTAGAGGGCTTGTCTAGAGGCTTTTGGGCTGAGGCATTATCAACTGCGGCGCATATCATAAATCGAATTCCATACTCAGCCATAGATGGAAAGATTCCAGAGGAGAAGTGGAGGGGTAAAGCGGTGTATCTTCGTTTCTTCCAAATTTCTGGTTGTCCTGTGTGGGTTCACCATACAGGTGATGACAAGTTGGAGGCTAGATCATACATGGGCATACTAATGGGATACACTGATGGTAAATTTGAAACACTAATGATCGGAAGATTGTTCATTCTAGACATGTTACTTTTGATGAGTCTACTAAGTTCAATCTGAAGGAGAAGCTACCTACCACATCAGAAGATTCAGATTAGCCTAAGGAGATGGAAGAAGTTCGCATGTTCTAGTCAAATAGTAGAGTTGTTGTTGATGCTATCGAGGAAAATATAGTTGATGAAACATCATAGAATAGTCCACAGGTACCTTCTAGTAGTGCTGGTGATGTACATGAATCTAGAGGAAGTTTAGGTGAAGTAGTACCTACCCGGGTCAGTCGTAGGACTATTAGGCCGCCCGAAAGGTATGGTGATTGGTAGTTTGTGAACCTTAGCCTTGGTGATCAGTTTGACTATGCCCTACATGAGGTTCATAAGGAGCCGCTTGACCTTGATGAAGCTTTGAAGTCATGTGGCAGTTCGAAAAGGATGTGCACTATGGAAGAGGAGTTAGAGTCGTTGAAGAAGAACAATACTTGGGATTTGGTATCACCTCCTCAAGGAAGCCGAGCCATTGGTTGCAAGGGATTGGAGCTAGACTAGTTGTTAAAGGGTTTTCACAAAGAAAGGGATTGGAGTATGATGAGATATTCTCTCCGGTAGTGAGGTACACGTCCATCCACATTTTGCTCGCTATTGGCGTAGCTCATGACTTGGAGCTGGAGAAACTGGATGTGAAAACCACTTTCTTGCACGGAGACTTGGATGAGATCATATACATGAAGTAAGCAGAAGGATTTGTTGTAGATGGGAAAGAAAATTGGTTTTGCAAATTGAAGAAGGCTTTGTATGAACTTAAGCAGTCGCCTAGACAATGATACAAGAGGTTTGACTCTTTTATGTTTTCACTTAGTTTTGATCATAGATCAAAGATGTTTGTGTGTACTTCAAGCATTCAAAGAATGGTAGATGGGTGTACCTATTCTTGTACGTGGATGACATGTTAATTGCTTCCAAGGATAAGGCTAAAACCGATAGTTTAAAGCGAAAGCTAAAAGCGAAATTCGAAATGAAGGACCTTGGAGAAAAAAAGAATTTTTGGGTATGGAAATACAAAGGAATAGAAAGCTAGGACTTTTGAGCCTCACTCAAAAGGAGTACATTCGAAAGGTGCTTGCTCGGTTTAGCATGGAAGGGGAAAATGTAATTAGCAACCCGTGCCTTTGCACATATAGCTTTCTAGTATAGGCTCTTTGATCTCGAAAAAGGACAAGACTTATATAATGAAGGTCTCATATGCAAGTGCAGTTGACAGCTTGATGTTTTCCATGGTCTGCACTAGGCCTGACATGCACAGGCGGTTGGATTGGTGAGTAGATTCATGGCAAATTCAGAAAAGACGCATTGGGAATTAGTGAAGTGTATCTTCGGATACCTTAGAGGAACTTCAAACCATGGATTTTTCTTTGGCGGTAGAGGAAGCGATTTCAGCTTGGTTGGATTTTATGATTCCGACTATGCCGATGATAGAGATTGAAGAAAGTCAACATCCGGATATATGTTCACCATTGGTGGGACAATGATCATTTGGAGAGCGAGGTTGTACACGTTGTGACTTTGTCTACTACAGAGGCAGAGCTTACAGCTGCGGTTGAAGTAGCTAAGGAGGCGCTTTATTTGAGGCGATTGCTATGTGATTTGGGCTTCGTATATAAAGGCGTGGATGTGTACTATGACAGTTAGAGTGCAATTCACTTAGCTGAAAATCTGGCATTCAGCTCAAGGACGAAGCATATTGAGGTAAGAGAGTCGTTCCTTGTCTCGATGATGAAGAGAAGCTAGTTCATCTTCAAAAAGTTCACACGAAGGAGAATGTGGAAGACATGTTTACCAAGTCGTTTCCTGTTACTAAGTTCGAGCCTTACACGGACTTGATTCGCTTAATGAAGTGCTAGGTGCCACGGGGTTGCACGGGAGGAGAGTTGAGATGGTTCATGGAGACGTTTGTTTTTATGATGGAGATTGATAGGTTCTACACGAACTGGGTACTTCGAACACTTTGTTGTCGGACGGTGGCCTTGCCGGAGTTTGTTGAAAGAGTGTAATGGTTGATGGCATTGTCGTAGCTCATTGGGTAAATATCCATTGCTTAAAGCATGAAGGTGTAAATGGAGTTGGATGACTTGTATGGAATTTGGTATTAAGGTGGATATTTTTGGAATTTTATACCTAATTAATCGATCAGAGAAGCTTGAAG
Source organism: Allium cepa (assembly GCA_030765085.1). NCBI lineage: Eukaryota > Viridiplantae > Streptophyta > Magnoliopsida > Asparagales > Amaryllidaceae > Allium > Allium cepa. Next base: position 735,142,767 of record CM060938.1, on the reverse strand, counting down.
TCTCGGAAGCAAAGGCAAAGACAGAGAAGGAAGAGCAAAGCCAAACTCTAATTTCGTTCGAAGAAGGATTCCTTCGTCCGGTGTTGCTGAGATGGGGATTACCGAACCAAAATTATGGTTCGATGTTGTTGTGCTGCTGCCGCTCCATTTGCAGTGGTGATGAGGAGGCCCAACGAGTAATCTCGTCCGGTGATTTTTGGTTAGGGAGTTTGTTTAGAGCGGAAGTAAATACAGAACCAGAAAGCTCGTTTGGTAGCTGATACCACTCTAACGCTATGCCGCTCCAAATAGAAGTGCTAGTGCCGAACTAGAAGATGCTGCTTCAAATTGTTGTATGCCGAACCAAATTGTACCGGATCAGATATTTGGTTCGGTGGTGGAGGATGTTGGTTGGAAGGTATGGGCATGGAAGTTTTCTCGTTCGGTGAAGAGGTAAAGTGTTTGGTGCGGTGATTTGGGGAGGACCGAATGGAATATTTCGTTCTTTGATTTGAGAATGCCGGTCCAGATTAGGTTTTGCCGAACCAATGTGATGCCGAACGAAATATCTCGTTCGATATTTGGGCTTGCCGGTCCAAACTGAAGTGGAGATGCCAGTCTAAAATTGAAGTGGTGCTCCAGATGAGTGCCGGTCTAGTTTTCTTGTTCGGGCATTGAGTGTCGGACCAGATGCAAATGCCGAACCAGATGAACACCGAACCAAGTTGACTAAATCAAAGTGATGCCCAACCAAACCCCAGTGGTGCTATATAGCAGACACCCCTTTTCATATCTTCACTCTATAAATAGTGGAGCTTCTGGACAACAATGACAGTCATTCCAGAGAGCTAAAACTCTGCAGAATTTTGTTTGTATTGTTAATTCTTCTTATTTATAGGCTCCAAAAGTGAATTAATCTTGTAACTCTAATCTTTCAGTAATTAATAAAATCTCTTCTCTCCAAGTGGACGTATACTGCCTCGCGGTAGTGGAATCACTATAAATATTGGTGTTATTTATTTTTCTGCATTGCATTGATTTGTGACTGTCTGTTCTGGTGTTTATCTCCGTTTGTTTCGTCTCATTACAATCACGATCCAATTATTTTATGCCGCATTGGGTTTTTTATTCTCTTAAATTGATTATTTGAAGGGATTTTCCCCAACAGTAAGATCAAATTTTGACAAGTTGGGGCCGAAATCAGTGTCACAACAGTCTACTAGCAACCTAGATAGGCATTCCAACTACTATGATTAATTTATGTCTATGACTAACCAGTTAGATATATTTCTGAGTAACGAGATGATTTGAGGATGTGTCGAGATGAGACATGAATAAGCATACAAGTAGGGGAACAGCCCGGGAAACCTACTGGATTGGCCTACTTCTTAGAGGTAATTAGTGGAGATTACTGGTGATCATATCCTACCCTTGCACTTTTATATACTTGCATGTGCGCTTATTGAGCCGTGAGCATGTTAGAAGAGTGCCGACATTAGGCATTTGAAACATGAATGTGTAGATTGGAAACACCTAGAATTTAAAAGTGTACTTCTGTATTTTCAAAATGCTTAATTGTAATTTTTCATCATCTGAAAACTTAGCTTACTTTTGTAGTAAGTTCTTATGTGAATATCTCACTGAAATCCATTTTATACCGGCTTATATATAAAATTTGTTATTATGTAAATTTGAACACTTTCAATGGCCGCATAATTTTTGCATGCAACTCCTTCATCACTCTTATTATCTTATTCAGTCTAGTCCTCTTCTTCTTAGTTGAATTTTCTTGTCAAAAATCGTTCTCTTCAAATACTCACTAAATCCAAGATATTCATTTAGTTTCTCTCCTGGGTAGCAGGAACCCGGGATCTTTGAATTGAATAAACCTCTACATGTCATATATGTGTGATTCACTTTCTAGATTTCACATATAACTCCAAATCAGATATGGTAGAAAGAAGACGGGAGCCAAGGTGAAAATGTTCCAATCTACTAATGCTATGAAGAGTGTTTGATCAACAATACAAGTGATTATCGTCAAGGATCAAAGATTAATATTCACTCAAGTTTTAAGCTCTTGGACATATTACATCATAATCATCCAAATATAAAAAGTTTATACAATACTTGTGTCATCTGATCATCGAAACTACAACAGATTCCCTAGACACGAGCTGAATCATATTAAGATCTCAGAATTAGAATGCGAAATGACTGCACCATAATATGACGCTGCATCACGTCATTAGGGAGTAACCATGTGCTTAGATGTTATGAAGACCGAAGGTATCAATATATTAAGAAAAGGTGCACGGTGCATGTGACAAATGTCAGAAAATGGTGCACTGTGCATCAAGGGCTGCCATACCCAACAATCACTATGTAATTTATTGTTACAAATATGAATATGATTGATTACAAAATGCGCTAGGCAAGCCACTTGTTAGAAGTTGGTTGAGAGAAATCTTTTACCATATTATATGACTAGTGTGTAACCCGTGCGTTGCACACGATAATGTTGTTAAAAAATAATCTTTAAAATTAATTATTGTTGAAAATTGAACTTTTTTAAAGTAGTGTATGATAAAGTTATTGAAATAAAGGAATTTATAATTCAAAATGACATATAATGCTCAGATGTAAGATAGATGGTTGCTAACCACATATTCATATCGCAATTATTATCCTAACTCAGTAATAGCAAACACGATATACATACATATGTGTGTCTATGTATATAGTTTGTTACTATATATGTGAATAGTTGATGCTACGTGATATGCGTAGTTTATATATATAGATGAAAAAAATGAATTTTCCCTTTTTCTTAATATGAATATTGTATATATATTTTTAAGGATTTATAACGAAATAATGAATGTTACAGAATTAAATATATTTAAATATTTTGAATCAATGATCAACTTAACTAATTAAATATATGGAGTTTCATGTTAGAAAGTAAGGAAAAAATGAGAAGAGCTTTTTATGTAATTGTAGTTGAGAAAAATATCTTATAATAAACTTATCTGCACATGAACTTTTATTTATTATTTGAGATTTCAATTAGTAAATTTTTTTAAACTTTGTAGGTAATCATAAATTTCACATTGTTATGAGAGTGTCATGTTTACAACTTTAGTCTTTGCAAAAAAAGTAATAATAATAATTCTGTAGCGCTAGTTTGAGTTATGCGTTGGGTAAGTTTTAATATCATGTTGAAAATGTGAATGTCTCCATAACCTAATTTTTATTAGAGCAATCCATGCTTCCACACCCATGTTGTGAAATATAAATTTATCCTTCAAAAGTTGTAAAAAATGAAATTTTGTAATGCAATGTATGATATTTTTTGAGATAAATGAATTATAAATTAAAATATATATTATTGCTCATGTTTACATTTTACGTTATGTGATTCATATATCTTTATATACGAATGAAAATAATAATTTTATCGTTGCTTATATATATGAATGTTGTATATACACTTAATTGGTACATTTTAAGATTTATTAGATGAATTAATAAATATTAGTTAATTTAATTTATTCGAATGGTTTAACATAAATATCACATAATTAGTCAAATACATGGATATGAGTACAAAATTTTAGGAGAGAATTGAGAAGGTTTTGTAAGTAGTCATGGAAATTTAAAATATAGGTGTTCAAAGCTAAAAATATAATTTTTCACTTTAATGCATGATAACTTCATTGATATAAACCAATTATAAAATAAATTAGTTATTATTGTTGGTGTATATAATTTATGCTATGTGATTTACATATCATTTTATTCAAATGAAATTTTGTTTTATCGATTTGTTGATGTTAGTATGGTATACTATTGAAATTGTTCATATTTTATGATTTACATGACGTATCGAATATTCATTAGCTGAGTTTATTAAATTGTTTAAATTTTGAATTATGTAATTAATTTAAATGTATGCACTTAATTGTAAAAATCAGAAGAGAATTAAGAAGGCATCTGTGAATAATTATAGAAAATTTTAAAAGTATGTATTTGATTATAATTTGGCATTAGAATTTATTAGAATAAAAATGATAAATTAAAAGTTAAAAGTAAAATATCTAAAGAGAGAATTAAGGAGAGCAGAGAAAGCTCCTACAATTAATAAGAGAGCTTGAATTTCTTCTACTTTACTATTATTTAATAGATTGGCTAAAGAAAAAACGAAGAGCAACATGTTATGAAAATCTACCTCTATATTTAAATTTTTTTTAGCTTCCTTTCGTTATTGTCTTCATCTTCTACTTAAAATAGCAAAGATTGTGTCAGTTTCCATCACTTTGATGCTTTCATCCATCTTACCTCATCGTTCAAACAATAGAACCAAAAAACATAAGATCGAAATCGAGTTGTCGATGAGGTTATCTCACAACTTAAAGAAGAATCCACCCAAAATTCCACCGTCATTGAATATGTGAGACCCTGATCTTTGCAAAATTTGGCACCCCCACACATCAATCTCCAAGCTCCAAGCTGTTATGAAAATAGTAGCGCTTTGCGAAAGCTTTTATCAATGGATATCTGTCACCCAAATCACAAAGAGATAACTTGGATTGAAAACAAGACGAAATTGAAATCAAAACGCAATAACACAAAATATTCCACCCAACCACCCACTTTATTGATTCACCAAAATTTTATTTACAATTAATAGAACAAAGCTAAAATAAATAAAATACCATTGAATCAATAACCAAATTGAGAAAGGGAGCAAATATCTATATAGCTAAAATTATTGGAGAAAAACAACAAAGATGAAGAAGAGAAAATTAGAGAATAGATTTTCCACGACACTTTTACCCTCTCTTCTAGTCTCTATTTATATAATCCATTACTTAAAGCCCAAGTTAACATTAGATGAAAAATAATAATTTGATTAGCCAATTAGAGAGAGAAATAAACATACTCAAATATGCCTATTAATTGGAGGAAACAAAATCTTCTCTTTCTTTTTTTTGCATATTTATTTATCTTTGTTTTTGTTTTTGTATCACCAAAATTTAACACCCCACATTGATGCAAAATCACATATCTCCAACATATCAAGCATGACATATCTAGATCTATCACAAATCCCCATATCTCAACAACACTAGATTACAAACCTCAACCACCGTCTGCAAGTGACGCATCTCCCACATGAGGTGCACCATACAAATCCGGTCTCAAAAACGTTTGTAATACCACAAAGATCTCCGTCTTGTCTTTGTGGATTTTGCAATTCGACACCCGTCTATCACTCGATCCGAGCTCATCAATTGATAGATATCGATTCCTCGAGCATCATCAACATGAAGACCCCTGTCTAAAATATGATCCTCAATGCTAGAATCATAAGAAGTGACCACATTAACCTCTCCACCTTGCTGTGGACTAGGTCCTTCAACCGTCACTCGCTTTGCATTATCAACTACAGAACCAACCAAGCTATAAAGGTTTCCTTCTTCCAATACTCCTCTCATCCTTACACGATCATCGTTCTTTACTCTCAAAACTCCACCTTGAGTCTTATAAGTGCAACCACGGCGATCCAACTGACCGAGAGAAATAAGATTATGCGAACAAGTGGATACATATCTCACTTCAGAGACTTCTCTAACCACACCATCATGCATATGAAATCGTATAGATCCAATACCCCAAATCTGTAGCTCTTCTCCATTGGTTGTCCTAATCATGCCGACACTCTTCTCATAAGAAGAAAAACAATTCACATCTCTACAAATATGAAAACTAGCTTCTGAATCCATCTTCCAAGGCTTATTTTCACTAAAGAGGACATCACAAGAAGCATCACTATCGGTACCTTCAGCAAAACCTGCATGTGCATCACTACTAGTATCACCATGAGCAGCCTTTTTATGATCTCTTTTATAAGCATAACACTTTCTGCATATGTGACCTTTCTTATTGCAATAATGACAAGTGATAACACATTTACCATTAGCGTCCTTCTTCTTCCAAATTGTATCTTTCTTCGAGTCCCCTGCCAGCATAGCCTCACTTTGAATTGATTTCATACCTGACCATTTTCTTCTAAGCTCCTCATTCAAAAGACTGCTTCGAACAGTTTCCAGGGAGATATTTCCATTAGAAATGGAATTACTCAATGAAACCATCAAAGTTTCCGAACATTCTAAAAGCGAACTCATTAATGAAAGAGCCTGTAACTCATTATCAAAATTGACCTTCATATTTTCCAATTGATTTATTACATCTTGAAATTCATTCAAACGCTTTGCAACAGACTTCTCTTCATCTAATCTCAGTTATACCAACTTTCGAACGAGAAAAGCCTTACTAATAGCACTCTTTGACTCATACAAAGATACCAACTTGTCCCACAAAGCCTTCACGGATTCACAACTAGCTACATGATGGAAAACTGAATCATCAAGATACTTGCGGATCAAAGCAATCACCTTCTTATCCATTTTCTTCCATTTTCCCCCATTTACATCAGAGGGCTTCTTTCCATCTCCACCAATCGGATCATGAAGACCATTGAGGTATAGAATATCCTCCATCTTAGGCTTCCAAATACCCTAATTTTTTCCATCCAAGATAGCCATCTTTGAAAACTAAATCATATCCGACATTAATAATTTTTCAAACCAAAATTACTCTAAGCTTTGCGATGGTCTGTGCTCTGTACCAAACTGTTATGAAAATAGCATCGATTTACGGAAGCTTTTATCAACGGATCTATGTCACCCAAATCACAGAGAGATAACTTGGATTGAAAACAAGACGGAATAGAAATCAAAACGCAATAACATAAAATATTCCACCCAACCACCCACTTTATTGATTCATCAAAATTTTGTTTACAATTAATAGAACAAAGCTAAAGTAAACAAAATACCATTGAATCAATAACCAAATTGAGAAAGGGAGCAAATATCTATATGGCTAAAATTGTTGGAGAAAAAGAACAAAGATGAAGAAGAGAAAATTAGCAAATAGATTTTTCACCACACTTTTACACTTTCTTCTAATCTCTATTTATATAATCAATTACTTAATGCCCAAGTAAACATTAGATGACAAAATAATTTGATTAGCCAATTAGAGAGAGAAATAAACATACTCAGATACGCCTATTAATTAGAGGAAACAAAATCTTCTCTTTCTTTCTTTTGCATATTTATTTCCCTCTATTTGTGTTTTTGTATCACCAAAATTTAACACAAGCTTTCGTGAACAAGTTGATCCTGTGCTTCATGATCTTACCCAAAATATCACCTCTCTATAATGTCAATCATAAACCACACCAAAATGCATCACATCCTTACTCACTTATTTGGCCTCTATTACCTCCACCCCTTCTCACAACTTCCCCTTTATATAAATCTTCCTCACAGCGCAATCTCCACTCAGAACCCTAACTAGGTGTTGACATATTTCGATTAAAATAACCCCATCTATTAGATCTTTAAAACTAAAAGATTGTTCATCGAACATTGAGTCGAACTTTATAGTTCCTAAAGGGAAGGGGCAAGGCATAATTTCAATGGATGTATCGCAACCAACAACTCTCCTCCGCAAACACTTACCAAAGCTATCGGGTAAAGATTTGGCACCTTTTCCTTCACCAAACCACAAGCTATGGCATTTAAACTCAAAATAATAGCACTATGAAAGATAATCTTTATTCGAACAAACAACAATTGCATTACAAACCTACCTCTTGTTTCAATTTTAAGTTATTTCATTTCCATTCCAAAACCGTACATCAAAGGATGAAATTCTCCCTCCCCATCCAACAACACTTTCCGACCCATTCGACCTAGCAAAGCTTAATGAAACCAAGAAAACCTAAAAGTTTTTCATCCTAAACATTTACAACCATAACTGTCTACTTCCACTCCCTTCCCTTCCACCAGTTCAGTTACCAACCCAGATTAGTAATCAAATCTCCCAATGAAAATCTTACCGAAACAGAGATGAACCATAGGCATGCTCAAGGCTTGTGTTTCCAGTATGATGAGAACTATTCCATGGGTCATAAATGTAGTCCTCATAAATATTAGCGCTACTATTTGAAGATGAGGAAAATCCAAATCAGCACCTCTCCATTCCACAGCTCCATCCTTGGCAGCCTCTCCCCACAACGCCGATGACATCGATATGACTATTTCCTAACTAATTCGATATACGCATCCAAAGTCGATCTCATTCGAATGCTATTTAACAGCAAAGTGATCCCTATATTCGTTGATCCGAGAAACACCCACAATGACATTCGTTAAAAGGCAGCTAGGTTTTTAGTGTTGCAAAATTTGTGGTTCGAGTCGAATTCGACAAATACAATAACATACTTCTGACTCCTAGGATCTATGGAATAGATTCTTTTATACAATAGTTCAAACCACCTGGTACAAAAGAGTTATCGAACTATCGACTTTTAGGATTCAATGAAGCTGTAGATTAGCGTAAATAGATTCGAAATTTGTATGCTTTTGATCTGGCCAAGAACACTTTATTTTGATTTCAAATGATGAAAAATTCAAAGGCAGAATAGTGCAAAGAAGAGAAAGGTAGAATCTGCAAAACTGCATTGGCGTGACAAATATACTGAATTTGCAACACCTTGTAGGCGTTACAAATCCGTTTAAAACGAGAGCATCCTGTAACACTCTAATGACACTGCAAATTGTGTGGGAAGAAGAACGAGAAAATAAAATTATTTTATTGAATAACAGTCCTAGTCGTCCTTTATGTAGAGTTTGAGAAGGTATCTGTTCATCAAGGGTTGCGTCCAATGGTTTAGAACCGTTAGCAACGATCGCGCGCCCCTTTAAATTTCCAATGTCCCACCTTATTCAAATTTAAAACTTGGGTCCGTAACGGGCTGAAATACGGCCCGTTACTGTTTTCAGATTTACTCCAAAAATATCGTCACTGGAACCATACTCGGCCCGGTCTGGTATGGTTTGGTTCGGTCGGACGGACGGCGGCGACACGCGCGTATGTGGTGGTTATGCATGACTTCCCCCCTCTCAACAAAAAAACATTTGGGAGCCTCAAGGCCTTAACTCCTTCATGAAAAACCTATACTTAAACAAGTATGGTCCTCAATATCCCAAGATGTAGGACTTTTGTTTTTTTCCTTCCCACTTCCCTTTCTTCTCTCTTCATGAAAACAAAACAATGGGAAAACTTAAAAATATCCAAAATTCTCCCCTTATTTTTAAGTTTGGATAACTTAAAAACATTTTAACGTTAAAACCGGAATACCTGCATCACTTGAGCGATTGCGTACGTACCAAAGTGGGATCAAGCCAAACGTAGTTCAAAAAATCAAGAATTGCACTCTCGTGAAAAACAAAACATAAATAAATGGTATCTTTTGGATTTCAACTTTTACTTAGCGTAAACCATTCAAAGCCTTATCTATATTCTATGGTGAACGAATCTTGAACCAAGTATCCCTCATGATAAAACCGAAACAATCACGCATGTTGATTTTCTTAGGTAAAATGTTCTGTATTGCTCAGCACGTTAATGACCATGTGCTTTTAATCCTGGGTTCATGGGTCTATGTTAGAAAGCGTCTTACTTTCTTAGAAAACAACCCGATTTCCATACTCATATAGGTAAGTCTCTTAAGGTGTTTCTGCGATACACCTTTTTAAGGTATCTAGACTTATTAAGGATATTTTATCCATCCTTTGTTCTTGCAAAATCCAACACTAAATATTATGAGATTATTGATTTAGTGTTCCATAATCATTCTCTTAACTTGTTGGTACCCATTGAAATTTGTCTATCCTTTTCAAAACATAAGTTGGGTTTCTGTTAAGGATGGTCAACCTTCATTCACAAACCTTAGTTCCATTTCCTTCGATTTTATAGAAACCGTTGTCTTTGGAAGACTCTTTCTGAGTGGGTCAGCTAAGTTTTTCTTTGTTTCTATGTAATCAATATTTATTACTCCACTTTTGAGTAACTATCTTATCATTTGATATCTTAGACTCACATGTATAGACTTCCCATTAAATATCTTATTAGAGACATTGTATATTGTAGCCTGATTATCACTGTCAATCAAGACTGCTAAGATGGCTTCTTCCATAATGAGATTTCTATTAATAAATTCCTAAGACATTCTGCTTCCTTACATGAATATGCTAATGCAATCAACTTGGACAATATTGTTGAGTCGGATATACAGGTCTGTTTTTTGGAAACCCAAGACACGATAGAACCTCCTAATGTAAAGATCCATCCAGTCGTAGATTTGGATTTGGATTCTACATTGTTCCATGTCGCATCATTATATCCTTCTATTACAGTAGGATATCCTTTATAAGATAAACCATAGGTAATGGTTCTTTTCAAATAAGCTAAAACTTTTGGAAATATCTTTCCAATGTTCGAAACATGGATTACTCGTAAATCGACATAACATGCTTATAGCATATGCTATTTCTGGTCTAGTGCAATGCATAACATATAAAGACTACCAATAATTTTGGAATAATCAAGTTGAGAAATGGTACGTCCAGTGTTCTTTTCTAATTTAATACTAGGATCTAAAGAAGTTGGTGCTGATTTGTCATTATAATGACCATACTTTTGGAGGAATTTCTCAATGTAATGAGATTGAGTTAGTAACAACTCTCCATCTTTCCTAGTGATTTTAATTCTCAGAATTACGTCAGCTTCTCCTAGATCTTTGATATCAAACTTAGAAAATAGAAACTTCTTAGTTTCAGTTACAAAGGATATACTGGAACCAAATATTAGCATGTCATCAATATATAAACATATTATAACATAATCGTTGTTGGATTTGCTATAAATACATTTATCAGCATCATTAACAATAAATCCATATAACGATGTTATTTTATCAAACTTCTTATGTCATTGCATGGGAGCTTGCTTCAGGCCATAAGAGACTTTACTAATTTGCAAACTTTATTTGCATGGCCTGGGATTTTGAAACCTTCAGGTTATTCCATATATATATATATATATATATATATATATATATATCTTCTTCTAAATCTTTATTTGGAAAGGCAGTCTTTACATCCATTTGATGTATGATCAATTTATGAATTGATGCAAGTGCTATTAACGGCGTATAGAATTACGCGAGCAACTGGAGCATATGTATTAAAGTAATCTACTCCATGTCTTTGCTTATATCCCTTAGCAATTAATCTGGCTTTAAAATTATCAACGGATCCATTTGTATTCAACTTTTTCTTAAATATCCATTTACATCCTATAGGTTTAGCACCAGGAGGTAAATAAGTTAAAACTCAGGTTTGGTTTAACAGTATGGAATTCATTTCATTATTGATAGTTTCTTCCCAGAATATTGAATCTCTAGAACTCATAACCTCAGAATAAGTTTTGGAGTCATCATTGACGTTCATGACATATCTAGTCACACTAAGGACTTCGTCCTTACTGCCTTTTATAAGATATGTACTGAAGTCAGGGCCATCGTCCTTTTCTATTCTTGCTCTTTTACTTCTCCTTTGTTCAGTACTTTGTCTAGTACTGGTACTTCCTTGCTATTTTGAGTAGGAGCATAGTCATCGTCATTGATATCATCAATCGTATTAAGTTCCAGACTAGATTATCTCAATGGAATCTCAACAGTTTGATTTTCAAAGAATTCTACATCTACGGATTCTATAACTTCTAAGGCATCAGGAATTAGGAACTTATAAGTTATACTATTAAGTGAATATCCTATGAAAACACATTTAAATGCCTTATTCCTTAACTTTGGTCATTTAGGGTCTGGTTTTCTAACATATGCTAAACAACCCCAAACTTTAAGTCTTGTAAGATTAGGTTTTCTATTAAACCATAATTCATAAGGGGAAACATTATTCTTTTTAAATGGTACTCTATTTAAAATATAACGTGCAGATAACATAGCATCACCCCATAGGTTATAAGGTAAGTTTGAAATTATGAGCATGGCATTAACCATTTCTAAAGTTCTATATTTTCTTTCAGGAACACCATTTTGTCGTGGTGTATATGGGGCAGTGCATTGGTGAACTAAACCACGTTGTTTACAAAACAAGGTGGATACATTTGAGAAATATTCCCCATCATGATATGACTGTAATACTTTTATTTTAACTCCTAAGTGTGTTACGGCATCTGCTTTGTAAATTTTAAATTTATCAAAAGCCTCATCATTAGTTTACAATAGATACACATATGCATATCCAGTATAATCACCAACAAATGTTATTAATATTGGTTACCACCATATGTGATATGACTTTTTAAGTCACCCACATCACTATATACCAAATCAAGCAAGCCAGTTTTCCTTTCTACAGTTTTAAAGGATTTTCGATGTATTTTTGCTTGAACACATATTTCACATTTAGAGATAGTATCAAAATCATAATCAGAAATTAATCCTAATTTATGCATATTATTAAGGGAATTATAATTAACATGTCCTGGTCTATCATGCCATAAACTAACAAAATAAACAATATAAATAGAAGATTTCTTTATTAGATTCAACTTAACCATGCCGTTACAAGAGTATCTCTATCCGGTGAATTTGCCGTTCTTGGACAACACTAACTTATTAGACTCATACATCATCTTGAATCCTCCTTTGTTAAGAAGGTATCCAGAGACCAAATTTTTACACGTATCAGGTACATAAAATACATTAACTAATGTAAGAACTTTTCTAAAAGTGAATGGAAGTTCTATAGTTCCTTTTCCCAAAACTTTGCTTGAAACCATATTTGCTCCAATAACTTTGTTGGCTTCTCAATTATTTTCTTCATAAGTCATAAATAAATTACGGTCTTTGCAAATGTAAACGGTTGCTCCAGTATCAAAGAACCAAAAATTATCAATTCCACTAACGGTGTTCGCCTCTCGCACTACTGCCATCGACCACGTTCATTTTTTTTTGTTTCTTCTACAGACGGCAGTCTCGGGCATAAAGGCCGGGCTTGTTACAACAGTAACCAGCACCTTTCTTTTTGTTATTGTTGGAATGATTTTTCTTCTTAAACCGTGTCTCATTCTTAGGCTTTAACTTGTCAGTAATTTGAACATTATTTGCCATAGAATGAAACTCAGTTTGTGGATTATCATCTAGTTCGTGTTTACGAGAGTCTTCTTCAATACGAAGATGACACCGTAAACCCTCTAACTCATAATCCGTTTCCGTATGCTACATTTTTGTCTTACAATCATTCCAAGAATTAGGAAGTCTTGAAATTATAATTCCAACAATACAAGATTCAGGGAGATCTATTCCAGCATCTTTAAGTTGATTCACTAACAGTAGGATTTCACTTACATGTCCAACTATGGACTTAATGACAACCATTTTGAAATCCATAAAATTGTAAATAAGGAATTTTTTGTTACTTGCGTCGGATATGCGGTATTTTCTTTCGAGTGCAGTCCAAAGTGCTTTTGCAGTTTCCAAGATCCTATGAGCGTTGTAGACAAGAGTAGACAACACATTCAGAATGTGCCCTCTAAATAGAGCAGCGTCATCCTTTTCAATTTCTTCGATTATTACTTCCAAGCCATCTTCCAGAATGTAGAACAATTTGACGGTGACCAGAAAGAATTTCATTGTCTCTTGCCAACGAGTAAAATTGTCTCCATCAAACCGCTCCAGTTGAGTTAAATGCTGATTCATGAGTTGCAGGGCGCTCGAACCTTCCATGGTTGAAATGTTGTTTGAAATTATTGGGAAATCTGCGGTTCGAGTCGAATCCGACAAATACAATGTCATACTTCTGACTTCAAGGATCTATGGAATAGATTCTTTCAAACAATAGTTCAACCCACCAGCTACAAACGGCTTATCGAACTATCGACTTTCAAGATTCAATGAAGCTTTAGAACAGCGTAACCAGATTCAAAATTTGTACGGTTTTGATCTGGCCAAGAACACTTTATTTTGATTTTAAATGATACAAAATTTATAGGTAGAATAGAGCGAAGAAGAGAAAGGTAGAATCTGCAATGCCGTACAGGCATGACAAATATATTATAACACCTTGCAGGCGTTACAAATCACACGAGAGTGTCCTGTAACACTCTAATGGCGCTGCAAACAGTGTGGGAAGAAGAAGGAGAAAATAAGATTATTTTATTGAACAACGGTTCTGGTTGTCCTTTATATAGAGTTTGAGGAGGTATCTGTTCATCAAGGGTTGCCTCCAACGGCTCAGAACCGTTGGCAACGGTCGCGCCCCCTTTTAAATTTCCAATGTTCCGCCTTATTCAAATTAAAAACTTGGGTTCGTAACGGACTGAAATCCGTCCTGTTACTTTTTTCAAATTTGCTCCAAAAATATCGTCAATGGACCCGTATCCGACCAAGTTCGGTCGGACGGACGACGGTGGCGGCGCGCGCGCATGTGGTGGTTATGCATGACTTCTCTCCTCTCAACAAAGCAAACATTTGGGATCCACAAGGTCCCAACTCCTTCATGAGAAACCTATACTTAAACAAATATGGTCCCCGGTATCCCAAGATGTGGGATTTTTATTTTTTCTTTTTTCCCTTTTCCCTTTCTTCTCTCTTCATGAAAACAAAACAATGAGAAAACTTGAAAATATCCAACATTTAGGTGTTGTAGCGGATGTCAACGTTGCATCTTCATCATGGTAGGGAACACACAAGCCACACTACGATGGGATATGCAGAATGTCTTAGTTTGAGTTGATAAATATGATTTTATCATTGATTTTTTACTTGATTTCTATAGGGCTGATGCAAACCTTAGCCCGGTCACTAGGACTAAGCTTATTCTGACTTTTAATGATCATGAGATGTGAAGATATGATTCTTCAACGCCCCGAAAGTCGACATTAATACGTCCACTATATCAACTGCCGAGCAATCGAAGGCCGGAAAGCCGAATTGTTAGGGTTAAAGAAGAAGAGATAGAAGAAGAAAGGAAAAAAGAAAAGCAACAGAACAATATCAGAATCTCACAATCGCAGTGGAACAACATATAATAGATAAATGAATGATCTTTAAATCAAAAGAACTATACATTTTATACATTACATCATCAGAGTCAATATACAACACCACACAATAATGGACAGTTATATAAACCTGTCCTTACAAGTGGATACACAACGGAAAAGATAATATCATATACAAGTGATACGTTTCGCCATCCAGCTCGCCTCTTGAGCTCCACAGCACCTCCTGAATTCCAGAATGTCCTGTTTAACCTAACTCTAGGCTGCCCGTGTGGAAAATGATGGGCACCCAGAGTTTAGGAAGGGAACAATAAACTCCAGGTCAGTCATGGGGCTGGTGTGAGAACTTAAAACAGTTTATCTTTAAAAACAACAAACAAAGAAATATTTTAAAATAGACCCGCAATGCTTTTAGAAAAATGTAACTACTATAAGGCCTCCCGCCACACACACCATGCAAATGCAGAATTGGAGGAGATTTCTCCTTATGATAGTCAAACATGCTTGATACGCAAATTTCTTTGATATTATTACTATAAGTGAAAAGTGTAGGAAAACATTTTGAAAGTATGATATAAATCTTAGCCAACATACGACCATTATCGTATGCCTACTATAGCTACCATGTTCAATAGAAGGTTACCGCCACATTCCATGGCAGGTTATACAACTAAAACCGTACAAGGCTCATATTATTTCTTTGGATTTTTCAACAAATGGTCAGGCCAAGGAACTTCCCATTGCCATATGGGTACGCCTCTGGAAGGACGCCCCGAGAACCTAACCGGATCTCTGCTAACACAAGGCCGGGTTACCTCTTCAAAAGTAGGTAACTACTGACACGAGTATGCCAACCCCTGGTTGTAAACAACCTTTATCCGAGAATCCTCAACCAACAACAATCACAAAGTCATATATATTTGCGATATCCACATAAGTTAAGTATCTAGGCCCCATACCATGATACCACTTCTATCCAGAAGGAAATGCACATACCCTAAGGGGCGCTACTCCCTATAACCTTGCTGCATCTTTCCTGTTTTGACCATTTCGGGGTGTGAGGTCCGACGAAGTCTCGTCCACAGAGCTGCGCTTTATACAAAAGCTATGCTTTGATCAACAAATGATCAACAGCACTTCGTATGCCACATTACCAAATTGGGAATGTATCACTAGTAACCATCAACTACATAACCTCTGAGCTCATACGTCTCAGAGAAGGGTGTTAAGCTAAGAGAATAAATTCTCCGCCACAAACAGAAATGTATTTGATAGAAACCAGCTTTACATCTCAAATTGTAACGTCAGACACACATCCATACAAGTCCGTTCCGAGATCGAACGGAACCGAAGGCACTTCCAAAGAAGCCATTGCAATCCGGATATTCACTAATCACGTCCGGAATTCCCATCACAAAGGGTGATAAAATCTCTATATCGGAGATCAGCCGATGCAGAGACATTCGACGGTAATCCTTTCGTTTTCGAAAATATCCGGTCTTCAACACTGGTCTTCAAATGCTATCCATTACGCGTATCACTATTCAGAATAGGATTCATGACCCAAAGGTCCTCTCCCGGCTAAACCGAATAACAAGCGCTTATTTTTAAAATAAGTGTAGCATTCAAATTCAAGCAAATCACAACAAATACCCATTTAAAGGTAAATATTGATAGTCGGTTATTTAACTATCAATGGATATGCACAACACACCAGACTCAAAATAATTTCCCAATTATTTATTTTCCAAAAATATCTTTACAAGATATATTTTTCCACACTTCAACCATTTGAAACAAATTTCAAATCACTTTTCACCTTTACAACTTTTGAAAACAAATTTCAAATCATTTTCCTTACGCGGAAACACTTCCGAATATTTATTCATTTTCACTGGAAATCTGCCGAGTTCAAATACTTTAAAATAATTTATAACACTTATCCAAAATATATTGGGAAAACACTTTGAAATAAAACTATTTTCCATTAAACACTTTACTTAAAATATTAGTTATAAAAATATTATACCAATATTACATATAACTTAAGTCCAAACTAATTTTCAAAATAAAAATTAGTAGATAGAGCATAACTATTTAAATAACTATTTTCTAAAACAATTATTGATTAAATCTTAGAAATAATCATTTCTATATCTACTTAACAAATATTTACTTAAAGGATTTAAAACAATTTAAGAAGTTAATTTCTCCGAAGTATCCTTTTCAAAACCAATTCTAGAATTATATATATATATATATATATGTATGTATGTATGTATGTATGTATGTATGTATGTATGTATGTATGTATATTTTTCAAAGCTATTCGGAAATTTGATTCGGCTTTCCAGGGAGAATACACTTTCATTTCAAAATGGTTCATTTAAACCAATCAAATAAATCCTTACCGATTTACTTAAATTTACATTCCAAATCCGTAAATCTATTTCCACACTTCAAAAATAAATCAATGTTTATTTTTAAACAAATTTCCTTTTCCCTTAAAAATTCCATGGTGAATTTAAATTTCCAAATATCCACTGATATACGATTTTCAAATCGATTTCAATTATTCACTTTCAACACCAATTCAATTTTTCAATTGATTTCAAAAACAACCAAATCAAGTTCCATATTGATTTCCCAAGAACTTAAACACCAAGTGAAATTCATTCTTAAATTGAAATCAAATTTTTTTTACTAAACCCCAGATCAATTTTCAAATTGTTTGCAAATTCATTTTAGAACACCTAATAAATTTCCAAATGGATTTTCAAAATACTTTAAATTCAATCACCAAAAATCAATTCCCAAATGGGTTTCAAATTTTATTTCCTTCTAAAATTAAATCCCTTTTGAAGAAAACAAATTATTATATTTTTCAAACTCTTTAAAATCCGTATTTTGAATAAATTCTTCAACTTTTAAATAATATTACACGAAATCCATTTATTAAAGTTTTTCCCATATTTTTGAAATTTTATTCAATAAGATTAAAAATAAAACTTTATTATTTTAGAATTCCTTCTTTTAAATTCATCCAATCCTCAAAAATAAATTTTAGTATAAACTTTCAACCTGAATTTTCAAAACTCAAATTTTTATTTATTTCCGGTATCTAACGATATCAAAATTATATTCGGCTAAATTTTAGCCTTCAATGATTTCAATCACAAAGATAATCACATAGAGATTATAAAAAAAAATCAACACACAATATTGAAACAAATTCAATTATTTGAGAAATCCAGTTGGATGCCTCCAACCTGTTTCCCTGCATCCACAGATGTTAGCACAATACCAATCCCGTTTCAAGACGGAATATCGCGGTACATGGGTTTATATAAAATATCATCTGCTATTATGCGGCGCAATATGGTCTCATTCGCTATATAACGCGGGAAATCAACTCCAAGTACATATATAATACCAATTCCACTTCAAGGTGGAATATCGTGGTATATGTGTTTAATATGATAACCTCCGCTTAATATGCGGCGTATAGGGTCAATTTCAATACAAAAGATAGCAATCATCATTCAATCACAAAATCAAGCAATTTTAATTTTAACTATTTAAAATTTAAATCGAAACAAATTCGATTGAGTGAGAAGTTCTCACCTTTCTTCCAATAACAGTTGTAGTGTTTTATTCCGAATAAAATTAAACGTGCGTTTATTTTTACCCAAAATTCTCACTAGCTCCAATGAATTCCAATCCTGCTCCATCGCGTAGTGCTCGTCAATACGAACTCGACGCAACTCGTTTCGTGCGAAACGGACCTCGTATAAAAAAGTTACAATGTTTTAAAGTTTATACAATTTTTTTTATAAAATTAATTTCATAATTGTCTTTTTATTTTTAACCTCAAACACATATGGGCCATTGATTTTCAGAGGCAAGATCCAGGCCGTGACTTCTTTCTTCTCCTTCAGGTTATTCACGAATGAAGTGACCCATGGCCGCCGTTCTTTGATTGATTTTCGCACCTTCCTCGTTCATTTTTACAACGATCAGGCACCACCATCTCGAAGCCTACACTCGACTCCACCCTCACCTTGAACGGCTCGAAGCTCGGCTGCACACTTTCTTCGAAAACCGTGCATAAACGACGAACGACCGGGAGCAATTATCTCCCCGTACAACACTTGAAATCCCATCATCACCGTATAGATCGATAGATCTCGTCATCCCTTACATCTTTGTAGTTGAACGTTTCTTCTAATTATTAGTGGATTGAGAGGGATTGAGGGAGAAGAATTGAATCCTTTTCGGCCATTGTTTTGTTTGCTGGCGGCTAGGGCTTGGTTAGGGTTTTGGTGAAAATAATGAATGTTGACGTCCTTATATAGAAAATATTCGCGCACTATTCACCCGAAATTTTTTCCGAACTCCAAACGAAGCGTGCTGCCTCGCGTTTTTAGGGTTTTACTCCTATTCCGAACGCAATGGAATATATATCGGGAGCCAATTCGCTCATATTTGAAAGATAGGGTTTCAAATCGACTATTTAAATTTAAAATTCACTTAAACCGATTTCAGTGCGTTTTAGCTTGCTCCGGACAAACCATAAATCCGATTGACACGAAATTTGAAATCTTACTATAATTTAACATTACGGATCGAATGAAATTGGTCTCGTCGAAATCCGAGACTATTTTAAAAATGAGTATTTTTACTCGTCAATTAAATATTAAAATATTCAATTTCCACAAGTTAACTTTTAATTCAATTTTAAAAGTTCTATAACATCATTCTAACTCCAATATGACTTAATACAACTTTACAAATCAATTTTAATCGCATTAAACCCAATTTCCAATTATTTCTGAAATTTCAAATATTAAATTATCGATTTAATTATCCAATTAAATCTTGATTTTCGAAATAAAATTTATTCGACTTACAAATTTTACTTGTTAATATTTAAAATCACTTAAATATATGAATTTCAAATGACAGGAATTCTGGGTCGTTACATGAGAAGCCCAGTTCATTAGTAGGCTTGAAACCACGTGGTGGCTCATGTGGTGTCTCCGAGTAGATAAAGTTATAAGCCACCTCCTTTAAATCTTTATTGATAAAGTGCAAGGTGTATTTTCTATTGTATATATAGTTATATGATATAAATAAAGTTAAAAATACATTAATATGCATAAGTAGAAATCCACGAGGACCGTATTAATTGAGCACCGTTGCTAATGTGTTCATAAACATGGGTATTGAACCGTATATCATATAAGATGTAGATATATCTGTTCAGACTGTTATATGTAACTCTCTCCATATGACTTTTGGTGGGTTACTCATGAACACTAGGGGAACTAGGAGTTACATACCTGTAATTATTTGGAATAATTACGAAACGACCCATAGAGAGTCTTCTGCAGATAAAAGTTAAATTGAAAAATCTCCGCAATGATGTGCTTAGTATTTTGAATTGAAAATAATGTAAATCTTAAATGTCTAAACTATATTTAATGTCAGTCACATGACAACAAAGGTCGTTATTGTTTTTAGTTATATCAGAAGTTTTGAACAGGAACAAAAGTAAAGAAGTGGAGCTATCGGGAGAATAAAAAGCAAAGATGGAGATCTATTGTGAGTATAAGAAGAAAAGCTATCGTACGTCAACAAAGGAGGCTATCTTGAATCCAGAAAGGAGACAACCATGAGTCAAGAAAGGAGCCTATCGTAATTAAAGAAAAGAGGCCGTGGTGAGCCAAGGAATGTAGTTATCATAAGTCAAGAAAGGAGGCTATCATGAGTTAAGAAAGAAGGCCATCGTAGATTAAAAAAAGAGGACATCGTAAACGAAGAAAAACGAAGGAACCGAGCTGGTCCACAATGGATAAATTGGGTGAACATAAAAAAATTCTAAATAACTAATAATTTCAGATATAACAAATTTATCAAAACACAAAATAAATCAAACAAAGACGGGTTTTACAATCGATGGACAATATACAAGAAGTTTAAAAATAATTCCAACAAGTAGCAATTTACAATGCTTATGTATGTGAATTTAGCAAGGATTATGCATCATGAATAAATCAAATAAAAGAAAAGAATTGAACCTGAAATGCCATGCCCTTTTCAAAACGTTTATTCGAGAATGATGAACAACTTACCTTCTATTTTATATAATGTTTTCATTTGATTTTGTTTAGAATGGATAAATAAATTTCGGCCATAGATGTGTAGAGGAGAAAAAATTAGACAATTGAAATTAGTGAATTTGTTTTATTTAAAAATTTAATCATTTCTTTTTATTTCAATTAAAACTTCCATAATTAATCGTTTAATTTTCTCTCTCCTTGACATTCTCTCTTCTCAAGATATGGCTTGCCATTGATGCCAGTAGATAATACAAATTTTTCATAAATTCCTCAATGCAATTATCTATTATATATGTTTTATAAAATTATTCTGATATCGAATAAGCAACATTGGCATGTCAGCAATTTCTTGAATGATTTTATCGTTGCAAAAACAACATTTTCTTGTCATGTTGCGATGTTGATGAAATGATGAACCATCCTTCGGTAAACTATCGTCAAATTAAAATAGTTGAAATTGTAAGCTTTCTAAGCTTGTAATTTGCATTTGGAATGGTGAATATATTACCGTAGCGAGAAAATATTAAGTGGATTCGTAGATATTTGTGTGTGCTTGCTTAGAAAATTTGAAGAACTGTTAAATAAATTGTTGCTAGAAATGGGATACATAATCAAAGACTTGGAAAAAATAATATGTTCTATTAAGTTTTAGTCAAATTAGATTATGTTTTCTAAACAGGAAACGTAATGGGATTCGTTTGTTTATGGTCGATTTAGAACGTTGAAGCACTTTGAATTTAAACCTTGTTAAAGACTGACTTAAATAACATTGGTATGTCAACTTCCTAAAAAGCTCGTTGTTCTTTGATGGCCCATCTAACAAAAACGGGATATAGTCAAACCGACCGTAGGGAGTTTTACCTACTTCTACTAGCCAAAATCAATTTTCCTGAAGCCAAAAAAACATGGATCTTGTCTCATCGCGGTTTCTCTAAAAACGTGGATCTTGTCTCATCGCGGTTTTCCTAAACTTTCTCCTTTTATTTTGCGCATCAAAGATTTCAAATTCAAATCTATTATGATTTTAAAATTTTAAAATTTTCAATTTCAAATCGACAATTTTGAATGTTTTGATTAATATTTAAATTTGAAATTCATATTTTCAAATTCAAATCTCAATTTGTTCTTTTCCAACATATTATCACTTAATGTTTAAGTAATATTAACAAATTTTTTAAATGTATATTTCTTATCAAAGTTATACAATCGAACGGTCGGTTTCTCCACCGTTGTGCGGTTATACTAGTCAAACCGATCGTTAGAGAGGTTTGCTTACTGTTACTGGACAAAATCAATTTTTCCGAAGCCAAAAAAATATGGATCTTGTCTCATCGCGGTTTCTCTAAAAACGTGGATCTTGTCTAATCGCGGTTTCTCTAAACTTTCTACTTTTATTTCGCGCATCAAAGATTCCAAATTCAAATCTATAATGATTTTCAAATTCTAAAATTTCAATTTCAAATCGACAATTTTGAATGCTTTAATTAATATTTAAATTTAAAAATTCATATTTTCAGATTCAAATCTTCATTTATTCTTTTCCAACATATTATCACTTAATGTTTAAGTAATATTAACAAAAATTTTAAATGTATATTTCTTATTAAAGTTATACAATCGAACGGTCGGTTTCTCCACCGTTGTACGGTTATACTAGTAGTATATATGTGGAATATTCCATATTTGATGGGTAGGAATAAAAACCGACCTCTAAACATACCACGTGATAAGCAATAAGTACGCACATAAAACCAAATCCATGTCTATCACTAAACGACTTATCATATCAAATCTTGTACCAAAAAGTGCACAAGCAAAGCTGATATATAATATCATAAAGTGTAATGCATGACGAATAATTTCAAAGGGTAGGACAACGAGGAAGGCAATCTTGACCCACACGGTCCATGCCATTTTTCCAGGCGTTGGTTTATACACGTGCCAACGTCTGCAAACTCGGGTGGACAACCGTATCACACACGTACGAAACTAACGCCCTTAACTTACTCCAAAAGCCGTCACTTTTCTACCTCTAAGTCCAGCAGATTCGCTCCATATACCACGATCAACGGTTGGATTTCCAATGAAACGACTAGTTCTTCTTATCCGACAGCTGACGTTCACTTAAACTTTTTTCTCTTTCAAACTGTGATTGAAGTGCATGGTACACGGATGAATGAAGTAGCTGTCAAAGGTACACGTAAGTATGTTTAACAAGGCTTAAGTTGCAAGCAACCAAACTCTTGGCTCAAGTGCTTCTTATGGGACTGTGGAGCTTGTTACGTACATGTGTGTGGTTAACCTTTGTCGACATTTTGGTTCGTTTCACTTTATACTCACCCTCTATGTTGTCCATCTACAGTGTAACAATATTAAATGGTTCAATTCCTTTGTCTTCAAAAGTAACGTGTGACGTGTCATTTACAATCACAACTATTTATTTATCTTAATAGCTAATCATACCTTCTGTCTTGTGTGTGTATAAACGTACGTTATCTAAATGTTGTATGGTGGATGAGTATAATTGAATGCATTAGCCTGTGTATATCTCCATGTCATTCTATTTCTGATCTATGTCGTTGTTCTAACAGCATTAGCACGTGTATTTCACTGTTTTTAACTTGACAAGACTTGTCTGAAAGGGTAGCTGATGAAAACTAAACACGTAACTATGGGATATAATTGGAATATTCCATATTTGATTATAAATTTATAATTGTTGGATTAAGAAACGAACTTTAGATAAGCATGCCACATGTAATCCGTACTAAATCGATGCATAAAACCAATTCAGCATCCATCAAGCAGTAGGCACAATTCAGCATCCATCAATCAGTAGGCACATGGCTCCAAACCTTCATACTTCATACAGTCCATGCCACTTTTCTTAGTGTTGGTACGTACACGTTTCGACGTCATTATTTACACTAGTTTTGTGAAGACACCCATGAGGTGCGTCTTATTCGGATGAATTGGTGGTCGCACACCCTGACTACGCGCAAAGAATGTCCTACAATGCTTCGTTTGTAAGTAACGAACTACTAAGGTAAGGTGGGATCTATTTATGTATATTTACACACACTTATATATATATATATATGTATATATATATATATATGTATATATATATATATATATATGTATATATATATATATATATATATGTAACGAAAAGTTTACGCTAATTCTGTTTGCAACCCTATGCTACAAATGAGCTTGGAGATGGTTCCAAATTAACAATAAAACTAAAATTATTTTGAAACCTTTTGCATCAGATTACAATTTTGAACAATATCGAACAGATATTGAAGTCGTGTTTCTCAATGAAGATATTGATGAAACAACTAAAGAAACTCACTTATGAATTACTCTTTTCTAATAGAGATTCGAATAATCATAATTCCTTATGGGATGATATTTGGATTACAACAAAAGAGCTGCGCAGATAAGTGCATAAAAGGTTTGACATGCAAACTGCAAATCAGTTGATTCTCTTTTGACAAAAAAGATAAATGTTGTCTTATATAATGATATAAGAACATCTTTGAAGCTAAATAAATACAAAATATTCCTCACGCATCTGTGATGTAGAGTCTAATGCATGCTAAGGCACATACACATTTAGGTATTGCGTGTATTATTTGACAGGTATATTACTGACATTGAAAGTTGATCACTGGTTAGTAACCAAAATGATTATGAGATACCTTTAAAGAACAAAACGTTTATATGCTCATAGATAAAAAATCACATAGATTGGAGATCATAAAGCCTTATGATACGAAATTTTAGACGCCGAGAATGCAAATGATACACTTTAGATAGTAATATTATTATTTTGGTGGAGCTATATAAGGAAATTTATCATACAGACACTTATTGCCTCCTCTACTATGAAATTAATGTTTACTTTATATCATGGGGCATCCAACAAGGAAAAATAATTGCAAAATTTTATCACAAAGTTGTGAAATATTGAAAAAGAAATTGAAAGTCCATTAAAGTGATATTGTCACAATATACGACAAATTATTTTCCAATAAAGGAAGAGTGCAAAATAGATTTTAATTCATAAAGCATATTATGACAAATTCCATTATGGCGAATCCGCTTATAAAAGGATTATTACTGAAGGTCTTTCATGAGCATGTTACTCAATTGATATAAGTTTTGTGTAAGGATATTTTGGTTCAGAGAGAGTTTATATTTGGCATAATCATATGACACATTGCTATGTACTTTGGTTACAAATACATTAAGTTTCTTTAAATCAGAAATAAAGTTTTCTTTGCACTCCCTAAAGTTCAAATGTTGAAAAAAAAAATCGATCTCACTAAAGTTGGACCAGTTGAAGAATGACATGTATAGATCACATTTCATATAATTTTCATGCTACACAACCCTAATCGATCTATGTCGTTTAATTGTGTAAGCCTATGTGCCCATCGATGGATTTAGTTACATTAAATTAATGAAAACCGTTGTTCCTTTACTAGCATATTTAATAGATGAGATTGTTATGGGAAACACCTTATGTTATAAATAGAATTTTTTGTAGCATTAAGTTACACACAATTATAAGTATATTATATATGCAACCTAGGGAGAGATTGTTGGAACTTTTTAATAATTTGGGCACATATGTAAAATAAAATGTGCTATGCTTTTTTTAGTGTAAAGCCTAATTAAGGTGATCAAATTATGAATTATAGCTAAAAGGCTTAAAGATATAATTGTTAACAAGATTTTTTGTCAACATCCAAAGTAGTGCTTAGGAAGATGTAAATCATTTCTGTGAATAGTGGATGTGAATCCTTTCGTAATTGCCTTCAAACATAGTTTTACTAGAAGATAGCTTTCGAATCAAAACTTTTGACGCCTTCAAAAGGTTTAGATGCTGGGTTATTAAACTTTCCGACTTTATTGAGTTAGTATGATACCCCTTTAAGAGTTTCCTTCTTTGTTTGGATTGGATTTCCTTGAATTTTTCCTTAAAAGGTTATATTTTATTTTATTGAAAGATCGGGAGGATAGCCATCTTTGGGTCTTGGTTGGATATCAAACTTCTCAGTGGATATGTAGAAGCTTTCGACCTTGTCAAAAACTTAGGTCACTATATGATGTATCTTTGATACTTGACGAAAGGTTTGACCACTTGAATTATAGCTCCGAAAGGTTATTGATACTGTTATAACATAGCGCTTTTGACCCAGTCGAAAGGTTTAGGCCATAGAGTTAACCATTTCGAAAGGTGGCAGTATTTACTATACCAGAAGTGTCGTCGACCTTGTCCAGAAGAACTTTTCGGTGATGTTGAACCTGAAATTAAGAGTAAATCCAACTAAAGTATAAGCAATCAGTAATGCAATTAATTAAGCATAAGACTTCCCTCTTTTTCCATGAAAATCCCAATTTATTAAATTACCAAATCAGCACCCAATTAGGATTACAATGTATTGGTTAAGAGAATACAAGATTAGAATACGAGAATTCAGATCTCCAAAACAGGACCTCTTGGGTCTTATTTATAAATACAGGCGGTCCCTCCTTTCGACTCCATGCTCTCGGTTTGGTCGGAAGGTCTTCCTTTTATATGCAGTTTAAACCTTTCGACTTTGTCGAATGGTTTTCCTAAAATCTGCTATTCTGGACCTTTCGACTTAGCCGAAAGGTTTGCTTGTCCTTATGCCTTCATAAACCTTTCGACATTGTTGAGAAGTTTGCTTTCTGTATACTACTGTGAACTTTTTGACCTTGTCAGAAGGCTGCTCTTCTCCTAGTTGTTGTGAACTATTCGACATTGTCGGAAGGTTGCTCTTCGCTTCAAAGGAAAGTTGCTCTTCGCTTCAAGGGAAGGTTGCTCTTTGCTTCAAGGGAAGGTTGCTCTTCGCTTCAAGGGAAGGTTGCTCTTCGCTTTTATTAGTACACCCTATTTACCTCCCTATAGGGTGAAAACTATCCTACAATTCTGACTTGTTCATCAGTGACTTGTTGTTCCATTCTTTGCTGGCAATTGAATTAGACATAATCTTGACTTGTTACCCTATGCGACTTTAAACGATTTTCAGAATTTTTAGTTGAACACTTCAACTCTATTTTGTTTGACCAAAATAGCTCCTTGGTTTGTTTTTCAAACTGCTACTGATACTATGCTCTGATCATGTCATGTGCACTTGTGTGTGTGTCCAATGTATATACATACATACATATGTACGTGTGTATATGTGTTATGATTTTCTCGAGTTTAATTTGTCCCTGTGCATGTGCTAGTTGCTGTCATGTTTCATTTGAAGTCACGGTTGGTTGAATCTTCATGTGTACATTTCTGGTCCTCTTTAGTATTGCAGTCTTGTTCCATATTTTCATGTTGGTTCCTGAGTATTGCTTCAAGTTGAATTGACCATGTGTACGAGCCTTTGAGTTTTGGAATTTGGTCTGGTTTTGTGTTTGCATTGTGTGGTTCCTAAGTTTCTTCGAGTTAAACTGCCCAATTGGTTCGAGTCTGGTTGCATGTGGATTTGCATTCATGTTGATCTTCATGTATGTTGACTGGTTGTATTTCCTTGTATGTTGGTTAAGTCTTCATGAATCTAAAATGATATATGTATGATCATACATGTATGCTGGTGCCTTTTTGAGTATGATCTGATCTTGCTGGTGTACTCTGAAGTCTGGTTGCATGAACATATTGCTGTGTTGAGTCTTATCGCCTTGTTGTTGTTTTGAAATGTACACCTCTGGTTCGATTGAGTCTGGTTGTATTTGTTGTTTTCATTGATCTGGTTATATTTGAATATTTTATTGCATTTGGTGTTTTCATTTGCTCACTTGAGTTGAATCCAGTTCTTGACTTATGTTTGACCTTGTGCTCACCTGTCCTTGCAATTTTAACAAGCAAGTGTATATCGGTGTGCACGACCTTGTGGCATGTACAATGATACACTGTGCATGTCACAAGCTGCTCGTGTAAGATGAATTGAAAGAAAATAATGACGAACAACCCAAATAACTAAGGAAAATGATATTTTCAAACACACATTTGATTTTGTACTGCAAAATATTTCTATTTTAATTCCACAGCGTCGGTATTTATTTTGCAAATAATTCAGAAGCTGGAACAGAGTTGAAAATCAGATACGAGCAATGAGTGAATATGTAGTGAGGTGAAATTGTAAAGCGAAAATTGTGTTGTAATTGAAACTTGTATTTGTATTTGAAAATGTGTAAATGTAGTGAGAGCTCAAATTTGTACTATTTGAATCTCTAATAAAATATCTGTTTGAATAAAAAAATTATTTAAATAAGAAATTCAAGTTATTTATTTTATTCAACAAATATTTATTTAATTATGTGAAAAAATTAAATAGTACAATGACAAATATGTTTAAATGAATATATATATATATATATATATATATATATGTTTATTATCATCAAACAAAAATCCTAAGTTATTGTGTTCTACAATCTCCCTTCTTTGATGATAATCAACATATATTAAGATTTTGACTCTATTAAATGTACTTGGTCTTTGATGAATTCTATTAGCTCTCCCTACAACAAGGCTTCTCCTTTACATATGCATGAAAATAAGCCAAAATATTTACTTCTCTCCTCCTTTTGTTATCATCAAAAATAATAACAGTAATTGAATACCACTTTCATCTTTAAAAACCAAATGGCTTCCTCTTCCTCCCTCCCTCCCCCACCACTTTCAACCCCGAACCTGCCCCTATCCTCATCCATGTTTACCCCATCACAATCAGCGACACCCATTGAAGCTGGGACTACTAACAAACCTATTCAAACCCCTCGCAAGCCAGTCAGTCATTTCCATAACCAGCCTGATCGTCCTCGGACCGTCCCCACAAATAGATCAACTATCACTAAAACATACACTTTGGTGGAAACCCCTCTATTATCAAGCGCCACCGTTACCTCCCCATTTTCAAATCAACCCGCGCAACTCTTGATTTTTTGAAGGCCGAGGGTCGTTGTCTTAGGTGTATGGGCAACGACCACGTGGAAAAAAACTATAGGGACGCACAGATTTGTTTTTTTGCGGATTCTATGTTCATTCACAATCGAATTGTCCCAATAAAAAAAGTCATAGAAATGCTTCATTACCTGTGCGCACAGTGCCAGCTCCCAAAAAAATCATTTCGTTCAGTTTAAGCGGACCCCAAAATCTAATCCTACTGGCGAACAAAACAACATAATGCAAACCCATCTCCATACTCAAACATCTCCTCAAACCTATCTCCCAAAACCCTTCTCTTCTCAACATTTCCCCATGGAAGCCCTCAAAATACTTAACCGCCACCATCATTGATGGCTTCTGGACCATTGAGACCCTTTCCATCACTCCGACATCACACCTCCAACTCCATGAATGGCCTATGTGGATCCTCTCTGACAAATGCTTCCTTGTTTACTGCCCCTCCATGATTGTTCGTGAAAAGGCGCTGCAACCCAAAATGATTTCGAAAGCAAGCAACTTCGGCATAGTCCTCATTCAGCCCTGGACGGATTTTGTACCTCCGACCACTCCAAACCTCAAACCTCTAACATGGGGCAAAGGTGCAGGGTTTTCTCGAAGTTCTGCAGGATAATCTGGAGGCGGTGCATGTAGCCTTAAGCCCCATTGGTCGGTCGATGAGCCTAGATGAATATGATTGGGCCCATTTCGATCATCGTTTTCTTTATATGTGAATACATTTCTTTGTCAGAATAGTCTTTCCATGTACTTTCGTATCTCGAATTAACAATGCGGAATACATGCTCACCGTCAAGCGTTGGGATCACAAACATCCTATAAGAAGGTCAGAGACACTCATTCTGGGCACAGATTTCGAGCGAGATTGGAGATGTTTTAATGAACCCCTCAATGTTCCCTCGGTCCAGTTAGACTCAGATGCACGCTTTGATGCAATGAATTTTGAAGCCTCTATGTCCCCGCCCAACCTTCCTAACGCCCTCGAACACATCATACAAGATGACTCAATGGAAGTAGTGGGCCCACTCAGATGGGACGATTGGCCTCCTGTTGAGCCCCATTTGGACCTTCTTGCAGATCTTGACCTCTCTGTTCCGCTTCATCTTCAGACCCCTCGCTTGCAAGATGCGCCACCTACCCAGTCTGAAGCTCAATCATCAACCCAGGAACTAACTTCACCTTCTTAACAATTAGCAACCCTCTCCCCAGCCCTTGTTCGCCGAAGCAACTGATTGAACTATGTAGACACTCTTCCTGGAAGCTCGGTTAGTTTTTTAAACCTGTTTTTTTTCCTCTGCTAATTCTAAAATTAATAATAAAATGGGACATTGCATGGGTATAAGTTTATCTGATGAACACTATACGGCCATGCAAACACTAGAAACTGAGCGTCTGTCCCTTTCCCAATGAAAATAGTCTACTGGAATGTTCGGGGTTTGGGGGACCCCTCTAAATGTCATGCTATCAACCTTACTCTAGCCCCACAAAAAGTAGACATCCTTTTAATCCAAGAATCTAAACTTTCGGATCTGTTCCCATCTCATCTTAGACTATTAGGTGACCCTCATCTGTCTGGCTGGGCCTATATAGATGCTATTGGTACAAGGGGTGGTATAATTACCGGTTGGAATGAATCGACATGGTCCCTTTGTCAAACCATTTCTCATTCTGCTGCACTATATGTTATCCTTCGCCATCTTCACTCGGGTATACTCTACCTCTTTTCCAATGTTTATGGTCCTTAAAATATCCACGAGAGATCGGTTCTTTGGTCGAACTGCTTGGAGTTTGCCTCGAATATCAATGATCCTTGGGTTATTGGAGGGGATTTCAATACGACCAGATCTCCTTTTGGAAGAAACTCCAGAAGCAGCTCCCAAGATTCTGATGCTTTTAATGACTTTATTAATTCTTGTGCCCTTATTGACCCGCTTATCGGTAACCGACTGTTTACCTGGTCAAATCGTAGATCTGAACTAGCACTGGCAAAATTGGACCGTTTCCTTTTCAACTCCGCCTGGGACGACCTTCACCCCCTCACACTAGTTAATGGCCTTGCCACCACCTTCTCCGATCACTGTCCTCTACTACTTGATTCAGGCACCATACCAAACCCTAAGCGTCCATTCAGATTTAAGCGCCTTTGGCTCCTAGAACCATCATTCGATGACTTTGTTAAGCTAGCATGGACCCAACCCGCTCTGATTCATTCGGCACTGCTCGAGTTATCTTCAAACTCCGATCATTTAGAAAACTCATCGGACCTTGGGCCAAATCCATTTGGGGTTCGATCCGTTCTCGTATTGCGGCGACCTAAGATGACATTCTTATCTCAACATACTGGAAGAATCTTGCCCCTTATCTGTCTCTGAATCTAATCATCTGCGCGAATTAGAGCTAGAATTGGACAAACTTATCAAGCAGGAAGAGATTGGATGGAAACAAAGCTCCAAAGCTAAATGGATTGACGAGGGAGACAAAACACTACTTTCTTCCATCGCCTCACCAATGGACGTCGTAGATCCACCTTCATCTTTGAAATCTCTCACGATACCATCTTCTCTGACCAATCAGATATACTTCGCCTATTCACTGAGTTCTATCGCAATCTACTAGGTAAACCCTCTCCTCCACTCCTGCCCATTGACTGGAATCTCCTTTATCCCAACCCTTCTCCGATTTCCATTGACCATCCCTTCTCTGAAGATGAAATTTGGTCGGCCCTAAAAGATATGGCTGACAAAAAATCCCCAAGCCCAGAAGACTTTGATCCTCTTTTTTTCAAACACTTTCGGAACACTGTTAAATCTGATATCATAGAGATGTGCTCTGAATTTCAATCTAACCCCTCGTCTGTTGTACGTTTGAATTATGCGAACATCATCCTTATCCCCAAATCCCCCGGTTCAATCACCCTGCCTTCCTTTTGACCCATTAGCCTCCTCAACACCACCTTCAAAATCATCACTAAAATCCTCGCCAATCATCTCCAAAAGGTTATTCGATCTCTGGTAGGGGTTGAACAATCGACCTTCATCCTGGACCGTAACATCCTTGACTGTTTGACGGCCATACAGGAAGTCATCTCCTTCTGTCACCACTCTACCATTCCAGGAGCCCTTCTCAAACTTGACTTCCAAAAGCCTTTGATTCAGTTAATTGGAACTTTTTGCTCGATCTTATGAAGTTCAGAGGTTTTTCCGATACATGGTGTAATTGGATCAAGTGCATTCTCAATACAAGTTTTTCATCAATTTCCATCAGTGGCTCTCTAGGTGGGCATATAAAATCAGTTCGACGTCTTAGACAAGGTGACCCTCCATCGCCACTCCTTTTTGTCCTCATTTCTGATGTTATTAACCGCATGGTCAAGCTTGCAATATCCAACAACCTCCTTGCTGGCATTAAACTCCCCAACTTGAACTTATCTGTCTCTAACCTCCAATTTTCCGATGACACCATCCTCTTTGTTTTCCCAGAACCTGATCAAATTCATTGCCTTAAAGTTCTTTTATATGTCTTCGAACTCATCTCCGACTTATTCATCAACTTTAACAAGAGCTCCATCATCATGCTTGGCGACTCCCACCACCTCGGCCCCTCTTCTGCCTCTCTTCTGCCTCTCTTCTCAACTGTAAACTAGACTACTTCCCTACCTTGGCATTCCTCTTCACCCCACTAAACTCGCCCGACAAGACTGGCTCCTGCTTATCTCCAAGATTGAATCTCGGCTTTCGTCATGGAAGGAAAAATCTCTATCATCTGCTGGCCATCTCATCCTTGTCAAATCTATCCTATCAGCCCTTCCTTCGTACTGGATGTCATTTCATAAACCGTCGAATCGGGTTATAGACAAAATTGACGCTAGAGGACGATCTTTTCTATGGAATGGCAATAAAGCAAAATGTTTGATCAATTGGAAGTTTGTCTGTTTACGCAAAGATCATGGTGGCCTAGGATTAGTTAACCTCGGCTCTTTCAATATAGCACTCCTATCCAAATGGCTTTGGCATATCATCACACCTGGCAATTTCATCTGGAAAGAGTGGATTTTTCAGCTTCATTATCACTCCAACCCTCACCTAGTCCTTCACTCCACCCCTCATCTTAAACCTTCTCCCTTCTGGGCTGGCATTTTACAACCCATACCCTTTGTCAAATCCCTATTCCATGTCTCCATTTGCAACGATAGTAGCTATCTTTTCTGGCTAGATATTTGGCATGTCTAACCTATTTACCAATACCTCCCACCACAACTCAACAGTTGGCGAGATTTCATCCCTTGGTCCAGACTGCCTGTGTCCCCGTGCTCTCTTTGACCATAACACCTTGAATGATCTCACTTCAGCCACTAATCCGCTCCTTTCTCTCTAGCTCTCTAACACAACAGACCAATATACATGGGCCTTATCTTCTGAGAAAGGCTTTTCAGTCGCCTCATGCTACTCATTCCTTAACCACCCAGGCAGATCATTCTCTTTCGCAAGACTATGGAAACGCAGACTCCCTCCCCGCATTCTTTTTTTCCAATGGTGCCTCATCCATGCTCATATTAACACCAAAGGTAGACTTAGACGTATGAATATCCCTCTAGACCCTCTTTGTGCCTTGTGCTCTTTGCAAGATGAATCCATTTCTCATCTCTTTTATGGTTGTGTTTCTCCTACTACATTTGGACCACGACCAGTACTAATCTCATCGGCTACATCCTTGTCCTCCACTCGTTCTTTGACTACTGGCAGTACAACCCTCTGGATAGAAAACTCGACTCCTTCATTTCCATTTACAATTGGTGCATTTGGAAAGAAAGAAATGCATGTGTTTTCAACAAGCCCAGATGCAATATTGATGGAATCTGTAATCGAATATCCTACCTATTTTCTCTTTGGACTGGATCAGCGCGAAGGAGGACTTTTACTCTGTATCTCCCTCCCAGTGACAATTCTCCTGTGGACTAATGAGAAAGTAAATGGGAAGGCTCTTCTTGCTGGCCTCTTTCTGACTCGTATGTATGTTCATTACCTCCATAGTTGGTAGTAGTTTTGATCTTATTTTGGCTTGGTACTATTACACAATACTACTGTTTTTGTATATATTTCTTTCTATGTATGATGAACTTAGGACCTGTTTGGTCTGCGAAACTTATTTTTGGCTATTGGTCAGGCATATTGGCCGACTACTATTAATTTATATTAATATCTAATCGGCTGTGTAGCCTCACGCTACATACATGTTTCCCTCAAAAATAACAATAATTGAAATAGCTACGATGTTGATTAAAAATATAAAATCAAATAAAGAGGGAATTATTAATTTCAAATTCCAATTAATCATACAAAAATCATAATATTTTATTAATATTAAGCAAACTCCACTTTAGAGAAATGGTAGGATTATGGAAAATCTTATATAGTGGCAAGAGTTTGATATTTTCAATAAAGGAATAATTTGTGTGTTTTCTCTTTTCGAATATTATACAAAAAAATGTAAAGCGCTTACTAACCATGCATAACCGTTAGGACTATTAAAGGAGATTAGTAGTTACCCCTTTTTAAAAAAAATATTTGTCAAGTATTTTCTTATAACCATGCACAACCATAAGGACTTTTAAATGAGATTAGAATATACTTGATATTTATCCTTACTTATATGCATCCCATCCACTCATAACCGTGAGGACTTTTAAATGAGAATGGAAGCCCATGTACAGAAATTCAAGTAATTCACCCATGCATAACCACGAAGACTTTTAAATGAGGGTGAATACTTTAAGATATAATTATTTTACAAAAAATATATTTCCTTATTTTTAAATACCAAATGCTGCACATTATATTATGATGTATGGATTGACAGAAAGATGAAAGTGATAGAAATGATCGTGAAATAAGTACTGATTTAAAAATATTATAAAATTTGTTTAATTTTCATGAAATTATAAAATTATACTTTCTCTTGTTATGAAATATAATTTAATCACTATCCATCACTTTTTAAGCACTATAATAATTTTAATAAGTTCCAAAAGATTCAATTAGTCAATTGTTATCTTTTCTAGAGTAAATCTCTTACCAAAATAAACTAGAGTATTTTTATCATGATGAAAACCCAAGTTTTAAAAATTAAGATAAGTGAAAATCAATTTTCTATAAGGGGTTTTTGTGAAAATGACATCTAGTTAAAAATTAATATAAATAATTAAATGATCGCAAAAATGATTTCAACATGAGATGATATCAGATACCACTTGTATTTGAGGTATTCATGGTGATATATAGTGGTATGTAAGAAAAACGATTACTCATCAACACTTAAATTGTTTTTTAAAATTTTTAGAACATCTATTTATATCAAGCACAAGTAAAGTAATCTATATTGAGCAAAAGCACACATTTAAAATTTGTCAAAGCAGTTTTGAAAATTGATTTGATAAGCATGAAGAGAGTCAATAACGATTGTTGTTTCATAGTAGTTGAAAATCTTTGTTTTGAAGACTCACTCAATATGAAACCTTTATTTGGCTGATAAAAGTATGAAGTTTGATTTGGCTCATAACACGAGAGTTTTAGATATTCAAAAATGCTACTTTCCAAAATTGGTTTCAAAGTCAATTTGTCAAATCAATCAAAAGGTATACTTGAAAAACCACAATTTGTTTGTTTAAAATAGATATGCTTTCTGAGTTATATATTAAATTTATCGCAGTTTTTCATGACACTACAAAGTGAATCAATAAAAACTAAAAACAGAAAAGCCGTAGTGTTATTGGTTAGTTTTCCAGAACTTCTTGAATTTTACAAATCAGAGTTAAAAAGGTCAAGATATGGCAGAAATAATTCAACAATGTTGATGAAAACATAATTAACAATATGTGAGCTAAATTGAGTTAAGAGATCATACCTCACTTTCCTTCGATTCCCTAATATCCGAAATGCAATGATCTCCATCTAATCTTTATAGACTACGGAACATTTAAATTTTAGTATATCAATCACCTAGAACAACTCAAAATCTATTTCCATCAAATTTGTTTCTTAGACCACTTATGTGTCTAAATTTTGGAGAAGGCAAGTGGTCTAACTAAGGATGTAGGACCACTATTATTATCTATTGAATTATTTGTTACCCAAATTTGTCTATATAACAAACCGTTAGTATCTACAATTGTACCCTTAGGAATCCAAATTTGTTTTAAGTTTCAAACCATTTATATTCGTACTTTTTGGAATCCATATTTGTTTAACGGTTTTGTGTTTGTATGTATTTCGATAATTATTCTTGCCATGTCCAATATTTCCACCCTTTACGCATTTGGGTATCACACTTTTCCCCTTAACAGTGTTATTAGTTGTTTGTTCATATTTTGGTGCTTTCGCAAATCCAAATCCATTCCTTTTATTCATGAAGAGTTGAATTTCTAAGATCATATTAAATGATTTTTCTCTAGTGAATAATTTCCGAGTAATCAACTCAAGTTTATTAGCTTTGGATTTTAAAAGTTTATTTTCATTTATTAGCTTCGAATAACAACTAATGGTACTATCTCTCTTTTCAAAATTATTCATTTTAAGCCCATATTTTCATTTTCAAGCCCTCTAATTTTAGTCTCAATTTCTAGCATCTCAGTTTCAAAGAGCTGGGTTTTTTAAATTAAATTTTTTCAAAATCCTTGATTTTTTCAATCCACTTTTCAAACTCATGATTTAATCGAATAATTTTAGATTTTCTCAAAATCACGTTTCTTTTTCAAGGGTTTTGAAATTTTCGTTGACCTCATTTGGTTTCTTCTCAAAAATCGCACATTTAGAACTTTCCGTCCTCTTAAAACTATCCAACTCTTTTTGCAAAATATTTACAAATCAACTCAGTTTTGTTCTTCTCTCAACCTAAAATTTCATTTCTAACTATTGAAAGTTTTCATGAAAATAGGAATATTCTTTTTCATGGTTCAAACACCTTTTTCAATTAGAATTTTTATTTTTCTTAATATTTCTATGCTCATTTTCCAAGTCATTATTTTTCTAACGCAGTTTAGATTGTTCCATTTTCTTATTATTTTTCATCATAGGAGCTTCGTTATTTTCAATTAATTTTTGGCACAAGAGAACTAAATCATTGAATGAAAAATCACCTATCTCATCGGCTATTGAATCTTCATCACTACTGTCCTTTGTAAATCCTGTCAAGCACGTTTCTTTAACCGAGTCGATTGTCGAGGATTTCTTACCATTGTTGACTTTTGTACCATATATTGCATCAAAAGTATTCCAGATTTCCCATGCACTTTCATAATGAGAGATATGGTTAAAATTATCTCGATTAATATGAGAAAATAATATTTGCATAGTAAGAGCGTTAATCGAAGTATTTTTCTTATCTACTATATCACACCCATTTTCAATAATATCTCAACATTTAGAATAAATAAATTTTAAATAAAATTTCATTTTTAATTTCCAATTTAAAAAATCTGTTCCATCAAAAATAGTGGGAATAATACTGGATTGATCTCGCTAGATTTGCAACTAGAGTTAGACATCTATGCCATTAACCTTGCTCCGATACCAATTGTAGGATCGTTTTCAACCTAGAGGGGGGGTGAATAGGGTGTAATAATAAAAATTAACGCAGAAATAAAAACAAAAAGTAATGTAGTAGATATCACACAGGTTTACCCAGCTTCGGCAATAACCTACCTATGTGCTTCCCTCAAGGTTTCAACTAGAAATTAGATAATCAGACGCTTACAAAAACACGTAAACTCATGACACCCGCTAACATGATTAACCTAACTCTAAGCACAAAACTCTATCACAACTCAGCCATTGAGTTGCGAACTCTCAAACTATGCCACGTAGTTTGTACCTAGTTACACAACTAGAAAGTTACGCAATTTAAAAGGAAATTACAAATAAAACTAACTAAACAAAACCCTATAAAAAATGAAGCCCAATAAAGAAGATAAAACCGGCCTAATAAATAATAAAAGAAACTGTTTTCCTTTTGTTCGTGTATTCTCTTGGCCAATCTTTTGATACCCTCCAAAATTAAGGTTTGCTTCAAATTGAAGTCGCCACTACAAATGATCGATTGCAATGATTCTTTTGATTTGATTGGCTTCATCAATCGACTCCTGGCTTTGATAGTTCGTGGCTGCTTCAATTGTGTCGAGCTCGATTGGTATGAAATTGGTATGTGATTTTTCCCCATTTCGATTTTGATTGTTCTCAACTTCTATTATTCGAGTTTTTGGGTTTATTTTGATTTGTTCTATGTATGCTCTCTATTTTTCTTGAACTCAAAATCGAATGAATGTGATGATGAATTTTGGGTTTAATTTACAGGGGTGAAAACCGTATACTTACGTTCTGGTTTGAATTCTTCAATTGATTTGCCCAGCCATTCGATTTTTTCTTAAACGATTAAATGATTTGTTACTTGTTTATTTCATACGTGTTAATCCATGAATTTGAATTTTGCTCTGTTCTTTTCTCCTATCATTTTGGCATTTGAATTTGACCCCCTCTTTACTACTATTACCGGTTCTTCATTTACTGTGATTATTTCTTTGTTCTGGTTATCTGGCTATGACTTATTCATTGCATGCTTATCCATATGACCTCTGATTGAATTTCTTTAGACTTGTTCAGATATATGACCCACGGCTTGAGATAAACTTGACTTTCTGACTTGTTCGTCAGTGAATTACTATTCCATTCTTTGCTAGAAATTGAATTAGAGATAATCTTTACTTGTCACCCTATGCGAATTCAAACAATTTTCAGAATTTTTAGTTGAACACTTCAACACTGTTTTGTTTGACCAAAACTGCTCCTTGACTTTGTTTTTCGAACCGCTACTGATACTATGCTTTGATCATGTCATGTGCACTTGTGTGCGTGTCACCATGTATATACATACATGCGTACGTATGTGTGCATATATGTGTAATGATTTGGTCGAGTTTAATTTGTCCCTGTTCATATGCTAGTTGCTATCAGTTTCATTTGAAGTCACGGCTAGTCGAATCTTCATGTGTACATTTCTGGCGCTTTTTGGTATTGGAGTCGTGTTCCATATTTTCATGTTGGTTCCTGAGTATTGATTCGAGTTGAATCGAACCTGTGTACGAGCCTCTGAGTTTTGGAGTCTGGTCTGGTTTTATGTTTGCATTGTGTGGTTCCTAAGTTGCTTGAAGTTAAACTAACCAGTTTCTTTGAGTCTGGTTGCATGTGTGGATTTGCATTCATGTTGATCTTCATGTATGTTGACTGGTTGGATTTCCTTGTATGTTGGTTAAATCTTCATTATTCCGAAATGATATTTGTGTGTTCATACATGTATGGTGGTGCCTTTTTGAGAATGATCCGATCATGCTGGTGTACCATGAAGTCTTGTTGCATAAACACATTGCTATGTTAAGCCTTGTCGCCTTGTTGTTTTTTTAACATGTTCACCTCTGGTTCACTCGAGCCTGGTTGTATTTGCTGTTTTGATTGATCTGGTTCCATTTGAAAATTTCGTTGCATTTGGTGTTTTCATGTGATCACTTGAGTTGAATGCAGTTCTTGACTTGCGTTTGATCTTGTGCTCACCTGTCCCTGCAATTTTAACAAGCAAGTGTATATCAGTGTGCACGACATTGGGGCATGTACAGTGATACAATATGCACGTCACAAGCTGTTCGTATAAGATGAATTGAAAGAAAATAATAGCGAACAACCGAAATAACCGAGGCAAACAATGTTTTCAACCACACACTTCATTTTGTACAGCAAAATATTTCTATTTCAATTTTATTACGTCAGTGTTTATTTTGCAGATAATTCAGAGGCTGGAACAGAGTTGAAGATCAGATATGTGTGATGAGTGAATATATAGTGAGGTGAAATTTTAAAGTGAATATTTTTTTGTAATTGAAACTTGTATTTGGAATTGAAAAAATGTAAATGTAGCAAGAGCTCAAATTTCTACTATTTTAACTTGTAATAAAATATCCGTTTGAATAAAAAATTGTTTAAATAAGAAATTCTAGTTTTTTATTTTATTCAACAAATATTTATTTAATTATATGGAAAAATAAAATAGCATAATAGCAAATACATTTAAATGAATATATATGTGTATGTGTGTGTGTGTGTTTGTTATCATCAAACAAAAAACATAACCTATTGTATTCTACAATTTCCCTATTTCTATGATAACATCTATATATTAAGATTTTGATTCTATTAAATGTATTCGGTCTTGGATGAATTCTATTAGCTCCCCCTATTTGAATGCTACTCCTACAGCAAAGCTCCCCTTTATATATGCATGGAAATAAGCCAATATCTTAACTTCTCTCCCCCTTTTGTTATCAACTAAAGTAATAATAGTAACTGAAATAGCTACAATTTTGATTAAAAATATAAAATCAAATCAAGGGGGAAATATTAATTTCAAATTCCAATTAATCAAACAAAAATCTTAATATTTTATTAATTAGAAACAAACTCCACTTTAGAGAAATGGTACGATTATGGAAAATTTTATATAGTGACAAGAGTTTGATATTTTCAATAAAGAAATAATTTGTGCGTTTTCCTTTTTCAAATATTATATAAAAAAATGTAAAGCATTTACTAACCTTGCATAACCATTAGGACTTTTAAATGAGGTTAGTAGTTACCCTCCTTTTTGAAAAAAAAATGCGTCAAGTATTTTCTAACCATGCATAACCGTGAGGAGTTTTAAATGAGATTAGAATATACTTGATATTTATCCCTTTCTTATATGCTTCTCAAACATGCATAACCGCGAGGACTTTTAAATGAGAATGGAAGCCCATATATAGAAATTCAAGCAATTCACCCATGCATAACCACGAGGACTTTTAAACGAGAGTGAATTCTTTAGGATATAATTATTTACAAAAAATTATTTTCTTATTTTTAAATACCAAATTCTACACACTATATATAATGTATGGATTGACAGAAAGGTGAAAGCGATAGAAATGATCATGGAATAAGTACCAATCTAAAAATTTATAAAATTTGTTTAATTTTCACGAAATTATAAAATTGTACTTCCTCTTGTTATGAAATATAATTTAATCACTATCCATCACTTTTCAAGCACTATAATAATTTTGATAAGTTCCAAAAAATTCAGTTAGTCAATGGTTATCTTTTCTAAAATAAATCTCTAATCAAAATAAACTAGAGTATTTTTTTATCATGATGAAAACTCAAATTTCAAAAATTAAAATAAGTGAAAATCAATTTTCTGTAAGGGGTTTTTGTGAAAATGAATTCTGGTTGAAAATTAATATAAATAATTAAATAATTAAAAAAATGATTTCAACATTAGGTGATATCAGATACCACTTATATTTGAGGTATTCATGGTGCTATATAGTAGTATATAATAAAAACATGTATTCCTCAACCCTTGAATTATTTTTTGAAATTTTCAGCACGTCCATTTATATCAAGCACAAGTTAAGTAAGTAAAAATACATATTCAAAAAAATTCATCAAAGCAGTTTTGAAAATTGATTTGATAGACACAAAGAGAATCAGTAATGATTGTTTTTTCAAAGTAGTTGACAATCTTTATTTGGAAGACTCGCTCAATTTGAAACCTTTATTTGGCTGATATTTGAAGTTTGAATTGGCTCATAACATGAGAGTTTTAGATGTTCAAAAATGCTACTTGCCACAACCGCTTTCAAGTCAATTTGTCAAATCGATCAAAAATTATACTTAAAATACCACAACATGTTTGTGTAAAACAGTATGCTTTTTGAGTTATATATTGAATTTATTGCAATTTTTCATGACATTCAAGTTTGGTTTCTGACCGCATCCCTTCGACACCTTCAAAAGTTTTGGTCTGTACCCCTTTTCCTTTTCTTTTGTTGAAATACCTTTCGTTTGAGTCGAAAGGTTGATTTTTAGTGTAACATTTTCCCCTCCCATTCGAATAAATGCTCTTGACTTCCCAAGTCAATTTTTTCGAAAGCTATAAAATTTTCTGCCTCTTGGCCTTCCCACGTTGATCTGGGACGTCCATTAAAATCTGATCCAATGGTTGAAAATTTGGGCAACTTTTCTTATATAGTATGCCTCTTCTCTTTCTTCCTCCTTTAACTGATATTTAAATCATCGTATATAAGTAAAAGAATTCCTAGAATTTTCTAAATCTCGATTTGCAACAACAAGGTAATTTCTTGAATCCATTTGATAAATATTAATCTTATCTTTACCCTTTTCAGTTTTCTACTAAATTCTCGGTTTTCTAAGCCCAAAATCGAGCCCTAATTTTGATTTGGTTTGCCGACTCTACCTACCTCTGCTCACTTTCCATATATTACCGTTTCAGACTCTCCAACTGCACTGGCACAGATGCAACTCGCTCTTCTTGAGACTCCTTCTACATTGCAAGCTCTTCCAAAGTTGTCATCTTCTGTTCCTCTACCAACTAATTTCGACGAACTCGTCGGGCTCATCCTTCATTCAGAATCTTTTACTTCTTCTCTACCATCGTTTAGCTCAGACTTGGTAGAAAATCACTGCTCTCTCATGGAGCAACAACTCATGGTAAGCTCTTATCCAATTAGTCCTACCATCTATGGATCTTTCCAATCGCTAACTGGTGTTACACTTCTTCTTGTTACAGATTTCCAAGAAATGGATATCTTTAAATGAACATGCCTCTAAACTCTCTGTTGGATACTCCAAACTTCTGAGGAAAATGCTGAACTTAAAAATCAACTAACTTCATTGATGGCTTCAAAATGACACTTCCTTTGAGTTGGGAGAGTCAAGGCTTCCCTCACCAGGGCTGAAGATGATCTCGTAGTGGAGAGGAAGGCTCACCAACTCTCAACTGATGAAAAATTTGCAAAGGAGCTAGCTTCAAAGGACTCGGAAGAGGATAATGCCCGTTTGCTTATTAAGGACACGTTATTGAGGGATAAATTCAAGAGGACCAGAGCTTCACTTAAGCTAGTTGATCCTCTTCGATTTCCAAAAGCATGTCTCGTCAACTCATTTCCTCAGCCTTTCTTGTTAAATCCCATGCCATTTTGATGTGATGGGATTGTTCTTTAGTTTGTTGGATCCTATTGGGTTAAAAACCCAGATAATATTTGCCCCTTAAAGTACGCCTTTTGAATGAAAGGTGTGCTTTGCTTTAGAATAAGTCATGGCAACGAGTCTTCAGTTGTTGAGCTTTAGTCTTGGTGAATCGTCCAGTTCCTTTGGATTCTCTTCTCGGTCAAAAGTTGTTCCAACCCGTTACAACCTAAGACCTTAGACTCTGCCTAAGTGTGATCTATACATCACAATCATTCTGATTTAATTTAGGGTTATTACATTACATGTCTCTAATTAATTACCCATCTCTAATCATCTCGTGTTCATTCGGGATTTACATCACTATCAATTTTTGCTTTTCATTTAGAGTT
Source organism: Allium cepa (assembly GCA_030765085.1). NCBI lineage: Eukaryota > Viridiplantae > Streptophyta > Magnoliopsida > Asparagales > Amaryllidaceae > Allium > Allium cepa. Next base: position 735,099,206 of record CM060938.1, on the reverse strand, counting down.
TTTACATCATATATCCAAATCAAAGCATATATCAGAATCACATTATATCACATCATGTCACAACAAATATCACATCATATATCAAAGTCATCCTGTGTTCATCCAGGATTTATTCGTTTTATTTTTTATAAGGCATTCATATCCCTTTTTGTAAAACCAAAACTGTTTTAAGGTCCGATCTTTCTGGACTGCTTAAGTTTAATGCATGATCTCTTTGGATCGTTTAATGTTTAGTTTAATGTGCGTAATCTCTGGATCGTTCATGTTTTAAGTTAATGGGACGATTTTTCGGATCGTCTGTTTTTTAAGTAAAGGGAGATTAAGTAAGCCCATCCGCTCACTCTCCAGTGAGGGGATTTATTTCTTACACTCCAGTCCCATGGTGGGACTCTAACGCGATTAGTATCGTACAAGTCCATCCAATCACTCTCTGGCAAGGGGACTTGCACTTTGCACTCCGGTACCATGGTGGGACTCTAAGGCGATCAATATCAGTTATCAAAATTCAAATATTCAAATCAAAACAAATAAACAGAAATTAAACAAGCAAGAGTCCTAAATGTTCATCTTAGGCATCAGACTCAAAGCGTGCCTATGGACCATTCGGGATCCGATAGACGTGTACGCGGCCTTCGATTATTATTGCCTACATATCAAAAGAAAATTTTAGGAAAAGAAATGAGTAAACAAAGCATTAGAAATGAATCCGACTCCGGTTTATCCCGATCATGGGATAATTTGTCTTGGCTTGTTCTTGGGTATTTCTTGATGCATTTTCCGTGGATGGCGGTTGTCCCTGAAATTCCATCGTAGTTCTATTCCTCACATATTGTGGCAGCTGGTTGTTTCGGACCAAGTCTTCTATCAGATCACAAAGGTGTTGACACTCGTTCGTCACACGCCCATTCAGGTCATGGAAGATGCAAAACCTTTCAGATCTTTTCTCTTAATTAGTGGGCTCCCTCCTAGAGGAACTCCGGTAGAGGTTTTGCCCCCTTGTATCCAGGTATATCCTCTTAGCTTTCCTCTTCCCTTTGCCTTTTCCCATTTTAGCTCAAGATGGTCCCCTGCCTTCGACGACATTAATTTCAATATCCTGGGCTTCGACGTCTTCCTAACGCAGGTACATCTCAGCTTCGTAATAGAATTCTGCAAGATCCATCGGTAGGTGCCTTTTTCAATGCGGCTTTGAAATCACTCTTATTCGTGACTCCATATACTGCTGCCATTAGGATAGAAGGTGGGTTTGGTTTATCTACTGTGGGTGCCGGGGCATTGAATCTTGTTAAATAACTTCTCAAGGATTTTCCAGGCCTTTGTTTTACGTTTGTGAGCGTAAGTACATTCCTTGGTCGTGAGACATGAACCTTGAACTTCCTTAAGAATCGGCTTGCTAAGTCGGTCCACGTGCTTATGGACCCATTTTCCAATTGTCTAAAGCACATTGCATCCAAATCTATTATGTTAAGAGGAAGCATCGCCCATTACTTCCTCAGAAGCACCCAGCACATACATATATTGGATGAATCACATCATATGAATCGTCGGGTCTATCTTCCCGTCGTACATTTCTAGTGTCTTGAAGCCTGGAGGGTTTATTGGATTTGGATATTAGCAGTAAATGGATTTCTTTAACGACCCGACTTCCTATCTCCAGAAAGTCGCATCGCTAATTAAGTAAGAAAGGGATAGAAGAAGAAAAGAAAGAGAAAGAAGAAACACAACAACATCAGATAACTCACAGCGGAACGAATGAAATAATATATATCACATAAAATATTACATAGTATCATATTACATCAGAGTACACGACTTAAAACAACACGTATTAGACAGTTATAAACATCTGTCTAACTTTACAATCAAGTACACAAGATACATATATCAAACAAACACAGCGGGATCATAATATATCTATACGTAGGAGCCTCCAGCTCCATATCTCCTCCAGAATTCGTCAAGCAAACCTGAATCACTTGACTACTCATACATAATATGAGTACCCAAGAGTTTAATAAAACAGAAAATAAACACTCGGGTCAAACAGGGGTCTGGTGTGAGTAAACGATTTAAAATTGCTTAACTTTAGAAAAACCTTTGAAAAGAAAAGGTATCACGTAAGACTTCCCACACATAAACATGGAAAAGTTTTTACCTTACGCTAACCAAAACATTTGATAGGAAATCCAGTGATATTATAATAGTGTCTAGGGTTTTCAAGTAAATAAGAAATAGCCAAAATTGTTACATTTAGTAAATTCCAGCTACTAGCCACAAAAGTGGGTAATACAAACAAAACCGTAGGTCTCGTAGGAAGAATGGGTTCCATCAATGGCAGGGCTACTAGGGTACCGCACGTCACAGTACGTGGCCTAAATCACCGTACCGAGGAGCCACCCTAACTCCCCTGCAACACAAGGCCGGGACCATTCCTTACTGAACAGTCCCGAACAAGACCACCCCGGCAGTTGTTGCAATCAACCGCCCCACACAGCCGAATATAAAAGAACTTCTAGATAGAGGTAAACCTCGTCCTATTTGGGCATGACCCACTTAACCTTGCTACACCTCCCATATTTTAGCCATTCCCGGTTGATGAGGCTTGAGGCTGCGATTACCTTTATAGAACACATCTATCTTAGAATGCTCATCGTCTACCTGACGATGTTCTGAAAGCATTCAATCCATACAAGTTCGTTCCGAGTTCGAACGAAACCGAAGGCACAATCTTGTTGCACTCATTTTGGAATCACCCTCAGAGTCAATGACCATAGCCATTACACTCTGAATCACCATCTCGAACCTATAAGTACTATTCCGTCAAACTCATTACGGAATCACCCACAGAGTTATACTGACGTATAGTTCTTACACCTCGAGTCTTCACTTGCTCCACTTGGTTTCATGACCTAACGTTTAATTGGAATCGATGTGGTTTCGGATATCCAAATATGGAAACCCGATCCCGGTCTCACCGAAACCAAACGCCATTTTAGTGTCCAAGTTGTTCTTAAGGGTTTAAACATTTAACTTATATTCAGGATGATATAGCAGATAGATGAATAATATTATCACAATAGATAATTCATATCAGCCAGTCATCTCACAAAGCAGCATATCACATATCATAGATATCATACCCAAATCATCCAGTATCAACCAATCACCCAATATCAATCAATCATCCAACATTGATCAATCAATAACAATCAATCATCCATCAACAGAATTGATCAACCCTAAATCAATTGGATTAACCTTAATCCTTCCCCATTTATCTATTCCAAATTAATAAATTAATCATCTCTTAATGATCTTCTTTAATTAATCTCCCCTGATTAATTATACTTTAATTACATTCAAGTAATTAGTCTTATCCATATTCAGTAATTAACCTTTAATTACTATCATTAATTACAATAATTAATGATCATTCATTTACTTCCATTAATTAATCAATTATAATTAATTACATTAAACCTCAATTAATTACAATTAATTAATCATACTTAAATTAATTACCTTTATTAATCAACCTTGATTAATATCATTTATTAACTAATGATCCTTATTAATTAATAATTTCTTGTAATTAATCATCTCATTAATCATAAAAAGTACGTAACAATTTGTAATTACTTATCTTAATTAATTATCTTCTTAATTAATTATATTAATCCTTGATTAATTAATCTAATTAATTATTCTTTAATTACTTCTTTTAAGTAATTATTAATCAATTAAATTAATAAACAATCCTTGATTAGTTACTTATTAATTAATTACATTTTTAATTAATTACACTTAGTAATTAATTCTTAATTTAATCTCATTCATTCATTAATTAATCACATTAATTAATTAACTAAAATTAATTAAGTAATTAACCTTAAATTACTTACGTAAGTAATTATTTCTAATTACTTCTATTAATCAATCTTGATTATTTCCTTAAATAATTACTTAACAAATAATTAATTTCATCATCAAATAATTCTAAATCCTTTAATTAATTAATTACTCAATAATTAGTTAACTTCAAACAATTATATTAACCAGTCCTTAGATTAATAATATCATGTGATTATCCAATAATCACTTCCATATAATTACTCCCATGAGTAATTTCCATTAATTACTTCCATAAGCAATTACCATCTTAATTACATTCAATTATTAACCATTAATTACTTCATTAAGTAATCGCACTTAACTAATCCATAATTAAGTGATTATTCAAAATTAAATAAACAATTAACTAATTATCTAAAACTAATTAAATAATTACTTAATTGACTTCTTATAATTAAAAATCCTTAACTAAGAAAACATTTATCTTAATTAATTCTTTACTTAATTACAAATCATATTCAATCAAGTATTCTCAAGTTAATAACAAAGATAAATTAAACCTATTTATCTTCATAATTAAATTATTTAAATAAATCGAATTTTAATAACTTAAAATCAAATTATTCTATTTGGATTGAAAAATTATATCAATAACCTTATTTGAAAGAAGACATTTGGTAATCAAACTTAAAATTTAAAACACTTTAACTTATCAAATTTTAAACTTATTCATTTCAAATAAAATTTGAAAACTTTAGTTATTAAAACCTTACTTTAAAACTTTACTTAAAACTTTGATTTAATACCTTAAATTCAAAACACTTTTTTTAAATTAAATTTCAAAATCTACTTAGATAATTTCTTTCAAATACAAACTTCTTAACAATTTTAAATTTCAAAATAAATTCATATAATACTTTAAAGGTTTGGATAACTTTATTTTCAAACAACAAGTTTAAATTTTTTTTCTTCGTAAACTTGATTATAACTTAATGCTTGATTTCGTCACGTTAAAATTTCAACCCCATCATTAAATTTTAAAATACTTATCATATACAGTATAACAAGAAAATCCCATAACCCCAAACTCGAGACACTCACGACAAAAACTCGAGTAAAACTCCTAAAAACCCCGTGCTTACCACGAAGCGAAAACACAGCACCATATCTTAGAGTCGTACACGAGCATAACGTGAGATCCCACCCGAGTATAACCTCGTCTTCCCAAAACAGAAACTCGCAAAAACACAGCCGTGCACGGTGCACGTGGACCATCGTTGTCGGCCACCCAAGGTCGTCGCGATAATCATCGTCGATCATTCTAGCACTCACGAGCACAACCAAAAACCCAGATCAAACAATATGAGTTCGAATCGAAATCCAACCCTTCGCACGAAAGCTGTAGAAAAACTCGATCACCAAACCTCATCGCCATTGACGAACACGCCACCGGCACCTCCATTAATTTCACCAGAGCATCGCCGCATCACCGGGGTACCATTCCCCACCTCGCGAACACCATCAAACCACCATTCTCGTCGCAAAAATCTCGAAAGTTAAGCCGAGCCAGTAATTAACTTAAACCCTAGTTTAGTCGAATTCAAACAATTCACTTTATGGAAAAATTAAATTGCATTTTTCTCATAATCCTTGATTCATAAACAAGCTTCGAACCAAATTACAGCTGCAACCATCATGTTGTTCTTCGGCAATTCACCAAAACAACCCAAATGTTCAAACCCCAAATTCTCATGATTTATTAAACTAAAAATCATGAAACATATATTAAAAATCATGATTTTTCCTTATTAATTCATTCATGTAATCCAAATCAAAAACTAAGATTTTAGATTTTCATGTATAATAGTATTTTTACTGTTATTCCTATTTTTAAACTTTTTTGCTAAAGTTAAGATCCTAAAATTATTTTAAAAGCCATCATCTTCCTCAAACAAACAATTTTTATTTAAATTTCGAAATCAAATATTGATTTGATTTATTGGTATTGAATATTTCCTTTTAATAGAACCTTCATAGTAAATTAACAGAGTAATCTCTTGCATGTATATAAATAGACAAACTCACCCATCATGTACATACCAATTCATATAAATTTAAGCTATAGAATGTTAATTCAAGACAATATCAACGCACGCATGGAAGTAAAATTCAGATCAACCATTTTTAAAAGAAATTTACTCACTTTGTTTAAATTTGCAGAGAGCAGAGAACAAAGCGGATTTTTATTTTCCAGGCTTTGAACATTTTTCTGAAAAATACTTTTGCTTGCTGTTGAAATTGAGTGCTTTTGCATGCTTGAAATCTTTTGATTTAGAGTGTTGAAACTTGCTGTAGATGTTGAAAATCCCTTTGAAAATGCAGGTTGAAGATTGCAGTTTAAATTTGAAGTTGCCACATTTTAATTTGCAGGTGATAAATTTTGCAGTTTGATTTTGAGAAACAATTTGCTGAGTAAATCTTCATTTGAATTTGTAGTTGTACTTCAGATTTTTATTAAATTCAGATTTGCTTTTTATTTCATGAAGGAAGAAAATAATTTAAGAAGAAGAAAGAAGTTTGGAAATTAAAAGAGGAAAACAAGTTTTCTTTATGTTAAAATTTTCAAATAAAGGAAAAAGAAAGGCCACTTGTTTCAAAATCTTACATTTGTCATCTAATTGACTTAATTATTTACAAGTGTTATTAGAATAAATAATATGATTACACATGTTTATTTGTATTTTTAATTAATATTTATTTAATTTAAATGTAATTATAAACTTACATATTTAAATTCCTTAATTAATAAATGTTTTCATATGTATTTATAAATTTACTTATTAATGAAAATATTCTAAAACTAGTTATAATATAAATATTCATCTTATACATGTAATTTAAAATCTAAAATTTTTATACATATAGTTTTTATAACCATTTAAATTTAAACACTCTAAAACAACTAAAACTTTGATTTAAATCCTTTTTTTACTATCACATTTAAAAAACAAACAATTTTTATATTTTGAAAACAAACGAATTAATCTTAAAATTAACCTTTGAAAAATATTATGTTTTAAAACAAAGCTTTTAATATTACAATTCATACATATATAAATTATAAATAGATTAAATTGAATTTCAAAACAACATCAAATTATAACATATACATACATATATATTACAATTTGAAAATTTCATCTTTATTTAAAACAAAATATCTCCTATTCATAATATATATCAAATATATATATATTATAAATAGAATAAAATTTTATTAACTTCGAAAAATAATTCTTATCTATTTTAAATTGTTAAAGAGATACTGATCACAATTACCAGATTAAATATTCATTAACTTTTAAAAGATTTAAATTTACCAATTTTAAATTAAAATTATAAAGAAAATTATCAAACCAATTAAATTATTAATACAGATTATTAAATTGATATTGCCTAAAATTCCGGGTCGTTACAATCCTCCCACCTTAAAAGAATTTCGTCCCCGAAATTTAAAAGCAAAGGAAATTTAATAACCCAGCAAAGATTTTAATTTCAAACAGCAAAGCATTCCTGTCAATCAGTTACTAACAATCATAGAAAATCAATCAAACAAACAAACCTAACAAATTATCCTGACACAAATCAGAATAATCTTACTAACACTATCTAGAGTTTCCCAAAGATAAATCACCGGGAGACTCGTTCTACAGAAGCTAACAAACTACACAACCTAAATCCAGAGCTCAACTCATTTCTAGAACCATCAATCTGAACAGAACATCAGACTATACCCAAGTCTAGTACAACTTCCAAATCCAACTAAACTGCAGATTCAACAACCAACAATGAATCATACACGTACTCCCTCAGAGATACGTGAAATACAATGAATTACATCTACCCAAACTGGCAATTCAATCTTATCCTATTCAAAAACTAAGATAAGAAATCTCAAATGCCTCAGCACTAGCCATCCAATTACTGTTCTCTTAACTGGATAAATCCAAACAACAATGAAGTTTCCAACTGCTAATTCCCTAAACTCCTTATCTCATATCTGCATAGCTCAACAGACAACCCTGGGCTGCCAATCTTCTTCCTGATCAGCTCAATCTATGTTGATTCCAGAAACATCTAGACCAAAACAAACCAGTTTCTGGATCATATTCGACAGAAAAGTCTTCCAAAATCCATCGAAATCCAGAACACAAACTCTACTACTCAAGCAATAGCAAACTGAACTTGCTTCCTTCTCGCACAGCTGCTACCTCGCTTCTGTTGCACAACTCTGATTCTGGAATAGATGAGAATACCGCTGATGAACACGAGTACAAACTTATCCAATATATCCGGAAAACTTGTTCATCAAATCCATAAAATCTTAGTGGCACATCTGACTCAGTCACACAACCTTATAGCAGAAATCCAAACTCAAAAAATAGATCTGACTGATCCAAACTCCAAAAATTCTGAGCTGCTACACCAACTCTTCTTCTAGGCTAACTACCAGAATTGCTTCTGGAACCAAAACAATATGGAACTCAACTCCAGACGCAGACAACTTCTGATTACATTAGTAGCTCCTACTTTCACATGAGAATCCTTAGTCTCAAACAAAAGATTGCTTAAGAAAAATCCCCAAATCAATCGCTAGTCACTTTTGCGATCCAGCCTAATTCGGATTCCAAAGAAACTGTCCTCTCTTTACCAATTAGAACAGCTTTAAGCTTCTCCAAACAAGGTTAACTCTTCAAGAAAACATTCACCAACTGCCCGGACTGCTGATAGAAGAACCACTAAGATTTCTGAGCCATCGGAGAAACGGCCTCACTGCTGCTTTCAAACTCTACCTCGATGATACTGTAGAGCTAAAAGACCTTGTCAGCACACCGAACACTTTGAGATGAAACTGCTACCACAGCTAACCAAGACTTCTAATCCAAAGGCTTCTTGAACTCCAAAATCATCAACAAACCACACAACAGACCTTCAAGATGGAAGACAGACACTCAAGAAATTCGGGCTCCTAACCAAGCATCAACATCTCGCTCTCCTTAAGGAATGACAAATGAGACCATGCCAAAGCGAAACAACTCATAGACCTTAGTCTCATATTCTAGAACAGACAACCTCCATTGTAAAGATCCAGATAACTTCCACACAGACGAATCTTCCCTGCAGCAGGTAAAACTGCTCCTCAACTACTTCTAAAACTACTTCAAAAGAAAACATCTTCGAAAAATATCCATGGATACTGCATCTCATCACGCAGTTATCGAGATATCATCACATACTTCTGCACTTCCGACAGATCCAAACTTACACTTCAAAGATAAACTCCGAATCTTTTTAAAGATTTTCTTTGGATATTAGTGAAATCCTTACTCCAAACTACAAATCTCACTTGAGACGGTATTAGGTCTACAGTCTCGACAAATACTTCCAACCTCAAACATACGGACCTTTTCCATTAGTGGTAGTCGTGTTACACACACACCACTACTCCATCTACCTCTAAAAATTATGTTGGAAAATCCGAACAGATAACCCAACAGATCAGGTAGATATACATATACATACATACATATATATATATATATAGTTATATATAAAAATTACAAGTACGCTCTCTCAACAAAGACACCACTCCAGATCCTAGGTATTCACTCAACCTAATGCTCTGATACCAACTTTAACGACCTGACTTCCTATCTCCAGAAAGTCGCATCGCTAATTAAGAAAGAAAGGGATAGAAGAAGAAAAGAAAGAAAAAGAAGAAACAAAACAACATCAGCTAACTCAGAGCAGAACGAATGAAATAATATATATCACATAAAATATTACATAGTATCATATTACATTAGAGTACACGACTTAAAACAACACGTATTAGACAGTTATAAACATCTGTCTAACTTTACAACTAAAGTACACAAGATACAGATATCAAACAAACACAGCGGAATCATAATATATCTATACATAGAAGTCTCCTGCTCCATATCTCCTCCTGAATTCGTCAAGAAAACCTGAATCATTTGACTACTCATACATAATATGAGTACCCAAGAGTTTAATAAAACAGAAAATAAACACTCGGGTCAGACAGGGGTCTGGTGTGAGTAAACGGTTTAAAATTGCTTAACTTTAGAAAAACCTTTGAAAAGAAAAGGTATCATGTAAGACTTCCCACACATAAACATGGAAAAGTTTTTACCTTACGCTAACCAAAACATTTGATAGGAAATCCAGTGATATTATAATAGTGACTAGAGTTTTCAAGTAAATAAGAAATAGCCGTAATTGTTACATTTATTAAATTCCGGCTACTAGCCACAAAAGTGGGTAATACAAACAAAACCGTATGGTCTCGTAGGAAGAATGGTTTCCATCAATGCAGGCCTACTGGGGGACCGCCCGTCACAGTACGTGGCCTAGATCACCGTACCGAGGAGCCACCCTAACTCCCCTGCAACAAAAGGCCGGGACCGTTCCTTACTGAACAGTCCCGAACAAGACCACCCCGGCAGTTGTTGCAATCAACCGCCCCACACAGCCGAATATAAAGGAACTTCTAGACAGAGGTAAACCTCGTCCTACTTGGGCATGACCCACTTAACCTTGCTGCACCTCCCCTGTTTTAGCCATTCCCGGTTGATTAGGCTTGAGGCTGTGATTATCTTTATAGAACACATCTATCTTAGAATGCTCATCGTCCACCTGATGATGTTCTGAAAGCATTCAATCCATACAAGTTCGTTCTGGGTTCGAATGAAACCGAAGGCACAATCTTGTTGCACTCATTTTGGAATCACCCTCAGAGTCAATGACCATAGCCCTTGCACTCTGAATCACCATCTCGAACCTATAAGTACTATTCCGTCAAACTCATTACGGAATCACCCACAGAGTTATACTGACGTATAGTTCTTATACCTCGAGTCTTCACTTGCTCCACTTGGATTCACGACCTAACGTTTAATTGGAATCGATGTGGTTTCGGATATCCAAATATGGAAACCCGATCCCGGTCTCACCGAAACCAAACGCCATTTTAATGTCCAAGTTGTTCTTAAGGGTTTAAACATTTAACTTATATTTAGGATGATATAACAGATAGATGAATAATATTATCACAATAGATAATTCATATCAACTAGTCATATCACAAAGCAGCATATCACATATCATAGATATCATACCCAAATCATCCAGTATCAACCAATCACCCAATATCAATCAATCATCCAACATTGATCAATCAATAACAATCAATCATCGATCAACAGAATTGATCAACTCTAAATCAATTGGATTAACCTTAATCCTTCCTCATTTATCTATTCCAAATAAATAAAATAATCATCTCTTAATGATCTTCTTTAATTAATCTCCCCTGATTAATTATATTTTAATTACATTCAAGTAATTAGTCATATCCATACAGTAATTAACCTTTAGTTACTATCATTAATTACAATAATTAGTGATCATTCATTTACTTCCATTAATTAATCAATTATAATTAATTACATTAAACCTCAATTAATTACAATTAATTAATTATACCTAAATTAATTACCTTTATTAATCAACCTTGATTTATATCATTTATTAACTGATGGTCCTTATTAATTAATAATTTCTTGTAATTAATCATCTCATTAATCATAAACAGTACTTAAAAATTTGTAATTACTTATCTTAATTAATTATATTCTTAATTAATTATATTAATCCTTGATTAATTAATCTAATTAATTAATCTTTAATTACTTCTTTTAAGTAATTATTAATCAATTAAATTAATAAATAATCCTTAATTAATTACTTATTAATTATTACATTTTTAATTAATTACACATAGTAATTAATTCTTAATTTAATCTAGTTCATTAATTAATTAATCACATTAATTAATTAACTAAAATTAATTAAGTAATTAACCTTTAATTACTTACATAAGTAATTATCTCTAATTACTTCTATTAATCAATTTTGATTACTTCCTTAATTAATTACTTAACAAATATTTAGTTTCGTCATTAAATAATTCTTAATCCTTTAATTAATTAATTACTCAATAATTAATTAACTTCAAACAATTATACTAATCAGTCCTTAGATTAATAATATCATGTGATTATCCAATAATCACTTCCATATAATTACTCCCATGAGTAATTTCCATTAATTACTTCCATAAGTAATTACCATCTTAATTACATTCAATTATTAATCATAAATTACTTCATTAAGTAATCGCACTTAATTAATCCATAATTAAGTGATTATTTAAAATTAAATAGACAATTAACTAATCGTTTAAAATTAATTAAATATTTACTTAATTAACTTCTTATATTTAAAAATCCTTAATTAAGAAAACATTTATCTTAATTAATTCTTTACTTAATTACAAATCATATTCAATCAAGTATTCTCAAGTTAATAACAGAGATAAATTAACCCTATTTATCTTCATAATTAAATTATTTGAATAAATCGAATTTTAATAACTTAAAATCAAATTATTCTATTTGGATTTAAAAATTATATCAATAACCTTATTTGAAAGAAGACATTTGGTAATCAAACTTAAAATTTAAAACACTTTAACTTATCAAATTTTAAACTTATTCATTTCAAATAAAATTTGAAAACTTTAGTTATTAAAACCTTACTTTAAAACTTTACTTAAAACTTTGATTTAATACCTTAAATTCAAAACACTTCTTTTAAATTGAATTTCAAAATCTACTTAGATAATTTCTTTCAAATACAAACTTCTTAACAATTTAAAATTTCAAAATAAATTCATATAATACTTTAAAGGTTTGAATAACTTTATTTTCAAACAATAAGTTTAAATTTTGTTTTCTTTGTAAACTTGATTATAACTTAATGCTTGATTTCATCACGTTAAAATTTCAACCCCATCATTAAATTTTACAATACTTATCATATACAGTAAAACCAGAAAATCCCATAACCCCAAACTTGAGACACTCACGACAAAAACTCGAGTAAAACTCCTTAAAACCCCGTGCCTACCCCGAAGTGAAAACACAGCACCATATCTTCAAGTCGTACACGAGCATAACGCGAGATCGCACCCTAGTATAACCTCGTCTTCCCAAAACAGAAACTCACAAAAACACAGCCGTGCACGGTGTACGTGCACCGTCGTTGTCGGTCACCCAAGGTCGTCGCGATAATCGTCGTCGATCATTCTAGCGCTCACGAGCACAACCAAAAACCCAGATATAACAATATGAGTTCGAATCGAAATCCAACCCTTCGCACGAAAACTGTAGAAAAACTCGATCACCAAACCTCATCGCCATTGACGAACACACCACCGACACCTCCATTAATTTCACCAGAGCATCGCCGCATCACCGGGGTACCATTCCCCACCTCGCGAACACCATCAAACCACCATTCTCGTCGCAAAAATCTCGACAGTTAAGCCGAGCCAGTAACTAACTTAAACCCTAGTTTAGTCGAATTCAAACAATTCACTTTATGGAAAAATTAAATTGCGTTTTTCCCATAATCTTTGATTCATAAACAAGCTTCGAACCATATTACAGCTGCAACCATCATGTTGTTCTTCGGCAATTCACCAAAACAACCCAAATGTTCAAACCCCAAATTCTCATGATTTATTAAACTAAAAATCATGAAACATATATTAAAAATCATGATTTTTTCTTATTAATTCATTCATGTAATCCAAATCAAAAACTAAGATTTTAGATTTTCATGTATAATAGTATTTTTACTGTTATTCCTATTTTTAAACTTTTTTGCTAAAGTTAAGATCCTAAAATTATTTTAAAAGCCATCATATTCCTCAAACAAACAATTTTTATTTAAATTTCGAAATCAAATATTGATTTGATTTATTGGTATTGAATATTTCCTTTTAATAGAACCTTCACAGTAAATTAACAGAGTAAACTCTTGCATGTATATAAACAGACAAACTCACCCATCATGTACATACCAATTCATATAAATTTAAGCTATAGAATGTTAATTCAAGATAATATCAACGCATGCATGGCAGTAAAATTCAGATCAACTGTTTTTAAAAGAAATTTACTCACTTTGTTTAAATTTGCAGAGAGCAGAGAACAAAGCAGATTTTTACTTTCCAGGCTTTGAACATTTTTCTGAAAAATACTTTTGCTTGCTGTTGAAATTGTGTGCTTTTGCATGCTTGAAATCTTTTGATTTAGAGTGTTGAAACTTGATGTAGATGTTGAAAATCCCTTTGAAAATGTAGGTTGAAGATTGCATTTTAAATTTGAAGTTGCCCGATTTTAATTTGCATGTGATAAATTTTGCAGTTTGATTTTGAGAAGCAATTTGCTGAGTAAATCTTCATTTGAATTTGTAGTTGTACTTCAGATTTTTATTAAATTCGGATTTTCTCTTTAATTCATGAAGGAAGAAAATAATTTAAGAAGAAGAAAGAAGTTTGGAAATTAAAAGAGGAAAACAAGTTTTCTTTATGTTAAAATTTTCAAATAAAGGAAAAAGAAAGGCCACTTGTTTCAAAATCTTACATTTGTCATCTAATTGACTTAATTACTTACAAGTGTTATTAGAATAACTAATATGGTTACACATGTTTATTTGTATTTTTAATTAATATTTATTTAATTTAAATGTAATTATAAACTTACATATTTAAATTCCTTAATTAATAAATGTTTTCATATGTATTTATAAATTTACTTATTAATGAAAATATTCTAAAACTAGTTATAATATAAATATTCATCTTATACATGTAATTTAAAATCTAAAAAATTTATACATATAGTTTTTATATCCATTTAAATTTAAACACTTTAAAACAACTAAAACTTTGATTTAAATCCTTTTTTACTATCACATTTTAAAAACAAACAATTTTTATATTTTGAAAACAAATGAATTAATCTTAAAATTAACTTTTGAAAAATATTAAGTCTTAAAACAAAGCTTTTAATATTAAAATTTATATATATATATAAATTATAAATAGATTAAATTGAATTTCAAAACAACATCAAATTATAACATATACATACATATATATTACAATTTGAAAATTTGATCTTTGTTTAAAACAAAATATCTCCTATTCACAATATATATCAAATATATATATATATATTATAAATAGAATAAAATTTTATTAACTTTGAAAAATAATTCTTATCTATTTTAAATTGTTAAAGAGATATTGATCACAATTACCAGATTAAATATTTATTATCTTTTAAAAGATTTAAATTTACCAATTTTAAATTAAAATTATAAAGAAAATTATCAAACCAATTAAATTATTAATACAGATTATTAAATTGATATTGGCTAAAATTCCGGGCGTTACAATTTCTGTTTACATCTTCTAGATCCTGATCTGGGGGCCTCCTCTGATTATTCTCCATACCAATTCAGCAACTCTATTCTCACCATCCAATGAAGGTATCTTTCCTAAGGCAATACTTTTCCCTCTGCCCCGATAGGGGTATCCCGGGATGGACTCTTCCAGCAACATACCTACGATCTGATTTGCAATTCTGGCTTCATTCATTCCTCCATTCCTTCAAGGAAGTTTGGTATATATCCTTCTATTGGTCGCATCCTAGTATTCAAATCATCTCCCGTTCCACCTATCCCAAGTGTTTCAACAGTTGCTCTGGTATTGGCATTGATTCCTAAGTTGATTCCAGTGCTACCCCCATGTGTTGGTTGCTCTAGTTATAGGGGCAAGGCTCCACCTTGCTCCAACCCAAATCTGGCAATCACTTCATTGTTTCCTACAGTTTGACTCCTATTTCCTGTAGATCTGGTCATCCCTTACTGCTCCAACTTTTGAAAGAATCCGTCTATCATCTCCTATTGTCTAGCTAAGAGTCGATCCTGCATCTCTTTCATCATCCTTTCCATCTCCTCTTTAATCACATAGCTGGGTTGATGAGAATTTGAGGACACTTACTGGTTGCCTCTATGCCCAGGTTGACTTGCTCCAGTTTTAAATCTGGTGTTAGACCTATTAATTTTCTTTGAATCTCAGATTCAAACTTTAGTTTTTCAGATATCGTTCAAGGTTCTCAATGAAAGCACCAAAATGTTAACCCAAAAAATGGATTAACATCCAGGTTTGAGTTTGAAAGCACCAAACCTGTTCTGACAGAGCAATATCACAGATCACAGATCACAGATATAAGAAAAGAAAAGTAAAAGAAAGAAGACCGAGAATTTTTATAGTGGTTCGACTATAAATGAAACCTACGTACACTTTATATTTTCTTATAGACTGATTGCTATTACAAGATGTGTTTGACTATATTCTTCGATTATCACTCAATAGATTGAATTCCCGGGTTGGAATTCACTAGAGAATCATAGTGAATTCCTTTGGAGATTGTTGTAAGGGAGGCAAAGAGTGAAGAATGTTTTCAGCAGAGCTTCAACAATCGGTCTGGAGAAGATCCTCTTTGTGTTGCAGGTGGGATGTTATTTATAGAGATCAGAAGGCGTCTGGGCCAAGCCTGTCTTCATCAGCTCCCAGGTAGGCTACATGTGATATAGGGGTACTTTGGCTCGCAAAACGAGCCAAAATCAAGGGTTGCTGGTGACCTATGGCCCATAGGAAGCTGGTGTCCCATAGACTTGGTTCGTTTTGCGGGCCAAGTCTTGCCTCTTTTTGATAGTGTTCCATATCTAGTTTGTTTGATGGTTTGAGCTGAGGTATGAGTTGTTGATGTTCCAAGAACTTAGGATTTTTCTGGAGTTTTGGAATTGGAGATGTCTCCATAGGCTTTTATCATAGTTTTTTGCATAGTATCGTTGCACGTTACTCCATCTTGATGACGATCTACTGGCTGATTGTGCTTTGATTGCTAACTGGACTGAACTGATGCTAGCTTCTCGGTTCAGTTAAACTTGGTCGTTGCTTTAATAATATGATTAGGCTGTTGTTAACTCCTAACTTCAACCTTTCTGGTTAAGTTCTGTGCCATTCTGATGTGATGGGATTGCTTCATCTTCTGCTGGATCCTGCTAGGTTAAAAACCTAGACAATAATATGTAACAACTAATCGATTTCTGAATACATGTCCTAGCTCTATTTTCTATGTGCAGTTTCTATTATTGTACTATTTCAGAATATCAGTTCTCTTGGTTGAGTTGTCATAAGAGATCACTTAAGTCAATATGTTAACTTGAGGAGATTTTACTCTAAAAATGCACCAATTTTAAAGACTTCGAAGTTAGCGAATATTGCTTTCTTCGGGATTTGCAAAAATTGTACTTGAAATACTGTAACGACCCATAAATTTTAATGGTTTTATTAATTTAATTAACTGAATTTTGTGAAATTTTAAATATTTGAATTTGGAAATAAAAATTTAATATTTGAAATAGTCTAATTAAACGTAGCAAATGGTAAATTTTCATCTGATAATATTGAAGTTATTTTCTTGTGTAATTTTTTTAAACTTAAATCAGCTACTATTAGTTGACAATAAAATATTTTCAAAACCTGAATATCTTTATACAATAGATTTGTAAATCGTCTTCTGAGTGAGACGTCATATTGTGTTTCTCCAAATTTGGACTGTTATTGTTCCGTTTATCATGTTTTTGGCGAAGTAGCAGCATTTTCGATACCGATTATAGACTTTTGATCGGATGATCATACCATAGATATCTGTATACCGTTTTGATCGTCTCATCGTGCTGATCCTTGCGGTATATTCAATTCTGTGTTTTGAAGTCCGGTACATAGTGAAATCTGTGTAAACGGAGATCGTATCGGTATCCATTTTTTTAAAGTCCTTTCCTTTCTATGTTCTTTCATCTCCTTGGTCTATTCATTTCCACCGTCTAAACAAACAGCCATCAACACTTGTCAATTCATGTGATAACCTTTGATTTTTCCCTGGTTTTAAAAATCAAATTGACTTGCATCTATATTTTTCTTTTTATTTTGTTTTTCTGCCACTTACGTTTCATAAGAAAAAATGGGAGGCCTCTTCATTTTTCTCCTCTCTACCGATCTAAGATATCACAGTCCCACCTTACCACTAGCATCCTCCACTACAAGACAGCACCCCCATCAGTCCAAAGCCAACATCAATGATCCGAACACCTCCACCCTCCCTCTTGACCCAACAATCGCCACCTTCCTAAGCGACAGCCCATCACCGCGAACCCATCACCTTGTAGCTCATCACCTTCCAATCAAGCCGAGGCCATTTTCCCCTCTTGTCGAGCCTTTTTCTTGTACGTATAAGCTTAAATCTTCATAATGCGACTTTTATATGTTCTATATATAAAGTAATTTGTATATATAATCTATAATTTGTATTATGTTACCTGAGTGGTTTCAATTATCAATGTTGTGTTGCCTGTGTATATACATTGGCTTGAAAAAAATATAAAGTTATACATTAGTTTTGTGTATGCATACAATTTGTATAAATGTTGCTTTATGGTATATATATAACAGTTAGTTTATATATTAGTATTTATATGTATAATGTTCTGATTTTTGGTAAGTTGTAGTAAAGTACATATATATTTAAAATTTTACTTGGAAATAGCTTGTTGTAGCTGTAATATAATATATACGGAGAACTTTGGAAAGAAAATTTTGTGTATTTATACTCTATACTCATCAGATCTTTATACGTTGATTAAATTTGTATGTTTGCACATACTTTTATACATATCAAGTCGCATATGTAATAGCATGGAATTTGTACATATAGTTGTGGTTTTATATTTGTATTGTCTGCATATATGTTCAGCCTAGAAATGTATTTGTTTGGAAATTTAGTCTGCGGCTCCTTTTGTTTTGTTTGTTTTGTTTGTTAGAAATGATATATAATACGTATATATGATGTTGCAAATTTCTGTTTATATATATATATATATTAGCAGTTATATACGTATGTTTATATGTGTAATACAAATCGGCTTGTTATATATATAAAGTTGTATGCTGCTTATTGTTGAATTATTTGTTGTAATATAAAAGCAGTGTTATATACGTAGTTACAGTATATAATACATATTATATATATATAGGTTATATATTTTATATGTGTTATATTTTAAATGAAGTTGAATTTTATATGACGGCATATATATTACTATACATATATTATAGTTTTATTTTACGTGAGTACAAAAGTTAGTTTATATATACTTATGAATGTTTGTTAACTAGTTGTACATATGCATTAGCTTGTAAATTTTAAAATATAGTATGAAATTGTATTCAAGGCATTATATGCTCGGCATATCCAAAATATATTGGCATTTTGATTATCCTGGATATTGGTTTTAAAATAGATATTTTGATTTCGGTTGGTTATTGGTTTTAAAGAAATATGTGTACATATCTTATTCTGATAAATATTTTAAGTTGAATATGAATTTTATGAAAATTTATCATATTATATGTTTATTTTATTTCAGTTATTTAAAAGCGTCCCATTGTACCAATTATCTTCATCGATCCAGTCTAATTGATCGTCTATTCCTATTTATCAGCTTTGTTCCTCGATTCGTGCCCATCTCACTTTACTTTGGAATTCATAGCGTGTTTTTTTGTCAAACTCTCCAGCCTCGAAAGGTGAGTAATCACTCATGATCAACTTTCTTTTATTTATTAAATTTGATTTCAACTGAAATGACAAATGAAATATGCTGCTGCTAGTTATTTACATTTGCTATATATATGTAATCATCTGTATCTGTTCACCAGTGACATCTGACACCATTATTTGTTATTTATATTGATGATATATGCCTATTGTATTATTATTATTATTATATTATTATCACTCTGCAAGTTCCCTGTTAGTATAAAATTCACTTTAGGTTGAAATGATACATACCCGAACGATCTGTAGAATAGGAGAAAATCGTTATGGGTTGAAATGATAAACCCAAGCGATTTTCATTTTATTGAATCTGAGATTGCGTCTTGAAATGATATATATCCGTATATATTTAAATTGCGGATTGAAATGATAATTATTTGTATCACTTGACCATAGGATAGAAAATTATATACGATACCGTCGGTCCATATATAAATATTTTGAAAATGATTTCTATAGTTTTGGAAAAAATATATGGTTTATTAAATATTGATTTTTAAGGTATTATATATAAATGTATTTTATAAAATTAAAAATTTAGATTTTCTAAAATTAAATGTTTTTGAAAATTGTATAGTTATAAGTCAATTTTGAAATTTTAAATTTTAACAATTTATTTATAAATATTATATTTTTTATATATGTAGATTAATGTTTAATATTGTTTAAGTTTTTATTTAAAACTTGTATTTTCAAAATATAGATTTTATAATGATTTTTAATAAATACAGGTTGGAATATGATTTCGAAATTATATTTATTCTTAGATAAGTTTGATTTGAAACTTATTTAATTTGAAATTTTGAAGATACGACTTTATAGCTTGAATTTGATTAAAAGTGACTTAAATGAATATTTCAAATTTACAGAAATTGAAATGGGATATTTTGTTTATTAAAATTTGTAAATTGAAGTTGTATTGAGATGTTATTGAAATGATTAAGTAAATATTTCAAAAAATAAATAATAGTAAGGTGAATTTGATATATATATTTGAGATTATTGAATTTAGTTTTGAAAATGTTAAATATTTAAAGCTTTGAAATATATATTGAAATTGTAATGGCTTATTTTGTGGTTTAAATCTGTATTGGAAATCGATATAATTTGAAATGGTTCATTTAGAAGCTGAATTGAGTTGAATTTGATGAATTAAGATTGAATAAAATTTGAATTTTGTAGTTCAAGTTGATTTGAAATCGATTTTTGAAATTTGAGGATGCTATTGTATTTTATAGAGTATTTCAAATTATATTTAAAACTATTTATATAATTTCTTTTTAAATTATTTTAGTGTAAACTATTTTGTTTTAAACCATTTTAAAAATATAAACTATTTTAATATAAACTATTTTAGTATAAACTATTTTAATATACTAACTATTTTGATATAAACTATTTAACTTATAACTCTTTTACATAAACTATTTAACTTTGTAAACTATTTTATTATACATACTATTATCAATATCTAAATTATTTAAGTAGTTGAAGTTATGATTTCATGTTATGATTTCCAAAGAGCCATGATTTCAGAGTGATTTGGTTTCGAAAGTGTTATAAATACTTTGAAAATACTATGATTTTGGAAATGTAAATGAATCGTACTAATATGGTTTTGAAATGGCAATGATATTTTGGTTTTGAAGTAAAAACTATTTTGAAATGACAGTGGTGCTATTATAATGATTGGTTGTTAAAGAGACCACGATCGAATATTGTCATACTCTCTTCCAATACCGAAAACCACTTTAACAACCGTGTACGTGGTGGATATTCCAAAATGAGGTATATATATGGACCTGACTCCCGTGAGTTGGCTTAAGGTGGGTAAAACAGGAGCAATCGGCGGGCCAAGTGAGGTAGCTCCTCCAATCGGACACACTCCTTCGATGCTATTCTATTACTTTGTGATTGATTGGGTGCATCCTCGGATTTTTATTTTTTTAGGAGTATGTCTCGAGGTGGACGGTAGTGGCTGCTATGCGTTACCACCAGCCCGGAAGTGTAATTGGTATATCTAACCTGGCATTGCCTAGTTGTGCCGTGTCACCTACCCTAGCGTGTCTTCTACGAGTTTGTTTTATGTCGTACCTATAGAGTATCCTCTGGTAGCCTCCCGATTTGGAGGTATTAGGGTACTGTATAGACTATTGGTACTATAAAATGTGTTAAGGTGGAAAATGTAAAGCCTTAACGCTATTTTTAAATAGTATACTTTTCTTTATACATTATTATAATAGCGTATATTACTACATAGTAGATAGTTTAACGGATCCTTAGAGGATGGTTATCCCAAACATCCTTTGAGTTATTTGTATTTCAGTTGCTATTTCGCTTCAGTTGGATTTATTGATATAAGAATGTTAGTCCCGACTCGAATGTTTATGTTTTTCTTTACGCTCGAGTCAGACTGAGTGATACAACTTTTGAGACTCAACTTTGGAGTTGGAGCTTCATTTGGAGATCTATTTATCTCTTTTTAGCTTGCATTTATTCATTTGATTCCTGTTATGTATTCTGATCTTGTATTTAACTATTGTATTTGAGATTTCTATTGTATCTTATTTAGCCCTCTTATATATAAAGTAGCTTCATGAACTACTATTCATTTGTTTCCATTGCTTATTATTGTAATACTCTGTACCTGTGATTCTGTGATTTATTTATTTAATGTATATGCTGAGTTTGCCAAATATAAATTAACAATATAATATTTTAAGCAATTCAAGTCTGGCATGTGTGGATGCGAATGGTTGAAAATATCAGGATGTTACATGTGGTATCAGAGCTTTGGTTTTAGGCAAAACTCAGCATATATAATAGATTTAATTACAGAATTGCCTTTGTTCGAGATTGAATCTCTTCCTCCTTGGTTTGAGTGTCCTTTGAATTTTGGAACATTCCTTGTTCTGAAATCCTTGTCTTATTCTAGTTCTTTTGATTCTGGGGCATCCCATAGTTCCATTGTATGATTAGTAAAGGAGTGAAACTCCTTTACAATAGACATGGATTCACCGAAGATTTCTATTTCCTCGATTTTGATGTTGTTATCTCTTGCTATGCCCGAATTCTATCTTTGGTGATCAGATGTCGATTTGCCTTAGAATTCTACATCAATCTTATTCTTGAAGTCACAGTAGACCAGGTTAAGGTCGCCCGCGACTTATATAAGTCTATCTATCTTTTCTCTTTTGCTATCTAGTTATCTTATCTCCCGTTCAAGCGTAACTTCTTGGCTAGAATCCTTCATGATTAGGATCTCTCCAATTGAATCTTTGTCCATGCTTTGAAATCCATTTTGTATCATCGAGTGAACGAGTTTATTTGTAATTAATATTAAAAATTTTATATTGTATTGTTTGAGTTATTGATGTTGATTTGGGTTTTCGATCGATTCGTCTGATTAGCGATATGGATAGGATTTCCAAAACAATTGAACAGAGCAAATTGACACAATATTGTTTTCAAATGTGGTAAGTGAAATAATTTTGTATGATTATATATATATATATATATATATATATATATATGAGACTTAATAGTCTACTAAATTGGTTGTTATAAAAGATAATATTTGATTTTCATCTATTGTTTTGTAAACCATTGATTTTCGAATATATAAATAAATGAATTATCAAAAATGGTTTATAAATTAATTTGGAGTTTAAATGAATTCAGATTAAGAATTTTAGATTAAATTTCTGGTGATTCCAACTTTGGTTTTTAAGCTTTAAAATGTATATTATTTGAAGTATTTTCGAATAAATTGTTTTTTTAAATTAAATGTTTAAATTCGTACTCTTCTCTTTTGTCGCTGGAAAATAATTTCGATGATGATGGCCGCATCATCGACGTTCATTTTCGAGTTTTAGAGTGGAGAGACCATTCGTAGCTTTGCTACATTTTTGTTTTGGAAATTTAATTTGATTTGGATTTCTTATTTATGATTTGATTTGTTAATTATGAGTATATGATTATAGATTTGATTTGATATATAGTATAAATATATATTTATCTCTAAATGGTTTGAAATGAATCAGAAGTTTAATTCTTAAATTTTCTTAAAGGATGATTTCAATTATAAAATAAAGCTAAAAATTTTGAATAAATATTTAAAAGCTGGAAATAATTGAGTTAGGAAAATTTTACTTGTATAATACCCAATTTCATTCTAATACAACTTACCTAAATTATTTCAGAAGTTGAATATGCAATTGGATAATATACAATATAAAATGTTTTATAAATAAAATTTGAGTGGTTATAATAAATGTCATACACTAAACTTTTAGTTATAAAAATGTTAAGTAGAGATAAATAGAATAATAAGTTAATTGAATAATAAATGAGACAAATAAAATAAATTTTGTTTTAAAGGAATTAATAAATTTAAATTAAATCAACTTAATGAAATACTTGAATTTAAAATCAATTATTAAGTATTAATGAATTTAAATTGAAATTTATATAGTTTAAATTAATTGTTTATTTTGTTTTTCAATCTATTTTCTTTCTGGTTGTTATTTTCTCGGGGACGAAAAGTTTTGAGTGGGGGAGAGTGTAACGACCCATAAATTTTAGTGGTTTTATTAATTTAATTCATTGAATGTTTGTGAATATTTAAATATTTGAATTTGGAAATAAAAATTTAATATTTTAAATACATCATTAAACATAGCAAATGGTAAATTTTCATCTGATAATATTGAAGTTATTTTCTGGTGTAATTTTATTTAAATTTAAATCAGTTAATATTAGTTGACAATAAAATATTTTCAAAATATGAATATTTTTATATGTTAGATTTGTAAATCGTCTTTTGAGTGAGACATCATATTTCATTTCTCCAAATTTGGACTGCTATTGCTCCGTTTATCTTATTTTCGGCGAATTAGCAGCATTTTCGGTACCGGTAATCGACTTTTGATCAGATGATCATACCATAGATATATGTATACCATTTTGATCGTCTCATCGTGCTAATCCCTGCGGTATATTCAACTCTATGTTCTAAAGTCCGGTACGCAGCGTAATCTGCGTAAACGGAGATCGTATCAGTATCCATTTTTTGAGTCCTTTCATTTCGATGTTCATTCGTCTCCTTGGTCTATTCATTTCCACCGTTTAAACAAACAACCATCAACACTTATCAATTCATGTGCTGACCTTTGATTTTTCCCTTGTTTTAAAAATCAAATTGACTTGCATCTATATTTTTATTTTGTTTTTCTACCACTTACGTTTCATAAGAAAAAAATGGGAGGCCTCTTCATTTTTCTCCTCTCTGCTGATCCAAGATATATCACAGTCCCACCTCACCACTAGCATCGTCCATCACAAGACAGCACCCCATCAGTTCGAAGCAAACATCAGTGATCCGATCACCTCCACCCTCCCTCTTGACCCAACAATCGCCCCCTTCCTAAGAGATAACTCATCACCGCAAACCCATCACCTTGTAGCTCGTCACCTTCTAATCAAGCCGAGGCCATTTTCCCCTCTTACCGAGCCTTCTTCTTGTACGTATGAGCTTAAACCTTCATAATGCGACTTTTATATGTTTTATACATAAAGTAATTTGTATATATAATCTATAGTTTATATTATGTTACCTGAGTGGTTTCAATTATCTATGTTGCGTCGCCTGTGTATATACATCAACTTGAGAATATATGTGTATATATATATATATAAAGGTATATATTTGTTTTGTATATACATACAGTTTATATAAATGTTGCTTTATGGTATATATAACAGTTAGTTTATATATTATTGTTTATATATATAATGTTCTAATTTTGGTAAGTTATAGTGTGTCTATATATATATAAATTTTTACTTGGAAATAGCTTGTTGTAGCTGTAATATAATATATATACAGAACTTTGGAGAGAAAATTTTGTGTGTTTATACTCTATACTCATCGGCTCTTTATACATTGATTAAATTTGTATGTCTGCACATACTTTTATACATATCAAGTCTGCATATGTAATAGCATGCAATTTGTACATATAGTTGTGGTTTTATAGTTGTATTTTCTGCATATATGTTCGGCCTAGAAATATATTTGTTTAGAAATTTAGTCTGCAGCACCTTTTGTTCTGCTTGTTTTATTTGTTAGAAATAGTATATAATAGGTATATATGATGTTGCAAATTTATGTTTATTTATATATATTAGTAGTTATATACGTGTATATATATGTAATACAAATCGGTTTGTTACATATATGAAGTTGTATGCTGCTTATTGTTGAATTATTTGTTGTAATATAAAAAGCAGTGTTATATACATAGTTACATTATATAATACATATTATATATCTATAGGTTATATATTTTATATGTGTTATATTTTAAATGAAGTTGAATTTTATATGACTGCATATATATTACTATACATATATTATAGTTTTATTTTACGTCAGTACAAAAGTTAGTTTATATATATACTTATAAATGTTTGTTAACTAGTTGTACATATGCATTAGCTTGTAAATTTTAAAATATATTATGAAATTGTATTCAAGGCATTATATGCTTGGCATATCCAAAATATATTGGTATTTTGATTATCCTGGATATTGGTTTTAAAATAGATATTTTGATCTCGGTAGGTTATTGGTTTTAAAGAAATATGTATATATAAATCTTATTTTGATTGATATTTTAAGTTGAATATGAATTTTATGAAAATTTATCATATTATATGTTTATTTTGTTTTAGTTATTTAAATGTGTCCCCTTGTACCAATTATCTTCATTGATCCAGTCTGATTGCTTTCGTATATTCCTATTTGTCAGCTTTGTTCTCGATTCGTGTCCATCTCACTTTGTTTTGGAATTCATAGCTTGCTTTGTTGTCAAACTCTCCAGCCTCGAAATGTGAGTAATCACTCACGATTAACGTTTTTATATTTATTAAATTTGATTTCAACTGAAACGAAAATTGAAATACGCCGCTGCTGGTTGTTTATGTTTGCTATATATATGTAATTATCTGTATCCGTTCACCAGTGACATCTGACACCATTATCTGTTATTTATATTGATGATATATGCCTGTTGTATTATTATCATATTATTATCACTCTTCAAGTTCCCTGTTAGTATAAAATTCACTATGGGTTGAAATGATACATACCCGAACGATTTGTAAAATAGGAGAAAATCGTTATGGGTTGAAATGATAAAGCTAGGTGATTTTCATTTAATTGAATTTGGGATTGCGGGTTGAAATGATATACACCTGTATATATTTAAATTGCAAATTGAATTGATAAATATCCATATCACTTGACAATAGGATAGAAAATTATATATAGACACCGTTGGTCTGTATATAAATATTTTGAAAATGATTTATATGGTTTTGGAAAAAAAATATTGTTTATTAAATATTTATTTTTAAGATATTATATATAAATGTATTTTATAAAGTTAAAAATTTAGATTTTTCGAAATTATATGTTTTTGAAAATTGCATAGTTATAAGTTAATTTTGAAATTTTATATTTTGATAATTTATTTCTAAATCTTATTTTTTTTATATGTAGATTAATGTTTAATATTGTTTAAGTTTTTATTTAAAATTATTTTTTTCAAATATAAATTTTATAATGATTTTCCATAAATACAGGTTAGAAATTGGTTTCGAAATTATATTTATTCTTAGATAAGTTTGATTTGAATTTATTTAATTTGAAAATTTAAAGATATGATTTTATAGCTTGAATTTGATTAAAAGTGACTTAAATGAATATTTCAAATTTACATAAATTGAAATGCGATATTTTGTTTATTTAAATTTGTAAATTGAAGTTGTATGTAGATGTTATTGAAATGATTAAGTAAATATTTTAAAAACTTAATAATAGTAAGGTGAATTTGATATATATGGGATTATTGAATTTAGTGTTGAAAATGTTGAATGTTTAAAGCTTTGAAATAAATAATGAAATTGTAATTGCTTATTTTGTGGTTCAAATCTGTATTTGAAATCGATATAATTTGAAATGGTTTATTTAGAAACAGAATTGAGTTAAATTTGATGAATTGAGATTGAATAAATTTTGAATTTTGTAATTCAAGTTGATTTGAAATCGATTTGTGAAATTTGAGGATGCTATTGTATTATATAGAGTATTTCAAATTATATTTAAAAATGTTTATATATTTTCTTTATAAATTATTTTAGTGTAAACTAATTTATTTTAAACCATTTTAAAAATATAAACTATTTTAATACAAACTATTTAACTTATAACTCTTTTGTATAAACTATTTTACTTTATAAACTATTTTATTACATATACTACTATTAATATCTAAACTATTTAAGTAGTCGACGTTATGATTTCGGGTTATGATTTCCAAAGAATTATGATTTCAGAGTGTTTTGGTTTCGAAAGTGTTATAAATACTTTGAAAATGCTATGATTTTGGAAATGGATATATTTGAAATGGAAACGAATCGTACTGATATGGTTTTGAAATAGCAATGACATTTTGGTTTTGAAGTGTAAACTATTTTGAAATGACCGCGGTGTTATAATAACGATGGTTGTTAAAGAGACCGGGATAGCCATACTCTCTGCCAATACTGAAAAGCACTTTAACAACTGTGTATGCGGTGGAGTTTTTAGAATGAAGTAGGTTGATGGTGACGATCCTATATGAGGTATATATATGGACCTGACTCCCGTGAGTTGGCTTAAGGTGGATAAAACAGGAGCAATCGACGGGCCAAGTGAGATATCTCCTCCAATCGGACACACTCCTTCGATGCCAATCTATTACTTTGGGATTGATTGGGTGCATCCTCGGATTTTTATTTTTTTAGGAGTGTGGCTCGAGGTAGGCGGTAGTGGCTGCTATGCGTTACCACCTGCCCGGAAGTGTAATTGGTATATCTAACCTGGCATTGCCTAGTTGTGCCATGTCACCTACCCTAGCGTGCCTTCTACGAGTTTGTTTTGTGTCGTACCTATGGAGTATCCTCTGGTAGCCTCCCGATCTGGAGGTATTAGGGTACTGTATAGACTATTGGCACTATAAAATGTGTTAAGGTGGAAAATGTAAAGACTTTACGCTATTTTTAAATAGTATACTTTACTTTAAACATTATTATAATAGCGTATATTACTACATAATAGATAGTTTAACGGATCCTTAGAGGATGGTTATCCCAAACATCCTTTGAGTTATTTGTATTTCAGTTGTTATTTCATTTGAGTTGGATTTAGTGATATAAGAATGTTAATCCTGACTCGAGTGTTTTTTGTTTTGTTTTACGCTCGGGTCAAACTAAGTGATACAGCTTTTGAGACTCAACTTAGAGTTGGAGCTTCATTTGGAGATCCATTTACATCTATCCAGCTTGCAGTTATTCAGTTGATTTCTATGATATATTGTGATCTTGTATTTGACTATTGTATTTGAGATTTCTGTTGTATCTTATTAACCATGTTATATGTATAGTAGCTTCATGGACTACTATTCATTTGTTTCCGCTGCTTATTATTGTAATACTCTGTATCTGTGATTCTGTGATTTATTTATTTACCGTATATGCTGAGTTTTGCCAAATATAAATTAACAAACTGATATTTTGAGCAATTCAAGTGCGGCATGTGCGGATGTGAATGGTTGAAAATATCAGGATGTTACAAATACCCTCGTTTCCGTTTTGAATTCCTTGGAGAAGAGAAGGAAACTTTCCTAAGAGAAATTAGGACATTCCACTCAAAGTTAATTTGTGGTCGTGATAACCCGCCAGTGGGGAAATGGGGCCATAGTAAATGTCTGCCGGTTCTAACTCCAAAAGGCATTGCTATCCCCTTTGATTCTACCGTTATACTGTCAGCTAGTACTTTAAACTAAGTTAGAAATGTAGTCTCTCACCTTTAGATGTGATGAAAGTGTTTGTTGTAACTTTTGACTTTGTGGTTATTTGAATTGTAACCCATTACTATAATAATAATGACATCGTTTATCCCAATTTTAATTTTGTCTCATTTCCTTTTGTTTTGAATAGGAGCCACAGCCATCTGGGACTCATCTTTCTCAAAACTTACCTTTATGCATCGGTGCTATAAGAGAAAGACTATTAATTGTGAGAAGTGGGATCGTAGTCCATGATGAAGTCCTTCTTGAACATTTTAATGGCAACATCGAAGCCGTGAAGTGTCATAAAAGATATCTTATTCAAAATACCATCACCATTGGCTGCAGAGACCAGATAGCCTATCTCGACGTTGATATCAAGAAAAAGGATGAGATGATCATTGCGCTCAAGTGACAAGTAAAGACCAATCCCACGGTTGATTTTGACCAAAGATGTCTAAACTTATGCAACGAATAAGTGATTTAGACTTAAACTTAAAAGATACCAGGCGCAATGTGACTCTCTAGAGTTCATTTTGGGAGACAAGACTGCAAAAATTGTGCTTCCGGCCTACAAGAAATTCCTTCAACTGTTAAGCCTACTAGGTAAAAACTTGCCATAGCTCAAAAATTTCTCACTATGCTCAACCTCCACCATGCTTAAACGATAATGTAGTGGGGAACTGGTGTCAAAGGGTAAAATTCAAAATTGATAATTATTTTGATGAGTAGTAGAAGATGAAATTTTCTCATACTATCAATGATTAGCTACTAAAAATCAAAAGCTAGAGCATGATAATTACTTTCTTAACAAGCGGGTCGTAGTGTTTGACAGGGAAAACAAAACACTTAGAGCTACAAACAGGGCCTTTAATCACACCCTGAAAACCAACATTGATGTTATTAGTGATGAGAGAAGTATAAGAAGGAAAGAAAATAAACTTAAGGAAGTTCTCCACGCAGCAATCGATCATGTCGTAAATCCTTCAATGGCGGAGACTCTTAATAAAGCAGCTCAAAATTTGTAATTCATTTATGCACTTGAGTCATGTAAATCTATCTTGTACATAATTTTGTCATTTGTAGTTGACTTCAAAACTTTTGTAAATTATAGAAATTTTGTAAATATCACCTGATTTGTGATCCTTTTTGGTAGCGTAACTTTGGATATGCCTTCGAATTGCTCTTTCAGCGTCTTTTGTGCTTGCTAGATCTTTTGTTACTCCTTGTCATTCCGATTTTCCTAAGAAACACATAGCAATAATATCTTTAATTGTTTGCTTGAAACTAACGTATTCGTCTATGTATATCATTTTCCTAAATTAGCAAATCATCTTGCCAATTGTATGAAAAGTAATTTACTCAAAAACGTTAAGGTCTCTTCTCTTATCCATGATGAGAGATGATCAAGGGTTAAACCTCTTTCACTTGTCTGGAATACCCAAAATTTGCTAGTAGTAAGTTTTGCCTTATCATAAAGACGTAAATATTAAAATATAACCTCATTTCCTAAAGAATCTGATTCAGGAGTCAATATATGAAATCTTGAAGTAGTAACTCTCTTACCCATTCCTCATTATTAACGGGATTTGGAAAATCATAACTCTGAAGCTTTCATTCTGAGGCTCTTAATAGAGGAACTTTTGATAACATTCTTTGGCCCAGATTCGGGCATTTGAGATGAATAGAAATCCTAAGATCTTGTACCCATATTACGGCTTAAATAAACAGCAATCTTAATGCCAGATTTGGGTATAGTGAGTGAGTGATTGATAATAATCCAAAACCCAGATTCAGATTTTTAGATAATGAAATTTTTATGTGAAAAATCCAAAACCCAGATTCGGATTTTAATTGTAGTGATCAATAATATTCTCATGCCCCGATTTGAGCTTAGTAAAGATGGCGATTGATAGAATCCCAAAACCCAAATTCGGGTATAAGTTACTGAGATTCAAATATGAGAATTTCGAAGCTCAGATTTGAGCATTAGTAGATGATGTTAAAGAAGTCCCAAAACCCAAATTAGGGTAATAGTAAGTGGAGATTCATCTCACTCCTTTGTTTTCATCTTCTTTGTCATGCATGGGCCTTTCAGGTTTTGAATAGAAATAATTTGATTGGCTACCTCTTGAGCTGGGACATCTTAGTCCATGATTAAATATGCTTGAGGTTGCACATCTTAGTCCAACAGGATCAAGCCCCAATAGCGCTAGGACATGTTAGTCCTTTTTTGATTGGGCCTCTTCTTGAACTTGGACATCTTAGTCCATTATATGGTGTTCTTGGCTAGCTCATCTTAGAGGCTGGAACCAAAGACTTACCCGACCTTCCTCCAAGAGGCGCCCTACCCTGGTCCTTTTGTGGTGTGGATAGGGGCTTGTTCTGTGCTCTAACCTGGCCATCTTAGGCGCGGATAGAGGCTTTCTCCGTCCTCCCTCCAAGAGGTGCCTTAACCTGGCCATAGTGTGTCATGGTTAAGGGCTTGTTCGATGCTCTATCCTAGCCATCTTAGGCGCGGGAGGAGCTCTGCCTTGGGGATCTTGGTGCGGACAAAGGCTTATCTACCATCTTAGGTAGTATACAAATTTGAGGAGCATTTCACTCCCAACCATGTAGACTTTCTCTTTACATAAATTTGATTTTCACTAATCTTTCTCAAGCTCTTTTTACAAATTCACTGATCTTTCCTTGTCTAAAGAAATTGATGATCATCCCCTATAAGGCTTTGCATTGGTTGGTTTCATGGCCGTTCATCATAGGATAGTGGTAGAAGGATCCTCCCAAGTTTCATTCATGTTTCGGTCTTTTCTTTTGTGATGGCTAATAGTTAAGTTCATCCTTTGTATGCAAGTAGATCTTTTCCATTATTGTGGTTAAATTGCACTCTTTTGCATGTCTGGACTTGAAATTTGACTCTTGAAGATGGCACTTTGACTTTTTTTTGGCCTTATCATTTCATGTTCTTCAATCATTTTTCTTTTTTCTATCCTTTGAATTCTTGGGTTAGAAGTGCTCTTGTTACTACTGGTTGCCATTTGTATGCAAAGGCATTGTAATCATCCATTATGTTTTTCTCAAAGATCGTGCCCTTGGAATAATATTGAATTGTTCTTCTCATTCGGCTAAAGATATTGTCACTTCCATTTGTTTTCTTTCCAAGTGCAAAGATTGGGGTAGGGCCTACATGAAAAGGATTTGGACTCCACTTTTCAGGGTCATAAGATTCTACTTTCTTTTTATTTACGATTCTTAAGGCTTCGAGCCTTCGTCTTTGCTCTTTATCTTGATTGGAGCTTTTGATGTCTACTTAGGAGAATCTTGTCAAATATGCTTCGGAAGACCCTTGTTCAGATCTCTTAAATCTTCTAGCCATGTTCAAACCAAAGTGGATAACTTGATGTAGAACTGATGCAAAGGGAGGTTAGCGGATAGTAATGTTAAGGGGTTAACCAAGTCAGAGGTTAGAGCCCTCCTTCTAGCGTCAAAAATGTTAACAAGATTTCTTATCAACCCCCCAAAAATAGTGCTTAGGAAGATAAAATCCTTTCTATGACTAGTGGATGTGAATCCCTTTGAAATTTCCTTCAAACTTAGCCATATTGGAAGATAGCTTTCAAATTAAACCTTTCGACATCGTCGAAAGGTTTAGATGTTGGGTTATGAAACCTTCCGACTTTATTGAGTTAGTATGAGACCCCCTTCAAAGTTTCCTTCTTTGTTTAGATTGGATTTCCTTGAATTTGTCCTTCAAATGTTAAATTTTATTTTGTTGAAAGGTCTGGAGGATAGCCCTCTTTGGGTCTTGGTTGGATATCAAACTTCTCAATGGGTATATAGAAGTTTTCGACCTTGTCGAAAGGTTAGGTCACTTATATGATGTATCTTTGATCCTTGACAAACGAATTGATCGCTTGAATTATAGCTTCGAAAGGTTATTGATACTATTATAACATAACGCTTTTGACCTAGTCAAAAAGTTTAGGCCACAAAGTTAACCACTTTGGAAGGTTACCAATAATGTTTTGACCATACGTATTATCAGCCGTATTGAAAGGTTTAAACTGTTGGGCTAAAGGCTTCGCAAGGTGACAGTATTTACTTGTAGCAGAAGTGTCATTGACTTTGTCGACAAGAACCTCTCGGTGATATTGAACCTGAAATTAAGAGTTAATCCGATAAAAGTATAAGCAAGTAGTAATGTAATTAATAGAGCATAAGACTTCCCTCTTTTTCCATGAAAATCTCGATTTATTAAATTCCCAAATCAGCACCCAATTAGGGTTAAAATGTATTAGTTAAGAGAATACAAGATTAGAATGTGAGAATTTGGATCCCCAAGACATGACCCCTTAGGTCTTATTTATAGATGTTGTTACCCCTCCTTTCGACTCCATGCTCTCGACTGGGTCGGAAGATCGCCCTTTTATATGTAGCTTTGAACCTTTCGACTTTGTCAAAAGGTTGGCCTTTCATCTGCTACTCTGGACCTTTTGACTTAGTCGAAAGGTTTTCCCCTCTTTATGCCTTCATAAACCTTTTGATTTTATCGAAGGGTTCACCCTCTTTATACTACTGTGAACCTTTCGACCTTGTTGGAAGGTTGCTCTTCTCCCTGTTGTTGTGAATCCTTTGACTTTGTCAGAAGGTTGCTCTTCTCTTGATTATTGTGAACCCTTCGACCTTGTTGAAAGGTTCCTCTTTGAGAGCTATGCGTTCCTTCAACGTTGTTGAAAGTTTGCCTTTCGCTCTATGTTGACTGGTGAGTGTTGCTTTCTTCATAAACCTTTCATCATTGTCGAAAGGTAACCTGGATGTGCTTCAACCGGTTCGAAAGGCTTGTTATGCTTTCAAAAAGGTCACAATGTAGTTGCTCACACTTACTTTGACTTCTTCATCCCCTTCGAAAGTTAAGAACACCTTGAATACTAGTGATGGAACCTTTCGAATCCTTCGAAAGGTTTGATGCTAATGAATTCTAATGACTGCATCCCTTCGACAGGTTAGGGTTGTACTCCCTTTCCATTGCTTTTGTTGAAAGTCCTTCCGTTTGAGTCGAAAGGATGATTTTTAGTGTAACAACAATCGTGTTAGAATTATAAGATGCGGCTATAAATTTAACAATCTATAACTTACATAGGTTGGTATGCGGGTTAAAACCATGGTAAACCCGAACCACACTCTTTATTTTTAACCCTTACAAAGTATCCTATATAAGGATAGTCGTGCATACATAATCTGTGATTGAGGGAATAACAATCTTCTCTCAATAAAACATTATAGTTTAGATCTTTTTCTTTCATGGTATCAGAGCCTTAGCTAAGAGGCATCATTGGATCAAGATCATCGTCCCATGCTGGAAACCCATCAGAATAACTTCGTCATTTGAAATTGGCTGCACTCACTTTTTTCTCCTCGGAGTATATCTTCATCATGAGAGTAGATTTTACGTTTGCAATCTTGTGTAAATCAAGTTCTTGATCTAAATCAGTGTGTGCCTCTCCAAAGAATTCCAGTCAGAGTCGTCTTCATCACCTTGGATCTTGGTTGCATACACTCTGATCATCAAAAACCACTTCTTGTGCCTGTTTCATCACTTTAATAATCTCTTAACTGCATAACCGTGTGTCACAGCCTGCCTCTTCAGGTTTTCATCCGTATTATATTTTCCTTCTTGTAATTTACCACAACCGAAGATGAAAACAGTGCTTTTTCCACCACTTCCCCAAAAGAAACTCCCACTATGTCACTCATAAAGCTGAAAGGTCATCTTGTTAACATTCAACATGATGAAACCAATTTTCTGCTTTGTAAATATAAGGCACAAACTTCCATAGATGGCTATGGTTTGGAAAATCCGTTAATGAAACCATTGCAATTCCAGCCAAAATGACAACTGACAAAGAAGGAAAACTTATAAGCTCAAGAATATACAAAATATAAGAGACAAGATAGCTTATTATCTACATGGCAGTTATCTTCAATCAACTCAAGTTTTCTTTCATAAATTGTTAGTTGCAAGTCAGCTTATGAAATCTAGATCACAGTGGAGCAAATTTTTAATTCTCAATCATCTGCCAGAATTATGTATTGTAAAAGAGAACTACAAGATCTCAAGAAAGAAAGCGCGTTCCTGAGAGAATACCTCACCAAGGGAAAAACATTTTGTGATCTATTAGAAACTGCAGGACACAAAATATCTGAAACTGATCGAATCTTAACTATAATGAATGGTCTTAATGAGGAATATGAATTAGTTATTGCTGTTATTTCATCAAAGAAAACACTACCCAACAAACAATTTGTTCATTCCACCTTGCTAGCTCATAAAGAAAGAGTATAACAGAGAAAAACCACTCAAGCAGATTATGTAGTCAATCTTGTATCCAATTCCAGAAAATGAATCAAGAAAGAAGCACTTAGAATAAAAGTGATCAAAATCAGAGAGGTGGTCAAAATCAAAGAGGAAGAGGACATGGTAGAAGATGGAATAGCAATAATAGAGTCCAATGTCAAATTTGTGAAAAGTTTGGTTACATTGCGACCAAGTGCTATTTCAAATATGTAGATCATAATATAAATCAACAAAATCAAAATCCAAAAGAAATTTCAACCCTAATGGAAATGTTTCTCAAATAAATCAACAGTCAAGAAATCAGAATGAAAGTTCAAGAAATCAAAATTCCGATAATCACGTCAGAATAGGAGACACTTAGAGTAAAGAGTGGTATCCTAATTCTGGTGCTAACAATCATCTTACAAGCAACATCCACATCTGAACTTAGGAAACAAAGATTATACAAGTACACAATCTAATATATACATAATGGTGAAGCTATAAGCATTACACATGTTGGAAGTAGTAGTATTAAAGGTACAAGTCAATTTTATCTTAATAATTTATTAAGAGTTCCACAAATAAAAAGAATCTTATAAGTGTGTCGTAATTTGCCAATGACAACAATGTGTATTTTGAGTTTCACCTGAAAATTTTCTTAGTAAGTGACTTACTAAATCAAAAAATACTTTTACAGGGTAGATTGCATAAGGGGCTTTACAAGTTCAGCTTTGCATACCCAAGAAACCATACTAATTAGAAAACTTGGTGCAACAATTTAGAATATTGTAATAATTGCAGTAAGAATGTTTTTGATTTATGGCATTATAAGCTAGGACATCCTAGCAATAATGTTGTAAAACAAGTATTAAAAGAAAATAATATTTCATTTGAAAATATTTCTACCCCATATGTATGCACTAATTGTCAATTAAGCAAAAGTCATAATTTAACATTAATTGATTCTTCAACTACTTATAATAATCCTCTTGAGCTTATAGCTACAGATCATTGGGGACTATCTTTGGTGAACTCAGTTTATGGGTCCAGATATTATGTTTCATTTGTAGATACATACTCAAGATTTACCTTGATTTATATTCTCAAAACCAAGTCTAAAGCATATAAGGTTGTAATACAATTCATCAATCAAGCTGAAAAGCAATGCAGCAGCAAAGCTAAAATAATGGAAACTGATGGTGGCACAGAATTAAATCCCCTCAAGGAATACTTTCAGAAGAGAGGAATTATTATAGGACCACATACCTTTACACATATGAGCAGAATGGTCTATGGAAAGAAAACATTGACATATTATGGAAACCGGTTTAACTTTATTGACAAAAGGCTCATTACCTATGACATTTTGGCCAGATGCATTTGCTACATCTGTTTATCTAATAAATAAATTTCCAACCAAGGTTCTAAGACTTAAGAGTCCAACAGAAGTTCAAATTAATACAAAACTAGATTACTTAAGTCTATGAACCTTTGGTTGCCTATGTTCTCCATGTCTTAAGCCATATAATGCACACAAACTTAGTATCATGTTTGCTCCTTGCACTTTTCTTTGCAATGCTAATAACCAGAAAGACTATAAATGCCTTAGCAATACTAGTAAGTTATACGTTTCAAGACATGTTTTGTTTAATTTTGAAGATAGGGGAATTAAGACCACTGAAAAGATATACAATGCTAAAGTTCAATTCTATCAATGCCTGTCTTGACCGAAGGGAACACCAATCAGAATGATAGAGATATTCAAGAGACTTCATGTCCACAACTCATTGTATCAAATGGAAGATCAAGTCACAGTGTAACTGAGTCTCTTGGGCATCACAACCACTCATCTCAAAGCACACCCAATTCTAAAGAATGCACCGAACATAATGAAAGTTATTCACCATGTTCAACACAATCTAATGATAACATCACAAATCAAGAAAGAGCTCCTGCAAAAATAGAACATCACTTAGTTACAAAGGGTAAAATTGGAATATTTAAACTCAAAATCTTTGTAGTGCAATCAGAAGGAACCTACTACATATGAAGAAGCAGTCAAAGACAATCACGAGAAATTGGCCATAGATGATGAGTATAATGCCCACACAAGGAACAATACATGGAGTTTATTATAGCTATCCAATCATAAAAATGTCACAGGAAGCAAATGGACTTACAAAATAAAAAGGAACCTTGATGGCACCATATCAAAATACAAAGCAAGACTAGTTGCAAAGGGATATACGCAATCATATGGCTTCGACTTCAATGAGACTTTTTCTCCAGTGTTGAAGCCAACTGCCATAAGAATTGTGCTAACTATAGCATGACACAATCAGTGGAAAATCAGACAACTCAATGTAAATAATGTTCTATAAGAGGAAGCATACATGGAGTGGCCAAGGGGATATGTTCAACACAACAAGTCAAATTTGGTATGCAAACTGCATAAAGCCATCTATGGTCTCAAGCAAGCACCAAGAGTATGGTATGAGAAACTTAAGTTCATACTAGTCAAACTTGGATACAAATACATCAAATCAGATAACTCCTTGTATACAAAATTAACTGAAGGCAAACACATATACATATCTGCATATGTAGATAACATCATAATAACAGGAAATGACGAGAGGAAATCAACAGCACTATACGACACTTAAACCAAGCATTTTCTATTAAAGATCTTGTGACTTAAATTACTTCTTGGGGATAGAAGTCATAAAGAAAAGTTCATCAAAAATTATTCTAAAGTAGAAAAATTATATAACAGAAATTCTAGTTCATGCAAAAATAGATGCTGCAAAGCCACTACCTACACCAATGACTACCAGTCTACATCACTCCAAAAATAAAAGCGATCACATCCATAATGTCAAGCAATATTGGAGTATAGTGGGTGCATCGCAATATGCTATTATTATAGGACCAAATATATGCTATATGTTAACAAGTTTTGCCAGTTTATGCTTCAACCTTGTGGTGAACATTGGAAAACGGTAAAACGAATAGTACGCTATCTCAGAGGGGCATTAGATCATGGAATAGTACTGAACTCATGTTAAGAATTAAAGATACAACCTAACGCCGATGTCAACTGGGCTACGAAAAGAGACGACCGTATATTTACATCTGGTTATTATATCTCCTTTGGAAACAATCCCATATCGTGGTGCTCGAAGAAGCAAGCAACCATCTCCTGTTCAAGCACAGAGGCTGAATACAGTGGTGTTGTAAGTATAGCCATTGAGATAACCTAAACTAAATCTCTACTTCAAGAAATTGGAATCAATCTGACTAGAAAGCCAATTATTTGGCATGACAATCTTAGCACCGTTTCCCTCTCTGCCAACCCAGTTCTTTACTCTCGAACCAAGCACATCGATATTGATTTATATTTCATTCGAGAGCAAATTGCCAAAGGGAAATTTGAAGTCAAACATGTACCTGCCTCCTATCAAAGAGCAGATATACTAACTAAATATCTCATAGCAAAGAACTTCACGAGATTGAGGACAGATTTAAGAGTAATTGATGGTGGCGATGAAGAAAAAGGGGAACGCCCTAGTTTTGATTGGAATAGGATGTTAGAGTTATAAGATGCGGCTATAAACCTTAAGAATATATTACTTACGTAGGAATGTATATGGGTTAAAACCATAGTAAATCCAAACCACACTCTTTATTTTTAACCATTATAAAGTATCCTGTATGAGGAAAGTAATATGTACATAATCTGTGATTGATGGAATAACAATCTTCTTTTAAAAAACATTATAGTTTACATCTTTTTCTTTCAAATTGTCAGGGTAATAATGTGTAGCACTACAAGGAAGTAGGCAATTTTCGACGGCTTTAAACCATCATCGGCCGATGGTAGCCATCAAAAAAAGCCATTGGAAAGAAGGTCGTCATCAATGGCTAATTTTCGACTGCTCCCACCGACTTATGACGGCTGCCATGTACATGGGTAAGTCATAGTTTAACCAAATTTATGTCGAAAGCTAGTCGTACTATTCGTCGGTAGCATCGGTAACTTTTTACCAACCAACCAACGTTAGCCGTCGAAAATATGAAGTTTTTTCAATTTCTGCTATCGTTCGTCTCCTATGCAATACATACATATCAATATACATTGCAGCTCAATTTCTCATATATAAATCACACATGCACACACACACACACAGATATATATATATATATATATATATATATATATATATATATATATGATCCCAAATCACATATAAAACATCGATAATAAAAAAAATCAATGTTTACAACAAACCAAACTCAAACAATCCACCATACAACAAACCATTCCAACAACATTAACAAAATCAACCTTCAACATCTCAAAATGTATCAGTCATGTCAAAATAATCCAACACATTTCAAAACAGACCATATCAACCTCAAACATCCAACATCTCCTCAAAACATATCAAACGTATCAAGCCTAGCTCTTAAGTCCAAAATCTCTGCTAGATCTTGAGCTTTTTTGTAGGTGATTTGCTTGGGTCTAACCTGCAATACCTATATGATTTAGTGAAGGATTTTTGTCTAATGGCTAACAAAAAGTGTGGGCTTAGCAACCGCTGTAACAATGTGACATATAAGATTATGTAAGAAAGTGATTTTATAAGCTATATCTAATTTTTGTTTGCTTAGTCCTAAACTAGCACACTATTTATGTAAAAGATGTGACTGCGGAACTCCGTTGAAACTTAGTTAACTAAGTTGAAAGAATAGCTTGCATAGCTATAAGATAGTCGAGATTATAATCTTGGGATCTATTCGTTTAAAGAATTATTTCCTTTTAACATCATATATTTTATATGTTAAAGCACAAATTGCTCTAAATTAAGTGGTTTAGTAGTTATTATAAAAATAACATTTATTAAAGAAATATCTTTGTTTATTACCTTGTTATTTAACTAACAACTAATAGACAAGTCAAAGAACCCATATAAGGAAGAACAAAAGCAAGTAAGCAATATATGTGACTTTCAGTTTCAAACCCAAAAGAATTGGAACCATAATAATCTAACCAATATCAAGTTCGTCGCAGTCGAGAGATTAGTAAATAAACAATTTCAATTTCAAGTTTATTGCCTTATTACCTCTTGGTTTCCAAATCCACAAAGCTTATTCCGCGTTGCTGAATCCATGACAGCTTCAAAAATCACGTCCTCCTCGTTAATAGTCAACTGATTTCATCATGTTACCTCAAGCAGCTTCTCTCATGGTTGTGTAAATTTTTCTTGCAATTCCAAATTAAAATACAATTAAAATTAACATTTCATTATTTTAATTCTTTATAACTAATTAATTAAGCCTATTATTAATAACTTATAACTTAAAATACGCTTACACGGACATATTGTGATTTTAAGTCACGCCATGTGTATGTGACTGTGTCGTCTTCATTTTCATACTCGTTGACATGAGTACGTACAAACAAGTCCATGTAGGGTATGGGACCCCGATGCTCTCCTTCCTAAAATAATTATTATGTATTATTATTATTATTATATATATAATTGTAGGATGTAATAATTGTTTATAATGGCGATTAATAAATTTACCAGCTCTTGATGGTGATGCAGGAACGACTTAGAACCAACATGGTATGTGACTGGATTCTTATTTCTATTTACAAACTTTCTCTCTGACTCTGCCTGTAAATTTAAATTGAACATTATATTTTACATTTGTAAATTATATATTATATATGAAACAAGTTAAAGTGATATTTTGACTTCTCGGAATGTACTCTATATAATGTGTGTTAGATTGTATATGAAACTTCAATCTAATAATTAATAAGAGATTAGCGCTTCGTCACTATTCCAATGAGCAACCTAAGCTTTCCACATGCCAATTCCATCCAATCTGGCTTCTTCCCGACATTTTTTAATGGCCGACATCATGTCGTGATAGTTCTTCCTTATTTTTTTCACCAGTAGTTTCTACAAAGGAGATGGACAACTTCTTGTAAGTCTACCACCTCTTGCACGTTGAAAAAAATATAAATTATACATTTATACTTAGTCAACATATTGTACATTGGTTATATATAATGATATATGAATTTAGACTTAAGAAGAAGTCCCACCAGATATACTCGATGATGTGGGGAGTGATATTATCCTATTTAGGCCAGCATGCATGTAATGACCTGTCATTGAACCTTTCAAATCGACAATAATCCGCATATGTCAGACTTGAATTTCTCAAAACAACATATTTTTAATTTATATTTGGCAAAACATAGCATATACAGTAAATAAATCAATTCAAATTCTCTTTTAAACCATTAAAACTTAGCATATAGAGTAATAAGATTTAATATAAAATAAGATAGATTTGATTTAACTAAATTAAATTTAATAAAATTTACAGTAAATAAATAAATTACAGAATAAAATCAAAGTTGAATTTTGAAATGTAAATGAAATTTATCAAATGGAGTTATTGCAAATGTTTGAATATTTAAACTTTTAAATCTGCTAAATTGGAAGTGGTTTAAATTTGTAGTTCAAACCTGGATTTGAAATCGATATAAATAAAAATGGTTTTAATGAGAATTTGAATTGAACCTTTAACCCTTATAATTGAAATCATTGAACTGAGATTGATTTAAATTGAATTTTGGAACTAAAGTTGATTTGAATTGATTTGTGAAATTGGAAGAAACATTTCTAATTTGAAACTATTTTCAATACAAACTATTTTAACACACAAACTATTTTAATATATATATTATTTTAAATTTTAAATAATTTTTAATATATATATTTTAACATATAAACTATTTAAATCTATAGCCTATTTTTGAATATAAACTATTTTTAATGTATAACAATTCTAATATATACTACTTTCAATATTCAAATCATTTAATTTAGGGCTGTTATGATTTAGATTTAATGTATTTAAATGCAAATACTTTGATATGATGGTTTAACCTATTTTATGGTTATGATTTCGAAAGTGAATATGATTTAATGGAATTTTATTAAATTTTATTAAATTGAATTTGATTAGATCAAATATATCTAGTTTTATATTAAATCTTATTTTTATATATTTAAAATAATAAAATTATAAGTAAAATCTTAAAATTTATAATTTTCAAATCTTAACTTATGAATTTAAAATTTCCAAACAAATAATTTAAAATCTACATTCTTACATACATATCAAAATAAAACCTTTACATTATATTTAAAATCAATATTTATTAAAACCCATATATTTTCAAAAAATTTGGAAATCATTGTATAAAAATAGACAACGGTGTCCGTATATAATTTCTATCCTACGGTGAAGCGATACAAATATTTATCATTTCAATCCACAATAATTTATAATTTATGGGAATATATCATTTCAACCCGGAATCCCAAAATTCCAAAATCAGTGAAATCGTTTAGGTTTATCATTTCAACTCATAACGATTTCCCCTAATCTGTAAGATCGTCCGGGTATGTATCATTTCAACCCATGACGATTTCCTAAACTAACAGGGAACTTGCAGTGTGAGAACAATACAATAATAATATAAAATAGCATAACATATCCATTACAAGCATGGATCATAATTAACAATTTTTAAATATAATATATACAACAGGTTATGGTGTTGTTAACCAGACTTTTGGTCAATACCTCAAATAACATTTTCAATAGGAAAGAGGAGGTTAGTTAAGTAGAACGCGACGTTAGCCTTAATTATTGTCTTTGTTCTTTGCTCCAATAACCGCCGAATGCAAATCTAAAGAATCACAATATGGATGGAAGGTTTAGCCTTTCAAGCAGAAGATTATTTATCAGGGACAAACTTATTTAGAATCGTCATGAAGCATTTCTTTTAAACATGAATGAAAATTAACTAGATACACTTTTAAAGTTGTTCTCCAGAACACTTGAGAGGTTTGAATGATTGGTATGTGTGAAAATAAGGTAAGAAAAGAAATCTTGGGTAGTGTGTGAGAACCTTTGGTCTTATTGTAAAGATTAATCACTCCTAAGAGGTTGACTTAACCTGGCCGAAAGGTATTAGAATACCAACTATCAGGTTGGACCTTATTATCCTGCACTTAGATTATTCCAAAGGGTTTGAGTGGTGGACTAACGTCTGTCGAAGGTTAGGTTACTGCTTGGCCGCAAGTATCTACTAATTTTGGTTGAAGAATTCCAATCACAATGCCGATAACCATGGAAGGTATTACTTGTGTCAACCCAGACCAGTTGTCGGCCCTTCAAACCTATCGACATGAACCCTTCGGAGGAACTGATCATGTAAATCAATGTTATGAGAGGAAAGGGATAGGCAATTGATAAAATGATTCACGAAATTAGAAGACTTCCCTTACCATCCATAATAAGACTTTACTTTTATTGAATTTACCCAAATCAAATCCCCAATTAAGGTTACAGAATCGTGACTAAGAAGTTACAAGTTTTTTTTGAATCGGGAAAAGTCCCCCCAAACTGGACCCCTTGGGTCCTA
This sequence comes from Allium cepa, assembly GCA_030765085.1. Lineage (NCBI taxonomy): Eukaryota > Viridiplantae > Streptophyta > Magnoliopsida > Asparagales > Amaryllidaceae > Allium > Allium cepa. The sequence goes on along the minus strand of CM060938.1, from coordinate 735,054,920 downwards.
TTTGAAGATGCGGGCGGCATTCCATCAGTCTTATGCCCTCATTCGGTACAAAATGTGGCTTTTGGTATGTGGTTGTGAACCTTCCGGTCTTGCCCGAAGATAGTTTCTCGCATACGGTTGTAGGCCTTTCAATATTGTCGAAAATTTCATTGATTGTGTATCATCATAGTCTACTACATGTTGTCGAAAGGTTTTTCCTTCACTTGTTTTCAAGAAGCTGTTGCCTTTACCGGAAGGTTTGTTATATGCATAGCACATGAACCTTTCAATCCACCGAAAGGTTTATAGCCTTTGTGAACCCTTCGACCTCAGCGGAAGGTTGCTTTTTCTTGCTTGACTACTGTCGAAAGTCGTATCTTCCTTGGGTGATGGCAGAAAGTTGTTTTCCATTGACTTATGAACGCTGTTTTATCTAAACCTTCCAATAAATTCGGAAGGTGCCTTGCAGGTGTATTATCTAGCCTAAAAAACTCATTGCGTTTTCGAAAGGGTTAGCGTGAGGCCACGTCTCTGTTTCCTCTTGTTTGCTTTTTTGGAGGGTAAGCGCCTCCTAATCATTATAGAATGACACTTTACTTCTCCCATGAAAGGTCTTGAGCCACTTTATATTATTGACTGCATCCCCTCGATCTCTCCGAAAGGCTGATCCTGCTCTTTTCCTTTCCACTGTTTAAGTCCTCATGGCTTAAGCAAAAGGCGAATTTTCTAAGTAACATTTTCCCCCCTCCCCATGTGAAAGGATGCACTTGACTTTCTAAGTCATTCTTTTTAAGGATCATGGAGTTTTTGGCTTCCTCCTCCTACAAACATAAATTCCAAGTACAAGTAAAAGAGCCCTTTTAAACAATTTCACTTTCTTCACAACAAGGAAGTCATTTTTCATTCATTCATTTTTTTTTTAAATTTGATTTATAAGAAGGAGGCCATCTTCAAGCAAATGTAAGGCTTAGAGCTATTCTCAACATCGAGTTCACAATATGATTCGAGATTCATCTAAACTCCATTCTGGTAATTTAAAGCATTCTTTTTGCCTCTCAAAGAGATTTTTAAAGTTTCAGCGCTAAACCTTCCGATGGAATCGGAAGGTATTTCATCATATACTTTACCTTACTGTCGGTAGGTCTAAATGGCCTAATGCTTTGTCCTTCCGACAACAAGCTTTTACTGATTCCATACCTTTTTAACCTGACTTATTCTGATTTTGGTGCGGATAAAGGCTTATGCCCTCCTAGGAGGTGCCTTGACCGGGATATCTTGGCACGACCAAGGGCTTTCTAACATCATTGGTAGCCTACCTTTTTAGGTAGTCCAACTTTAGGGAGAACTTTTCTCCTGATCATGTAGACTTCTCTTATTTCGAAAATCGAGCTTTTATTTCATGGTTTGGTTAATCCCTTACAAACTGTTTTACCTTCCCTTGTTTTAGAAAGTCTAGGATGATTTTATAAGTACTTTGCATTGGTAAGTATCATGTCCGTTCATGAGACGAAAATTTCAATATACTCCTTTGGACCTTTTCTCTAACCTTGGCCTTTTCTTTTGAGAAGGCCAATAGTTTAATTCCTCTTTGGTTTTAGTATACATGTCCTCGATTTACGTCGTAAGATTGTACTTTCTAAGAAGTATTGATTTTTGAGCCATTATTGACAGGCGTTTAAATATTTTATGGCTTGGCCCAAATACTACTTCTTGAGGAATGGGATTTCTTTTCATGGCTCGTTGGTTTTCTTCCAAAGGCATTCCATCCAATCTGGAGGCCTCAGTTAGAAATCTCTTTGTGATTCTTATGTTTCCATCAGGCAGTCCTTTTACCCATTTTACTTTTTCAGCTGTGGATTTTTCCAGATGCTCATAGCTTTCCCTGGGGTGATAGGTCTCATTTATGATCCTATTCCATTTGTTTGAAAAATGTCATAATCCTTTATCATTTCTTTTTCATAGATGGTTCCCGGGGAATAGGATTGGATGGTTTTCCTCATTTTGTTAAAAATGTTGTCGCTTCTATTTACTCCTCTTCCAAGTGTAAATATCGAAGTTGGTCCCATGTGGAAAGGGTTTAATCTCCATTTTTCTAGATCATAGGATTCCACCTTCTTTCCGTTTATAATTCTCAAGGCATCAAGCCTTAACCTTCGTTCCTCATTTTGATTAGAATCTTTGATGTCCATATTAGAAAACCTTGGGAGTTGGGTTCAAAAGACCCTTTTTCGGACCTCCTGAATCTTTTAGCCATAATTGAATCAGTAACAAGTGATTTTGATGTGAAATTAGCTCGACGAGAGTTGGAGAACTGTAGCGTCGGAAGATCTAACAAATCAGAGATTCGATCCCTTCTTCTAGCGCCAAAAATGTTAACCAGATTTTTGGTCAACACCCCAAATAACGGTTTCAATAGGAAAGAGGAGGTTAGTTAAGTAGAACGGGACGTTAGCCTTAATTATTGTCTCTGTTCTTTGCTCCAATGACCGCTGAATGCAAATCTGAAGAATAACAATGTGGCTGGAAGGTTTAGCCTTTCAAGTGAAAGGTTATCTATCAGAGATAAACTTATTTAGAATCTCCACGAACCATTTCTTTTAACATGAACGAAAATTAACTAGATACACACTTTTAAACTTATTCTCCAGTACTCCAAAGAGGTTTGAATGATTGGTCTCTATGAAAATAAGGTAAGCAAAGAATTCTTGAGTAGTGTGTGAGAACCTTTGGTCTTATTGTAAAGATTAATTAATCTTAGATGGTTGGACTTAACCTGGCCAAAAGGTATTAGAATACTAACTGTCAGATTGGACCTTATTTTCCTGTACTTAGATTGTTCCGAAGGGTTTGAGTGGTGGACTAATGTCCATGGAAGGTTAGGTTGCTGCTTGGGCACAAGTATCCACTAATTTTGGTTGAAGAATTCCAATCACAATGCTAATAACCTCGAATGGTATTACTTGTATTGACTCAGATCAATTGTCGACCCTTCAAACCTATCGGCATGAACCCTTTGGAGGGATTGATCCTATAAATCAATGTTATAATAACAAAGAGATAAGCAAATGTAAAAATGATTCACGAAATCTAAAGGCTTCCCTTGCCATTCATAATAAGACTTTTCTTTTATTGAATTTCCCCAAATCAAATCCCCAATTAGGGTTATAGAATTATGACCAAGAAGTTACAAGTTTTTTCTGAATAAAAAAAGTACCCCCAAACTAGACCTCTTGGGTCCTATTTATAGATGCAGGTGGCATCCCATCGGCCTAATGCCTTCATCCGGTATGGAAGGTTGCTTTTGGTATGCGATTGTGAACCTTCCAGTCTTGCAGGAAGATAGTTTCTTGTACACGGTTGTAGGCCTTTCAATATTGTCGGATAATTCGCTGATTATGAAGCATCATAGTCTACCGCATGCTGCCAAAAGGTTTTTCCTTCACTAGTTTTCAAGAAGCTATTGCCTTTACTGGAAGGTTTGTTATATGCATAGCGCGTGAACCTTTCGATCCTACTGGAAGGTTTATAGCCTTTGTGAACCCTTCGACCTTAGCGGAAGGTCGCCTTTTCCATCTTGACTACTACCGAAAGTCGTATCTTCCCAAGGTAACGGCAAAGGTTGTTTTCTGTGGACTTATGAATGCTATTTTTATCTAAACCTTTCGGTGGAAGGTACTTTGCAGGTGTATTATCTGGCCCGAAAAGCTTATTTTGTTTTCGAAAGGGTTGGTATGCGACCAAGTCTTTGTTTCCTCTTGTTTGCTTCCTCCGAAGGGTACGCGCCTTCTACTCATTGTAGAATGACACTTTACTTTTCCCATGAAAGGTCTTGAGCTGCTTAATATTATTGACTGCATCCCTTCAATCTCTCAGGAAGGTCTGGTCCTTCTCTTTTCCTTTCTTTCCTCTATTTAAGTCCCCATGGCTTAATCGGAACGTGAATTTTCTAAGTAACAGGTGTCATATATCAATTAACATAGATATTCAATTTTAAATTAACATATCATATTACACGATCAAATCACTATCCAATTCAAATTTAAAAAACATATTCAAATCGTCATTTCATGTGAAATAAAATTTACTAAACATATGAATGTCAATCGTGAGTGATCACTTACCTTTCGAGGCTGGAGAAATAATGACACCGAAGAACGATGCAAACAGACATGGACACATACATGGATGAGCGACCAAGATCGAAAATTGCTGCTATAATTTCCATACAGCGGTGAACAAAGCCAAGCTAGTGACTTGAATTCGATAATCAAACATATGTATAATACATATTTTTCTCTTTTTCATAATAAAGGAGGCGGAGAAAGCTACTGCTCGACCAGGGGAGCGAGGTGTGGAAAGGTAGGGAGGTTCTAAGGCAATTGGGGTACTGTAGGGCTTGGGATTGGAGCTACTGGTGGCGGATGCTTGGAAATGGGAAGGGAGGATGGGGTAGTTTTGTTTGGCTATGGATGCGGTGACTGGTGAAGCACTATCGGCATAGGAAGGAGTAAGGCTAGGGGAGACCCACGGTCTGGAGTGGGTACTAGGTGGTTCGGCCAGGAGAAAGCTAATCATCGGTGGTAGTGGAAGGCTACTCGAGTAAGGTGGAGGGTTGAGTTTGGTTGTGGGCGCTAGGTGATGTGGCTACACTGTGGTGATGGGAGGAAGCAGAGGAGAGGGGATGGGGAGAGGGTGGAGCACAGTTTGGTGAGTGTAGTGGAGTGGACATGGAGGAGAGGAGGGTGAAAGGCAGGGTCGAAGGCTGGCTGGATAGGGGAGTGGATGACACAGGCTGTTCTGGCGGGTTGTTCGGTTATGCGGAGACAGATGGTGTGTTATAGAGGCAAAAGTGGACAGAGGAAGGTGATAGAGAGGGTGGAGGGTTTGTGTTGGTCTGTGGTGAAAGGATGAGGGAAGGAGAGGCCGAGTTCTGCTCGGGGATGGAACACAAGCTGAGAGGGCGTTGTTGCGTGGAGTAATGGTGTGAGGCTGAGGAGGTTGGAAGGGGAAGGCAAAGGGAAGCTCGAGAGAGAGGGAAAGCGGACGAAGGATGTGGGAAGTCGACATGGGTTGGAAGCGAGGAAGGTCGGCAATGAAGAAGAACTAGGAGGCTATCCCAAATATGAGCAACTTTATATATATATTTTTTATCAATGAATAGGAGGAAATTGAAAGGAAAAGAAAGAACAAGCGAATGAACCACTAAATATAATTATCAAACAATGAGAATAATGAAGGTCAAAGGTTTAATTCTAAAAATAATTAAGGCTTGTGGATATTAGCTTTACCAGATGGACAAATAAAAGGACACAGAAAGCCCTAAAAACTAAAATGGGTACCGATACTGCTAATCGTTACACAGATTTTGCTGCGTATCGGACGTTGAAATTCACAGATGATATACTAAAGAGATCGAGCGATGAGATGAACAAGATGTTACACAGATATGAGTGATACAATCCTCCTATCAAAACTCGACTGTCACGGTCAAAAGTGCTGTTAAAACGCCGAAAATAATATAAACAGGGCTAGAGCATTCTGAATTTGGCGAAATAAATTACGACGTCTCACTAAGAAAACGATTTACATTTTTCTTATGTAAAAGTATTCAGATTTCAAAATATTTTATTTCCATCCATTTAACTGATTTTAAATTTTAAATTAAAATTTCACAACGGAGCAAACTTACATATTTTCCAATTAAAATTGGCCACTTGCTATGTTGAAATAGTTGTATTCCAAATATCAAATTTTCATTTCTAAAATTTATTGTTTAATTTTCATGAAAATTTGTTAATTATGTTATTTAAGTCGTTAAAATTTTCGGGTCGTTACAATGCGCTCATCTTGCTCTTGTAAGCAAGCTTGAAAACTTCAAGAGCAACTTTTGATGGCTCTAGCTCAAATCCCTATGTTAAATATGTATAGACCTTTATTAAATCAGAGTAATATATCATACATAAATTTTTTTATGATGTTGAAATAAATTTAATACTTGCCCATTTGCTTTGTTGAGTAACATTACTACGGGACATTGTGTCGACTATATTGGGTCGCTGCCATCACCTCCCACAGTGGTCGCTCTTTAAGTAGAGGAGGGGGAACCTAATGAATGGGAAGAACTATGATGTCGAAACGACATAATACCTGTCATAGACATATCATTTTATTATGACAGGACGTAAGAACACAATCCATTTTTTCTGAGAAAATGTAACATTAATAATCACATAGATTACCTTCTATCAAAATGTACATTATTAATCAGTCCTCATCATTCTACGATTCAGACACGATCTCATACTCTATATTGCTTTCATCTGTAGTCTCAAATCCTTCCACTAAAATATTTGTTTCATTGTTTAAAGGCCCAAAATCAGTATGATCTTCAGTTATTATTATTTTGCTATTTTGTTCAAGATCTGCGTGATAAGCTTGTTCGTTTGGAAAAAAAATTTCGTCAAACATAAATCTTGCTTTTGTTTTAAAAGCTACCGATCAATCTGCTTTATCTCTTTTTAGAAATGGATAAGGAGCATATTAAACTTGCAGTGCTTGTTTTGCCAGTACAAAAGGGTAGTACTTATAATTATGCGAGGCATGCTTTATTTCAATAAAATTATAATATTTGTGCATATTGATTTCAGAACCTGAAACATTGCTGAACCTGTTGCATCTAAACAAAAAAAATTCTTCATAGGTCGTGTAAAATATGTCAATCGCAAAACCCAGGTTAATACGCCTTAAAATCATTTATACGATTATCTTGATAATCACTGCCTTTGACATATGCATTGGTATTGTTAGTTAATTTTTCCGCATCAAATTGTTTGGTGTTGAATTTATATCCATTGACGAAGAATATTTGATACGTCTTCACATTTATTTTTGGTCCCAATGAAAAATGTTTCAATCATTCGTCAAACGTAAAATTTCTCGGATCATGAACGCAGTTCGAAAACCAACCAGCGAATTCTTTATTCAGATCACCACGTGGATGTTATGATTCCTAAACACTATAGATGTAGATAATCTATTGCATCATAATCTACACGTGTATTATTGAAATAAATAGATCGAGAATTATTATTTAATATTACCTAACAAATGGTGCAACTTCAGCATAATTAGGAAAATATATGTGTGTTCTACTTGGTAATCTCTATTGTCTAACCATAGTTCCACACATTTTCCAACAGGTTAGCTATGTTGTCTAAAAATATATAACATTGCTTGAGAAGAATCTTGTTCAACCCCTTCATCATTATGCAAAACACTTTCAAATGATAAGTTCGCATGGTCACTGAAATAATGACAAAAAAAGAATGAAGCTTCTTCTTCGATAATATGATTTGTAAATCGAACCTTTAACTCATGCTTGTTGTCTAACATGCCCAATATTAATACCTTTCAAATGGATACATCCATCCGTATTGCGTAGGACCTCGAAGAAGTACTTCAGATAGAAGATGAACAGGTAAATGCTCCATTACATTGAAGAAAACTGAAGGAAATATTTCCCTGTTTACAGAGCAGTATAGGGATTTATACTTCAAGTGTACATAGACTTTAACTTTTAACGTAGTCGAACAAAGCTCTTTGTAAAACAAACTAGGTTCCGTTATAACTGTCCAAATATTTATGGGCATTAATTCTTTAAAAAGGATGGATAACAAATTTCCCATCATTACGTGGCTATTATGTCTTTTCATCCCACTCAGTTTATCCTATTTAAAGTCAACACATATACGAAGAATATAAGAAATCCCATCTAGAACTCTTTACCTTTTCACCAATTTTAACACAACTTTAACTTGGTTATTGTCTAACTCATAGAATGCTTTAGGCTTTTTAGTGTCACTTGGCTTGATATGAAGCTCATGACACTTACACAGTTCTTGTATATCATGTATTGATTTCAAATCATCCTTTGTCTTCTTCTTAACATTCAAAATTATATTAAACACATTATTAAACACGTTTTTCTCATTATGCATCACGTCAATATTATGACGAAGTAGGAGACCTTTTCAATATGGAAACTCCTAAAATATACTTCGTTTGCACCAACCATGAATCATCGACTTACCTGTAATTTCAATTTGTACTCGAGTTTCATGTATCTTTGGGTAATCCTTTAAAAGTTCATTTATTCCTTCGTTTGATCAAATTGTTGGTGGTTACATACACTCTGCTCTGTTAGCCATAATGTTTTTTCTATCATTTTTTAAAAGAATGACTACCATGTAGAAAACACCGATGACAGTCAAATTATGAAATTTTCTTCCCAAGTGGTAAAGAAAATACTCATGTTTCTTCCATATAATAAGGACAAGCTAGACGACTAACTGTACTTCAAACAGAAAGCATTGCATACATAGAAAAATCACTAATAGTCCATAAGAAAGAAGTGAACATACAAAAATTCTTTTTTTTTAAATGCCGAACATTCAGTACTTTCATGCCACAACGTTTTCAACATTTCAATCAATGGTCGTAAATAAACATCAATTCCTTATGTCGGATCATCTGGTCTAAGGACTACAATAGTGAAAAACATATATGGAGTTTTCATACATATCCATGGAGGTAAATTGTAAGGTGTAACTACAACAGGCTAAGATGAATATTTAGAATCAAACTGAGAAAATGATGAAAATCCATCCATACATAAATCAAGTCTAACATTATGACTCTCTGTTGCAAGTGGAGTATGTCTTATCAAAATGCTTTCATGCTTCTCCATCAGTTTGGTGTTTTAACGTATCTACTTCATGCATTCTCACTTTGTGCCATCTCATATGAGATGCGGTTATACAAGATGCATATAACCTTTGAAGCCTATGAGTGATGGGTGAGTGATCATACGCTTGCATGGAACTTCCATTCCCTTTGTTTTTTTGGTTTGTATCATTGCTCGTTACATATTCTACACTCCCTAAGATCGACGTTCTCTTTCCAAAATAACATGCAAGAATTTAAACATGTATCAATTTTTTGATGCAGAAAACCAAAACAGACATAAGTTTTTTTAACTTCACAATGATTTTCGCACATTTAATTATTGGATGGCATATGTCGTTTTGTAACTTATACAACAGCTGTAAATCCAAATTTTGTGGAGTTGTATTTTTATTTCATCGCAACGTACTCTGAAGTTACAGATAATTGGTTGCCGCTTTTGTAGCTATCCCTAAGGGGTTTCTTAGCAGCATTCAATAAATCATAGATTTTCTTTGCTCCAATATTTAGTTCTTCTTCGTATATTGTTGTCATCAACTTCAACCGCATGGAACATTGATCATGCTGCATTTTCAACCATGTCTTTTATGGGATTCACCATAATGATGTCATCACCCAACTTCTCCTCTGAATGTTCAGAATTAGGTGCTGCAAGTTCTCCATGACGATCCCACACGTAATAATCTAGCATGAAACCGTTTTGGCAAAAACAAACTTTAACCATACTTGGTATCAAATGCTTCTGGTGTTTGCACTTACTACACAGACAACGAATTTCTTCGTCATTTCCATTAATACTTAAAGAGAATCCACTAAATACATGTACACCATTATAAAAATATTCATTTATTGAGCCTTCCAATTCCTTTTATTCATACATCCAACTCCTCAGATCAACAAAATAATAAACCTATTTTCCTATTTAAAAAATATGATAAAAGTTCAAAAAAGTATTGATCATTTAATGGATTGACATTTCATTCTTTAATTCATTTATACATTTTAATGTTTTATTAATTATATAATATATTATTTGTTTTTGACTCTTTTATAAAATCTTTTATATTTTCAGTTTTAACAAATTATGAATATAATAGTAAATTTTTATTTTATTATTTTCTACTCTGATATTTAGTCATTATACTTTCCATTACAAACACAATAATAATTACATTTCGTAAATCATTTCATTTTACATGATTAAACATAATTTTGGCAACACTTCCCCTTTATTTCCTATATCGTACATAAATGCGTGTACACAGGGAACAAAATGAAAGTGCCATCGAAATTTTGTGAAACATTTTAAATGAAGTGATTTTCAAAATGCAATTACTTTAGTGTATTTGTAACTTGTCCAATACTGGGACAAATCCGACAGATACTATATCAGATGATATTGATGTCCGTTTTATGACAAAAACGAACATCTATACAATGATCATATACAATACTTATCGGACGAGGCCAAAAACTTTCTAACGGAATTTAAAAAATAAAGTACATTATATATCGATTTGTTTATATATTAGCACTATACATTTTTATTAATAATATAACATATATTAGCATAATTCATTTAAACATTTTAATGTTTTAGTAGTTATATAATATATTATTTATTTTTAATTTCTTAATGAAAATTCAAACCAACATGAAAATTAAATGTTGCAACTTTAAATTTTAAAACTAACTATACATGATTCCAATGCATATATATGACTAAATATTTATGCAAAACATTTTTCTTTTGAATATAATAATCATATACAATTGATAGAAAACACAATTCATGCGCAGAATGCGTGCCACATGTAAATAAGTTATTTTTATCGACATTTTAGCTAATACATACACTAATTAATATTAAAATACTACACTAGTCGTTACATAAACTAATTAACCCAAATTAGTCCATCTTGCCCTATTAAATTTTAATTATTGGATTCAGACACTTATAACAATAATTATCACATCTCAATCAATTAATATATAATTGTAAACAATCATGGGGCTAGTATCATCAAATACACCTAGAAATTAACATTAATTTAACATATTGGGATAAATTAGATTTAAGCAAAAATATTCGTTTTTTGGTTGAAATCAATGCGAATCTGGCCGAGGAGTAGAAGTTGATGAAGATTTTGGTGGTTGTGGATGAAGAGCAGTGGCCTTGGATGGAAATTGCCGATTTTGAGGGAGAAAGATAGGGTTTGATAGAGGATTAGGGTAAAAAATCTGGTCTCGGCTAAGCTGCTATATATTCGCTTTATCCGACGGCCGTCGACGGCTTCTATCAACGACAACTTCCAATGGCTTTCGTTGGCTATTATATATTTTTATTAAAATTTCACACTTTTTAAAATAAATTTAATATAAATTAGTTTGTTAGAAAAAATAAATATGTAGAAAAAACAAAATAGTTTATATTAGTTAAAAATAAATATGAAGTAAATATTAATGATTACAACTTCTTACTTGCCTTTTTAAATTAGGTTAATTTTTTTTTAATTATAGTTACACAATGTTTAAAAATAAATTCATAAAACTATTACATATCATGAATTTCATCAAAAAAATTATAATTGACAGACCGAAAGTTTGATTGTTTGTATCCGGTTTTCAACAAAGTTAATTATCAAATATAGTTATACAACAAAAAATATCGACAACGCTAATTTAATTAATTAGAAAATGTCATAAACATGAATAATTGAATAAAATATATCTACAAATACTTACGGTTTGAATTATTATATTTAATCAAATTTCAAACTTTTATAACAAATATATTATAATAAAGTAATAAGTTTAAGTATATAAAACAAAGTGCAGTCTGCAACTGTCGGAAGCCAAATGACGGAGCCATTGGCGGCCGTCAGAATACTCCACTGCAAATTACTGTTCTTCTTGTAGTGTGGATACGAGGATAATTCAAATTTGCTGAAGGATAAAATTAGAAAATTTTAATATTATACATAAGGGGTTATGGTCTCCAAATTACACCGACTCTAATTATTCTCTTAATCTCTTCTATGGTGATAATTCAGATCTATGTTTTTTTAATCAATTTGGAAGATCAAACCAACTATTCTTCTCTTTCAATCAGCAACAATGGATCTAGATATGGCTTTCGCTAATTTATTTACCTTTCTCTATTTTTTTCTATAGGTCACCTATTCAGATCTAGGGTTTCATTATTGTTAACCTATTTGATGACTGTTAGTCCTTAGATCTAAGTTATAATGAGTTAGAATAAGTGGAAAATACAAGGGTTAACTGGAGAATCAAAGTAACCCCATTAATGGCTATTATGAGGGAGAAGAAAGTTGAATAAGTGAAGGAATTCCAATTGAGTAATGGCGGCTTTCTCATAGGAAAAGATCCATCTCTAGTTGCAGGTAGGTGGGTAAATATAGGGGACTTCAGCGTGTATTGAGGCAGAAGTCCAAGTCCAGATGAGTCCAGTTGTTATGCTAAGTCATCACCGAAAATCTCAAATCAATCAAAGTCATTTCTGTGGATCGCTAGCTATCCAAAGATGATGGATCGCTAGCTATCCATCAACTTAGCATATTTTTTTTACCAAAAGCCTTTACCTAATGCTACGAAGGAGCTTGGAAAGTTTAAGGGCAATTCAATCTATCTTGATGGATCGCTAGCTATCTATAGGAGATGGATTGCTAGCTACTCATAGGGGATGGATCACTAGCTATCCATCCGCTTGGCTTATTTTTAAGTGATCTTAGTTTTGTTGTCTTCTTATCTTCTATTTAAGCGCCTTTTCCAAATATCAAGTCGTTTGGAGTTAGCTTGATCATCCATCTTCATGGGTTACCTGGTCAAGAAGAATCGTCCATAACTCGCACAAAAGTTAACGAAATCAGACAAAACTTTGTAGGTACTCTCCATAAGGTTTGTGGACCTACCATACAAATTTCAGGTGGTAGGCCCCAAACTACTTGGATCCATCTAGTTAGGTCTCTAGCGATCCATCAACAACCTCCAAATGATCGTATTTTTCCTATGACCCTTACTTTTTATCTTCTAAGTGTTCTCCCAAAATTTCTAGTCAATCTGACTCCGTACGAGATCTTAAGGTCCATTTTAAGTTAGCTAATTTTGGTCAAACAGCTTAAATGAAACAAGTTTTCATTTCTCGAGCTAGATTATTTGGAATGCTATGAAACTTAGCTAGCATGCTTAGATATGGTAGTGAATCGTGATGCGAGAGGTTTGGGTCACTCACGATGCTTCTCTATGGATCGCTAGTGATCCATTTACTTAGTACTTTATTGGCTGATTTTCCTTGAGTCCTATTGACTTGTTCGCTTGGTTGTTTTGGTTGAGTCTTGAGTTATTCTGGCATAGTCTCTGAATGTTCTAACTCTTATTAAATTCCAATGGGTTAAAAACCCGATTAACATCCCCCTCCCTAAATTACGCTTTTGAATGAAAGGTGTGTTTTCCTTAAGAACAAGTTCTTATTTTCGGTCTTCGATAGTTTAGCTTTCCAGCTGCTCCAGCCTTAGTGAATCGTCCAGTTCCTTTGGATTCTCTTGTCAATCACAAGTCGTTTCAAACCCGTTATAACCTAAGACTCTGCCTAAGTGTAATCTATACATCTCAATCATTCAGATTTCATTCAAAGTTATTACATCATGTATCTTTAATTAAATCACATGTTTCCAAATACATCATATATCTCCAATCACATCATATATCTCCAATTACATCATATATCTCTAATTTTCTCATATTCATTCAGGATTTACATCATTATCATTTTGCTTCTCATTCAGAATTGTCACATCATATATCAAAATTAGATCGTATATCAAAATCACATCGTATATCGAAATCATCCTTTATTCATCCAGGATTTATCAGTTTTATTCTATTTATAAGGCATTCAAATCCTTTATTAAGGCTCGATCTAACTTGATCGTTTAAGTTTAATGTGTCAATTTCTCCGAATCGTTTAATGTTTAGTTAATGTGCGATCTCTCTAGATCGTTTGTTTGTTAAGTTAAGGGGGATTAGTATGCCCATCAGCTCACTCTCCGTTGAGGGGAATTACTTCTCGCACTTTACTCCCGTCTCTCAGGTCGGGAGTCTATGGCATTCATATCATGCAATTCCATCCAAGGAGACTTGCACCTTGCACTCCGGTCCTATGTCGGGACTCTAAGCCGATCATTTCATTGTTCATCCCAGACACACAACTCAGAGTGTGCCTAGAGACCTATTTGGTTCTCGTGCACGTGCAAGCAATCTGAGGTTATTGTTGTTTTAAATAGTCATTTCAGGTATCCGACTCAGAGCGTACCTACGGACCGTATGGGATCCACTATATGTGTAACAGCCTAAGGTTATTAAAGGAAGAAAAAGAAGAAGGCAGAGAATAAGGAACGAATCTACCCCCTGTTCCAATTGTTGGCTTCTGGTTTCGGCTCATACGATCATATTTTCGTACTTTAATTTGGTACTCTAGCTCCAACATCACCCATTCCAAGCATTAAAGCTCATCCTAGATCCAAATCTATCGTGCCCTCAAGTCATGTGGGCATTTTTTCAGTTTGTCTTGCTCTGACCCTAGATGCTCTTGCATTGGGTTTTATTGTTGATTCCAGCTCGTGGAGGCAGTATTACAGCCTATTCCAATCCAACTCCGGCAGCTCCTGCATTGTTCCCTAGAGTTTATTCCTATTCCCTACAGATCTAGCAATCCCTTGCCGATCCATTCTCTGGAAGAACCCATCCATCATCTCCTATTGTCTAGCTAACATTCCATCCTGCATCTTTTTTATCATTCTTTCCATCCCCACTCTAATCATATAGTTGGGTTAATGAGAAATTGAGGACATCTCCGGTTGCCCCTAGGCTCTGGTTGACTTTCTAAAGCTCTAGATCTAGTATGAGGCCCACTCATCTTCTCTAAATCTTAGATTTAAACTTCAATTCTTCAAATCTCGTTCAAGGTTCTCAGTGAAAGCACCAAAATATTATCCCAAAAAATGGATCAATATTGTGAATCGAGTGTGAAAGAACCAATGCAGATAATCGAAGCACAAATCTCAAATAAATGATAAATAAAAAGCAGAAGTAAGAAAAAGGACACATAATTTTTATAGTAGTTCGGCTGAATCTGGTCTACGTCCATTTTAATCAGTCTCTATTATGATTATGCTAGTTGAATCTCTCTAGATATCAACTAGCCAGCCCTTAGATCTAAGTTATAATGAGTTATAATAACTCACAAGTACAAGGGTTGACTGGAGAATCACAGTAACCCCATGATGACTATTGTGAAGGAGAAGAAAGTTAAAGAAGTGAAGGAATTCCAGTAAAGTAATGGCAGCTTTCTGTCTAGAAAAGAACCATATCTAGTTGCAGGTAGGTGAGTATTTATAGAGGAATTCAGTGAGTATTGGGCCAGAAGTCCTAGTGTAGAAGAATCTAGTTGTTATGCCAAGTCATCAATGAAAATCTCGAATCAATCTGAGTTGTTTCTGTGGATAGCTAGCGACCCACAGAGGATAGATCGCTAGATATCCATCAATGTAGCATATTTTTCTACCAGAAGCCTTTACTTAGTGCTTCGAAGGAGCCCGGAAAGTTTGAGGGCGATCTGACCTATCTTGATAGATCGCTTGCTATCCATAAGAGATGGATCGCTAGCTATCCATTAGGGGATGGATCGCTAGTTATCCATCCACTTATTATAATTTTCAATGATCTTCTTTTGTTGTCTTCCTATCTTCTATTCAAGCGCCTTGTCCAAATAACAAGTCGTTTGGAGTTAGTTTGATCATCCATCTTCATCGGTCATTTGGTGTAGAATAATCGTCCATTACTCGAAAAAACTTAGTGAAATCGAATGAAAATTTGCAGGTACTCTCTTTAGGTTGTGTGGATCAACCATAAAATTTTCAGATGGTGAGGCCACTCTACTTGGATCGTTAGTGACTCGTCTAGTTAGGTCGCTGGTGATCTATCAAACATCCTTCAAATGATTCCATTTTTCTAAGATCCTTTTCTTATGTCTTCCAAATGTTCTCCCGAAATTTCTAGTCAATCTGACTTCGTATGAGTTCTCTAGGTCCATTCAAAGTTAGCTACTTTTAGTAAAACAACTTGAATCAGATCAGTCTTCACTTCTCGAGCTAGATTGTTTTACATACTATGAAACTTAACAAACGTGCTTAGAAATGGTATTGAAAGTTTGGATGAGTCATGATGCTTCCCTATGGATTGCTAGCGATCCATGAGTCCATCTACTTAGTATTCTATTGGCTGATTTTCCTTAAGTCCTATTGAATTGTTCACTTGGTTGTTTTGGTTGAGTCTCGAGTTATTCTGGCATAGTCTGAATTTTCTAACTCCTATTAAACTCTAATGGATTAAAAACCCAATTATCAATGGTTAATCAATCCTAATGTATATTGAAATCTTAACATAGATATACAAATAATTCGATAGTTATCACAAGTCAGGATTGTGGATATACATAAAGAAATGTAAAGGTTATCAAATGTTAAAGACCATCAAACATCTAGAGTGTCGAATGTTAAGAGCTTTAAGAGTCGGTAAAGGTTGAAATATATAAATGTTGTCGCATAATGAAATAAATAAGGTCGTCACATGTTTGAAAAATGAAGCTATCATGAGATAAAGCTATCACATGTTGAAATAATTGAAGCTATCGCATAATGAAGTTGGAAAGGCTATCGCATACTGAAAAAAATGAAGCTATCATAAGGTAAAGCTATCACATGTCGAAATAAATAAAACTATCACATAATGAAGTAGGAAAGGTTATCACATGCTTTAAAAATGAAGTTGTCGTAAGATGAAGTTAACACATGTTGAAATATTTCAAGTTATCGCACGTAGAGCGATGGCTTGCTGAAATAAGCAAAGCTATTGTATAATGAAGTACAAAAGGCTGTCACATGAAAAAAAATGAAGCTATCATGAAATAAAGCTATCACATGTTGAACAGATGAAATTATTATGAGTTAAAACTATCGAACGATGCGAATTGTTGAAAGTTGTCGCATACCAATAGGGAAAAACAACTATCGCACTACTAAAATATAACGGGAATAGGTCAACAAACCCAAAATCGACCAATAGATAATCAACAAAAATCGTAGTAACTAAAGATCGAAACTAGTTAATCCAAATAAAGTTATGAAACCCATTCAACTTTCAAAAATCAAGCAACTTTCAATATCTTAAATCAATAAAAGGATATGTGAAATTGAATCAAAAGTCAGCAAATGATAATAATACAAAAATAAATTACTTTGACATATTAAAATTGAGGATTCAAAAATTATTTTGAGGAACTTGGGTTTTATTTTGATTTCAAATGAGCTAGTAAAAAGTGAAATAGAAAGGAAGATGGGTGTTTATAAGGAGAAGAATGAGAATTAGCAACCGTCGATTTGATGCGCAAAGACTTTTGTCGCTGGGACGATAAGGACTAAGGAATACTAAAGATTTGATTCAAAAGGAAGCAAAATGTATTTTATGTTTATACTGAAGTATAAAAATACATTTTCCAAAGGGGAGGGACAATATTACACCAAAATTCTCAATTGTGAACAAATATGAAGCTATCGAAAGTTAAGATTAACCAGGGCCTTCAAAGGTTGGAATAAGAGATATCACATAAAAGTTGTCGTATGCGAAAGCTATCGCATGTTAAAAATATAAGAGCTATCACATGTTGCGAGAACCAAAGCTATTACATGATGAAGATATGGAAGTTATCGCATGATGAGGATGTAAAGCTATTGCATGACAAGGAAAAGTGATATAGACTTTTGTTGAAGGAATGAGAGTTATCGCATGTTGAAGCTATGTGAACAATCACATGTTGAGAATGCCAAAATGATTGCATGTTGAAGGCAAGAGCTGCTTGTTAGGAAGGCTTAAGCCATTGCATAATAAGATTATGGGAGCTATCATATGGAAAAAAGGACCAAAGCTATCACATGTTGAACATATAGGAGCTATCACATGTTGATATTGCCAAAGCTATCGCACGATGAAGATATGGAAACTATCGCGTGCTGAGAATGCTAGAGCTATCGCATGCCAAGAAATAGCGCTATCAAATGTTGAAAAATGCTATTACCGAACGTCCAAAATTAGCACACAAAGCATTCTAACAACCATGTGGAAACTCCTTATTTCTTCGGCCATGTCATGTCATCATGAGAAGATCAAAAGCAAGCATGCCACATGTCGAAGAGACAATATGTCATGTCAGCAAAATCTTGATCGTTCGTCTTAGTCAATGCCACATGTCAAAAAATCCAAGAATATAATTTTCCTATAAATAGACGTACATCTCTCTTCAAGAAATCGGATAAATTTTGATTTCCACTTCTTCATTTTCACTTTTGTAATTTACTAATTAACAAGACTTAATTTGGACTCTAATGGCCGATTAGATCAAATTGAAATTGTGACTTCTCCACTTAGTACTCGAACATTTAAGTATTGCGCATTGTTTTCTTGACTATTTGAACATGGGCATGATCATCAAAGAGTGGAGTCTCTTACCCAAGCATCTTTGAACTTATTTTATCACTTAGACTTGAATATAAGTTACACTGAACTTTTGGACTAGCATAAATATATATACATGCGCACACACATGTATGTATGTATAATCACCACAAGAAATACCGTAAATAATGACGGAAGCTTTCGATGGCCGCCGACGGCGTTTTTTGATGGCTAAAGATCTCCAGAACGTTTTCATAAATAAAATTTAGTGGCCTTCAAATGCAGTCGAAAACCGATGTAAACAAGCCGTCGACGGCCCTCGAAAGCCATCGGAGAATATCATGTACACAGGCTCCAGGCCGAGAGCCATCTTCATTATCTATTCTCCACCAAAATCAACCACATCCCTAAATCCACCACCTCCTCCCCGTCGTCAGCCAGTCCTCGCGCCTCCCCGATCATCTCCAACTTCAGCATTCTCGCTCTCGACAAGTCTAGGCCCTTTATCAATCTCCAATCAAGTTTTATTCCCAACCCCTAATTAATTTGTATTTATTAAATTATGGTTAATTTGTTGTTATAGTTTTAATACCCTATTGATTATTTGTTATATCCTATTAAATGCTAATTAGGTTGTTATTACAATTGTTTATCATTTAAATGTTGAGAAAAAAAATTTAGTGTGTATGTGCGTTAATTGGTTTATATGTGCTGATTAATTAGTGCATGCGCGCTTTATGGCTAGTTTAGATTAATTAGAGACGATGCTCAGGATTTAGTGTATGCATTTTTAAGATGACAAAAACAAAAAAAATATGATTTAGTGCATGCATTTATTACAATGTAAATAAATTATTGTAAAAATTGTTGTATAATACGCTTTACTCTTTATGAATCCCTTAGAGAGTTTGTGGCCCCGTCTGACAAGTATTATATATGATCGTTGTTTGGATGTGCGTCTTTATCACAGAACGGATATTTATATTCATCCGATACAATATTTGTCGGATTTATCTCTGTATTGGACAAGTTACAAACATAATAGAGTAATTATATTTTTCAAATCATTTCATTTTAAACAGTTCACAAAATTTCGACAACACTTCCTTTTTGTTCCCTACATACACGCATACGTGTACGATAAAGGGAACAAAGGGGAAGTGCTGTCGAAATTTTATTGAATCGTTTAAAATGAAATAATTTACAAAATAAAATTACTACCATATTTATAATGGGAAGTAGGATGACCAACCATCAAAGTGTAAAACAATAATCTAAAAATTGTAGATTACGTTCATATAATAATTTGTGTAAATCCATTTGAAAATATGAATAGAATAATATTAGATATTTGTGAAAATTTAAATATATGATTTAATAGAAAAATAAAACGTTAACACGTAAATGATTAATACGTTTTTATGTTTTAAGTAGGAAAAATGGTAAATTATTTTTTCGATCGAAGCTGAATGTACCAATAAAGAAGAGAAATTGGAGGCTCAATAAGTGAACATTTTTAAAATGGTGTACACGTCCTTATTGAATTCACTTTAAGTAGTAATAAGAAAGACGAAGAAATTCGTTGTTCATGTAGTACATGCAAATTATTAAAGCATTTGATACTGGATATGGTAATAGTTCATGTGTACCAATATGGTTTCGTGCCAAATTATTTGGCGTGAGATTGTCATGGAGAACTTGTAGCACCTATTCTCATACATTCGAAAGAGGAGGTGGATATTGAAATTATTCCGACGAATCTCATAGAAGATATGATTGAAGATGCAGCATGTTCAATGTTCCCTACTGTTGAAGTTGATGGTGACGATGTTAATGTCGAAGAAGAACCAAGTATTGAAGCAAATATATATATATATATATATATATATATATATATATATATATATATATATATGATTTATTGGATGCTGCTAAGAAACCTCTTTGGTATGGTTATACAAGCGGTACCCAACTATTAGTAACTGCATAATACATTGCAATGAAATAAAAATCCAACTTCACAGAAGTCGGGTTTACAGCTACAGTATATGCTACAAAATGAGATTCGCCATCCGATAATTTAATATGCGAAAATCATTATAAAGTGAAAAATTTTATGTCTGCTTTTGGTTTGCCGTATCAGAAAAAAGATACATGTTTAAACGGATGCATGTTGTTTTGGAAAGAAGACATCTTACGAATTGTAAAATATGTAATCAGGAAAGATAAAACCAAGAAAAAAAGGAAAGGAAGTTCCGTACAAGTGTATTCATTACTTACTCATCACTCCTGGACTTCAGAGGTTATATGCATCTTCTATAACCACGCATTGTATGAGATGACACTGTATGAGAACATAGGAAGAAGGTACGTTAAAACACCAAACTGATGGAGAAGGATGGAAATTTTTTGATGAGACATACATCACTTTCGCAGCGGAGAGCCGTAATGTTAGACTTGGTTTATGTACCAATGGATTTTCACTGTTCGCAGCGGAGAGCCGTAATGTTAGACTTGGTTTATGTACCAATGGATTTTCACTGTTCTCTCAATTTGGCTCAAAATTTTTATCTTGGCTTATAATCATTACACCATACAATTTACATCCGTGGATGTGTATGAAAACTCCATATATTTTTCTGACTATTATCATCTCTGGCCCCGATGATCTGACAAAGAAATCGATGTATATTTACAACTGTTGATTGAAAAGTTGAAAACATTGTGGTATGAAGATGTTGAAACGTGCGACATTTCAAAAAAAAGAATTTTCGCATGTTCGCTTCTCTATTGTGGACAATAAACGATTTTCCTACGTATGCAATGCCTTCACGTTGGAGTATAGCTGGTCGCCTAGCTTGTCTCTATTGCATGGGAGAACCATGAGCATTTTTTTACTGCAGGGGAAGAAAATTTCATGGTTTGACTGTTATCGGTGTTTTTTCCATATTGATCATCCTTTTAGAAAAAAAAACTTTACATGTAATAGACTTGAGGTATTGCGACCACCAATGATTTGGTCAAGCGAAGATATTTATAACCTTGTAAAAAATTATCCAATGATACATGAAACTAGCGAACAAATTGAAATCCAAGGTAAATCAATGATTCATAATTGGTATAAATAAAGTATATTTTGGAAGTTGCCTTATTGGAAAAATCTCCTAATTCGTCATAATATCGACGTGATACACAACGAGAAAAATGTATTCGGTAATGTATTTAACATAGTTATGAATGTTAAAGAAAAGACTAAAGAGGATTTGAAATTAAGACATGATATAGAGGAAATATGCAACCGTCCTAAGCTTCATATGAAGCCAAATGACTCAAAAAACACAAAGTATGTTATGAGTTAGACAGTAACCAAGTTAAAGTACTATTAAAGTGGGTGAAAGGATTAAGATTTTCTTTTGGGGTTTCCTTTAATCTGTGCAGACGTGCCGATTATAAGAACGGTAAACTGAGTGGAATGAAAAGTCATGATTGTCATGTAACGATGAAACGTTTATTACCCATCGCTTTCCAAGAACCGTTGCCCACAAAATTTTGGATGGTTATAACAGAGCTTAATTTGTTTTATAAGGAGATTTTTTTCAACTACATTAAGAGTTGATCGTTTACGTAAAATTGAGGACGAAATTTATGTACTGCTCTACAAACTGGAGAAAGTATTTTCTTCTAAATTCTTAAATGTAGTGGAGCATTTACCTATTTATCTTCTGTTTGAAGCACGTCTTCGAGATCCTGTGCAATATGGATGGGTGTATCCGTTTGAAAGGTATTAATATTAAGTATGTTAAATTTTAGTTTAACTACATGTAATAAAATTTAATTATAATTATTCTTAACAGGTACTTAAATCATCTAAAGAAAAAAGTTGAGACAAAAAGTACGAGTTGAAAGTTCGATATGCAAATCAAATATCAAAGAAGAAGCTTCGTTCTTTTTCTCTCATTATTTCGGTGACCATGTGAACTTATCTTTTGAAAGTGCTACGCAAAATGATGAGGGCACTGAAAACGATTCTTTTGGATCAGTGTTATCTATTTTTATACAACAGTAATGCCCTACTGAAAAATATATGGAAGTATGGTTAGACGATAGAGATTACCATGTAGCCCACACATGTATGTTCTTCTTAACCGTGCAGAAGTTGCGCCATTTGTTAGGTAATATTAAATAACACATCTAGAATTATTTACTTCAATAATACATGTGTTTATTAATTATAACGCAATATATTATCTGCATATGCAGTGTTTACGAATCACTGAATCCAAGCGGCGATATCAGCAAAAAATTTGCTACTTGGTTTTTGAACCAAGTATATGATCTGGTAAATTGTGTGGTCGACGAAGGGATGAAACATCTTGCGATGAGACCAAAAAGGAAAGTCAAGACATATTCAATATTTTTTGTTAATGGATACAAATTCAACACCAAAAAATACAGAGCTAAAAAATTAACTAACAATACCGGTGTGTGTGTAAAAGGTAATGATGATCCAAATGATCACATAAATGATTTTTACGGCGTGTCAACTCGAGTTTTGCAATTAACATATTTCACCAGACCCATGGAAAAAGTTTATTTATTTGGATGCAACTGGTTTAATAATGTTCCAGGTTACGGAATCAGCATGCACCAAAAATATAATATTATTGGAATAAAGCATATATCTCGTTATCATAAGTACGATCCGTTCGTGCTAGCAAAACATTCACTACTAGTTTATTATGCTCCTTATCCATCTCTAAAAAGAGATAAAACATATTGGTTGGCAATTTTTAAAACGAAGGCAAGATTTACGTTTGACGGAAAGAATATTCCAGACGAACAAGCATGCCAAAAGGATACTGAGAAAAATTGTGAAATTACAATAACAGACGATCAAACTGATTTTGGACCTCTATATAATGAATCAAATGTATTAGTAGAAGCATTTGAAACCGTCGAGGAAAACAATTTAGGGTACGAGACAGAGTCTGAATAAGAAAACGACGAGGACTGATTTAATAGTATACATGTTAAAAAAAGATAATTTATGGGAGTATTGATGTTACACTTTTTTCGTATGTTATATGCGATTGTTGATATTAAATCTTGATATATTTACTCATAATTGAATGATAAGTTCTGCCATAATAAAATAATATGTATATGACAGGTGTTACTGATGTCTTTCTTTAGGCGGCGGAGTTCTTCGCAGTCCGGTTCACACTCTTCGTCTCAGAGAGATACCGTTCATAGCAGAGGTGATTGCAGCGGCCCGTCACAGGAGGCCCCACATACGGCGATTGGATTGCTACCGAAAATAGATGGCTCGTAAGTATTAAATTTACTTCAACGTTGTAAGTTTTTTGTATGATATATTAGTCATGATTTGTTCGTATCATATTTAATGCAGGGGTTTTGAGCTCGAGGCTTCAAATATAGTGCTCAGCATATTTAAGCAGGCATACGTGAGCTGTATGACTAAGTGCTGGCCGAAATGGAGTAGGATCCTAGATCATGTCCGGGAGATCATTTGGTAGGACTTCTTGGTAAGCGTAAATTCATATATCATTATGTATTTTCACCTTACAATTTGGTGATTAAGTATAAATGTGCAGCTTATATTTTTTCAATATATATACATGGTGCGATAGACCTACAAAAGGAGGCTGTTGCTCTTTGCCATCACCACCGGAACTCCAAAGTTGCAAAGAATTACCAAGGGGCGATGTCTACCATCATAAAATCAGAGAAGAAGCCTAACTGGAAGAGCGCCAGTGTATGGGATGCTCGGGTCGCATGTGGGCGTAGCGATGAATTCAGGGTAAGTCTATCAGTTGTCATCTTAATTTGTTCAGTAGAGAATACATAATTTATAGCTGTAAAATATAATCTTAATTTTTAATTTGCAGGCGGAGTCAGATAAAAACGACGAATAGGCAGAAAAATCCAGTCACACACCGTGGTTGCTCGAAATCATTTCAGCATCATCGCGGGGACCTCGTAAATTGATTAATTGCAATTACGAATAATTATTACATTTTTTGTACAAATTTGTATGAACAACAATAATATACACCAATTATTGCATGAAAGTACACGTAGAGATCCTGTCCCGTATAAGGACGTATTTGCACATACTCATGCCGTTAAGCAGACCGACAACGAGGGATCAATGACGTATGTTTGGCACGAGGATGATAAAACATACGCCGCACATGTAAGTATATTTTAAGCTTTAAGTTATTAATAATGATTATTTTAGTTAATTAGTGATAAAATATTATAATAATGTCATGTAATATTTACCTGTATTTAATCTTGTGTTGCAGAAAAGATTTATGCAAGGACGTACGTTGATGCTTGAGTATTCGGGACGGGAGCAAGTGACCACTGATGAGGGGACACTATCTTCGACTCCGCTATGGACCCAATATAGAGAAATATGCCATGACAATTTATCGGTAATTTATAAAAATTAACTAAGTTCTAAATTGCTTAATTTTTATAAAAATTACGCAATAACTTAAATATATTTCGACTTGTTTTGTAAGCTTAGGCCTCACAAAAGGCCTATTAAAAAGGCACAGGACAATGCTAAGGTAAATGAGCTTCGATAGCAGATTGCACAGCTGCAAAAACATGACCGTCTTCAAGCAGCGTAAATGGAGCAACTGAATCAGCGTTTAGTCGAATATATGGAGCGTAATGGAGCATTCTCTTCGTCTAGTGGTTCCGGAGCCGATGATGAGTCATAAGGTAGGTTTTGAAATTTTTGTTTTTGAAATTTATGTATAAATACAATGAAAGATGGTGAGGTTGATTTGTGGACGTTTGGTGCTTGATATTGATTTGTGGGATTTGATGTTGAAAATTGATGTTGGATTCAGACATTGCACTTGGGTGATGATGCATGGTTTGGTTTGTATTGATTAGAAATGTTTGAGTTTGGAATGATAATGTTTGAGTTTTGTATTATTATTGATATTGGTTTTAGCTTATATATCTTATATATATATATATATATATATATATATATATATATATATATATCAATTTTGATGTGGTGTGATATATATTAACATTGATGTGCAGTTGGGCTGCTAAAAAAAAAGTTTATCAATATTTCTGACAGCTACCAACGGTTTCCGACGACGTATAGGTCGAAATATTTCGACGGCTAACCAGTTGAAAACTTTGACAGCTTTCGACGGTTTTCTGACGTAAGCTACATGGACATCGGTACCATCGAAAAAAACGTCGGAACTGCTATCGAAAAAGCCGTCGACCGCCGTCACAAAGCTATTATCGTTTCTGTCGGAAATAGACGAAAACCGTGTTTTATATGCTGACGGCATTTCCGACGGCCACAGATGGCTTGGAGCCGTCGGAATGACTGTATTTCATGTAGCGAATAGTTTGAGATAAATTAAATTAAAACAACAAACCCTTTTATTAGCAATTGCTAAATATGATTTAACGTAAATGAATCATTTATGTAAATATAAAATAATATCTAATGCAGAACTAATAAAAAGAATTTACTTTTAAATTTCTTTTTTTACGTTGTTGCCAATGCATCTGATCCAATATAGGTTTTCAATGGTAAGCTTGAGTAGAAACGTCGATGATATGAGGAGTGTCAATGACTTGAGGAGGAATGTCGACATGAGAAGGAGGTATTTGGGCTTCGAATTCCTTAAAACTAAGCAATGTTGTCACAACCATCTCATGATTTCATGTATGAGGAACTAATATATGTAGCTACTTCATGTGATTTGTTGCGCTCCATTAGTTTTTGGTCTGAATTTGTGTATTATTATTATGTATTATTATATCCTTGTTGTCTTGTGATAATCTCCTATTATGTTGTGTATTTTTTATTTGGATAAACGGATGTATACTAATATATTTTGATTATGTGATCAATGTCTTGTGTGGAAACCAAGAGTATAGATTTTGCTATGAATTTGTGACATACCGATGTTGATATTTAAAAAAAAAATCAAAAAATTTCACAATTATGATATTTTTCCAAGAACTTGCAACATGTTTCTTATGTTAAATGTAGGATTTTGCAAGTTTTTAAAATTTTTGGCGCAATTTGGCTGTTATATGCATAAATATACTCGCAAATAGCAGGAATTTGCAATGAAACCGCAAATAAAGTCCATTATAAATCTGTGGTAGATTAGTGACGTTATTGTAGTGAGGTGCATGCGTGAGGTTCACGCGTACGCACACAATGTTTCTTTTTTGTAGATTATTTTTCCATAGTAGATAGGTGGAAAATTTAAGTATGAAAATCTAATAAATTTTATCATGGTTACATTGTAAAATTAGTTTGAATTCCATTGATATTGTTTTGCACCGGATCAAGTATGCATTTATTATGAGGGAAAATATCATCACGCATCCGCTGTGGATTCACGATGGATTTTATCGTCGCAAAAATAACTTTTTTTCACAGTGGTAGTGGTGTGACGTTCAAGAAATGATGAACTCTCTTGGATAAACTATCATTGAATCAAAATTGTTGAAATTCGAAGCTTCTATTTGAGGTTGTGATGGCAATAACATTGTAGTAGTTAGGAAATTGTAAGTGGATTTGTAGATGCTTGTGTGTGCTTACTTTGAAAAGTGAAGAACTGACGAATGAATTTTTGCTTGATTAACTGGGAATTTGGGAAAATAATATGACTTTTTTGTAGCTGTTGTTTGTTTATGGTGGTCAATTCAGAATGTTGAAGCACTTTGAATCTAAACGCTGTTAGAGACGACATAAATAACATTGGTATGTCAATTTCCCCGAAGGCTACTTGTTCTTTGATGGAAATATATTCCATATTTGACTGGTAGGAACAAATACCGGCCTTTAACGTATATATACCATGTGATACGCACACACTAAGTAGGCATTTAAAACCAAATTCATGGATATCGCTAAACGACTTATCATATCAAATCCTGTACCAGAAAAAGCATAAGCAAAGCTGACATATAATATCATAAAGTGTAATGCATGACGAATAATTTCAAAGGGTTGGACAACGAGGAATAAACAGTCATTGAAGTAGTGCATGGTATATGGATGAATGAAGTAGCGGTCAAAGGTACACGTAAGTGTGTTTAACAAGGCTTAAGTTGCAAGTAACCAAACTCTTGGCTGGAGTGCTTGTTATGAAACCGTGGAGCTTGTTATGTACATGTGTGTGGTTAAGCTTTATCGTTGGTTCGTTTCGCTTTGCACTCACCATCTATGTTGTTTGTCCGCAGTGCAACAATATTAAAAAGACAAGTGAGTATGTTTCTTACTCATGTCTACCCAGTACCCACCCACTCACGTGCAGTTTCATGGATGACCAATATCAGCTCAATCTGATCTGTCCTAAAACTCATATGTTTCATGACTTCAGTCTCCTCGCTCAATCTTCACATTACTTTCTAACTTGTATACATAAAAGGTACAATATCTAAATGTTGTATAGTGCATGAACATAATTGAACGCATTAGCGTGTGCATTTCTCTGTCATTCTATTTCTCTATTTCATTGTTCTAACACCATTAGCATTTGTATTTCACTATTTTTTAACTTGACGAAACTTGTCTGAAAGGGTCGCTGATGAAAACTAAACACGTAACCATGCGACATAATTGGAATATTCCATATTTGATTGTAAACTAAATCGACTTATAATACCAATTCAGTATCCATCAACCAGCAGGCACATGACTCCAAACCTTTATGCAGTACGTCCCACTTTTCTTAGTGTGCGTCGCCGACGAACGAATTCGAGATATTTGAACGAGGTACTCGATGGATGAATGGTGGATGCGTTTGCAGTTACGAACGGGATATTTAAGAGGAACATTTAAATTATGATTTTTAATTTAATTGAATTATAGTTAATTAGTTATTTGTTTTGTTATGTTATATGAGTTTAACTAAAATTAAATAACAATATAAAAATTGAAATACATCCAAATTAATTAAAATACTGACAAAATGCATAAATAATACAACAGAAACACAGTTATAGTAAAAATCATATTTGTTGCAACCATTTTAAATTATCAGATTTGTAGTTTGCAAAAAGACGTTCGGCTGCAACCGCAAACATCAATCAATATTTTGTTAAGGCGTCGTTAAGAGTATTAAATAAAATTTTATTATCGGCTTGCATTATAATTATCGTCGCTTCACTAAAATTAAATTAAATTCAACTCCTACTACAAGACGTTAGACGCAAGCAACCATAACTTCTGCGTAGCTTACAGAATTTTCTGTTGGGTACTCGGACTGTCTGAAGTCATACGAGATTCTTTCATTCGTCTCTCGTGTACTACATCAATGATGTTGTACATCTTCTCATCGGGTTCTCCACGACTCTTCTCGAACTACTACGTACACCAAAAAGTGAACCAATAATTTAATGTTGTTGGAATGGAACTTGCTGCAATGTAGTTTGTTGTAATGAAGGATTGGTCGGTGAATTCAAATTTAAAATTTGTTGTAACGATCTGCCCTTCTGACCGCCCCTAGTCGGTAATTAAACCAACTTGAAACGTTCAAAATAACGGATTGTTATTCAGTTTATAGAGTTTAAACAGAATCAGCCACAGAAACACAGAATAATTATATTTCACATAAATGAATTTTTGTACATATATTAGAGTTTATACAATGAATTAAATTTATACAGCGGAATATTTCTTTAAGTACAAAATTCCTTGGAAAGCTAAAGTTGAGCATTTTCCCCAACTCTCTCTAACTTCGCGGCCCAAAAATCTCCAAGCTGTAAAATACTGGGTCTGACCCGAATATTACATTCAAAAGAAAATAATACATGGATCAGTCTAATTCAAACCCAGTTATTAGTGCATAGAGGCAATAATAATCAATTAACAATTAAACGACATTCAAAGATAAATTCACTTATACGATCCTTTAACAAGGAATCGGATAACGGTAAATATAACACTTAACAGTGTTAAAGCAACAAATCAGTTGATTCAAATTTCCAACATAGATAGATAGAAGGATTATTAATGAAGAAAATTTAGAAAACAACAGAATTGCCAAAACGGTAATTAACTACAAAATCATCAAAATGCGATTCAAAATATGTTGAATTGGCAACATAAAATAAATTTCCATCAATAGAAAACATCATTTAAAACATCAAGTCTAGTAGGGCTGCAGTACACACACGCGTGCACGGCCTCGCCACATTTTAAAATGTTAACTCCGTGTGGCTGCAGTTCACGCTTGCGTGCACTGCCTCGCCACCACCGTAATGAAATATGCAAAAGATCATAAATCAAAACAAAATAGTATATCAATAAAATTAATACCGTGTGACTGCAGTTCACGCTTGCGTGCATTGCCTTGCCACTATCGTGATGATGTACTCAAAAGATCAACGAACCAAAATCAATGAAGGTTCAAATATCAATTCAAAATGTGGATACTGTGTGGCTGCAGTTCACGCTTGCGTGCACTGCCTCGCCACAACATGTGAAATCATCACAACAGAGAATACTATCAGAAATCAAAGCTGCAGAGGTCAAGTCAGTGCCATCGTGACTCAACGCAACTGCAAATAAAACTAATAGTATAACGGCTAGAAATTCAAGTGCAAATCCACTATCAGAAATGTAGACTGCGATTAAACAGGCCCAAATCAAACTTCAACAAAATGCAAAAGGTCAAGTCAGTGACTCAACGCAGCTGCAACACCAAAACCCATGCAACATGGCAAGCTCGAAATGCAATTGTTTTACATATACTCAAGTAAACTTAAGAAAACAAGTTCCCAAACAACTCATTACTGCACACTTCAACAAGTGTAAAATTTTCATAAAAATGAAACTACAGCCCCACGTGAATAAAACAGCTCATTGTTTAGTACAATGATACCGGATTCATGAAAAAATGAAACCTAAACTTATTAGTATATTTGTGTATCTAATTATCAACTGAATTGAACTTCAAAACTAAACAGAGTTGAACTTTAAGATTTAAAACAAAATGCACTGTCATATTTATATAGCAAATAGTTCTAAAAGCATTCAGTTGAAAATCGAGTGTTGAAAATGGAATTGATTAGCAAATAATTTCAATACAAATTCCTTTTGAAAACTGCATGAAAATGAATAAAAAAAAACACAGGTAACATTTCCAAACGGGTAAATGACACCAAACTAAATCATCAAAGTGAGATTTCAAAATCCCAGAAACTTGAAGCATTTGAGAGCATCATAGGAACCAAAACAATGTATCTATACAAGCAACATGGAACACATAAGGTAGAAGTGCACTTTAAAAACATGCATACGTGACTATACCTTCAACGTGAAGGCTTATATGAACCACTTTCAAGGAAAAGGCACAGGGACGTGAGCAACTTCAAGGCAACAAAACAAGTAGTATATGCTACTATTCACTAAAGAAAAGTTTGCATATAAGTCCATTTAAATGTGTACAATTTCACATAAGGGTAAGGACTTGATAATTTTAAAGCAACTAAACTAAGTGACAGGGACATGTGTCCTTTAGCATGTAAAGAACTGTGACTACAAGAAAGAAAAAAATTAAAAATGGGTGAACTAATTGGAAGAACAGGGTAAGGACGCATGAAATCAAACAAGGCACAGGTATGTGATCATTTTTTCCCAATACAACAATCAATATAAAAAATTATAGACAGCACATTCTTTATAAATTTGACAAAAAAAAAGACTAAACATTATATATATACTACTGTGCAAAACTTTCGAATCCTAGCAATATACTATTGTTTATAAAATTCGAAACTTATGTGTGTATATACATTTCAAAGTAATAGGCATAAAGGACTAAACAAGTTAATGTAGCCCACAATCACCATGGACGTACATATGAATTCAAAGCATAAGCAAGGACAAAGAAGATCTGCAATAAAATCAAAGCCCAGGCAAGTGCGAATCAATGCTACTATTCACTAAAGAAAAATTTGTATTTAGCTCCAACAAAATGTGTTCAATTGCACTTCATTTTAAAGCAATAAATTAAACATAGATTGACAGAGGATGCTAGTAATTAATGGCAAAACAATAGATCATCAATAACCACTTATCACTAGATTCAACTAACATTTTAAATCAGTACTAGAGATGAGTTTTACTCACTTGCAAAACTTGATGAACAGAGATGCATACATACTTATTCACAGACATGTAGATACAACAGATGTTATACTTTTCAAATTATTTTAAAGTAGTGTTACTCACACTGGAAAAATAATAATAAAAAAAAGGCTGAAGACAAATTCAAAACGTATACATATATACGAACGAACTTCAAAGAAATCATCAACAACAACTATACGAAAATCAAGTGGCCAATCAGATAAAAGGGACGAATTCAAATATATTTGTTCGAACGGAAATCAAAGAAATGGTGATGGCCGAAGTCAAGTGCTATAGGTTACTGAAAAATATCAAATATCATCAAGTAAACAGCTTTTCATTTAAACCAATTAGAAAACACGAAGTCAACTTGGCCTTAGCCTTGAACAAAACAGCTTGAACAATCAGAAATCAACAATACTTTGAATTAAATGTGAGTGACAATTTATCACTCACCTTTGCCTGAAGCGGTCACGAGCGCAACCCGAAGAGACAAGCAACGATCGAACTCGATCATCGAAGGAGCCGTGAGCTACTGAAGTCGAGGCCTTCGATTTATCCAAGCCCTAATTTGCATCGAAGGATGAAAACCCTAGCTTCGGAGAGGAGGAATCGAGCAAGGTGAATTCGAAACCGTGGCGGAAAAAATCGATCAAAGCCCTAAGCTTCAGAGGGGAACGAACAAAAATTTATCAAAGTCGCCATTTTTTTCTTTCGATTGGGTTTTTTTTTTCTGAAATGAAGAGGGGTTTCGAACGAATATAAGAGAGAAGGGGAGACATGATTTGGCGTGAGGTAAGGCGTAATTTTAGGCGTAGGTTAAGGCGTGTTTGTAGCTGATAAAAGTAAGGCAGTGGTACTCATTATATTGCATATATTATTATACTATTTTTTTTCATTTTTAAATTCAATTTGTTTTTTTTTCCCTCAACATAAATTCTTATTAACATGTTTTACAATTAGATTTTATACTTGTATTTCGTATTGATAAAATTTATCCCATTTTATTTAAGTTAAAGAAAAATGTTATTAAAACTAACCATTAATCTATAAATTTACATAAATAATAATTCTTAAATCCAAATTATTTTTCTAAGTCATTAGTTCGAATTTTAAATACAAATTTAATATTCAATTTCAAACTCCAAAGTCAAATACAAATTTTTATTCAACTTTCATTAGATTAAATTCTAAAATTTAATCGCCAATTTCATAGTTATATTGGGAATTCAAACTAAATCATCGTTCAAATATTTAAAATTAATTAAATATTTTCAATTTAAATTGTTCAAAATTCAGGGTTGTTACAATCTTCCCTCCTTAAAAGAATTTCGTCTCGAAATTATAAGTTAGGAAAAAACGATTGTTAAAATCTCACCGATGTTTATACCCTACACAATTTTTACCAAGCTCGAAACTTATTAAAAATAAATAAACATAGGATTCATTCCCATTTATTTTATCTCTCTAGCTTTGTTCATTATTTTCTAAAATCAAGACATAAAAGTCTTTTACCAAAATTTTCGACTTACAAAACTCAAATTTAAACTTGAAATTCTTCGTGCTAGAGATTTGCATATCATATTTTTTTTTCAAAGCTGTGGACTTTCAAGATATTTTAAAGATCTTCTTCCTTAGTTTATTAGGTTGGAATTATGCAATTTTAATTTTCAGACTATTTATTTGCTATCTAAAGTTTTGAAAATACTTGCTAACTCAAAGTTTAACAAGTCTATTGTCGTTCTTACAGACATTAGGCATACACTGGCCAGGCGCAGGACTAAAAATCTTCAAGTATTAAATATACTTGCTTCAACTCCCAGTGAAAATACTTAAAAATCTTTTAAAAATGGATATGAAAAGCACGTTCCCCCATGGATCACATTTTACCCGACGGTTACGCTACTATCCCAGTAGAATCGCTTGTAACTGTAGGCATCACGCCCCACGAATTACGCTAGCATACATCATCAATTCACATGATACCATCACGATGATCCATCATGAGGGATCCTAGTCCAAATGGACATTCCAACTTACGGAAATTCTACGTAGCTACGAATTTCAAATGGACACTCACACCGAGTTCCAACACCTTCACAAATTTTAAATGGAAGGTACTTTTCCATATCCTCAATTTTAGAAAATATAATATCATATATATGTAGTACTTCACATTTCGTACATATCATACCTATGTAAACTTACATAAGGTTTCCATAACAATGACTTTCCAAACTGATGGTTTTCGAGTTTACTACATTTTCATATATAAGTTCCGAAAACCACAATATCTCATACCCATAACAAATAGAGGATTTCTAAATTTTCCATCTCGTTACCGATTTAAAATTTTCCTCTAAATCGATTTGAAAATTTAAGGTTATCTCAAACCCAATTCACATTCACAATTCAATTCATTATCGGCTTCACATTCGATTTGGATTTCACGTTACATCGTCAATTCTCAACACATAATTGATGTCTACCGATATATAACCTCTGAGATCGTACGTCTCAGAGAAGGATGTTAAGCTAAAAGAATAAATTCTCCGCCACCACAGATATATATTTAATAGAGATCAATTGCTATGTCATCAATTCACAATGTTAGACATACAATCCAATCGACTATCCGAAATTCAAAGCTCAACTTATATTGTTTTTGGTGTCGAAGATAAACTCAATTTAACTCATAATTCAATCTTTTTTTGAAAAATTTCCAAGTTGAACTAATTGTTCAAATTTTTCAAAAATATCTGTACAAGATATATATAATTTTCCACACTTAAACATCTGAAACAAATTTCAAATATTCATTTTTTTCAATTTATCTTTAAAAGATAAAATTTCAAACTTTCCATTTCATATTGGAAAACATTTCCATACTTATTTAATAACAAGTAATTCACAAATCCATTTATTTTCAACACTTGAAAAATATTTATAACGACCCGATATTTTCAACCATTCGCATCCATTATTAGTGTATAGGTAGACACTCATGCCGGAATTGAATTGCTCAAAATACCGCGTTGTAATTAAAAATTTGGCAAATCTCAGAATATACGGTAAATAAAATCATAGATCACAGACACAGAGTAATGATAATGCAGCGGAAGTAAAAGAGGAGATAGTAGTTCATGAAGCTACTATATAAAATATGAGATACATCAGAGTTAAATGAGATACAACAGAAGAGTAATAGGATATATCAGGTACAAATCAGATACATCACTGAACCACTGGATACTGAAACAAAATAGATGGCTGGATCTTCAAGGAAAGCTCCAACGCCGAAGGTGAATCTTGAATGCTAACTCAATCAATCTGACTCGAGCGTAAAGCAAAACACAAAACACTCGAGTCAGGACATAAATACTTATAAACTGTAAATCAACTCAAGTGAACAGTAACAAAATGCATCAGTAACTTAAAGGATGGTTGGGACGGTCCATCCTCTAAGGATCCGTTAAACTATTTACTATGTAGTAATATACGCTATATACGGTAATGTCTAATCAGTAAAGTATAATCATATAGAAAATAGCGTTAAGGGGATGGTGAACCTTAACGTGGTCGGATCTTTAAAACCAAAATCGTAGTGGGCTCGATATAAGGATATGACACGGCACGCGAGGCAATGCCAGGGTGGATACACCGTTTGCACTCCCGGACCGGTGGTGATGGCAAGCCAGCAGCTTCCGCCCACCTCGAACAATACCCCCGAATCAAAGTGGCGCCACCGAATCGAATCACAATAGTAATAGAATGGTTTTCCGATGGAGCATGCTCGATGAAAGGGTGCGACCCTTTATGTAGCCCGGTATAGCTCCTGTTTTAGTCATATATGCCAACTCACGGGAGTTGGGTCCACGTAATATATACCTCGAGAACTTCGCCACCATCCTACTTCATTCTGGAATCTCCACCGCGTACACAATTGTTAAAGTGGTTTTCGGTATTGGCCGGCTATAAGACAATATCCGATCCCGGTCTCTTTAACAACCAATAGTTATTATAACCCGTAGTTATAACTTTAAAACAATATTTTATACTTCAAAACAAAATATCCTTTTCAATCCAAATCTTTATCAAAATTAAGATTAAATCATTTCCAAAACCATTTCAATTTATCATCGTAAAATATCTTTCAGTTCAAATATTTATCAAAATAAAAATCAAGTCATTTCTAACCATTTCAATATATTAAATTTTCATACCCTTTCAACACTACCTTTCAGTTCCAAAATATCATATCTTTCAGAACTTCTTTTTAAATCATGTTAATATCAAAATGTCCTATCTTTCAAACTCCGTTTTTCAAATCACTTAATATCAAAAATATCATATCTTTCAAAACTCCATTTCAAATCATTTTAATATATCAAAATATCAAATCCTTTCAAAACTTCATTTACAAATCATTTTAATATATCAAAATATCGTATCTTTTCAAAACTTCATTCATTTCAAATCATTATTCATTTTATTCAATCTAAAATACTATTTCAATTCATATTTTAAAACAGTTTATATCCCAAAAATTCTTTTTTTTTCATTTCAATGAAGTTATTATGCTTAATAATTAAATTATTAAATTTTCCAAAAATTTCAACTTCCAAAGTTCATTTATTCACTTAAGTTTATCAAAACAGTGAAAATTCACTTTTCGCATTATTTAGAAAACTCTACGGAAAGTTACATTCAAAACAGTTCAATTTAACAAAAGACAGCATTTTAAAATGTTATACTAGGTTTACTTAAATTTCGAGTAACTTAGTTAAATTCAAAAATTATAGAACTTACAAAGATTGCTATAATAGCTTTTAATTCAATTTAGCTTTTTAGTTCATTATCATCAACTACAGCGTTTACAAATGCTGTAATATCATTTACATTGTAATTAATAGCATTTCAAAAAATGCAGTCAATTAACTTCAAATATTCAATAAAATTTCTCAACCGATTATATTTTTATTAAAAACATTTTTAACTTATAAAATCATACATTTTCACATTTATAGCATCATTTAATTTTCCTCAAGTTCATGATTTTATAAAGTTAAATTTCCATTCAAAAATCAAGATTTAATAATAATTCACTTATTAAAATGCAATGTTGAATTTTAAAATCCATTACATTAAATTTCAACTTAACACTTAAGTTCGAATTCTCAAATATAACTTTGTTTTATTTTTATTTGCTTAACTAAAAGTTCACTTTACGTCAATTTCATAAATTTCCAATTCTATTTATATTTCAAAGTTTCAACTTAAAATATTTATTCATTTCACATTTCAACTTTATTAAAAATCATAAATATGATAAAAATCATTTTAAATTCATTTAAATTCAAATTATCATAAATTTATCATAATTTCATACTCAATTAAATTTCCAATTAAAATTAAATCAAAATTTCCAAAATAACTTATGTTCAAAATTTCTAACTTTTTCATTAATTCATTTCGCTTACAATTATTCAGAAAATCAATAATATTTTACAAAAATTTTAATTTTATTAAATTTCAAATCAAAATATTATAATAATTAAATTTCTAAAATATTTTAAAATTTTTAGAAAAGCATATTTTAACTACGGGCCTGTATAAAATTTTCTATGCTAGGTAAAGTGATACGGGTAATATATCATTTCACCCCGTAATTTACAAAGAAAATCCGGGTTTTATCATTTCAAACCGGCAATCCCAAGTTAAAATAAATTAAATAAATTAAATCAGGCCTATCATTTCAGCCCATAACATTTTTTTTCTAACAGGGAACTTGCAGTGTAATCATATACAGGAATAATATAAACAAGGTCAATACCACAATATACAGTCATATATCAGATGTCAGGTGAAAATTAACAGTTTAAACATGGTAATAACATGGTAATAACATGGCATGGCATATCATATGATCATCATTAATTTTCATAAACATTTTATATTACTAAACACTTGTCATCAATTCACTTTCATAAGTATAAATGTCAGGGTGAGAAAGACTCACTTGTTCAAGGCTAGAGACCAAAACAACATACAAGCACGACTCCAAAGGCACGACAAGCACAATTGCACGACTTTTGATTTGAGTTGAAAGATAGCCAAGATATGATTTTGTATCAACAACCCTAAACAAAACAAACAAGACAATATATAAACATTCAACATAAAATAATATTGAAACAATTTTGAAATACAAAGCAAAATGAACAAGATAGATTGGACCTTGCTTCAACCACTTCAATGCTTGGCCTAAGGGACACTTATGCTTGGCTATAATGATGCTTTGGCTCAGGTATGACATCATATAGGTCAGGTTTAACATCATATAGGCGAGGCAACAAGTGGAGATGAAGGTGGTGAAGTAATAGTGGTGGCTAGTGCATTGTTTTGGACATTATTTGCAAATTTTGTGGAGTTTTGTCACTAAGGGAGGTGTGGCCATGGATGGATCTGAAATGATGGTTGGAGATGATGCCAAGGAAGAGTGGTAGGGGATGGTGGAGAGTATGGTGGTGATGGTGGGTGGTAGAAGCCAATCCAGAAAACATAGAAAACTAGGCAAAATATAAGAAAACAATGGAAAAGGAAGAGCAAAAAGAAGAGGAAAAGAGGAGCCATTACCAAACCTTTCTAGCCGTGAAAAATGAAGTGGATATGAATGTTTTCACGTGAAAATGAGGTAAGAAATGCACAGCTACAATAAAGAAAGGAACGGTCAAAGGAAATTAAATCTAATAATTGGAAAAGAAACGGAAGAAGAAACGTTAAAACGGGCTTACGTTTCTTTGCTTTCAAACCTTTTAAACTTCCTATATATATTCATATATATCTTAAATAACTGAAAACACTTATAAATTTCAGTTAGAATTCAAAAATATAACAGATAAACAAAATATTAATAATTAATTATTAATTAGATATGATTATAATAAGAAAAATGGCACAGAAAAATGAAAACTAGACTTAGGAATTAGAAATAACTTCAATACACTTTGGAAAAATTTTCTTAAATTTAAATACATGTAAAATGAATAAAATAAAGTAAAACACAGCAATAAAAGTTAATGTATAAAAAAATCAATAAATTGATGTATTAATTGCAAAAAGAAACGGATAAAACGCCTTTACGTTTCAGGCTTTTAAGATCTCTTAACTTTCTAAACCTTTTGCATTTCCTTTTCTTTTTAATTTTATAAAAACAAAATAAACTCAGAAATTTTATTTAAAACCGAAACTAAGTAAGAATAAAATAAAATAAATAATTTATTTTAAGTAAAATAGAAAAAGGAAATAAGAAATTGCTTAAAAATAGCAACCCTGACATAAAAATTACAAGAAGATATCCAATGGCTTTGAAAAATTTATTACTTCATAAAAAAATATTAAAAAAAAAATTTGAATTAAAAATGGTTTTAAAACATTTTCAAGGTAAAATAATAATTTAATTTTTATTAAATAGAAAGTTAAATAAAGAAAAATGGAGTAAATACCAACTAGGATTTATAAATTGAAATAAATTCAAATAAACTTTAGAAAAATTATATTATCATTTTAAAAATACTTAAAAGTCAAAATATACATAATATAACATATTATCACATATTAAAATAAAATATAACAAAGAAGAAGTAATTTATACAATTTAAAATAGTCATTGTTAAATAACCCTATATACGCACAATATTGTAAAGGGTATAACTTTCACAATTTACATCCAAATTCAACGAAACGAAAAGTGATGTTCTTAGAATTTTATGTAATTCCATAATAAAAGAAAAAATTAAAATTTTAAACTTTTAAAATTTTAAGTTGAAAGTCACAGTTTGACTATTTTGACCAAAATCAGCATTTCAGGCAAATATTCAACTTACACAATTTTGGAATTATAACTCATATAAAAATCAAGATTATATTTAAATAATAAATTTAATCATTTCAAATAAGTAAAATTAGTTTTTAAATCAAAATCTTACATTAAAAATACTTAAAATATACAATAAAATAATTACAAGATACAGGGTTGTTACAATATTCAATATACTTAAATCATAATCAAGTATATATTCCATTCTTTAAGGAAAGCGTTCTTTTAAACACATTTATTTGAGTCAAAACGAATGTTACGTAAAACATCATTACGACAACTCAAAATCACTAGTATAGGGATTCGAATTTAAGATAGATATATAAATCGCAATACTATATAAAACATTTCCTTTCGGAAACCATTTACTATAACAACAGTGTTATAGTCCACCCTTTCCTTATTTCTCGAAAACGTCTATTTCAACAATTGAATGTTGAAATCTATGGTTTCGATACTTAATGCATTTTAAAACATCTTTAAAACCATTAACTTCATTTCATAATATCACTTCCCTAAAAATATCCGTTTTATTTAATAGTATATTCACTGTCCAAAATCGTGAATATACTTATTTATTCAATTCAATGTTTCTACACTTTTATTTAAAAGATTATTCACTGTCCAAAATCGTGGATAAAATTCCCAACCAACATTTACCATCACACTATTTAACTTAAAGGATAATTCGCTGTCCAAAATCACGAATATATCTCCTTTAATAACTTCTATGTTTCATTTATCAAATTCAATTGGTTTCGAATTTATAAACAATCTTTACAAATTCCATTTCTATTTATAAAACTTCGATTTATAAATCTCCTTTATTAATTCAATTCAATTTATATAACTCAATTATATATCAAAAGTCCATTTATAAGTTAAGTACTTATAATCCATTTATTTACTAAATCATTCTTCAAAACATTTGAAATCAATTTTTCAAAAGAATTCGGAATCAAATTCCCAAGTTATAGTTTAATGATCCTCTTGGCTATACTAAATTGACATGTCATTTTATTTCCCAATTATTACTTTGGAGATATTCAAAATATTTGATTTAAACCAATTCATTAATTCACTTAACTTACATTTTATTTTTCATAAATCTCAGCAATTCGATAATGGGTTTTCGAATGATCGGGACTCAAATCTAAGGAGACCTTATCGAAGAGAAACTATCGTAAACCTAAATTTAGAGAGGGGAATTTTCGAAAAAAATTTGAATTTTCAAAATACCTTTTATTTTTAAAAACAACAAATTTTTTTGTACTTCTTTAGATTTGAAAAACGTTTTCTTTAAAGTGATTCTAGTAACTATTCATATTAAACATCATAAACTGAGCTTTGTATAAAGCAAAGCTCTGATACCAACTTTTGTAACGACCTGCCCTTCTGACCGCCCCTAGTTGGTAATTAAACCAACTTGAAACGTTCAAAATGACGGATTGTTATTCAGTTTATAGAGTTTAAACAGAATCACCCACAGAAACACAGAATAATTATATTTCACATAAATGAATTTTTGTTCATATATCAGAGTTTATACAATGAATTAAATTTATACAACGGAATATTTCTTTAAGTACAAAATTCCCTGGAAAGCTAAAGTGAAGCATTTTCCCCAACTCTCTCTAACTTCGCGGCCTGAAAATCTTCAAGCTGTAAAATACCGGGTCTGACCCGAGTATTACATTCAAAAGAAAATAATACACGGATTAGTCTAATTCAAACTCAGTTATTAGTGCATAGAGGCAATAATAATCAATTAACAATTAAACGATAGTCAAAGATAAATTCACTTATCCGATCCTTTAACAAGGAATCGGATAACGGTAAATATAACACTTAACAGTATTAAAACAACAAATCAGTAGATTCAAATTTCCAACATAGATAGATAGAAGGATTATTAATGAAGAAAATTTAGAAAACAACAGAATTGCCAAAACGGAAATTAACTACAAAATCATCAAAATGCGATTCAAAATATATTGAATTGGCAACATAAAATAAATTTCCATCAATAGAAAACATCAAGTCTAGTAAGGCTGCAGTACACACACGCGTGCACGGCCTCGCGACATTTTAAAACGTTAACTCCGTATGGCTGTAGTTCACGCTTGCGTGCAGTGCCTCGCCACCACCGTAATGAAATATGCAAAAGATCATAAATCAAAACAAAATAGTATATCAATAAAATTAATACCGTGTGGCTGCAGTTCACGCTTGCGTGCACTGCCTTGCCACTATCGTGATGATGTACTCAAAAGATCAACGAACCAAAATCAATGAAGGTTCAAATATCAATTCAAAATGTGGATACTATGTGGCTGCAGTTCACGCTTGCGTGCACTGCCTCACCACAACAACATGTGAAATCATCACAACAGAGACTCGCCACAACAACATGTGAAATCATCACAACAGAGAATACTATCAGAAATCAAAGCTGCAGAGGTCAAGTCAGTGCCATCGTGACTCAACGCAACTGCAAATAAAACTAATAGTATAACGGCTAGAAATTCAAGTGCAAATCCACTATCAGAAATGTAGACTGCGATTAAACAGGCCCAAATCAAACTTCAACAAAATGCAAAAGGTAAAGTCAGTGACTCAACGCAGCTGCAACACCAAAACCCATGCAACATGGCACGGTCGAAATACAATTGTTTTGCATATACTCAAGTAAACTTAAGAAAATAAGTTCCCAAACAACTCATTACTGCACACTTCAACAAGTGTAAAATTTTCATAAAAATGAAACTGCAGCCCCACGTGAATAAAATAGCTCATTGTTTAGTACAATGATACCAGATTCATGAAAAAATGAAACCTAAACTTATTAGTATATTTGTGTATCTAATTATCAACTGAATTGAACTTCAAAACTAAACAGAGTTGAACTTTAAGATTTAAAACAAAATTAACTGTCGTATTTATATAGCAAATAGTTCTAAAAGCATTCAGTTGAAAATCGAGTGTTGAAAATGGAATTGATTAGCAAATAATTTCAATACAAATTCCTTTTGAAAACTGCATGAAAATGAATAAAAAAAAACACAGGTAACATTTCCAAACTGCATGAAAACTTCATTGCTTTAAAATGAAGTGCAGTTGAAAATCGAGTGAACTAATTGGAATAACAGGGTAAGGACGCATGAAATCAAACAAGGCACAGGTATGTGATCATTTTTTCCCAATACAACAATCAATATAAAAAATTATAGACAGCACATTCTTTATAAATTTGACCCAAAAAAAATTGACTAAACATTATATATATACTACTGTGCAAAACTTTCGAATCCTAGCAATATACTATAGTTTATAAAATTCGAAACTTATGTATGTGTATACATTTCAAAGTAATAGGCATAAAGGACTAAACAAGTTAATGTAGCCCACAATCACCATGGACGTACATATGAATTCAAAGCATAAGCAAGGACAAAGAAGATCTGCAATAAAATCAAAGCCCAGGCAAGTGCGAATCAATGCTACTATTCACTAAAGAAAAATTTGTATTTAGATCCAACAAAATGTGTTCAATTGCACTTCATTTTAAAGCAATAAATTAAACATAGATTGACAGAGGATGCTAGTAATTAATGGCAAAACAATAGATCATCAATAACCACTTATCACTAGATTCAACTAACATTTTAAATCAGTACTAGAGATGAGTTTTACTCACTTGCAAAACTTGATGAACAGAGATGCATACATACTTATTCACAGACATGTAGATACAACAGATTTTATACTTTTCAAATTATTTTAAAGTAGTGTTACTCACACTGGAAAAAAATAATAATAAAAAGGCTGAAGACAAATTCAAAACGTATACATATATACGAACGAACTTCAAAGAAATCATCAACAACAACTATACGAAAATCAAGTGGCCAATCATATAAAAGGGACGAATTCAAATATATTTGTTCGAACGGAAATCAAAGAAATGGTGATGGCCGAAGTCAAGTGCTATAGGTTACTGAAAAATATCAAATATCATCAAGTAAACAGCTTTTCATTTAAACCAATTAGAAAACACGAAGTCAACTTGGCCTTAGCCTTGAACAAAACAACTTGAACAATCAGAAATCAACAAAACTTTGAATTAAATGTGAGTGACAATTTATCACTCACCTTTGCCTGAAGCGGTCGCGAGCGCAACTCGAAGAGACAAGCAACGATCGAACTCGATCATCGAAGGAGCCGTGAGCTACTGAAGTCGAGGCCTTCGATTTATCCAAG
Source organism: Allium cepa (assembly GCA_030765085.1). NCBI lineage: Eukaryota > Viridiplantae > Streptophyta > Magnoliopsida > Asparagales > Amaryllidaceae > Allium > Allium cepa. Next base: position 735,011,364 of record CM060938.1, on the reverse strand, counting down.
CCCTAGTTTGCATCGAAGGATGAAAACCCTAGCTACGGAGAGGAGGAATCGAGCAAGGTGAATTCGAAACCGTGGCGGAAAAAATCGATCAAAGCCCTAAGCTTCAGAGGGGAACGAACGAAAATTTATCAAAGTCGCCATTTTTTTTCTTTCGATTGGGTTTTTTTTTGAAATGAAGAGGGGTTTCGAACGAATATAAGAGAGAAGGGGAGACGTGATTTTGGCGTGAGGTAAGGCGTAATTTTAGGCGTAGGTTAAGGCGTGTTTGTAGCTGATAAAAGTAAGGCAGTGGCACTCATTATATTACATATATTATTATACTATTATGATTATTATTATTTTTCATTTTTAAATTCAATTTGTTTTTTTTTCTCAACATCAATTCTTATTAACATGTTTTACAATTAGATTTTATACTTGTATTTCGTATTGATAAAATTTATCCCATTTTATTTAAGTTAAATAAAAATGTTATTAAAACTAACCATCAATCTATAAATTTACATAAATAATAATTCTTAAATCCAAATTATTTTTCTAAGTCATTAGTTCGAATTTTAAATACAAATTTAATATTCAATTTCAAACTCCAAAGTCAAATTCAAATTTTTATTCAACTTTCATTAGATTAAATTCTAAAATTTAATCGCCAATTTCATAGTTATATTGGGAATTCAAACTAAATCATCGTTCAAATATTTAAAATTAATTAAGTATTTTCAATTTAAATTGTTCAAAATTCTGGGTTTTTACATTTGTCCACATTGAGTGTCATTCAGTTGACTACAAAACCCTTCAATACTCCACGTTCTATCAAATTGGGTCTGTCTAGAAGGAGGAGTACGTTGTTGCAATGCTTTTTGAATAGCAGCAGTCATATATGATGTTTGTCCAATTTCATTAGTCTCTTGAAACAAATGTTACATTAACTCTAAATTCTCAAGTAGTCATGTTCTATATTTCACAATACTGAGTCCAAATTCTTATAAATAAATAAATAAAAGATTACAAACAGAAAAAAACATATATGAAAAATACTTTTACCGGATAAGTCCATCATTCATCGCTGCCAGTAACAGTTTGTCTACCCTCATCTCAGCCAACACCAGCTTTGTTGTACAAACTTTCTCGTTTAATCCAATCTCTTCTAAGACCATTGCATTTATATCTGATTTTGATTTTGCCTATTGTTTGAATTCTCGAAATGTTTTCAACAGCTCGGTTGAACTTCTACGCTATAACTTTGTGCACTCTTTTTATTATGAAATGTTTTCAAGAGCCCTTTGGATTGACATTCTGAATTGAAAAAATTATGAAAAAATAGAGAATATTGATAGGAAAAAAATATAGGCAGTAGTAAAAATATACCTGAATATCCTTACTAATTTGGGGAAATAATATTGAAGGCGAGTGTTGGAATTATGAGATGTTGGAGAGGGAGGAGGTGAATTAAGTAGAAGGAGAAGAAAAAGGGGTCGGGAGAGGTAAAATTAAGGTGTCGGACGCCAACGTTAGTTCTACCTCCAACAGCTCAAACGAGCTTGATGGGAAATTGTAACATTGAAGCGTGTGACATGTTATCAACGACAATGTGGTTAAAAAATTCTACGAACGGCACCATGGTGTTGGCATGTACCCGTATCAACGTCGTTAGTTATTGGTTTTGTGGAGACGAAGATGTGTCTTATAAGGATGGATTGGGGGTCTCACCCAAAGTACACAATAATGTGCTACAATGCTTCATTTATAAGTAATCGAAATCCTAAGGTGAGATTTATCTATGTTATATCAGAACAAAACTGCTAACTCATATATTTAAATACGAGCATTACGGCACACGCTTCACTCGTGAATTATTTTTCTGTAAATTTTTTATGTTTATCATATTTTTATTTGAAATAAGGTGTAGCTAGTTTTAGTTTTTATTTCTTAGTTGAGACATCTGATTTTTTTTCAATTTTTTTTTCTATTATTAGTTAACAAAGAATGAATTTCTAAAAAAATTATTTGTTATATCCTATTTTTAAGTGATATGGTTCGAATTTGTAATATTTACAGAGGGAAGTTTTGAATTTACGAAAAAAGTTCATCTGTTATATCCTATTTTGAGTGATATTAAGATTTGATTTGGTAATATTTGCAGATGGTAGTTTTGAATTGGTAAAATAAGTTTATTTGTTATATCATATTTTCAAGTGATAGTAGAATTTTGATAATATCTATAGAGGGCATTTTTGGTAGAAGAAAACTATTATAAATGACATATTCAAAGGCTTTTTTATTATCGAGGACAGTCCATTAATATTTTTTCATAAGGACAAGATCGTTAAAAGCCATAACCGTTAGCCATGCGTTCTTCTTTTCTTCTCAACCTCGTTCTTCTTTTTCTCTCAACCTCGTTCTTCTTTTCCTTTATTTCTTCTTCATTCTCTCTTTCGCATGCTGAAAATTAAATTGTCGAATCTCATTTGCTAATTTTGAGTCGCGTTTCCTGATTTAGGTAAGTTTCTATTACTCTGTTTTTCCATTTTGTTCCATTAGAGTTTGATTTTTTTTGTTTCTGATTTTTAAACGTTTTTCTTTAAAATAAAATTTAGTTTTGTTGTTGTGCTTCTTTGATATTCCATGGCAAATTTGGAAGTAGTAGCAGGTATCAATTGTTTTCTTCCCTTATTTATAAACTAACGTTTTCTTTTGTGTTTTAGATTGAATGTTATTTGTTTTTTTGATTATTGATGTAGATCTTGCATCATATTGGTTTGATTTAAAATGTATTACTGTATTGAGTTCGGTGAAGATCAGTGTAACGACCCATGTAAATTCGATGTTTAAAATGAATATAATTAATAGGATTTTTAATTTAGATTTAGAAAGGAATAAAAATCTTTGTTATTTATACGAAAGAGTATGTGAAATTTGATGTAACAAGGGAAATTAAAATTTACAAATTTAACTATATATTGTAATTAATAGAAATAGTGGAAATTGTTGCATTGGATATAAGTTAGAATAAGTAAAGTAATGCAAGTATTGGATTTAACAATGAAATAAAATATTGATTATGGGTATTGAATGTAGATGGGTGAAATAAAGAAATGCAGGACAATAAATAATTTATTTAATACAATCCCTTTTATTTGTTAACTATTGTAAGGGTTAATTAATTATGAAAATTTGGAAATAGGTTCAAATTGTATGTTAGACAATCAAATTTCAATAATTAAAGTTAGTAATTAATGGATTAAATAGAATAATTAATTGGAGTTAAGATCTAAATTTGTATGTGAGCATTAATTGATATTGGAATATAAAGGGGTAAATTTATAGTATAAAATGTAGACATCACCTTTAAGATGATGGGTTTATAATTGATGCATAATAGGGAAATCAAATGAATGGGTTTAATTGAATAACAATTAGCAATTAATGAATGAAGAGAAATTTTAAGGGCGTAACTGTTTTCGTTAAATTAATTTTGGTAACAAATTGTATTGAATATAGATTTAACGTTGTGTGATGTATTTAAGTAATAATTGGAGAACAATGTAAATTATATCCGTGAATGGTCAATTCAATTAAACAACAAGATTTTTAAATAAATAAACGTTTTTATTTAGGTTTCAATTTGTTAATTTATGAAGTTTAATGGGAAATCAATTGCAATAAATTGCCCTAATTTATGCAGTTAGAGGAGATTTAGATTTGCATTATAGATGGAAGTATAATCTAAATTGATAGGTAACAAACTTAAGAATAAAATTTAGAGCTAATAGGTGGAAAATTTATATAGTTTTTTATTTACATAATGTGTACGTAAGCTTTGGTAAACCGATTTCTATCGATCCAAATCTAACGATTTGTTAATATAGATTTAAGTATAGGAGCAATATTTATTAATTGAATTTAAGTATTGCAAAATAAATGAAATTCAACGTTTAATATTACATTATTGTAAGTAAGATAATATGTGTAAGTATTGTTAAGATTATTCTTATTTGACAAATTTATTGAGTTATAAGGATTGATATATAAATTAATGTTAGTTTAGGATATCGTTACTTGGTGATTTATTATAGAGTAACGGGAGTGTGAACGTAAAATAATAAAAGCATAGATTTATGGTAGGACATAATTTATGGTTTTGGGAATTTGAATCCAAAGATTTATTTATTTGAGGAAATAATACGCATTAAATCTCAACTTGATATAATCAATGCAAATTTAGTAATTAAAAATAAATTGCAAGTTGGTAATTTAGGATGTTTGTGAGTAAATTTGCAGGTAAGATAATTTTTAAAGTTTTACCCATTCATATAATTTATTTAAATATATATAAATCAAATGGCAACATTGTGTTAATAATAGTCGTAAGTGAATTTGAATGCTAAAGGGGTAACAATCGTTTTAGGTTAACCGTTTATTTTATATATTAAGTCTAGACTGGTAATCGATTGAAAAAAAAAAATTGTTTTGTTAATGTGACTTAGTTAATAAAGAGGAATTTATATGAAATGAAGCATGCATGAGAAATGCATTATAATTCAATGTTATGTTTACCCATTAAATGTATACTAGGTTAAGTATCAAATAGAGGGAAAGAAAAGTAAACATTGAATTGATTGATGAATAAGTATTCATTGGATAGAAATTTAATGTAAAGTTGATATTAATTGTATAAAATCTATCTAAGATAATGAATTGCAATAAATTGTGGGTTGATAATAAGGTGTGAATGGAAATTTAATTTGTTATATTAAATGAATAGATTCAAATTGTATGTAGATAATAAATTGCAATAATTAAAGTTGGTAATAAATGGAATATCAAACTATTCATAAAGTGAATATAAGTAGATGTAACAAATGAATAGGAAATGCTAGTTATTCATAAAGTGAAGGAATTGAACCTAGATGGAATAAGAAATTGGATTTAGAATCTTAATTTGTAGATGTGCATATATTTATAAATGGATTAATTTATGAAATAAAATGGTAAGTAATTATAATATTGTTATTAATAATAGACGTTACTTTAAGGATAATTAATGTAGTAACGTAAGGTGAAAATGTAAATTAAAAGGGAAACGTAAAATTTAGTTAAGGTAGTAATTTATGAATTGGGAATAAAATTCAAATGTTATATTAGGCAGTAAATCAATTTGGGAATAAAATTTTATTTAATTGGGGTAAATTGATATGCACTAATGTTAAATATATACATAAGATGATGATTGATTTATTAAAGAGAATTGAATACGAATGGTATAAAATTTCATTTGAAATAAGATTTTTTAATTTATTGAATTTACTTTAATTAAAGGTAAACACCAAATTTTTTGCAATAAATCTTATTTGATATGGAGGTTTGGTTAATAAATTTGAAGCTAATTGCAATCAGAAATGATAGGAATGGTAAGTTGACCATTTATTCATAATAAGATCTAAAAATCAAATAAATGGATTATTGGAATTTAAATTTGACAAATTGTGAATTCATTTAAATTCGGATCCATCTGTCTATTCCAACTTCATCTATAAATACCCCGCTAAACCCTAGCCTCCGCCTATTCTCATTTGTCTGCGCGTAAAATTTCATCAGCTCCTTCTCCTCCTCAATGGCAGACAAACAAATCCTAGATCCAAATAAAAAATTCCAAACCAAATCAAAAGCCAAAATTCAAACTTCTCAGAAAAATATGGAAGCAAAACGCATGAGGGAGAGAGGGAAAGAAAGGGGGATGACGTGGCGCTTGAAGGTGTTCTTTTATTTCTATTCTTTTTTCTTTTTCTTTTGAAATTTCAATCACCATTAATGCGTATAACTTTCTCCTACGAACTCCGTTTCACGCGAGATTTTTTTTGTTAGGATCGTAATAAAATTCCAGATCTTTTGACACTGGTTTGAACAGATTTGGAGACCGTCGAATTTTTGGGTTTAAATCGGATTTAAATTCGATTTATATTCAAAAGGTGAGTGTTTTAACCCACTCACAATTTCTAAAATTTCTTATGTTTGTTAAATTGATTTTAGATATGAGTAGAAATTTATTTATGACTATTTGACATGTTTTATTCCTTATCTCTGTTAAATCGCATTTATTTAATTTAACTGTTAATAAATTTTATTACTGAGTATAAATTGACAGTTATAGTTATTTATTTGCATATAAACTGTTAGTTTAATAGTTGTTAAATTCATTTTTGAATATAACTGCCAGTTATTACCTGTTATATATTATCAGATGTATATTGATATTGATTTATTATTGGATGATGATTGTGATATGGATGATGGATGATGAATGATGAATGGATGTTTTATTTTATATCATTAAACTGCAAGTTATCATGCATTTTTCATTTCATTCGGGATTGTGGTTTGAAATGATATACAACCGCAAAAATTTTATTTTAAATTGCGGATTGAAATAATAAACATCCGTATCACTTGACCATAGGATAGAAAATTTTATACAAGCACCGCGGTAAATATATATAATTATTTTTGGAAATGTTTTTCTATGGTTTTGTAAAGTTATATATATATGGCTTATGAGATATTGATTTGGTTATTGATAAAGGCTATTATATATATATATAGTAATTTTCGGTTTTTAAGCTTTGTATAAATTTGATTTGAAGTTTAAATAAAGTTTGATTTTAAGATCAAATAAGACTAAACATTTATTTAAAATTTAATTTCTGGAGTTTTATGACTTAAATGAGAATAGATTTGGAAGATGAATATTATGTTAAATTGAAATTTAATAAAAATTAGAAATTTTAAAGGATATGATTTTAATAACTTGATTTTTGTGTAAAGTGATTTTAATGAATATCAGGCTGATTAAATGAATATATAATAAATTGAAAGATGATCCAGTTATATGAAGTTAAAGGTTTTCTTAAATTATATTGAATTCATTAAGCAAACATTTCAAGTCTAAATAAGAAGTAATTGAATTTGATACATATGGATTTGTCAAATGAGTTGTTTTTTTGAAATGGTGAAATATTTAAAGCCTTGAAACATAAGAAGTGAAATGGTATTTGGAAGTGTAAATCGATATTTGAAATTGATTTGTGAAATCTAAAGAAGCTATTTTGTTTTATAAAAGTAGTTTAATATTTAACCATTTAAGAGGTGGAAATTTGTTTCAAAGCTATGTTTTTCAAGGTAGTATAATTTGGAAATATTATGTTTAAGGGTTGATTTCTAAATATTTTACTTTGGAAACCCTATGATTTTGGAAGGAATATATATTGGAAAAAAATGATATCGTATTAATTCGGGTTTTAAAAGGAAATGATATCATATTTATATGGTTTTGAAATGGATATTTTATTTTGGTTTTAAAGTATAATTATTTAAGTGACCGCGGTGTTATAATAACGATTGGTTGGCAAAGAGACCGGGATCAGATATGGACATACTCTCTGTCGATACCGAAAACCACTTTGACTAACCGTGTACGCGGTGGAGATTCCAAAATGAAGTAGGTTGGTGGCGACGTTTCCTGTAAGGTAAATACGTGGACCCAACTCCCGTGAGTTGGCATAAGGTGGCTAAAAAAGGAGCGATTCTCGGGCCAATGAGGTCATTCCTCTGATCGAACGCACTCCTTCGATACTATACTCTGACTTTGGATTGATTCGGTGGCCACTATTGATTTCTTTGATTTGGGGGTGTTAGTTCGAGGTGGGCGGTAGCTGCGGCTACGCGTTACCACCTGCCCGGATAGCAATTGGTATATCTACCCTGGCATTGCCTAGTTGTGCCGTGTCACCTACCCTAGCGCGCCTTATACGATTTTGGTTTTGTACCATACCTATGGAGTGCCCTCTGACGACGCCCGGTACGGGGGAGATTACGGTACTGTATAGACTATGGGAATATATTCTGTGTTAAGCGCTATATGGGTAACCCCTTAACGCTATTAAAAAGTAAGTTTATTTTACAAATAGACACTATTATAATAGCGCAATATACTACATAGTAAATAGTTTAAAGGATCCTTAGGAGATGTAAATCCCGAGCATCTCTTGAGTTACTGCACTCATATTTATTTCTATTAATTTAACTCACATAAGATCTTTTAGTTCTGACTCGAGTGTTTTGTCTTTTCAAATTCGCTCGGGTCAGTCCGAGCGTTTCAGGATTTCAAGATTTAGCTCTGGAGGACGAAGACGAAGATTTATATTATTATTATTTATACTAGTGCACTACACACTGTTCCGCTGCATTGTTATTGGTATGTGTAACTCTGATATGTATTATATAAATGGTTTTGTAAACAGATTTATAAACTGTATTTTATCCTTCCGCTGTGAGATTCTGTTTAGTTTTTTTCTTCTCTGTTTTTTTCTTATTTACCCCATAACAATCCGCCCTTCCGTATGGTTTGAATTGGCACGTGTGTCGATTTAAAGTGTGCGAAAAAGCGGGACGTTACAATCAGTTTTTAGGTACACCATTTTTTGTTTTTTCTTAGTATCATTTTTCATAATAGTGCAGAAAGTTTTTTTAATGTTTTATTTGTTTGAGTATATAAAAAATGAAGTTGTTACAAAATAAATATGATGACATGCACCAAAAAATCAATGAGTTTAATTAGTATTTTGTTAGTATCAAACATTTAATGAAGTGTGTTTTCGTATCAGTTTTTAGGTATCAGTTTTATACATACTGTAGGTATCTTTTTTGAAAAATCTATTTTATTTTTTGTTTATGCTTTTTGTTGTATTAGAATGAAATGACAATCTGAAGCAATTATTTTGTTACTAATGTTTCATTTGTTTTGAAGTGGTGACAATAGCCTTCTTGTTTTTTTTTCTGTGTTCGATGATAATACTTTCAACACTCGGTTATCTGTGGATTGTTTTTTTCATGATTTGAAGAATATATTTTCGGTGTTCGTCTTAACTTACTCCTTTGTCAATTGTGATTTCTTATGTGCTTAAGAATAAAATTATCGCGGTTGATACCAATTCCAATCATCAAATTATAATTTGTTTTCAATTGTATAAGAAGTGTGCATTCTTTCCTTTTATTGTCAAGGTTAAGAGTTCTCTATTAGAAAATGATGGTCGTAGTTCTATTTCAAGCTCATCTACTCTTCCTAATTATTCATTATTCAGTGGATCATTGTGTTATGATGTTGTTGTCCGTAGTAAAAGTTAGTTGAAGGATATGTTGAAAAGTGGTTCGAAAATATCCATTTCTTATTTTGCTGGTTTTTTGTTTTGGAGGAGTTGATGAATTTAAAGAATTTTTTTGGCATACCAACTTCAAAAGGGATATGAATAAGTGTTTTTGAAGAATTGTGCTACGAGAACAATTGCAGTTTGCTCTTCTTTTAAGGATGATTCTCTTTTTAAAGCGCATGGTTCTTAGATTTCAAACAACTAAATAGGTTTTTTTATATTAGACACATGGTTTGTGATCATTCTTGTGAGGTTGGTCTTGGAAATGTGAACCATCCACATTTTTTTAGTGCATTATTATATCATTGATCACTGATGAGATTCGTGATTGTCCTAGTAAGAAGCCTATAGATATAATATATGATTTTAGAAGCGACTACAATCTTACTTTGTCTTACTCTTTTACTTATTGCAAAAAACAACTTGCTTTGATGGTTTGCAAGGTAATGATGCTATGTCCTACAATGATTTGAGTTGGTATTTGAAAGCATTGAAGAAGTATAATGCAGGTAGTTATGTCGAGATGGATGTTAATCCTTGCAGTAATCAATTTGAGAAGGTGTTTATTGGTTTTGGTGCTTGTATACTTGGTTTCAAGCATTGTCGAGCTATGATATTTCAAGATACTGCTCGCTTAAGAGGATGTCTAAATGTTTTGATGGGTGCTGCTGTGAAACATGATAGTCAAGGAAAGTTTTTGTTTTTGTTTGTTTGTGAGTTATGTGGTGATGTTGTGTGATTATTGCCAAAACTAACTAATATCGGGTTTTCAAGTATTGTTAGTATCAATTTTATTTTAGTATCAGTTTTTCTTAGTATTACTTATTGTGCAAAAATATTTTGTAATATTGCATTTATGGCATCAGTATGTTTTAGATTATCGCTTAGTATCAATTTTTAGGTATTAGAAAACATGTTTTAATGTATAATATTAGAACGTAATCATCGGTTTTTAGGTGTTAGTTTTCAGGTAGCAGTTTTTAGGTATCAGTTTTAAGTTGACAATTGATTAAATTTTGTTTTAATGTTTTTTTTATAATTTGTTGGTTTTTCTCCTTTAGCTTTGGGTATAGTGTCTCTGGAAAATATGGATGATATGAAATGGTTTTTGAATCATTTCAAACAAATGCTTCAAGAAGATCATGATTTGCTTTTTATGTCGGATTGCCATCAAGATTTGATTTCAGGTGTTCATGAAGTTTTCCCTTCATCCTCTCATAGTTACTACTGTCTGCATATGGAATAGAATCTTCTTTCAGCTATAAAGGCAAAGAATGCAAATTTGTCTATTGTTGATTTATTCAAAATCTGTTCTATTGCTTCTAATTTATATGAATTTGAAGAATCACGTTCTTGATATTGTGAAATAGGTGGTATTATTGTTGTGAATTTTTGGAATGATAAGCCTATGCTAAGTAGGTTGATTTGTTTTTTCTTGGGACGGTAAATATAGTTCAAATATTGCTGAAAGTTTTAATAGTTAGATTTTGGATGAACGAGTGTTTCTACTACATGTTTTGATGATATTCGTGTTGAAGTTATAGAATAAATGGCTAGAAGGAGAGATGAATGTGTTTATGGAATATTATTCTTTGTCCTTCTATTGAGTTTCATTTAAGTGAACTGATAAGAGAAGGATTCAGATGGGATATATACATGTCTTCAAAGTTTGTTTTTAAAGTGAAATCGTCAAGCTCTCATCGTGTTGATCTTAAAGAATAAATTAGTAGTTGTAATCAATGGAGAGTTACAATATTTTCCTGTGCTCATGCTATTAAGTGCATGAATAATTCAAAATTGACCGTTTATTATTTTATTGAGTATTATTTCACTACGGACGCTTATCGTTCTTCTTATGCTAATGCTATTAATCCTATTCCTAATTTTGATGAGCCTATTGTTGATGTAAGTGATGAAGATGTTATTAAGCTACCTATGGAGAAATGTAATGCCAGTAGACCTTCTATAAAACAAAAAGGAGGATTTGTATATTTTCAAAATAATCAAAACAGATGTGATGTATGTAAGCGATATAGTCACAATAAGCGTAATTATCAAGCTTCTAAGAAGATATGATTTGATTATCATGTTTTTATGAATTTGTTGAGATTTATAGTTGGTTATATGTCTTTTCTGGCAATTTCATGTCTGGTTATATAAGTATTTGGTGTAGCATATATTAAATTTTTAACTGATTTTCTTTTTGTAATTGATCTTAGTTATATAGTATCAATTTTAGTTGATTATTAAGTTTGTTTGGTAACAGTTTTATTTTGAACTATTAGTGTCAGTTTGGTACTAGTTGTACACTAATTGTTATATGTATCAGTTATTTTAAATTCGATACTAATAGTTATATGTGTTATTTAGTATAATATTAAATTTGATTCCAATAGTATATGTTTCGTTTGGTATCAATTTTAGCATATACTAAATTTGACATCGATCTGCTACTTTTAATAATAACATTGATTTTCCTTTCGTAATTGACCACATTCAATATGTTTGGTATCAGTTTTTGGGACTATTAGTGTCACTTTCAGACATGTGAAAATATGGTATCATTTTCTATATGCTATTAGTATCAGTTTCAAGTACTACAAATTTTGTATCGGTTTTCGTATGATTTTAATACCGGTTTAAGGTATAAACAATTATTATATCATTTTTTTGCATGCTATTAGTATCATTTTTACATGGTGATTTTATTTTCTTTCTAGTTTTGAAGTGACTGTAAATATTTGTTTGCTAAATTGTCAAGTGCAGAACTATGAGAAGAAATATGAGCTTAAATGTCAATATATAATGTACACAATGTTACGGTGAGTAGTTGGCAACTCAATATATGATGTAGAAGTGTAAAAATGTTGTTTGGCACAATGCTGTTGTCAAATTATATCAAACAACTATTGGGTACCAGTTTTGCATATATATATATATATATATATATATATATATATAAGTATTGGTTTTGTTATGAACAATAGTCAAAATAATTTATAAAATAACCAAACATGAATTTCAATCAAACAGCTACTAGGTATGAGTTTGCATTATTTTGGTATCACTTTTGTCATACATGAGAGTGAACTAAATAATTAAATTTATAGAGCATCATAATATATCAAACAGCTACTGGATATTATTTTTGCATAGATATAAGTATCAGTTTTGTTATAAATAACATTTAAATAATTTATAAAATAAGCAAGCATGAATCCTAATTAAATGGGTACTAGGTATGAGTTTTGCACTATGTTGACATCACTTTTGTCATACATGACATTGAATTAAATAATTAAATTTATAGAGCATCATATTATATCAAACAACTATTGGGTATCGTTTCAATAGATATATAGGTATCGGTTTTATTGTAAATAAAATTTTAAAATAATTTATAAAATAATCAAGTATGAATCCAACCATACAACTACTAGGTATGAATTTTATGTTATTTTGATATCACTTTTATCATACATGGCAATTAACTAGCTTATATACAGACTATTCAAACAGTTGAAATGTTTTAGCTCAATGCAATGAAGACGACACGGACTTGGACTGTTTAGAAATTCTTTCAAATGCATATTCCCAATCTTTGTTGAATTCAGAGATTTTTAGAAACCGAGACAAAGAAAATACAAATAATACAAACAATAATCAACGTCTCGGGTCAAGTTATAGCCAATTGTCTAATTTAAATATGAAAATTAATGAAAACACATAGAACACAACATCCCTACACAACAAGCCTAGAAGAAACCGACTAAGTGATGAACACAACCAAACACAAAGTAAAATCTCTAATACCGCATGCTATTAGTATCATTTTCAAGGGTAGCAGAGTACGGTATCAGTTTTTGTGTTGTATTAGTACCAGTAATAGTTTCAGGTATGTCAAAAAGTAGTATTTGTTCACACATTGTAACGACCCGCTATTTTGGACTATTCGCATCCGCACATGTCGGACTTGAATAATTCAAAATATCGAATTGTTAATTTAAATTTGGCAAAACTGAGATATACAGTAAATAAGTAGTCACAGCATCACAGACACAGAGTAATAATATGCAGCGGAAATAAAAGAGATAGTAGTTCATGAAGCTACTATGTAAATATATAAGATACATCAGAGTTTACAACAAATGAGTAATATGATACATCAGATATAAATCAGAATACATCACTAGAATCATCGAATACTGAAAACAGAATAGATGGCTGGATCTTCAAGCAAAGCTCCAACTCCAAAGGTGAGTCTCAAAGCTGAACCACTCAGTCTGACCCGAGCGTAAAGCAAAACACAAAACACTCGAGTCAGGATTAATATTCTTATATCAATAAATCTAACTCAAGTGAAATAGCAATCAAAATACAGGTAACTCAAAGGATGTTTGGAATAACCATCCTCTAAGGATCCGCTAAACTATCTATTAGGTAGTAATGTACGCTAAGTAGATAATGTCTATTAGTAATATAAAATATCAAAATAGCGTTAAGGCGTTACCATAATTCCCCTTAACACATTTTATATTCCCAAAAGCATATACAAGACCGTAGTTTCCCCAAAACCGGAAGTCACCAGAGGGCAATCCATATGCTCAAGGTACAAATCAAAGCGTAGTGGTCGCGAATAGGATAATCAGTATGACAAGGTACATGAGGCGATACCAACTAGGATACTAGTAGTTGCGTGATCCGGACTGATGTTGAGCATAGCCAGCAGCTACCTCAACACCGCGAAACAACACTCCCAAATCGAGGGGTGCACCCAAATCGAATCACAAAAGTAATAGATATGGTATCGAAGAAGTGTGTCCGCTAGAGGTGGCGAACCTCAATGGCCCGGCGCGGCTCCTGTTTTAGTCATGTCAGGGGTCATCCAATATCGTTCTCTTTCTTCAGTCAACGCGTTCACCAAACCATCCACTTCATTCTGGATCAACACTCCGCGTATAATAGTTATTAAAGTGGTTTTCGGTATCGACAGAGAGTATGTCCATATCCGATCCCGGTCTCTTTAATAACTACGCATTATTACACCGATTGGTCGTTTAATATATTTCAAAACAATCAATTTCAATTTCAATTTCAATTCGAAAACCATCATTTCATTTGTCTTTCTAAATCAATTTCCACCATTTACATTTCAAAATTTCCAAATTATCATTTCAAAATCTTACAATTCAATTTTAATTTTATTTAACAAAACAAATATTGATTCAAGTTCGTACATAAGTTTTATTCCGAAATTATTTAAATTAGTTTAATTTAACATTCAAAATCAATTTAAATTTATTTATCGATTTTATTCAATATTCATTAAGTTAATTTAACATCCAAAACAATTCTTTTAAATTTCCAAGTCATTAAATCAATTACTTAAGTTCAACTTCATTATATCAAAACTTCAAATTTAATTAGATTAAATTCGTCAAATCAAATTTCTTAAATTACAAGTCTTACATTTATTTCAATAAAACGCATTTTATTTCTTGTCAAAGAAATTCAATTTCATTTATTCACTTACTTAAATAATTCCCAAAACTTAATTAACAAAGAAACTCAATTTCACTTATTTACGAAGTTGTAATTCACTTATTCAAAAGTTCAATTTCTCTTATCAAATAATTCAATTTTTATTCAATTATCAAATAATTCAATCTTATTCAATTATTGAATAATTTCAATCTTAATTATTAATAATTTCAAAACTTAATAATTTTAAATTTAATTATAAATTCAACCTTAATTATTAAATCATTTCAAAACAACGTCCTTTCATTAGTTATTACATTAATATCTTGTTTCAGATTTCAATATTAACATTTCCTTTTATCAAAATTTACGTTCCAATTTTATTTCAAAACCTTATTATTCAAATAAAATCTTATTTTATTTTAAATCAAATTATTGACCAATCGGGTTTTATTAAATTTTCTATCCTAAGTCAAGTTCATTTGGGTATGTATCATTTCACCCCGATTCCATTTCAATTTAAAATCAAGCAAAATAAAGGGAACTTGCAGTGTGATAACATGGATGGTGTCAAAGTAAATAAACAAGCAATAACAACAACAAAACAATTCAAATAATCAATTTTAAATAATCCCGAAATAATCGTATTAATTCGCATTGTTATTTGTGCGAATTAATATAATTATTCCTAGAATCTACACTATCATTTCATGTAGATTAAAGATTTTTATATTCCGGTTTTCACTTGTCGTTCAATTTCAGTTTAATACTTCAACAATTAATACAAACTACGTTCAAAGTTCAAAGTACAATTTATCAAATTCTACGACAACTAAAGGGTCAAATTTAACTAATCAATTTTTGTCATATATAATCCGTTTCAATTTGTTAACTATTCTACATTAAATTTAACTTGCAAATCAATTATCACTTAACAATACTAACTAACATCCAATTCAAACAACAATCAATCAATCAATTTATCAACCAAACTGTATTATTATCCAATAAATAATTAACAGATAATGGTGTCAGATGTCATAGGTATACAGATACAGGTAATAACAGACATAACAGAATAAACAACTAACAAAAACATATTTCAATTTTCGTTTCAATTGAAATCAAATTTAATAAATAAAAGAATATTAATCGTGAGTGATTACTCACCTTTCGAGGCTATAGAAAATAGGAGATGGCACGGATACGCACACTGATACGGACACTGAATTTGAGTTACAAATCCAAGTATGAATCTCAGAGCAAAGTAAGATTGGCACGAATCAACGAGCAAAACTGTTAAATAAGAATTGCCGAAATCAAATCAAACATTCAACATAGCAACAATTTCAAAAATGTCAAATGTTCAGGTCTGAAAACCCCTCTGGGTCTGACTTTCAGGTAAGAAACAGAGGACTGAAACACCTCGTATGAAGCTAAAATTTCATATACATAAAGTAGAAAACTTAATCTTTTAAACAAAAAAAAGAATCACTATATTCCGACGTAAGACGGAGGAGATACGATGCGTCAAACATGAACTCAGGTCGTGTTTGCAGCAGTGTAAAATAATTCTACGTACAAAAGAATATCTGCCTGGGTCTAACTTCCAGATCCTCGACCACAAATCAAACGATGTCGGATTTTGCTGGAATTTGACATGTATAAACTAGGTAACTTAAACTCCTTTTTAAAAATAGAATCAACCCATTCCGATAAAACATGAGTGAGATATGATATCGTGAACATGGAGTCTAACTGCTGTTCAAAAAAAAAAAAAAAAAAACATGCAAACAAATTCAAATACACACCTATATTTTAATCTAAGGCCAAAAATATCTATATAGTTAAAATAAAATACATTCTATTACTATATCAATATATATAAAACACAAATGGAAAGGAAAGGAAAAAAAAAAAAATCTGTAATCTGTACCTTTGTATATTATATATATATTTGAAAACTTACATGTATTCAAAACAAAAATACATACTTAAATATTTGACAGTCCACAGGTAGCATATGTGACTAACAGTACATTAATAAGCTTAAAACCAAAATCACAGATATACATTTTGAAAACATATATTGTCGAAGTTATATAAATACTTGTACGACAATACAACAGAAGTATAAACATCATACCTTCTATCCAGAAAAATGTACATGCGAACAACTTAGTATGAGTAAACAAATATGCAGAACAACTTTCTGCCCAGACAAAATACATACAAAACACTGCACTCCTTATTAAATACAAAACATTCAAAGCTTTATGAATATATATATATATATAATATTAAATCAATAAAATTTACTATATATACATATAATTTATAATACATGATACCAACCTATTATAACGGTAAACAAAATCTAAAACATATATAAACTTCAAGCTGTAACCAAAATAACCCATACAACTTGCTTTATAAATTGATACATAATGTGGCCAATAGTACACACATGCATTGAATACGTTTCTAAATCATGCAAAATCCTATATAAAAGCAAAATATCAACTTTCTAAATCATGCAACACTTGACATATAATATGTATCCAATTACCTTTAAAAAAAATGAACGGCAGAGGAGAAGGAGCCAAGGGTGATGCGAGCGGGTGGGAAGAGTGATGAGTTGATGTGGTTGCGGAGGAGGAGAGATGCGAGTGAGAGGCGGCTGCTGCTTCATGCTCGGCCATGGCTGGGCGGAGAAAGATGGTATGGGCGAAGCGGGCTCGGCCAGCCGTGGAGCGAAGGTTGTGGCGTAGGCTACGCAAGAGGCGGGCACGTTTGGCGTGAGATGGGTGTTGTCAGGTTGTGTTGGAAGCTAGAGACTTTTGTGCTCTGGAGAAAAAAAAAAAGTTGGAAGAAATGTGTGCTTCTGGGAAAAGAAAGATGGTGGAAGATGAGGTGAGGTAGGTATGGCTACAGAGAGGAGTGAACTGATTCAAAGTAAATAGAAAGTGATAACGTACCAGCTTCCAGTGAATAAATGCAGGTTATTAATTTACACGTTAATACTCGAGAACGGTAAAGAAACAAAGAGACCCAAAATGGCGAACCGGTAATTAATAAATTCAAGTGATGGGATAACAGCTGTTGTTACTTGTAATGCACAAATCATAACTGCAAATGGCTATTTGAACAATACGGTTGGCAATTAAAAAGGCAAAGGATACAAAAGTGTCGAATACGGAACTGATGTGGCGAATCGTTTCACCGATTTCGTCGCACATCGAATACCAAAACACATCAACGAATATACTATGGAGATCAGCGCGAGGAGACGATCAAAACGGCATACGGATATTAGTGGTACGGTTGAATTATAAAAATTCGAAATCTTCAACTAGCGGAAAATGCGCAAAAATCGCAGAAAATTAAGATCGACGGAGCCAAAGATGTCCGAATTTGGAAAAGCGACAAACTGAAAACTTGCTCAAAAGATGTTTTAGAATTTTTCTATGTAAAAATATTTTGATTTTGAAAACGTTTTATTTTCATCGCTTTTTAACTGACTAAATTGAAGTAAATTTACGCGCGAAATAAACTTTCATATTTTCGGACGAAAATTTACCAGCTACTATATTTAATTAGACGCATTTCAAATATCAAATTTATATTCCAAAATTTTATCGTTTAAAAAAATTTCACAATATTTCAATAAAATACGTTACTAAAACCGGCTAAATTTACGGGTCGTTACATTCTCCCCACTCAAAACTTTTCGTCCCCGAAAAGGAAGAAGGTATGAGAATAGAAACAACAAGAAGAAAATAGACTTGAATTTACATAATAAACAATTAATTTGAACCATACAGATTTCAATTCAAATTAATTTATTTTTAACAATTTGACTTTAAATTCAAGACTTCCATAAAATTGATTTGACTTCACATATATTAATGTTAGGTACAAAAGATTCCTTTCAAATGAAATTCAATTTAAATTAATTTTCAAGATATTCTCTTAAGTTGATTTAATTCAATTTATTTACTTTCAAACAAAATTTTCTTCTATTAATCATACCTATGATTTATTTAACTTATTATTCTATTTATCTCACAAACATTTATAATTAAAATTTAGTGAACAATATTTATGATGCGCACTTACATTTTATTTATAAAGACAATTTATATTATGTATTATCCAATTTTCTTAAATTAACAACTTCAAAGATCGTAAATTTGAACTCATTTATTATAATCAAACCCTCTTTGACAAATTTAATTCTTCTTTATTCCAAATTATTATTAAATTTATTCTACTTAATATATCATATCACATATATATTAAGTATATTCACATTTATTATAACTACTCAATTTATTAAAAATTCCTCTGATATCATTTTCTACTGTATAATATTCAATTACATAATTAACCCTTTTTTTTTATTTAGGTAAGTTATATATAATGCAATTTTGTATTATCCAAATAAAATTTTACAATTCAGTTATTTCAAGTTAAGTATTTATATAAACGAATTTGGCTTTATTTAATTGAAAATCATCCTTTAACAAATTTTCAGAATTAATTTCCGATTAGCTTCAAACAACTTGAGGTAAAATAAATAAATATATTCATAATACATCAAATCAAATTTAAAATCTTCAATATATATTATAAATCAAGTCATGTTTAGAAATTCAAATCAATTTTTTTTCAAAACAAATCGTAGCAAAGCTACAGAATAGTCTCTCCACTTCGAAACTCGAAAATGAATGTCGATGATGCGGCCGTCATCACCGAAATTATTTTTCAAGCGACAAAAGAGAAGAGCTCAAATTTAATCATTTTAAATTCTTTGCAAACCATTTCTATTCGAAAATATTTTAAATAATACACACTTTAAACTTTTAAAACCATAGTTCGAAATCACCGGAAATTAATTTCCTGAATTCTTGATTTGAATTCATTACAAACTTCAAATCAAATTATAACCAGATTTTTTTTTAAAAATTCATTTATTTATGTTATGAAATAGTCAATGATTTATAAAATAATAAATGAAAATTAAATTTTTCACATTTCGGACAACAGGTTCATTAACATTTTAATTTCATAAAATTTATACTTATATAATGTAATCATAAAACTATTTGTTTACCAAATTTGAAAACAATATTGTGTCAGTTCGCTCTGTTCAAGTGTTTTGAAAATCCTATCGGTAGCGTTGATCAGACTAATCGATCGGAAACCCAAATCAACATCAACAACTCAAACAACACAATATATGTAAAACATTTTTAAATATTAATTTTCAAAGACACTTCCTCGCTTGACGATACAACAATGGATTTCAAAACAAGAATAAAGATTCAAATTTGATGGACTCCAATCAAAGAGAATTTTGATTCGAAAATAGGTTTGAAACAAAGATAGATAATTAAATAACAAAATAGGAAGCCTGATAAGTTTATATATATCGCGGGCAACCTTAACCGGATTGACCGTGGCTTCAAGAATAAGATCGATGCAGAATTCCGAGGTAAATCAGCATTCGATCTCAAAAAATAGAATTCAGGTATTGCAGGAGATAGATAGCATCGTAAACCGAGGATACAGAAATCTCCGGTAAATCAATGCTTATTGTAAAGGAGCTTCACCCATTTACAAATCATTCGGCGTTTGGGAAGACCGCCGATTCATTATAAAGATTATTCGAGGTGGAGTTATGGAATACTCTAGAATTGAAAGAAGACGAATAGGGAGGGACGAGAATGAATTTGGGAACCGAGGGAACGTTCCAAAGTTCAAAGGAAACGAGTCAAGAAGAAGAGATTGAAACTCGAGTGGGAGTGATTCTGTAAATACATTTACCCTATATGCTAAGTTCTGCCTAGAGCTACCAAAAGCTCTGATACCAACTGTAACGACCCGCTATTTTGGACTATTCGCATCCGCACATGTCGGACTTGAATAATTCAAAATATCGAATTGTTAATTTAAATTTGGCAAAACTGAGATATACAGTAAATAAGTAGTCACAGCATCACAGACACAGAGTAATAATATGCAGCGGAAATAAAAGAGATAGTAGTTCATGAAGCTACTATGTAAATATATAAGATACATCAGAGTTTACAACAAATGAGTAATATGATACATCAGATATAAATCAGAATACATCACTAGAATCATCGAATACTGAAAACAGAATAGATGGCTGGATCTTCAAGCAAAGCTCCAACTCCAAAGGTGAGTCTCAAAGCTGAACCACTCAGTCTGACCCGAGCGTAAAGCAAAACACAAAACACTCGAGTCAGGATTAATATTCTTATATCAATAAATCTAACTCAAGTGAAATAGCAATCAAAATACAGGTAACTCAAAGGATGTTTGGAATAACCATCCTCTAAGGATCCGCTAAACTATCTATTAGGTAGTAATGTACGCTAAGTAGATAATGTCTATTAGTAATATAAAATATCAAAATAGCGTTAAGGCGTTACCATAATTCCCCTTAACACATTTTATATTCCCAAAAGCATATACAAGACCGTAGTTTCCCCAAAACCGGAAGTCACCAGAGGGCAATCCATATGCTCAAGGTACAAATCAAAACGTAGTGGTCGCGAATAGGATAATCAGTATGACAAGGTACATGAGGCGATACCAACTAGGATACTAGTAGTTGCGTGATCCGGACTGATGTTGAGCATAGCCAGCAGCTACCTCAACACCGCGAAACAACACTCCCAAATCGAGGGGTGCACCCAAATCGAATCACAAAAGTAATAGATATGGTATCGAAGAAGTGTGTCCGCTAGAGGTGGCGAACCTCAATGGCCCGGCGCGGCTCCTGTTTTAGTCATGTCAGGGGTCATCCAATATCGTTCTCTTTCTTCAGTCAACGCGTTCACCAAACCATACACTTCATTCTGGATCAACACTCCGCGTATAATAGTTATTAAAGTGGTTTTCGGTATCGACAGAGAGTATGTCCATATCCGATCCCGGTCTCTTTAATAACTACGCATTATTACACCGATTGGTCGTTTAATATATTTCAAAACAATCAATTTCAATTTCAATTTCAATTCGAAAACCATCATTTCATTTGTCTTTCTAAATCAATTTCCACCATTTACATTTCAAAATTTCCAAATTATCATTTCAAAATCTTACAATTCAATTTTAATTTTATTTAACAAAACAAATATTGATTCAAGTTCGTACATAAGTTTTATTCCGAAATTATTTAAATTAGTTTAATTTAACATTCAAAATCAATTTAAATTTATTTATCGATTTTATTCAATATTCATTAAGTTAATTTAACATCCAAAACAATTCTTTTAAATTTCCAAGTCATTAAATCAATTACTTAAGTTCAACTTCATTATATCAAAACTTCAAATTTAATTAGATTAAATTCGTCAAATCAAATTTCTTAAATTACAAGTCTTACATTTATTTCAATAAAACGCATTTTATTTCTTGTCAAAGAAATTCAATTTCATTTATTCACTTACTTAAATAATTCCCAAAACTTAATTAACAAAGAAACTCAATTTCACTTATTTACGAAGTTGTAATTCACTTATTCAAAAGTTCAATTTCTCTTATCAAATAATTCAATTTTTATTCAATTATCAAATAATTCAATCTTATTCAATTATTGAATAATTTCAATCTTAATTATTAATAATTTCAAAACTTAATAATTTTAAATTTAATTATAAATTCAACCTTAATTATTAAATCATTTCAAAACAACGTCCTTTCATTAGTTATTACATTAATATCTTGTTTCAGATTTCAATATTAACATTTCCTTTTATCAAAATTTACGTTCCAATTTTATTTCAAAACCTTATTATTCAAATAAAATCTTATTTTATTTCAAATCAAATTATTGACCAATCGGGTTTTATTAAATTTTCTATCCTAAGTCAAGTTCATTTGGGTATGTATCATTTCACCCCGATTCCATTTCAATTTAAAATCAAGCAAAATAAAGGGAACTTGCAGTGTGATAACAGGGATGGTGTCAAAGTAAATAAACAAGCAATAACAACAACAAAACAATTCAAATAATCAATTTTAAATAATCCCGAAATAATCGTATTAATTCGCATTGTTATTTGTGCGAATTAATATAATTATTCCTAGAATCTACACTATCATTTCATGTAGATTAAAGATTTTTATATTCCGGTTTTCACTTGTCGTTCAATTTCAGTTTAATACTTCAACAATTAATACAAACTACGTTCAAAGTTCAAAGTACAATTTATCAAATTCTACGACAACTAAAGGGTCAAATTTAACTAATCAATTTTTGTCATATATAATCCGTTTCAATTTGTGAACTATTCTACATTAAATTTAACTTGCAAATCAATTATCACTTAACAATACTAACTAACATCCAATTCAAACAACAATCAATCAATCAATTTATCAACCAAACTGTATTATTATCCAATAAATAATTAACAGATAATGGTGTCAGATGTCATAGGTATACAGATACAGGTAATAGCAGACATAACAGAATAAACAACTAACAAAAACATATTTCAATTTTCGTTTCAATTGAAATCAAATTTAATAAATAAAAGAATATTAATCGTGAGTGATTACTCACCTTTCGAGGCTATAGAAAATAGGAGATGGCACGGATACGCACACTGATACGGACACTGAATTTGAGTTTCAAATCCAAGTATGAATCTCAGAGCAAAGTAAGATTGGCACGAATCAACGAGCAAAACTGTTAAATAAGAATTGCCGAAATCAAATCAAACATTCAACATAGCAACAATTTCAAAAATGTCAAATGTTCAGGTCTGAAAACCCCTCTGGGTCTGACTTTCAGGTAAGAAACAGAGGACTGAAACACCTCGTATGAAGCTAAAATTTCATATACATAAAGTAGAAAACTTAATCTTTTAAACAAAAAAAAGAATCACTATATTCCGACGTAAGACGGAGGAGATACGATGCGTCAAACATGAACTCAGGTCGTGTTTGCAGCAGTGTAAAATAATTCTACGTACAAAAGAATATCTGCCTGGGTCTAACTTCCAGATCCTCGACCACAAATCAAACGATGTCGGATTTTGCTGAAATTTGACATGTATAAACTAGGTAACTTAAACTCCTTTTTAAAAATAGAATCAACCCATTCCGATAAAACATGAGTGAGATATGATATCGTGAACATGGAGTCTAACTGCTGTTCAAAAAAAAAAAAAAAAAAAAAACATGCAAACAAATTCAAATACACCACCTATATTTTAATCTAAGGCCAAAAATATCTATATAGTTAAAATAAAATACATTCTATTACTATATCAATATATATAAAACACAAATGGAAAGGAAAGGAAAAAAAAAAAATCTGTAATCTGTACCTTTGTATATTATATATATATTTGAAAACTTACATGTATTCAAAACAAAAATACATACTTAAATATTTGACAGTCCACAGGTAGCATATGTGACTAACAGTACATTAATAAGCTTAAAACCAAAATCACAGATATACATTTTGAAAACATATATTGTCGAAGTTATATAAATACTTGTACGACAATACAACAGAAGTATAAACATCATACCTTCTATCCAGAAAAATGTACATGCGAACAACTTAGTATGAGTAAACAAATATGCAGAACAACTTTCTGCCCAGACAAAATACATACAAAACACTGCACTCCTTATTAAATACAAAACATTCAAAGCTTTATGAATATATATATATATAATATTAAATCAATAAAATTTACTATATATACATATAATTTATAATACATGATACCAACCTATTATAACGGTAAACAAAATCTAAAACATATATAAACTTCAAGCTGTAACCAAAATAACCCATACAACTTGCTTTATAAATTGATACATAATGTGGCCAATAGTACACACATGCATTGAATACGTTTCTAAATCATGCAAAATCCTATATAAAAGCAAAATATCAACTTTCTAAATCATGCAACACTTGACATATAATATGTATCCAATTACCTTTAAAAAAAATGAACGGCAGAGGAGAAGGAGCCAAGGGTGATGCGAGCGGGTGGGAAGAGTGATGAGTTGATGTGGTTGCGGAGGAGGAGAGATGCGGGTGAGAGGCGGCTGCTGCTTCATGCTCGGCCATGGCTGGGCGGAGAAAGATGGTATGGGCGAAGCGGGCTCGGCCAGCCGTGGAGCGAAGGTTGTGGCGTAGGCTGCGCAAGAGGCGGGCACGTTTGGCGTGAGATGGGTGTTGTCAGGTTGTGTTGGAAGCTAGAGACTTTTGTGCTCTGGAGAAGAAAAAAAAAGTTGGAAGAAATGTGTGCTTCTGGGAAAAGAAAGATGGTGGAAGATGAGGTGAGGTAGGTATGGCTACAGAGAGGAGTGAACTGATTCAAAGTAAATAGAAAGTGATAACGAACCAGCTTCCAGTGAATAAATGCAAGTTATTAATTTACACGTTAATACTCGAGAACGGTAAAGAAACAAAGAGACCCAAAATGGCGAACCGGTAATTAATAAATTCAAGTGATGGGATAACAGCTGTTGTTACTTGTAATGCACAAATCATAACTGCAAATGGCTATTTGAACAATACGGTTGGCAATTAAAAAGGCAAAGGATACAAAAGTGTCGAATACGGAACTGATGTGGCGAATCGTTTCACCGATTTCGTCGCACATCGAATACCAAAACACATCAACGAATATACTATGCAGATCAGCGCGAGGAGACGATCAAAACGGCATACGGATATTAGTGGTACGGTTGAGTTATAAAAATTCAAAATCTTCAACTAGCGGAAAATGCGCAAAAATCGCAGAAAATTAAGATCGACGGAGCCAAAGATGTCCGAATTTGGAAAAACGACAAACTGAAAACTTGCTCAAAAGATGTTTTAGAATTTTTCTATGTAAAAATATTTTGATTTTGAAAACGTTTTATTTTCATCGCTTTTTAACTGACTAAATTGAAGTAAATTTACGCGCGAAATAAACTTTCATATTTTCGGACGAAAATTTACCAGCTACTATATTTAATTAGACGCATTTCAAATATCAAATTTATATTCCAAAATTTTATCGTTTAAAAAAATTTCACAATATTTCAATAAAATACGTTACTAAAACCGGCTAAATTTACGGGTCGTTACACACATGCTATTCATATCAGTTTCAGGTGTAAATAGAAATATATTTATAGTCATAACATAACATCAAAGTAAGGAAAGTAAAAACGCTAATTTTTATAACTGCAGAAATAAGCTCATAGTTTTTACAACAAATTGATATAATATCAAGAAGTGTTTATATCAACATTAAAACAAAGCTAAATTCAATTAGTTCTAACACAATATCTCAAATGTATATTAGTTCAACTAAACGTTACAACATTTTTTACAACAAATTCACTTCTTTGTTTTTTGTTCTTCTTTCAGTCTTGACATGAACTTGACTAAATTCCAACAGTGATCATTGTCCTTCAGTACTCTTAGACAATTCTTGCTTTTGTTTTCAAATGTTCAAATTTTATTTTGATTGGTGTTTTGCTTTTGTTAAATGATATGATGAATATCATGACATATATACTACATTCAACCTTATTTAAAGCAATATATATTGTTAGTATCAAGTTAAATCATTTGTAGTATTGGATATGTAACAAATAAAACAATGAATTTAAGAGATAATGGTGCAAACAGATCATATGCCTTGAAATAAAGTAATTAACAGTTTTAGTTTCAAAGTTAGCATCAGTTTTACTATCAGTTTAGTGGTTGTAGTTATCATTTTTAAGATTTGTGATATTTCAGTTTTTATTATATACAGGTTTAGTATCGGTTTCGTGTATGTAGGTATCGGTTTTGTGCCTGTAGGTATCATTTTGTCTGCCCATGGGTATCAGTTTTGATCTAATGCTAATGTTTATTGAACTAAAAGCAAATAGCCTCTATACCAAGCATATTCAATTCAATGTACTTGGCATATAAAGATGTAAAGTACTTTATGTAAAACACTATAATGCAAAAAACAAATTCTAAGTATAAAGTGAGTATCAATTCAGTATCACTATTATTTTCAATTCTAGTATAAATTTTGTTTTCAATAGGTATTAATTTTTTTGAAAAAAATAGCTTACGTTTCCGGTGCTCACTGTGCATAGTCAATTTGATGCATTTCATATAGCTTTATTCCATATGTTGTATACTTTTGTTTTTCCAGAGTTCTTGCAACAATTTTCCAACTTATTTTCTCTTTTAAAGATAAAATGATACAAAGTTGGTCAATGTTAAGTTTGTTTCAATTATATTAGTTAATATTCTTAAAAGAAAATATCATACCAATTTGTTGCTTCTTTTAGACTATGGTTGTTTTTGTCATTTAATCTTCCACGACGTAAAGAATCTACGTGACACCACTGCATTGTTGGATATGTCAATGTTACCAATGTTTAACGGTATTCACAATGTAGAGGAAAATAAATAGCTTCCATACATTTATCATGCACGATTTGTTCAAGCGTAGACAAGACTAAATGTTTTTCTAATACCATTTATATTAAAGTTTATACAATTCTGTTGAATACAAAAATAAGTTAGAATTCGATGCATGTAGCAATTCTATGTACTTGCATATTAATGTTCTATTTACCATAGTTGTTGTCATTAATGCATAGTTATGCTATGTCAGCCCACATTTAGATATGTACTAATCGATTATCTATATTAACAAAAGGAGATTGTAAGTTTTTGTTATTGGTGAAGAAACATTAAATAATAAGTATTACTAGTAATGTTAATAGTGGAAGTATGTAATGATTCGGAATTTTCGACCTCGAAAATTCGACACTAATACATACACTGTAGAAGTGCCGAGCAATCGAATGCCGAAAATCCCAGATGGTTAGGGAAAAGAAGAAAAGAGGTAGAGAAAGAAACAAGAAAATCACAGCACGGAACCTCACATTTGCAGCGGATTAAAATATAATATCAAATAATAGCATTTACAATGAAAAGCTACGATTGTTAGTTTACATTCAATATATTAGAGTACAATCATTCACAAATAGACTAGACAGTTGTAACAACTTGTCCCAGACTACAAATAATACAATCTCAAATACACAGCGGAAAATACTCCATACGTTCCTGCCATCCAGCTCGCCTCCTGAGCTCCAGAACGTCCTAACCTGAAAATCTGTTATACTCGGTCTGAACATAGCATTACATTAAAGTAACACCCGAGTCAGGCTGAAAACCAGTGTGAGTAAACCCACATAACTTGAAAATACTGAGTTAAAACTTATTTGAAAACTCGGGGTAACTCATACCATTCTACGAGTTCTTAACCTGTATATAACCAATACTTATTTCACAAAATGATCCAAGTATCGTTACCCAGTTTAGATGGTCCGGTTTACTTAATTTATTCCATTCTAGCCTATTGACTTTATAATCAAATCTATAAAGAATTACAGTAGTTACTAATTGAAGTGGTTTTCGGATATTGCTAATATCCGGCTTCGGTCTCTTCGGTTCCAAAGTCATCTTTAATCTAAGTTGTTTAAGTGAATAATTAAATTTTAAATACAGGATGTCAATTTACACCGCAATTCATCACCGATAAATAACCCACATTATCACAATTCTACCCAAACATATCATATCGCAAAACATCACAATTTATTAAACTAGAGACATTAAACCAAACATTCAATACAATTAAATTATCCATAAGCAATATTAATTTATCCCCCAATCTAATTAATTAATAACACAAAATAAATTAATTACTTTTAAATCCTGCTTAATTAACATTAATTAAACCATTTAATTAATTATTGAAATCAATTAATTATTCTTTAATCATTTAATTATTCACATTAATTAATTAACCTTTAATTCCTTACACAGACTAATGATCCTTTAATTCCATTAATTAATTTTCCTTTAATTAATTTCATTAAGTAATTGTCCTTTAGTTACATTAATTAATTATCCTATAATTACTTTAGTTAATTAATTATAACAACTTAAGTCCTTAATTAATCTAAGATAAACGATTGTCTTAATTAATTACTTAGTTATATCATTTAAATCTAACAAAATTAAATGCTTGAAATTATTTACTAACATACTGGAGCCTTTATGATTAATTAAAATTCAATACATTTATATTTAATCACTTACTTAGTTACATCCTTTAATTTTGAAAACAATTAGAGGTTTAATTAAATAATTAAACTAATATTTAGTTATCCAATGCCAAAACAATTTATCTTAAAAACATTTATCTTTAAATTTTAATCTTGCATTTGCCTGAAAAACTTGATAAATACCTTTTTGCTTGAAACTTGTTCAACAATTACTTTTGAAAACTTGTCATAAGTTTACCTTTGCTTTTTAAAACTTATTCATGCTTTCTTTTATTTTTTTAAAACTTGGTTAATACTTTTACTTTGGAAACTAGGTTAAAACATTTTCCAAAATTTAAGAAACTCGAGCCAAGACCTTAAATTTCCCGAGCCAATCCTGATCTAATCAATCTCTCATTTCTTCACTTCGAGATTTATGCGAACATCTTCGAGCAAAACCCGACACAAGCTCCTTCTTCCCCAAGCTTTTCTTCCCTAAAACCCTTACCTTACAATTCGTACTCCTACCGGCTCCTACCTGATGCACAACCCTACTTGTGCTCATGTACACGCTGTCGGAGGCATGTCACCTCTCGCTGATACCTCCACCGTGTCACCATTGACCTCCTCGACTGTCACGGCTACCCCAAAAACCACAAAGCCCTCAAAATAAAAAACGAGCTAATTCGAAACCCACCAGGACAAACCAGATCACCAAAACCTCCGTGCGACGCCTAACTCCGACCACCGGATACCACGTCCCTATGCCCAGACCTTTGCCATGACCTTCTCCTTCAAGTCCCCCTGGTTCAAAACCTTAAAACTTCACCGCGACCCGTAGATCAGCGCCAAATCGAACACGCCTATACCCTAAAATCTCTTCAACCAGCCAATCCATCAAATAGAAAAATCAACAAGCATTTTTCCCGTGCTACCCACCTCTGCAGCCACCTCCTGGCTGAAAAACGACCCCCACCATCACTTGGTTCGCCAGAATTCTACGAAAACAAGTTTCCCGGTCATCCCTCGATTCCTCCTTATATTCTAACTTAAAAATTACAAAACTTCCACTAAAAATCATAATTTTACAAGACGATTCTGGTAGTATAAGCATAACATGAAATTAAGCAAATTTATTTTCTGATGTGATTCATCCACTTCTGTGAATTCTTCTTTTCAGATGAATACTTTAGTAATTTCTCCTAAAATCAATTTTAAAAATATGTATACTCGCATATAAACATATTCCTTTCAAACATCACATCTTATAACTAGTTGGATTAAGAGCATCTGAATTTTGAAAAGTTTTTGAACCTTTCAGAAGCAAGAACAGAGGCAAAGCAACATATATTCAGGCATCCACATATCTATGTGCAGGCATTAATACATATTCAAAAACTGATGCTTTTCACTTAATCTTTTATGATAATATTTATATAAGGAAGGTTAAACTTTTCAATTGAAGGCTTATTCACCTTTGCAATGTTGAACAGAGAAGGCTTTAGAAAGTTTGAAAACTGTAACAGCAAGCTTGAACTTTGAATTGTAACTTGATTTGTTGATTTGAATCTACATATGTTTGAGTTGAATTTTTTTTTAAATTTTGAAAAGATGAAAGAAGAAGAAGGATTTAGATTTGAACATGAAAAATGAAGAAGTGTTGAACTGAGAATAACTAGGTTTCTTAAACATCTTATCATATAAATTTTTTTAAAAGAAAAACCATATTGCCAATTGTTATTTGCAAGTTATACTAAGGTTACACATGTATAATGCATGTTATACAAAAGTCACAAATGTCAAAACCTTTAACTTTATTTTTCTTTATGTTTTTATTAATTTAAATATCATGTTTTATATTTATTTATATATTTCCTTTTTATTTACTAAGGTTACTTAATATGATAAAAACACATTTTATGTTATATACTTATACTTTATATTTACTAATTATATTTATCACATGTATACCTTAAAGAGATATATTAAAACCTTTATTTATTCTTATTTAAATGTTACTTAAATTATTACTAATTCAAATAATAATTATTTATAAATACTTACCTTAAGTGTTTTAAAATGTAGAATTTTATCTTTAAATAACTTTTGAGAACTATTATATTCAATTTAAACCAATGCTTTCTATTCACAATATAGATACATACATACATACATACATATATAATTAGAAATATTTTATGTGAATTTTTGATATATATATGTATCCACACTTCTATAAATTTCCATATATTCTACTACCCATGGCATATATATACATATATATATTTACGCTCTTATATATTTGTATATATATACATTTAAAATTTTCAACGTTATAAAATTTGCATATATCTTTTTAGATATATATATATATATATATATATATATATATTATCTTGAATTAAATAGTGAAACATATTATTGATTTATCCAAATATTTATTTTTCACCATTACTATAGTTTCCAATATATATATATATATATATATATATATATATATATCGATATTTATCAGAATTTTATTTATTTAACATACAAATCAGTATTTTAATAAATCTAATCTTGTTACCAATTAACAGATGTCAAAATACGGGTTATCACATGCCTTCCCACTTTTAATCTTTTCGTCCTCGAAAAGGAACGAAGCAAGAATTTTAATTACAATGCTTATTATCAGTTAAGTTATTCTTAAACATCTTAACTCTTTTTATTTAAATTTTTAAAACACTTTAAAAATCTATATAATATTATCAAAATAGTTTTATAGAATACTTTTTGTAACTCAATGTTTCAACAAGTTCCATCTTTGTTCTTACAGAAATTCGGTCATACGTTGATCGGGTGTAAGACTGAAAATCTATAAGTACTTGGTAAACCCGTTTTTAACATCCAGTGAAAATGCTTGGAAAATATTTTAGTGAAAATATAGAAAACATTTTTGGTGAGAATGCTTTGGAAATCATCACCCCAACCATGGTCGTAGTTAACCCGATGATTACGTCGCCATCCTGGCAAAGTCATAGCAAACTGTAGGCTTTCGTGCCCCTCGATTACACCATGGAACCCACCATAGATCGCAGCTCTACCCAGGTTTTACGTTGCCATCACGGCAAAAATCCATGTAATTGTAGGCATCAGCGCCCTTGAATTTCGCTGCCAAATGAAACTTCACCACTCCTACATAGACCGCAGACTACATTAATCGAGTCCCAATGTTGCCTGTAGGCACTCACTACTACACGACTTTTGCTATATCTTCATAGACCGCAGTCTACTAATGTTACATCGCCCTCACGGCGAATCAAACATAGACCATTGGCACTCACTGCCACACGACTTCCGCTATGGTCCGTAGTAGATCATAGTGACATCGAGTTACACTGTCATCACATCATAACATAAATGTTAGGCATCAGTGCCCTCGACCTTCACTACCCACACACAGAGTCCTCAGGAACTTCAGTTTGTCCGGACTTCCTCCCAGGATCAAAATTAGAACCCCCCTTAGGGCTCAAGGCAGAACCACCCCGTGGATCTCCTATTGGAAGTTCATTTAAATGGGAGCGCCTTTTTCCCTAGAGCCAATCTCAAAACACTTTATACTATACACATATAGCATCTTTCAAATCATACTCTTTATGATTCACATAAAAATATCCTTTACACAAAATTGATATCTCAAATCGATAGTTATCAAACTTGGCTTTCCAAATTCCCAAAAGAATTCTTTTCCCAAAAATCAAAAGCCTTTCAAAATCAATGGGTTCCAAAAACCTTTTTTCCCAAAATCATTATATATATATATATATATATAATGTTGAAAAATTTTGGGATCACTTCATACTTATATAAATTCCCTTTTTATACTTTAAATATTTCAAAAATCTTTTCCTCTGGTTATAGATTTAACAAGTAGAGTTTATCGTTTTAAAAAAAATATACATATATATATATATATATATATATATATAACTTTAATTATGCCAAATCAAATATTCAAGTTTGGTTTCTTTTATAAAGTTACTCGTCACATTTCTACCCTTTTTATAAAATGAATTTCAGTTATAGTGATATCCAATTTCCACTCTTATTCATCATATATTTCAAAATATATTTTTCTATTTAGAAAATTATTTTTACACTTCTTTACAAAATTTTCAATTTCTTTCAAGCACGTACGACGTACATATATCATCCGTACGCAATATCATATTCGATCACTCATTCGATCCCATAATTTCACTTTCGAACTAGTATCGTCCATCCGACTTCCTAGTGCGGACTTAGATCTGGTTTCTTGATCAGAAACCGTCATTCTTCTTGCATAGCCTTTACTGTGATAGAGAATTGTCCAGAATCAATCAAAAATCCATATTCAGGGTTCGCCGTCTAAAATCGAGTAAAAAATCCCAACTCGGATCAATATACTATCTCGAAATTCTATGCTTGAATTATGATCAAATCATTATGCAAATAGAGTAACATACGTACATCCTACGTACTTATCTTCATTGATTATTAGATAAATCAATTTTCTTTTTATTCACCTTTATTAGAATCTATTTACTTGTTCACTATTGCTTCCAATTCCATTTGGGTCATTCAATTATAAACAGTCTGCACTCTGACTAGCTTGAATTTAGAAAATAGCTTGAAAGTTAAGTAGCTGTAAAATAGTTATTAGTTGTAAAATAGCTGTAAATGGTTAAGTAGTTATAAAATTGTTGTAAAATAGTTATATAGTTGTAGAATAGTTAGATAACTGTAAAATAGTTGTAAAATAGTAATTAGTTATAAAGTAGTCGTAAAGTAGTAACTAGTTTGTAAAAAAGTTGTAAAATTGTTGTGAAATAATCAAATAGTTCCAAAAATAGTAGTAAAATAAGTATAAGATGGTTTGGCTTTTTTAAATAGAATGATTGCATAGTAAATAGCTAGCAAAAATAGTTTTAAGAAAGTCTATATTAAAACAATTTATTTGAAAAATAGTTTCAAAGTCAAACCGTTCAATTTCCCAATCTCCATTTCCAATTAATTTTCAATTTCCACTTCCATTTAAATTGATTCAAATCAAATTAAATTTGAACTAATTTCAATACCAATCTCAAATTTAAACCATCTCGAATTATATAAATTCTAGTTAAATTTTTAAATGTTGATTTAATTCTTTAAATCAAATCAACCCTTACTTTTAATTTAACAACTAAGTTTTTTTTAATAATTAATTTTGAGTCCAAATTTCAAATATTCAATTTAAATTACCTTTACTTAACTTATTTCAAGGTTTAAGGGGAAGTTCAATTTTTTTTTTTTGCAATTTAAACTTCAGAATCCAATTTATTACCCAATTTGAACTTCTAACTTTGAAACCAATTCTTTAACAATTTCAATTTGCAAGTTATATTTAAATCTTAAGTTCAAAGTTATTTCATTACCATATTCTCAATCTTAAAATCAAAATTATTTAAATAGTTTCAAATTAAAGTTTTATTTTATTTCAGCAAAGGATATATACTATCTCAATCCACTTCTTAATTCAATTAAAATAATCCAATTCATAGATTCATAGATTATTAATAACAACAGGATGATTTCAGGTTAAGTCAAAGTAAATAAACATCCAAATTATTTAAAACATTCATCAATAGCATCCATCTCACATTTCCAGATCTCAAACCCATTTTGAGATCTCACATTACTCCCTTTCAATTTACCAGTTTTACTCATCTAAATGTTTACTTCCTTAAAACATTCCATTTTGCTTTATTATTAATTAGAAAACAAACATCCCATTATTAAGATACAATAACCATTTTATGATAATAACCAAGATTATCATATCTAAAAATCAACTCACTATATATTATCTCATAATTTATTGGAAAATAAAATCAGGGTAACTTAATTCAGCATTCTGAAAACACTTCTACAAATTTCAGGATTTTATTTTCTGGTTTGAACCCATTTCAAATTTATCTTATTTGTATATTATCTAATTTCTATTTGGATGTGTGTGTGTGTGTGTGTGTGTGTGTATTACCACTTAATTCTTACTATTATATTTATTTCCAATAATCAACAACCAATGACCTTAATATATATAATAATTAGAAAAATTATTGCTTTATATATCAAAATATAAACTTATATAAAAATCATTTAAAACCATTTTTAAAATTATTATATAAGAAAATAACAAGTACGCCCTCATATATATTACACTCAACTCATTCTAGGGTACTACTGATCTATCCTTAATGAGTTAACCCACAAGAGCCAAGGTTCTCGATTAACCTTGCTCTGATACCAAAATGTAACGACCTGAAATTTTAGACCTCAAAAATTCGACATTAATACATTCACTGTAAAAGTGCCGAGCAATCGAATGCCGAAAATCCACGATTGTTAGGGAAAAGAAGAAAAGAGGTAGAGAAAGAAACAAGAAAACCACAGTACAAAACCTCACAATCGCAGCGGATTAAAATACAATATCAAATAATAGCATTTACAATGAAAAGCTACGATTATCGGTTTACATTCAATATATCAGAGTACAGTCATTCACAAATAGACTAGACAGTTTTAACAACTTGTCCCAGACTACAAACAATATAATCTTGAATACACAGTAGAAAATACTCCATACGTTCCCGCCATCTAGCTCGCCGTCTGAGCTCCAAAACGTCCTAACCTGAAAATCTATAATACTCAGTCTGACTCGAGCATTACATTAAAGTAACACCCGAGTCACGCTAGAAACCAGCGTGAGTAAACCCATATAACTTGAAATACCGAGTTAAAACTTATTTGAAAACACGGGGTAACTCATACCTTACTACGAGTTCTTAACCTGTTTATAACCAATACTTATTTTACAAAATGATCTAAGTATCGTTACCCAGTTTAGATGGTCCAGTTTACTTAATTTATTCCATTCCAGCCTATTGATTCTATAATCAAATAAATAAAGAATTACAGTAGTTACTAATCGAAGTGGTTCCAGATATTGCTAATATCCGGCTCCGGTCACTTCGATTGCAAAGTCATCTTTAATCTAAGTTGTTTAAGTGAACAATTAAATTTTAAATACAGGATGTAAATTTACACAGCAATTCATCAACAATAAATAACCCACATTATCACAGTTCAACCCAAACATATCGTATCGCAGAAAATTACAATTTATTAAACTAGAGACATTAAACCAAACATTCAATACGATTTAATTATCCATAAGCAAGATTAACTTATCATCCAATCTAATTAATTAATTAACACAAAATAAATTAATTACCTTTAAATCCTGCTTAATTAGCATCAATTAAACCATTTAATTAATTATTGAAATTAATTAATTATTCTTCAATCATTTAATCATCCACATTAATTAATTAACCTTTAATTTCTTACACAAATTAATGATCCATTAATTCCATTAATTAATTTTCCGTTAATTAACTTCATTAAATGATTGTCCTTTAATTACATTAATTAATTACCCAATAATTACTTAAGTTAATTAATTAACCCTTTACTAATTAAGTCCTTAATTAATCTAAGATAAACGATTATCATAATTAATTACTTAGTTATATCATTTAAATCTTATAAAATTAAATGCTTGAAATAATTTACTAGCATACCGGAGCCCTTATGATTAATTAAAATTCAATACATTTATCTTTAATCACTTACTTAGTTAAATCCTTTTATTTTGAAAACAATTAGAGGTTTAATTAAATAAGTAAACTAATATTTAATTATCCCGTGCCAAAATAATTTATCTTTAAAATTTTAATCTTGCATTTGCCTGAAAAACTTGACAAATACCTTTTTTCTTGAAACTTGTTCAACAATTACTTTGAAACTTGTCACAAGTTTACCTTTGATCTTTAAAACTCATTCATGCTTTCTTTTATTTTTTTTAAACCTGGTTAATACTTTTACATTGGAAACTAGGTTAAAACATTTTCTAAAATTTAAGAAACCTGAGCCAAGACCTCAAATTTCCCAAGCCATTCCCGATCTAACCTATCTCTCATTTCTTGTAACAACCCTAGATTTTTCTTATATTTTTAAATTGACTTTATTTATTTTTTTATGTTATTTTAAATTTTTTTCTTTCAAACATCTCATTTTTTAATATAAATGATGATTATTAAGTGATTTATAGTTCAAACTAGTATAATTTGAATATTTTACTGTAAAGTGAATTTTTGGTCAAAATAGTCAAACTTTGACTTTTAATTTAAATTTTTAAAAGTTTGAAAATTTAAATTTTATCTTTTATTATGAAAGTACATAAAATTTTAAGAACACCACTTTTCGTTTCGATGAAATCAGATGTAAATTGTGAAAGTTATACCCTTTACAATATTGTGCGTATATAGGGTTATTTAACAATGATTATTAAATTGTATAAATTACTTCTTCTTTTTTATATTTTATTTTAATATGTGATAATATGTTATATTATGTATATTTTGACTTTTAAGTATTTTTGAAATGATAATATAATTTTTCTAAAGTTTATTTGAATTTATTTCAATTTATAAAGCCTAGTTTGGTATTTACTGCATTTTTCTTTATTTAAAATTCTATTAATTAAAATTTAATTATTTATTTCATCGTGAAAATGCTTTAAATAAACTAATTTAATTCAACTTTCCACTTCATAATAATTTTATAATGAAATGTATAATTTTCCAAGACTAACAGTGATTTATGCACAATTTTAGAACACTGTTTGGTATTTTTAAGGCATTTTCTTCACTATTTTATATTTTTTTCAAATTATACTATTTTTTACCTCATATTTCTAATTGATTTCGGTTTGTAAAGTATTTTCTCCTGAAATTTTGTTTATGTCAAGTTTTAAAAGGAAAAGAATATGGAAGATTGTAAATCACTTTGAAACGTAAGCCCTTTTATTTGCCCAAACCCTTCATTTCCTTAAACTCCTGAATTAATTTCCTTAGCCGTGTAAAACTTTAATGTAGCCGTAATCTCGTTAGGTTTTCACGTGAAAGAAAAGATCATTTTCATTTGTTTCTCACGGCTTCAAAGATCTGGTAATGGCTTCCCTTTCTTTTTCTTACTTTTCTACTTGTTTTCCCTAAATTTTAATTTTTTTCATTTATTTAAAGACTTTGGCTTTTGTTTTCTTAAAAATCTAATTTTGGAAATTTTCTTGAAATGATTTCTGATCATTTGTCCAAATAAAAATAAACAATGTCTGAAAATTGGATTTGGATAAAAAGTGTACCTTTAATAGAAATTCTAAATTTTATAACTCTAAAGGCAAAATTTTCATCTTGAACTGTATACAATTGTGTAACATTTATTTCACTTTTGTGTTGGTCAGATTTGTTGTATACTTTTTTTTAAAAAAAAAGGTTAGTAATAATTAGTGTGAAACGGGAAAGAAACTTTACATTTCTTTTACATATGTTTACATCCGTTTCTTAACTTTATATTTAACAATCAATTGGATGAAGCTAAATCAAATGTTATTAATTATGGTATAGTAGCTATTAAATTTTGGTTTAAAGTGATGGTTTATTTTCCTAATAGAAACGTTAGTATTTTAAATTTATTTAATAAGAGAAACAAAATAATTTGTACGTTATTTAATAAGAGAAACAAAATGATTTGTACGTTATTTAATAAGAGAAACAAAATAATTTGTACGTTATTTAATAAGAGAAACAAAATAATTTGTACGTTACCTTGGGCATATATTTAATTGTTGCTCTTGCCTTTTCGTTATCTAGTTGATTTTTTCTTGCGTTAACAATGCAAAGTTTTCAGCCGTATATTCTCTTTTGAGAATCCAAAATCTTGCTCAAATCTTGCCTTAAATCATTTCCGTGTGTGAATTATTTCTTTCCCTCTTGCCTCCCATACGTTTCAACCTATTGGATAGAATTAAATTGCCTCTACCGTTGCAAGCATTTTTCTCTTGCCTGCCCTCTACATAAATTAGTGAGCAAATGTTAATATATATTTCACGTTCAAAAGTTCCATACCATAAATTATTCATTTTGCTTCCATCAAAATTTGCGTAAGCATCTCCTGAAGGTATGAACCGGCGCATGCTTTTCCTTTCATTTTTTTTCTCTTTTTTTCTTTCTTTCTTCTTTTCACTCTTGTTTTATTTCATTTGTTCTCCTTTCATTGTTTTGCTTTGGGTTGGTGATACAAAATCATATCTTGGCTATCTTTCAACTCAAATCAAAAGTCGTGAAATTATGCTTGTCGTGCTTTTGGAATCGCTCCTGTGTTTGTTGTTTTGGTCTCTAGCTTTGAAAAAGGCGAGTCTTTCTCACTCTGACATATATACTTACGAAAAGTGGATTGATGACAAGTGTTTAGTAATGTAAAATGTTTATGCAAGTTAATGATGATCATATGATATGCTATGCCTTGTTATTACCATGTTAAAACTGTTAATTTTCACCTGACATCTGATACATGACTGTATATTGTGATATTGACATTGTTTATATTATTTCTGTATATGATCACACTGCAAGTTCCCTGTTAGGATAAAAATCATTATGGGCTGAAATGATAAGCCTGAGTTATTTTATTTATTTATCTATACTTGGGATTGCTGGTTTGAAATGATAGAACCCAGATTTTTACCTTTTAAAACTGCTATGACGACTCGAATTTTGCCCGCTCAAAAATCGACATCCATACTTCAAATCGTATTCGAATGCCATAGATTCGACCGTTCAAATCCGATTCGCCGGAGCTTATAACAACATTAATTAAATAACACAGCGGAATAAAAGAATAATACATTGATATACAGCTTTGATACAATATCTGATACAACAGATAATCCAATAGATATCAATATACATCAGAGATATGATATAATAAAATAGCAGCGGAAAAGAAAATAGATGACATCTAGCAGCGGAACAATATAACTCTTAGATAGTCTTCAAAAGAGAACTCCGTGAACTGCAACTCCATTTCCAAGAATCAATCCAGCAATAGCTCGAACCCCCAATAACGATGCACCTAGCATAAGCAAGACTGGTGTGGTCCAAAGACTGAACTAACTCTAGATAATCTACTGAACCTAGATATCTGGAAAAAAAACCAACTCAAGACTGCTCGTGTAGGAAATTTGAGCACCCAGAGTTTAGGAAAGAAACAATAAACTCCGGATCAGTCGTGGGACTGGTGTGAGAACTCAAAACAGTTTATTTATCTTTGAAAACAAAATAGAGGAATATTTTTAAAGTCAGTTCGCAATGCTTTTAAAAATGAGACTACCATAAGGCCTCCCGCACACACACACAATGCAAACGCAGAATCGAAGGAGATTTCTCCTTATGATAGTCAAAAATGCTTGATACGCATTAAAAAGAAACATTTGATATTATTATTAGTGCATAGTGTAGAAAAAATTCATTTCGAAAGTAGAATATAAATCTTAGCCAACATAGACATTTCGAACTATGCCTACTATAGCTACCATCCAAACAGTGGGGCGCCACCATAAGTGAATGATAGGTTCTACAACTGATACCGTACAAGATCGTATTGTTTCTTTGGATTTTCAACGAATGATCAGGCCAAGGAACTTCCCATTGCCACATGAGAACGCCTCTGGACGGACGTCCCCGAGAACCAAACCGGATCTCTGCCAACATAAGGCCGGGTTACCCCTAACTGAGTAACAACTGACCGAATATGCCATCCCCTGGTCCTTTGGGACCTTTCACCGAGCGCTCGCAATCAATTCACACAATCATAAAGTGTTTTCAACATGAGTAAGTATCTGGGCTCCATACCATGATACCACCCTTTTCCAGAAGGAAATGCACATACCCTAAAGGGCGCTACCCCTCATAACCTTGCCGCATCTTTCCTGTTTTGACCATTCCCGAGGTGTGAGGCTCGACGAAGTCACGTCCACAAAAACATACTTTATACAAAAGCCATGCTTTGGGTCAACAAATGATCATAGAAATGATCACCAGGATAGACGATCAGATAAATGATCCTATCACAAATGATCAACACAATGATCATTTCACAGCAACACTCAGCATGTCACATTACCAATTTGGGAATATATCGCTGATAACCTTCAACTACATAACCTCTGAGCTCGTACGTCTTAGAGAAGGGTGTTAAGCTAAAAGAATAAATTCTTCGCCACCAACAGAAATATATTTGAAAGAAATCGGCTTTATATCTCAATTTGTAATGTCAGACATACAATCCATACAAGTCTGTCCGGGCTCGAACAGAACCGAAGGCACTTCCAAAGAAGTCCTTGCACTCCGGATATCCACAATCCTGATCGGATTCCCCATCACATATGGAGAACTCTATACCGGAGCAACTCGGTGCAGAGTCAATCGACAGGTCATCCTATCGCTCTCGCAAATACCCGGTCTTCAACACCGGTCTTCAAATACTATCCATAACGACGTATCACATATTCGGAATGGGATATATGACACAAAGGTCCTCTCCCGGCTAAACCGAATAGTAAGCGCAACATTTATAACATATGGATAAGGAATTTCAATTAAGTCACAACTTAATAATCCAAAACTTTTCTTTCAAATGGTTTAAACAAATTACCATTTCAAATCTTTTTAACAAAAGATTAATTTCACAAAATTTCATTTACGGATTTCAAAACAATTTCCATTTCAATTGGATTAACTCGTTAAATCTTTAAATCAAAGATTTAACTCATAGCTTTCAAAATTCGATTAACTTGTTGAATCTTTAAATCAAAGATTCAACTTATAGCTTTCAAAATCATTTCTAAAGATTCATTCATAGCCTTTCAAAAACAATTTCAATTCAAGTTGGATTAACTCATTCGGCCTTTGAATCAAAGATTCATTTCATAGCTTTCAAAACATTTCAATTCTATTTCAACTTGAAACCTTTTCAACATAATTGGGAGATCCTTTCTTTAAAATGAAAGCTATTATTATTTGAAAACAAGTAGTTTTCGTTTCGAAGAAATTCGATCTTATTTATACAAGTTAAATCTTTTGGGTTAATTCAAATTCCCAAAAACAACACTTCAAAAATGGTTTAAAAACCCATATAACTTATTATAAGTTGAATAACTTTTCTTTATATCCTAGTTTCCAAATCATAGAATTCAATTTCAAATATTGAATTCAAATTTAAATCAAAATATTTAATTTTCAAACCTCAATCAAGTTATCCAAACTATATTTCATTTCTGAAATTCCATTTCAAAAGCTTCTCACTTTAATCTCAATTCATTTTCAAAACATTTGAATTCAAATATTCAATTTTTTAAATCATTTCAAAAACCGTGACTTAATCGATTTCCTCGTGAAATCCATATTTGTGTGTGTATAAGTGTTGCCCAGGGGTTTTACACAATAGTGCAATATCATTCAATCATCACAGATCAAATATAACAATATATTCGATAAGCGATATAAATTATAACGCTTATCTTTCATACACAGATTCACAGATATATATATATATATCACAGATAATATGTAGATGTATCATCAATAAATGAATAAAATACTCAGTTCAATCCACAGAACAAAATGTCACAGATCAGTTAGGGCAATCAATTCAAGGCATCTCATGCAATACAATCATTCATAAGTAAGGTCAAGTATCTAATAATCATTTATAAACAGGATTAATTTATCGTTTAATCCTAATCAATACAATTTATTTCCAAGTAAATCAATTACTTATGAATTTAATTATCCAATCCTGATTTATTTTACAAATCATTTGATATAAATTTATTTATCTAACACTTTAATTAATTAAATTATTCTTAATTAATCATATTTAATTAATTTAATCTTTAAACCAATTTCATAATTAATCATTCAAATTAACTTAAGTAGTTAATAACAAATTTATCAATCACTTAAACATTATTAATTCAAACTCTAATTACTATTTTAAAGTAATCCGTCTTAATTAATGTCCAAAATAAGTAATCAATATCAATTAGTCATCTTAATTGGTTACAACCATTTATTTACTTTAAATTAATTACAAGATTAATTAATTCTAAATTGATAAACATCCCTTAATAACTTAATTAATTCAAATCATAAATTAATTAACTTATTAATTTAACCATTTAATTACCTTAAAAATTAGATGGAGTATAAATCATTAAACCCTAATTATCTTTAAGATAAAACATCGTTTTAGTAATGATTTAATTATCATACCCAAACACATTTAAAAACATGTTGTTTCAAATTAACTTTTAAATTATATTTCATATTAAAAGAATTTGAAATAACTACAAATTTAACTTTACAATTTTAACCAAGTTAAAACTCTTTTTAAAATTAAATTTTATAAAACATTTATCTTTATACAGAAATTTATACTTGAGTTTAAATCAAATCATTCAAACTCAAAACAATTTAAATTATTCTTAAACCCATTTTAAATTGTTTAAATATTAAATTTTATAAAACTTTCTTTATTTTTCAAATTAGAATACAAAGACTAATTTGGATCCATATCTCAAATTCTGATTTTAACTTTATATTAAAATCAGGTTTCATTTTTTTTTTATAAAGAAAACCGAACAGACAGTTTTTTCTGAAACCTGACACAATGCAAATGACCCGAGGCCATACCATTTCCCTTCGAGTCCAAAACCCCACTTACTCGAGTAAAACTCGAGAACACACTGCAAACAACCCCAGGTCAAAAGTAACGTGCTCGTGCACGTGCACAATGGTTGTGGGCGATTTCGACCATCAACGGCGATCATCCCCCACCCACTAACATCACCAAACTTCGACCTAATCATCAGTTCGCTTCCAGGTGGGCTCGAAATCGAATTCGAGTCAAGAACCGAAACCTGAAACAAACAGTTCCACTTCCATTCAAAACCTGGCAACTGTTCGTGTTCGACGCCTCGTCCACCGGAGGCCACCAAACTCCGGCCGTAGCCTCGTCCATCTCTCCTCAACCTTCCCTCAAAAGCTCGTGACGCTCGGTCCATCACACAAACCATGATGATCAATTCAATAGACGCAGCAAAAACTAGGGTTCCAGATTCAAAACTCCAACCACTTCCTCCACAGTGAAATGTACCATCATCAGCGAATTTTCCCATCACCACCTTAGCCTCCTCGATCGCCATGAGCAAGCCCGACCACCCCGATAACAGCGGTCACCCAAAAATTCCAAATTTGCCTTTACAGTTTATTTCAAAACTGCACTATACCCCTTTTTCTAAAAATCTTGATTTTTATTTTAAAATTTATGTTTTTAAATGTTGGTTCAGATCTTAACTCTGAAACAAAAATTTATGAAGTTTAAATTTTCACTATTTCAAAGTTGATTCATCTGTTAAAAAAAATTCCAGAGATATTTACATATTATTTCAACTCAAGTATAAGTTAAAACTAAAGTTCATGATCAGCAGACCAGTTTCATATGAAACTTAAATTTAAACAAAGACAAGATAACAAGATAAAATTTTTTTTTTAAAACAAAACTTGAGTACTGGAAGGTATGAGCAGAGGATACTCTGAAGGAATAACAGACATACTATACAAAAATATATACACAGCAGATGTCATATGATTCACATTCATTTCAGATTAGTTAGTATGCAACCGAGTTTATTTCAAATTTTAAAGGTTGCTCACTTTATAAAAGAAGAGGCAGAGCAGAAAACAAAGAACAGAGGGGCCTTGAACATAATTCTGGAAATGCTTTTGATCTGTAATGATTTGTTTTTAGCTTGTTCAATCTGCTACTTGCTTTGCTTCATGAATTTGAAGTTAAACCTGGAGCTTGCTTCCAAACTTGAATTTTGTTTTGTTTATATTTTTTTTTCTTTTCTTTCTCAGTTTGGAAGATGGACGAAA
The DNA here is from genome assembly GCA_030765085.1 of Allium cepa. Lineage (NCBI taxonomy): Eukaryota > Viridiplantae > Streptophyta > Magnoliopsida > Asparagales > Amaryllidaceae > Allium > Allium cepa. The sequence continues at coordinate 734,966,657 of CM060938.1, read as the reverse complement.
TGACATGAAGATGATATAAGGGAAACATGTCTACAGGTTGATATTATTTTATACAAGGTGATGTTACCTTCTCTTTGTACTATAAGCATGGTTGAAGATGCTTTCATTTCTTTTCTTTTTTACTCGGCTGAAAAAAAAAATATGTCAAGGCTTGTTTTACTTCAGCCATACCTACTTGTCTTGGCTGAGATGATTTCTTGTTTTTTGGTGCTTTATTTTATAAGTTCATACTATTTCAATTGTATATGCATTTATTTATGTTGTTATTTTTTTCTGTTCTTACTTTATGTATGTATACTTTATTTGTTTTGTTTGCTTTTCAATAGAAATGAAGTTCCAGTTTAATTTACTGTTTGGTTTCATATTTTATGTTCTTTCTTTTGCAAGGTATTGAATATATTTACATTTTCCTTGTTTACTTGTTTCATATTACAAGTGTGCATACTTATATATTTATAAAGTTTATTTTATTAAACATTTTTGAAAGACTTCATTTTCAAATTTTATAAATCATAGTTTCTTTCAAAACACACATATCTATTACTTATAAATAAATTTAAAACGACAATTTCTATTTAAAATAAATTTAAAACGACAATTTCTATTTTATTATTAATATCGTTTTTTTTAAAATAACTCAATATTAATTTAAAACAATTTAATAAAAGAAACTATCTCTTTCTTAATAAATAACATAGTTAAATTTGGATTTGGATAAACTCAAATCAATTTATTATTTAATTTCACAATTTTAAATCAAAAATAAATTAAATTATCAATTTAAAATAAATTAAAATTCAGGATCGTTACAGACTTCCCCCCTTAAAAGAATTTCGTCCTCGAAATTCGCCAAAGAGAGATAACGAAGATAGAAGGACAATTCTCCATGTCTAACTAGATATCTATTCTGCATTTGGCTAACCAAATCAGAATATCAACAATAGATACAAGAAATTACAATAGAATTTCAAATTCGGTTTTAAGCGAAATCAATTTATCGATACAATTCAAATTATCTTCATATTCTATTAACCAATTTTAACTCAATTTAAAATTTCCAATTTATTCAAAATTTTCTCATTCATTAAAGTTTAAATCAAAAAAATGAAAAGAAATCAATGAAGATACGAAATAAGGATTTTCTACAACGATACGTAGGATCATCACCGCATCGAAACTTCTTCCTGGAGCTGTCACAAAGAAATTAAAATAATTTAGAAACGAATCAAAGAAAATTTGATAGAGAAAGATTGTTTCCACTGTTGTTACGGAGTATCGACCAATTATAGTCGTATTCCCCTGTCTCCTATCTCGTCCTCTTCTTGCACTCATACTCACTATCAGTGGATAGTAAGAGAATTTACTGAGGCATTCAGACGGATATCTTAAAGATTACTCATTCTAGGGTATACTTCACCCTATCTCTAATGAGCTACTTAATGTGTTACACTCCTGAGCTAAAGTTTCACCTTAGCTCTGATACCAAATGTGACGACTCGAATTTTGCCCGCTTAAAAATCGACATCCATACTTCAAATCGTATTCGAATGCCATAGATTCGACCGTTCAAATCCGATTCGCCGGAGCTTATAACAACATTAAGTAAATAACGCAGCGGAATAAAAGAATAATACATTGATATACAGCTTTGATACAATATCTGATACAACAGATGATCCAATAGATATCAATATACATCAAAGATATGATACAATAAAATAGCAGCGGAAAAGAAAATAGATGACATCTAGCAGCGGAACAATATAACTCTTAGATAGTCTTCAAAAGAGAACTCCGTGAACTGCAACTCCATTTCCAAGAATCAATCCAGTAATAGCTCGAACCCCCAATAACGATGCACCTAGCATAAGTAAGACTGATGTGGTCCAAAGACTGAACTAACTCCAGATAATCTACTGAACCTAGATATCTGAAAAAAAAACCCAACTCTAGACTGCTCGTGTAGGAAATTTTGAGCACCCAGAGTTTAGGAAAGAAACAATAAACTCCGGATCAGTCGTGGGACTGGTGTGAGAACTCAAAACAGTTTATTTATCTTTGAAAACAAAATAGAGGAATATTTTTAAAGTCAATTCGCAATGCTTTTAAAAATGAGACTACCATAAGGCCTCCCGCACACACACACAATGCAAACGCAGAATCGGAGGAGATTTCTCCTTATGATAGTCAAAGATGCTTGATACGCATTAAAAAGAAACATTTGATATTATTATTAGTGCATAGTGTAGAAAAAATTCATTTCGAAAGTAGAATATAAATCTTAGCCGACATAGACATTTCGAACTATGCCTACTATAGCTACCATCCAAACAGTGGGGCGCCACCATAAGTGAATGTTAGGTTCTACAACTAATACCGTACAAGATCGTATTGTTTCTTTGGATTTCCAATGAATGATCAGGCCAAGGAACTTCCCATTGCCATATGAGAACGCCTCTGGATGGACGTCCCCGAGAACCAAACCGGATCTCTGCCAACACAAGGCCGGGTTACCCCTAACTGAGTAACAACTGACCGAATATGCCATCCCCCGGTCCTTTGGGACCTTTCACCGAGCGCTCGCAATCAATTCACACAATCATAAAGTGTTTTCAACATGAGTAAGTATCTGGGCTCCATACCATGATACCACCCTTTTCCAGAAGGAAATGCACATACCCTAAAGGGCGCTACCCCTCATAACCTTGCCGCATCTTTCCTGTTTTGACCATTCCCGAGGTGTGAGGCTCGACGAAGTCACGTCCAAAAAAACATACTTTATACAAAAGCCATGCTTTGGGTCAACAAATGATCATAGAAATGATCACTAGGATAGACGATCAGATAAATGATCCTATCACAAATGATCAACACAATGATCATTTCACAGCAACACTCAGCATGTCACATTACCAATTTGGGAATATATCGCTGATAACCTTCAACTACATAACCTCTGAGCTCGTACGTCTCAGAGAAGGGTGTTAAGCTAAAAGAATAAATTCTTCGCCACCAACAGAAATATATTTGAAAGAAATCAGCTTTATATCTCAATTTGTAATGTCAGACATACAATCCATACAAGTCTGTTCCGGGCTCGAACAGAACCGAAGGCACTTCCAAAGAAGTCCTTGCAATCCGGATATCCACAATCCTGATCGGATTCCCCATCACATATGGAGAACTCTATACCGGAGCAACTCGGTGCAGAGTCAATCGACAGGTCATCCTATCGCTCTCGCAAATACCCGGTCTTTAACACCGGTCTTCAAATGCTATCCATAACGATGTATCACATATTCGAAATGGGATATATGACACAAAGGTCCTCTCCCTGCTAAACCGAATAGTAAGCGCAACATTTATAACATACGGATAAGGAATTTCAATTAAGTCACAACTTAATAATCCAAAACTTTTCTTTCAAATGGTTTAAACAAATTACCATTTCAAATCTTTTTAACAAAAGATTAATTTCACAAAATTTCATTTACGGATTTCAAAGCAATTTCCATTTCAATTGGATTAACTCGTTAAATCTTTAAATCAAAGATTTAACTCATAGCTTTCAAAATTCGATTAACTTGTTGAATCTTTAAATCAAAGATTCAACTTATAGCTTTCAAAATCATTTCTAAAGATTCATTCATAGCCTTTCAAAAACAATTTCAATTCAAGTTGGATTAACTCATTCGGCCTTTGAATCAAAGATTCATTTCATAGCTTTCAAAACATTTCAATTCTATTTCAACTTGAAACCTTTTCAACATAATTGGGAGATCCTTTCTTTAAAATGAAAGCTATTATTATTTGAAAACAAGTAGTTTTCGTTTCGAAGAAATTCGATCTTATTTATACAAGTTAAATCTTTTGGGTTAATTCAAATTCCCAAAAACAACACTTCAAAAATGGTTTAAAAACCCATATAACTTATTATAAGTTGAATAACTTTTCTTTATATCCTAGTTTCCAAATCATAGAATTCAATTTCAAATATTGAATTCAAATTTAAATCAAAATATTTAATTTTCAAACCTCAATCAAGTTATCCAAAATATATTTCATTTTTGAAATTCCATTTCAAAAGCTTTTCACTTTAATCTCAATTCATTTTCAAAACATTTGAATTCAAATATTCAATTTTTTAAATCATTTCAAAAACCGTGACTTAATCGATTTCCTCGTGAAATCCATATTTGTGTGTGTATAAGTGTGGCCCAGGGGTTTTACACAATAGTGCAATATCATTCAATCATCACAGATCAAATATAACAATATATTCGATAAGCGATATAAATTATAACGCTTATCTTTCATACACAGATTCACAGATATATATATATATATATCACAGATATATATATATATATATATATATATATATATATATATCACAGATAATATGCAAATGTATCATCAATAAATGAGTAAAATACTCAGTTCAATCCACAGAACAAAATGTCACAGATCAGTTAGGGCAATCAATTCAAGGCATCTCATGCAATACAATCATTCATAAGTAAGGTCAAGTATCTAATAATCATTTATAAACAGGATTAATTTATCGTTTAATCCTAATCAATACAATTTATTTCCAAGTAAATTAATTACTTATGAATTTAATTATCCAATCCTGATTTATTTTACAAATCATTTGATATAAATTTATTTATCTAACACTTTAATTAATTAAATTATTCTTAATTAATCATATTTAATTAATTTAATCTTTAAACCAATTTCATAATTAATCATTCAAATTAACTTAAGTAGTTAATAACAAATTTATCAATCACTTAAACATTATTAATTCAAACTCTAATTACTATTTTAAAGTAATCCGTCTTAATTAATGTCCAAAATAAGTAATCAATATCAATTAGTCATCTTAATTGGTTACAACCATTTATTTACTTTAAATTAATTACAAGATTAATTAATTCTAAATTGATAAACATCCCTTAATAACTTAATTAATTCAAATCATAAATTAATTAACTTATTAATTTAACCATTTAATTACCTTAAAAATTAGATGGATTATAAATCATTAAACCCTGATTATCTTTAAGATAAAACATCGTTTTAGTAATGATTTACTTATCATACCCAAACACATTTGAAAACATGTTGTTTCAAATTTACTTTTTAATTCTATTTCATATTAAAAGAATTTGAAATAACTACAAATTTAACTTTACAATTTTAACCAAGTTAAAACTCTTTTTAAAATTAAATTTTATAAAACATTTATCTTTATACAGAAATTTATACTAGAGTTTAAATCAAATCATTCAAACTCAAAACAATTTAAATTATTCTTAAACCCTTTTTAAATTGTTTAAATATTAAATTTTATAAAACTTTCTTTATTTTTCAAATTAGAATACAAAGACTAATTTGGATCCATATCTCAAATTCTGATTTTAACTTTATACTAAAATCAGGTTTCATTTTTTTTTTTTAAAAGAAAACTGAACAGACAGTTTTTTCTGAAACCTGACACAATGCAAATGACCCGAGGACATACCATTTCCCTTCGAGTCCAAAACCCCACTTACTCGAGTAAAACTCGAGAACACACTGCAAACAACCCCAAGTCAAAAGTAACGTGCTCGTGCACGTGCACAATGGTTGTGGGCGATTTCGACCATCAACGACGATCATCCCCCACCCACTAACATCACCAAACTTCGACCTAATCATCAGTTCGCTTCCAGGTGGGTCGAAATCGAATTCAAGTCAAGAACTCAAACCTGAAACAAACAGTTCCACTTCCATTCAAAACCTGGCAACCGTTCGTGTTCGACGCCTCGTCCACCGGAGGCCACCAAACTCCAGCCGTAGCCTCGTCCACCTCTCCTCAACCTTCCCTCAAAAGCTCATGACACTTGGTCCATCACACAAACCATGGTGATCAATTCAATAGACGCAGCAAAAACTAGGTTTCCAGATTCAAAACTCCAACCACTTCCTCCACAGTGAAATGTACCATCATTAGCGAATTTTCCCATCACCACCTTAGCCTCCTCGATCGCCATGAGCAAGCCCGACCACCCCGCTAATAGTGGTCACCTAAAAATCCCAAATTTGCATTTACAGTTTATTTCAAAACTGCACTATACCCCTTTTTCTAAAAATCTTGATTTTTATTTTAAAATTCATGTTTTTAAATGTTGGTTCAGATCTTAACTCTGAAACAAAAATTTATGAATTTTAAATTTTCACTATTTCAAAGTTGATTCATCTGTTAAAAAAAATTCCAGAGATATTTACATATTATTTCAACTCAAGTATAAGTTAAAACTAAAGTTCATGATCAGCAGACCAGTTTCATATGAAACTTAAATTTAAACAAAGACAAGATAACAAGATAATTTTTTTTTTTAAACAAAACTTGAGTACTGGAAGGTATGAGCAGAGGATACTCTGAAGGAATAACGGACATACTATACAAAAATATATACACAGCAGATGTCATATGATTCACATTCATTTCAGATTAGTTAGTATGCAACCGAGTTTATTTCAAATTTTAAAGGTTACTCACTTTATAAAAGAAGAGGCAGAGCAGAAAACAAAGAACAGAGGGGCCTTGAACATAATTCTGGAAATGCTTTTGATCTGTAATGATTTGTTTTTAGCTTGTTCAATCTGCTACTTGCTTTGCTTCATGAATTTGAAGTTAAACCTGGAGCTTGCTTTCAAACTTGAATTTTGTTTTGTTTATATTTTTTTTTCTTTTCTTTCTCAGTTTGGAAGATGGACGAAATGACATGAAGATGATATAAAGGAAACATGTCTACAGGTTGATATTATTTTATACAAGGTGATGTTACCTTCTCTTTGTACTATAAGCATGGTTGAAGATGCTTTCATTTCTTTTTTTTTTTACTCGGCTGAAAAAAAAAATATGTCAAGGCTTGTTTTACTTCAGCCATACCTACTTGTCTTGGCTGAGAAGATTTCTTGTTTTTTGGTGCTTTATTTTATAAGTTCATACTATTTCAATTGTATATGCATTTATTTATGTTGTTATTTTTTTTTGTTCTTACTTTATGTATGTATACTTTATTTGTTTTGTTTGCTTTTCAATAGAAATGAAGTTCCAGTTTAATTTACTGTTTGGTTTCATATTTTATGTTCTTTCTTTTGCAAGGTATTGAATATATTTACATTTTCCTTGTTTACTTGTTTCATATTACAAGTGTGCATACTTATATATTTATAAAGTTTATTTTATTAAACATTTTTGAAAGACTTCATTTTCAAATTTTATAAATCATAGTTTCTTTCAAAACACACATATCTATTACTTATAAATAAATTTAAAACGACAATTTCTATTTAAAATAAGAATTCATTTGTAAAGACATTTTATTATTAATATCGTTTTTTTTTAAATAACTCAATATTAATTTAAAACAATTTAATAAAAGAAACTATCTCTTTCTTAATAAATAACATAGTTAAATTTGGATTTGGATAAACTCAAATCAATTTATTATTTAATTTCACAATTTTAAATCAAAAATAAATTAAATTATCAATTTAAAATAAATTAAAATTCAGGATCGTTACAACTGCGGATTGAAATGATACATATCCGTATCACTTGACCTAGGTTAGAAAACTATATACAGACCCGCGGTTATTCTATAAAGTGCTTTGAATATTTTAAGTATTTTAAAATATAAAATTATGAAATTTGATTTAAATAGATTTTGAAAGGTTTTAAAATAAATAAATTATGATTTTTCTATGTGTTAAAAATGTAATTTATGAATGGATTAACTGGATTTTTGAAATATAACTTATGTTTGAAATTTCGAATTTTGACTAAAAATGATATTTAAGATACATGAATAAAATGGACTTTAATTTTATTTGGAAAATGGTAAATATGATAAATTGATTTATATTTGAATTTAAGTGATTTATTAAAGAATTATTGATTTTCTATAAATTTAAGTGGTTGAATAAATGACTGTTGAAAATGAAATTTTAAAATATAACTTGACTTGAAAATGTGAAATTTGAGTTTTAACTAAAGATGTTAAATTAATTAAATAAACTGGAAGTTTAGTTAAATTTGTGAAATGGTAATATAAATCTGAAACGTATAGGTTTTAATTTATGAAAGAAACGTATAGGTTTTAATTTATGAAAGAAACGTATAGGTTTAATTTATGAAAGAAACGTATAGGTTTTAATTTATGAAAGAAACGTATAGGTTTTAATTTATGGAAGAAACGTATAGGTTTTAATTTATGAAAGAAACGTATAGGTTTTAATTTATGAAAGAAACATATAGGTTTTATTTAATGAAAGAACGTATGGTGTTCTAATTAATGATAGGAACATGTAAATTCCTAATTAATGAAAGAAAGGTATAAGTTTTAATTAATGAAAGAAACGTATAAGTTTTTAATTAATGAAAGAAACGTGTAAAGTCCTAATTAATGAGAGAACATGAAAGTTTTAATTAATGCAAGAACATGTAAAGTTTTAATTAAGAAAGAAACATGTAAAGTTTTAAGTAGTGTGGTATTGATTTAATTAATAAATGTTCATTATTGTAATAGGAATAAAAAATTTAAAACATACATTTGACACGTAGATTTTAATCAATGTAATGGTGTATTTTAAATTGATTAAAATGATAGATGTTACTTACTGTAATAATAAAATGTAAGTTGATAACGTACATTTGATAAGCAAGTTTTAATTTATGTGAATGGCATACTTTAAATGATTAAAATAATAAAGTTTCTTTATTGTAATAATAATGTAAGTTAATAAGGTGCATTTAACTTAACATAAGAATTTCGGTTTAAATTGTATATTACAGTAAGAAAGTTTATCTAACTATAAGGCTATGATAAATTGACATGTTAAAATTTTAAGCTTATCAATACTTTGATTATATACAATGTAAAGTGGAAAGTAGTACATTCCAAAAATGCTATGATTCCTTAAGGTAACATTTCCAAAATGCTATGATAATTTAAAGGAATATTTCAAGTTTAATAAATTTAAAGAAATATTCAATGATTTGAAAATTTGGATTTTGTTTGAATGATATAATATTGAATTATTTTTGAAAAGGAAATGATACAATTGTGATATTGTTTTGAAATGAGTATGATATTTTGGTCTTGAAAGTATAAATTATTTGAAATAAATATCCATGGGTTATAATAACTATTGGTTGTTAAAGAGACCGGGATCGAATATTGTCTTATAGTCGGACAATACCGAAAACCACTTTAACAACTGTGTACGCGGTGGAGATTCCAGAATGAAGTAGGATGGTGGCGACGTTCTTGAGGTATGTTACGTGGACCCAACTCCCGTGAGTTGGCATATATGACTAAAAAAGGAGCTATACCGGGCTACACAAAGGGTCGCACCCTTTCATCGAGCATGCTCCATCGGAAACTATTCTATTACTGTTGTGATTCGATTCGGTGGCGCCACTTTGATTCGGGGGTATTGTTCGAGGTGGGCGGAAGCTGCTGGCTTGCCGTCACCCCCGGTCCGGGAGTGCAAACGGTGTATCCACCCTGGCATTGCCTCGCGTGCCGTGTCATATCCTTATATTGAGCCCACTACGATTTTGGTTTTAAAGATCCGACCGCGTTAAGGTTCACCATCCCCTTAACGCTATTTTCTATATGATTATACTTTACTGATTAGACACTACCGTATATAGCGTATATTACTACATAGTAAATAGTTTAACGGATCCTTAGAGGATGGGCGGTCCCAAGCATCCTTTAAGTTACTGATGCATTTTGTTACTGTTCACTTGAGTTGATTTACAGTTTATAAGTATTTATGTCCTGACTCGAGGGTTTTGTGTTTTGCTTTACGCTCGGGTCAGATTGATTGAGTTAGCATTCAAGATTCACCTTCGGAGTTGGAGCTTTCCTTGAAGATCCAGCCTTCTATTTTGTTTCAGTATCCAGTGATTCAGTGATGTATCTTGTTACTCTTCTGTTGTATCTCATTTAACTCTGATGTATCCTATATTTTTTTTAGTAGCTTCATGAACTACTATCTCTTTTACTTCCGCTGCATTATTATTACTCTGTGTCTGTGATCTGTGATTTTTATTTACTGTATATCCTGAGACTTGCCAAATTTTTAAATACAACGCGGTATTTTGAGCAATTCAATTCCGGCATGAGTGTCTACCTATACACTTACAATGGGTGCGAATGGTTGAAAATACCGGGTCGTTACAGTTGGTATCAGAGCTTTGGTAGCTCTAGGCAAAACTCAGCATATAGAGTGAATGTATTTACAGAATCACTTTCATTCGAGTTTGAATCTCTTCCCTTTTGACTCGATTCCTTTGAATTTTGGAACGTTCCCTGCGGTTCCAAAGTCCATTCTTATTCCCCGCTATTCATCTTCATTTGATTCTGGAGTATTCCACAACTCCACTTCGAATGATCTTTATAGTGAATTGGCGGTCCCGCCAATCTCAAAAAATTTCTTGTAAGAGGGGTGAAACTCCATTACAACAGCATCGATTCACCAAAGATTTTATATCCTCGGTTTAGATGCTAGTATCTCCTATTATCCCAAACTCTAACTCTTGAGATCAAACGTAGATTTACCCCAGAAAATCCACTTCGATCTTATACTTTAAGTCACGGTTGACCCGATTAAGGTTGCCCGTGATTTATTTTAGCTTATTCATCTCCCTACTCTATATTTAATCATCTTGTCTTTTGTTTCCAACCTATTTTCAAACATTTTGAATTGTACTTGTAAATATATGTTTTGTTTATATATTGTGCTGTTTGAGTTGTTGATGTTGATTTGGGTTTCCGATCGATTTGTCTGATCAACGCTATCGATAGGATTTCTAAAACACTTTGACAGAACAAACTGACACGATATTATTTTAAATTTTGTTTTGGTTAATGAAATAAAATTTTGATATATATATTTATGGAACTTAATAAAATGATTCAAATTGATAATTTGAAATGATAATACTTGATTTATCATTTATTGTTCTATAAATTAGTTTATAAATAATTGTTTGTAAATTTATATGGGAACTTAAATGAATTTAGAAAAAGAAATTTGAGAATTTAATTTCCGATGGTTTCAAACCTTTTGTTTAAATGTTTAAAGGGATATAATATTTAAAATATTTTCAAATAGAAATTTGTTTCCAAAGAATTTTAAGTTTAAAATTAGTGCTCTTCTCTTTGTCGCTGGAAAATAACTTCGGTGATGACTGCAGCATCAACGACGTTCATTTTCGAGTTTTGAAGTGAAGAGACTGTTCTGTAGTCTTGCAACAGCTTTGTTTTGGGAATTAAATTGATTTGAAATTCTAAATTATGACTCGATTTATAATAAATATAGACATATGACTTAAATTTTATTTGATAAACTATGTACATACATTTATTTATCTCTAAATGGTTTGAATGGAATCGAAAATTTAATTCTTAAACTCTATCTTAAAGAATAATTTCAATTATAAAAAGAAAATCAAATTTTTGGATAAATGATTAAAATTTGAGATAATTGAATTGGAAAGTTTTATTTGTATAACACAATTGCATTCAAATATAACTTACCTTAATTTCAGAAGTTAACAATGTAATTGGGTAATATACAATATAAAAAGATTTCATAAATGAAATTTAAGCGGTATAATAAATGTTATACACTTAAATTTTAATTATAAAATGATTAACAGAGGTAAATATAATAAAGGGTAATTGAATAACTTATAACAAAATAATATTAAAAGAACTTAGAATAAAAGAAAGCAGTTATGATAAGTGTAAGTATGTTTAACATAAGTGATAAATATAGTGAGAGGAATAAATTTAGTTTTATTTAGGAATAAAGAAGAATTAAATTTATTAAGTACATTGTGAGTGTAATAAATGATTATTTTTCAAACCCATGGTTTTGAAATTTGTTAATTTAAGATGATTGGATAATAAGATAATGAAATTTGAGATAGTTAAGATTTATTTAACTTGTGTAAAGATTTATTCTCTATTTAAGTTGAAATTTTCCATGCTTTCAAATTTATTTCCTTATTTTGTTTTTCAAATTATCATTTTGTTGTCCTTATTATTCTTATCTTACTACAGACTGGTATGGGCATCTTTCTATAATCTTTCTGTTTAGAAATCTTTGTATAATCTTTGATAAATCTGCACCTTGTTAAACTTACCTATAACAATAGTTATCAGGTATAATTTCAATCTCCTTGTTATCTTGTCTCAATTTTATTTCACTTTATCTTTTTCTGTGCTTTCCCGTACCTCATTCCTTTTTGGGGACGAAAAGTTTTTGAGTGGGGGAGAGTGTAACAACCCTAGATTTTGCTTATATTTTTAAATTGACTTTATTTATTTTTTATGTTATTTTAAATTTTTTTTTTCAAACATCTCATTTTTTAATATAAATGATGATTATTAAGTGATTTATAGTTCAAACTAGTATAATTTGAATATTTTACTGTAAAGTGAATTTTTGGTCAAAATAGTCAAACTTTGACTTTTAATTTAAATTTTTAAAAGTTTGAAAATTTAAATTTTATCTTTTATTATGAAAGTACATAAAATTTTAAGAACACCACTTTTCGTTTCGTTGAAATCGGATGTAAATTGTGAAAGTTATACCCTTTACAACATTGTGCGTATATAGGGTTATTTAACAATGACTATTTTAAATTGTATAAATTACTTCTTCTTTGTTATATTTTATTTTAATATGTGATAATATGTTATATTATGTATATTTTGACTTTTAAGTATTTTTTGAAATGATAATATAATTTTTCTAAAGTTTATTTGAATTTATTTCAATTTATAAAGCCTAGTTTGGTATTTACTGCATTTTTCTTTATTTAAAATTCTATTTAATTAAAATTTAATTATTTATTTCACCTTGAAAATGCTTTAAATAAATTAATTTAATTCAACTTTCCACTTCATAATAATTTTATAATGAAATGTATAATTTTCCAAGACTAACAGTGATTTATGCACAATTTTAGAACACTGTTTGGTATTTTTAAGGCATTTTCTTCATTATTTTATAGTTTTTTCAAATTATACTATTTGTTACCTCATATTTCTAATTGATTTCGGTTTGTAAAGTATTTTCTCCTGAAATTTTGTTTATGTAAAGTTTTAAAAGGAAAAGAATATGGAAGATTGTAAATCACTTTGAAACGTAAGCCCTTTTATTTGCCCAAACCCTTCATTTCCTTAAACTCCTGAATTAATTGCCTTAGCCGTGTAAAACCCTAATGTAGCCGTCATCTCATTAGGTTTTCACGCGAAAAAAAAGATCATTTTCATTTGTTTCTCACGGCTTCAAAGATCTGGTAATGGCTTCCCTTTCTTTTTCTTACTTTTCTACTTGTTTTCCCTAAATTTTAATTTTTTTCATTTATTTAAAGACTTTGACTTTTGTTTTCTTAAAAATCTAATTTTGGAAATTTTCTTGAAATGATTTCTGATCATTTGTCCAAACAAAAATAAACAATGTCTGAAAATTGGATTTGGATAAAAAGTGTAACTTTTATAGAAATTCTAAATTTCATAATTCTAAAGGCAAAATTTTCATCTTGAACTGTATACAATTGTGTAACATTTATTTCACTTTTGTTTTGGTCAGATTTTTTGTATACTTTTTTTTTTAAAAAAAAAGGTTAGTAATAATTAGTGTGAAACGGGAAATAAACTTTACATTTCTTTTACATATGTTTACATCCGTTTCTTAACTTTATATTTAACAATCAATTGGATGAAGCTAAATCAAATGTTATTAATTATGGTATTGTAGCTATTAAATTTTGGTTTAAAGTGATGGTTTATTTTCCTAATAGAAACGTTAGTATTTTAAATTTATTTAATAAGAGAAACAAAATAATTTGTACGTTATTTAATAAGAGAAACAAAATGATTTGTATGTTATTTAATAAGAGAAACAAAATAATTTGTACGTTATTTAATAAGAGAAAGAAAATAATTTGTACGTTACTTTGGGCACATATTTAATTGTTGCTCTTGCCTTTTCGTTATCTATTTGATTTTTTCTTGCGTTAACATTGCAAAGTTTTCAGTCGTATATTCTCTTTTGAGAATCCAAAATCTTGCTCAAATCTAGCCTTAAATCATTTCCGTGTGTGAATTATTTCTTTCCCTCTTGCCTCCCATACGTTTCCACCTATTGGATAGAATTAAATTGCCTCTACCGTTCAAGCATTTTTCTCTTGCCTGCCCTCTACATAAATTAGTGAGCAAATGTTAATATATATTTCACGTTCAAAAGTTCCATACCATAAATTATTCATTTTGCTTCCATCAAAATTTGCGTAAGCATCTCCTGAAGGTATGAACCGGCGCATGCTTTTCCTTTCATTTTTTTTCTCTTTTTTTTTCTTTCTTCTTTTCACTCTTGTTTTATTTCATTTGTTCTCCTTTCCTTGTTTTGCTTTGGGTTGGTGATACAAAATCATATCTTGGCTATCTTTCAACTCAAATCAAAAGTCGTGAAATTGTGCTTGTCGTGCTTTTGGAATCGCTCTTGTGTTTGTTGTTTTGGTCTCTAGCTTTGAAAAAGGTGAGTCTTTCTCACTCTGACATATATACTTTTGAAAAGTGGATTGATGACAAGTGTTTAGTAATGTAAAATGTTTATGCAAGTTAATGATGATCATATGATATGCTATGCCGTGTTATTACCATGTTATTACCATGCTAAAACTGTTAATTTTCACCTGACATCTGATACATGACTGTATATTGTGATATTGACATTATTTATATTATTTCTGTATATGATCATACTGCAAGTTCCCTGTTAGGATAAAAATCATTATGGGCTGAAATGATAAGCCTGAGTTATTTTATTTATTTATCTATACTTGGGATTGCAGGTTTGAAATGATAGAACCCGGATTTTTACCTTTTAAAACTGCGGATTGAAATGATACATATCCGTATCACTTGACCTAGGTTAGAAAACTATATACAGACCCGCGGTTATTCTATAAAGTGCTTTGAATATTTTAAGTATTTTAAAATATAAAATTATGAAATTTGATTTAAATAGATTTTGAAAGGTTTTAAAATAAATAAATTATGATTTTTCTATGTGTTAAAAATGTAATTTATGAATGGATTAACTGGATTTTTGAAATATAACTTATGTTTGAAATTTCGAATTTTGACTAAAAATGATATTTAAGTTACATGAATAAAATGGACTTTAATTTTATTTGGAAAATGGTAAATATGATAAATTGATTTATATTTGAATTTAAGTGATTTATTAAAGAATTATTGATTTTCTATAAATTTAAGTGGTTGAATAAATGACTATTGAAAATGAAATTTTAAAATATAACTTGACTTGAAAATGTGAAATTTGAGTTTTAACTAAAGATGTTAAATTAATTAAATAAACTGGAAGTTTAGTTAAATTTGTGAAATGGTAATATAAATCTGAAACGTATAGGTTTTAATTTATGAAAGAAACGTATAGGTTTTAATTTATGAAAGAAACGTATAGGTTTAATTTATGAAAGAAATGTATAGGTTTAATTTATGAAAGAAACGTATAGGTTTTAATTTATGAAAGAAACGTATAGGTTTTAATTTATGAAAGAAACGTATAGGTTTTAATTTATGGAAGAAACGTATAGGTTTTAATTAATGAAAGAAACGTATAGGTTTTAATTTATGAAAGCAACATATATGTTTTATTTAATGAAAGAACGTATGGTGTTCTAATTAATGATAGGAACATGTAAATTCCTAATTAATGAAAGAAATGTATAAGTTTTAATTAATGAAAGAAACGTATAAGTTTTTAATTAATGAAAGAAACGTGTAAAGTCCTAATTAATGAGAGAACATGAAAGTTTTAATTAATGCAAGAACATGTAAAGTTTTAATTAAGAAAGAAACATGTAAAGTTTTAAGTAGTGTGGTATTGATTTAATTAATAAATGTTCATTATTGTAATAGGAATAAAAAATTTAAAACGTACATTTGACACGTAGATTTTAATCAATGTAATGGTGTATTTTAAATTGATTAAAATGATAGATGTTACTTACTGTAATAATAAAATGTAAGTTGATAACGTACATTTGATAAGCAAGTTTTAATTTATGTGAATGGCATACTTTAAATGATTAAAATAATAAAGTTTCTTTATTGTAATAATAATGTAAGTTAATAAGGTGCATTTAACTTAACATAAGAATTTCGGTTTAAATTGTATATTACAGTAAGAAAGTTTATCTAACTATAAGGCTATGATAAATTGACATGTTAAAATTTTAAGCTTATCAATACTTTGATTATATACAATGTAAAGTGGAAAGTAGTACATTCCAAAAATGCTATGATTCCTTAAGGTAACATTTCCAAAATGCTATGATAATTTAAAGGAATATTTCAAGTTTAATAAATTTAAAGAAATATTCAATGATTTGAAATTTTGGATTTTGTTTGAATGATATAATATTGAATTATTTTTGAAAAGGAAATGATACAATTGTGATATTGTTTTGAAATGAGTATGATATTTTGGTCTTGAAAGTATAAATTATTTGAAATAAATATCCATGGGTTATAATAACTATTGGTTGTTAAAGAGACCGGGATCGAATATTGTCTTATAGCCGGACAATACCGAAAACCACTTTAACAACTGTGTACGCGGTGGAGATTCCAGAATGAAGTAGGATGGTGGCGACGTTCTTGAGGTATGTTACGTGGACCCAACTCCCGTAAGTTGGCATATATGACTAAAAAAGGAGCTATACCGGGCTACACAAAGGGTCGCACCCTTTCATCGAGCTTGCTCCATCGGAAACTATTCTATTACTATTGTGATTCGATTTGGTGGCGCCACTTTGATTCGGGGGTATTGTTCGAGGTGGGCGGAAGCTGCTGGCTTGCCGTCACCACCGGTCCGGGAGTGCAAACGGTGTATCCACCCTGGCATTGCCTCGCGTGCCGTGTCACATCCTTATATCGAGCCCACTACGATTTTGGTTTTAAAGATCCGACGGCGTTAAGGTTCACCATCCCCTTAACGCTATTTTCTATATGATTATACTTTACTGATTAGACACTACCGTATATAGCGTATATTACTACATAGTAAATAGTTTAACGGATCCTTAGAGGATGGGCGGTCCCAAGCATCCTTTAAGTTACTGATGCATTTTGTTACTGTTCACTTGAGTTGATTTACAGTTTATAAGTATTTATGTCCTGACTCGAGGGTTTTGTGTTTTGCTTTACGCTCGGGTCAGATTGATTGAGTTAGCATTCAAGATTCACCTTCGGTGTTGGAGCTTTCCTTGAAGATCCAGCCTTCTATTTTGTTTCAGTATCCAGTGTTTCAGTGATGTATCTTGTTACTCTTCTGTTGTATCTCATTTAACTCTGATGTATCCTATATTTTTTTTTAGTAGCTTCATGAACTACTATCTCTTTTACTTCCGCTGCATTATTATTACTCTGTGTCTGTGATCTGTGATTTTTATTTACTGTATATCCTGAGACTTGCCAAATTTTTAAATACAACGCGGTATTTTGAGCAATTCAATTCCGGCATGAGTGTCTACCTATACACTTACAATGGGTGCGAATGGTTGAAAATACCGGGTCGTTACAGTTGGTATCAGAGCTTTGGTAGCTCTAGGCAAAACTCAGCATATAGAGTGAATGTATTTACAGAATCACTTTCATTCGAGTTTGAATCTCTTCCCTTTTGACTCGATTCCTTTGAATTTTGGAACGTTCCCTGCGGTTCCAAAGTCCATTCTTATTCCCCGCTATTCATCTTCATTTGATTCTGGAGTATTCCACAACTCCACTTCGAATGATCTTTATAGTGAATTGGCGGTCCCGCCAATCTCAAAAAATTTCTTGTAAGAGGGGTGAAACTCCATTACAACAGCATCGATTCACCAAAGATTTTATATCCTCGGTTTAGATGCAAGTATCTCCTATTATCCCAAACTCTAACTCTTGAGATCAAACGTAGATTTACCCCAGAAAATCCACTTCGATCTTATACTTTAAGTCACGGTTGACCCGATTAAGGTTGCCCGTGATTTATTTTAGCTTATTCATCTCCCTACTCTATATTTAATCATCTTGTCTTTTGTTTCCAACCTATTTTCAAACATTTTGAATTGTACTTGTAAATATATGTTTTGTTTATATATTGTGCTGTTTGAGTTGTTGATGTTGATTTGGGTTTCCGATCGATTTGTCTGATCAACGCTATCGATAGGATTTCTAAAACACTTTGACAGAACAAACTGACACGATATTATTTTAAATTTTGTTTTGGTTAATGAAATAAAATTTTGATATATATATTTATGGAACTTAATAAAATGATTCAAATTGATAATTTGAAATGATAATACTTGATTTATCATTTATTGTTCTATAAATTAGTTTATAAATAATTGTTTGTAAATTTATATGGGAACTTAAATGAATTTAAAAAAAGAAATTTGAGAATTTAATTTCCGATGGTTTCAAACCTTTTGTTTAAATGTTTAAAGGGATATAATATTTAAAATATTTTCAAATAGAAATTTGTTTCCAAAGAATTTTAAGTTTAAAATTAGTGCTCTTCTCTTTGTCGCTGGAAAATAACTTCGGTGATGACTGCAGCATCAACGACGTTCATTTTCGAGTTTTGAAGTGAAGAGACTGTTCTGTAGTCTTGCAACAGCTTTGTTTTGGGAATTAAATTGATTTGAAATTCTAAATTATGACTCGATTTATAATAAATATAGACATATGACTTAAATTTTATTTGATAAACTATGTACATACATTTATTTATCTCTAAATGGTTTGAATGGAATCGAAAATTTAATTCTTAAACTCTATCTTAAAGAATAATTTCAATTATAAAAAGAAAATCAAAATTTTGGATAAATGATTAAAATTTGAGATAATTGAATTGGAAAGTTTTATTTGTATAACACAATTGCATTCAAATATAACTTACCTTAATTTCAGAAGTTAACAATGTAATTGGGTAATATACAATATAAAAAGATTTCATAAATGAAATTTAAGCGGTATAATAAATGTTATACACTTAAATTTTAATTATAAAATGATTAACAGAGGTAAATATAATAAAGGGTAATTGAATAACTTATAACAAAATAATATTAAAAGAACTTAGAATAAAAGAAAGCAGTTATGATAAGTGTAAGTATGTTTAACATAAGTGATAAATATAGTGAGAGGAATAAATTTAGTTTTATTTAGGAATAAAGAAGAATTAAATTTATTAAGTACATTGTGAGTGTAATAAATGATTATTTTTCAAACCCATGGTTTTGAAATTTGTTAATTTAAGATGATTGGATAATAAGATAATGAAATTTGAGATAGTTAAGATTTATTTAACTTGTGTAAAGATTTATTCTCTATTTAAGTTGAAATTTTCCATGCTTTCAAATTTATTTCCTTATTTTGTTTTTCAAATTATCATTTTGTTGTCCTTATTATTCTTATCTTACTACAGACTGGTATGGGCATCTTTCTATAATCTTTCTGTTTAGAAATCTTTGTATAATCTTTGATAAATCTGCACCTTGTTAAACTTACCTATAACAATAGTTATCAGGTATAATTTCAATCTCCTTGTTATCTTGTCTCAATTTTATTTCACTTTATCTTTTTCTGTGCTTTCCCGTACCTCATTCCTTTTTGGGGACGAAAAGTTTTTGAGTGGGGGAGAGTGTAACAACCCTAGATTTTGCTTATATTTTTAAATTGACTTTATTTATTTTTTATGTTATTTTAAATTTTTTTTTTCAAACATCTCATTTTTTAATATAAATGATGATTATTAAGTGATTTATAGTTCAAACTAGTATAATTTGAATATTTTACTGTAAAGTGAATTTTTGGTCAAAATAGTCAAACTTTGACTTTTAATTTAAATTTTTAAAAGTTTGAAAATTTAAATTTTATCTTTTATTATGAAAGTACATAAAATTTTAAGAACACCACTTTTCGTTTCGTTGAAATCGGATGTAAATTGTGAAAGTTATACCCTTTACAACATTGTGCGTATATAGGGTTATTTAACAATGACTATTTTAAATTGTATAAATTACTTCTTCTTTGTTATATTTTATTTTAATATGTGATAATATGTTATATTATGTATATTTTGACTTTTAAGTATTTTTTGAAATGATAATATAATTTTTCTAAAGTTTATTTGAATTTATTTCAATTTATAAAGCCTAGTTTGGTATTTACTGCATTTTTCTTTATTTAAAATTCTATTTAATTAAAATTTAATTATTTATTTCACCTTGAAAATGCTTTAAATAAATTAATTTAATTCAACTTTCCACTTCATAATAATTTTATAATGAAATGTATAATTTTCCAAGACTAACAGTGATTTATGCACAATTTTAGAACACTGTTTGGTATTTTTAAGGCATTTTCTTCATTATTTTATAGTTTTTTCAAATTATACTATTTGTTACCTCATATTTCTAATTGATTTCGGTTTGTAAAGTATTTTCTCCTGAAATTTTGTTTATGTAAAGTTTTAAAAGGAAAAGAATATGGAAGATTGTAAATCACTTTGAAACGTAAGCCCTTTTATTTGCCCAAACCCTTCATTTCCTTAAACTCCTGAATTAATTGCCTTAGCCGTGTAAAACCCTAATGTAGCCGTCATCTCATTAGGTTTTCACGTGAAAAAAAAGATCATTTTCATTTGTTTCTCACGGCTTCAAAGATCTGGTAATGGCTTCCCTTTCTTTTTCTTACTTTTCTACTTGTTTTCCCTAAATTTTAATTTTTTTCATTTATTTAAAGACTTTGACTTTTGTTTTCTTAAAAATCTAATTTTGGAAATTTTCTTGAAATGATTTCTGATCATTTGTCCAAACAAAAATAAACAATGTCTGAAAATTGGATTTGGATAAAAAGTGTAACTTTTATAGAAATTCTAAATTTTATAATTCTAAAGGCAAAATTTTCATCTTGAACTGTATACAATTGTGTAACATTTATTTCACTTTTGTTTTGGTCAGATTTTTTGTATACTTTTTTTTTTTAAAAAAAAAGGTTAGTAATAATTAGTGTGAAACGGGAAATAAACTTTACATTTCTTTTACATATGTTTACATCCGTTTCTTAACTTTATATTTAACAATCAATTGGATGAAGCTAAATCAAATGTTATTAATTATGGTATTGTAGCTATTAAATTTTGGTTTAAAGTGATGGTTTATTTTCCTAATAGAAACGTTAGTATTTTAAATTTATTTAATAAGAGAAACAAAATAATTTGTACGTTATTTAATAAGAGAAACAAAATGATTTGTACGTTATTTAATAAGAGAAACAAAATAATTTGTACGTTATTTAATAAGAGAAACAAAATAATTTGTACGTTACTTTGGGCACATATTTAATTGTTGCTCTTGCCTTTTCGTTATCTATTTGATTTTTTCTTGCGTTAACATTGCAAAGTTTTCAGTCGTATATTCTCTTTTGAGAATCCAAAATCTTGCTCAAATCTAGCCTTAAATCATTTCCGTGTGTGAATTATTTCTTTCCCTCTTGCCTCCCATACGTTTCCACCTATTGGATAGAATTAAATTGCCTCTACCGTTCAAGCATTTTTCTCTTGCCTGCCCTCTACATAAATTAGTGAGCAAATGTTAATATATATTTCACGTTCAAAAGTTCCATACCATAAATTATTCATTTTGCTTCCATCAAAATTTGCGTAAGCATCTCCTGAAGGTATGAACCGGCGCATGCTTTTCCTTTCATTTTTTTTCTCTTTTTTTTTCTTTCTTCTTTTCACTCTTGTTTTATTTCATTTGTTCTCCTTTCCTTGTTTTGCTTTGGGTTGGTGATACAAAATCATATCTTGGCTATCTTTCAACTCAAATCAAAAGTCGTGAAATTGTGCTTGTCGTGCTTTTGGAATCGCTCTTGTGTTTGTTGTTTTGGTCTCTAGCTTTGAAAAAGGTGAGTCTTTCTCACTCTGACATATATACTTTTGAAAAGTGGATTGATGACAAGTGTTTAGTAATTTAAAATGTTTATGCAAGTTAATGATGATCATATGATATGCTATGCCGTGTTATTACCATGTTATTACCATGCTAAAACTGTTAATTTTCACCTGACATCTGATACATGACTGTATATTGTGATATTGACATTATTTATATTATTTCTGTATATGATCATACTGCAAGTTCCCTGTTAGGATAAAAATCATTATGGGCTGAAATGATAAGCCTGAGTTATTTTATTTATTTATCTATACTTGGGATTGCAGGTTTGAAATGATAGAACCCGGATTTTTACCTTTTAAAACTGCGGATTGAAATGATACATATCCGTATCACTTGACCTAGGTTAGAAAACTATATACAGACCCGCGGTTATTCTATAAAGTGCTTTGAATATTTTAAGTATTTTAAAATATAAAATTATGAAATTTGATTTAAATAGATTTTGAAAGGTTTTAAAATAAATAAATTATGATTTTTCTATGTGTTAAAAATGTAATTTATGAATGGATTAACTGGATTTTTGAAATATAACTTATGTTTGAAATTTCGAATTTTGACTAAAAATGATATTTAAGTTACATGAATAAAATGGACTTTAATTTTATTTGGAAAATGGTAAATATGATAAATTGATTTATATTTGAATTTAAGTGATTTATTAAAGAATTATTGATTTTCTATAAATTTAAGTGGTTGAATAAATGACTATTGAAAATGAAATTTTAAAATATAACTTGACTTGAAAATGTGAAATTTGAGTTTTAACTAAAGATGTTAAATTAATTAAATAAACTGGAAGTTTAGTTAAATTTGTGAAATGGTAATATAAATCTGAAACGTATAGGTTTTAATTTATGAAAGAAACGTATAGGTTTTAATTTATGAAAGAAACGTATAGGTTTAATTTATGAAAGAAACGTATAGGTTTAATTTATGAAAGAAACGTATAGGTTTTAATTTATGAAAGAAACGTATAGGTTTTAATTTATGAAAGAAACGTATAGGTTTTAATTTATGGAAGAAACGTATAGGTTTTAATTAATGAAAGAAACGTATAGGTTTTAATTTATGAAAGAAACATATAGGTTTTATTTAATGAAAGAACGTATGGTGTTCTAATTAATGATAGGAACATGTAAATTCCTAATTAATGAAAGAAATGTATAAGTTTTAATTAATGAAAGAAACGTATAAGTTTTTAATTAATGAAAGAAACGTGTAAAGTCCTAATTAATGAGAGAACATGAAAGTTTTAATTAATGCAAGAACATGTAAAGTTTTAATTAAGAAAGAAACATGTAAAGTTTTAAGTAGTGTGGTATTGATTTAATTAATAAATGTTCATTATTGTAATAGGAATAAAAAATTTAAAACGTACATTTGACACGTAGATTTTAATCAATGTAATGGTGTATTTTAAATTGATTAAAATGATAGATGTTACTTACTGTAATAATAAAATGTAAGTTGATAACGTACATTTGATAAGCAAGTTTTAATTTATGTGAATGGCATACTTTAAATGATTAAAATAATAAAGTTTCTTTATTGTAATAATAATGTAAGTTAATAAGGTGCATTTAACTTAACATAAGAATTTCGGTTTAAATTGTATATTACAGTAAGAAAGTTTATCTAACTATAAGGCTATGATAAATTGACATGTTAAAATTTTAAGCTTATCAATACTTTGATTATATACAATGTAAAGTGGAAAGTAGTACATTCCAAAAATGCTATGATTCCTTAAGGTAACATTTCCAAAATGCTATGATAATTTAAAGGAATATTTCAAGTTTAATAAATTTAAAGAAATATTCAATGATTTGAAATTTTGGATTTTGTTTGAATGATATAATATTGAATTATTTTTGAAAAGGAAATGATACAATTGTGATATTGTTTTGAAATGAGTATGATATTTTGGTCTTGAAAGTATAAATTATTTGAAATAAATATCCATGGGTTATAATAACTATTGGTTGTTAAAGAGACCGGGATCGAATATTGTCTTATAGCCGGACAATACCGAAAACCACTTTAACAACTGTGTACGCGGTGGAGATTCCAGAATGAAGTAGGATGGTGGCGACGTTCTTGAGGTATGTTACGTGGACCCAACTCCCGTGAGTTGGCATATATGACTAAAAAAGGAGCTATACCGGGCTACACAAAGGGTCGCACCCTTTCATCGAGCTTGCTCCATCGGAAACTATTCTATTACTATTGTGATTCGATTTGGTGGCGCCACTTTGATTCGGGGGTATTGTTCGAGGTGGGCGGAAGCTGCTGGCTTGCCGTCACCACCGGTCCGGGAGTGCAAACGGTGTATCCACCCTGGCATTGCCTCGCGTGCCGTGTCACATCCTTATATCGAGCCCACTACGATTTTGGTTTTAAAGATCCGACGGCGTTAAGGTTCACCATCCCCTTAACGCTATTTTCTATATGATTATACTTTACTGATTAGACACTACCGTATATAGCGTATATTACTACATAGTAAATAGTTTAACGGATCCTTAGAGGATGGGCGGTCCCAAGCATCCTTTAAGTTACTGATGCATTTTGTTACTGTTCACTTGAGTTGATTTACAGTTTATAAGTATTTATGTCCTGACTCGAGGGTTTTGTGTTTTGCTTTACGCTCGGGTCAGATTGATTGAGTTAGCATTCAAGATTCACCTTCGGAGTTGGAGCTTTCCTTGAAGATCCAGCCTTCTATTTTGTTTCAGTATCCAGTGTTTCAGTGATGTATCTTGTTACTCTTCTGTTGTATCTCATTTAACTCTGATGTATCCTATATTTTTTTTTAGTAGCTTCATGAACTACTATCTCTTTTACTTCCGCTGCATTATTATTACTCTGTGTCTGTGATCTGTGATTTTTATTTACTGTATATCCTGAGACTTGCCAAATTTTTAAATACAACGCGGTATTTTGAGCAATTCAATTCCGGCATGAGTGTCTACCTATACACTTACAATGGGTGCGAATGGTTGAAAATACCGGGTCGTTACAGTTGGTATCAGAGCTTTGGTAGCTCTAGGCAAAACTCAGCATATAGAGTGAATGTATTTACAGAATCACTTTCATTCGAGTTTGAATCTCTTCCCTTTTGACTCGATTCCTTTGAATTTTGGAACGTTCCCTGCGGTTCCAAAGTCCATTCTTATTCCCCGCTATTCATCTTCATTTGATTCTGGAGTATTCCACAACTCCACTTCGAATGATCTTTATAGTGAATTGGCGGTCCCGCCAATCTCAAAAAATTTCTTGTAAGAGGGGTGAAACTCCATTACAACAGCATCGATTCACCAAAGATTTTATATCCTCGGTTTAGATGCTAGTATCTCCTATTATCCCAAACTCTAACTCTTGAGATCAAACGTAGATTTACCCCAGAAAATCCACTTCGATCTTATACTTTAAGTCACGGTTGACCCGATTAAGGTTGCCCGTGATTTATTTTAGCTTATTCATCTCCCTACTCTATATTTAATCATCTTGTCTTTTGTTTCCAACCTATTTTCAAACATTTTGAATTGTACTTGTAAATATATGTTTTGTTTATATATTGTGCTGTTTGAGTTGTTGATGTTGATTTGGGTTTCCGATCGATTTGTCTGATCAACGCTATCGATAGGATTTCTAAAACACTTTGACAGAACAAACTGACACGATATTATTTTAAATTTTGTTTTGGTTAATGAAATAAAATTTTGATATATATATTTATGGAACTTAATAAAATGATTCAAATTGATAATTTGAAATGATAATACTTGATTTATCATTTATTGTTCTATAAATTAGTTTATAAATAATTGTTTGTAAATTTATATGGGAACTTAAATGAATTTAGAAAAAGAAATTTGAGAATTTAATTTCCGATGGTTTCAAACCTTTTGTTTAAATGTTTAAAGGGATATAATATTTAAAATATTTTCAAATAGAAATTTGTTTCCAAAGAATTTTAAGTTTAAAATTAGTGCTCTTCTCTTTGTCGCTGGAAAATAACTTCGGTGATGACTGCAGCATCAACGACGTTCATTTTCGAGTTTTGAAGTGAAGAGACTGTTCTGTAGTCTTGCAACAGCTTTGTTTTGGGAATTAAATTGATTTGAAATTCTAAATTATGACTCGATTTATAATAAATATAGACATATGACTTAAATTTTATTTGATAAACTATGTACATACATTTATTTATCTCTAAATGGTTTGAATGGAATCGAAAATTTAATTCTTAAACTCTATCTTAAAGAATAATTTCAATTATAAAAAGAAAATCAAAATTTTGGATAAATGATTAAAATTTCAGATAATTGAATTGGAAAGTTTTATTTGTATAACACAATTGCATTCAAATATAACTTACCTTAATTTCAGAAGTTAACAATGTAATTGGGTAATATACAATATAAAAAGATTTCATAAATGAAATTTAAGCGGTATAATAAATGTTATACACTTAAATTTTAATTATAAAATGATTAACAGAGGTAAATATAATAAAGGGTAATTGAATAACTTATAACAAAATAATATTAAAAGAACTTAGAATAAAAGAAAGCAGTTATGATAAGTGTAAGTATGTTTAACATAAGTGATAAATATAGTGAGAGGAATAAATTTAGTTTTATTTAGGAATAAAGAAGAATTAAATTTATTAAGTACATTGTGAGTGTAATAAATGATTATTTTTCAAACCCATGGTTTTGAAATTTGTTAATTTAAGATGATTGGATAATAAGATAATGAAATTTGAGATAGTTAAGATTTATTTAACTTGTGTAAAGATTTATTCTCTATTTAAGTTGAAATTTTCCATGCTTTCAAATTTATTTCCTTATTTTGTTTTTCAAATTATCATTTTGTTGTCCTTATTATTCTTATCTTACTACAGACTGGTATGGGCATCTTTCTATAATCTTTCTGTTTAGAAATCTTTGTATAATCTTTGATAAATCTGCACCTTGTTAAACTTACCTATAACAATAGTTATCAGGTATAATTTCAATCTCCTTGTTATCTTGTCTCAATTTTATTTCACTTTATCTTTTTCTGTGCTTTCCCGTACCTCATTCCTTTTCCGGGACGAAAAGTTTTTGAGTGGGGGAGAGTGTAACAACCCTAGATTTTGCTTATATTTTTAAATTGACTTTATTTATTTTTTATGTTATTTTAAATTTTTTTTTTCAAACATCTCATTTTTTAATATAAATGATGATTATTAAGTGATTTATAGTTCAAACTAGTATAATTTGAATATTTTACTGTAAAGTGAATTTTTGGTCAAAATAGTCAAACTTTGACTTTTAATTTAAATTTTTAAAAGTTTGAAAATTTAAATTTTATCTTTTATTATGAAAGTACATAAAATTTTAAGAACACCACTTTTCGTTTCGTTGAAATCGGATGTAAATTGTGAAAGTTATACCCTTTACAATATTGTGCATATATAGGGTTATTTAACAATGACTATTTTAAATTGTATAAATTACTTCTTCTTTGTTATATTTTATTTTAATATGTGATAATATGTTATATTATGTATATTTTGACTTTTAAGTATTTTTTGAAATGATAATATAATTTTTCTAAAGTTTATTTGAATTTATTTCAATTTATAAAGCCTAGTTTGGTATTTACTACATTTTTCTTTATTTAAAATTCTATTTAATTAAAATTTAATTATTTATTTCACCTTGAAAATGCTTTAAATAAATTAATTTAATTCAACTTTCCACTTCATAATAATTTTATAATGAAATGTATAATTTTCCAAGACTAACAGTGATTTATGCACAATTTTAGAACACTGTTTGGTATTTTTAAGGCATTTTCTTCATTATTTTATAGTTTTTTCAAATTATACTATTTGTTACCTCATATTTCTAATTGATTTCGGTTTGTAAAGTATTTTCTCCTGAAATTTTGTTTATGTAAAGTTTTAAAAGGAAAAGAATATGGAAGATTGTAAATCACTTTGAAACGTAAGCCCTTTTATTTGCCCAAACCCTTCATTTCCTTAAACTCCTGAATTAATTGCCTTAGCCGTGTAAAACCCTAATGTAGCCGTCATCTCATTAGGTTTTCACGTGAAAAAAAAGATCATTTTCATTTATTTCTCACGGCTTCAAAGATCTGGTAATGGCTTCCCTTTCTTTTTCTTACTTTTCTACTTGTTTTCCCTAAATTTTAATTTTTTTCATTTATTTAAAGACTTTGCCTTTTGTTTTCTTAAAAATCTAATTTTGGAAATTTTCTTGAAATGATTTCTGATCATTTGTCCAAACAAAAATAAACAATGTCTGAAAATTGGATTTGGATAAAAAGTGCAACTTTTATAGAAATTCTAAATTTTATAATTCTAAAGGCAAAATTTTCATCTTGAACGGTATACAATTGTGTAACATTTATTTCACTTTTGTTTTGGTCAGATTTTTTGTATACTTTTTTTTTTAAAAAAAAGGTTAGTAATAATTAGTGTGAAACGGCAAAATAAACTTTACATTTCTTTTACATATGTTTACATCCGTTTCTTAACTTTATATTTAACAATTAATTGGATGAAGCTAAATCGAATGTTATTAATTATGGTATTGTAGCTATTAAATTTTGGTTTAAAGTGATGGTTTATTTTCCTAATAGAAACGTTAGTATTTTAAATTTATTTAATAAGAGAAACAAAATAATTTGTACTTTATTTAATAAGAGAAACAAAATGATTTGTACGTTATTTAATAAGAGAAACAAAATAATTTGTACGTTATTTAATAAGAGAAACAAAATAATTTGTACGTTACTTTGGGCATATATTTAATTGTTGCTCTTGCCTTTTCGTTATCTATTTGATTTTTTCTTGCGTTAACATTGCAAAGTTTTCAGTTGTATATTCTCTTTTGAGAATCCAAAATCTTGCTCAAGTCTTGCCTTAAATCATTTCCGTGTGCGAATTATTACTTTCCCTCTTGCCTCCCATACGTTTCCACCTATTGGATAGAATTAAATTGCCTCTACCGTTCAAGCATTTTTCTCTTGCCTGCCCTCTACATAAATTAGTGAGCAAATGTTAATATATATTTCACGTTCAAAAGTTCCATACCATAAATTATTCATTTTGCTTCCATCAAAATTTGCGTAAGCATCTCCTGAAGGTATGAACCGGCGCATGCTTTTCCTTTCATTTTTTTCTCTTTTTTTTTTCTTTCTTCTTTTCACTCTTGTTTTATTTCATTTGTTCTCCTTTCATTGTTTTGCTTTGGGTTGGTGATACAAAATCATATCTTGGCTATCTTTCAACTCAAATCAAAAGTCGTGAAATTGTGCTTGTCGTGCTTTTGGAATCGCTCTTGTGTTTGTTGTTTTGGTCTCTAGCTTTGAAAAAGGTGAGTCTTTCTCACTCTGACATATATACTTTTGAAAAGTGGATTGATGACAAGTGTTTAGTAATGTAAAATGTTTATGCAAGTTAATGATGATCATATGATATGCTATGCCGTGTTATTACCATGTTATTACCATGTTAAAACTGTTAATTTTCACCTGACATCTGATACATGACTGTATATTGTGATATTGACATTATTTATATTATTTCTGTATATGATCATACTGCAAGTTCCCTGTTAGGATAAAAATCATTATGGGCTGAAATGATAAGCCTGAGTTATTTTATTTATTTATCTATACTTGGGATTGCAGGTTTGAAATGATAGAACCCGGATTTTTACCTTTTAAAACTGCGGATTGAAATGATACATATCCGTATCACTTGACCTAGGTTAGAAAACCATATACAGACCCGTGGTTATTCTATAAAGTGCTTTGAATATTTTAAGTATTTTAAAATATAAAATTATGAAATTTGATTTAAATAGATTTTGAAAGGTTTTAAAATAAATAAATTATGATTTTTCTATGTGTTAAAAATGTAATTTATGAATGGATTAACTGGATTTTTGAAATATAACTTATGTTTGAAATTTCGAATTTTGACTAAAAATGATATTTAAGTTACATGAATAAAATGGACTTTAATTTTATTTGGAAAATGGTAAATATGATAAATTGATTTATATTTGAATTTAAGTGATTTATTTAAGAATTATTGATTTTCTATAAATTTAAGTGGTTGAATAAATGACTGTTGAAAATGAAATTTTAAAATATAACTTGACTTGAAAATGTGAAATTTGAGTTTTAACTAAAGATGTTAAATTGATTAAATAAACTGGAGGTTTAGTTAAATTTGTGAAATGGTAATATAAATCTGAAACGTATAGGTTTTAATTTATGAAAGAAACGTATAGGTTTTAATTTATGAAAGAAACGTATAGGTTTAATTTATGAAAGAAACGTATAGGTTTTAATTTATGAAAGAAACGTATAGGTTTTAATTTATGAAAGAAACGTATAGGTTTAATTTATGAAAGAAACGTATAGGTTTTTATTTATGGAAGAAACATATAGGTTTTAATTTATGAAAGAAACGTATAGGTTTTAATTTATTAAAGAAACATATAGGTTTTATTTAATGAAAGAACGTATGGTGTTCTAATTAATTATAGGAACATGTAAATTCCTAATTAATGAAAGAAAGGTAGAAGTTTTAATTAATGAAAGAAACGTATAAGTTTTTAATTAATGAAAGAAACGTGTAAAGTCCTAATTAATGAGAGAACATGAAAATTTTAATTAATGCAAGAACATGTAAAGTTTTAATTAAGAAAGAAACATGTAAAGTTTTACGTAGTGTGGTATTGATTTAATTAATAAATGTTCATTATTGTAATAGGAATAAAAAATTTAAAACGTACATTTGACACGTAGATTTTAATCAATGTAATGGTGTAATGGTGTATTTTAAATTGATTAAAATGATAAATGTTACTTACTGTAATAATAAAATGTAAGTTGATAACGTACATTTGATAAGCAAGTTTTAATTTATGTGAATGGCAAACTTTAAATGATTAAAATAATAAAGTTTCTTTATTGTAATAATAATGTAAGTTAATAAGGTGCTTTTAACTTAACATAAGAATTTCGGTTTAAATTGTATATTACAGTAAGAAAGTTTATCTAACTATAAGGCTATGATAAATTGACATGTTAAAATTTTAAGCTTATCAATACTTTGATTATATACAATGTAAAGTGGAAAGTAGTACATTCCAAAAATGCTATGATTCCTTAAGGTAACATTTCCAAAATGCTACGATAATTTAAAGGAATATTTCAAGTTTAATAAATTTAAAGAAATATTCAATGATTTAAAAATTTGGATTTTGTTTGAATGATATAATATTGAATTATTTTTGAAATGGAAATGATACAATTGTGATATTGTTTTGAAATGAGTATGATATTTTGGTCTTGAATGTATAAATTATTTGAAATAAATATCCATGGGTTATAATAACGATTGGTTGTTAAAGAGACCGGGATCGAATATTGTCTTATAGCCGGACAATACCGAAAACCACTTTAACAATTGTGTACGCGGTGGAGATTCCAGAATGAAGTAGGATGGTGGCGACGTTCTCGAGGTATGTTACGTGGACCCAACTCCCGTGAGTTGGCATATATGACTAAAACAGGAGCTATACCGGGCTACACAAAGGGTCGCACCCTTTCATCGAGCATGCTCCATCGGAAACTATTCTATTACTGTTGTGATTCGATTCAGTGGCGCCACTTTGATTCGAGGGTATTGTTCGAGGTGGGCGGAACCTGCTGGCTTGCCGTCACCACCGGTCCGGGAGTGCAAACGGTGTATCCATCCTGGCATTGCCTCGCGTGTCGTGTCATATCCTTATATCGAGCCCACTACGATTTTGGTTTTAAAGATCCGACCGCGTTAAGGTTCACCATCCCCTTAACGCTATTTTCTATATGATTATACTTTACTGATTAGACACTACCGTATATAGCGTATATTACTACATAGTAAATAGTTTAACGGATCCTTAGAGGATGAGCGGTCCCAAGCATCCTTTAAGTTACTGATGCATTTTGTTACTGTTCACTTGAGTTGATTTACAGTTTATAAGTATTTATGTCTTGACTCGAGGGTTTTGTGTTTTGTTTTACGCTCGGGTCAGATTGATTGAGTTAGCATTCAAGATTCACCTTCGGAGTTGGAGCTTTCCTTGAAGATCCAGCCTTCTATTTTGTTTCAGTATCCAGTGTTTCAGTGATGTATCTTGTTACTCTTCTGTTGTATCTCATTTAACTCTGATGTATCTTATATTTTTTTTAGTAGCTTCATGAACTACTATCTCTTTTACTTCCACTGCATTATTATTACTCTGTGTCTGTGATCTGTGATTTTTATTTACTGTATATCCTGAGACTTGCCAAATTTTTAATTACAACGCGGTATTTTGAGCAATTCAATTCCGGCATGACTGTCTACCTATACACTTACTATGGATGCGAATGGTTGAAAATACCGGGTCGTTACATTTCTTCACTTCCAGATTTATGCGAACGTCTTCGAGCAAAACCCGACACAAGCTCCTTCTTCCCCAAGCTTTTCTTCTCTAAAACCCTTACCTTATCAATTCCTACTCCTACCCGCTCCTACCAGATGCACAACCCTACGTGTGCACGTGTACACGCCATTGGAGGCGCATCACCTTTCTTCGGTACCTCCACCGTTTCACCGTCGACCTTCTCGACCGCCACGGCTACCCCAAAAACCCCGAAG
Organism: Allium cepa; assembly: GCA_030765085.1. Taxonomy (NCBI): domain Eukaryota; kingdom Viridiplantae; phylum Streptophyta; class Magnoliopsida; order Asparagales; family Amaryllidaceae; genus Allium; species Allium cepa. The sequence goes on along the minus strand of CM060938.1, from coordinate 734,933,814 downwards.
CCCTCAAAATAAAAAACGAGCCAATTCGAAACCAGTCAGGACAAACCTGATGACCAAAATCTCCATGCGACGCCAAACTCCAACCACCGGAGACCACATCCCTATGCCCAGACCTTCGCCGTGACCTTCTCCTTCAAGTCCCCCTGGTCCGCGACCTTAAAACTTCACCGCGACGCCGTAGATCAACGTGAAATCGAACATGCCTAAACCCTAAAATCTATTCAACTAACCAATCCATCAAATAGCAAAGTCAACCACCATTTTTCCCGTGCTACCCACCTCTGCAGCCACCTTCTGGCCGAAAATCGACCCCCACCATCACAAGGTTCGCCAGAATTCGGCGAAAACAAGTTTCCCAATCATCCCCCGATTCCTCTTTATATTATAACTTAAAAATTACAAAACTTCACTAAAAATCATAATTTACATGACGATTCTGATAGTATAAGCACAACATGAAAGTAATCAAATTTATTTTCTGATGTGATTCATCCACTTCTGTGGATTCTTCTTTTCAGATGAATAAATTGGTAATTTCTCTTAAATTAAATTTTAAAAATAGGTATACTCACATATAATCATATTTCTTTCAAACATCACCCCCTATATTTATTTGGATTGAGAGCGTCTGAATTTTGAAAAGTTTTTGAACCTTTCAGAAGCAAGAACAGAGGCAAAGCAACATATATACATGCATCCACATATCTACGTACAGGCATGAATACATATTCAAAAACTGATGCTTTTCACTTAATCTTTTATCATAATATTTATACAAGGAAGGCTAAACCTTTTTAAAGAAGGCTTACTCACCTTTGCAATGTTGAACGGAGAAGGCTTTAGAAAGTTTGAAAACTATAACAGTAAGCTTGTACTTTGAATTGTAACTTGATTTGTTGATTTGAATCTACAATGTTTGAGTTGAATTTTTTTTAAATTTTTGAAAAGATGAAAGAAGAAGAAGGATTTCGATTTGAACATGAAAAACGAAGATGTGTTGAACTGAGAATAACCAGGTTTCTCAAACACCTTATCATATAATTTCATTTTTAAAAGAAAAACCATATTGCCATTTGTTATTTGCGAGTTACGCTAAGCTTACGCATGTATAATGCATGTTATACAAAAGCCACAAATGTCAAAACCTTTAAAAAAAATTTTATGTTTTTATTAATTTAAATATCATGTTTTATATTTATTTATATATTTCCTTTTCATTTACTAAGGTTACTTAATATGATATTTTATGTTATATACTTATACTTTATATTTACTAATTATATTTATCATATGTATACCTTAAAGAAATATATTAAAACCTTTATTTATTCTTATTTACATTTTGCTTAAATTATTACTAATTTAAATAAAAACTATATATAAATACTTACCTTAAGTGTTTTAAAATGTAGAATTTTAACTTTAAATAACTTTTGAGAATTATTATGTTAAATTTGAACCAATGCTTTCTATTCACGATATATATATATATATATATATATATAATTAGAAATATCTTATGTGAATTCTTGATATATATATATATATATATGTATGTATGTATATGTATCCACACTTTTACAAATTTCCATATATTATACTACCCATGGCATATATATACATATATATATATATATATATATATATATATTTAAACACTTATATATTTGTATATGTATATATTTAAAATTTTCAACATTACAAAATTTGCAATATCTTTTCAGATATACATAAATATTTTATCTTGAATTAAATAGTGAAATATATATTCATTTATCCAGAGATTTATTTTTCAACATTTATTATAGTTTCCAATCTCTATATATATATATATATATCCATATATCCAGATATTTATCATAATTTTATTTGTTTAACATACAAATCAGTATTTTAATAAATCTAATCCTTTTAATTACCAATTAACAAATGTCCAAAAATCTGAGTTATCACACAGTATATATTGAAAAGTATAAAAATAACTAAGCATCAACTACAATCAAACAGCTTCTGAGTATCAGTTTTGCATTGATTTGATATCAGTTTTGTTGTACATGATACACAAAATAGTTTCTAAAATTAACGATCACCATATTTTATCAACCAGAAACAAGGTACCATTTTTGCATATATTTTTGTATCAGATTTATATAAACCACAGTCAATTTTTTTAATAAAATAACGAGGCAACAACTTGAAACAAACGACTACTATGTATCAATTTTGCATGATTTTGATATCACTTTGGTCATACATGACAGTCAGATAAATAATTAAAATTATAGAGTATCAACTTTTATCAAATAGAAATTATATATTACTTATGCAAATATATAGGTATCAGTTTTGATATAAAAACAATCAAGATAATTAATAAGGGAAGTAAGTGTTAATACCAAACAAACAATTACTAAGTATCGATTTTACATTGTTTTGGTATCATTTTTTTGACACGTGATAGTTAAATAAATAGTTAAAATTATGGGGCATCAACTTTGGTCAAACGGAAATTAGGTATCAGTTTTGTTATAAATAATAGTCAAAATTGTGGAAAAAATAAGCAAGCATGAATTTCAATCAAACATCTACTAAGCATCATTTTTGCTCAATTTTGTTATTTCTTTTGTAACAAGACAGCCAACTAAAAAATTAAATTTACAGAGCACTTATATCAAACAGAAACTAGGTATCAATTTTGCATGCGTGCACACACATACACATACATACACACGTACATACACACGTACATACATACATACATACATATACATATATAGGTATCAATTTTATCATAAATAATAGTCAAAATAGTTTATAATACTACCAAGCATGAATTCCAATCAAACAGCTACTAGGTATTAGTTTTTGTAATTATTTTGATTGATAGTTGTATAATGAAGCTAAAAAATAAATTATGCACTTGTTCATCCATGTAATTTCCTTCAAGAACACATCGTAGTGTTGTTTGTTATTACGTTCCTTCTTTGATTGTGTCATTGTCCTTCCATGCTATTCCACTATTTTAACAGAAAATTTTTAAGTCGATTATTTAGAGTTATCTTAATATGTATCATTAGTATTAATATTTATAAACGTACTTTTTTGATGCTGTTATAGCAAATATAGTGTTGATTACGTCTTGTTGATCTCTATTCAAGTATACTAAGCATTTGCAATGTCCTTGTCCTAAATATGATAATGTTGGTTCTATTACTACAATTGGCTCTAGGATGGATTCTTTTGTACTTTTTTTCATTGTCTTTGTTTTTTCAGGTTTTGGCTTATTCGTTATTTTTTTCACTCGCTGACTGTAGTCAAAGATGTTGCTTTTTTTTTCTTTTGCTTGTTCTATCTTTAGTCTTGCATATTAGAAGATGGTTTTATAGTTGTTCTTTTTCTTTTTTGGTTAGCAGGTTTTGTAAGTTTCTTTTCTTGATCTTGTTCATTTTATTGTGTTTCAAACTCTTATGAGTCATAGAGTTTGAAAGATTTCAGAGTAAAGTCAAGTACTGAATCACGAAAGGGTATAATTTGGCTATTGATAGTGGTGTCTTCTTCCATGTTTTGAGCGTCTTCTATTTTTTATTCTACCATTTTATCTTGATTTGTTGGGAAAATGGGTCAGTTTTTTGTCCACCTTGTCTGCACTTTCTTTTGTCGACTCCATAGGTCTATCCTGATTTGGTGGGAGTACTTTTTCATGCATTTCAGTTGATGTTTCTGTCGTTATGTATGCATTTTATTTTTCAATTGCCTGGTGGACTCGTTCTACATAAGGCTTAATAGTTGTTTCTTCATTTTGTTCTTCATATTATTTAGGTGTTGTTTTCTTAACTTGATTTTTATGCATTGTATTCTTTATTTCAGTCTGGTTTGCAATTTCTTTTGCTATTTCTATAGGTGTATCATGATTTATTGGAAGTAATTTTTCTACTTAACACTCCGTAATTTCTTCTTTATTATTTTCAGTTGCGGATCTCTTTTATGCATTTTGGGCATCTATCCCTACACATTATCTTCATTCATTTCAATTGCTGTGTGGACTTCTTCAAAACAGGGCTCAACGTATATCTCTTCAATATTTTCTTCACTATTTTCAGGTGTGGATTTCTGTTTTGTATTTTGTATTTCAGTCTCTATAGGTGTATGTTTATCTAATATATTGTCTGCTTCATTTACTTTGTGCAGATTTTCTACTTCGGCCTTTGAATTTCTCTCTTTATTATCTTGAAGTCTTCATTTCATTTCCCTTGGTTCGTGTTTCAATTTCAAAATTTCCTTCTCGACTTCTAACCTCATCTTCTTTTCTTCTTCCGATTGCTTCTTTGTTTTTAGCTTCGTCTTCCAAATCTATTATGCGCATGTGCAAGACTCTTGTTATCCATAAAATATTCGCAAGAATAAAAGTATGAAAGAAGGAACACAAGAGTATTGATAAAGACCAGAAAGCACCAGCATCAGCAGTACCTTTCCAGTAGGTTAGAAGGACGTCTCGACCGTGTCAATAGAAAGCTTTTAACAAGGTCGGAGGCTACCATTTGAAGGCAATAGCAAACATGTAAAGAGCATCCAAAGTGATCAAAAAGACACTTCTCGAAGACAATGGATAGCAAACACTCTACATTTTGCGCCAAACCATTCAAAACGTCTTGGTTTCGCCTTCATTCACTTTTGCCAGAGTATTCTACCAATTCGACCCTTTTGAAAGTATATATAGCTTTTCGAAATGGTTAGGGCCACTCTCACCTAGGAAAGAAGAACTACACGTCCATTACAATAAAGGCATGAGGTTTCGAATTACGTGGGGCAGGGGCTTTCGACAGGGACCATTCACAATAAAACATTTTGGGAGTGTTGGCTCACACAAAACCAACAAGAAGGCATGTTTCGATAATGTGGAAGGCTAGCGCCTAGGTCAACTCATTTGAAACATTAGCATTCAAGTCAAAAGTGCAACAATAGACCTTTCGACAAGGTCAAAAGGCTATCAAGCAAATCTTTTCGTCGACGTCGAAAGGAACAAAGCAAGAAAAGGGAGACCATCCTCCAGCGACAAGAAAAGAATTTAAAAAACCCTTTCTAATAAGTCAAAGGTGTGGCGCAGTGGTCCTTCACAAAAGCAGAGGGGTTGACGTTTCAATCGCATCGAAGGCTTAATGTCCAAATCTCCAACCTACACCTATAAATATAACCCCAAGGGTCAGTTGTAAGGATCCGATTTCTTTTACTTCTCACTTCTGTTTTTCTTAAACTAGTAAACCATAATTCTCAAATCAGATTGGGAATTTGGTCAATTTGTTCAATTGAGTTCAATAAAAGAGGATTATGATAATTGCATTTAATTAGTAGTTTAAATTTCTATATTTTTCATAGACGTGTCAAGCAGCAATTGAGTTGGTCGAAAGGAGCCCCTCCGACTAAGTTGAAACACCTCGTATTCTTGTTTCTTAGTAGCTTAAGCCTAAATCAATTAGGTTGTAAGTGTCACCCCTTTCGACAGAGCCTAAACCAATTCAACTCTGCTATTTCCAGAGATTGTTAGGTTTCTAACCCATGCTCCCTTACTTGCATCAAAAGGTGGCTTTGCCAGAGTTCCCAGTCAACCCATTTGAAAGAATTGCTAAGAGAGAATACCATTTCGATTGAGTCAAAAGGTATCGGAGACGAGTTTTGATCACTTTTACCTATCTAAAAAGTTTAAGCAATCTCCACCTATTCGAAAGGAGGTTTCGAAATCAACATTCACAAACAAATCTTCACTTTGGGGTGTTTACAAGTTATCTTGGCAATAACTCTAATACTTGCATCTTTTTCAAATGATCCAAAAGTTTTTTCGGCTTCTTCAAGTTTTATTTTTTGTATCCTTTTCTTTTCCTTTGTTACTTAATTGTCTTGTTGTTGATTCTATTTGAAGAAGGCTTGCTTCATGTGGAAGAATATCAGTTATTTCTTCCACATGTATAATTTGTAAGGAAATTTAGTGTTAGTTTTAAGCTATGACATTGTTTTATAACTAATATGTTATAACTGGTAACCATAATTGACTTTTTAATAGAAGAAAAAATAATAGTTATGAAACTGATACTACGCAAAGGTATAAACTGATACTGTGCAGTGTTAAAAATGATATCAAATATCAAAATGTATAATAACTAATACTACAAAGAAGCAAAACAGATACTATATAGAGGCAAAAACCGATACCATGCATAGACAAAAATGATACCAAGTATTGAAACTGATACTATGCAAAAGCTAAATCATACTATATTGAGGCAAATCTGATACTTTGTAGAGACAAAAAATATACCAACTACTAATACTATGTAGTGGCAAATCTATTACCGTGTAGAGGGAAAGCAGATATTATTCAGAGGCAAACGGTAGTGTTTAAGGAATAAAATGATACCAAATGTTGAAACTAATACCGTGTAAAAACAAAAATGATACCAAGTATGTAGTGCTAAAACAGATCCTACGTAGATAATAATTTTTTATTGATTAATGTAGGTAAGATGGAGTTTTAACATACCTGACCCTCGTTTACATCGTCTAAAAAAAAGATAAACCACTTTGGATTTTAGCATGCGTAAATATAGGTAAAGCTTCATTATGTTTTCGTCTAGTCTAACTTCATCTTTTCATAAATGTAATACTGCAAACATTTAAAATAAAACTAGATATGATTATTAAAAATAATATCTTATTTCATATATTAATATTTTGAATAGCATATCTTATCTTTCGAAGAATAGAGCATCCCGACATGTTTCTTGGCTTGTGGATAAATTTTGCAAAAAAATTTACTAGAAGTTTTCTCTATTTTCCATTGCCAAGAAATTGTGTGCAATCTTTCGAAATTAATCAAGAAGGGTAGAATTCCCCGTCTTAATTTTTTTTGATTGTTGGAGAAGAAAAATGTTAATATAATTTCCATTGCTATCAACTGGACAACTCTTCTTCATTTTGGTTTTTCTTCTTTTTTATCTCAGGTTTTATTCTCCTTTTGACCACATTTCTCGTAATGAAAGCACAATTTCCAGAAAAAATTCCTGTAAATTCTTTGCACTCCGTTGAAATATTTTTTCTTGTCATTTTTGGTGTCGGCTCTATATTTTTTCCTTCCTATGGTAGAGCAAAAAGCAAGCTTATATCAGTGACAGTTACTTTCATTTTGTCTTGTCTAAATATAAAGTATCATTTTCAGTTGAGTAGCAGTTGTACAATGCATCCAGGTTATGTTGATGCTTTTTGCAATCTTTCATTATTATTTTTTCTTCATAAAAGACAATCTGGGTCTTTTTCAACATGTCTATTTGTTTTCTGGCCAGTTCTTTTCTTTAACTAACTTTATAATCTTGAAAATTACATGCAACCCATTATTTATATGCCATGTCAGGCATTATATCTTCGCTTTTTGCTATTTCCTCACATGTTTTTTGCTCTAATTTTTTAAATATCATTTTTATGCTTGTAGGACATGGATAGACAAAATCATCGTCAACTTATTACATGAAAGGCATTAGGCTGACAATGAAACAAATGGCAGTGAGACATAAGAATACGAGAAGTATCAATTGCAATGAAGCAACTTCATACAAATATATAAGGGGTATCATTTTGTAGTATAAAGGCTATGAGAAATGCGAATTACAGATCTTAAGGCTAGAATTTACACGACGGGGAGGGGGCGTGAATAGTTTTTATGGAATTACTAAATCCTTTTGAGTTTATTTTAATTTGAACACAAATGTATGCAATATTCAGACACAAATATGATTACAGAATCAAACACAGATGCAGAAATAAAGTAAAAGCAATAAAGGAAAGAACACACCGGATTTTATACAGCTTCGGAGTTACCCTACATCCAGTCCCGCACACAAGTATGGATTTCCTTTCAAAATTAATTTTTACAATTACATCCTCGATTTCAAGGCCACGAGGTACACCACTCCAGATTCACAATCCTTTGGGTAGAGATACTTGATTTTATGGGCAATAAGTTCACCCAATCGATTTCATAGTCTACAATCACACCTTTTCTCGCTTGAATGATTTCACAGGCTACAATGACACCTTTTCTCGCTCCATTAATTAAAAAGAAGCCTATAACTCTGAATAGCACTGAGATCTTGTTGAGATAGTGATAGAGAACCAAACCAGAGATGATCTAGTTAGATTCATGGTGATTTCGGCAGAGTAATGGTAAAAATATATGTAAAAAAATGTGGAAGAAGAAGAGGAGTGAAATCAGAGAAAAAATGTATATAAATTTGTTTAAAACTGCCCCTATTTATAGTAGAACAACAACAATGTTCATTCGTGAAAGGCTATGACGAATAGACACTTCCTTTGAAATTCAAATTTTTGAAATCAACTACCACCTTGTCGACAAGGGTAGATTGGGGTTGTCGACAGGCCTTTGTAATTTTTGATAATTCGTTTTTCTCAAAAATAACTTTCATCTTGTATTAAAATTATTTTTAAATATTATAAATATACTTAACTATAGTTAAAATACATAAATAGGCATAGAGAATAATATATATAAAATTTTACTATAACTTTATATTTAAATCTAAGTATAAATATTAAAAGTTAAATGTATTATTATTAAAAGATAGTTTAAAACCAAGGATAATTTGATTTTGTAGATAAAGATTATTTTGAGGCTAAAAGTATCTTAAAACTAGGATAGATGTTATTGATTCTTTTAAAAGGAAAGTTTTGAAATCATTTTGAAAACAAGATATAATTTTGTAAAAACATTTGAATAAAAGTTAGTGGATACAAAACAATGTTCCACTAGATTTTTTGTAGGTTCCATCCTACTTAGGGTCCCATCCCTTTAACAGGCTTGAAGTGGATTCCATTCCACGAATAAATTAGATTTTAAGATGTCAGTGCTTTTCCAGGAGTTTTAACAAAATTCCTAACTAAATTATTTATTATTGAAATCTTGAACTCTTTATAATCTTCATACTCATGAGTCTTCAATCTTGATATCTTCATTCTAGAATATCTATAATGTACAGTCTTCATTCTTGGTACTTGCGTGGTTAAATCCTGCATATACATATATATCTACACTATAATGTTAGTATTTATATTTTGTAATCTTATTCTATGGTTGTTGTCATCAAAACCATCTTCTCAGGGACTAACAATCTCCCCCTTTTTGATGATGACAACCTTTGTTTGTAAAATATTACTTCTATCCTAATAACTCCCCCTAAAACTAATAACTCCCCCTTAATCTATGCCTAACTGTCCTATTTTATACTTCTCCCCCTTTGTCATCAACAAAAACTAACTCCAAACCATATAACTCCCCCGTATTTTAATACTATATGACATGTGATTATGATGATAGTGTTATCATAAATAATCATCACTTAATTCTAAAACTAAAACTTAGTCCCTAATTACTAACAATCCTAACTAAGAATCCATATATGATAATACTTATAATAGTGATAATTATATATGACAACACAAATCATTTATTAATTATATACTGTTATATTTACATTTGCGTAGAAAACATAAGTAAGATCATATAACAATAAGAAAGAGAGAAAAGAAACTAATGTGTATTTATACATATTATGTTTTGCACACCAATTATCAATCCACACCAAACCAAATCAAATCAAATCAAATCAATCCAAGCAATCAATTCAAATCAAACAAAGCAATCAAATAAATCAAACATATGAGGAACATCCACCCATCCTTCTTCTCCAAATATAGGGTCTACTTTAATGGCATCCTAATTTTCATTTTCATTGGTGAGAGAGACTGGAGGATGTGCTTCATTATCATCTTTGTGTAGGGAAGAAATAATCCATTATATCATATCGAAATGCTTTTCTTGCTCCTTGATCATCTGCATTTGACTCAACTCTAGTGTCGCTGATTACGAAGAATGAAAGAGAGAATATTTTTGAAAGAGTTTAGGGTTTCTTCAAGATTCTCGGTCAAACTATGAATTAGATTGGCCATATTTGAGTATGTGTGAAGAAATAGAGATAAAGTAGATAAGAAATAATTTTGATTGATGAATTCTGGAAGAAATATGTATTTATAGGTGTAAAAATTCGTTTGTGATGAATAGACACAAGGTAGTTATTCAAATTTAAAATTTAAAATGAAAAGTCATTTCTGACCAATACTTGTCGACATGGTCTCGGGGGGTTGTCGACAGGGATCAATTAATTTTGATGACTCATTTTGATTTTGTGAATAATTGTGTATATATATGTATATTTATATAATATACTAACATTTATTCTAGAGATAGGATAAGCTAGATAACAGAAAATAATTCAATTTCATTTCATAATAGAACGATAAAATGATTAAACATTAAGAACTACACGATCATTCAAATCAAAACAAACTAAAACTAACACAACAAGACATGAAAAGGGAGAACTAGTTAGAGGATTACGAAGATGAAAATAATCCAGGCTTCTTGCTGACTTTGGAGAAGAACTTGTTCATCTTGGATGACATTTTATTTAATTTATTACTAATGGATCGTTTAAGTGTCCGTTGATTCTCAACAATGACCTTTTGATTTTTGAGTAAAGTTTTGTTTGTAGGATTAGAGGGATAGTTAATACTTTCTAAGGATGTTTCACTTTCTTCTTCTTTTATTCCCATTTCATCCCCCTTTTCTTCTTCTTCTTCCTCTTCCATCTCCTCATGAGCCAAACGCTCTTCCTTTTCGGCAAGAGTATCATATGGTTGAAAAACATATGGAATTTTCATAAGAGAAATGCTTGAGTGATCAAAAAATTCTTGAAACAAATTCTTCTCCTTTGAAATTTACTCCAAAATAATTAAAAATTCGAGTGAGATAGATTCCATGATACAAAGTGTTTTCACCCATTTCAAGATTTTTGGGACGAAATTCATCCAAAATAACTTGCACCCAATTAATATCATAATTTTCAAAAATAGAAAAAAGTTCTTTGCAAACTTTTGAAGTTGGATTATTAAAACTCCCCGATCTTATGGTCAAATTATGTTATAAAAGAAGATTAACAATTCTAGCTTTTGGTCGAAAGTTTCGATTTATGAAATCAATGTTATCTCCTTCGAAAATGTGATGAAATGTATCACGATCATTTTCATCGATATTAAAACTAGAAAGATCCATTCCCGTGCTCTTACACTTGAGAATGGTACCTAAAAGATCACAATTTAAAATGATTCTAGTGCCTTTGACACTACTCCAAATTTCATCATCATTTCCATTATAAAATCCACAGTTGAAATTTGCATAGAAAATTTTAACAAGATTTGGATAACAAACAAAATCATTTTGTGAAGCATCAACAAGACTAAGTACTTGATTGTTTGCAAAAAGAGAATCGATTTCATAAGAAGAGAAATCTTGAAATAAAGCAAACTTCCCGGGATGGACTTTTCCATAGTTAGCATAGTTGATATATGCTTTTATAGCCTCCTGATCGTTGAAAAGTTGCTATTTTATCTTTCTGAAAAATCTTATTGTAGAAGAGTTTCTTGAAGAAGCCATCAGAGTAGAGAGTTTGAATTTTGGAATAAGAGTTTGAATATGAAAATGAAAGTGAAAAGTTGTGATAAGAGATAGTGAATAAATAGATTCTCAAAGAACATGTTCTCTGGTGAAAAGGTGATTTTTAAGAGACTTGAATGAAGTGAAAAGATGGAGGAAAATTCAACATTTGAACTCAAATTTTGAATTTCAAATTTCTGTACCCTTTTCGACAACATGGTGGGCACCTTGTCGACAGGTGTCTCTGAATTTTCATGATTTATTTCTCTTAAGTATTCTAATGTATATACATACATACATATATATATATATATGTATTTGTTATTTTTAATGTCTGTATTGTAGACTAGAATTATAGTATATTCCATAAAATATTGTGATACTATTAAAAATAAAAATAAAAATAATAAAATAATAGTAAAAAATTAATGAAAATAAAATTTTTAAAATTTAAACAACACGCCAATTCAAAATCAACCTATCAAGCATCCAATTCTAAGCATACAATTTCAACCAATGTATTGCAAATGTGTGCCTTTTTCTTAGTCCGTTTCTCTTAATTCGTCGGAGTCGTGAACTGCCATGAAACACATATTTGAATTATCTGTCTTCTGTTCATCATCGCTTGAGGATAGTCTAAGTCATCTAGAGCAGCCGTAAATGCACGTTTTCGTTTCTTTGCGGAATCGTTGTTTATAGGAAGATTTTGCCTATCTGGATGCGGACAGTCTCTTTTGATATGGCCTGGTACATTACAGTTGAAATATTTGTTATAGTTTGACACTACATTCTGATTTCCAGAGTTCTTATAGTTGTTTCTCTCGAGATTATTCATCTTTCTATATTTCAGGAATTTTCGAAAATTCTTGGTCGTAAAGGCTATCTCTTCATCATTATTGCTGTTTGGGTCTGATCCATCGGTCAATGCATTGAATGCCATTGATTTCTTTTCAGATGCTTTGCTTTGTCTTCCCTCAATCATTTGGACTTCAAACGACGTTATATTTCCAATTAACTCTTATATCTTTAAGGTACTGATGTCATTTGCCTCTTCAATCACAAGTGTCTTTTGATCCCATTCTGGAGTAAGAGAATTTAAGATTTTTCTGACTTAATCTTCTTCCGAAAATTCCTTTCCCAAGGATATTATAGAATGCACAATATTTTGAAATCTACAATACATATCTACAATACAATATTTTGAAATCTACAATGCAAAGTTTTCCAGATTTCATATGCAGATTTACAAACAGACACTCTATTAAATTCATTCCTATCAAGTGAACAGAACAAAATATTCATAGCTTTAGAGTTGTTTTATGCAACGGTGTTTTGCTCAGCTGTCCATTATGCAAAATCAGTTGCGGGCTCAAAATATATAATCTGTGTGATATTCCAAGTGTCTAGTCCTACAGATAGTAATTATATTTTCATCCTACATAGTCAATATGCATAGTTACTGCCATTAAAAAGTGGTGGTCTGACAGTAGACTGTCCTTCTACAAATGAACTAGTGACAGGTATAATAGAACTAGTGTTGGTAGTATTAACAGTACCAGTGTTTGTAGCCATGTTAAAAAATTTTCAAAATTCAGATTATGAAACTTTGGAAACCTTACTCCGATACCAAAGGTGAGAAATGCGGAATACGGATCTTAAGGCTAGAATTAACGCTAGATGAGGGTGAATAGTGTTTTAAGGAATTACTAAATCTTTTTGAGTTTATGTTAATTTGAACACAAATATATGCAATATTAAGACACAGATATGATCACATAATCTAACACAAATGCAGAAATAAAGTAAAAGCAATAAAGGAAAGAACACACCGAATCTTATACTGGTTCGGAGTTACCCTACACCCAGTCCCGCACACAAGTACGTATTTCCTTTCAAAATCAATTTTTACAATTACACCCTCGATTTCAAGGCAAGGTACACCAATCCAGGTTCACAATCTTCTGGGTAGAGATACTTGATTTTACGGGCAACAAGTTCACCCAATTGATTTCACAGGCTACAATCACACCTTTTCTCGCTTGATTGATTTCACAGGCTACAATCACACATTTTTTTACTCAATTAATTACAAAGAAGCCTATAACTCTGAATAGCACTGAGATCTTGTTGAAATAGTGATAGAGAATCAAATCAGAGATGATCTAGTTAGATTCAAAGGTAATTTTGGCAGAGTAATGGTAAAAATATATATAAAGAAATGTGGAAGAAGAAGAGGAGTGAAATCAGAGAAAAAATGTATATAAATTCATTTAAAACTGCCCCTATTTATAGTAGAACAACTGCCATGTCCATTCGTAAAAGGATATGATGAATAGACACTTCCTTTGAAATTCAAATTTTTGAAATCAGCTGCCACCTTGTCGACAAGGGCTGATTGGGGTTGTCTATAGGCCTTTGTAATTTTTGATAATTTGTTTTTCTATAAAAATAACTTTCATCTTGTATTAAAACTATTTTTAAACTTTATAAATATACTTAACTATAGTTAAAATACATAAATAGATATATAGAATAATATATATAAAATTTTGCTATAATTTTATATTTAAATCTAAGTATAAATATTAAAAGTTAAATATATTATTATTAAAAGATAGTTTAAAACCAAGGATAATTTGATTTTGAAGATGAAGATTATTTTGAGTCTAAAAGTATCCTAAAACTAGGATAGATGTTTTTGATTCTTTTAAAAGGAAGGTTTTGAAATCATTTTGAAAATAAGATGTAATTTTGTAAAAAAATCTGAATAAAAGTTAGTGGATACAAAACAATGTTCCACTAGATTTTTCGTAGGTTCCATCCTACCTCGGGTTCCATCCCTTTAACAGGCTCGAAATGGATTCTATTCCACGAATAGATTGGATTTTAAGATGCCAGTGCTTTTCTAGGAGTTTTAACAAAATTCCTAACTAAATTACTTATTATTAAAATCTTGAACTCTTGATAATCTTGATACTCATGAGTCTTCAGTCTTGAATCTCTATATTGTACAGTCTTCATTCTTGGTACCTGCATGGTAAAATCCTGCATATACATATATATATATATAAAACTATAATGTTAGTATTTATAATTTATAATCTTATTCTAAGGTTGTTGTCATCAAAACCATCTTCTCAGGGACTAACAACGGCATTAGTTTCTGTAACGACCCAGATCTTTTGTTAATTAAAATTTGAATATTTAATTGAATTTAAATATTAATAAGTGAAATTTATAAGTCGAATAATTTATTTTCGAATATTGGATTTAATTGGATAATTAAATCGATTATTTAATAGTTGAAATTACATAAATAATTGGAAATTGGGTTTAATATGATTGAAATTGATTTGTAAAATTTTATTTAATCATATTGGAGTTATAACAATGTTATAGAACTTTTAAAATCGAATTTAAAGTTTAATTATGAAAATTGAATATTTTAATATTTTATTTACGTGTAAAAATAGCCATTTTTCAAACAGTCTCGGATTTCGACGAAACTAGTTTCATCGGATCCGTAATGTGATATTATTATATGGTTTCAAATTTCAAGTCAATCGGATTTATCGTTTGTCCGGGGCAAGCCAAAACGCATAGAAAATCGTTTAATCGGTTTAATTTAAAATTGATCGTTTATTGCCGTAACTCGCACAGATGATCGAATTAGCTTCCGAAACCTATTTCATTGTGTCAGAAACGTGGGGTAAACCCTAGAAACGCCAGCCGGCATGCTTCGTTTGGAGTTTGGAAAATTTTCGATGAATAGTGTTTTGAGAAATTTTCTATATACGGACCTCAACATTTCATTTTGCACTCAAGCCCTAGGGTTTCAAGAGCAGCCGACCCTAGATTTTAATGGCTGAGAATTTCGAAACTTCCTCCTCTATTATCTCCAAATCTACAAACAATTAGCAAAAGTCGTCAACTACAAAGTTGTAGAGGGCATCAAGATCTAGCTATCCAACGGTGGAGATCGGAAACGGAGCCACGGATTGACGGCAAAATGAGATTGAAGCCGCTGCATTTTTCATGCAAATCGAGGCAAGGGGGGATCCAAGCTGGGCCGCACTCTGGCCGATGGTGGAGCTCGTGGTGGCGAACACCGTGGCACTCTCCGATCGTCTTCAAGTTGCTCAGTTTGGTCGTGAAAATTCAAGGGGTAATGGCGGCTGATGGGTTGAAGGGTACGTGATTTTCACGTTGGAAGGAAGAAAGGGGTGAACGGCCTGATGTGGAAGAAGCATTTTAAATGGAAGATCTGAACTAGGGTTAAAAATTTAAATAAAATTTGTAAATTATATACATATATATATATATATATATATATATATATATATATATATTAAATCGTGTAACCTTTAAAATAGTGTATCTATTTCGTACGAGGTCTATTTTGGATGAAACGAATTGCGTTGCAATCGTTTTGTCGAGCACTACGCAATGGAACTGGAGTGGAGTCGTTTGGAGATAGTGAAAATTTTGGATAAAATTAAACGCGCGTTTAATTTTATTCGAAATAAATCGCTGAAACGGAATTGAAATCAAGGTGAGAACTTCTCACTCAATCGAATTGTTTCGATTTATAATTTTAAATAGTTAGATTTAAAATTGTTTACTGTATGCCTGGATGATAAATTATTATCTGTTGATGAGTGAAATAGACATTATACGCCGTTAGTAAGCGGAGGTTATTTATTAAAAACATATACCGCAAATATTTCACTACAAAGTGAAATTGGTATTATTTATGTACTTGGAGTTGATTTTCCCGCATTATATAGCGGATGAGACCCTATTGCGCCGCATAATAGCTGATAATATTTATAAATCCTATATATCGCGATATTCCGTATTGCAACGGAATTGGTATTGTGCTAACATCTGTGGATGCAGGGAAACATGTTGGAGGGATCCAACTGGATTCCTTACCAGTATTTATTTGATTACAGATATTGTGATGTTTGTTGATTATCATATCGATATATGATATTTGGATGTCGTGATTGACTATTTGGTGCTGTTGCATCACCGGATCCATTTTTGAAGTTTTAAAATAATGATTTTGGATTTTTAAAAGAATTTTAAAGTGATTTTCGAAAGTATATGTTTTATTGAATTGTTAAAATAAATAAACATTGTTATTTTATTGTTATAAAAGATATATTTTTTGGAAAATAATACTTAATATAATTTTGGAGTTATATAAGTTTTAAATAACGTTTTTTTAAAATTATTAAAAGGATTGGTTTATTTAAATTGGGATTTTGAATTATTATAAACGGTTTATATAAAAGATTTATAAAATTGATATTTTATAAGTTAAAGATATTGGAATTATAAAACGAGCTTTTGTAAGTGTTAAAATAAAGTTGTACCTAGTTTTATAAGTAAATAAGAATTTTAGATTTATAAACTAATAATGATATAAAAGAATGGATTTGTGAATAAACGTATTATAAGTAATTTACTTATAAGTTGGATTCGACATGTAAATGAAATATAAATAGAATTGGTTATTAAAGGAAATTTATAAATTGAAGTAGTTATGAAATAGAAATGGAATTTATAAACGTTGTTTTGTAAATCCGTAATCAAATAAATTTGATAAGTAAACATAGAAATTATTAAAGGAATTATATCCACGATTTTGGACTGTGGAAAATCCTTTAGTTAAATATGTGGAAGTGTTGAATTTGGTAAATGATGTATATCCACGATTTTGGACAGTGGATAATCTTTTGACAAAAGTGTAGAAATACTGAATTGGTTAAATAAGGTATATTCACGATTTTAGACAGTGAATATATTATTGAATAAAATGAGTATGATTTGGAGAAGTGAAATTTTAAAAATGAAGTTAATTGTTTTAAAAGATGTTTTAAAATGTATTAACTACCGACATTCATTGTTGAAATAGACGTTTTCGAGAAATAGAAGGAAATGGTGGACTATAACACCGTTGTTATAGTAAATGATTTCCAAAAGGAAATGTTTTATATAGTTTGGGATTTATATATCTATCTTAATTTCGAATCCCTATACTAGTGATTTTGGGTCGTCGTAACGATGTTTTACGCAACATTCGTTTTGACTCAAATAAATGTGTTTAAGCGCACGTTTTCTTTAAAGAATGAAATATATACTTAGTTTCGATTTAAGTATATTGAATATTTTCCAAGTGTTGAAAATAAATGGATTTGTGAATTTCTTATTATTAAATAAGTATGGAAATGTTTTCCAATATGAAATGAATATTTTAGGATTTTATCTTTCAAAGATAAATTGAAAACGAATATTAGAAATCGATTTGGAAATCGTATATTCATAGATATTTTGTAATTGTAAATTCACTATGGAATTTATAAAAAGAAACGGTTTATTTGTTTAAAAATAAACGTTGATTTATTTTTGAAGTGCGGGAATTAATTTACGGATTTGAAACGTAAATATAAAGTAAATCGTCAAGGATTTATTTAATCGGTTTAAATGAACCATGTTGAAATGACAGTATTTCCGCGTAAGGAAAATGTTTGAAATTTGTTTTCAAAAGTGGTAAAGGTGAAAAGTGATTTGAAAATTGTTTTCAAATGGTTGAAGTGTGGAAATTATATATCTAGTAAAGATATTTTTGGAAAATAAATAATTTGGGAAATTATTTGGAATCTGGTGATGTTGAGCATGCCAATTGATAGTTAAATAACCGACTATCAATATTTACCTTTCAATAGGTATTTGTTGTGATTTGCTTGAATTTGAATGCCACACTTATTTTTGAATAAGCGTTCACTATTCGGGTTAGTCGGGAAAGGACCTTGGAGTCGTATAACCCATTCCGAATATGTGATACGTCGTTATGGATTGCATTTGATGACCGGTGTTGAAGACCGGATATTTGTGACAACGGAAGGATTACCGTCGAATGTTTCTGCATCGGCTGATCTCCGATATAGAAATTTATTACCCTTTGTGATGGGAAGTCCGGTCGTGTGTTGTGAATATCCGGATTGCAAGGACTTCTTTGTAAGTGCCTTCGGTTCCGTTCGATCCCGGAACGGACTTGTATGGATGTGTGTCTGACGTTACAATTTGAGATGTAAAGCTAGTTTCTATCAAATATGTTCTCATTGGTGGCGGAGAATTTATTCTCTTAGCTTAACACCCTAGAGGTTATGTAGTTGATGGTTACTAGTGATATATTCACAAATTGGTAATGTGGCATACGAAGTGCTGTTGAGCATTTGTTGAACAAAGCACAGCTTTTGTATAAAGCGTGGCATTGTGGACGAGACTTCGTCGAACCTCACACCCTGAAAATGGTCAAAACAGGAAGGATGCGGCAAGGTTATTAGGGGGTAGCGCCCCTTTAGTGTATGTCATTCCTTCTGGATAGAGGTGGTATCATGGTATGGAGCCTAGATACTTAATCTATGTTGTTGCTGCAAATTTATTGCTTTGTGGTTGTTGGAAAGCGATGATCCTCGGATATAGATCGGTTGCAATCGAGGAATGACATATTCGTGTCAGTAGTTACCCAGTTAGGGGTAACCCGGCCTTGTGTTGGCAGAGATCCGGCTAGGTTCTCGGGTCGTCTTTCCAGAGGCGTACCCATGTGGCAATGGGAAGTTCCTTGGCCTGACCATTTGTTGGAAATCCAAAGAAACAATACGAACCCTGTACGGTTTTAGTTGTATAACCTGCCATGGAATGTGGCGGTACCTGCTATTGAACATGGTAGCTATAGTAGGCATATGATAATGGTCGTATGTTGGCTAAGATTTATATCTTTACTTTCGAAATGATTTTTCCTACACTATGCACTATTAATAATATCAAATGTTTCTTTTTAATGCGTATCAAGCATCTTTGACTATCATAAGGAGAAATCTCCTCCGATTCTGCGTTTGCATTGTGTGTGTGTGCGGGAGGCCTTATGGTAGTCTCATTTTCTAAAAAGCATTGCGAATCTATTTTAAAATTATCCTGTACTTTGTTTTAAAAAGATAAACTGTTTTAAGTTCTCACACTAGTCCCATGATTGACTCGGAGTTTATTGTTTTTCCTTCCTAAACTCTGGGTGCCCACCAATTTCCACACGGGCAGTCAAGAGTCGTGTTTATCAGGATATTCTGGAATTCAAGAGCTGATGGAGGCAAGCTGGAGGGCATGGCGTATCATTTAGTATATAGTATTTCTTTTCCACTGTTTGTTGTTGTTTGTTGTTGTACACTCTGATGATGTAATGTAATATGATGTAATGTAATAATTGATATAGTTCTTTGTTTAAAGATTATTCATTTATCTATTATATGTTGTTCCGCTGCGATTGTGAGATTCTGATATTATTCTGTTGTTTCTTTCTGTTCTGCTCTACCCTTTTCTCTCTTCTTCTACCTCTTTCTTCTTCTTAAACCCTAAGGGTTCGGTTTTCCGGCCTTCGATTGTTCGGCAGTTGATACAGTGGACGTATTGATGTCGGTTTTCGTAAGTCGAAGAAACGGTTCCTCATAGTTTCTATACAAAATGCAGTGAAAATAATTTATAAAAGTACAAAGCATAAACTTCAAACAGAAATACAACTGCCGTCATTTTTGTAGTATCATTTTTGCTATAAATTACATGGAAATATTAGAAAGGCATTAACTCCAGTCAAAACAGTCAGTGAATATCCTTTTTTAAACATTGGTATCAGTTTTCATAAAAATGGCATTGTAAATGATTTTTAAAATTCAAAACTAATAACTTTAAGCATGCAAACTATGAGCATCACTCTTGGTCTATAATGGTATCAAACTTTAAACAAAATATAGTGAAAACAATTTGTAAAAGTAGAAAGTACAAGCTTCAAACAAACATACTAGTGGTATCATTTTTGCTACAAATTACATTTAAAATCATTTCTAAAATTCGAAAGACTTCAGATCTACTCAAAACATCTAGTGTGTATCATTTTTGTTGTATAATGGTATGAGTTTTCATAAAAATGATAAAGGAAATAATTTTTTAAAATTTCAAATTATTAACCCGAAAAATGCAGATTTTGTGTATCATTTTTGATTTATAATGGTATCAATTTTAAACTAAATACAGGGATTTTTTTTTTATAAAAGTATAAAGTACAAGCTTCAAAAAAGCTGGTATCATTCATGCAAGCCGTTGGTAACATTTTTGATAAAAATTACATGGAAAATGATTTATAAAATCAGAAAGACATTGGCTCTAATAAAAAGAGCTAGAGTGTGTCATTTTTTATTGTATACTGGTATCGGTTTTCATAAAAATGACAATGGAAACAATTTTTAAAATTTCAATCATTAACCTCAAACATACAGCTTTAGGTATCATTTTTGATTTACAATGGTAACAGTTTTTAAATAAAATATATTGAGAATAATTTATAAAAGCACAGTGTACAAGCTTCAAAAAAATATTACTGGTTTCACTTATGCAAGCTTTAGATAACATTTTTGCTATAAATTACATGGAACACCATTTGTAAAATTAGAAAGACATCAACTCTACTCAAAATAGTTAGTGGGTATCATTTTTATTAAATATTGGTATTTGTTTTCATAAAAATGACAATAGAAATTATTTTTTAAAACTCCAAACCATTAACCTCAAATATAGATAATTTATATGCCATTTTTTGGTCTATAATGGTAACAATTTTTAAACATAATACAATGAAAGTAATTTATAAAAGTACAAAGTATAAACGAAAAAATATATATTACTAGTATCATTTTTAAAAGATAGTGGTATCATTTTTTATATAAATTACATTTAGAATGACTAGTAATTTTATCGAATTTATTTCTTTCTTTTCGAATTCTCCAACATCAATTTTTTTCCCTTTTGTTTTCTTGGTTTATCCTGTTTAAAAAATGTGTACAATAAGCATATATGTTTAATAACGGTATGATACTACTAGTATCACTTTTACAAATTTTCAAGTATCATTTACTTGTTGAACTACCTCTTTAGTTTTTGCTTGATTTTCCTTTTGACATTTTTTCATTTTTTTATTTGCTCTTCTTTCTTAATTTTTTAGTTATTCTCCATTTTCTATCTCTAAAGTTGTTTGTTGTTTCATATTTTCTTCAATGTTCTGTTAAAAAAATTGAACGATATTGAAATACGACTCTATTAATATTGTTGTACTTTATAATATTAGTTACTTTTCCTATGTATTTTCTTTCTTTTTTGATTGATTTTCATCTTTTGTTTGCTTTTCATGTCTTTTCTTTGTTCTATTTTCTAACCTCTGTTGTTCTTCTTTTTCAACCAGCCATTTTTGTAGTTTTAGCTTACTAGATTTTAATTTCATCGCTTGCGGTTTTGGACAATTCCGAGCTTGGGTTTAAGTTTCTCGAGTTGGTGATTGTAGTTGAATTTTCGATTGAGCTTAGTTTTCATTTTGCTGTTGAATTTCAGGTAGAGCTAGGTTTTCGACTTTGCAATTTGGGGATTACTACTGAATTTGCTGTCGCTGTTCATCTTGCATTGACGTTTGTGGTTCTATTGGAGATGATGATGATTTACTACTGGTTTGAGGTACACCGACGAATCGATGGAATATTTGAAAGTGAAGAAGACAGACGAATGGAATGAAACAGAATGGTAGTGGGAAGGTGAATAGTTTAAGTATCGAATGGGCATTGGGCATGTCCTTAAGAGGAAACGTGCGTGTCCTTTTACCTAATTTTTAATATAATTTATGCTTATTTTATTCCCTTTTGGTATTTCATGTTGACACCAAAAAGGTGTGATACTAAAGGAAAATATATTTTTATCATGAATTCATGTAATAGCAATTTTTATGGAAATTTTGTTTGAAACCCTATGCTATTAGGGAAAGCATGGACATGGCTACAAATAATTTCTGACAGATCCTTGCTTTTTAGGGTTTTCCCTCTCTTCTTATTGCAAATAACATAATGTGTTCATGAATCATTGACGGATATTAAGCTACACACATGTCTCTAAATTGGACTATTCTACGCATCTTCTCTTTTATCATTCTAAACATAACTACCATTAATCCAATGTTTTGCCAAAGGCATCCAGTTTCCTCTTCCTAATACCATATAAAATAATAGTACACACAATAAAATTTGTGGTATTCCATTACCAAATTCATTTCACACAGCAATCAACCATCGTTAAAGTCAATTTGCACAGCGAACAATCGTCGACAAATACCATTTTTCACGACATCAACCACCACACAACTGTTGTTCGATGGTTGATCGCCGTGGAAAATGGAGTTTGACAGCGGTTGTTTGCCGTGTAAAAAAGTTAAAAAAAGATGTTTTTAGTAGCCCCTTAAACATTATGGTATAAGGAAGAGTATCATACATAAATTTATGGTATGTTTTAGAAATGGTATTAGAAGAGGATAATGAGATGCACTTAGAAACCCACTTAACCTATTTAATCATCTCATGCATTTCAATCGAAAGCCTAATCGAAACATGGAGCATGCAAAGGATTCGTAATACTATTTTTAGGTCTAATAGACCAAATGCTTCTCAAGTTAAAGCATTTAGACTTTCTAGTTAGTGACCAAGGTCTTAGACCCAACATTGAATCTACCCAAGAACTCATTCTCTTAGAAATTGTGTCATCTTTCTTGAGCTATGAGGACTCTTACACACACGATTGGTTCAACATGATCATTAACATCTAAACCATTGAAAATTTGAAATATGGAGGGAATCATATACTTAGACGGAATCCATAATAACTTCATTGTGGAATTTTATAATACCTCGATTCAGTTCTTATGCTATTAAAGGGAGTTAACCGTCTAAAAGCACGGAGTAAAAACACAATTTGTGTGATCCATCATATACACTTCCTTGGGACAACACAAATACATTCCAAACTAATAATACATCGCGTATTTCCTTTTTCCACAAAGCAATGGACATGTATAGTTTGAAAATGGAATAAGAAGAAATGTTATACATATATAAAAACATCCTAGATAAAAGTGTCGTAGGCGATCAAAAATTGATATATACATAACTGATGTCAGTTAGAATAATGTAGAAATAGTCACTACATGAGCGAGCATAGATTTTTATGGCTATTTTCCTTCGATGGTTGTCGGATATAGCCGTCAAAAAATAGACCGTCGAGCTATAGCTCATTAATAGACAATTTGATGGCTCTGTTAACTACTTGTCGATGGCTTTCATCTGAGTGTTCGATGTCCTTCGTTGGCTCGTTGAGGACATATGGAAACGTCTATCACGCTTTGGCTAAAAATTCCATCACTAGCCCTCGAAAGCTTGGATACCACAAGGTCGTCGATAGCCATAGCTAGCCATCGAAATTCCGAACTTTTTTTACTTCGGTAGCTCTTCATACCTCAAACAACACTTATATAATAATATATATATAGCATCATAATTTCACATATATAAATCATGTATACTAAAGCCCAAATCTCACATATCACATATACCACAAAATATATCACATCAATAATAAAAGACATCAAGCATTCATCAATATACCACAAAACTCAGTTTCACACAACATCAAACTCAACCATTTCAACATATACATCAATATATACAACAAACCATCTCAAATATCCATGAACATACCACAACATCAAACAACCTCACAACATAAAATAGAAACATCTCAAATGTATCATACTGCTTTACAACATCAAACACAGTTGTCTTAAAATGTATCATACTTCATATCGAATCAAATTCAACCATCTTAAAATGTATATAACTCGCACACCACTACACAATATCAAAGTACATATATACATAATATCCCAACATAAATCAAAAAAATCATACATACTCCTAAGATCCCTATGATGGAGGAAATGCAATATGATGTCGCGTATATGCAGCGATGCACTCATTCAGCATCTGGTACATCTTCGTAATCTGACTCTTGTCTCTATCCTCGAGGTCAGCAATCCAAGCTCTTGGGTCTACAATATCCTAGTTTTCCTGAGCTTTTCTATAGCTTGCTTACCAATGGCGAGCCTATATCATTGTTCAACAAAGTGTATGAGATTTATACAGTGTGATTTATAAAATCATTGTGTTATATGTCGTTCATAATTATATTATACATAAACATTACCTCTTGATTTCCAAAACCATTATGCCTATTCCGTGTTAGCGACTCCATGATAGCGTTAAAAATCAAATCCTCTTCTTCAGCGGTCGGCTCGTCTCGACATATTCTCTCTAGCTGTTTCTTTTGTTCTTTCATGAATTTATCATGTGATTAAAAATAGAATTACAATTAAAATTCATATTACAATATTTTTGTTATTTATAATATAATTTGAAGTGATTATTAATAACTTGTAACTTGAAATACGCTTAATATAGCCTCTTATGATTTTGTATCATGCCATGTATATGTTATTGATCCATCTTCATTGACATGCTCAATGGCATGAGTACGAGTAACACTTCCAACTAGGAGACGGCATGACCATGCTTTCTTTCCTAAAATAATTATTATGCATTATTATATATATAAGACCATACAACGTAATAGGTATTTATAATCGCAATTAATAAATTTACTCGTACTTGATGGTAATGCTTGTCTAATTTGTAATTTGAAATTTAATTTATATTTAACATACTCAATATTATTACCTCTCAAAGGGATACATCCATCCATATTGCACAGGACCTTGAAGAAGTGCTTCGGATGGAAGATGAATGAGTAAATTCACTATTACATTAAAGAACCTGGAGGAAAGTTTCTTTCATGTTTGTAGAGCGGTATAGAAATATTTACTATAATTTTATGTAGATGTTCAACTTTTAACACAGTCGAACAAAGCTATTTATAGAACAAACAAGTTCCGTTATAAGCATCCAAATTTTTACGTGTATCAAATTTTCCATCATTACATGGTAATTGTGATTTTTTATCCCACTCAGTTTATTGTTTTTAAAGCCAACACATGTACGAAGATTAGGAAAAATCCCATCAGAAAATTTTAATCCTTTCACCCATTTTAATGCCATTTCTACTTTGTTATTATCTAACTCATAGCATTCTTTGGGTTTTTCAGTGTTATTTGGTTTGATATGAAGCTCGGTACGCTCACATAATTCTTTTATATCATGTCTTGATTTCACATCGTCCTTAGTCTTCCCCTTAACATTCAAAATAGTATTAAACACATTA
The DNA here is from genome assembly GCA_030765085.1 of Allium cepa. Lineage (NCBI taxonomy): Eukaryota > Viridiplantae > Streptophyta > Magnoliopsida > Asparagales > Amaryllidaceae > Allium > Allium cepa. The sequence goes on along the minus strand of CM060938.1, from coordinate 734,908,064 downwards.
TCAAACATGTTTTTTCAATATGCATCACATCAATTTTTATGACAAAGTACTGGATTCTTTCAATAAGGCGACTCCTAAAATATATTTATTCGCATCAGTTATGAACCATCGATTTTACCTAGAATTTTAATTTGTACTCCAGTTTCATGTATCTGTGAATATTTCTTTACAAGTTCATATATTTCACCTCTTGACCAAATCGCTAGTGGTTGTTTAATCTCTACTCTATTAGCTATGAAGTTTCTTTTATATCTTATGAAAGTATGATCAACATGGAGAAAACAACGATGACAATTATGTGAGAAATGCGGATTACGGACCTTAAGGATGGAATAACACTAAAGGAGGGTGAATAGTGTTTTACGGATTGTCTAAATATTATTGAAACTTATGTAATTTGATCACCAACAAATACAATTCACAGACACAAATATTATCACAGAATTAGACACAGATGCAAATACTAAATAAAAGCAGTAAATGAAAGATCACACACTGCACCATATAAGCAATTTTGCAACGCCATAGTGCGGCAGATTCACAACGGACTTAGGCCGTTGCAATATTCCAACGGCTTTGATCCGTTTCGAACACTTTGGCAAAGGCTTTGAGTCGTTGCTATATTAGAACGGGTTAGGGCCTGCAAACTGTACGTGGTCTTCTATGTACAATAATAGCACACCCTCAAAACAACACGCCCCGTACCCTTCAATTTTTTTAGCTCTCGCTCCTTCCTAATTTCTTCTGGAAACATGGCGATCTCACCAAATCCCATAAAACCCTAGCTCCACGTTCTTTCCACTTCTCTTCATTGCTACCTTTCTCCTCTCCAATACTAAACCCTAGTGCTGGAATCAAAGTTGCGTCTGTTGCCTTGTGAATTTAGCACAAACTTTAGCTTACCACAAAGCGTAATAAGGATATTTAGAAGGTATTTTGTTCATTTAGTCCCTTGTAGTTGCTAAAATTGTGTTTATTTAATTTTGATTTATAAATTAAATTTACTGCAACCGTTGATTAATAATGGGGTATTTTTTATTTATTTTGATTTTAAAGTTGAAGCATTGCAAAGTAAGTGGAGTAGAATAATTGCAAAGTAAGCACAGCCCATAATAACTAGATCGTATCTCACTGCTGATGTTATTAGTGCCCTTGGTTGCTCTCTCGAGGTTGAATTTCTCATTGGAATATTTTGACCATAGTTTTAACTGTTTAGGATTATTATCTTCTGAACAAATTAGGATTTGGTTCTTATATTAAAATTTTAGTCAATACTATATGTTGTGGGTCTGATTACTCCCGTAATTGCTTCAGTGGAAGTATTTTATATCTGAACAAGTATTTTCAACATGAACTTTAATGTATGGCTAATTTTAATAACCTTATTTTTCGATTCTTGTTTAGTTGGAAATGAACTATCTTTCTGTTCAGTACTTATGAGTCGAAATTATTATAGTTGATTTAAAAAGGGTATAGATTGTAACTTAATACCATGGCAAAAGGTTTCCTTTCGATGATGATGTTTTATGTGCAATGGAAAGTTTCATTTCTTCATGGCTATGTAGAATGTAATGACAATTGAAACTAAGCTCCCTTGTTTGATACTAACTGTTTTTGGATATGGAGCAACTACTAAGAAGCAAGGCATTTTCGCAGATTATATTCCCTATCATTTGTATCTTAATCCAAAGTTTGTAGTTTAGTAATGGGAGATCTGGCGTCTCATCACCCATGGTATTTTAATACTCACTCATCTTAATTTTATTTGTGATTTGTGAATAGACGTAGCCCCAAACACCCTCCAAAAAGGGAAGATGGATCATATAAATGGGATGAAACAAACAAAATGCGATCTCCAACAAGCCTAGTTCACAATTTTGTCACAACTCAAACAGTACACTAGAAATACAAAATTTATTGAAAATAGATATTTTAGGGGAGTTGTAGTTGTTTCATTACAGATAGTACTTTTTACATTACAGATGTTCATTTTGCTATATTAGTATGCATCATTACAGCTGATTGAAAAACTAACCTAATACTATGCCAATCATAGGTGCGCAGACTCAAGTGTAGGCGAATAGGGATCAGATTGAGTTGTCTGGTAAGTAGATTCATGTTCTTCGTGTACAATTTTAGGTAAATATCCAAATACGTTTTGGTACTACTTAGCTTTAACCAATGTTGATTGATTTATATGTGTTATCGGCCTCTTATGGATTGATACCTGCTACACAAGCATGTGAATTTCTACACATACACACATCTGCTCACATATATACTAAAAATCTATGCATACTTTTAGATGTATGTATACGGTAGAAAAATTGAAAAAAAATAACACTTATACGTTTCGGAGGCCTACTTCAATTTGGTTTTAAAGCTGAAGTGATCCGTGAGTTCTTGATTATGTTAGGTTCCTACAAGAAGAGAGCTTAGACGTACAGAGGTATATTTGGAAATGTGATCAAGGAAGTGAGGTTGGTTGTGACTGGTAGGGTAACAGCAGTTGGCAATAGTTGTAGATATGTGATATGGTAGGGCAATAGCAGTAGATAGAAGGAAGTGGAGCAGAGGAGCGGTGTTGACAAGCAGAGGGGATGTTGAAGGTGATATTGATGTATAGGGTGGCAGTGCAATGCGAAATGTGAAGTAATGGATGAATGGGGTAGCAGTGGAAGAAGTTAATGGCAGTAATGTGGTTTTGAAGTATGCGGTGGTAAATGTACAATAAAGAAGTTATGCAGTGAAAAGGTAGTGTGTATAGTAGCAGTTGGACGTAATTTGTTGAAGTGTTGTGATGATGGATGTTAATTGCTATGGAGTTGCTTGAAGTATTATAGGGTAGTGGCAGTTTTCCAGTTCAACAGCATTCCACAACCAGCCGAACACTCCAACTGTTCATCTACAACGTTTTCCAGATTGATTCACCGGGTAAAATAAAATAAAATTACGGTGTCAATCCAATTGTAATCTACATTCTTGTTGCAACTGCAAAAATGTGTTTATTCTATGGCAATATCTTCGACATTACTGCACGGCGAAACAACTTTTGTTGCTGGGGGAGAGTCCTGTAAAAGCATTTAAGAAAAACATTATTAATTTTTGTCTAATAACAAGTTCTTCAGTGTATATTAGGAATCTAATATTTATTTTGCAAGGACTATTATTATATGTTATCCTGCAGATTCATTGACATACGAAAGAAAACTATATCTATTCATTATAAAATGCATTGTTCATTGATTCATTTTTCTTTCAGATTTGTCCTATTCAAAGCTGAAAACATGTGATTCAATGGGCGTGCAAATGCCAAATGAGTTGTAGAAATGCATCTTACTATCTGTTTTCTCACTTTGTCTTTATAAAAACCCATGGTATCTGTTATCTTTTTCTTCTAGTTCTTAAATTTAATATACGGTCTATACAAGAGTCCAGTTGGAGCTGCACTCTTGTTCAGACCCATGCTTTCCTGCGGTCAAAGTCAATTTCGCATATTAATTAGATATTACTTAAAACTGTTACTTCAAGAAACATTGTGGAGCCCATCGTTTGATTTTCAATAATATTAATATTATTGTTTTAACATATGTAATAATATTAATATTATTGTGGAGCCATTTTATATGTGATAATTTTATACTTATGCTGGCATGAAACTTATGCACCAGCGACCTCTTTATAAACAAACATCAATTTCTTATTTTTTGCAGGCATGAAACTTATGCTGGCGGGAGCATTAGACGATCGGAGCAAGACGTTATGTACCGTATGTATTGTACTATGCATGTAGTATTATGTAATGATGTCGTTGTTGTACTATGTATGTTATGTATACTTGTTGAACTATATAATGGTATGTGTTGATGTTGAACGTTATAATTCAAACATATGTTCTGTTTGGTTTTTGTGTTTAATCTATGAAAAATATTTGGTTTAATAATCTTTCTTTTGTGATAGTGTTAAATTTGCAAATTTTTGTATTAATTATGATAATGAAATGACTTCGCTAGTGCAGAGAAAAAGTTCGAATATTTTTTTTTTAAATAAAATATTAATTAGCAACGGATTAAAGCCGTTGCTAATATTTAAAACATCAGTTATACATCTACATTTTGCAACGGCTTAAAGCCGTTGCAAAATAGATTCCGGAACGGCTACAACCCGTTACTAAAGTACATTTTGCAACGGCCCTTAGCCGTTGCAAAAAAACATATTTCGCAACGGATTTGAGCCGTTGCGAAATTTTTACCACGGCCCATTTCACAACGGCTCAATGCCGTTGCGAAATTATTTTGCAACGGCTTACAGCCATTGCGAAATGAGGATTCTAGTGTAGTAACATCAGGATTTTATACTAGTTCGGAGTTGGATTTCTTATCAAAATAATGTCCCAGATTACACCCTTAGTTTCAAGGCGACGAGGTACACCCTCATATATTCGAGTCCAAGGCAAACTTCTTGTTTTAACCAGGCTAAAAGATCACCTAATTGATTCCCAGGGCTACAATCACACCAAATTGATTTCAAGGCTCAACCGCACCTTTTACTCAACAGTTTGATTTACAAAAGATTCTATAACTTTGAATAGCACTTAGACCTTATGGAGAGAGTGGCAGAGAATCAAACAAGAGATAATCAAGTTTGATTCATTTGGTATTTCGATAGAGTATAGTTTAGGATTCTTTTGAATAAATGTGGAAGATGAAGAGGAGAGAAAACAAGTAAAATTATAATTAAAATTTGTTCAAAACAACAGGTATATATAGTAGAGCAACTGTCATATTTCTTCGTTGAAAAGTTACAAAGAATAGACACTTCTTTTGAAAACTTGAATTTTTGAATTTAACGGACACTATGTCGACATGGGGGGTTGAAGGATGTCGACATGCTCAAGGAAAAATTGATATTTTGATTTTCTTATCAAAATTGGTTTTCATAATTTTTCAAAACAATTTCTAAACTTTGTAAATATATTTGAATATAGTTTGAACATAAAAAAGAGTTTAGGAAGTAATTTTTAATATATATAATCTCAATCTATAAAGTGATTTAAAATTTGAGTGTATAAATATTTTGAAGCTAAATATTTAAAACAAGAGATGGTTTAAAAACAAGGACAATTTTGAATCGAAATATTAAAAATGATAAAAATAGTTTTGAGACTAAAATATTTAAAACCAAGAGAGATGTCTTTTTGAAAAGAAAGTTTTAAAAATATTTTTTAAAAACAAGAGATATATTTTTAAAATGCATTTTTATAAAATTAGTGGATATCAAAATAGGACCACTGTATGTTCCACTAGATATTGTAATGGGTTCCATCCCATTAGGGTTCCATCCCTTTAACAGGCTCAAAGTGGATTCTATTCCACGAATTTTTTTCAAATAAAGATGTAAGTGCTTTCAAGAAGTTTTAACATAATTCCAGTCTCAATACTTATCTTGTACTGTTTGAAATCTTGACCTCTTGATAACTTGATTTCTAGATACTAATGAGTCTTCAATCTTGATAGCTTCGATCTTTAAATTATCTATCTTTATGCTGTACAATCTTTATTCTTGGTACCTGCAAGTTTATATCCTGCATATACATATACATATATATATATATAAACTATAATGTTTGTATTTATATTTTATAACAAGTGCTAAGGTTGTTGTCATCAAAACCATCATCTCAAGGACTAACAATCTTCCCCTTTTTGGCGATGACAACCTACGTTTATAAAATATACTTCATCTTAACTATAACTCCCCCTAAAACTAATAACTCCCCCTTAATCTAAGCCTAAATACTATAACTACTCTATTTTATATTTCTCCCATTTTGTCATCAACAAAAACGTATCCAAAACTAATATTACCCCCCTTAGTATTATACTGGAGTACCTATGACAAATTATGATAGAGTGTGTGTGTGTGTGCGTGCGTGTGTACATATACATACATACATACATACATACATACATACATACATACATACATACATACATAGATATATAATAACATGAGTTAATAATAAAGACATGACAAATATGAAAGTTTAAATCCAATGAATATATACTATATCTCATATAATGTTATACGATCCATTCAAACCAAATCAACTCTAATCAAGTCAAATCAAATCACACAATTCAAAAAAAGCAATTCAAACCATAAGGAGATCAAATATTTCTAGGAACTTCAACCCATCATTTTTCTCCAAAGATAGGATCCTTTTTAATAACTTCCCAATCTTCATTATCTTGAATAAAAGTTCCTACAGGATTTGTATCAAGGTCTTCTTTATTGAAGGAAGAAATCATCCAATGGAAGGCATCAAAATGCTTCCCCTTTTCTTTTATCATCTGTATTTGACTTAGTTCAAGTCCCTTTGATTGTGGAGGACAAAAGTAAATATATTCTACAATGAATTAAGAGTTTCTTCAAGATTATCACTTAGAGTTTGAGAAGAGGAAGCCATTTATGATAAGCAGTGAAGAGATGCAAATAGAGATAAGTAGAAATGAAAAGATTACAAATTTCTGTAAGAAACAGGTGTTTAAATAGAAAGAAAATCGTTTAAAATGAATAGACATGAGTTAGTTATTTTAATTTTAAAATTTAAAAAATAACCAAATCTAACAGTTATATGTCGACATACAGGGTAGAGGCATGTCGACGTGGTTCTGTTAATTTATGTGTCTTATTTATTTTGTGAATAAGTATGTATATATATAAACTTATATACTATACCGACATTTATTCCAGAGACCCGATAAGTTAGAAAAACATAAGATATATGATTTTTATAAATAGATGAGATGGTACATAAGATACTACATAATAAGATAAAAAGAACAATACAAGCTCACACAAAACAAACTAATACGCCACAACCTAGTTCTTAGAATGCGCTAGAGGATGAGGAGGATGACGATAAGCCAAGTTTCCGACCAACTTTAGCAAAGAATTCGTTCATATTAGTGGACATTTTATCCAATTTCTTACTGACGGATCTTTTGAGAATCCGTTGATTTTCCACTATAATCATTTGATTTTTAAGGAGATTTTTATTGAAAGGATTGTTAATATTAGTAGGATATTCAATACTCTCTAAGGAGGTTTCTTCATTATCTTCTTCAATTTTCATTTCCTCCCCTTCTTCTTCTTCTTCATCTTCTTCCTCCATATCTTCATGTGCCAATCTTTCATACTTTTTGACAAGAGATTCATATTGTTGAAATATGAAAGGAATTTTCATGAGAGAAATGTTGACATGATTAAAAACTTTTCTTGAAACAAATTCTTCCCTTTTGTAATCAACGCCAAAATAATAAAAAATCCAAGTGAGATAGATTCCACGATACAAGGTATTCTCACCCATTCTCAAATTCTTAGGACGAAGTTCATCCATAATCACTTGCTTCCAATTAACGTCATACTGACTAAAGATAGCAAAAAAAGCTTTACAAACTTTAACATCGGGTTATTGAAATTTCCCGATCTATGAGTGATAGTATGTTGTAAAAGAAGATTGGCAAAATGTGCTTTTGGACGAAAGTTACAATTTTTGAATTCAAAGTTGTCATCTCCTTTGAAAATGTGATGAAATGTCTCACGATCATGTTCATCAATACTAAAAGTAGAAAGATCTGTCCCCAAATTCTTGCAATTGAGAATGTGCCCAAAATATCACAATTTAAAATAGTTTTAGTGCCTTTAACACTACTTCAAATTTCATCTTCATTTCCTTCATAAAAACCGTGATTCGAATTAGCATAAAACATTTTAACAAGATTTGAGTAACATGCAAAATCATTTTCAGAATTGTCAAAAAAAACTAAGGATATGATTCTCTTCTAGAAGAGTATTAATTTCATATGTAGAGAAATCGCTAAATATAGAAAACTTTTTCGTATGAACTTTTTATAAATTAGCATAGCTTATATAAGCCTTGATTGCTTCTGGATCATTATAGAGATACTCTTTAATGGTTTAGATAGCCACATTATGGATGGAGTGCATGAAGAAGCCATTTTTGAAGAGAGTAGAAAGTTTAAAAGAGTGAAAGACAATTTGAATTTTAAAATGAAAGTGAAAAGGTATGATAAGATAATGGAAATAAATAGATATTCAATAGACATGTTCTCTGGTAAATTGAGATGTTTTGATGCAAATACAGTAGCGCATGAAAAACTGGTGTATGCAAAAGCTATAATTAAGATTACCCCCTCTAAGCCTCTCCCTTCCTCTATTCTTGTTCAGCTAGCTGTTGGCCATGTGGTGCCGTGTACGTTATGGGTAGGTCCCGGACATATGTTCCTCTTGTCACTCCTTTGGCCACTTAGTATCTGCCTGCATGCATTCTGCTGTTTCTGATGTTGCGCCTAAGATCCCTCTGCCTCGGCCACCGCTCAGGAAGTGGATTCCCAAAGTCACTCCGGTTGCTCCTCCTCCTGAAGCTCCGATCTCTGTCCCTGGTCCGCTGTCTGATATTGCTCTGCTGGCTTCCCCTTCTGCATCTATTGTCCCTAGTGTTGTTTCTGTTGACTCCATTGCTGTTCAGGATCTTGCTTCGCCTTAGCTGCCAGTTATTTGGGTTGAGTCTGTGAGATGTTGGGTTGATCGCCGTTCTGATTTGCATTTCAACCCCGTGGACGATTCCAATTTTAGATATGTTTCTGGTGATCTCATGGACCATAGATGCCTTTATTATAGACCTTCTGGAGATTCCTTGGTTCTTGACTTTGATGGATCGTATGCCGAATTAAATTCTGTCATGCTTGCTGATACTACCTGAGATCGATCATTTATTTACACTTCTGATGTTGACATTTATGATCCTTGTATTGCCCTCCTATTTCGCCCCTATATTGGACTTCTTTGGAACGGCTACTTGGTCTCTTCCCTGGTGGAAGATGTCGTTGGTGTTTCTTCCTCTATGGAGGAGTCTTAATCTTCGTTAGCTATTTTTGTAGCTGTGACATCTGTCACACTCCTGTGCTGTATTTTTTTTCTTCTTCTTCCATAGTAGTTAAGGTGACTCTACCTTACTCCTGTACTTTATGCTGTTATTACGTTCGTAATAAAAAGTGGACGGTCCACTATAAAACCGGCTGGTCTTGCCAAAAAAAACAACCAAGCAATTTTAAGCAAACAATTTCAACCAATATATTGTAAACGTGTACTTTTTTCTAGATTCGTATCTCCAAGATCATTAGAATCATGAATAGCCATAAAGCACATATTTGAATTTTCTGTCTTCTGATCGTCATTGCTTGAGGATGAGTCTGAGTCTGAATTGTTTAGTGTAGCGGTATATGCTCTTTTCCTTTTCTTTGTATAATCATTGCTTGCAGGAAACTTTTGCTTATCACGATGCGGACAATCTCTTTTGAGATGGCCTGGTTCATCACAATTGAAACATTGACGTGGTTTGGTACTTTAATATGATTTTCATGATACCTATGATCATTCTTTTTGTTCATATTTCTGTAATTCAGAAACTTTTCAAAATTCTTTGTCATGAAAGCTATTTCTTCGTTATCATCAGTTCCCGAGTCTGATCTATCTGTTAATGCATTAAACACAATTGACTTCTTTTCGAATGCCTTGCTATCTCTTCTCCCTTGCATTTGTAATTCGAATGACATTAGATTTCCAATCAATTCTTCAATCTTTAAAGTACTGATATCATTTGCTTCTTCGATTGCAAGAATTTTCTGATCCCATTCCGGAGTAAGAGAATTTGGAATTTTTTCGACTTGATCTTCTTCGGAAAACCTTTTTCCTAATGATATTAGAGAATGCACAATATCCTAAAATCTACTATACATATCTGAAATGGACTCATTAGAATTCATTTGAATAATTGAAATTGATTCATGAGTATGGATATTTTGGTCTGTTTGACTTTGCTTGTTCCTTCATGAGTAACTTTCAAAGTTTTTCAAATATCATATGCAGACTTACAAACAAGTACTCTATTGATTCATTCCTATCAAGTGAACAAAATAAAATATTTATGGCTTTTGAATTATTTTGTGCAATATTCTTTTGCTCAGCTGACCACTATGTAAAACTAGTTGTGGGTTCAGAATATTCAGTTTGTGTGATATTCCAAATGTCTAATCCTATTGATCATAAATATATTTTCATTTTACATGCCTAATATGCATAGTTACTACCATCAAAAAGTGGTGGTCTAGCAGTAGACTGACCCTCTACAAATGAATTAGTGATAGTGTTAACAGAACCAGTGTTAGTAGCCATTTTTTAAAGTTTTCAAAATTTAGATTATGAAAACTTTGAAAACCAATACTCTGATACCAAGCAGATTACGGATCTTAAGGCTGAAATAACACTATAGGGGGGTGAATAATGTTTTATGGATTTTCTAAATATTTTTGAAACTTATGTAATTTAATCACCGACAAATGCAATTCACAGACACAGATATAATGAATCAGACATAGATGCAAATACTAAATAAAAGTAGTAAAGGAAAGAACACACTAGGATTTTATACTGGTTCGGAGTTACCTTACATCCAATCTCGTACAATCGTACAGATTTCTTATCAAAATAATCTCTCAGATTACACCCTCGGTTTCAAGGCTACGAGGTACACCCTCCTGTATTCGAGTCTAGGGCAAGCTCTCTTGATTTAATCAGGCTACAAAATCACCTAATTGATTTCTTGGGCTACAGTCACACCCAATTGATTTCAAGGCTCAACCGCACCTTTTACTCAATAGTTTGATTTACAAAAGATTCTATAGCTCTGAATAGCACTGAGATCTTATAGAGAGAGCGACAGTGAATCAAACAAGAGATAATCAAGTTTTATTCACTTGGTATTTCGGCAGAGTATAGTTTAGGTTTCTTTAGAATAATTTTGGAGCATGAAGAGGAGAGAAAACAAGTAAAATTATAATTAAAATTCATTCAAAACAACAAGTGTATATAGTAGGACAACTGTCATATCTCTTCGCGAAAGTTACGACGAATAGTCACTTCTTTTGAAAACTTGAAGTTTTAATTTAACGGACACTATATCGACATAGAGGTTGAGAGATGTCGACATGCTCAAGGCAAAATTGATGTTTTGATTTTCTTATTAAAATTGGTTTCTATAATTTCGCAAAATAATTTCTAAACTTTATAAATATAATTGAATATGGTTTAAACATATGAAAGAGTTTAGAAAGTAATTTTTAATATATACAATCTTAATCTATAAATGGATTTGAAATCCGAATATATAAATATTTTAAATCTAAATATTTAAAACAAGAGATGGTTTAAAAACAAGGACAATTTTGAAATCAAAATATTAAAAATGATAAATATAGTTTTGAGGCTAAAATATTTAAAACCAATAGAGATGTCTTTTTGAAAAGAAAGTTTTGAAAACATTTTTTAAGAACAAGAGATATATTTTTAAAAAGCATTTTTATAAAATTAGTGGATATCAAAATAGGACCACTATATGTTCCACTAGATATTGTCGTGGGTTCCATCCCACTTGGGTTCCATCCCTTTAACAGTCTCGAAGTGGATTCCATTCCATGACTAAATTTCAAATAAAGATGTACTGTTTGAAATCTTGAATTCTTGATAACTTGATTTCTTGATACTCATGAGTCTTCAATCTTCGGTCTTTAAATTCATCGGTCTTGTATCTCTATACTGTATAGTCTTCATCTTGGTACCTGCATGTTTATATCCTACATATACATATATATCTAAACTATAATGTTAGTATTTATATTTTATAACAAGTCCTAAGGTTGTTGTCATCAAAACCATCATCTTAAGGACTAACAAATCAAACCATGAAATTTTCTTCTCATGCAGAAAAGAAAATGCTCAGGTTTCTTCTTTACAATAAGGATAAGCTAGACGAACAACCGTACTCCAGCTTAAAAGCATTGCATAAGCAGGAAAATCACTAATCGTATATAACAAAGAGGCAAACATACATAAATTATTTTTTTGGAAACACCATATATTTTAACTCCTTTATGCCACAGTATTTTCAACTCTTCAATCAATGGTTATAGATAAATATCGATTCCTTATATCAGATCATCAGGGTCGGAGATGAGAAAAATGACAAACATAATTGGAGTGTTCATACACATCCCCGGAGGCAAATTATAAGAGGTGACGATAGTAGGCCAAGATGAATGTTTAGAACCTAATTGAGAGAATGGTTAGTATCCATTCGTACATAAACCAAGTCTACATTACGGTTCTCTGCTGCAAAAGGAGGATAAGTCTTTTCAAAATGATTCTGTTGGATTTGTAATAACATTTTCATTATCCACATCCTCCTTTAACACTGTAGGATTAGGTGCAACAAGTTCTCTTTGATGATCTCATAAATGATAATCTGTCACAAAACCATTTTGACACAAGTATACTATAACTATATTCGATTTTCGATGCTTCAAATGTTTGTAGTTACTACATGGACAACGAATTTCTTCATTGTTCCCACTATTACTAAAAGAAAATTTAATAGATTAATGTAAACCATTATAAAATGTTCTTTTATTGAGCCTTTCATTCCCTTTCGTGATACAATGATAAAATAATTGGCCATTTTTTCTATTTCAAAAAATATGATAGATATTCAAAAAATTATTATAAAATTTGAAATATTATGATTTTTTTAGATTGACATTTTATTTTTCATTTCGTCCATACATTTTAATGTTATATTAGTTATAACTTAAATTATTCTATTTACTTTTTTTTATAAAATCTTAATTGCAGTTTTAACAAAATATAAGCTATAATATTATATTTCACATTATTATTTTTTATTGTTGATGGCCAGTCATCCTACTTTCCATTACAAACAAAATATAAGAATTACATTTTGCGAACCATTTCATCTTAAATGATTCAACAAAATTTTAGCAGCACTTTCCCTTTAATCCCCATGTCATATACAAATGTGCGTACATAGGGAACAAAAAGGGAGCGCTATCTAAATTTTATGAACCGTTTAAGAAAAAATGATTTACGAAATGTAATTACTACGTTATGTTTATAACTTTTCCAATACAGTGGAAAATATAACAAATACTATATTAGGTGAAAATTGAAGTCCATTTTTGTAATAAAAATAAACATCTATATAACGATCATATAAAATACTAATCAAACGACGCCAAAATATTTAAGGGATTTAAAAAATAAAGTATATTATACGCTAATTTGTTCATATTATTATCGTATACTAATTTATTATTTGAATTCGTTAACGATTAAAAACTAATAAAAAATTATTATTTTTACCATTTTAGCTAACACAAATTTGAAATTATTACACAGTAATAGAAAATTAACATTATACACTAATTTGTTTATATTAACGCATATACGTAAACTAAATTTATATATAATTGAGGGTATAAATTAATAAAAGGATTATGTAAATAAATAGTTTTTATCGACATTTTAGTTAACACATATACAATTAACACTAAATTATGTTATACTAATAAACATATACATATAATTGAGGGTGTAAATTAATAAAAAAGAACAGGTTAATATGAGAAAGTAATGGTCGCCGCGCCTGGTTTTCTGGATCTGAAAAACGCGATTATTATCTTCTTCCGCCTCATCGTCATCGCCTCTCGCCGACTCTCTCTAGCCAGTCATCTTTTCTTCCCTCCTCCTCATCTCCCTTGCCCTATGGCGAAGAACCGAAAAGGTAAACCACGATTCTCGAAGTCCCCTGGAACTTGCACGCGATCAGGGAAAACTTATTCAGCTCCTCAAGCTGGTGAACGCGAAATAGTGCAAGCTATTGGCTATCAATGCGAACTCGTTTCGTCTGTTGCTGGCCAGCAATCCACTTGTATGTCCCCCCTCCTTCTTCGTTGGTCAATACTTGTGGATTTGGAAACTTGCAAGATCTATCAGTGCCCGGTAAGGCAACTCAGCCATCTGTAGAAAATTGTGTTCAGCCTGTTGTTGTTATGGCTGATTCAAGGCAAGTGTGTGTAATTACCAGGGCTGAAGATGTTGTAGTTCCTTCTGCAAACCCATTGTCAGTCAACCTCAATCCTAACTCAATAGGCACGGAACCTGTTTGTTCTATTGCCCCGCAGAGTCGAATCGCTAAGCAGTGGTCGTCGCTCTTCTCTAACCTTCCCCGGTCTGTTGGGAATTACATTTCAAAAGCTTTCTCTCATTTTAATGAAGATTCCCCTTCGGTAGAAGTCATTCATGAAGGGATATCTAGATGGGAAGAATTTTTAGTGGGTTTTTTTCTTAACTCGATTGCGGACTATGATGTAGTTCGCAATCATTCTCGAAGTAGATGGAAGTTAAGAGGTGGGCTACATGTTTTTTCTTGGAAGGAATGTTTTACTTTAAATTCTCTATAAAGGAAGAAAGAAGGCGATTGTTAGAATCTGATCCTATCATTATTGATGGTAAACCTTTCATTGTCACCACTTGGTCTCCATAGGTCGAGAGTGCCAGAGAGCAAGCTTTGTCTATTCCAGTATAGGTCATCTTTTCGCATATTCCTACTATTCTGCAGACCTTAATTGGTATCAACTGGCTTGCATCACGTATTAGTATCCTTGAATGCTTTGATTCTAAGACGGTGGATAGAGACTGCTTCACGTTTGCAAAAGCCTTGATTGAAATTACACCTGACAAACTGCTTCCTCATCAGATCAAGGCTTGCATTGATGGGCACGACATATTTGTAAATGTTAAATATAATTAGAAGCCTGATATCTGCACCGCGTGCCACTCTTTTGGTCACTGCTTGGAGTCATGTTTATTGGCTAGTGGGGATCCTATCCCGATCAAGGTCCCCCTTCCTCGCCCCCCTAGGCAGTAGGTTTCGAAAGCTGTTATTTCATATTCTTCGCCTTCAGTTGTTCCTTCTGCTTCAAGTATTCCTGATCTTTTATTAGATATTTCTACCACTATTGATGCTGATGATGTAGCGACTATGGTTTCTATGATCCAGGTTCCATCCATGGTCAAGACGGTTGTATGGGATCCCCCCGATCAATCTTGGCATCATTTATCTTCTGATATGACGTACAGTCCGACCTATCAAGTTTTTTATAAATATATTGGCATGGGTGAACATCGACTAGTTTACCACATTATTGATGGAGATATCTCTCTCTTCTCAACTGGGGACTACGGCACAAGGAACTCTGTTTTGCTTGATATACCTTCTTGGGATATGAAATTTCTCTATGGGCCAGAGTCACTTGATTATGATGCTTCTCTAGCTGCATTGCTCTTTGATTTCCTCCATGTCAGTGTGTCGGAATTTGCGGATTCTAGCAGTGGATCTTCTTCATCTGAAGAAGGCTAGCTTGTTTCCTTAGTAGCTTTGGTATTATTGCCAAACTCCTGTTTTTACTGTATTTTTTATTCTTTTTTGCCGCCAAGGCAATTCTGCCTTGCACCTGCTTTGTATGTTGTGGGCTTATCACTATTAAATCAGCAAGTGGTATGGCCACTATAAAACCAGCTTGCTCGTGCAAAATAATAGCTTTGTTTTTCCTCCAAAAAAACATATACACTAATCAACCCAAATTAGCACTAATTATTCATTAATTATCGGATTTAAACACTAACAACCTTAATTAACATTTTTCGATCAAGCAATATACAATTACAACCAATCAATGAGTTATTATCAATAAATATATGCACAAATTAACACTAATTTTACCATAATACAGATTAATTAGTTTAGGGGAGGAATATACCAAATTTTTGATGGATCGTGTCGGAGATTGAAATTGTGATGGATTTTGAAGGCGACAACGGCTGGCGATGGAGATTGGTGGATTTTTGGGAATTTTTTTGGTGTTTAGGGTTGTAAGAGGAAGAAAATAAGGAAAGAACTGGCTCGGCAGAAACAATATTCCTGACATTCTAACAGTTTTCGAGGGTGTCGGCGGCATATTTTGCTATGACATTTGGTGGAATTTTTAGATATTTAATCAAAAAATTTCTTTATTTAATATAAATTTAATTTTATTTAATTTGTTATAAAAAATTTAATTTGTTGTGAAAATTGAATAGCTTGTACTAGTTCTCAATAAAAATGAAAATCAATATTAATGATTACAATCTCTTGCTTGCCTTTTCTAATCTTTCAATCAGTCATATATGATGATTTTTTCCCATTAGCTATACATGCATACCTCATATTCAAAAAAAATTAATCCATGCATCGCACCTGCATGGTTGTTCTATTTATCACGCATTGCTACTACATGATTATCCACTCAATCACTTGGTGACATTCTTTGAACTGTGCATTTCAAATTAGAAATGAAAAAAAAACAACATAAATTCTAGTTTTATCCTTTCCGATTCCATTAGATTTATACTAAAATCATTGCAATCAATTGCGTCAAGTACAACATTTGAGAATAATCTAAAATTATATTATTATGGCTTGTTGGAGAAGGGGAACTTAAGAAGAAAAATAAGATGAGAGGTAAAAATATGGATGGATGACAAAAGGACAACTTTGTCTTAAATATTTCACAAAAAAGGAGAGTTATTCAATAATTCTACTAGTTTAAATAGAATTAGCCTCCAACTGGAAGGCCTAGAGATTTCAACAACAAATTCATACCTAATATATATGAGACTCTGTAGAGATATTCATTGAATTTGAGGAAGGTACTACTTTTCTTGTTCTTATAATGGATTGAGCTAAATCAATTTTGATGTGATTAGTTCAATACTTTGAAAATGAAATTATCGTTTGAATTAATATATTGGATTTTCTAGATTGTTTATTGGGTACAGTGAGAAGGTCGTATAAATTTTGTTATTACTATAGATTTCAGTAAATGTTCATATATACTGAATATGTTTGTTTTGTTTGTACTTACTGTCAGTTGGTAAAAGATTGTTTAGGAAGTTGTCATGTTCATATGTTAATGTGATTTTGGATGTTTTCTTTGAAATTTGAGCATGCATTGGTAGATTCTTACCATATAATTTAGGAAAAAAAATCATAATTCTTAAATTAACAAATTTATATTGGAACTACTTTTTAAACATTAGCCATATAAGTAATTAATATGAAAGAATTAGTAAATTCCTTATTTAGTAAATGTGTTAACTTAACCTTTTTAACTAGTTATATTCTTAAAGTCAATAAATTATTTTTTCAACATTTTATGTACATATATTAAGAAATTATCAATTAACAGTATCCATCTTAAATACGTTGAAATTAATGCTTTAAAAAATGCTTCAATCGCTACATCGATGATCTAATGATTTGTTTGGTGCGTTAATCTTTAAATTTCAATAATGGTGCAAATGTTAATTTAATATGAAAGTTAATAAATGATATTGAATAGAATGTTATGCAATTTAAACATTGATCAATATCATTAATATGAATGCTAATTTACAGTATTAATTTGAATTTTAATTAATAATTCTAACTTGAATGTTAATTAATGATGTTAATTATGATGTAAGGTTATACCATTTATTTCAATGTTAATTAATAACATTAATTAATTCTTAGTTAAATAAGTTAATTTATATTTTCATTAATGGCTTTATTTATGATGTTAACTGATAACACTAGTTTGAATGTTAATTAATAATACTAATTTGATGTAAATTAATCATTAGTTATGATGTTAATCGATAACTTTAAATAAAATGTTAATCAATAATGTTAATCCGAATGTCTGTTAATGACGTTAATTTTAACAATGATTTGTAGAATTAATTTGAAGCATAATTTAACTACTGATTTTTTTTTTGAGAAGAACAACAATAATGTGATCTTGAGGTCTAATGTAAGATATTATTATTTTTGTGATAAATTGTAATAAAGTGGCTATTAAAATGATTTATGTAAATAAACATAATTATTTTGACATGATTTCAAGGATCACTAGCTCATCTGGTTAATGATACCATCCTTTAGATAGGTTTTAGAGGTCATAGGTTTGAATCCTTGAGACATCACAACGAGTGCTTTGCTTGAATAAAGTGCCACTCTTACTATCAAAATAAATTATTTTAAAGTAATAATAATACTATAGTTTTGAAAAATAATTTTATAAAAATTGATATTTTGTATTAAATTATTGTGTTCGGATGTCTTAACCCAAAAACTGGATCAACACTCGATATGAGTACATGAAAGCACCGGCCCTGTTAGAATAGGGAAGAGATAATAGGTAATAGCAGTAAAGTAAAAGAAATAAGGGAGAGACATGGAGATTTTTATAGTGGTTCGGCTGTTATCTTAGCCTACATCCACTTAATAATTGCTTGATCTAGTTTGCATAAGACTAAAAAGTGTTTGACAGAGAAAAAGTGACAAGTACATGGGTTTGATTACTTGTTTTGATGATAATTCCTTCATAACCCATAACCCGGCTTATTCTGCAGTTTACTGGAGCCAACTCTTCACTTCTCGATATAGGTTGTTTGGAAATTTACAAAATCATTTAGGCTTGCTTATAATAGACAGAGAATGGGTTGGGGAAAGTTGGAGCTCCCTACTATGGAGCTACTATGGAGCACCATAACTCGGTGCTGAGTTATGGACGTAGCTCCATAATGGCCCAAATTTTCGTATCTTTCTTTTCTAACCTATATGAGACTACCGTCCATGTTTTAAGTCATTCTTTCTTTGTGTAAACATTCTATATTTCGTGGAATTCTGCTTGGTCAAAAACCTAGTTAACATTTGCCCCACATAATACATTTTTGTTAGAAACAAAGTATGCTCTGGCATAAGGTAAGCTTTGAACTATTAGCGTATGAGTTTCAGTTGACTATTGGATTCTGTCTCATGACGTTGTTTTCATTTGGTTACTTTCCTTTTAGTTATTGATTTTTTTTTTAATCTAAATTCCAATTCTTTGAACTTACGATGCCATCCTCATTCTAGAAACTTTATAGTGCCTAGGGGTATCGAACAGGTTGCATATGTCGAGTTAGAGCCGAGTTGGATGAGCAACGATAACCCGATACAGAGTTATAGTTATAGCTATAATCTATACCGAATTTAATACTTAGAGAATTTGAAGTTGTATCCCCCTTCTTATATTACTCTCCTAGGATTTTCTCCTCACTTGGCTTTGTGTTCATTCTTTTAACCCAAGTCTCCTTGCTTCCAACCGACAAGCCCTAGCCGATCCATTTTAGATCTGCCATCGATCTAACTCTGTCATGCCCCAACTGCGTGTTTCCATCGTCGCCACCAATCTCTATCACCATCCGACCATATCGCCGCTGGTAGAAAGAGATTTCCTCCATCAAGTCGATGTTCAAAGAATTCAGATCAGATCTAATTCAAACCCTAATCTTTGCTATGGATTTTTGAATCAAATTGAAAGTTAGACATGATGGACTTTGAGAAGATAATGGGGTAACAATGATCGAGGCTTGGTGGGATTCAATTTGAAAGAAGGTGGTTGACGTCGAGCATGTTTAACCGATGGTGGAGCCAAGGATTGCCCTGGTTAAACATGCGGGATTCCAGTGACAAGTTGTGCTTCTCGGCTTCAATTATAATCCTATGTGAAATTGGTTTAATCTTGTTCATTAAATTGATTTCAAAATGGCGGTTTGCACTAAATCCAGACGTATTGGATGATTCCATCGTACTAATTTTACATTTCTGCATGTAAAGTGGTCCTAAAATGAGAGGACTTTCCGCGTTGTTACGGATAATGGATCAGTTATCCATCATCGACCGGTAACAGGTGATTATAAAAAGATAATTTCAATGGATGATGCAGATCGTTATGCCAATGCTAGCAGGCTATCTAGACAGGATGGCCCATTCATAGTGTTTAGGACACCACATTCAATCCATATAGATAACATATTGCACTTGTCCTGGTAAACATTGGAATCTGATTAGTTAGCACCCGTCGACTTTGTTTGAAATTCATGTGTGAATCACATGGGAATTCTAAATAAAAATAAAGCGTATCTGGCCATGATCAACGAGTTTCCTTGTCTGGAATGACATGCTAGTCATCTCGCGGCAAGTCTAGTAAAGAGGCATCCACATTTTCAAAGGGTGAATCGTCGACTGCCCAAGTTGCCCCATCCATTCCTGTGTGATCGAGTCAATTTTTTCCCCCTGACTTCAATGGCCAGCTTGTTCCCATTAGACCTGTGCTTAATTAGCTACCTCACAGGATGAGAATCCTGACCGAACCTTCAGAACAAGTGGCTTCAATCCTTACAGCCAAGATGCTAAGGAGCCTATGTATGCCTTTTGCCAATCCAAAGAATGTTGTTTAATTTCCTACTCGAGCTTAATTGATACACAGTCGTCCAAAAGATTTTACTGCATGAAACCAGTACATGTGAATGAGCAGTGCCGTGTCGCTATTCAATCGTTTTGTATCAGTGGTGCTCCGAGAGTTAGGGCTTATGCCGTTCCAAATTCATCCTAACGGCTACGCACTCCTAAGTTCATTATATGTTCTATTCATGATCAGGCTTAGACAACCTCCAAGGATAAACGAGCTGATATTCCTTCTATATTTCAAGAGACATCAAGACTGCTCCTTTTTCATAATGATAAAAGCCTGGACAGTTTGCAGTGTAATCAAAAACCTCCATAACAAATGCTTATCATTAAAGAATGAATATTTCTTTGTTCGGTGTCCGTAGGGTTTCGACCGTCTCTAGATATTAGGAAGTAAGTCTTCGTTCCTTAGCTTCTGCACAACTAAAACGCTTTAATTACCTAACCATCTGTATCATTTTCTACAGTTATCCCCAAGCGGGTCAGCAGTGACGAGCTTAAAGTAATGCTTGAAACTCTGAAACTTTTGAGGGCTTCCAAGCGCACAGTAGAGTCTCTTTTGATGAATGAGAACCTTCGAAAGCTCATCTTGCATCTTCGTAAAAGATTTGTTATGGATGAGGAGCATTCAACTTCGAGTGGCTCTAGAAGGCCCACTCGTTCTTTCACCTGTATCCATAAATCCAATGAGAAGGCTCAAGAGTACGTGGCCAACCCATCGGTCGAGATTCTGGCCAATGAAGTTGTTGAAGCTGACGGGGACTTACCTTTCGGGGAGGACATTATGAGAGATAGGTATAAGACAGTACAGGATGTCCCTGATCCCTAAGGAGGAGAAAGAGCCATTTCAAAAGAGAGATAGGAAACTATTGATGGTAAAAGAAGTAGAGATGGAGGTTTAGATGACGATGACAGTGACTTTTAGATCTCCGAAGAAAGAGATAAGTCTTTTGGCGAGTCGCCGGAGATGAGCCCCAACTTCCCCGACATACCTTCCCTGAATCTGCTAACCAACCGGTGAAACTCCGCAATCTATTGGAAGCCAAGCTGCTACAAATCCTATGGGAGATACATCAACCTTTTATTTTCTAAGAAATATCTCAATTTATGTGAATGAATCGGGGATATCTCGATTAGCGAGACGATAGGAGAGATTGGATCGCGAATCAACATATCTTCTAGCGCTTTTATGAGTAAAGATGAAAAGACTCCAACCCTTAACCCATGCCAATATAGTTGGTAGAGTACATAAAAGGTCATCAACACTACCGACTTCACTTTACGGACACGGATACACATTCTACATTGAGTCAACTTTCCAATTTAAAGCGTTAACTCCACTTTCCTTTTTGTTTTAGGTTCCATGGGTCATAGGCTATACCACAAACTTCGTCAAAATTTTGGCTCCTACAAGGATCAAACTTTGGATCCTTCCCATCGCACTCATAACATAATGAACGAGGAGAGAAGGAAGAGAATGGAGGAGGCCTGTCTCTTGGAGAGAGGGTGCTAGAGGGGAGATAAGAGAAAGAGTGATTATGGGAGTGGTGCCCTTGGCGATGAACACAAGCGCTATAGAGACTCTCATAAACATCACGAGGTTTTATTATCCATTGCTCCCCCTCGCATTGAAGCTCAGACAACCGCAACGTAGGAAAACCCTTCATCCCAAGCCATAACTACTACAACTGCCCTCGGTTCTTCTAGCCAAAAGGAGAAGTTTGCACTCCCTCCTGGTCCACCCATGCACCAAGCCGCCTACCCGCATTTATTCTTATAGGGTATTAAGTTTGAAAAGAACATCAAGCCCACAAACAGAGCCACTTCCTTGTGCAATCATAAGACAATCCCTAAGGACTTAGAAGTTGGGTTCGATCGGAAGCCCCTCATGAGGGCCCTTTCGAATGTGAATCACATCAATTATCAAGAAATTCTCTCCTTCGAGGCTAAAAGGGCAGACCATGATAAATCGATCAAGGATTGTGATACTGAAATAGCCAAGTTGAAAGTTAAGAGGAATGTAGCCCTAAAGGGAAAGTCTTCCAGCAATAAGTTATTGACGGAGATGAATCAGGCTCATGATGAAGCACTTATCGAGATTGAAGATCGGCTCAAGGATGCACATTGAGAATTCGACAAACTGACAGAGCAGATCCCCACTATAGAGAACATTATCAAATCCTAAGATCAAACCATTGCTGTTTAAGCTGTCGCCATCACCTAGCAGGCCACCGAACTTACCTGAGTCCATGAGGAGAATTGAGGGTTAGCCAAAGGGAGAAAAGAAGCCGTGGGTGGTAAACTGGCGAAAGTGATCAATCATTTGGTCACATGATAGGAGTATTTAGAGCTTCGAGCAGAGTATGATAACGCGATGGGCCAAATGAATGCTTGCGTACTTTACCTCTACACTTGTATTGTGGTGAATGGGGGCAGCCTGAAATGGTTTGGTGATGATTATCGCTAGACCCTCGCCATGGTCTAGATGAAGTGTTGGGAAGATCGATGTAGGCCTAGGACATGCGCTCCGCAGAGGAATTAATGGCTGGCTACCTATGCTTTGAAGACATAGACTTTCTAGCAGTTGATAGAAAGATTCTTCGAGAAGAGAGAGAGAAGGATGCTATTCATGCCGCTGCCAATGCCCTTTCTGGCCCAAGCCATTCGGGTCAGCGCGAAACAATTGTTCCTACTTCAAAGTGCAAACAACAATCATTCTGGCATCTGTAACAACTGTTTCTGAAGCTACTCGTGTCCATTTATCTTCTAAAGTCTTAGGTGAGACACACCTTTCTCTAGCTACCGTGCAACCCTTCTAGCTGGGGACTGGCTATTTAACGGCTAACTTTTTTTATCGAACTAGAAAGTAGCCGAAAAAATTAAACTATAAATAACCGTAAGCACATGACGTACAATTTTAGTATGTGGCGGTTACGAGTTGATCCATAGGAAATACATTGATTTAAAAATTATACTCAATCAAAATAAACCAAAATTTGAAGTTGGGTTAAGCTAAAAATATTTAAAAAAATAGCAATAAGAAAGTGGATAAAAATATGAGAGTAGAAGGCAATTTAGAGGCCCCTTCTCATGATCACATAAATTTACACAAATGAAATTATGATCTCTCTTTTTTGGTCATTAGTGAATTTAGTTGTTATGGCTATTTGTGCTAGTAATTAGCCCAACATAAACTATCAAACTTCAACACACCCACTAAACCACTTATCAACTCTCATGAAAATGACAATGAAATTAAACATAAAATCTATTATAAGCACGATCTATTTACTATTGATAGGTAATACAGACCATCAAATTTTGATTCTAAAATTCACTTCATTACCATAATCATATGTAGATGAAGAGGTAGTTTGTGTTTGTCTTTGTTTAAGCATAGCCTATTTGGTGTCAACAACATAGGTTATCAAATTCGAAGCTAAAACCACAAAAAATTTACCCATTCAAACATTCTCATTAAGCACAAAAAGAGATCAAAAATTAGCAAAATGTTGAATCTACATGATTAAATTACCCCTAAATTGAAGGAGTTTAGCTTATCATATTTGTTATCATTTCAACAAATGTAGAGTTCAACATGAAACAAAAACAAGAGGAAAATGCAAGCTAATTAAAATAAAAAGAGAATTAAACTACTTGCATAGATTAAGTCTAACTACTAACATAAAAGAAAATTACAAGAATTAAAATAGCATGAATTAAGAAAATTACATAAAAAGAAAATGACTAAGAATCCATGAAAGAGAGAAAGGGAGTTTATATTTATAATTTGTGCATACAACTAAACTAACTAAAGAGGAGGCTAAGAGCTCATTACATGAAACATAAGGGTATTTATACATGTTTTGAAAACCTAATCATATTTTAGGGGACTATCCAAAATACCCTCTTAGGAAATATAACCTCCAAGCAGTCATTAGTATGAGCATAATCCTCCATTTAAATGTGCATGTAGCTTTAATCATGTGCATTTTCTCTTAATAGAGGATCGTGTTAAGTGGGTAGGTAGGGTCCTCCATGTTGTAGTAAATGATTTATTTCCATCTTCATTTTGTTCTCTTCACTTGTGCATGCATATTTCCATGAAGACTTCTTCATATTTCTATTCAAATTCCTATAAATAAAAATAAAATGCACAAATAAATATTCTCAAAATTAATACATGCACAAAACGACCATTTTGCCCCTATATGAAGGTGAAAAAATTATAATTTAAAAATAATTTGAATTTTGGTTTAAATAGGTTAAAATAGCCTATATGCTCATTTATTAAATTAAATTAAATTAAATATGGAAGTAAAAATATGCACATTTACATGCACATCAAATGCCCCCACACTTATATTTTTATTTATCCTCGAATAAACTAAAACTAAGATAAATTAATTTTCGTAGGAGCACGATTGCATTGAGTGTATGCAACAAGCCATTAAACCTCTAGGTGTTACCAGTGGAACGAGTGTTGTCTCGCGAGGGTTTACAGTGGATACCACCCACAAAATCCAAACGCGAAATGAAAAATTTCTAAACGCAAGATTTATTTACAAAGATATGGATGGATGTTTTTGAAAATATTTACAAATGAAGAATTTACTTTCAAATTAACACGAATAAGTTAAATATAAGTTTTGGACATTACCAAGAGATTTAAGTCATTTTACTTTTCAAAATTTCCAACAAGAATTAAGTTATCACCACAATTAGACTCTAATTTGGTTAGTTATTTTGGTTGGTAACATAATGAAACTATGGAAATGGATCCTTGGTTGATTATCAAAGTTTATCAAAGTGGTATTTTCATTTCTTTTGAATAATAATAAAAACCAAATAAGTGAAAATAGTGCTTGGATTTCAATTGCTTACTCTCTCTTATTTGAAATTTTTATTGATATTAACAATATTTACATATGCCTAACTTAGAAAACTGTGGTCAGATATACCACCCATGCACTTCCTTTCAGGCTTACATGAGTGGAATAAAAAGCATGGCGAGTGTACACGCAACTATGTGCACCAATCTTCTATAAGCATTATTAATGAAAGAATTTTTATATACATACATCTAATTTAGATAAACTGAGACCAGATATACCGATCGTGCACTGTCTTTTGGGCTTACGTGAGAAGGGTAAGAGCATGGTAAGTGTACACACTTGCATATGAACACATGACTCTAGGTGTTTATAAAATATATACATATATACAATTTTTTTATATATAGCTTTTTTATGAAGAGAGAGTTTTGCAATATCATCTTAGCACCATTTAACTTAGAAGATCAAAAACGTTATAGCCATTATTTTAAATTAACTAATCTTTTAAACAAAGATTTAAATTAGGATATACTTTATAATTATCACCCATGAACCTTCTTATATGCTATTCAAACCATCGTTACTTGTAATCAAACTTTATTATACTTTTGTTAAGACAAATAAATTTTAAAAAATTTCAATTTAGCTACCAAATTCCTATATTTATCTTATAGTGCTTCTTCAAAAATAAATCAAAATGCTAGAAAAAACAATTTGTTTTGGGATTCTTTTTTTTAATTTTGAGTTTGGAAAGAAAATGCAAAAAATAAACCATGAAAACGAGACTCCCCCCACACTTGATTTTGACTGTGTCCTCATAATCAACCCAAGTGAAAGGAGGAAAAAATAAAAATAAAAGTATGACCTACATTTACATGAAAATGAAAAGATTACTATTTACAAGACATCAGAAAAAATACCGTTAAAGAGTAAATGAAATGGTATTTCAAAGACCAATTCATTTGTCTCATCAAGTATGAGAGACGTAGCTTAAGTATAGAAAACCAAATCATAAAAGATTTCGAAGTTGAATGTTGATCTGAAAAAACAAATGTCATTTTATTAAAAATCGTATGAGTTGTTACTTTTTCGATGATTTTTGGGGTTAATAGAACAATTGGTTGAAATTCAAGTTTATTTTACCAAGTTGAAATTCAAACTCATCATCGACAAATTCTTCAAAATTATTGATGCTAAAATCAAAATGGTGATTTAAATCACCCCCTTCATAATTCAACAACTCATCTTCGTAAAGTCCAAAAAAATTGTGTTCATTAAATTCGTCTTCCTTTGTTGGATTATAAACAACTCCATTGCATATATCATGTTCAAAATCCAAAGTTGTTGTATTCAAATTTTCAAAATTGAAAAAATGAAGATTGAATTTTAAATTTGGTTCCACGCTCTCAAAAGAATTGAAATCCATCTCAATAACCCAATTTTCAACAGCTTCATTAAGATTATCATTTTCTATTTCAAAAGTTATTATTTGAAAATCGTTAATGTTGGTAAAAGGTTGATTATTATTTGACTCGTCATACGTTGAGATTTGATTTTGTTTCTCACGTTGTTTCATATATGTTTCAAATAACAAATCCATGTGATCTTTGTGAATTTCTTCCATTTGGTCAACAAAATCAAATTTATAATTATTAACTTGAGAATTTTCAGTTTGAAATTGCTGAGAGTAAAAATTGTCCGTTGCACCATTACTCCCATTGCCAAATTCATTTAAACAGTTGTTTTCATTTTCATTTTGATTCTGAAATTCATTTTGAAGTTCGAAATTGAATTAGCATGGGTTATAATTGAAATCATTTGAATTGTGAAGTGAATTCAAATTTTGATCATTTTGAAATCCTTAACTTGAGTTATTGCACAAATACGAATTATAAAAATCATTTATCATTTGATTTTTTGTGTGTAGAGAGTTCACGTAAAGACGAAATAGTTTCAATACTCTTTTGAAGCGTTGAGGGTTGGTCATCATTTTAAAAATTTGGTTATTCAAAATTCAAATGGTTTGTACATCAGTTGTTAAAACATCCATGAGAATTTGGAATGAAATTATAATGGATCATATTGATTTTCGCAATTATTGTAAAATTCTTGCAAGTATGGAAATTCAGACATTTTCAAAAATATATTTTTTCTTCTTTTTGTTATTTTAGCAAAGGAAAACATATGCTAAAATGAATTTATTTTTCAAAAGGGAAATTTGGTTTTTGTTTTATTTTTTGGATTTCCATTTTTTTGTTTTGAAAAGATTATTATATCTTTTTATGGATTTTTGTTTTTTCTAAAAAAAACTAATCTTTTTTTTGGATTTTTGCTTTTGATTCAAAATTTTCAAAGGTAAAGATTAAAAAAAAAATCCTACACTAAGGAAATTTAAAAAAAAATAGTTTTGGATATTGAATTATATACATACATACATACATACATACATACATACATACATACATACATACATACATACATATATATATATATATATTTGCATGAACTAATGCAACTAAATTAATGCAAGGAATTAATTACAAATTTTCTATCCTAAGAAGCTTCTAACCTAAAATTGTATATTCACACTTTATCTTAATCCAACAAGATAGTCCTCAACGAGGTAACGGACAGTATTTATAGGTGCACGATGATCCACTATAGCAATGCAACAGAAGGTTTAAATACCTTTCGATAAAAAATTGGTGTAATATTTACGAATCACCATAATATTTATAATTGATTACACCAAGAATCTAAATTGTCGAAAGATGACAATTTGTCAAGATATAATTAAGCCCTTGGTGGGTTTGTGACATCCTTAAATCAAATGTATAACTGTTATTATTAGCAAATTCTAAGATGAAATGCATTTTTGGGCCAAGGAAGGGGTGATGAAATCCCCCACCTTATGCGAATTGGGGTATCACCCTTAGAAGAAAAAAATAAGATGGTATGAATGCAAAATAGAAATTAAACGTGATTTACAATGCAACTACGAATGAAATTTGTTTTTGTTTTTGTTCTAGAATTTATTTATTAAAATACAATCAACCAACAATGCAAAGCAAATAAAAACAAGAGATATGCGCACGATACCAGAGTATGCATAATTATTAGCAGTTTATTTTTAAGCGGCAATTTTTTTTATAAAAGCAAACGATTATTTTTATAAGCAAGCAAGGCAAATTGTTTAAGCAAGAAAATCCTTCTGCTTTTGCAATCTTAAAAAGAAAGTTGAATATAAACACAAATTAATACAAAATAACACTTAAAACACAAAATTTTTGAATTCCGTCCAATTATTCAAATCAAACAAAACTCCCCCTTTTTTCTTTTTTGTTTTTTTCAAAGAGAAGTTTAATAAAACAAAGAAAACAATAACACACACACAATAAAAAGTAAAAAATCCAAAATATATATATATATACATATATGTGCGTGTATACATATGTATGTGTGTATATATATACACGCATACATATGTATGCGTGCGTGTATATATACATACATATTTGTGTGTGTCTATATATATATATATATATATATATATATATATATATAGGGCCTGGCCCACAAACCCAACACATAACAGATACGCACAAAGCACTTTTAACGTTCTACTCTCACAACACTCTCAAACCAAACACAATACAGTAAGAAAATTCCAACACAAAATTCCAAATCGAATTTTACGAAACATAACTCCAAAACAAATTCTCGGTTGGGTTGTAGACGATTGCAGTGGAGGTGACATGGTGAACTAATGGTAGTTCAGGTGATTTGTGGTGGCGGTAGTTGGAGACAAAGGCAATAGATTCGATGACGATTGTTTTTTTCTTTCTTTCAATTTTGGTGGTTTGGTGAACTTGAACTGTGAACTTGAAGTGGTATGGAGGAAGCAAAAGTTGGTTGTGAATTGATTTAACGTTGATGGAGGGTTGTTGGAGTGTACTGGTGTAAAAGCAGAAGGATGGTATGGGAAGTTTGGCAAGGGAAAGTGGAGGCACAATTTTGTCAGTGTGGTTGAGGCAGGAAGCAAATGAGGAGTCACTAGGTTTGTTGACAGTGGAGGCAAGTGAGTATGTATGGTTTGATATGTATGTATGGTTCTAGTTAAGGTATGTATGGTTCCGGTTAATGTGGTTTGCTTTTGTATGGTATGAAGATGATGGTCAGGTGGCTTGCTGTAGAGGGAATTTGTGAAGTATGCAGTTGATGGTTTTGTGTGATTATTTGCAGGGAAGTGAGTGAAGAAACTTGCAGCAATTTTAATGTTGGTGGCAGTTCAATTGTAGTGGGGTGAAGTGCAGTAGTTAAGAGGGGACTGTTTGGAGTGGATGTGGTTTTGAAGGCAGTGAGATAGCAGGTTGGTGGAGGTGGTTGAATGACAGATATGCAATACACTGTTAAATGATGTAGGGGAATGGTAGACTGTGAACTGTGAATGCAGTGGTAGTGGTAATTTTTAAATTGCAGTGAGAGTGTAAGTGTTTGGAGATACGGCAATGATGGAGGCAGTATTGTTGGTGATGTTGCTGCTATGTGCAGATATGCACAGTGATGCAGTTAGGCGTGACAAAGGTGGATGATGATGGCTTGACAGCAGCAGTTGATGCTATGGTATGGTGATGCCAGCTGATTGTTGTGGTAGGTAGCTGATTAGGTATGAAGATGATAGTGGGGATGAAGTAGTTTTTGTACACTGATTGTTGAGAAGTGCATTGAATGTTGAGTGCAGTTGTTGTTGAATGCAAGTGGAAGTAGAGTTTGTAACAGTGGCAGTAAAGTAGAAAAAGAATGGTTGTGGTTGTTTGATGAAGATGTTGCTTGTTGTCAGTTATGGTGGAGGAGGTTGATTGGTTACAGTAAGGAGGATGGGTTGGCAGTGAATGTTATGAAACAGCAATGGGTGGTTGACAATGCACAGCAGTTAGATGGATATGAAGAAGTGAGGCAGTTGTAATGGTCATAGCAAGGAGTAGTGGAACGGTATGTATGTTTGTTTGTTGTGGTTGGTGAGTGCACTGTGTAGTTGAGTGTTGATGGGTGGTATCTATGTTGATGACTGTGATATGATGTATGAACTGGAGTAGAGATGGTTGTTGATGGTATATCAAATTGCTGATGACTGTGATATGAAATGAATGGAAATGAAACAACGAAGGGTGAAGCGATTGTTATGTATGGCAGTGGTTGATGTGGTATTTAATGCTGCAGTGTTAAGGTTGGGTATACAGTGAAGTATGGTAGGGTAGTTTTGATGGAGGAACTATGAATGGGCAGTGGATAGCAGGGGTAAAAGCAAGGCAGGTTGAACGTTGAGAATGGAAGGCAATATGATGACGACTGGAGGAAGTCAGGTGATGGTACAAAGATGTGTGTGGCTGTGATCAGTGCAAGGATGTGTGACTGCAGTGGAGTAGCAGTGAAGGTAGAGAGTAGAAAGTGAGTTTTCAGCAATGATATACAAATGTATGTACAGGTAGAGATGGGAAAAAGGATGTAGTCGATGTTGAAAATATGAAATTGTAACATTTTTATATATATCTGAAAATGAAATAAAATATATATTTATTTCTTCTGAAATTGTATAACATCCCGTATCTAGAGGCAAAAGCTAAGCACTACAGATACTGCAGTCATCTGTAACATTAAATTCTGATGACAAAATACAGTAATGCTAATGGTTCCGTAATATCAGAAGCACTTGAATATAAACAAAAGCACATATTAAAAAAATAAAAATATATTGATTACATGTCAAAAAAATAATTCAAATCCAAGTTACATGATCCCTTAATGTTTTCCAGAAAATGATTAAGTTTATCAATTACAAAATATGCCAAGAGCGACATATAACGTTGCCCCATCGTTTGACCAAAGTCAATATAGTCATATTTGACTTAATACATACAGCGGAAATAAACAGAATAAACTCTAACTCTTTATTAGCTATCCATTAGCCACCTGCTCATCTCTGAAACCTTTATTCGTCAAAATTACTAAAACCTGAAAACCTCAACCCCAACCCCAACCTACTCAAATCAATTTTTTAGAACCCGAGAGTTTAAGGGGAAATAGAAACTTCGAGTCAGACATAAAACCTAGTGTGAACAATTTATACATCTCGGTTGTTGATATTGACAAAGACTACGCCACTTAGCGGAACAGGTTTCCCCTCATTTTTATCCTTTTAAAACATATCTTATGCAAATCTTACAACCAAAAATGATTAAAAATGTAATGCAGTATCATGTAAACAAACATATTAGGTACTAAATGGACTATCCGTCCAAAAATTGTGGTTTTGTTTGGCTAACTACTAACCCTTGGCTGACTTGGGCCTACCAAACAATATAAACCAAATTTATCTAACATCTTTTAGACATTCATCTTATGGACGATTTGTCCTTCACTATCTATTAAATACTTCTCTTCTGAACGGTCTGTCCCTAACTTATCCTCTCCTAAGCTCACCCGATCCTAATGGTTTTGCGAGATCACCAATAACCTATCTATATACAAACAAATATTTCTTCCGTGTGCAATCATAATTTTAATGTTACCTATGACAAAGCCATACACATTGGAATTTTGGACTAAATTAGCGGGGGCTAATAGCTAATGTGTAGGGCGCGAACTGATACCAATCTCATCTGGTATTCTAATATCTGAGTAATTTTACTTAGAGAAATCTTCTCTTAAATTTTCCTTGAAAATCTTTTCAAAATGATTTAAAATCTTTAAATTAAATTTACACAAGGAAAATACATATACTCTATGTTTTTCTCAAAATCGTTTTGCCATGTTATATCTATATACACTTTACCAAAATATTAGTTGATGAAAACATATAAACTTTTGAAAGTACCTCTTTCGAATCCATTGAAAGTACTCCTTTCGAAACCAAGTAAAACCCTTTATTTAACCTAGGCTGAAAGGTCAAAACCATCCTTTTGAAACAATTCTCAGAACCGTTTCGGAACCATTGATAAACATTCCCTTTCAACCCTTTCGAAACAATTAGAAAACCTTTCCTTTCGACTCCTTCAGAACCATTAGGGAGCCACCCCTTAAAAAATTTTCTTTAAGACCTTTCGAAAGCATCAAACCTTTATAAATAAAAACCTTTCGAAAGCACTTGGGTTCAATTTAAAACATGTGGCAACCTCTCGAAACCATTCAAAAATTTACTCCTTCGAAACCTTTGAAAATCGTTTCGGTCGAAATCATTTGGATTATACCTTCAAGTAGAGCAAAATGATCAGAAACCCATTAAAGTTGAAAGCATTCCTCGAAATCATTCCTAAGTAAAGAAGTGATGGTGTCGAAATCATCTCTTCGAAAACAATGGAGAAGTGGTCAAGTTTTAGAAGCAAAGCAACCCTTTCGAAACCAATCGGCGTCGAATGGTAGAAAGAGGCAGTCACGGGTTTCGAATTAGTCAAAAGAATTTATTTAAAAACAAAGGCGCAACCCAATCAAAACCATTTCTTTAAAACCAATTGACCTGGTCTAAAACCAACCCAGTCGAAAGCTATTCAGTCGAAAGCAAGCAGGCGCATGTTGATTTAAAAGCAAAGTATTACTTCAACCTCTTTGGAACGCCTGGTTTGGACCCTATATCTTTCACATATATCCAATTCACTACGTACCAGTTACATGATACCATGTGCATTAGTTTCGATAGAGTCGGATGCGAAGGTAAGGAGGCGAAAGCCTGGTGCCGAAAGTATCGAAACAGTAAAAACCACGTAGATTATTCCTTTTAAAACTATTTCTTTGTACCTAACCTATCTTATTTGTCAAATTTTGATTGGTTGCAAGTTTAACTTTTCTAAAAGTATTGCAACTTTCTAGAAATAAAAATTTGAATTATTTACAAAATGCCCCTTCTCCTTTTTATAAATATATAAAATATTTAAGTCCCATGCCTTAAATAACTTTATGTATCCATTAAAACACTTAGGAAAATTCTACAGAAATTACAAAAAATCATTTTCATATGTTTTCTAGCATATACTAATTTCAGACCCAAACCACAAATTATTTAACCGTAAATAATTTTTAGCCCAAAATAACATTTTCTTCACTAGAAAATTCATATTAAATCCACATTAATTCAGAAAATTCTGAAAATTGAAACTGATTTGTAAAATATTATTTCTGATCTATATAAATGTTCGCAAGGCATTTAGATGTAATTTAATAGGGTTTTCATATCAAAACATGTCATAAAATCTATATGAACAACCATTAATCAAGTATATATAATCCTTCCATCATTCAAAAACATGGCAAGTCGTTGCAAATAAGTTCGGATTCAACTTAAAACTGAAAACAATAAGAAATTTAAGATGTGGTCCTTATTCACCTTAGCTTTAGAGATTAAGGAGCTTGAGATTTGTATGATTTGATTTGATTTAGCTTCTTCCTTAGCTTTTCTTAATCTTTTTCCTCTTTCTCTTTTTAATGGTGGCCGACCTCAAGTTTAAAAATTTTGATAAATGAAAATGAATGTGTATGGGATACACGGCCAAAGGTTTAGGATATAAGCATGTCCACTTTCCTATTTTACACCTCCTCTATTTTATTTTAACTCTTATTTTAATTCATTAGTTAAATGGCACAGATACCCCTTAATTAAATCAAATCTCATTCCCATAATCCACATATTATTTTATTTAGTTTAACTAATTAAATATCTTAAATGATGTTACCAAAATATGGGGTGTTATAAACTCCGTTCCATAAAGAATTTCGTCATCGAAATTACGATAAGGTACACAACACATTAATCAATGAGGTAAAATGTACCATCAAACAAGTCATGGTAAGTACCTCTAATCCTTTTTTAAGTCTTCCAAGTACAGTCTCTCTCATTGTCACTCTATCAGACTTTCACTAGTCTGACCGTCTTGTTTCTAAGCCTCTTCTCATCTCTTGCAATAATACGAATCGACTTTCCCACTATAGTCAAGTCTGGTTCCACTACTAAGTCATCTAACACAATCGGTGTTATAGTAGCCTCTAGGTCTTTAACACACTTTATGAGATGAGAAACATGGAAAACATCATGGACTCCTGCCAAACTGCTCGGTAGCTCGACTCAGTATGCGAGTTTCCTGATCCTCTTAACAATACGAAAACGTCCAATGAATCTCGATGCAAACCTTCCTGATCTTCGGAATCTGATCACACCCTTCATCCGTGGCACCAAAGAAAACCAAATCTCCATTTGAGAACTCTAAACATTTTCGTCTTATATTTGCACAATTCTTCTGCCTAGACTGAGCCTCCTTCTTCCTAGCTCAAACGGCCTCAATCTTTTCTACAGCTTCTCTAATTAAATCTGGACCAAGAACCAACCTATCTCCGGTCTCTAACCAACATATGGGAGATTTTCATGGCCTTCCACACAAAGCTTCAAAACGTGCCATCTCAATACTAGTCTGATAACTGTTGAACTCGACTAAATGCAGATGGTTTTCCTATGATCCCCCAAAATCTAAAACACAAGCTCTTAACAAATCTTCCAAGGCTTTTTTTAACTATTTCTGTTTGCCCATCTGTCCGAGGATGGTAAGCGGTACTCATCTTGAGCTTGGTTCCCAAAACTTCCTGTAGACTCTTCTAGAACTCACTTGCGAAAAAGGAATATCTATCACTTGCTATACTACTAGGAATTCCATGCAGTCTAACTATATTCTTTATAAACAACTTTGCCAAAATAGGTGTCGTCATAGTTGACTTAACTGGAATGAAATGGGCACTCTTGATCAGACTATCCACTATGACCCATATACTTTCATTTCCTCTACCAGATCTTGGCAACCCGTTAATGAAATCTATAGAAATAAAATCCAATTTCCAAACCGAAATATCTAATGGCTGAAGGAATCCACTTGGCTTCTGGTGTTCGACATTTGCCTATTGGAAATTCCAGCACTGCTTTACCCATAAGCAAATAACCCGCTTCATACCTTCCTAGAATAAATTTCTCTTCACACCCTGATACATCTTACTTCCTCATGGATGAATAGTGAATTTCGAACGATGGCTTTCCTCCAAAACTTCTTTCCTTATGTTTCCTACACTCGAAACACATAATCTCCCTTTCTTTCTCAACCACCCTTTATGGTCAAGAATCAATTCCTTTAAGTCATCACTCTCAGTTTCGCCTTTTAACTTTTTGATTCGTTCGGCTAACACTGGATCCTCCTCCTATTTAGAAGCAATCCTTTCGATCATCAATGGTAGAACTTTCAAGCAAGATAATATAACAGGCTCTCTACTAGGCCTAGCCTCGGATCTCCACTGAACTCCACAAGCTGTCTAGGCTTCCAAATCCTTCCACTCAGCAATAATCGCCAACGTTGCGATCCAATGCTTTCTGCTATGTGCATTTGTAACTTTGCTGCCTTTCCTCGGAGTGCACCCTATTCCAAAATCATAAGCAGCAATAAACTCTAACCATCTCTGCTATCTCATGTTCAGCTCTTTTTAAGAGAACAAATACTTTAGCGACTTATGGTCTGTATAAAGCTCGAACCTCTCTCCCTAAAGGTAATGTCTTCACACCTTCAATGTAAAAAGCAATGCAGCCAATTCCAAATCATGCATCATATATCTGACCTTATGCGATCTAAGCTACCTAGAAACATAGGCAATCACATCGCTTCTCTGCATCAGCAGAGCTCCTAATCCAGTTCAACATGCATCTGTATAATCCACTAAATCCTGATTCCCTTCCTGAACAACCAAAACTGGTGCATGGATCAATAAGTGTTTTAAACTCTGGAATGCTTCCCCACACTTGTCGGTCCATACAAACTTAATATCTTTTCTCGTTGGCTTAGTCATCGGTGCTGATATCCCGAAAAAGTCCTTAATGAATCTCCGGTAATAACTAGCTAATCCAAGGAAACTCTTTATCTCAGTTACTGTCTCGAGTCTCTTTCAATTAATTACTGCTTCAATCTTAGTCAGATCTACCGACAACCCTTTCTTTGAGACTACATGACCAAGAAACTTCACTTCTTTCTTTCAGAAATGACATTTCGAAAACTTCGCCTTTAGCTAATGCTGCCTAAGCTCTCAAGCACCACTCTATGATGAATTTTATGCTCCTTCTCATCCTTAGAGTATATCAAGATATCGTCTATGAAAACCAACATGAACCTATCCAAATGATCTTGGAAAACCCTGTTCATCAAATCCACAAAGAATGTCGGTGCATTAATCTGTCCGCACGACATAACTACCCATTCCCATATCTGGTCCTAGACGCCGTCGAAGGTAAAATATCCTTTGCTACTCCGAGCTGATGGAAACTTATCGTCAAATCCAACTGGAAAAATATCTTGGCTCCGCTTAACCAATCGAAAAAATCATCAATCCTTAGCAATGGATATCGAGTCTTTATCGTCTTCTCATTCAACTTACGATAATCGATACATAGCCTTAACGGTCCATCGGCTTCTAAGCAAATACTGCGGCTGCTTCCAAAGGAGAACTGCTTGGTCTGATAAAAGTCTTTCCTTCCAGATCCACTAACTACACCTTCAACTCCCCCATCTCTTTAGGGGTCATCCTGCTTGGCAGCCTACTCAATGGTTCTGCTTCCAGAACCAAATAAATCCAAAACTCAATGGCTCATTTCGGTGGCAATTCAACTATAGGCTCAAAAACATCCACGAATTCTCTAACCATGAAAACTCGATTCAGCTCATCTTCTAACTCCATAACACCTAACGAAGCATTCACCTCACTACTAAGGCTTCCTATGGTATAAACAATCCTGTCGCTACAATCAGGGCGCCTAAGCGATATTTTTCTATCATGGCAAAATATTATAGCATCGTACTCACTTAACCAATCCATACCAGGAATAATTCCAAACCCCACAAAATCAAACACATGCAAACTGCAAACAAAAGTATGACCAAACAAGTCAAAATCTAACTGGTCAAATCTCAACCCCAGAGTTGCATACCTCCATTTGGATTCACAACCTACAAGGAAGTAACTAAATATTTGGGTTCTAGGTTAAGCTTATCTATCAAACATTTAGATATAAAAGAATGTGATGCACCAATATCAAATATAACGCTAATAAACATAACATGAGCTGTTGGCTTTGAAGTAGCAGCCTCCAATGCATACACCTTGCCGTTTACATCTTTAGTGGGATCCTTGCATTGATTCTTATAGTGGCATATCTAATCACAGTTGAAGCACTTGACTTTCTTCTTCTCGATCACTTCTTTTGTCTTCCCAGTGCGACACTCATTGGCAAAATGACCCTTCTTGCCACACTTAAAACAAACCACCTTAGACTTTCATTATTTAGCTACTCCACCCTTCCGAAAACCCTTCTTGTGGAAGAACTTCCACTTTTGGCCTTGCCCAACCTAGACCTCCTTCACCTTACTCTTCTCCTGACAAGCAAGCATCTCCTAGTGCCTCAAAACCGTCTCCACCACCACATCATAGGGATCTCTAATATGCAGTAAAGTAGCCCTGTCCTACTCAGGCTTCAATCCCCTAATAAACTTTTCATTCCTCTTTATCACTATGTCTACTAAAGCATACCCATATCCGGCTAACTCTTCAAACCTACTGGCATACTCCAAAATAGTCATTTCTCCATGTTGGGCAAATAAGTTTGAGATGTAGTCATTATTCACCTTAGCTTTAGAGATTAAGGAGCTCTGGATTTGAATGGACTTGATTTGATATATCTTCTTCCTTAGCTTTTCTTAATCTTCTTCCTCTTTCCCTTTTTAATGGTAGTCGGCCTCAAGTTTAAATTTTTTGATAAATGAATGTGTATAGGATACACGACTAATGTGAATCTGTATGGGTCGAAAGGTGTTATTGTGCCAATTTGATCAACCTTGTCGAAAGGATGTGTGACTAAGCAGAGTGTAGTCAACCCTTCAAAAGAAAAACCTTTCGACAGAGTTGAAACCTTTGTGTCAATTGCAATCCATTCTCTTTAGATAACCTTCAGAACCATCATACCCTTTCGACCCTTTTGATACCA
The DNA here is from genome assembly GCA_030765085.1 of Allium cepa. Taxonomy (NCBI): domain Eukaryota; kingdom Viridiplantae; phylum Streptophyta; class Magnoliopsida; order Asparagales; family Amaryllidaceae; genus Allium; species Allium cepa. The sequence continues at coordinate 734,869,864 of CM060938.1, read as the reverse complement.
TTTATATCTAAAGAGTTGAAACCCTCTAGAGTTATCTTTCTCCAGCATTGTTGAAATATTCTACGAGTACATAAGTTTAACTTAGGACCTTTCGACCCAATGAATATGTGAGGTTTCAACAACATTTGTATTTTTATTAGGAAACCTAAGTTACTGGTTTCGATGGTGTCGAAGGATTTTTTTTACTTTGTTTATGAAATGTTTGCAACTTGCATTTTTTTTCTCAAGTTTTAAATTAACTTGGAAAACCTCCTTTTAACAACTTAGCTACTGTGGAGTTTTCAAAAACGTACCACTTTACGTTCTCATATTTCCTTTCAACTATGTCGGAAGCCAGTAATTGCTCATATTTGTGCTTTCGACAATGGGCGAAAGGTTATGGTTAAATGTTTACTTGTTCTTTTGGACTCTGTCGAAATCTCCATGAACACTCCTATTTAGTCTTTTGACCTTGTCGGTAGGAATTTACTAAATGTTATTGTCCTTTTCCCATCGACTTTATCGAAAACCCAATACCTTTTATTTTTAAACTAAACCTTTTTTCGAAAATTTAAAGTTCTATGTTTGGATTTTTGTTTAAGATATTCAAGTTGCTCCTTGACTAATTCTGAAATGAAGACTATGTTCATGTAAACTTGGGAATTATAATTGAAATATTTTCACCCGATAGAATCATGAGCTCTCCAAAGAAACTTGATGCCATCTCGAAGCATTTTGTTGGTATCTTCCTAGGACGAGGTTGATGCCATCCTTAAGGACTTTAGAATTACTGGCGTGGAAGCTATTCCACCCAGGGATGTAGACAATATCAACAACCGAAGGGTTCTTCGGTTACACCGCTGTCCATATAGGTCATAGAGGATTCCTGCCTTTCCCTATATTCTTGTCCAGATTCTTTTCTTACCTTGGGGTTGCTCCAATCCAGCTATCTCCTAATGTTTACACCTACCTTCTATTTCTGGAGCTAATGACACTAGAGTCTAGACTTCCTTCTTTAAGTGCTGAAGTGTTGAACTACTTGACACGACTGGTCAAGCTTAGCAAACTAACTGTTAGATATGCAGAGCCAACCCCGAGAAGAAGTTGATATTGGAGGGGTTAACTAGTTTAAAGACTAGAAGAACCATTTTTTTTGTTCGATGCTTTCCTATCATAAGTGGAATCTTCTCTACTCCTCGTAAGCTCAAATTTTCGTTGTCTTCTTTCTATTCTTTTACTTAAGTCATCTAATCTTCATCTTTATCAGGTTCTCCTATAAAAAATTTAATGAAACCGACGGCAAGACGATGGAGTCTCTAACCACAGCTTCTGTTAAGATAGAAAATCATCTGAAGTTGTTGATACCATCGAACTTGTGGAAGCATTCTCTTCTTCTCCCTAGCCAAAGGGTTTTTGGACTACCACCTTTGATTTAGCATACTTAAAAAGGAAAACGTTTCCTCTCCTTGGGAGATGCTGAACACTTTTCTCCCATGTCATCCATCTGCTCATACCACTCTGGTAAATTTATAGGAACAGTATTTTCATTCTATCCCTATTGTTTTCTAAATTAGTTTGTTGAATTTTAATCTGATTGAACTCATTTCAACTGCTTCTCAGGTTACAATGCCTGTTAGTGGTGTCGCTCCCCTTCTACAACCTCTTAAGCACCTCTATAATTGAATCTCTTGCCGAATCCCAAAAGGCTTTCAAAAGGAAGTTGGTGGAATCATCTAAAATTGATCCACCTAAGAAGGTTGTTAAAGTTGTTGATGGGGAGGAGGAGGAGGATTAATCTCTTGATAAAGCTCCAAAAAGTCCTATTATAGAAGCTCTGAAAGAAAAACCGAAGCAGACTCCAACTGTGCTCGATCCTCTCTCGAATTTCTATTTCCGATTCTCCAACCGCACTTCAGCAAATGCAACTGGCATTGGAGATGAATCCTTCTTTAAAGAAAATTCCTTCGAAACCATCGTCTTCCTCTCCTACTTCCATCAATTTTGAAGAGTTAACCAAGTCCATCTTGCATTCTGAATCCTTGACTTCTATTCGCCCGCCTTCAACTGTCTCTGATTTAGCAGGACATTATTGCTCTTTGATAGAGCAACCACTTTTGATGAGTTTTACCTTAACTAACTTTGTTATTACCGGTTTTCTCTAAATATATAACTTGCATTGCGTTTCCTTCTTTCAGATTTCTAACTAATAACCAAGTGTCCTCTATTTCTATAGCTAGAGATGAGGCTACCTTCGAGTTGGAACAATTAAGAGCTTCTCTTCCTCGAGTTGAAGCTAATCTTCTCAAAGAAAGAAAGTCTTGTTAACTTCTTGCGGATGAAAATTTTGCTATGGAGCTAAGTTTAAAAGATTCCGATGAGGAGATAGCTCGCATAGCAGTAGAACATTTCTCTGAACGAGAAGTTCAAGAAGAATAGGGCCTCCTTATAACTCGCTATCAGTACCATTTCCAGCGTGAAGCAGCGAGTGTCTTTATTTCTCACTTCTACTCTGGGGAAAATGTTGTTGAACTCTTATAAAAAGCCATCATGCTTGCCTATGCCGATAACTTTAAGAAGTGTCTTGACTTTTGTATTCCCTCGCTTGAATCTGCCCTAGTTGATAGAGTAATGGGCAAGATCAACCAAGTGAAGCAGGGGATTGAACCTATAGAAAAGGAGGAAATTGATGCCTTTAGGATTCTTTCTTGTGACGTTCCCTCTTTTGATATTGAAGTAGACTCTACATATGAGGGTGAAAATGATGATGCCGTCGGTGAAGAAGGCGGTGATAAAAATGATGATGATGACTTCAACGACGATATTGATGACAACAAAGATAACGTTGATGGTGGTCAGGGAACAGGTGGAAATGGCGGATGTCACAACGAAGACACGAATAATGATGGGGAGGACAACGTGAAAGGTTCAGAGAAAGAGCCAACCCTCCTACAACTACCCCGCCTGAATCTATTGGGCCTTCTGCTCCTTTAGAGGATGAGCCTTCTCCCGATCATGTTGATGAGCCTAAAGGGAGTGAGAGGGCTTCCCAAGCTTTTGACCTAGTATCGCAGGTATGGGATTCTCTATTTAAATATCATTCACTTTGAATATAATAATAGTGCAAATCATTCATTTTAGATAAGGAAGAAGCTCACCTTCCTATGAAACAAAACTTGAGAGAAAACAAGCTGTAACAAACAAGTTGTACATGGAGTTAGTTAAGCAAATAAGGGAGCATAATGCACTCTATGAAAATATCATAGGCTTGACAGGAGTGCCTTAGTGCTGGTGCCTTATAAACATCAGAAGGCTGCTCCTTTACTAAAGAGAGCGTGACTCCGATACGACACTCTTTTAAAGAAAAATCGAGAGTTAATTACTTTATTTTGCATGCTAAGTGAAGGGAGATACATTTTAGTCAACTTTATATATAAAGCTTATTGTAGACATTCAATAATTGATTTTTCATACTTGGGAGAATTCAGTGGGTGTCTCTTAGACGTTTTCACAAGAGATACTTAGATGAATTTGGATCTGACCTGCATCTTGGAGCTTGTTGGAACTTACCATGGGTCAGATCGATTCCCCAGGATCTCCGCTAAAAAAAACTTAAGTATTACAAGAACAAATTTGTTTTTGAATTATTTTCTAAATCTGTATTGTATGAACCGGATGAGTAGTTATAAACATGTAACATTGTATTGTTTTATAAATATATTTTTTAGTCTTACTTTTATGCTTAGCTTCATTTTATTATGTTATCACAGAGTGGAAGTTTGTTAGGTCGTCTTGTTTCTAGAGACTATTTAAGCTAGTATGTTAAACTAAGAAAATTTTATCTTGAAAATGCATCACTTTTAAATTCCTCGAAATTAGCAAGATATTATATTCTTAGAGATTTACAAAAACTCTACTTGGAATATCCTCAGATTCGCTTTAACTTTTTTGGTGATGAAAAAGGGGGAATCCTTAAGGAGATTAGAACATTCCATATAAAATTAATTTGCTGCCGCGATAGTTCCCCCATTGGAAAATAGGATTATAGCAAATGGCCCTCGGTGTTAACTCCTGAGGGACTAAATATTCACTTTGATTCTACGGTTAATCTTTCTGCTAATTAATTAAACAAAGTTAAAAATGTAGTTTCTAAACTTTAGATGTCAATAAATTATCTATTGTATCTTTTGACTTTGTTGTTGCTTGAATTGTAATCTTCTACCGTAATAATAAAGAAATTTTTCATTCTGATTTTAACTTTGTTTTGTTTCTTTCCGTTTAAATAGGACCTTCAATTATCTATAGTTTCTATCCCTTTTAACCTATCATCAAGTGCCGCTTCTATTTAAGAAAAAATATTAAAATCAAGCGGAAGGATTGGGCTTAGCGATGATATCTTATTGGAACACTTCGGTGGAAACATTGAAGCTTTGAAATGGCACAAAAGATATTTTCTTTCGAAAACCATCGCTGGTAATCTGGAAGATAATGCTGCTTGTCTCGAAGCCAACGTTAAAAGTAAGGATGAAACAATTTTCGGACTTAAACGATGGGATGAAGACGAATCCCTCAATTGACTTCGATCATAAGATGTCAGAGAATATTCAATAAATTATTGACTTGGAGTTGAAACTGAAAGATAGTCAGGTGCAGTGTGAATCACTGGAATTCATTATGGGAGAGAAGATTTCAAGCATTGATTTACCGGTTCTCCCTATTGCTCCTTCGACTACTAAACTTACAAGGTCATCACACCTCACAGCTCACAAATTCCCTACTATAATCAACCCTCCCCCGAGCTTAGACAAGGGTGTTGTAGGAAATTGGTGTCGAAAAGTTAAATTTGAAATAGCCAAGTATTTTGGCGAGCAACAGAAAGCGATATATTCTTAGACTATCAATGAATATGCTGCTAAGAATCAAAAGCTCGAACATGATTTTTATTTCCTTCAAAAGCGCACTGTAGAGTTAGAGAGGGATAACAAGATCTTAAGGGGCACCAACAGAGCTTTCAATCACGCTCTGAAAACAAATATTGACGCAGTTGATAATGCAAACAACATAATCAAGAAGGAAAAGAAACCAAAAGAAGTTCTCTGCACCGCGATTTGTCACATAATTGATCCTTCGGTTGCCGAGAATCTTGGCAAAGCCACCTACGACTTATGATATATCTGTATCTTTGAAATGTGTAAACTCATTTTTTATAAATGTAAACAACTTCATAGTCTTGTAAATTATTTCGTGACTTATGTAAATCATATAAATTTTGTAAATATCACCTGAATTGTAATTCCTTTCTGTGATGTCACTTCTGGAATGCTTTTCGATAGCTCATTCATTCGTTACTTTCTTATTTGTTGAATCTTTCATTCTCTTTGCTGTGTTGATTTCCTGCAAAGTATGAAGCAAACAATATCTCTAATTGTTAGCTTGAAATTATCTTACCAACCTATGCATATCATTTGTTTAGATTAACAAATCATCTTGTTAATTGGATGAAAACTAATTTGTAGTAAACATCAAAATCCCATCTTTTAACTGTAACAAGAAATAATCAAGAATTTAACTTCGACCATTTGGTTGAAATATCTAAATTTTTTTGAATCGAAATCACGCCTTATCACAAGGGTATAAATATTAGATAGTAATTCTTCAAGAGATAGTTAATGAGGGATTAAATCCAGAAATCATTGCCTGAATATTTATGATAGAGTCCCGAAGACCTAGTTTAGGGCCGTAGTGAAGTTTGAAAAATTTAGAAATCTGAGACCCATGGGTATCAACGAAAACTTATAACAATGATTCTCTTGAGAGTATTTTTGACCCAGATTCAGGCATTTGTGATAAAGAGATAGAAATCCATTATTAAAATTTCACACCCAGATTAGGGCTCAAATAAGTAATTGTCTCAATACCAAGATTCAGTTATATTAAGATAATCGATGATCAATAAGGACCCAAAACCCAAATTCGGGTATTAATAAATGAAGTTATGAAATGAATATAATCGAAAACCCAAATTCTTATATTAATAGCTGATATTTAGATATAACAGACCCAAAACCCAGATTCAGGTATTAATAGATGATGTTTATAATGAAAGTCTCGAGAACCAGATTCGAAAATTTATAAGTGGAGCTATGTTCTACTCCTTTGATGTATGAACCCTTCAGGTCTTGTATAGAAATAATTTGTCTAGTTGCCTTTTAAGCTTGGACATCTTAGTCCACGATTCGAAATGCCTTTTCTCGAGCTTGAACATCTTAGTTCATGATTTGATGAGCCTCTTCTCGGGCTTAGACATCTTAGTCCATTGCTGAATGTGCCTCCTCTTGGGCTTTGACATCTTAGTCTATTGTTTGATGGGCCTCTTTTTAGGCCTAGACATCTTAGTCCATTGTTGTTCGACGCTCTTGGTTAGCTCATCATAGAGGCTCGAATCAAGGACTTACTCGACCTCCCTCCAGGAGGTGCCCTGCCCCTTTTGCAGCGTGAACAGGGGCTTGTTCGGTGCTTTACCCTAGCCAGCTTATGGCACGAATAAAGGCTTAGTCCGTCCTACCACTAGGAGATGCCTCAGCTTGGCCATAGTGTGGCACGGATAAGGGCTTGTTTGGTGCTTTAACTTGGCCATCTTATGGCGTGGTTAAAGGCTTACTTCGTCCTTCCTCTCGGAGGTGCCTTGACCCGACCAGAGGAGCGACCAAGGGCTTGTCTAGTGCTTTATCCTGGCCATCTTACGGTGCAGCTAAAGGCTTACCTGCCCTCCCTTCAGGAGTTGCTCTGCCCTGGCCAACTTGGCGTGGACGTAGGCTTTTCTACCATCTTAGGTTAACTACCATCTTAGTTAGTATCCAAATATAAGGAGCATTTCACTACCAACCATGTAGATTTTACTTTTATGAAATGTAGCTCTTTATGAATTTTGTCTCCAATTATTTTTACAAACTCTTGAATTTTCCCTTGTCGACAGAAAATTATGATCATCCCCTCTAGGGATCTACAATGGTTGGTTTCATGATCATTCATCATATGGTAGTGGCAATAGAATCCTCCCAAATTCTTTTCATATTTTGGCCTTTTCTTTTGTGATGTCCACTAGTTAAAATCATCCTTAGTAAGTAAGTAGTCGTTTCTATTGATGTTGTTAAGTTGCATTCCTTTGGAAGTCTAGACTTGAAGCTTGATTCTTGTGGATGACTTTTTGACTTTTTGTTCCTTGGCTTTATTGTTTCATGCTCTTCGATTGCTTTTCATTTTTCCACCCTTTGAATTTCTTGAATTAGAAGTGTTTTTGCTGTAGTTGGTTGCCATTTATATGCAAAGGCATTGTAATCATCCATTATCTCTTTCTCACAGATGGTGTCTTTGGAATAATGTTGGATGGTTCTTCTCATTTGATTGAATACATTGTCACTTCCATTTGTTTTCTTTCCTAGTGCAAAGGTGGGGGTATGGCCAACATGAAAAGGATTTAAACTCCATTTTTCAGGATAATAAGATTTCGCTTTTTTCTGTTTATAATTCTTAGAGCTTCTAGTCTTAGCCATTGCACTTCGTCTTGGTTGGAATCCTTGATGATTACCGGGGAGAATCTTTTCAAGTGGAGTTCAGATGATAATTTTTCAGATCTTTTAATCCTTCCGACCATGATCAAACCAAAGTAGATGAACTTGAGATAGGGTTAAGGGTTAGAGAATAGCAGTGTTGGGGGTTTAACCAAGTCGAAGGTTCAAGCCCTCCTTATAGTGTCAAAAATGTTAACAAGATTTCTTATCAACAACTCAAAGTTATGCTAAGGAATGAAGATTATTCTTTAGACAAATAGTGTAGGAAGGAAGGAATGTATCCTTCTTGAATTTCCTTTCGAATAGGCTTTAGCAGACAAAAGTTAACCAGATTGACCTTTCGACTCAATCGAAAGGGTTGGTTTCAATGTTTAATGACCTTTCGACCCTGTAGATTTAGTATAGATTCTCTTTCGAAAGCTTTTCTTTTTCAAATAGATGAAATACCCTGGATAAGGTTTCTCTTAGTTGGATTCGACCTTGTCGAAAGCTTTGGTTGTTAATTGGCTGGAACTTTATCCTACAATCTGAGACAGAGGTTTCGACTCTGTCGAAAACAAGGTGGTTTAGGTGTTAAAACATGATTCATGAATCTGAGATAGGAGTTTCGAATTCATCAAAGCTGCGACCTTAACTTCTTGGGTCTGAACTAGTGATTTCAAGCTACAGTGTTTTGGTGAATGGTTTCGACCTTATCGAAAGCCGGATCCTCAAGCTCTTTGTACTGGTTGAAGGTTTAAGTAGTTGTGACTTGGTTTCGAACTTGTCGAAAATTAAAACTCAGAGGAAGGTTACTTGAAGTATGAACTTAAAGTTGTTTAAATCTTGCTTGGTTTCGACTATGTCGACGGTAGCCTTTCGATAGAGGCGAAACCAGAAACAAAGAGTGAAACTGACAAGAACTTTGATGAAATGATAAGTAAACTAAAATACTTGAAACTTCCCTTTCATAAGCAAAAGATGACTTTACTGCTTCAAATCCGCCAATTAATCTTGTAATTAGGGTTACAACAATTTTGAATAAAGAAACACAAGTTTGGAACCAGAGGAATCAGATCTCCAAAATGCAACTCATTGGTCTTAATTGGAATGAAATGGGCACTCTTGGTTAGTCTATCCACTATGACCCATATGCTTTCATTTCCTCCACAAGATCTTGGCAATCCGTTAATGAAATCCATAGAAATAGAATTCCATCTCCAAACCGGAATATCTAATGGCTGAAGCAATCCACTTGGCTTCTTGTGTTCGGCCTTTACCTGTTGGTAATTCCAACACTTCTTTACCCATAAGCCAATATCCCACTTCATACATTCACAGAAGAAACTTCACTTCATATCCTGTACATCTTAGTTTCTCTCTGATGAATAGTGAATTTTGAATGATGACATTCCTCTAAAACTTCTTTCCTTATTTTTCCTACACTCGGAACAAATAATCTCCCTTTGTTTCTCAACCATCCGTTTCGGTCAAGACCGAAATCCTTTAAGTCATCGCTCTTGGTTCTGCCAATTAACTTCATGATCCGTTCAGGTAACACTGGATCCGCCTTGTATTTAGAATCAATCCTTTCGATCATCACTAGCCGAACTTCCAAACAAGATAATATAATAGTCTCTCCACTAGAACCTGCCTCGGATCTCCACTGAACTCTACCAAATGTCAAGGCTTCCAAATCCTTCCACTCAGCAATCATCGCGAACATTGTATTCTGATGCTTTCTACTAAGTGTGTCTGCAACATTGTTACCATTCCCCAGTATGTACTCAATTTTGAAATCATAAGCAATGATAAACTATAACTATCTCTGTTGTCTCATGTTCAACTCTTTCTAAGAGAACAAATATTTTAGCGACTTATGTTCAGTATAAAGCTCGAGCCTCTCTCCCAAAAGATAATGTCTCTACACCTTCAACGTGAAAATCACTGCAGCCAATTTCAAATCATGCATCGGATATCTGACCTAATGCGGTCTAAACTACCTAGAAGCTTAGACAACCACTTTACCTCACCGTGTCAGCACAGCTTCTAATCTTGTTCCACACGCATCTGTATAAACCACTAAATCCGAATTCCCTTTTGGAACAACCAAAACCGGTGCATGGGTCAGTAAGTGTTCCAAACTCTGGAATGCTTCCTCACACTTATCAGCCCATACAAACTGGTGTGTGGGTCAATCCGTAGGGAATTAATTGATTTAAAGATTCTACTCAATTAAATTAAACTAAGACTTGAAGTTGTGTTAAAATAAACTAGCAAAAAGAAAGTGGATAAAAACATGAGGGTAGAAGGAAATTTAGAGGTAAATCTCTTCTCATGATCACATAAATCAACACAAATGAAATTGTGATCTCTCTTTTTGGTCATTAGTGAATTTAGTTGATATGTTTATCATAAGTACGGCCTATTTTTGCTATTAATTAGCCCAAAATAAACCATAAAACTTTAACAAACCCACTAAACCACTTATTAACTGTCATGAAAATGACAATAAAATTAAACATAAAATATATTCTAAGCATGTCTATTTACTATTGATTAACAATATAGACCATCAAATTTTGATACTAAAATTCACTTCATTACCATAATCGTATGTATATAAAGAGGTAATTTGCGAAGTTGTGTTTGTGTTTGTTTAAGCATAGCCTATTTGGTGTCAACATCATAGGCTATAAATTCAAAGCTAAAATGACAAAAAATTTACCCATTCAAATATTCCCATTATGCACAAAAAGAGATCAAAAATTAGCAAAATTTTGAATCTACATGATTAAGGGAGCTTCATCACCCCTAAATTGAAAGGGTTTAGCTCTTATATTTGTTATCATTTCAGCAAATGTAGGGTTCAACAAGAAACAAAAACGAGAGGAAAATGCATGCTAATTAAAATAAAACTAGAACTAAATTACTTGCATAAATTAAATCTAAGCTATTAGCATAAAAGAAAACAACAAGAAGTAAAATAACATGAATTAAATTGTATTAAGAAAATCACATAAGAATAAAATGGCTAAGAAGCCATGAAAGTAAGAAAGAGAGTTTATATTTACAATTTGTGTCTACAACTAACTAAAGAGGAGGCTAAGAGCACATTACATGAAACATAAAGGGTATTTTACATGTTTTGAAACCCTAAATATATTTTAAGGGACTGCCCAAAATACGCTTTTAGACATTACCTCCAAGTAATCATTAGCATGAGCGTAATCATCCATTTAAATGTGCATATAGCTTTAATTATATGCATTAGCTCTTGATAAGGGGATCATGGTAAGTAGGTAGGTGGGGTCCTCATTGTTACATGAAATGATTTATTTCCATCTTCATTTTACCTTCATCACTTGTGCATGCATATTTCCATGAAGATTTCTTCATACTTCCATTCAAATTCCTATAGATAAAAACAAAATGCATAAATAAATATTCACAAAATTAATGCATGCATAAAATGACCATTTTGCATCTATATAAAGATGAATAAATGATGATTTGAAAATAATTTGAATTTTGGTTTAAACGTATTAAAATACCATGTATGCTCATTTATTTAATTAAATTAGATTAAATATGGAAGTAATAATATGCACATTTTTGTACATATCACTGGCGGAAGAAACTTCGAATTTGTAGTTCGTGGCCAAACTCAAACTCCTGGATCGGGAATTTCCCTCATCTCTATTGTGTTCCAAGCGCTTCGATTCACTCTATAATCTTTTACTAAACTATACAATTGTGTTTCTAAAATTGTAGATTAGCCAACTATTCCTTCACTGCCCCTAACTAATTAGAGCTTAGGAGCCACTGCTCTCTCCACTGCTTCCAACACCATCTCTATAGTTGCTTCTGGCACGATTCCTATCTAGAGCTCCGAGTCTCGACCCGATTCTGAGAAGATAGAAGCGCTGTGAAATCCGTAGGACGTCATCCTATTTGTGGATGAAGAAGTAGCATTAACTAGTGAGCAGGGTCAATAGAAAAGACAATGATGATAGAGAGGGTGGAAGAGGAAGAGAAAGGGCTTCAATTGAAGAAGGAAAAGGAGGAGGCGAAGTGCAAGACTCCGACCACTATCAAGCTATGGATGTTAAAGGAGGGAAGAGCGACTGCCGGAGGATCTAAAGGGTCTGGCCCCACTGCTGGAGTAGAGACCAGTAAGGATGATATGAAAACGATCCCAATCCACCCAAGCAAAGTCAGCAAAGGCGGGAAGAAGTGATGGTGCGCTCGAGCGCTAGTGGAGTGGAGTTTCGATGGTTTTTGGTATGTGTCTTTTGTATTGTTTTAGTCGCACGAGTATAGAGTCCTGCTCGGTATTTCTTTCCTTCGTTCTTGGGTCTATAGAGTCTGTATTTTGCTTTGTTTGTCTAAATAGGCTGACATTATGCAGGTATGGCCCGCACTATTTGAATTGTACGAAACATGATATTGGTAATGAAAAGATTAACATTTCTATTGTATCTTTCCAGTGTACCTTCCCTATACTTTATGTACTATGCCTATTTATATACCACTATGTAAGTACATAATACGATACACAATCTTGCAATTTCCATATTATATACTACTGTATTGTGTGATCTGTGTATGTACCACAACTCTGTGCATGTAAATAGTGAAATTTGTAGTGATTTTTGTACGCTAGTTTGCTTAGTTCTGTTGGGGCTGCCAAAGTTCTCTGTTCCACATAACTGAACTATGGTGTGATTTTTTTTATTTCAACAAAGTGTTAGTGTGTGCCCCCCAGTCCATGGTGCGGGTTACTCCAAACGCTTGAATTAAACTGTAACAATCCTGATTTTGGTGATTACCTGCAAAAATTAAATTATAATGGTAGTATAATTTAATATTAGGGAAATAAAATAAATTGGAGATAGAAAATTTGTTAAAACTATTTATTTTGAATAAACAATGAGTTTTCAATAAATAAAAATGGAATTAAGATGTTAATGTTGGTAATAAATGATGAATAATGGTAATATGTCAATTTGGGTATTAATTGAATTAATTATGTGAGATAAAAGAACTTAATTCAATAATAATCTGTTGAAATAAATAAATAATATTGGAAATAAATGTAAAATGTTAGAAATAAAGTATGAAAACTTTATTATGTTTGTTTGTGATAAAAATGAACTTTATATGGTTTTCATTTAATAAAATGAAATAATTTTGCAAATTATTGCCAAATGTTAAGTTTTGTAAATTTTAATGAAGTATTAAAATTTATTGTGATGTATTTTATAAATAAAAGGGTGGAATATTGTTTAAAAATAATATTTGGATGTAAAATATTTTTAACATGGTTTGTTAAGACAAAATAAACAAGAGAAGTGATTTTATATTTTTTTTTGTTAAAATATTGATTTATTTGAATAAAAGTTATAATTGAAGTATTTAATTAAAAATGAGAATTTAATGATAAAAATAATTTTAAATGGTTAAAATAACTTTTATATGTGGTAAAATATTTTGTAAACATAAAACATGTTAGTTTGATTTTATATAAATTGAAAACTTGAGAATATATGTTGTTTTGGGTAAAATATATGTGCTTTAGTGTTAATTAGTATTATAGGCTAATTATTTCTTTTTGGGACTAAGCCCATTAACCATCCTAACAAAGAAGAAAATAATCTTCTTCTTAGAAATTGTACGTACAGTAAATTGTAAAAGTGGAGAAACCAGAAAGAAGCTGAAACATATTTCTCCTTTGAAACCTAAAACCCAAATTTCAATCTCTCCAAATCTTTGTGGAAAATCAATCAATTGAAACCTTTTAAACAGGTAATCCATTAAAAAAAACCAAGATCTACTCATCTATTTCTGGTTTTGAGAGATTGTTGTTTGTAATTGGTTTTCTTCTTGCTGCATGTTTCCCTCTTTTCAAGTTTCAGGTTTCTATGACTAATTCATGGTAGAAGATTCAAGCTTGCAAATCTAATTCGCTGAAAAACATATAAGGTGAGTATAAGAACTCACATTTTCTAGCTTTGATTGAGATTTCAACGTAAGAAATCTCAATTTTATTTGTTGCATTTTCATTTGTGTATTGCTATTAGTAAATTAGGTATGTCTTTTTCATTTTAAATCGGAATTATATTTTCTTTGATGATCTGGAAAGTTTGAAAAGAGTGTGATAACTTTCATGTTGAACACTTTCAAAATTTTTGAGCATAAAGGGTAAAAAAAACCCAATTCAAACTCGCTGCCCTGTCACTGTAAAACTATGACTTTTAGTGCTAAGTACTGTTGGTAATTAGGGCATAACTTTTTCGTGTAATGTCTGAATTTGACAATTCTTGATGATCCTGAAATCTATATTATCTGCTACAACTTTTATGTTTTGATTATTGTTAAATTTTGATGTTTACATGGCCGAAAGTTCATATTAGTATTGCCATCCCGAAACTAAAATGACAGCTGTAGTGAAATTAAGATCTGAAATTTGTTTTGGCCATATCTTTCACGTTTTTTATCCAATTTCAATAATTTTAGATGTTCTAGAAAGCTTTAACTTTGTTCTAAAAGTTTCATGTTTTAAGTTTTTGGAAATTTCGAAGTTAGCTTGATCAAAACTGTATTTGTTTGTTGCTGTCCCGAGAGCAAAAGAACAGCAATAACAATCATTGACCTGAGAATTGTATTAGATTATTTTTGCTCTCATTCTTGTTCGATTTTGATGTTGTTTTTGAGATGTTTTGAGAGGTATGATACCTATCAATATGATAGTCATATTTGGAGAATTTGAAATTCAAATTTAAATAGAATTTGAATTGGTTTTGGATTAAATTTAAATTGAATTCGTATTAAATTCAAGTTATCGGTCTTGAATTATCTTTCTTGTTTTTCATTGTTTTCATGCACAATTTTCACTAAACCATTTTTGAAGTTATTTTTTTGAAATAAATGGACATTTCAAGTTATTATTATATAGTTTTAAAATTATTTTTTTAATATAAAATCTATTTATTACCTACAATAAAGGAATTTCAAATATTGGTTTTGTTAATCTTTTTGGGAAATAGTTTTAAAAGCTTTTTTTCTCTAGTAAACTATTTTAAATATAAAGCATACACTTTTACACTATTCGAACGTATGAGAAAGAGAATTAAACGATCTAGTAAAACATGTGGTATGGGACATGTGCGTTTGCTATTTCGGTTAATTCCGGACTTGCACGATCGAAGCCATTTGAGATTATTGATTCTGAGATGTTCTGCCATTTTATGGCGTATTTTGAGTTTTATAATTCCTATTTGTTGGAATTATTTAAGATGGTCAATATTTGGCAAGTATTATGGTTTGAGATCTCCTATGTAGGAGTATGGTCGATGAGAACCATCACGATGTTTTATTTTCTTGCCCATGATATAAGGCAAATCTTGAGTATATGATTTCATATTTTGAGATTTATGGTTTATGAGGAACCATCACGATGTTTTCACTTGTCGATGAGATGAGACAAGTTAAGATGCCATTTAATATTTGTCGATGAGATGAGATGAGTATGGTGTCTCTTTACCACTTGCCAATGAGATGAGGTGAGATATGATTTTATGAGTTTTATGATGTTCCTAGTGTGGCATCGACTAGCGGCTAGTAAACCACTAAGTGCGAACGAGTGGTATGTGACACACGTTAACACTTTTCGGATTCCTATCCGTGAGTTTGTAACACATTCACGAGGTTTACGTAACAGAACTGCTTTGAGAGGTGTTAGTGGCCTTGTCATGAGAACGAACTGCTTAGGGAGGTGTTAGCGACCTTGTTAGGACTGACAAAATAGCTTGGAGAGGTGTCAGCGACCTTGTCATGAGGACGAACTGCTTAGGCAGGTGTTAGCAATCTTGTTGGGGTTGACAAAATGGCTTAGAGAGGTGTCAGCGACCTTGTCATGAGGACGAATTGCTTTGGGAGGTGTTAGCGACCTTGTCTGAGGCTTCGGCCGTTTGAGTTTAGCACGTGCAGCATTGCTTCGGCATTGCAATCGGGGATTTGGCCAATTCGGGTTTTCTGAGTTTTTGTTATTTTGTTGTGATTTCACCATTTTAAGATATTTTATTACATCGATAGCCTAGTGCTATATAAGATGTTATATATATGGTGATTTCATTTATGATGTTTTGAATTCTTATCTAGTTCCTTGAGTTGTGAGTTTGAATGATTTCATGATTGTATAGGATATTCTGGGTTTTGCCATTTTGGCGAGTTGAGATTGAGATTTATATACCTTTATACCAATGAGATGAGGTATAGTTGAATTTGGAGTTTCCTTTATATTTGAGTTTTGGATCATCCTATTTGAGAATGTTTTATATTTGCCATTTAGGCGAGAGTTTGTATTGATGTTTCTCCTTTTGAGGAGATATGGTTCTTGGAAACCATGTAGACACTTCGGAATGTCGTTGATGATATGAGACGAATATTTATATTATTTGAGTATTATTATTATATTTACCTCTTTTGAGGTCTTTGTATACTTAAGTGACATTAGTTCACTTAAGTCATGGGTTGTATCCTTTTTGTTGCCTTTTCTCATTCGAAAAGAATTATCACCATGTGTCTTATGCTTTATATTATCGTCTATCCTTATTAACTGATTGTTTTAGTAGATTGACCCGTGTATTTTGTACTCGGGTCAGACCGAGTTATTTCAGGTTGGTTGTCAGTTATGGGACTTATCTTTGATGCATCTGCTTGGATATAAGCCTAGCACTCTTGTGTAGTTTATAATTCTTTCTGCTTGACTCTAATATATATTTGATTGGATGTATATAGTGTGGTCTCTGTACCACTTTTGTGTATCACTTTGTATCATACTGGGATGTATCTGTTTATATGTATTTATATATGTGATTACTGTTCTGTGATGTGATATGCATTTTGTTGTTGTATTTTGTTCTGATAGATTTGTTAGCCACCTATAGTTTTGCATTAAGCATTTATTGGATATGTCGATCCACTTGGAATAGAAAAAAAAAGATCATTTGTCGACGTATGCAGTAGATGTTTAAGACAAGATTATAGATGGTCGCTCCTAACCAGTCCTATTCTCCGCATTAGCAGATAGAATTAGCCAGTAATTCTCTTTGTTAACGTGGGTCTCCGGGTGGGGCGTCACAGCTTGGTATCAGAGTTTAGTTCAGAACAAAATATGACAAACACAGAACCAAACCATATATGACGATACATCCAAGTATAGTACAAGTGTTACAAATTCCTTAATCTCTGGTCCTTAGCTTTTTTTTAATCTTTTGAAGTAGATAATTAGGATATGTCTAGGAATATATTTTGTTATGTAGTATTCCCAAATTGAATTGATGATACCTTATCTTAGGAGTAATCGATTGGGGTTATTCTGTTTGAGTCCTCTTTGCTATGGGTGCTTGATGCTCATCCGTATCGGAGGAATTTGTTGATGCTTTTCATTGGTTCTTGTCTTGTTCTTCTTTGAGGATTGCAAATCCTATTGAGGGGATCCACAGTATTTGGGTGAGACATTTGAGAATTTGTGGGTGTTCCTTGTAGCTTATCTTTTCGTGCATATTGGCACGCTATTTTCTATCTAGATTTTCTATCTTGAGTTTGGAATGAGTCGAGATGGAGTGCCTTGCATATTACCAAGCTACATTCTGAGATTCAGAGGAGTATCCTAATTTAGTCGATTTGTTGTCTCTTGTTCTTCGGAATGTTGGTATTGATTCCAAAGTCTCTACGTTCACTCTTGAATTAGGAGATGTTGATGATATATCTTGAATTCCAGTCGTTCTGACACTGTTGATTTCTGTGAGTCTGTTTTGAGTATGACACCCAATCGGGCAATTGAATATTTTGAGTAAACTATAAAGTTTATATTTATCACTTTTAAAGATTTTGCATTTTACTGAGTCTAAAATGAGTTTGAATGTTGATAGACAATTCTGCCCTAGTACAAAATTGTCTAAGATTAAGCTGAAAGTAAATTTAACATAACTTGCAAACCGTAAATCCGATTTTGATGATCTTTATGTTTCTAGAAAGCTTAAACTGAGTAGAACATCTTCTATGTTATAAAGTTCTTCAGATTTTGTTGTTTGGTGGGTCAAAACAGGTCTTCTTTACAGCAGGCCTGAAATGAAATTGATTTATTTCTCCTTAATAGTTAAGTGTAGCACTTCTTATTTATGAACATAAGCTAATATCGTCTATTTGAGTTAAGTACAGGTGAAAAAGGATGGTTGGGCTATATTTTGAGCCAAAATGATTATATATAAGATTATGCAAACTCGCTTGAAAATGATAAAAAAAGAAAGGTATGTTTTCGGATTAAATTTTTAAGTGTTAAATGTTGATATATATTGTGTTTCAGACCTAACGGTCGATGTATATTATATAAATCATTTTTGTAATATTGTAAATGGCCCTCCGTACAAAGGAGACTCCGCCGAATTTTCCAAAAATAAAATAAAATAAAATTAACACTTAGAAATTTTGAGAAATAAATTTGAAAAAAAAAATTTCTATGTGTTTTTAAGTAGTTTTATTTATCTCCTAAATGAGCTGTGTAAGATTCAAAGTCCATAATAATAATAAATTGGCTAGGGAGATAGCTATGTGTAAATAGCCATCGATGAAGGGTGTAATTATAAGTTCTTTTCAAGTCTTATTTGAAATTGATTATTAGTGTGGAAAAATGTGCGTTACGAATTAAAATATATTTATGGAAGAGTTGGAGAATAAACAACTTAAATTTTATTTACTCTAAATAAAGAGTAATGAGTTTAAGTTTAAACTAAAATAAGAGTTTTGTAAATTTTCGAGTATTGAAAATTTTGATTATAAAGATAATGAGTTTTGAAACTCTACGAACTTTTGATTGTAAATTAATATATATATATATATATATATATATATATATATATATTCTCGTTCCTTGCGTTTATCTTGCCTTAGTGCAATGGTCTCACGACTTGCAGTTATGCTGTCATTCGAGTTTGGTGGCATTTGAAGAACCACCTCTCGTCAAATTTTCTAATCTCTATTGTCGTCAAACTAAAATCAATGTGGCTCTTTCCATAGTGATACATAGAAAGTCATGTTAATAATGATCATGTTGATTCGAGTCCGGGATAAAGTGATGCTAAAATCCGGACTCTATTCGAGAAGCTTTCCGAGAAATCGGTCTCACTCGATCATCTATTCTATGGCATTCTATTTGTGCTCTTGTTTTGAAAGTATGACACGTTCGAAATCATAAGGTATTGCTTGAAGAAATTTAATGGTTTGATAATCCCTATGCCTACACTTGGGAAACCATAGAATTAATCAAGCAATCTAATCTTGGTTTTTTATCATCTTCTGTTGATGGTGAGAAATTTTAAACTCAAGCCTATCTATCTTCCTTTGCTAGATGAAATAATTGTGTTGAATACAACTCTTCTCTTGAAATTGCGAGGACGCAATTTTTATAAGGGTGGGAGTCTGTAACAACCTTGATCTTGGTGATTACCTGCAAAAATTAAATTATAATGGTAGTATAATTTAATATTAGGGAAATAAAATAAATTGGAGATAGAAAATTTGTTAAAACTATTTATTTTGAATAAACAATGAGTTTTCAATAATTAAAAATGGAATTAAGATGTTAATGTTGGTAATAAATGATGAATAATGGTAATATGTCAACTTGGGTATTAATTGAATTAATTAAGTGAGATAAAAGAACTTAATTCAATAATAATCTGTTGAAATAAATAAATAATATTGGAAATAAACGTAAAATGTTAGAAATAAAGTATGAAAACTTTATTATGTTTGTTTGTGATAAAAATGAACAATATATGGTTTTCATTTAATAAAATGCAATAATTTTGCAAATTATTGCCAAATGTTAAGTTTTGTAAATTTTAATGAAGTATTAAAATTTACTGTGATGTATTTTATAAATAAAAGGGTGGAATATTGTTTAAAAATAATATTTGGATGTAAAATATTTTTAACATGGTTTGTTAAGACAAAATAAACAAGAGAAGTGATTTTATTTTTTATTTTTGTTAAAATATTGATTTATATGAATAAAAAGTTATAATTGAAGTATTTAATTAAAAATGAGAATTTAATGATAAAAATAATTTTAAATGGTTAAAATAACTTTTATATGTGGTAAAATATTTTGTAAACATAAAACATGTTAGTTTGATTTTATATAAATTGAAAACTTGAGAATATATGTTGTTTTGGGTAAAATATATGTGCTTTAGTGTTAATTAGTATTATAGCCTGATTATTTCTTTTTGGGTCTAAGCCCATTAACTATCCTAACAAATAAGAAAATAATCTTCTTCTTAGAAATTGTACGTACAGTAAATTGTAAAAGTGGAGAAACCAGAAAGAAGCTGAAACCTATTTCTCCTTTGAAACCTAAAACCCAAATTTCAATCTCTCCAAATCTTTGTGGAAAATCAATCAATTGAAACCTTTTAAACAGGTAATCCATTAAAAAAAACCAAGATCTACTCATCTATTTCTGGTTTTGAGAGATTGTTGTTTGTAATTGGTTTTCTTCTTGCTGCATGTCTCCCTCTTTTCAAGTTTCAGGTTTCTATGACTAATTCATGGTAGAAGATTCAAGCTTGCAAATCTAATTCGCTGAAAAACATATAAGGTGAGTATAAGAACTCACATTTTCTAGCTTTGATTGAGATTTCAACGTAAGAAATCTCAATTTTATTTGTTGCATTTTCATTTGTGTATTGCTATCAGTAAATTTGGTATATCTTTTTCGTTTTAAATCGGAATTATATTTTCTTTGATGATCTGGAAAATTTGAAAAGAGTGCGATAACTTTCATGTTGAAAACATTCGAAAATTTATAGCATAAAGGGTCGAAAAACCCAATTCAAACTCGCTGCCCTGTCACTGTAAAACTGTGACTTTTAGTGCTAAGTACTGTTGGTAATTAGGGTATAACTTTTTCGTTTAATGTCCGAATTTGACAATTCTTGATGATCCTGAAAGTCTATATTATCTGCTACAACTTTTATGTTTTGAGTTTTGTTAAATTTTGATGTTTACATAGCCGAAAGTTCATATTAGTATTGCTGTCCCGAAACTAAAATGACAGCTGTAGTGAAATTAAGATATGAAATTTGTTTTGACCATAGCTTTCTCGTTTTTTATCCAATTTCAATAATTTTAGATGTTCTAGAAAGCTTTGACTTTGTTCTAAAAGTTTCATGTTTTAAGTTTTTGGAAATTTCGAAGTTTGGTTGATCAAAACTGTATTTGTTTGTTGTTGTCCCGAGAGCAAAACGACAGCAATAACAATCATTGACCTGAGAATTGTATTAGATTATTTTTGCTCTCATTCTTGTTCGATTTTGATGTTGTTTTTGAGATGTTTTGAGAGGTATGATACCTATCAATATGATAGTCATATTTGGAGAATTTGAAATTCAAATTTAAATAGAATTTGAATTGGTTTTGGATTAAATTTAAATTGAATTCATGTTAAATTCAAGTTATCGGTCTTGAATTATCTTTCTTGTTTTTCATTGTTTTCGAGCACAATTTTCACTCCATTTTTGAAGTGATTTTTTTGAAATAAATGGACATTTCAAGTTATTATTATATAGTTTTAAAATTATTTTTTTAATATAAAATCTATTTATTACCTACAATAAAGGAATTTCAAATATTGGTTTTGTTAATCTTTTTGGGAAATAGTTTTAAAAGCTTGTTTTCTCTAGTAAACTATTTTAAATATAAAGCATACACTTTTACACTATTCGAACGTATGAGAAAGAGAATTAAACGATTTAGTAAAACACGTGGTATGGGACATGTGCGTTTGCTATTTCGGTTAATTCCGGACTTGTACGATCGAAGCCATTTGAGATTATTGATTCTGAGATGTTCTGCCATTTTATGGCATATTTTGAGTTTTATAATTCCTATTTATTGGAATTATTTAAGATGGTCAATATTTGGCAAGTATTATCGTTTGAGATCTCCTATGTAGGAGTATGGTCGATGAGAACCATCACGGTGTTTTATTTTCTTGCCCATGATATAAGGCAAATCTTGAGTATATGATTTCATATTTTGAGATTTATGGTTTATGAGGAACCATCACGATGTTTTCACTTGTCGATGAGATGCGACAAGTTAAGATGCCATTTAATATTTATCGATGAGATGAGACGAGTATGGTGTCTCTTTACCACTTTCCAATGAGATGAGGTGAGATATGATTTTCTGAGTTTTATGATGTTTCTAGTGTGGCATCGACTAGCGGCTAGTAAACCGCTAAGTGCGAACGAGTGGTATGGGACACACGTTAACACTTTTCGGATTCCTGTCCGTGAGTTTGTGACATATTCACGAGGTTTACCTAACAGAACTGCTTTGAGAGGTGTTAGCGGCCTTGTCATGAGAACGGCTTAAGGAGGTGTTAGCGACCTTGTTAGGACTGGCAAAATAGCTTGAAGAGGTGTCAGCGACCTTGTCATGAGGACGAACTGCTTAGGGAGGTGTTAGCGACCTTGTTGGGGTTGACAAAATGGCTTGGAGAGGTGTCAGCGACCTTGTCATGAGGATGAACTGCTTTGGGAGGTGTTAGCTGAGGCTTCGGCCGTTTGAGTTTAGCACGTGCAGCATTGCTTCGGCATTGCGATCGGGGATTTGGCCAATTCGGGTTTTCTGAGTTTTTGTTATTTTGTTGTGATTTCACCATTTTAAGATATTTTATTATATCGATAGCCTAGTGCTATATAAGATGTCATATATATGGTGATTTCATTTATGATGTTTTGAATTCTTATCTAGTTCCTTGAGTTGTGAGTTTGAATGATTTCATGATTGTATAGGATATTCTGGGTTTTGCCATTTTGGCGAGTTGAGATTGAGATTTATATACCTTTATACCAATGAGATGAGGTATAGTTGAATATGGAGTTTCCTTTATATTTGAGTTTTGAATCAACCTATTTGAGAATGTTTTATATTTGCCATTTGGGCGAGAGTTTGTATTGATGTTTCTCCTTTTGAGGAGATATGGTTCTTGGAAACCATGTAGACACTTCGGAATGTCGTTGATGATATGAGGCGAATATTTATATTATTTGAGTATTATTATTATATTTACCTCTTTTGAGGTCTTTGTATACTTAAGTGACATTAGTTCACTTAAGTCATGGGTTGTATCCTTTCTGTTGCCTTTTCTCATTCGAAAAGAATTATCACCATGTGTCTTATGCTTTACATTATCGTCTATCCTCATTAACTGATTGTTTTAGTAGATTGACCCGTGTATTTTGTACTCGGGTCAGACCGAGTTATTTCAGGTTGGTTGTCAGTTATGGGACTTAACTTTGATGCATCTACTTGGATATAAGCCTAGCACTCTTGTGTAGTTTATAATTCTTTCTGCTTGACTCTAATATGTATTTGATTGGATGTATATAGTGTGGTCTCTGTACCACTTTTGTGTATCACTTTGTATCATACTGGGATGTATCTGTTTATATGTATTTATATATGTGATTACTGTTCTGTGATGTGATATGCATTTTGTTGTTGTATTTTGTTCTGATAGATTTGTTAGCCACCTATAGTTTTGCATTAAGCATTTATTGGATATGTCAATCCACTTGGAATAGAAAAAAAAAGATCATTTGTCGACGTATGCAGTAGATGTTTAAGACAAGATTATAGATGGTCGCTCCTAACCAGTTCTATTCTCTGCATTAGCAGATAGAATTGGCCAGTAATTCTCTTTGTTAATGTGGGTCTCCGGGTGGGGCGTCACAGCTTGGTATCAGAGTTTAGTTCAGAACAAAATATGACAAACACAGAACCAAACCATATATGACGATACATCCAAGTATTTTACAAGTGTTACAAATTCCTTAATCTCTGGTCCTTAGCTTTTTTTTAATCTTTTGAAGTAGATAATTAGGATATGTCTAGGAATATATTTTGTTATGTAGTATTCCCAAATTGAATTGATGATACCTTATCTTAGGAGTAATCGATTGGGGTTATTCTATTTGAGTCCTCTTTGCTATGGGTGCTTGATGCTCATCCGTATCGGAGGAATTTGTTGATGCTTTTCATTGGTTCTTGTCTTGTTCTTCTTTGAGGATTGCAAATCCTATTGAGGGGATCCACAGTATTTGGGTGAGACATTTGAGAATTTGTGGGTGTTCCTTGTAGCTTATCTTTTCGTGCATATTGGCACGCTATTTTCTATCTAGATTTTCTATCTTGAGTTTGGAATGAGTCGAGATAGAGTGCCTTGCATATTACCAAGCTACATTCTGAGATTTAGAGGAGTATCCTAATTTAGTCGGTTTGTTGTCCCTTGTTCTTCGAAATGTTGGTATTGATTCCAAAGTCTCTACGTTCACTCTTGAGTTAGGAGATGTTGATGATATATCTTGAATTCCAGTCGTTCTGACACTGTTGATTTCTGTGAGTCTGTTTTGAGTATGACACCCAATCGGGCAATTGAATATTTTGAGTATTATATATGTGGTATTTATTTTTAAAGAAAATGAATTTTTTTGTTAGGTTGTCCGGCTCGCGCTTTAAGAATTCTGATCGATGCCTTTGGCCAACGTTATCGACAAGAATTTCCTAAACGTCGTGATGAGACAATCAGACATGAAAATTTGAGTTTTAATATAAATTAAGTGGAGAATAAATTAAAATGGTTTGAGAATTAATTTTATTTGGATGACATATGCAGCCATGGATCCATAGCGGGTTGGATGAGCGGCGAGGCAGTTTTGACCATTTGGTCAACTCTCTAGCCAATCGATAGGTTTTTTTATTTATTATAAACCTATGGTGAGGCATTGCCATTATGATAATTGAAATTTTATGAAATGGTATATAGTTATGTTTTGTTATTTAAATGATGTACTTGAGATGAGATAATACTATGTTTGAAAAGTAAATTTTTTATTGAATATTTTAAAATGAGATATACATGTTGAAGACAGAGTTTGTTTTGAGAATTTGGGTATTTGAAAATAAAGAGTAGCAAAATTTATTTATTTTTAATCTTAAGGATTGTTGAAATAAAAAAAATTGTAAAACACTTTTGAAAACAAGTTTGAGTTAATTATCAACTCTAATTAATTTTATGTTGTTAAAAATATGGAAATTTAATTTTGTGACAAAAGGAAATATGAATTTGAATGGTTCATTTATTTTAAAATGTTATATTAAGAGATGCAAGTTTTAATAAATGAATAAGTCATGAGATGTAATCATTTTAAATTGTGAGAACAATTTAAAATTTAACAAGTAAATTCAAAATTTATTTTGGATGGATAATTATCTTTTGATAATGAAAGAGATTAGTTATCACTTTCAAAATGAGTCTTCAAAGTTAGTTGTTTGAGAGAAAAAAATAAATAAATAAATAAACTTGTTTGTGTAAAGTGATAAAAGTGTTTCCAACTAGCAAATTGTTTCTTTTAAAAGATGATTACACAGAGTTGATCATAATTTTGTATGTCATGGCTTTCCGAAAAAAAATAAGATCATTTATTAAATTAGTTAGGAAAAATATTTTTTGAAAATATAGTTCAAAATTAAAATGGTTTGGGGAAAAATTTCAAATTTCAAATTTGTTTGAAAGCTGAAAATTCATTTAGAAAAGTGCTGTACTAAAACAGTGATAACTAAAAATTTATAAATCCAAATGAGCTCAATCTTTTTTCTAATCAATGGGCTTTCAGTAAACTATAAAGTTTATATTTATCTCTTTTAAGGATTTTGCATTTTACTGAGTCTAAAATGAGTTTGAATGTTGATAGACAATTCTGCCCTAGTACAAAATTGTCTAAGATTAAGCTGAAAGTAAATTTAACATAACTTGCAAACCGTAAATCCGATTTTGATGATCTTTATGTTTCTGGAAAGCTTAAACTGAGTAGAACATCTTTTATGTTATAAAGTTCTTCAGATTTTGTTGTTTGGTGGGTCAAAACAGGTCTTCTTTACAGCAGGCCTGAAATGAAATTGATTTATTTCTCCTTAATAGTTAAGTGTAGCACTTCTTATTTATGAACATAAGCTAATATCGTCTATTTGAGTTAAGTACAGGTGAAAAAGGATGGTTGTGCTATATTTTGAGCCAAAATGATTATATATAAGAACATGCAAACTCGCTTGAAAATGATAAAAAAAGAAAGGTATGTTTTCGGATTAAATTTTTAAGTGTTAAATGTTGATATATATTGTGTTTCAGACCTAACGGTCGATGTATATTATATAAATCATTTTTGTAATATTGTAAATGGCCCTTCGTACAAAGGAGACTCCGCCGAATTTTCCAAAAATAAAATAAAATTAACACTTAGAAATTTTGAGAAATAAATTTGAAAAAAAAAAATTCTATGTGTTTTTAAGTAGTTTTATTTATCTCCTAAATGAGCTATGTAAGATTCAAAGTCCATAATAATAATAAATTGGCTAGGGAGATAGCTATGTGTAAATAGCCATCGATGAAGGGTGTAATTATAAGTTCTTTTCAAGTCTTATTTGAAATTGATTATTAGTGTGGAAAAATGTGCGTTACGAATTAAAATATATTTATGGAAGAGTTGGAGAATAAACAACTTAAATTTTATTTACTCTAAATAAAGAGTAATGAGTTTAAGTTTAAACTAAAATAAGAGTTTTGTAAATTTTCGAGTATTGAAAATTTTGATTATAAAGATAATGAGTTTTGAAACTCTACGAACTTTTGATTGTAAATTAATATAAATATATATATATTTTGGTTCCTTGTGTTTATCTTGCCTTAGTGCAATGGTCTCACGACTTGCAGTTATGCGGTCATTCGAGTTTGGTGGCATTTGAAGAACCACCTCTTGTCAAATTTTCTAATCTCTATTGTCGTCAAACTAAAATCAATGTGGCTCTTTCCATAGTGATACATAGAAAGTCATGTTAATAATGTTCATGTTCATTCGAGTCCGGGATAAAGTGATGCTAAAATCCGGACTCTATTCGAGAAGCTTTCCGAGAAATCGGTCTCACTCGATCGATCTATTCTGTGGCATTCTATTTGTGCTCTTGTTTTGAAAGTATGACACGTTTGAAATCATAAGGTATTGCTTGAAGAAATTTAATGGTTTGATAATCCCTATGCCTACACTTGGGAAACCATAGAATTAATCAAGCAATCTAATCTTGGTTTTTTATCATCTTCTGTTGATGGTGAGAAATTTTAAACTCAAGCCTATCTATCTTCCTTTGCTAGATGAAATAATTGTGTTGAATACAACTCTTCTCTTGAAATTGCGAGGACGCAATTTTTATAAGGGTGGGAGTCTGTAACAACCTTGATCTTGGTGATTACCTGCAAAAATTAAATTATAATGGTAGTATAATTTAATATTAGGGAAATAAAATAAATTGGAGATAGAAAATTTGTTAAAACTATTTATTTTGAATAAACAATGAGTTTTCAATAATTAAAAATGGAATTAAGATGTTAATGTTGGTAATAAATGATGAATAATGGTAATATGTCAATTTGGGTATTAATTGAATTAATTAAGTGAGATAAAAGAACTTAATTCAATAATAATCTGTTGAAATAAATAAATAATATTGGAAATAAACGTAAAATGTTAGAAATAAAGTATGAAAACTTTATTATGTTTGTTTGTGCTAAAAATGAATATTATATGGTTTTAATTTAATAAAATGCAATAATTTTGCAAATTATTGCCAAATGTTAAGTTTTGTAAATTTTAATGAAGTATTAAAATTTATTGTGATGTATTTTATAAATAAAAGGGTGGAATATTGTTTAAAAATAATATTTGGATGTAAAATATTTTTAACATGGTTTGTTAAGACAAAATAAACAAGAGAAGTGATTTTATTTTTTATTTTTGTTAAAATATTGATTTATTTGAATAAAAAGTTATAATTGAAGTATTTAATTAAAAATGAGAATTTAATGATAAAAATAATTTTAAATGGTTAAAATAACTTTTATATGTGGTAAAATATTTTGTAAACATAAAACATGTTAGTTTGATTTTATATAAATTGAAAACTTGAGAATATATGTTGTTTTGGGTAAAATATATGTGCTTTAGTGTTAATTAGTATTATAGCCTGATTATTTCTTTTTGGGTCTAAGCCCATTAACTATCCTAACAAAGAAGAAAATAATCTTCTTCTTAGAAATTGTACGTACAGTAAATTGTGAAAGTGGAGAAACCAGAAAGAAGCTGAAACCTATTTCTCCTTTGAAACCTAAAACCCAAATTTCAATCTCTCCAAATCTTTGTGGAAAATCAATCAATTGAAACCTTTTAAACAGGTAATCCATTAAAAAAAACCAAGATCTACTCATCTATTTCTGGTTTTGAGAGATTGTTGTTTGTAATTGGTTTTCTTCTTGCTGCATGTTTCCCTCTTTTCAAGTTTCAGGTTTCTATAACTAATTCATGGTAGAAGATTCAAGCTTGCAAATCTAATTCGCTGAAAAACATATAAGGTGAGTATAAGAACTCACATTTTCTAGCTTTGATTGAGATTTCAACGTAAGAAATCTCAATTTTATTTGTTGCATTTTCATTTGTGTATTGCTATCAGTAAATTTGGTATATCTTTTTCGTTTTAAATCGGAATTATATTTTCTTTGATGATCTGGAAAATTTGAAAAGAGTGCGATAGCTTTCATGTTGAAAACTTTCGAAAATTTATAGCATAAAGGGTCGAAAAACCCAATTCAAACTCGCTGCCCTGTCACTGTAAAACTGTGACTTTTAGTGCTAAGTACTGTTGGTAATTAGGGTATAACTTTTTCGTTTAATGTCCGAATTTGACAATTCTTGATGATCCTGAAAGTCTATATTATCTGCTACAACTTTTATGTTTTGAGTTTTGTTAAATTTTGATGTTTACATGGCCGAAAGTTCATCTTAGTATTGCTGTCCCGAAACTAAAATGACAGCTGTAGTGAAATTAAGATATGAAATTTGTTTTGACCATATCTTTCTCGTTTTTTATCCAATTTCAATAATTTTAGATGTTCTAGAAAGCTTTGACTTTGTTCTAAAAGTTTCATGTTTTATGTTTTTGGAAATTTCGAAGTTTGCTTGATCAAAACTGTATTTGTTTGTTGTTGTCCCGAGAGCAAAACGACAGCAATAACAATCATTGACCTGAGAATTGTATTAGATTATTTTTGCTCTCATTCTTGTTCGATTTTGATGTTGTTTTTGAGATATTTTGAGAGGTATGATACCTATCAATATGATAGTCATATTTGGAGAATTTGAAATTCAAATTTAAATAGAATTTGAATTGGTTTTGGATTAAATTTAAATTGAATTCGTGTTAAATTCAAACTATCGGTCTTGAATTATCTTTCTTGTTTTTCATTGTTTTCGAGCACAATTTTCACTCCATTTTTGAAGTGATTTTTTTGAACTAAATGGACATTTCAAGTTATTATTATATAGTTTTAAAATTATTTTTTTAATATAAAATCTATTTATTACCTACAATAAAGGAATTTCAAATATTGGTTTTGTTAATCTTTTTGGGAAATAGTTTTAAAAGCTTGTTTTCTCTAGTAAACTATTTTAAATATAAAGCATACACTTTTACACTATTCAAACGTATGAGAAAGAGAATTAAACGATTTAGTAAAACACGTGGTATGGGACATGTGCGTTTGCTATTTCGGTTAATTCCGGACTTGTACGATCGAAGCCATTTGAGATTATTGATTCTGAGATGTTCTGCCATTTTATGGCGTATTTTGAGTTTTATAATTCCTATTTATTGGAATTATTTAAGATGGTCAATATTTGGCAAGTATTATGGTTTGAGATCTCCTATGTAGGAGTATGGTCGATGAGAACCATCACGATGTTTTATTTTCTTGCCCATGATATAAGGAAAATCTTGAGTATATGATTTCATATTTTGAGATTTATGGTTTATGAGGAACCATCACGATGTTTTCACTTGTCGATGAGATGCGACAAGTTAAGATGCCATTTAATATTTATCGATGAGATGAGATGAGTATGGTGTCTCTTTACCACTTGCCTATGAGATGAGGTGAGATATGATTTTCTGAGTTTTATGATGTTCCTAGTGTGGCATCGACTAGCGGCTAGTAAACCGCTAAGTGCGAACGAGTGGTATGGGACACACGTTAACACTTTTCGGATTCCTGTCCGTGAGTTTGTGACATATTCACGAGGTTTACCTAACAGAACTGCTTTGAGAGGTGTTAGCGGCCTTTTCATGAGAACGGCTTAAGGAGGTGTTAGCGACCTTGTTAGGACTGACAAAATAGCTTGGAGAGGTGTCAGCGACCTTGGCATGAGGACGAACTGCTTAGGGAGGTGTTAGCGACCTTGTTGGGGTTGACAAAATGGCTTGGAGAGGTGTCAGCGACCTTGTCATGAGGATGAACTGCTTTGGGAGGTGTTAGCGACCTTGTCTGAGGCTTCGACCGTTTGAGTTTAGCACGTGCAGCATTGCTTCGGCATTGCAATCGGGGATTTGGCCAATTCGGGTTTTCTGAGCTTTTGTTATTTTGTTGTGATTTCACATTTTAAGATATTTTATTACATCGATAGCCTAGTGCTATATAAGATGTTATATATATGGTGATTTCATTTATGATGTTTTGAACTCTTATCTAGTTCCTTGAGTTGTGAGTTTGAATGATTTCATGATTGTGTAGGATATTCTGGGTTTTGCCATTTTGGCGAGTTGAAATTGAGATTTATATACCTTTATACCAATGAGATGAGGTATAGTTGAATTTGGAGTTTCCTTTATATTTGAGTTTTGGATCCTCCTATTTGAGAATGTTTTATATTTGCCATTTTGGCGAGAGTTTGTATTGATGTTTCTCCTTTTGAGGAGATATGGTTCTTGGAAACCATGTAGACACTTCAGAATGTCTTGATGATATGAGGCTAATATTTATATTATTTGAGTATTATTATTATATTTACCTCTTTTGAGGTCTTTGTATACTTAAGTGACATTAGTTCACTTAAGTCATGGGTTGTATCCTTTTTGTTGCCCTTTCTCATTCGAAAAGAATTATCACCATGTGTCTTATGCTTTATATTTTCGTCTATCCTCATTAACTGATTGTTTTAGCTAGACTGACCTGTGTATTTTGTACTCGGGTCAGACCGATTTATTTCAGGTTGGTTGTCAGTTATGGGACTTAGCTTTGATGCATCTGCTTGGATATAAGCCTAGCACTCTTGTGTAGTTTATAATTCTTTCTGCTTGACTCTGATATGTATTTGATTGGATGTATATAGTGTGGTCTCTGTACCACTTTTGTGTATCACTTTGTATCATACTGGGATGTATCTGTTTATATGTATTTATATATGTGATTACTATTCTGTGATGTGATATGCATTTTGTTGTTGTATTTTGTTCTTATAGATTTGTTAGCCACCTATAGTTTTGCATTAAGCATTTATTGGATATGTCGATCCACTTGGAATAGAAAAAAAAAGATCATTTGTCGACGTATGCAGTAGATGTTTAAGACAAGATTATAGATGGTCGCTCCTAACCAGCCCTATTCTCCGCATTAGCAGATAGAATTGGCCAGTAATTCTCTTTGTTAATGTGGGTCTCCAGGTAGGGCGTCACAGCTGTTTTCATAATAAATTATACTACCATTATAATTTAATTTTTGCAGGTAATCACCAAAATCAAGGTTGTTACATAAACACTTGTTAAGAGATCGGACACTTTGGACGACTCTCTAGTCGCTTCCATCCCGAGTTGCTCAATAGTTGCTGTCTTTAGGAACTTATGATTTGGATGCTTGATTCGATCATTTTGCACTTCAATCATGGCCAAGTTTATCCAATGGTATTGAGGTCCTGTCTGCATGCCAGTTTCAACCTTCGGAAACCCATGAATAGCTTAGTCCCTAAGGTTTTCCTATGATGTTGCCTATTTTCGAACAATGACGAGTTTTGACAAGTGCGTGTTGATTTCCTAACCAACTTGGGGATTTGAGATTTACTAAAATTGCCGAGACGACACCAATACTTGAAAGACAAAGATCGAATTTTTTCGTCGATCCCATGGCTTGGAATATTCATAGCACTGCCGAGCAGTGTCGGTATCTTAAAAGGCAAGGACTGAATTCTTCCAATCCTACGGCAGATAAATTTCTTAACATTTCTGGAGCAACGTTGGTACTTGGGAGATTCTGACAAATTATCAATGTTACCAGATTAATGTCAATAGCTTGAATATAAAGCGATTTCCCAGCATTACCAAGATAGCGCTAGTATTTGGAGAGTTGGAATCGATTTTTCCATCGATTTGACGGTTCTAGAGTCAACATCACTTATTCGGAGAGTAAGAAGCACTTTTTCATTTATGTGTGCTTATCATTTTTGAGAATGCAGTTCCATCGGTTCAAGGAGCAATATGAAGTTTAGTGAATGGGGTATGGGTATGTTGTTTACTTGAACTCGGTTACATTGGTTCAAGGAGCTTTGCGCAGCATATAGTGTGGCGCACATGAAGAGTGCTTACTTACACGCGTTTCATTGGTCCAAGTAGTATCACGAGGCTTATCGAATGCACGTAAGGAGTTATGACTTGAATTTCGTTTCACCAATTCAAGGAGCGACGTGCAGCTTATGGGATGAGCACAAGGAGAATGATAAGTTTCTCGATGCCGCCAGAGTGATAGTGGGTCTTTTTGAGGAAATATGGGCCTTCCCGATGCTGCCTGAGCAACACCGATTCTCAGGAGGAAGGGATCGATTCTCCCCATCGATCTGGTTGTATGAGTTGATTTTAATGTCGTCTCAGTGAATTGCATACAATAACGCGGTTCATTTGGTTTAAGAAGCAAAACAATATTGATTAGATAAAGAGAGAGGCAAGTCCTACCTATTTACAATGCCCCAATGTCCCCTAGATGGCTTATTTGCTAAAATAGGAAACACATAGATAAATATTGAATAAAATAGTGCCGATGCAAGTCACCATTCCAAGCACGAGGTATTGGAAATCACTTGACAGTTGTCAACTTAAATGTTCCATCTCTAAGTTTCTAGCCGGTTGTGTTGAGTCCATCCCTATTAAAACCAAGTCCTCCTGAACCCAGGAAGGTTCATTTTAGGAATAGATCTCCCACTTCGAAGGTGCAGGTGCAAACCTTGGTGTTGAACCATTGTACTACTCTTTTCTATTGAGCAACGGTCCATAGTTTAGCTTCCTCCCGCTTCTCATCGATCTGGTTAAGCGACTTGAGCAGAAGCTGCTCGTTTTCTCTTTGATTGAAGTGCAAGTGTAAGCCCATCAACCCTGTTTCCTTTAGCTTTCATTTTCCGTTTCTTGATTGTAGATTTAATGATTTTGTTCACTACTTCCACTTTCTTGTTTTCCTGTGGGTGCAATATCGTGTAATAGCACTTCTTGATCAAATAATGCTTGCAAATGTCCTTGATTTCAGCACTCTTGAACCAAGTTCCATTGTCCGTGATAATTTTTTAAGGTACTCCAAACCTGCAAATAATGTTTTTTGTTACAAATTAATCACTCTTTTTAGCGGTATTGGTGGCAAGTGGTTTCGCTTCAGCCCATTTGATAAAGTAATTAACAACAACGATAGCACATTTGGATCCTCCTTTGGCTGTTGGTAATAGCCCAATTAAATCGATTCCCTAGATTGAAAACAACCAAGAGCTGACCATTTGCATACGTTCTGAGGATGAGAGTCTTGGAAATAGGTGGCACTGATCACAACGCTTGGCATAGTCTGCTGCATCTCGGTGGATTGTGGGCCAGAAGTATCCATAACGTAAAACCTTCTTTGCTAGTGTTTGCCCCCGAGGATGGATCCCACAGCTGCCTTCGTAGACTTCCATCAGAATCTTCTTCACTTCATCTCTAGTTACACACCTAAGTAGGGGAGAGGACAAGTCTATCTTTTATAGCACTCCATCTTCTAACACGAATCACGATGCCTTTCAAAGGAGCTTCTTTCGTTCATTTCAACTTCCGAGGAGTATTTCCCTGAGCAAGGAGTCCTTGATTGGTGCCATTCACAATTCTCCTTCTTAAATGGTCTCCAAAACCCAGTCGACATCCATCTGGTCTATATTGGGAGCTTTCAACACTTCCATTGGAACCAATCCCATTGCTTGCGCATCTCATGAGCGGGCTAATTTAGCCAATTAGCAGGCCTTCATATTTTGCTCCTTAGAAATATGGGCTATGATGTAGTTATTGAGTCGTTGGGAAGTTCTCATGTATTTGACAAGTAGGGAGCGATATTTTCCCCTTTAGCTTGATATTCCCTCTTTATTTGAAAAACGACTAGTTGAGAGTCACTATAGATACGCACAACTTTTACTGCCAATTCCTTCTCAATTTTCAATCCGGTTATTAATGCTTTGTACTCTACCTCATTGTTAGTAGTAGGGAACCCTAATCTTAAGGCATAGAAAAATTGATCGTCCTTCTAGAGTCTCATGCACAACTCCCACTTCTGAGTAGAATTCGTTTGATGTGCCATTAATAAACAAATTCCATTATGATCCCTCTTCCGTTGTCTCTTGCTCTTGGTAATCTAGAATGGTAAATTCTGCGTTGAAGTCAGCCAACATATGTCTATTAATTGCCCTCCAAAGATGATAAATCATGTCATACTGGCCTAATTCAATGTTCCACTTCAAAATTCGCCCTGAAATCTTAGGTCGATAGAGCAACTGTTTCAAGGTTGATCCATCAAAAATTTAATTGGATGAGCTTGGAAGTACAGTCGCAACTTTCTTGACACTAGTAGTAAGCAATATACTAATTTTTCCAACTTTAGATAGCTTCCTTCAACTCCAGTGAAGAGTTTGCTGATGTAGTAGATGGGATATTGAATTCCGACTTCCTTATGTATAAGCACTGCACTTAAAGCGGAGAGGATACCACCAAGTAGATGAATTAATCTTCTCCTTCCATCGGCTTGGATAGGACAAATGTAGTCTCCATGTGTTATAGTAGTACTTCGAAATCCATTTGACAATCCTTATTTCACTCGAAGGTCTTTTTACCTTTCTTCAGTGCATCAAAGAATGGTATACACGTATCTATCGCTTTAGAAATGAATCGACTTAATGCTGCGATCTGTCCATTCAAGCTCAGCAATTCCTCCTTTTTTGAGGGGGATGTGAAATTCTGTAGGGAAGCTGCATGCTCTAGATTAGCTTGATTCCCCTAACATTTACAATAAATCCAGGTAAATTTCCAAAAGCTACATCAAAAGATTACTTCAACGGATTCAGTTTCATTCTATATTTTCGAAGGATTTCAAACATCTTTGAAAGATCATTCGAATGATTCCTAGATGCTTGTGACTTTACGAGCATATCATCCACATATCTTTTATTGTTCGTTCGATCTGATTCTTGAATATCATGTTTACCAGTATCCGTATATAGCTCCCGCATTCTTCAAGCCAAATGGCACTACCCTATAACATTACAATCCCAAGCTACTCATGAAACTAGTCATCTCCGGATCAGGTTTGCGTATCATGGTTTGGTTGTATCCTTAGTAGATGTTCAAAAAAGAGGGTAGTTCAGGCCCAACATTTCCATCGAAAAGCTGATAGATCCTAAGTAATGGAAAGTTATCTTTAGGGAACGCTTTGTTCAGGTTCGAATGGTTGACACCAATTCACCACTTTCCATTCGACTCTCGGACTAGCTCAGGGTTTGATGCCCATCATGATATGTCACGTCAGGGATAAAGCCATCAGCTAATAACTTATCCACTTCTTCCTTGAGTGCAGCCGATCACTCTAGACCCAGACCGTGTCTCTTCTATCTTACCGGTATAAACTTGGGATCGATATTAAGTGCACGACACACTTTCTCTGGCGAGTTCCTATACATATCAGAATGCGTCCAAGCAAACACGTCTAGATTGGCGTTAAGAAATTTAATTGATTCATGTTGCATTTTGATTCAAGCTATGATCCTATCTTTAAGACTCAAATGGAGTCATCTATATCCACAAGGACATGTAGCGTAAACTCTGTTCGGTGTTACCCGCTCCTCCTCTAAACTCTTCTTCCTAGGGTCCACAGCCTTGTCAAAGTGGCTATGGTACTTGATCCAGGAGTGGTTCTATAATTTCTATCCTTGTGGTTCACGAATGTGGAGAGACTTCTCCACATTCCTACCATTCTCATAATGCTTAGATTCCCATAGTTCAGCGATGTAGCATTCTCTTATAGCGCTTTGGTCTCCCCTCACTGCTCGAACCTCATTCTTCATTGGGAACTTCATTGTAAGGCACCAGAGCCAAAGTTATTCTAAAATTAGGAAGGGTCGGTTGACCTATGAAAGCATTGCAAGATGACATTTCATCAACTATTACGAAGGTTTGGATAAGTATCACCCTTCTTTCTCCTTCTCCAAGGTCTAAAAGTAAGACAATCGTCCTAATTGGCGATCTCAGTTCTTTCGTAAAGCCCTGAATCTTATTTTGGCATGTAGTCACATCTTTGATGCTTATATTCATTTGATCGAGCGTATTTCGAAATAAGAAGTTGATCGACCTCCCACTGTTAACCGATACTCGACACATAACTACTGGTTCGATTTCAACGTTCACCACCTTTATGCCGAGTGTTGGCGCCTCTATGCCTTCAGTATCCTTATTCTAGAATACAATATCATCAGTGATTATCCTCTGATGTTTAGCCAAAGTTCCATCCTCAATTTCATAACAAGTTTCCTTAGGAGCATGCTTTACTGAACTAGCATATCGCTCCATCTCCCCTCAACTCTTCTGTGCTGGGTAAGGTCCTTTAGAAGTAGTCTGCATTCCGTTCGTCTGGGCCCTTCTCCGCTGGATCTAGGTTGGTCTCCTTAAGTACTCCGAACTTGAGGTCCAGTTGGTTGGTCAGAGTTTTTCGATTTCTTCACGTACTGCTAGAGCCTGTTATTCCTTACTGATTCCTCAATCAAGTCTTTCATATATCGGTACTCATTCATGTTGTGCCCATGCATTCGTGGAAGCGCCAGAATTTCCCTGATTGCATTTGCCATTCATATTCTTCCTTCGTGGGTGGTTTGTTATACCGCTTAGTTCCCTGAGCTGCAAGGTAGATGTTTTCCAAACTGTCATTCAATGGCGTATATTCCTCAGGTCTCAGGTGCCTGATCCGCTTTCCATTCCCATTACGGCCGCTAGTGTTATACTTCTTCCTCTTTAAGTTTCTATCTTTCCCTACATTCCTGTCATGGCTCCAGATTTGTTTCCATCCAGGTTAACCACTACGTTACTCTAAACCGCCTCCTTTAATTTCTCATTGGCGATCTCTCCTTTAAATCCGTCTACCTCTTCCAAACTCAAGTATTAACTCGCCTTTCGTTAAATTCCTTCATGGCGGTTGGTTGTTTCATCTTAATCCATTTTCTAAAGTTTATATCCGAATGGATAGCTTGGACAAAAGCTAAGAATACTATATCTTCGTTAGGATTGCTTACTACAGTAACCGTAGTATTAAACCGGTTCATAATGGTTTTTAGTGTCTAATTTTATCCTTGTAGAAAGTAGAATAGAGACATCATATCTTTTGCTATGTCATGTTAAGTCTGAACTATTCCAAGAATTTCCTTGCAACTTCATCAAAGGTAGAAATGGATCCGTTGCCCTAGCTCCATCCATATGCCAACTATAATTGTACAAATGCTGTTTGGGGTATATTATCCAATTGTAAGATAGCATAGCGGACATGGTAAACTTCTCGGGGTACTCTCCTCTTTGAATGCTTTTAGTAAATGGAGTTCAGCTTCGCGCAGAACCCAAATTGTCGTCTTTCCCACCTTTAATTTCTTCCATTAAGAATTTGAACATTTTCGTAATGTATGCCTCACTAATCTAGTAGTCTACAGGTCGACTATCAGTATATACGCCAAACGTTTTACTCCACAAATGGATTTGGTTTACCAATTGAAGACTAGATTATCCATTCTCCGGGAGAACCGCTTCTGCAAAATTCCATTAGCGATTGATTAGCCTTATAGCGGCAGTTTGGACTTCCTTTTTAGCATTTTGCGTACCTATATTAGCATTAAATTCCAGTCCTTTAGCATCAAATTGCATGTCATCTTCAAAATCAAAGAGAAGCATTGCAATATTCCCTTGTGGAGCCTTCACTCCAAGGTTCGGATTTGCAACAGGTTGTCCTCCGACAGGAGGAGTACTTCCATTACCTTCAATAACAATTCCAGTAGCTTCACTAACTATCTCCTTTTTCTTTTGCTTGTCATCCCTCCTATTCAAGCCTAAGACGAAGGAATCCTCCTATTCCACAACCACAGCAATTTCCGACCTAGTCCTTGGGGAACTTGGTGGATGTACTAGTAAAGCATCAACCCTGTCTATAAGATCCCTTTGACTATCGACCATCTTGTGGTTAAATTGATTAGCCATTTAGTAAACCTCTCTTCTTATTACAACCTCCCATTGAGTGGAAGCACCTGGTGTTAGTGTAATAGCCCGTAAATCCGTACCCGTGAGTTAACGCTATTCTACCTAAATCAACTCAAGTTGTACAGAAATACGAACCCTTTGGGTTAAAGAAGAAGAGGTAGAAGAAGAAATAGAAATCAACAACAGAATCTAACCATCGCAACGGAATGAAATATAATAGACAATAAATGGTCTTTACTCAAAAATCAAATATATCTGTTTATATATTACATCATCAGAGTGCATCAATCATAGTTCAACATCAATATCATACAATGGATACACAACAACTCAACACAGCGGAATATACATATATAAATAAGTACGGAAGTACGTATCGTCATCCTGCTCGTCTCCTGAGCTCCACAGCATCATATCATGTATCCTATAATACTCGGTCTGACCCGAGCATTACAGTTAAATAACACCCGAGTCAGTCTGGAATACCAGCGTGAGAAAATCACACTCAATTGATTATTAAAGTTTCAAAAATCCTTTGAAAACAAAAGCATCTCGTAAGACCACGCCACAGATAAACATGTCGGGTTTTTACCTTACGATAGCTAAACAATTTTCATAAAAATCCTCTGATATTATAATAGGGTCTATATACAAATAATTATAAAATAGCCAAAATTGTTACATTATTAAATTCCAGCTACTAGCCACGGAGTGGGTAATACAAACAAAACTCGTACAAGGCTCGTAGGGAGAATGGATTTCCAACTAATGACTACGCACTAGGGTGCCACCTGTCACAGTACGTGGCCTAGATCACAGTACCTAGGAGTATGCCCGCTCCCCTGCAACACAAGACCGGGACTACCCCTTACTGGATAATCCCGAGTGAGATCACCCCACAGTTGGGATCAGCAACCGCCCACCAAGCCGAAATAAAAAGGGACATCTAGACAGGGATGACCTCACCCTGCTTGGGTGCTACCCACCTAGCCTTACTGCATAACCCCTGATATTCAGTCATTTCCATTTGATGAGGCTTGAGGCTAAGAGTTACCTTTTAGAACATATCCCTTAGAATGCCCATCGTCCACCTGACGATGTTTCGCAAGCATTCATCCATACAAGTCCGTCCCGGGTTCGAACGGATCCGAAGGCACTATTCCTACCACATCCATTTTGGAAATATCCTCAGGATTAGTAGCGACTAGCCTTTGCACTTCACTGCTCCATCTTCGAATCCAAACTCGTTTCCACGAAACGTACAAACCGGATCGAAGTGGTTTTCGAGAAATAAATCTCGATCCCGGTCTCTTCGAAACGATCAATGCATTTGTCCAATATTGATAGTCGGTGATTTAACTATCAATTTAAATCCACAAACAACCATCACACAATAAATAATTTTCCAAATTATTTATTAATCTCAAAAGTATCTTCACAAGATATATTTTCCCTTTTCAAACCCTTTTGAAAACAGTTTTCAAAACTATCTTCCTTTTCTGAATAAATTTCCCAAATATTTTCTTTTTCTTCTGAAATCACCAAGCACAAAACTTTAGATTTTTTTTTTAAAATAATAATTTAAAACACTTACTTTGAAATATACTTTAAAATATTTAAGTTAAAACTACTTCAATAATTTGTTAAAAATACATACTATATGAATATTTGAAAATAATGTTACTTTATAAATATAAAACTAGATTTTCACTTTTTAAAATAAAATACTAAGTCACCTTTAAATAATTATTACAATAATAGATTTGAAAAAAAATATTTACTTAAGAATTTTAAACATTCAGAAATAATAAATTTTCTAAAGCATGCTTTTTAAAACAACATTAAACTTTTATCTTATATTTAAAAATTTACTTAAAACAAACTTGGATATCCAGAGAAATATACTTCTCTTCACAACCTTTAAAAATAAATAGACCTTTAAAAATAAATCACTATTTATTTTTAAACAATTTTTCTCATTCCTTTAATAAATTCCCACCTTGAATTTATTCTTCCAAATATCCAATTTCAAACACTTAAATCAGTCTCCAAATTGATTTCCAATTTACTTCATTTATTCCAAAATCCTTTAATTTCAGATTTTATTCCTTAATTATGATTTAAAATACTTTTAATTGAAATACCAATTTAGATTTCTCAATTTACTTCTTATTCCTCTAGATAAATTTAAAACTTTAAGTTTTAAAATAATTCTTTATTCCTTTAAATTAATATCACATAATTTTACAATTCATTAATTACTGTTTATTCAAACCCTTTTCTTTCCATACTCGAAGTTATTTATTAGTATTTAGCATACTTCCATTTATTTTTTTCAATTCATTCTTAATTTATTAAATTTTCTAAGATTATTTCGTTTACAAATTTACTTTATTTTCATTCCAAAACCTAATTTATATATTTTGGTAATTCATTATACCCAAATATATCCAATCAAATCATAACATTCAGCATTCCAATATTTTTATCATAGAATATCAAGTAATCGCAACAGAGAATATTGAAGAATAAATGTTGAGGGGTCCAGTTGGATCCCTCCAACCTGTTTTCCCTGCATCCACAGATGTTAGCAAAATATAATATGTCAATTCCTAAAATATACCAAATTATAGCACATCAATCAATTCATTCATTCAACCAATTATTTAACTTTGAAAATTTAAATTTAAATTTAAATTCAACTGAGTAAGATTAACTCACCTTTGATTTTGTCTTGCAAATCCGTGTCAAACCAGTTGTTTTCCTTTACGATTCTAAACCTTAAATAAACATTATATGATTTATTATCTTTTGAACCAATCGATCAAATAATTACCACTTTAATAAGTCTTAACTCAATCTAATAATTTTACTTAAACTAATAATTCCTTTTGAAACCTTTTGTAACTAAAATAAATTCATTTCAAGTAAATCACTTAAATAACTTATTTTAAGATAAGCTAGTAAATTATAATGTGTGTATATTCATTTCATTCTCACAATAATCTACATAGGTTATCTGCCTTACCTGTATATTTTCATTATAGAAAATACTGGAATAAATTTCTACCTTACTATTTATATATGTAAATTTATACAGATACGAAAAAAAGAAACCATACCCCAAAATCACCGCAGCACACACGAAAACTTCCCCAGAGCCATCACCAATCGATCGCCAAACCAGACCCCTCCTCCTTCTTCAAAACCGCGACCGACACCAGAGAACCCATCACCGCCTCTCAGCCTCACGCGACCACCTAAACGACCTCACCAGACGAGCACAACCCCCTCCATCCCCAAAATCGTGTCGACCATACGAACCCCTCGCGAATGTCCCCTACCGAATCGCGTTGCCGCACAGGTGATTCTACATAAGCGCGCGACAAATCGAAGTCGTCGACCCCCCTTTTTCTCAAAACCCTATTTCGATTCGCCGACACCGATGCGCGCGCAAGTGATCTCCCCTTTCGACCACCATTTTTATTTTGTTGTATTTTCTTTTGTTTACTGAGGGCTTCGATTTGGAGGATAAGGCTTCAGCCATTATTCAACTTTTTTTTATCTGTTGTTTGCTCGAAAATAAGAGAAGAAATGGGGCGAGGCTTTGATTAAAAGGCTCGGCTCGGCTTCCAGAAGAAGGAAGAACGCGAGTACAACCCTCTGCCAAGTGTTGAAACCAATAAAATTTGTAATTTATCCTTTGACAATAGTATTATATTAAATATATCTACATATCTTTTTAAACTCAAATTTAAATTTGAAACTGTCACAATTCCGCAATTCGAAACCTCGATCGTATGGAGGAGATAACCTTTTGGAGCACTAAACTTTGAATTTCCGATATAAACTCCAGCGCGTTTATATATCGTACGCTCACACGACAACTCCAAACACCACGAAAATTGAAATCCGATAATAATTCAATATTACGGATCTAATGGAACTGGTTTCATTGAATTCCGAGACTGTGCCTCGGAAGGCTATTTTTAAATTCAATTTAAACGATATATTTTAAAAACTGAACAAA
Organism: Allium cepa; assembly: GCA_030765085.1. Classification (NCBI taxonomy): domain Eukaryota; kingdom Viridiplantae; phylum Streptophyta; class Magnoliopsida; order Asparagales; family Amaryllidaceae; genus Allium; species Allium cepa. The sequence goes on along the minus strand of CM060938.1, from coordinate 734,827,801 downwards.
TCACTGTTAAATTCAATTTTACAACTTCTATTATCCTCAGCACTATCAATATAAATTTTGCAAGCCTTTAAATTGTTTTTAATAGGCTTAAAACTCCAGATTCAACAATTTACCCAACTTCACTTATTTAATTTAATAATTCAATTATCAATTAAATTGTGATATTCGTAATTCAAGTTAAAATTACTCTATTGAATATTTAAAAATCAATTAAAATTCCGATTTTGAATGCTCGAAAATTCCGGGTCGTCACATTCCTTCCCCCTTAAAAGAATTTCGTCCCCAAAATTACTAATTAGGAAGAATGGTCCAATACCCGTTTACTTTTCCCAAAACCAAACAGTTTAATTAACTTGCCACACATATCTTTTATTATAGACTCACTATCATTCTTACTAACTTCCCAAAATCTTCCATAGTTTGCAAACAATCCTATTTGCCCAATCATTCAAGTTTTAAATTTGAAAACCAATTTTGAATTATCAAAATTTTCTCAAAATTTTTCTAACTCCCTAAATTCCCGAAAATTTTTGCCAGCATCTCCTTTGCGCGGCTAGCTCGGTACAACTACAAAACGGCCCTACGGCCTCCCAAATCCAAAAGGAAAACAAAAGGCCAAGTGGCTCGATCCAAAAACCCAATCCAATTTCATGACAAAATTTGAATACATACCTTTTGTCGGGCAATTCATATCTATCTTCTGAAATCAAAATCAATTCTCTTTTCCCTTTATATTACATGCATATCCTGCTTAGCACTAATATCCACTCACAACTTTCAAAAACATTTTATTGACTTTCTTACAAAATGTCAATTATTTACTCTTTTAAATATCAACTTGGAATATATTTGTAATATCAATTTCCAATTAAGAATTCACCATTCCATACTTAAGTTTAGTATAAGCATTCTATATGCTTCTTATATTTATTTTCATCTTACCACCTTAGTTTATATCTGTTTCTATTTAAATTGATTTATCTCCATTTCCATATGAATTCAAATTATTCTTCAACTCTGAAAATTTTAAATTTTATTTTTCATTTATAATGATTCATTCATTATTTTAAATTAGTCTCATTTATTAATTTATTTCAATTCCCAATTCGAAAACATTTGTCGTTAACAAAATTATCCAAAGTTTTCAAAAAAAATCTAACTCCCAAAATTTCTGAAAATTTTTGGCAGAGACTCCTTTGTACGGAGGAGCTTTTGCAATTTGACAAAATATATAAATATATATACATCGACCCACCCGGTCGGAAAAATAAAGAACAGTTCATATTTTCTATTTTTATTGCGTAGGCGTACCTTATTTAGCATTTTTAAGCAAGCGGCTTATAATTTTAGCAATTAGCGCAACCCAATCCAGCCACACGGCTTCTCGGTACCTGTACTTACTCAATTCAAACATGTAAGTGCCAAATATATGAAGTTTAACAACATTTCACTTACTTGCAATGGTTAAACACACGAATTCTAAAAGAAATTCACACCAAACATTTTCCCGTAAGCAACTTATACAATTTCCATACTAATTCCACTGTTCCAATTAATTTATAACCATTTTCATTCAATTTGAATGGTTTTCAATACATTCGTATACAACTTCATCAATTTGAATGATTTAAAACACAATCGCTTACATTTAATTTATTTTTAAGCAAACCGAACTCATATTTAATTCAATTGTTCTCAAAATTAATTTATTTTACTCCTATCAATTCATAGAATTTTAATTACTTCCATTTACATCCAATGACAATTTATTATATGCAATTTGACGAGATCCATGTGAATAAATAAGTATTTATGTTTTATAACTAATTTAAATTGATTTCAACTCAATTTATACTTAATTCTATTCCATTTCTAAAATTTATTCACAATCTATATATTCTCATTTTCATTGCATTTAAATTCGAATCCATTCACTTGCATTTCATTTTACTAAGCAAACTAGTTCATTCAAAACCATTTATAACTTAGGTTCATCTTAATTACCAATTAAATTTCCATTTATTTTAATTCATTCACAACCATTTATTTAACTCGACACATTCCATTTCAATTTTATTCACAATCCATTTATTTAACTCGAGACATTCCATTTCAATTTTTCTTATTGACTCCAAGTTTTCAATCCCTTAACAATTTAAATGGTTTACAATTATTTATTTAAGAATTTCATTCTAATTTATTCCCAAACTATATATTTGCATTTTATTTCACATTCACCTTGGTTTTATTCAAAACCATTTCATTAATAAGCTCAATAACCATCATGCTTAAAATTTAATAATCATTTTCCTCAATTTCATGTAAGCCATGCTTCATTCAATTCTATACTTAAGTTAATTACTTCCGATCATTCCAGTTTCATAACTTAAGTTCACTCTCATTTGCCCATAAATTCTCTTCCAATTTAATTTGATTCTATTTAAATCAAATCTCTTCCATTTACTACTTAGCTCAATTAATTAATTTATTCAATTCATTTAAAAATTTCAATTTCCATATTCGACTCATTCTCGATCTTATTTAATTAATTACAAGACCATTTCACTTTATTTATACTCAGTTAGATTTTGTTTGCACTTCAAACCATTTCATTTTAATCCAATTTCATTTTATTTGCTAACCAATCCAAGATGAATTTCATATTTATAACTCAAGGTCTCTTTCTCCCATTCACTTTAATTCACCATCAAATTTTATTAATTCACCATTCAACTTCTATTTAACCAATTCAAATTTTATCCACATATTTAAGTTACTAATTTATTCCAAATTAGTTTACTCCAAATTTATAATTCAATACTTGATTTTTTTAGCCTCAAAAATCTCTTCAATTAAATTTTCTTGGGTTCAATTCTATTTTGTAATTCAGATTTGGATTTTTATTCACTTCCCAAAATATCAAACAATTTTATTTGACTTATATCTCCCTTTCAAATTTTATAAGCCACACATTCATTTTTTTCCCCACTTACATCCATTTACCCTTAATCACATTCACTTTTCAGTTTTTACTCAAGATCTTATCTTTATTAAGCCAAGCATACCTGTATTTCAAACATTTAAATTCTTTTGATAAACCATCGAAGTTTATTTATTCAATTTACTCTTTATCCAGCTTATTTCTATTCGAATAAGGATTTTATTCCATTCAACATAAATTATTCAAGCTTTTATTAAATAAACTTTCACTTTCCTCGAAGCTATGCTCCTATAAAGTTTAATCTTTAGTTGATTTAATTATTTCAATTTCATACTTAAATTCATTTCCATTATTATTTGATTCTTATCTAAATCAAATTTCATTTAATTAATTTAGCCATTCACATAACTCCATTCTCAATTTGTCAAAATAATATCCAAGGCAAATTTAATTTCATCTATACTTGAATTGGATTTTATTTGCACTTCAAATTACCTTTATTTTAAGCCAATTCCATAACAATTTAATTCATGTTTGATTCACTACAATTTCAATTGAATTTCTATTTAAAAATTCGGCTTCATTTCGAAATTCCACCATTAATTCAAATTTCAACTTAATTCAATACAACTGGATTTATATTTTCAGTTTAATTTTACTTACTTTCATTTTCTGAGCTTAAATTAATTCGAATCCCATTTAAAGTTCTATTAAACTTCTCAATCCAATTCACTCACATTTTATTAATTTTATTTACTTCACTAATTCATTTATATTTATTTATATGTTTTTTTCCTTTTCCTTTATTTTCATTTTCTCATTTCAATTACATACAAAATTTGCTATTTTATTTCTTCCATCATAATTTAATTTCAAAATTTTAATATTAATCCAAGTTAAATTTCCATTTTTTTAACTTCTCACTTTCGATTTTTAATTTCCAACATTCAGAGCTTATATTTCCTTCCTGATTTAAAAATAATCTCAATTTATAAGCTTACCACCTTTCTCTTCAGGACTTTTAAACACCCGACTTTTAGTTTCAAATTATTTTGAAATCTCCAACATCAAAAATCACACTTCTTAAGAGTCAAACTAATCCCAGCTTTATTTCCAACAAATTTCCTTTGAGATTTTCAAAAACAACTAGCTTTTCTGAACAAATCAGTTTTTGGCAGCAATTTGCCACTTAGAAATTCGAAAATGAATACTGATGATGCGGCCGTCATTATCAGAATTATTTCCTAATAATCCAAGTGATTTCAATGCTATATCACTGTCAAAATCCATTTAAAACAAATTACCTTTCAGAAATGTCTCTAAAACAACAATGCTATTATTTATCTCCAAAACACTTTGATAAACATTTCCAAATCTCCGGGATTTTAAATTTCTAAATCATGCTTAAATCAATTTTAACTATAATTCACTTGTATAAATTCCCATTTGATCATATTTCAATTTATAAATCACGTTACTAATTTATATTTATAGATTTCTTTTTATATGAAATTATTTTCCTTAATCTTTAGTTATATATTTCAATTTCTAGTTAAATTTTTACACAACGATGATAATAATTTAATATTGTCATTTCTAACCTCCAAGCAACCATATATTAGCTAAAATAGTCTACAAAAACTTTTCTTTATATCAAAATATATTTTTGGGTAAAATTATTGCTTTCACCCACATTTAAAACAATACCATGTTAAATTGTTCTATTCAAGTGTTTAGAAACCCCTTCGATACAGTTGTACAGACTGTGACGACGAAGGTTCATATGCCACTCAATCAACATAATATTAAAACAATTTATATTCACTAACAAATACGCACTCATATCTATTAATACACTCAAACTCATTATAGAGTACTACGGACTCTATTTAATGAGTAATTCCCACTAGAGCCAAGGTTATCACCAACCTAAGCTCTGATACCAACTGTAATAGCCCGCAAATCCGTACCCCTGAGTTAACGCTATTCTACCTAAATCAACTCAAGTTGTACAGAAATACGAACCCTTTGGGTTAAAGAAGAAGAGGTAGAAGAATAAAATAGAAATCAACAACAGAATCTAACCATCGCAGCGGAATAAAATATAATAGATAATAAATGGTCTTTACTCAAAAATCAAATATCTCTGTTCATATATTAAATCATCAGAGTGCATCAATCACAGTTCAACATCAATATCATACAATGCATACACAACAACTCAACACAGCGGAATATACATATATAAATAAGTACGGAAGTACGTATCGTCATCCTGCTCGTCTCCTGAGCTCCACAGCATCATATCCTGTATCCTATAATACTCGGTCTGACCCGTGCATTGCAGTTAAATAACACCCGAGTCAGTCTGGAATACCAGCGTGAGAAAATCACACTCAATTGATTATTAAAGTTTCAAAAATCCTTTGAAAACAAAAGCATCTCGTAAGACCACGCCACAAATAAACATGTCGGGTTTTTACCTTACGATAGCTAAACAATTTTTATAAAAATCCTCTGATATTATAATAGGGTCTATATACAAATACTTATAAAATAGCCAAAATTGTTACATTATTAAATTTCAGCTACTAGCTACTGAGTGGGTAATACAAACAAAACTCGTACAAGGCTCGTAGGGAGAATTGATTTCCAACTAATGACTAGGCACTGGGGTACCACCTGCCATAGTACGTGGCCTAGAGCACAGTACCGAGGAGTACGCCCGCTCCCCTACAACACAAGACCGGGACTGCCCCTTACTGGATAATCCCGAGTGAGATCACCCCGCGGTTGGGATCAGCAACCGCCCACTAAGCCGAAATAAAAAGGGACATCTAGACAGGGATGACCTCACCCTTCTTGGGTGCTACCCACCTAGCCTTGCTGCATAACCCCTGATTTTCAGTCATTCCCATTTGATGAAGCTTGAGGCTAAGCGTTACCTTTTAGAACATATCCCTTAGAATGCCCATCGTCCACCTGACGATGTTTCGCAAGCATTCGTCCATACAAGTCCGTCCCGGGTTCGAACGGAACCGAAGGTACTATTCCTACCACACCCATTTTGGAAATATCCTCAAGATTAGTAGCGACTAGCCCTTGCACTTCACTGCTCCATCTTTGAATCCAAACTCGTTTCCACGAAACGTACAAATCAAATCGAAGTGGTTTTCGAGAAATAAATCTCAATCCCGGTCTCTTCGAAACGATCAACGCATTTGTCCAATATTGATATTCGGTGATTTAACTATCAAATTAAGTCCACAAACAACCATCGCACAATAAATAATTTCCCAAATTATTTATTAATCTCAAAAATATCTTCAAAAGATATATTTTCACTTTTCAAACCCTTTTGAAAATAGTTTTCAAAACTATCTTCCTTTTCTGAATAAATTTCCCAAATATTTTCTATTTCTTCTGAAATCACCAAACGCAAAACTTTAGATTTTTTTTAAAATAATTTAAAACACTTGCTTTGAAATATACTTTAAAATATTTAAGTTAAAACTACTTCAATAATTTGTTAAAAATACATACTATATGAATATTTGAAAATAATGTTACTTTATAAATATAAAACTAGGTTTTCACTTTTTAAAATAAAATACTAAGTCACCTTTAAATAATTATTACAATAATAGATTTGAAAAAAAATATTTACTTTAGAATTTTAAACATTCAGAAATAATAAATTTTCTAAAACATGCTTTTTAAAACAACATTAAACTTTTATCTTATATTTAAAAATTTACTTAAAACATACTTGGCTATCCAGAGAAATGTACTTCTCTTCACAACCTTTGAAAATAAATCACTATTTATTTTTAAACAATTTTTCTCATTCCTTTAATAAATTCCCACCTTGAATTTATTCTTCCAAATATCTAATTTCAAACACTTAAATCAATCTCCAAACTGATTTCCAATTTACTTCATTTATTCCAAAATCCTTTAATTTCAGACTTTATTCCTTAATTATGATTTAAAATACTTTTAATTGAAATACCAATTTAGATTTCTCAATTTACTTCTTATCCCTTTAGATAAATTTAAAACTTTAAGTTTTAAATTAATTCTTTATTCCTTTAAATTAATATCACATAATTTTACAATTCATTAATTACTATTTATTCAAACAATTTTCTTTCCATACTCGAAGTTATTTATTAGTATTTAACATACTTCCATTTCTTTTTTTCAATTCATTCTTAATTTATTAAATTTTCTAAGATTATTTCGTTTATAAATTTACTTTATTTTCTTTCCAAAACCCAATTTATATATTTTGGTAATTCATTATACCCAAATATATCCAATCATAACATTCAATGTTCCAATATTTTTATCATAGAATATCAAGTAATCGCAACAGAGAATATTAAAGAATAAATGTTGAGTGGTCAAGTTGGATCCCTCCAACCTGTTTTCCCTGCATCCATAGATGTTAGCACAATATAATATGCCAATTCCCAAAATATACCAAATTATAGCACATCAATCAATTCATTCATTCAACCAATTATTTAACTTTGAAAAATTAAATTTAAATTTAAATTCAACTTAAGCCCAATGTCACATTGGACCTTAAGCCCAATGTCAAAGAGGTCAAGTCCTTGACCCAGTATAGAAAAATCGGAAGCACCACGATTAACTAGATAACCGAGCACTAAGTAATAGCTATCTCATGTATCGAAACCATCAATAGTTCAACACGTTCGAAACCCCAGAAAACAACCTATCGACAGAGTCATAAGCTCATATCTTTACTTCTTATGACAACAAAGCGACACAAATAGAAATGGCGCATCTATCACCCTCTCGACAAATTCGAAAGCAGTCCAGGAGAAAGCAGAGAAAAGAGACACTTGGACCATAACAACTGTGAAAGGTGGGCAAGGAGACCCTTTCGACTGGGTCGAAAGGTCTAGAATAAGAAAGTGGGAAGCACAAAGATGAATGAGGAAACTTGAAGGGAATGCGTTTCGACAACATCGACAGTAGGCGAACTGTAAAAAGAAAAAGGGACTTTCGACAATTTTGAAAGGATGGATGCAGAAGATAGGAGGACCTTTCGACTGAGTCGAAAGAAGGGGTGCAAATGGGGGCCGACTTGCATCAATAAATAAGACCCTAGGCGTCTGATTTGGGGGACCAGATTTTGGAATTCAAAACTCATTCTTTTTCTTCTTAGCTAAAACCAAATATTTGTAACCCCAGATTGATTTAGGGAAAAAGCTCTCAAACTTGTAACTCATTTTGGATTAATGTGAAAAAGAAGAAGTGTATGAATTCAATAAAGATTTTGTTCATGAGGGAGATTATTTCGATCATTAGCTAGACCAATGATCAATTGAACATGATGTTATCTTCTCTTCTTAACTCCTTTTTGTCTTATGCAATATTATAGGAATGACTTGGATAATATGCATGCAAAACTCATTATCATGATGATTAACAATACATTATGACAAACGAAGATGATGACGTTTCAATCTTAATAAGTTCAAAACACTTGTATTATCTAAAATGATTTCCCATTATATATATTAAATAAAGCTTTGTATATTATTCATTTGATCCACTTCAAAAGAGCCAGATCGGTTTTGACTTGGTCAAAAGGGGCATTTCAAGGAAGATCGAAAGTATAAATGTAAAGCAATATTATATGAAATGAGTTGCTTCGAGAGGTATATGCACTTTATAATACCCATGACCCTTTTGAATGAGTTCCTCCTAAAGGAGAGAAACCAAGGATGTCGAAAGTAATTTCTTCTTAAAGGAAAAGCAAACCTTTCGATATGATCGAAAGGGATCAGTAGACCTTTCAACATGGTCGAAAGGGATGTAGACCTTTCTACATGGTCAAAATGGATTCATTTTTAACATAGATGGCTGCTTTTGACTCATTCAAAGGAGGGGTTTCGAATGAGGTACTCTCTGCTTAATCTTCATCTTGAAGAGGTTGATTGGATAAATTCAACCCGATCGAAGGAGGGTTTACATAGGGAGTAATCTCTTTTAATAATTCTTTTAGCATGATAAGTAAACTTATTTTTCTTACCACATAGCTTTGGTGATGTTGACAAGTTTTCTTGTTCACATTGTTAGCGCTAGAAGGAGGGCTCGAACCTATGACCTTGTGATTATCTTACCGATTAATTATGGATTTTTTAATTTTGCATAGGAAAATGAAATCCAAGAGACTTAGCAGAATGAACGAGGAGGTTTTTCACACTACAACCTTACAAGAAAATCATAACATCCCCTATCTAGAGGCCCAAAGCTAAGTGCTACATATGCTGTAGTCTAGTATTAACTTCCAGCAACTAAATACAGCTATGCTAATGGTATCCATAATATCAAAAGCACTTGAATATGAAACAAAATCACATATTCAAAAAACAACATTTTACTGATTACATTTCAAAACACATATTTCACATTGTAATTACATAATCCCATAATTGTTTCCTAGGTAAAGATCATAAATAATTATTAAATAAATACGTCAAGAGCGACATATGAAGATGCCCCCTTGGTTGACCAGAGTACTATATAGACATAATAGTCTTAAATATAGCACAGTGGAATAAAACAAAACAAAACAGCGATTCCTAAATAGCTATCCATCACCCACCAGCATGTCTCTAGAAGCTTTATTTGTCAACCTACTAAAACCTGAAAAACCTCAACCATATCCTACTTAAATCAATTTTGAGCACACGAGAGTTTAAGGGGAAAACTTAAACTTCGAGTTAGACATAAATCCTGGTGTGAATAATATTATACATCTCAGTTATTTGATATTAAGTGAGACCACGCCGTAGGTTTCCCCTCACTATTATCCTTTTAAAACATATCATTTGCAAATATTTATTTTGCAACCAAAACTGGTAAAAACTGTTAAAGCATTATTTTGTAAACATACATATTAGGTAACAAATGAACTATTTGTCCGAACGTTGTAGTTTTATTTGGCTAACCACTAACCTTTGGCTGACTTGGGCCTACCAGACAATATAATCAAAATAATCTAACACTTGTTAGACACTCCTCTTCTGGACAGTCTGTGCTTAACTATGTGTTAAACACTCCTCTTATGGACGGTCTATCCTTAACTTAACATCTTCCAAGGTTATCTGATCCTAATGGTTTTGCGGGCTCACCAATAACTTGTCTATATGCAAATATGTATTCCCTTTTATATGTAATCATAATTTAAGTCTTACCAGTGATAAAGCCCTGCACATTGGAATTTTGGACTAAATTAGCTGCAGCTAATAGCTAATGTATAGGGCGCAACCCTATACCAGTCCCATCTGGAATTCTAATATCTGAGTCATTTTTACTTTGGGTAATCTTCCCTTAATTTTCCTTGAAAACCTCTTCATCTCAAATTGATTTAAAATATTTAAACCAAACTTAAACAAAAATATTTATACTATATGCTTTACTCAAAATCACCGTGCCATGTTATATGTACTTTACTCAAATATTCGTTGATGAAAACATTTAAACCTTTGAAAGTACCCCATTCGAATCCATTGAAAGTACACCTTTCGAAACCAAGTAAAACCCTTCTTTCACCTAGGCCGAAAGGCCAAAACAATCCTTTTGAAGCCGTTCAATCTTCCTTTCGAAAACGTTGAAAAACCATTCATTTGAAAGCATTAAAACCTTAAACTTTCTTCTTTAAAACCTTTAAATATTACCTTTCAAATACATTGGAAAACCTTTTCTTTCATACATTTTGAAACCATTGGGAAACCTCCCCTTTAAAACCATTCTTTAAAACCTTTCAAAAGCAATAAAACATCAAACCTTTCGAATGCCTTTGGGTTCAAGTAAAACATGTGGAAACACCTTTCGAAACCATTGAAAATTAAATCCTTCAAAACCATTTGTGTTCTACCTTCAATAGAGCAAAAGGGTCATAAAACATTTAATTCGAAAGCACTCTTTCGAAAGCATTACCTAAGCAAAGAAGTGATGGTGCGTAACCAATCTTCCAAAGGCATTGGAGAAGTGGCTAAGTTTTAAAAGCAAAGCATACCTTCTAAAACCATTGGCGTCGAAAGGTAGAAAAGTGGTAGCTAAGAGCTTCGACCTAGTTGAATGTATATACTTAAAAAAAAAGGTGCAACCTCTTTAAAACCATCCTTTTAAAACCATTGATCTAGTCAAAAGCAAACCTAAGCAAAGATGGCGCATTTTTATTTCAAAGAAAGCAGCGCTTCGTCCCCTTCGGAACCCCTGGTTTCCACCTCATACCTTCCGCCATTTTTCCAATTCGCTGCGCACCAAGTCTTTGATGCCATGCGAATTGGTTTTGCCGGTGATGGAGGCAGAGGAACTAAGTAGAAAGCCTTCTAAGTTGGAAGCAGCGTGCCGAAAGTGGTGAAACATGCATTTTGTGTGTAAAACTGATTTTAACCCTTTTTAAATAACCTTTTTAACTAACCTTCCTTGTTTGTAAAAATCTCAATGGTTGCAAATTTTCGTTTCTAAAAGCACTGCCAAAATTTCAGAAATAAACAGTTTAATTTATATACAAAATATCTCTTCTCCTTTTATAAATATATAAAACATTTAAGTCCCGTACCTTAAACAATTTTATAATTCATTAAAACACTTAGGAAAATTCTACAAAAATTTAAAAAAATCATTTTTATTATGTTTTCTAACATATATTAATTCCAGATAAAAATATTAGTTATTTAGCCGTAAATAATTTAAAACCCAAATAATCACTTTCTACACTAGAAAATTAATATAAAATCCACATAAACTCAAAAAATTATTAAAACTTAATCCCATCTTTAAAATATCGTTTCTGTTCTATATCTAAAATCGCAAGGCATTTGGATGTCATTAAATAGGGTTTTCACATTAAAACATATCATATGACCTATATGATTAAGCATAAATCATCAACAAGCATATATTAACAATTAATCATTCAAAACATGGCATAACCATGCAAAATACTTCAGATTCATGTTAAAACCTAAAATAATTAGAAAATGAGATGTACTCATTATTCACCTTAGCTTTTAAGATTAAAGAGTTTGATATTTGAGTGCATTAAGTTGATTAATCTTGTTCCTTTAGTTCTCTCTTCCTCTTGCTCTTGCTAATGGTGGCTGGCCTCTTTGTTTAATTTTTACAAATGATTTGAATGTGAGGATACACGGCTAAGGGTTTAGGGTATTAGAATGCTCATTTTACTGTTTTTCCATTACCTATTACACTTAACCATTTTATTTTAGTTCATTTGTTATCATGGCACGACTACCACTTATTAATTACAAATCTCAATCCCCTAATCATAACATTTTTTTATTAAATTTAGCTAATTAAATATCCTGATAATGTTACTAAAAATGTGGGATGTTACAAAAATATCACTCCAACTTTCAACTTGAAGGAGGTTGTACAAGGCATCAGCATCAGCTCAACATGATGATAACACCACCAAAATAAGGCACTTAGAACAGCAATTGCTCTAGATGCATGAACTTCTCAAGATGGAATTGTCCCAAAAATCTTCTAAGACATCAAGGCCAACAAATGGAGATGAGGTGATCTCTCCGAGAAGGAATTCTAAGGCATATGCAAATGAAGACAATAGCAAAATTGATTTAACATCTTCAAAAATATAAAGAGCGTACTCCAACTAAAGTTGATTATTAAGGAAGAGTAATTTATAAATCTTTTGAATAGTTCTGTAGCTCAACATCGAAAGAATACTATCCAGACCGAAAAATTATCATGATGCCGAAGGCTATCTAAAAGAGGTGCCTGAAAAAGCAACTAAAGATATGCTGAATGCAAAGAGAAGAGGACCAAGGACGAGAATTTGAATGATAATGAGCGAGTAGCGCCTTTCACGAATGAAATCATGACAACAAATATCCCCTCCTATGTAAAGATCCCAACTATGAAGTAACATGGAACTACAAATCCGGACGACCACTTGATGGCTTTCGATAGCCAAATGGATCTGTATAATGCATCTGGATCCGCTCAATGCGGGTTGTCTCCAGTGACTCTCCAAAGGGCTATAGTTAAATGGTATCGAAGGTACCGTGAAAAAACAATCTACTCATGGAAGCAATTTTCTTATGAATTCTCTGCTCAATTTTGCATATGCAAAGACCCAACTATAGACTATATAGTGCTGGCTAATATTAAACAGAGATAAGGAGAATCATTGGAAGATTGCCTCAAAAGATTCAATATCAGAACTTTAAAGGCTAAGGACATGAATGACCGTGATAATCTTATTGCGATATATTCTGGATTAATAGAGAGTACCCCATTCTGGAAACAACTCTTTATTAATGGGTGCAAGGATCCTCAGGAGTTCCATTTTTAGGATGACAAGTTCATTTGAATGGATGATCTGTATCACGCTAAGAAAAAAGTAATCCCTAAAAGGGAAGGTGAAAGATTCAGATTTGATCGAGGGCATAAAAGAGCAACATGGGAAGAACCTATTGACTAATTCAACCACTTTGAACGAGCCATTGTCTTACATCTATGCCGTGGCGAAGGAGAGAGTCGATTTCCCAATTTTCTTCAAGGCCAAGAATCACCCAAAATAAAGAAAAGGAGATGGCTATTATGTCTACTATAAAGCAAATGACCATAAGACTAACGAATGCAGAGTCTTGGCAGGAATAATTCAAAAGTTGATTCGTGAAGGTCATTTGAAAGAGTTCATCCAGGACAAACAGAAAGTGGGACGTTCTGCAGAAGCTCCCTACTAATACTGTTAGTAGTTTGGAAGAGGAAGATCATTTGAGCATAATTCCGCCGCTGAATAGGGTCGACTTAATTCATGGTGGGCCACATCTAACGGCGACCATCAAAGGGGTAAGGAATAGGTATATTAAAGAGGATGGAAAAGGTGTGTTCTCGGTCCAAGAAGAGCCCCCGCTAAAAAAATCTACGATTCAATATCGCTATGCCAAATCTTGTCATTACTCCTTAAGAGTTGAGGAAAAGGGTCATCACCCACACAATAATCCTTTAATGTTTACAGATCGGATTGGATTGTCTATCGTATCCAAGATTCTTGTGGATACGGGTAGCGTAGCCGATGTCATCTTTAAGCATGCCTTTGATGAAATGAAGATCGCTGAGGACAAGCCAAAGTCCAGCATTGAACCCATCTTTAGGTTCTACAACAAAGTGTCAACTCCAATAGGACAAGTAAAACTTCTAGCACAAATGAGGGGGCCACCATGTTGTCGGATTTTCGAAACTCTCTTTGTGATCATTAACCAGCCATCCTATTACAACACTTTCTTTGGTAGACCTGCCCTTAATGAGATAGATGCTTTTGTCTCACCAAAGTATCCGATTGTGGAATTCCTGATGAAGAGAGGGTGGAGCACGGTCTGTGGAGAGCAATTCAGCTCTCGTGAAATGTATTTTGTGCCACAATTGATCTATATAAAAGGGAGTCTTCTGCTTACTTTGATTCTTCTACTTTTTTGAGCCTTCGGATGATGGATTCATACATCCAACATTCGGAGAAAAGATTAGATCTAATCAGACTAACAAACATATGTATGAAAGGCACATTTCCCCTAGATGCAAGGGGAAGAGAGTCGATGCAAATTCTGTAGAAGAAGGCTAAATCCTCACCAAATTTGATTGTCTTGGGGAATTAGAAAGAATAAAACCCTTAGAAGACCATGAAGAGGTATGCATGAACCCAGATGATTCCACTAAAGTGGTCAAGTTGGTAAAGGAATTGGATGGCAACTTGAAGAAGGACTTAATCCAGTTTCTAAAAGCAAATAAAGATGTATTTTCTTGGTATCATTCGGATATGGTGGGGATTGACCCAACGGTTATGTGTCATGCACTAAACACCAATCCGAAAGCAATCCTCATTAGATAGAAAAGGAGACAACTAGAAAAAATGCAGTCTGACGCCTTAAAAGAGGAAGTTAATAGGCTACTTGAAAATGGATTTATTCAAGAAATTTATTACCTAAAATGGCTAGCAATGGAGGACTTCCGTCGACTATACTGACTTGAACAAAGCTTGTCTGAAAGACTATTTTCCACTGCCACAGATTGATTAATTGGTTGATGCAACTAGTGGGCATAGATTATTATCTCTCATGGATGCATATTCAGGATACAATCAGATACCCATGTTCAAGCCAGATTAGGAACAAACAAGTTTTATTACTGATTGGAGAATTTGTTGCTACAAGGCATTGCCATTCGGGTTAAAGAATGTAGGGGCTATGTATCAAAGCATAGTTAACAAGATGTTTAAAAAACAGATTGGACGAAATATGGAAGTTTATGTTGATGACATGTTGGTAAAGTCTTATGAGGCTAAAAGTCACCTTGAAGCTCTAGAGGAAATGTTTGAAATATTACAGAAATATTATAAGAAACTGAATCCCCAGAAATTCTCTTTTGGAGTTCATTCGGGGAAAATTTTAGACTACCATTTAAGTGCTCAAAGGGTTCAAGATATCAAGGATATGGCTAAGCCTAACACTAGCAAAGAAGTAATGAGTTTGAATGGAAGGATATCTACTTTAAGTAGATTCATTTCCAAGGCGACCGATAAGTGTATCCCCTTTTTCGGTGTAATCAAGAAAAAGAAAAATTTAGAATGGGGAGGAGATTGTTGGAAAGCTTTTAGGAGTTGAAAAATCATTTGGAAAAACAGCTAATACTATCTAGTCTCGAGAATGGTGAAATCTTGCACCTATACATGGAAATCCCAAAACATGTGGTGAGATCGGTATTAATCAAAGAAGGAAGGGGGACTCAACTTCCTGTTTATTATGTAAGTAGGCCGTTAAAGGATGTAGAGGTTCGGTACCCCATAATAGAAATATTAGCTTATTGCTTGATACTCATAGCTCGAATGCTTAAAGCATACTTTCAAGCACATCCCATATGGGTATTGACCAATTTTACCCTCAAACAAGTTTTCAGTAAGCTGAAAACTTTAGATAGGCTGGTGAAATAGGAATTTAGAGTAGTCGGGATGATATTGAGTTTCAGCCACGGGAAGCTATCAGAGGACAAGCATTGGCAGATTTTATCAATGAGTGTACCAACTTCTTTAAGGAACAATCAGAAAAGGAAAAGGATCAAAAATCCTTGTGGCATTCATTCGTTAACAGTGCATAAAATGAACAAGGGGCTGGTGCGGGATATGTTATAATAACACCAGACGGACACCGTCTACACTATGTTATGAAGTTAGGATTTCAAGCAGCAAAGAATGTAGCTGAATATAAATCAGTGGTTGCATGGTTGACTTTGGCATTGGAGCTCAAAATCCTATGGATTCAATCATTAGTGATTCACAATTAATGGTGTATCAATTGAAGCAAGTGTATCAGACTAAAGATGCCAAGCTATCATTATATGTAAAGTTAAAGATGCTAGCTTTATTTGAAGATTTTTCTATACATCAAGTTCCGCGAGGAGAAAACTCATAGGCAGGTTCATTAGCAAAATTGGCAAGTTCAAGGGGGTTCCTAGAAACTCACATTGTGCTAGTAGGATATCAAGCAAATCTGAGTATAGAAGAGGGGACATCGGAAAAACGAAAGGAACTCCTAGTCTTAACTCAACCCCAAGCCATGTCATGAGAAAGGAAAGAAAAGGAAATCAATAGGAAAATCCCGAATGAGAGGGTTAACCAGCCAAGGGCAGTTGACTATTATGATAACACTTGGATGTCACCTATTGTAGAATATCTTTTAAAGGAGAAATTGCCATCTGACAAGGGGGAAGCTAGGAAAATCAAGCGACAAGCTCCAATTTTCATGATAGTGGGTGGAATCCTTTATAAGAAAGGATATGCACTACCTTATTTAAAATGTATAAGCTTGGAGGATGGGATGGAATAGCTAGAAGAAGTGCATAAAGGGTTCCGAGGAGACCACTCTAATGGGACAAAACTAGCAAAAAAGATAATAAGATAGGGTTTTTATTGGCCTCATATGGTAAGCCAATTCATCGAATATGTGAAGAGATGCGAGAAATGCCAAAAATACTCGAAGATTCCCTGGTTAGCACCAAGTCAGTTAACCCCAATTTTAAGTCCATGGTATTTTGACATATGGGGAATTGACTTAATTGGCCTATTGCCCATTTATAAAGGGGTGCAAAATATTTTGTATTTTCCATAGACTGCTTTACAAAATGGTTGAAGCAGAACTGCTCCCCAAGATCACCTCTGGAAAAATACTCAGATTTGTCATTAAGAACATTATAACCAGATTTGGAATCCCCCGTAAAATTATCTCCGATAACAGAATGCAGTTTGAAAGTGAAGAGTTCTCTTGGTTTTGTCATAAAAAAAGGGATTATTAAGAGCTTTTCCTCCGTTGCGCATCCAAAGGCAAATGGAGCTGTTGAGGCTGCAAATAAGACTATTCTGAAAAAGCGGCTGAACAAAGCTAAAGGGAATTACGTAAAAGAGTTGCCACTCATGTTATGGGCTTATCGAACATCTACTGGAATTGCGACGGGACGTACTCCATATTCATTAACGTATGGGTGTGAGGCGATGTTACCAATTTAAATTGAAATACCCTCGCATTGAAGGATCGCATATGCATTCGATTTAAACCGAGAGTTAAAGAGAGAATCATTTAATTTAATACATGATTTGAGAGATGAAGCAACAATTCGAACAACAGAATATCAAAGAAGAATTTCTAAATATTACAACTCAAAAGTAAGAACAAGATCATCTTAAGAAGGAGATGTAGTACTGCAAAGAGTAATGGAAAACATGAGAAATCCCGCGGATGGACCGATGGGACAAAATTGGGAAGGTCCCCTAAACATATGCAAAGGAATTCCCCTAGGAGCTTACCAGTTGTGCCGACCAGACGGTAATATGGTTCCTAGAACATGGAACGTAGAACATCTAAAACCGTATTTTCCCACGGTGAATGAATGAAGTATCCCTTTCTGCAAATGAAAAGTCTACAAGGTTGGGAGCTGAATTCTCCTTGCAATGGCTTACTACCTTTAACGATCAAATCCTCTTTCCGTGCTGAGATGGCCAGGGCAGAGAGAGGGAGGAGTGTAAGTCTTTATCTGCACCAAGTAATGGTCAGATTGAAGCATCGACAAGCCGCTGTCCGTGCCACGCTATGGTCAGGGCAGAGAACCTCCTAGAGGGAGGAGTGTAAACCTTTATCTACGCCACGCTATGGCATCAACAATCCCTTGTCTGTGCTATGTTATGGCCTGGGCAAGGCACCTTTTGGAGGGAGGACTTTAAGCCTTTATCCATGCCAGGCTATGGCTAGGATAAAGCATCGACATGTCCTTGGCCACACCATGCTATAGCCAGGTCAAGGCGCTCCTGAAGAGATGTTGGATAAGTCCTTGGTTCCAGCTTAAGAATAAGATAACTGAGTGTGCTATGCGACAATATATTAAAACATCCAATCCCAAGAAGCGACATATCTACAATGGATTAAGACGTCCAAGCCCAAGAAGCGGCATATCAACAATGGACTAAGATGTCCAAGTCCGAGAAGCGGCATATCAAATGGTGTACTAAGACGTTCAAGCTCGAGAAGTAGCTAATCAAACTGCAAGTACATACGAGGCCTAAAGGGTTACACATGTCGCAGAAGACAGAATCTAAGGATCAGAGTAGAACTCCGCCTATTAATACCCGAATTTGGGTTTTGGGTCTCTCATTTCTGGACTTCATATTTTAATACCATAGTCTGGGTTTTGGGTCTTTATTTATGATCTTATAATACCTGAATCTAGGTTTCAAAACTATTACCAGATTTCACTTTTTAATGCCCTAATATGGGCTTGAGTTCTCTATAACGAAGATAATTATTATAATCTCTAATTATCCACTATTAGTGCTTTAGTTTGAGCCTGAGATTTCTATCATAATGGTAATTATTATGGATCTCTGATTATCCACTAGAAAAGCCCTAATCTAGGCTTGAGACTTCTATTATGAAGAAAATTGTTATGGATTACTAATAACCCATCACCGATATCCATATCTCGGTTTGAGAGTGTTAGTCCTTCAGATGATGGTTTTGATGACAACAACCTTAGAATAGATTATAAAATATAAATACTAACAATATAAATTTAGATATATATGTATATGCAGGATTTAACCATGCAGGTACCAAGAATGAAGACTGTACAATATAGAGATTCAAGATATCAAGCTTGAAGACTCATGAGTATCAAGAATATCAAGATTAACAAGAGTTTAAGATTTCAAGTAATTTAATTTTTTAATTAGGAATTTTGTTAAAACTCCTAGAAAAGCACTGGCATCTTAAAATCCAATTTATTCGTGGAATGGAATCCACTTGGAGCCTGTTAAAGGAATGGAACTCTAAGTAGGATGGAACTTACGAAAAATCTAGTGGAACATTGTTTTGTATCTGCTAATCTTTTATTCAAATGTTTTTTTTCCAAAATTATCTTATTTTCAAAATGAATTCAAAATCTTCCTTTTAAAAGCATCAAAAACATCTATCCCGATTTCAAATACTTTTAGCCTCAAAATAATCTTTAATTTCAAAATCAAATTATTCGTAGTTTTAAACTATCTTTAATAATAATATATTTAACTTTTAAAAATTTATACTTGGATTTAAATATAAAATTATAGTAAAATTTTGTATACATTATTCTATATATTTACTTATGTAATTTAACTATAGAAAATTATATTTATAAAGTTTAAAATAATTTTAATATAAGATCGAAGTTATTTCCAAAGAAAAACAAACCACCAAAAATTCCTTTGGGATGTCGACATGCTTAACCTACCCATGTCGACATTGTGTCAGTTGGTTTCAAAATATAAATTTCAAAAGAAGTGTCTATTCGTCATATCTCTTCACGAATGGACATGGCTGTTGTTCTTCTATAAATAGGGGCTGTTTCGAACCAATTATTAGACATAGATTTTCTGGTTTTTCACTCCTCTTCTTCTTCCACATTTCTATATACATATTCTTACCATTACTCTGCCGAAATCAACATTGAATCTATCTAGATCATTTCTGGTTTGATTCTCTATCACTATCTCAACAAGATTCTCAGTGCTATTCAGAGTTATAGGCTTCTTTGTAATCAATTAAACGAGAAAAGGTGTGATTGTGGCCTTGGAAATCAATCAAGCAATATAAGGTGTGATTGTAGCCTTGGAAGTCAATTGGGTGAACTTATTGCCCGGGAAATCAAGTATCCCTACCCAGAGGATTGTGAATCTGGAGGGTGTACCTCGTTGCCTTGAAATCGAGGGTGTAATTGTAAAGATTGTTTTTGAAAGAAAATCCGTACTTGTGTGCGGGACAGGATGTAGGGTAACTTCGAACCTGTATAAAATCTGGTGTGTTCTTTCCTTTACTGCTTTTACTTTATTTTTGCATCTGTGTTTGATTCTGTAATCATATCTGTGTCTGAATATTGCATACATTTGTGTTTAAATTAACAAAAACTCAAAAATATTTAATGATTCTCTAAAACACTATTCACCCCCCTCTTGTGTTTATCCTAGCCTTAAGATCCTTAATCCGTATTTCTCACAGAGAGTTATACTATGAAGACCATTTCTGAGTGTTAATTATTTAAAACCTGAATCTAAGTTCTAGACATTTTGTTATTAACTTCAAAAATTCACTTGTTGACGCCCTAATCTGGGTTTTAGACTTCTTAACTTTCTAATGCCTGAATTTAAATTTTAGGTCTTTTACCATCAATTTTGGACCATTTATCAATTCCCAAATCTGGGTTTTAAAGCAGTGGTATTGAAATTACAATGGACATCAAAGACTTCAACTGAAAACTTTGAGTTTGTCCTCTTAATACGCAAATCAAGGTTATTAGTTTGCAACTCTATACAACATTCACCAGCATTTGAATTTACACCCCTAGATCATTCTCATCTCGAAGAGGATTTTCTAAATACATATTACATATTACCCTAAATAAAATTATGGATCACAGTAACTTATTTCCAAACGGTGGCTCATGACCTCCTATTTCCATACGTTCATTGTCTTCAACGAATTTTTTTGGACTTTAATTAATATACGCCTGGGGGACAATAAATTACATATAAGTTCAACTATGAATTTCATTTTTAACCATAAAAGCTAAATGGTGGGACTCATAATATTGCCAAACAAAGGAAAACTAGGTCGTTAAGAACAAAGAAGTCGTGAAATTTTTGTCCTAAAGAACAAAAGCTTCTTTCATACGAGGAATGGCAAAATGTTAACCATAAAATGCACTTAATAGAAAAGGTAAGAAAGAAAGTTAATAAAAGTGCTAGGCTCTAATAAAATTGAAGACATAGTTTTCGAAAAGGTTCATGGAAGGGTGTTTCGAAGACACCGAGGTAGCTTTTGAAGGAGTCGCAAGCAGCAAACATCATTATAGATGGAAAACGGTGCAAAAGCATTCAAGAAGATGAATAAAAACTAAGGCTACCCTTCTGCCTCTTTAAAATGCTTCGATGTAGATGGATACACATGTATAAGAAAAGTAGGAATGGATTCGAAAACCCTTTGGAAGGTAATGGATAACAATCCTTCATATACATGCCAAACCTTTTGAAACCAAAAGTTTCGCCTTCATTCAAATTACTTAAAAAGATGCCATGATCAGAATAACCCTATCGAAAGCATAATCAAGCCTTTTGAACCATTCAAAGCCTATCACTTCCAAGGAAGGTTTCGCATTAATTTGAAATCATGCATTTGGAATCTATCTACCACGTCGAAACCATCAACACTTCAACACCTTCGAAACCTCATAAAACTACCTATTAATGGAGTCATAAGCTCATATCTCTACTTCTTATGACAACAAAGCGGCATAAAGTGAAAAAGTGCATCTATCACTCTTTCGACGAGGTCGAAAGTAATCCAGGAGAAAGCAGGGAAAAGAGACTAGGACCTTAATAATGGTGAAAGGTAGACAAGGAGACCCTTTCGACTGGGTCCAAAGGTCTAAAATAATAAAATGGGAAGCATAAAGATGAATGAGGAAACTCGAAGGGAATGCTTTTCGACGGCATAGAAAGCATGCACATTGAAAAAATAAAGAGGGCCATTCAACTATATTGAAAGGATGGATGTGGAAGATAGGAGGACCTATCGAATTAGTCGAAAGAAGGGGCGCAATAGGGGGACATCCTGCATCAATAAATAAGATCTAGGGATTTGATTTTGGGGACTGGATTTTAGAATTCAAAACTCATTCTTTTACTTCTTAGCTAAAATCAAATATTCGTTACCCTAGATTGGTTTGGGGAAAAAGCCCTCAAACTTGTAACTCATTTTAGATTAATGTCAAAAGGAAGAAGTGCATGAATTCATTAATGATTTTGATCACGAGGTCGACCATTTTGATCATTAGCTGGACTAGTGATTGATTGCACATGATGCTATCTTATCTTCTTAACTCCTTTTTGTCTTATACAGTGTCATGGGATCGACTTGAATACTATGCATGTGAAACTCATTACCATCATGATTAACAATAGATTATAACAAATAAAGATGACGATGACGACGATGATGTTTTGATCTTAACAAGTTCACAAAACTTGTGTTATTTAAGATGATTTCCCATTATCTATATTAAATAAGGCTTTGCATATTATTCATTTGATCCACTTCGAAAGATCCATGCCCCTTTTGACTTCGTTGAAATTGTTGTTTTGAGGAAGATCAGATGTATAAATGTAGCGCAATGTTATATTAAATGAGTTCCCTCGAAAGGTATATGCACTTTATAATACCTATGACCCTTCCGAAGTAGTTCCTCCTAAAGTAGCAAAACCAAGAATGTCGAAAGTAGTTTCTTCTTAAAGGAAAAGCAAACCTTTTATGATCGAAAGGGATAAGTAGACCTTTCGACATGGTTGAAAGGGAAGAATATTTAACATAGATGGCTACTTTAAACTCATTCAAAAGAGGGGTTTAAATAGAAGGTACTCTCTTCTTAATCTTCATCTTGAAGAGGTTAATTGGATAAATTCAACTAGATCGAAAGAGGTTTTACGAAGGGAGTAGTCTCTTTAAATAATTCTTTTAGCATAGCAAGTAAACTTATTTTCTAACCTCATAGCTTTGGAGATGTTGACAAGTTTTCTTGTTAACATGGGTTAGTACACATTTGATAATTTTATGTTTGCATATTGGTAGTATAGGTGGTTAATGCACATTTGATGAGTTGATACTTGTGTTACTAATATTGGTGGTTAGTACACACCAGTTTGATTTATACTTGAATTGATGATGTATTACTAATAGTTGATAGTCATAACATACGTGAGTATGTTCGTTATTGTTGATTTATTTGAAGTTTGAGGTTGACATTGGGTGTTGCCAAACTTATGTGATGTTTATGGCTATGTGACGTCGTTACTTTTATTTCCCCATATTTATGATGATTGATTATGATGGTTTTTGTAGAAGTTGTCTTTCCTGATTGCATAGATTGCATGGATGCAATAATTATCATGTGTTAATAAGTATTTGATGTAGGAGAAGAGTGGAAAATAGAATACATGGAGTTAATCCCCAAAAAGGTACGTAGGTCTCCTTCCCATTGCGGTAGTTATTGGGCATTTGATCATTATGTATAGGATAAAGCATAGTCCAAACATAGTTGGACATTTATTTCCATGCATTTGCAAAATTTGCAGGATAGAGTGAAGAAGAGAGCAAAGGTCAGAACATAGGTCAGATTTGTAGAAAAAGACTTAGTATATTTCTGTGCCATTATAGATACATTCTTTTTGGATTTAAGGGTGATTAATGCATTGAATAATAAAGATTTAATTTGATGCATTAAATATATAATTGCTAAGATAATATATATATATATATATATTGATGTTTGATTCTGTTGTAAGGCTTTCATTTATTCATGGTTTTTAATTTCATATAACCAACGGTTCACTATATTTAGTATTTGAAGTTAGTTGTAAATGATTTTAATGGTGTTTGTAACTTATTTTGGACGATAGGAATAGTAGCCATATTACTTGGTATTAGAGCTATAGTTGAGCGCTTCTTTAAGCCTTGGGTAATTTTATACCATTTAAAGAAGGGCAGTTTACTCTATAGGTTGGGTTAAAGTATAGTCATTTGTGATTGTTTGCTTTGTGTGCATGGGTTATGTATGTAACCACCATTACCTCACTGGTGCTACTATATACACCCATCAATACCCTTTTAACGCCACTCGGTAAAATGATAAAATAATATTAAAAGACAACTTCAAACACTCACCATTGTTATTAATGAAAAAGGTTTAAATTTCTACACGGTTAGAGAGAATCTCACTTCGAATTTATTTATAAACTTTGGCGATTACTTCTTTGAAGTCATCCTTGCCTTAACTTTAATGCTTGGAAAAAGATTTAAAATGAAATCATTTAAAATTATTATATATTAATGTTACAAAATTATAAATTGAACTTTACTTTTCGAATAAAACTTCAAACTGATACTAAACTGTAGAAAAGAGGATTAGAGTAGATGAGATTTGAGTTCACAATTACCGTTTATTATTATATTTTTAGAAAGAAGAAACATTGGATACTTGCTTTGTTAAAAAATAAAATAAAATAAGAGGTGGGTGTACAAGGATAAGAGAAGTATTTTACAAAACACTAGTAAGGAAAAAGGTGGGTGAAAGAAGGAGAAAAGTTGGTGTACATAGTATCCCAATCGCTCCTCTTAAGACGATGTTTATTTATGATGCCCTTTGCAAGGGGGGTAAATATATTAGAAATATGATAGGATAAGCACTATTAGGAGGGATTATGTGTTGGTTATAACCTGAATGGAAAACACAATGTATTAAATTATGAGTAAAACCTAACCTTAATAAATGATCTTATTACACATGAAGTTTTAACAGAATTTTTTTATTAGTTATTCATTTTTATTTTTAGAGATATTCTATTTCATAAATGTATGTTTTATTGTTTAGAATGATTTGTTGGAAGAATGTTATAATGAAGAAAAATAATTCATTTCATTTGGAAGAATATTTTAAAGAAATATTTCATTGATGGAAATATTTGAAATATATTTTTTAGAATTATTTTTAATTGAGAAATGACTTTTTGAGTAAAGTATGCAACAAACCTTTTCATGTGAGAAAAATGTTCTATTCACAAAGAATACCCTTAAGTGTGGTTGTGAGTATTTTTACTTAAAGGATACTTTTTATTAAATGAAGTTTGGAAGGAAAACATATTGTGTTAAAGTATTTTGGTTGGGAAATAGCTAATTTGAGAATAAGTTTGAAAATATTTTTGTTGGAAAAAATGTATTACAAATTATCAAGTATTAAAATACTTTAGGAAAAATAATTTTCTTTAATTAGAGTGATTTGATTCAAAAGTGAATAGTTAAACGGTAAAATATTTGATTTTAGTAACAAACTTTAGAAGTGTATGTCAAAAATATTTTATTGAAAAGATATGTTATCAAAAGAACATTTTGAGAACTATGACACTAGACTGAGCAGCAAAGGATGAGGGAGGAATGGGTGATATAAGTTTTATATTTGTCCAAAATCCATTATGATGATGTATATTATATGCCTATTATGTGTCGCTTCTCTGATGCGTTGTAAGGATGTCTACATATTTTCTTCGAGAAGGAGAGTATGGATATAAGATTATGATTACCCATGTTGATGTGTGGGATAGTGACATTTTACTTTGCTTGTATTTGTTTACTTTAGTTTGAATTAGTTGTGTTGTTCTATCGTTTGTTAAGTTATTAGTTATACTAACTTGACTATTTCATTAGACAGTGTTTGTTTTATGGTCTAATACATGATTGTTCAAATTATATTATTATACTCGCATTTACATTTATTATTTACATTTTTAATAATGGTTGTTCATTAATTTATGTTAGTTTTGTTTTAATTAATCTGTTTATATTGCATTGTACTTTTGTTGATTATTTATTTACTATAATCATTTTTAATATTTGCTAAGTTATTTGTTGTCTGCCTCGTCACGATTGTGCATATTGAATGTTAGAATATATTTCCTATTACCGGTGATAATTTCATAAGACGTTCATGCATCATCATGAGATGGCTGTAGCGCATGAGACTGGTTGTTGTATTAGACAGGCTATGTCAACGAGACGTCACATTCAACCGTTCAGTGCTACTGGAACTCAGGCTCCTTCTTCATCTTTTGCTATTGAGTCTTCATATTCGAGGGATAGGATTAGACAACCTAGCTCAACACGCTCTTTGGTTCACAGTAAAGGTCCTTCTAAGCTATTGGTTGATCCCGTAGAGGTACTTGCTACCATACTGAATACTAGGTAGCTGGATACTATCGCTGCCACCCATGGACTGTCTAGGAAGACATGGTTTTGCCAACACCAAACAAGCGAGCTCACACTCCTTCGGAAGGTTATATGGCTTATGTCTGATATCACTGCCTGACTAGGGTCATACCTCCTTTCACTAATGGATAACTGCAGTCCTAGTATACCATAAAATTGCCATATTCTAGCTTCATCCTAATGGTCATGCTATCTTATCATCCCTTTACTTAATGTTTATGAGGGAATTTCAATTATGTCCAACTCAAAATCAGCTCAGATTCATGTGCAATTAAAAGCAAGGTGGAGGGCTCCCTTTTCTTTTTGTCTTGAGTCATGTAGCAAAGGCAAACCACTTGAGGATCTATATTCTAAATACAGTTTGTTCAAGCGTGAATACTTATTTACTAAGGATAGCTCTGGTTGCTTCCACCTGTGGCATTTGGAATGTAAGTACTTTCTAACCATGTGTTCACATTCTTTCCACCCTATGGCCTTTACATTGAATGTCCTCTTTGCTACTTTCTCAGTGTGATGAAAGATGCTTTTAATGCAGACCTCGAGAACATGATTTAGAGGCTAAAAAAGATACTGTTGGAATGAGAGAGGTCCCCCGACTAATTACGGAAGAATCATTCAGGCAATACGGTCCGCTGTCAGAGGGCTGCTCGATCAGGAAAGCTAGGGCTCCTTTAACACAATGACCCACCAGAAAAGGGAAAAGTAAATCTCCTAAGGCTGAAGAATCGAGCGGATAGCAACTAACGTAACTCGCTGCACTAGCTACTAGTACGATAACAGTCTAGTCAGATACAAGACATGAGTGAATACAGGAGTTGAGGAATCATACGTTCCTCTACTTCAAATTCATCGAACACGCTAGACGAAATCCATCTAGGAGTAGAAAGATGTTGGTGTGAAAATTAAGGCCATCGGAGATGAATTACATAAAGTTTTCAGATCTAAAGATGCTGAAGATGTTGAGAATTAATTTATTCCAGGACACACAACAATCTTGGAGTACTTGCATGATCAAGAGTTGGGTATTGACTATAGGGACTCAAAGTGTTTAGTTGAGATCAAACAACCATTATAAGTTTTAGAAAACCTAAGGGTTTATCCAACCACTGGGTGCACTTCACACACACACACATTTGTGCTTGTTGCACTAACAAGTACCCCTTAGCAGAAGATGGCTCTAATACTCTAATTTTATATCTTCAACAGAGCCCATTCGTTCAAAGAAGGCCAAATTTAGATAGACTGACTGAGAGAAGCACCCGAAGAAGACAAAAACAGCAGCTTCAACCTTTTACCCGAGTCAGAATATGAGGCAGCCTAATACAGAGCTTAAAACTGGGCAAAGAGTTACTTATCGCCCGTCCGGAGATTAGACTAACAAGGATCACAACGGCTCCTATAAAATGTCCCATTATTAAGGGAAATCAATGTCTAGGACACCTCCTCCTCCTTTAAAGTCTCCTAGGGAGTTGCTTTTCACTCATTCTACCTTCAAGACTTCCAAACAACAATAGACAACGAATAGGAGGGACTCCACCAAAACTTCCCATATGACTTCCACTTTAGGAACAATCACCAAAGCTTATACAATCTGAAAGGAGTGAGTAGTCATTATCACTGATCCTAGCCATCTGGACCTTGATGAGTTCCACTAAGATTATTAACCCTAGAACCCACAAGCCAGGCTACTAACAGGTTCTCCTACTACCTCATTCGAAGAGGTATTAAGTAGCTTTGGAAAAAAAATCGCTGATATGAAGGCATTGTCTGAATTTCACGCTAAAGCATTGCAAGTAGATAAGAGATACGCTAAAAAAATGTCGATTAAAATGTGAAGGTCTTCGATCTTAGGAAGGAACTTCACCAAAAAGATAAGGTTCGCAAGGAGGTTGTTAAAGCTTTGGAAAGAGCCCATGCTGTTTGCGCCAAAATTGGTCATAAACTTCCAATTATATGAAAGCACCAATATCTTAGCACGGATCATAGAGAGTATTTAATGTGGAGGACATAATATGAAGAATAGACAAATTAAAAATTAAAAAAAGTAATAGAGACCAGATTTATAGTGGTTCGGCTAACTCCGGCCTACGTCAGCTACAGAATAATCCTTTTATTTATACTGTAGTTTAATTACAATTACAACTAAAATCCAAGGGCAGAGTGTAGCCTAGGTGGAAGATGAAGAGAAGCAGAAATAAGTTCTCTTTTCTAAAGCCATGCATGTTGCATTTATAGGTGAAACTTCGGCTACTGGACCATCTATCTATATGTGCCCACCATAGGGGGCGCTAGGCCCAACTCTCAGTAGAGAGGGATCGGTACCGATCCCTCTATATGTTGAATTTAGGGCAGCGACCCCTTTGGTTGCCCCCTTATGCTCTGATATGATTTTGTTTCAAATGTCATGATTGTTAGATGCGTGATGCTCGAGTTTTGGTTGACCTTTGGTTCGAATCCCCTTCTTAAGTCATTGCTGTCGATCCCTCCATGTTAGCTCATGTCGATCCCTTTAATATGCCATTCACTCGTATTCTCCAAACTCCATCACATGATGTCGATCCCTCCTCATCATTCATAATGCTATGTCGAACCATCATTCTCCAAAGTATTATAACGAACCCTCCTCATCCTAACTGCAATGTCGGTCACTTGAGTGCTAGTAAACCATGTTGAACCAGGCACCATCACATATGCCTATCCTTCCTTTACGGAGTATGCTGACCCATCCTCCATGAAGCACGTCAATCCCTTCTACTACAAGAAAGTATGCCAATACCTCCTATGCTACAAGGCGATGCCGAGCCCTCTTCAATTAAATCTACCGATCCTTATTGAGCGAAGTTTGCTGATCCACCCACATTGAAACATGCAGATCCCTGCCAAGTTCCCGAGCCATCGAAGCATACCGGCCCCTATAGTTTAAGGGGGCTGATCCCTTGCTTCTTCAAGCCAATATCCGTAATTCAAGCATCCTGCATCATCCATAAACCTACTCCATCCAAGTCTGACTTCGCATAATCATCTATACAAGATTTATGGGCCCTACGATCATAGCGCTGTACTCCTCAATCCTGAAAGTCGTGAAGTCTGTTGGGTTAAATCTTCATGTATATTGCCTTGGCAAAAGGCGGGTTAACACTTCGCCCCCTAAAACATGCCTTGCAATAGAAGGCGTGTTTTGAATTGCCATAAATCCAAAATCCAAAGTCCGTAATCCATTGATTGTCATATTTTACAATCCAGAATCCAATTCGTTGCCAATCCAATTCCTTGATCTCTATGGATCATTTTATTCAAATCCAGGACTGCTCCGGGTCCATATCCAAATCCTTAGACCTCTTCGGGACGTTTTATCCAAATCCGGACCACTCTGGGTCCTTGCTAAGCACAATCCATACTCGACGACCTAAGTAGTCCAATCATGTCGCTCTCTGGCAAAGCGGCCTACCCCTTTCCAGGCATAGTCCATTCCTCACCTGTTGCTTACGTGATATCCTTCAAATGCCTGCAGTCGTTTGTATTGTGCCTATCCAGCTCATGGAATAGGCAATGCTTTCCTGATGCCCGCTCGTATTCGCAGGGTTCCCTTGTCGTCGGCCTTCGACACTTAAGGCGTCCTCGAGTACCCAAGTAAATCCTTTCCAAAGGTTCGATCAAATCCATGTAAGAAGAGAATCTCGGCTCTCTCCATTGTCTTTTCGTCATATTGCTGCCATCATTCATTTTTCGTTTTCCTTTGTCATTCTTGTTTACATCTCCCGATGATCCTCCACTTTACACAACATTCACCGTCGGATTGTTCACTCATGCGTCTTCCTGTCGCACGAACATTTCTACTTCACGGTAAAACTCTCCAAGATTCATAGGTGGATACCGTGCTAGTGAATCCTTAAACTCCATGCCATCAGCAATTCCACATACGGCCGCCGTCAAAATCATGGATGGACTTGGATGATCAAAATTGGTCACAAACACCCAATTGTATGAAAGCACCATTATCCAATCACAGATCACAAAGAGTATTTAATGTGGAGCATATAATATGCAGAATAAACAAATTAAAAATGAAAACAAGTAAAAGAGACAAGATTTAATGGTAGAGTGTAGCCTAGGTGGAAGATGAAGAGAAGCAGAAAGAAGATCCCTTTTTTGAAGCCATGCCTGCTGTATTTATATGTGAAACTTTGGCTACAGGACCTTCTTATCCATATGGGCCCACCATAGGGGCGCTAGGCCCAACTCTCAATGGAGAGGGATCGGTACCGATCCCTCCATATGTGGAGTTTGGGGGAGCGACCCCTATGGTAGCCCACTTATGATCTGATATGATGGTGTTTCAAATGTCATGATTATTGGATGCATGATGCTTTATTTTTGGTTTCGAATCCCCTTCTTAGGTCATTGCTACCAATCCCTCCATATTAGCTCACGTCGATCTCTTTAATATGTTATTCACTCGTATTCTCTGAACTCCATCACATGATGTCAAGCCCTCCTTATCATCCATAATGCTATACCGAACCATCATTCTCTAAAATATTATGTCGATCCCTCTCTATCCTAAATGCCATGCCAATCCCTTGAGTACTGGCAAGCCATGTCGAACTAGGCACCATCATCTATTCTGATCCTTCCCTTGTGGAATATGCCGACACATCCTCCATGAAGCATGTTGATCCCTCTTGCTACACGAAAGTATGTCGATCCCTCCTATGCTACAAGGCTATTCGAGCCTTCTTAATAAAACCTGCTTATCCTTATTGAGCGTTTGCCGATCCATCCTCAATGAAACATGCTAATCCCTGCCAAGTTGCCAGGCCATAGAAGCCTTACCGACCCTAATAGATTAAGGGTGCTAATCCCTTGCTTGTTCAAGCCAATATCCATATTTCAAGCATCCTACATCATCCATCTACCTACTCCATCCAAGTCTATCTTTGCATAGCCTCTATACCTGATTTTTGGGCCTTATAATCGTCGTTCTATACTCATCGGCCTTGATATTAATGAAGTCTGTTGGGTTAAATCTGCATGTATACTACCTTGGAAAAATGTGGGTTAACACACGCTGAAAAAGTCGAGCAAATAAGAAGGTCCATTTTGAGGAGATGGAAAAGCTGAAGGAAGTATAGTAGGATGAGTTTCAACAGTGAGAGACAAGTATTGTAGGAAAGTCACCTACATATAAAACTCTTATTGGACACCATGGCTAAGTATAAAAGCAGAGTGGAAGATATTAGGCCCAAAATTATGAAGGTGGAGTGAGATCAAGATGAAATTCGTTAGATTGCTAATGAATGGGGAGTAGAGAAAGATTCTCTTAAGCTAAGATCCCAGCCTTACTGGTGAAAAAGAAAACGTGGAAAGCCACCGAAACAACCCTAGAGGACCGTGTTAACTCCATCCAAGAAGAGAATGAGAAACCAAGCAATCTATTGGATTACGTGGAAGACCTTTTGGACAAGGTATACTTTTAAATTTATTTTAAATTGTATTTGAAATGGATGGATGACTATTCAGAAGTCATGAAGTCCATCCACAAGTGGCTAGTGAAAGAGGCAAACGAGGCAAGTAAGTGTGGCGGTGGGCCACCTTTTAGTTTGGATGCTATTAGTGCCAGGTTCTTGGAGGAATAGAGGGAGAAGATTCACCATGGCTATCTTAATTTAGATACTATAGAGAAGGAGGAAAGGATTGAAAGAGTGGGAGAAGGCTTCGGTTCTACTGCTATTCCCTTTTATCAGACATCAAAACTAGTCCATTATGCTCCTATGCACGATGTCCCACTGATTGTATCTCATATGTTCTTAGACATTGTTATTTGAAGTCAATCCTTAGAAAACACTCTACCAGCTCCTAAGGGAGGTGGGAATGTCCTTTACGGTCCTTAGGTCATAAGTCAACTAATACGAATCTATTGGGTTTTATAGATATCTAGTAATCCTTCTTGTTTTCATGCAGGTGAGACAACCGTGGCGGATCTAGATAGGGCCGTATTAAGCTCATCTTGGCTAAATTGACATCTGTGCCCCCGGTCCCCTTCGAGCCTGCTGAACAAGAAGAATATCCAGAGAAGATTACAATCCTAAAAGATGGCATAGACCTAGAGCTATTGGATTATCAAGCAGGGCTAGAAAACTTGGACATGGGCGATCTACTTAGGGCAAACGTGACGACCAATTTCCAACCGATATGGATGGAGTCATGCTCGAGTCAACGGAGGAGCTAAAAATTATATAGAAGAAATAATAAGAAATTGATGCTGCTACCCATACCAAGACCAAGGATAGTAAATCCATAGCTGCCGGCAAAGATCGTCCACCACGGTCCAAGTTAAATTCATTTTCCAACTTATTTGCCTTTTTAGGGTATTGACATAGTGGCTTGTAAGGACATGAATCCGATTTTGATAACTTTAATTTTTGTAATGGGCATATGCTCATCACATTTGATGCTTGTGACTTTCCGACTTGTTGTTTAATTGTAATATGGTTATGATGGATGCTGATATATTCTGTGGTTGGTATTTGGTTTTCCTACATGAAGACTTTTCCAACACATATATGCTTTATAGAAATATTACATGAAACCATCATACCTTATTGATCTTCATTATCGAATTGCATTTGGCATACATCGTGCCATTGCTCGAGTGAAAGTATGCTAATAGCTCCTCTTTTGTCACCTAGTATACTTGTTCAAGATTAACTACTGAGAAGTTCGGCTGAGTAAATAGTTTTCACAATGTCACCTTTCAAGGTCTTGTTTACTTCACTATTTGTTTTCCTTTGATACCCCCAAATACTTATGCAGGATCAATTACTACCAATTTTAATGGGACGACTGTCGTTTTGGCTTTGAGAGAACATTTCTAGTTTCTACGTTTTGGATTTCGGATGGAGCTAATTTGAGGGTTGATTATCCATAATAAACCACCTAGTCAAAGGCTAAGCTTTGATCATGGGTAAGCAAATTCGCCGCCATAGGCTATGGTTTATAGGTCAATTGTCAACAGTGAATTACCTAATCGGTGGTCGTATTCCGATTGCAAGGAAGTCCGGTGCACTACCATTGTCCAAAGTTAATGGGTCGATTGTCAATAGTGAACTATCCAATCGAGAATCATATTCCAGTTGCAGGTAAGTCTGGTCCACTTCTACCAGCCAAAGTTTTTGGGTTGATCGTCAGTAGTGAACTACTCAGTCTGAGATCGTATTTCGATTGTAGGTAAGTCCATTTCACTAGTGCCGACCAAAATTTGTGGCTCGATCATCAATAGTGAAGTACCCAGTTGCTGATAGTATTTTGATCGTGGGTAAGTTCGATGCACTACTTGCGACTAAAGTTTATGTGAGATCTTTACGTCGAGCCAACGTTGTGTACCCTTAGCATATAAGATCCAGCCCGCACTGTTCAAGCAATCTAGAACTTTAATTGGTACGGGTAGGAGATCGATATAATGATTAGGTAAGACCAATTGGTTATCTTGGTTTCACATCTGATCAACGGGCTGCAGTGAAAGTAATGCGTTCGTTGATGCCTTAATCTGTCACCTTAGCAACTATAATAATCCATGCAAAAAAGGGTAAAATTGACGTGAGAAGATTTCAAAAAATTCACATTTATCAATAATTGCCACAAATTTGATTTTATTACACGATAACATTATTCAAATAAAAACAACATAAAGTAGGAAAACTAACGATGAAGGTTCTATGCATTCCACGCTTTCCTGGACACTGCTTCATCTACCATGCTAAGAATGTACGATCCATTAGCTAAGTCTTTGTTGATAACATATGGTCCTTCCTAAATTGGTTCAAGTGCCTACGGTCTATGGAAGCTTCTCTTTTAAGACTATGCCTCCTTCTTTATGCTGGCAGTGCTTGACCTTGAAGCTGTATTCCTTAGCTACCATTTATCAAAACACCAAGGCCATTAAAGTGGCTTTATCATGCTTTTCATCAACCAGTTCCAGAGACCAATAGCTCCTTATTTTAATTCGCATCAGTGAATCCACTTATTAGATAATATTGTTGATTCAATAGGGGGCATAACTTCCAAGCAATAAGCCAAAATGAAATGAGTGCGTCCTATTGCACTCTTATAAGTAGGCCCAAAGTGCTATTGGAACTCCGTCCGCCAAGCTTCTATAGCCATTTCCAAACGTTTCTTTATAAGATTTTAAGAACCTTATCGACCGCTTCCAGTTTCCCGTTAGCTTATGAATGTGCCACTACGAAAAAACTCTTCTTAATTCCATATTTTTAGTAGAACCGATGAACTCTTTACGGTCGAAATGCAATCCATTATCCAAGAAAATATGAAGCGGAACTTTGTGCCTGCATATAACATTTCTAAACAAAAAATTGATGACCTTGTAAAACACACCTTAATGAGTGGTTCTTCTTCTACCGTAATGTAATCTACCACCATTATCACATACTTAACTCCACATCTGGCCATAAGAAGCTCTCCAATCAAGTCGATTCCCCAAGGGATAAAGGCTGACCACATGAATTAAATAAGTTAGAGGTAGCCTTTGTAGTTTTGCAAACCTTTGGCATTTGCCACTTCTTTTTACATATTCTACTACATCATGGTTCAATATTGGCCAAAAGTAGCCCATCGCAGCACATTTTTTTTTGCCATGGTTTGCTTAGTTCGGTCCCTGTAACTACCTTGATGCATGTTATCCAACAATTCGCAACCCTCCCCTTAAATGACACATCGTAATAGCGAATTAGAGAACCCTCTTCCGCACAATGCACCGTCATGTATCTGAAAGCAAGGCGCCTTCCATAATACCTTTCTAGCTTGTTCTGGTTAACTAGAAAACCTCTATAGTGGGATACTCAATTATTAGAGTCGTCCAAATCTCCTGTTTATCAATAGCCACAATAATGTCTGCCTCCTCAAAGCTCAAAGCCAATAGAATCATTACTAGAATCAACCTAAGGAGTGGTCCATTTCTAGAGCTCACCAGTTTTTCTAAGTCATCCACATCTTGATTTTCCTCCCTCGAAATGTTTGTGACCACACAATATTGCAACTCAATTATTAGTGATTTTTTTTATTAAGATAAGAAACCAACCACTTCTTCCCTAACCAAGAATTCCCTCGCACTAGCTTGACCATTAGATGGGAGTCACCATGGATAGGCAATGACCTAAGCCCTACTTCCTTAGAGATTTCCAAAACAAACATCACTGCTTCATTTTCTGCCTTATTTTTTTGTTGCTCCAAATCATATCGTAAGATATAGATCAATTTTTGTCCTTTGGGTGTCACCAAAAGTAGCCTAGCTCCAAAATCGCGTTCGTTTGATGCTCCATCCATGAACATATGCTACCCAAAAGCTTCTTTCTCCTGCATTCCTAATTCGTCATCCCTGATTGTGAATTCCATGATAAAGTCTGCCATGGCCCGTCCTTTGATCGTCGTTCGAGGGTAGTAGGTTATTTCATACCGACTCAACTCAATGCTCCATTTCAACATCTAGGTAGTGTAAGACTTGCCTTAGTGGATGATTAGGTAACACCCTAATTGGATGAGATTGAAAGTAGTATCTTAACTTCTAAGATGCTATCAGCAGTTAATAAGTTAGCTTTTCTAATTTTGGGTATTTGGACTCCTGCCCAGTGAAATGCTTACTTACATAATACATCAGATGTTATACCCTATCTTCTTTCCGTACCAATGGAATGCTAAGGCATGGGTCAACACTATCAGATATAGGTAAAGATCTTTCCTCCCACTAGTGTGGACAAGGCTAACGAGTTTTGCAGGTGTTTCATAAGGTTAAGAAATGCGGCTAACCATTCATTTGTCCAAGGAAATTTGCTCTTTTCTTTCCTGAATGCCTCGAAGAGCGAAATAAACCTATACATCACCTTAGATATAAATCTACCTAACATTGTTACCATGTTATTTAAGCATTACTTTTCCCTTTAGGTTTTGGAATTTTGATGTCTTTTAATTCTCAAACTTGATTTGGGTTGGCCTCTATTGACCTAGCGTGCATGATGAAGCCAAGAAACTTCTTCAAGGAAAC
The DNA here is from genome assembly GCA_030765085.1 of Allium cepa. Lineage (NCBI taxonomy): Eukaryota > Viridiplantae > Streptophyta > Magnoliopsida > Asparagales > Amaryllidaceae > Allium > Allium cepa. The sequence continues at coordinate 734,791,392 of CM060938.1, read as the reverse complement.
CCCAAATGAGCACTTTAAGGAGTTTAGCTACATCGAAAATTCTTGGAATACCTGAAATATTTTACCCAGGCAATCAATGTGGTCCTTGGACATTTTGGACTTTAACAGTGTGCCTTCCACATATATTTGCATGGTTCTACCAGTATGGTGTAAACATCTTGTTTACCGAATGTTGATATGTTGTTTCGGTGTTCTTTGATCCAAAAAGCATGACCTTGTAGCAATACGGGACTATATATGTGATAAAGATAGTATGGTCTAGGTCAACGACATACATAGCAATTTAATCGTATCTATAGTAACGTCCATAAAAGACAGTACTCTATGCCTTGGAATTCCATCCACTAGCTAGTCGATTCTTGAGAGCAAGAAACAACCCTCGTGTAATACACCGTAATTTACAAAATTAAATGATTAAATTAAAAGCATAAAATCGTAATTCTACATAAACGGAAATTATAAATTTTTACAAGATTTGGAATTAGACCATGAGACCTATTCCATCATATTCGGAATATCATTTATAGTCAGCAAACATATATAACCTGTTGAATTTGGCCCAACAAGCCAGAAATTAGAAGAATTTAAACTCAGCGGCAAATTAGTAATATATTAATTTGATATTAGGCTAAACAGGTGTTATTTCAGCCTATAAATAGAAATTTAAACTCTATCCTCTAATCCTACATAAGCCTAAGCACCTTACTACTAATCTCCATAAAATCTTAAGCAAATTCAAAACAAAATTCTCATGTTCTAACCATTTGATATATACTCTTCCCTCTACTCCATCAAACTTTGGAAATTATTTATTTTTCTATTTTTTAATGGATTTCGACAAAACCAGTGGCAAATTGAAAGATACAAAGAGTACTGTGATCTTATAACCTTTTAGATGTGGAATTTGTAAGATCAAAAGTATAGTGGACTAGGACAGCAGAGATCAATGATGAAATCTCATACACCATTTTCATTCTCGACTGTCAAACTTCAAAAAGGCATATCTCCCTCGTTGCTTAATGGATTTTGATGTTCGACCCATTAAAATAGCCATAGAGATGAGTACTAAAATTTGGTAAAAGAATATTGATGAATCTCTAAGGTTTCCAAGCATAAAAGGCATGAGACAATGGAGATGGTGTTGAGTTCATCTCCATTCGAGGTTTCATGAGTTCAACTCTTCTTATTTGTGCATATATTGATAATACTTAGTAATTTACCCCTTATGATCTTAAATCAAACAAAATTGATGAAATTGAATTAAAAAATATGATTTTTATATATACATGATTAGGATGTAGTATGTCGTGGTTATAAAATAGTAAAAATATGATTTTTTTTTTGTAAATAGACATAGTTTGGTCTCTCCCTTAGTTAAAAGTGAAACACACGAAGTAATCAAAAGTAGACATATTATATATAAAAAAATATTTATCAATGGCGCAAATCCATCGGTGGTGTTCGTTCAACGATGTAAAGCAATATTATTTAATCAGATTATTCAATAAATTACGAAAATGCTTTGAGTACTTATTACACTCGCATACAACCTTTGTTTCATCTATAGTTCTCGACAATGGAATTGTGGCAAGATAAGAAATGTTTTGGTATCTTGTTTGCTATGTTTTTAAATACTTCAATAAAATGCCTTATTTTAGTATATTCATTATAGGGATTCCACTAGGGTGTTTCAATACATATAGGAGGAAATTGGTTCTAAGTTGTACTAGTGAAAATTAGCGACGATGGGTTGGGCTTGGTCTAGTAGCTTTGTAAATTGTGGCTCAATGGCGTGTTTTGTGCTTCATCCCGGTAGTGTCGTAGACCTTTAGGCGACTATCTAGCTTAGCCTTGAGCTCAATAGTCACGTGTAATTTCCACGATAGTGTCGCATAACGGCCATATGATTTTAGACTTTAAGCTCAATAGTGTGGTTAATGGTAGGTGTAAGGTGAATTTGGTTGGGCTAATAATGGCTAGTGATAGCGAATTAGGAATTTGAGCCCAATAGTGTTGTAGATGGCGGTACATGATTTAGGACTTTGCATCCAATAGTGTCGCAATTGGTGATACACGAGTTGGGACTTTGGGCTCAGTAGTGTTCATACCAATGCAATAATGAGTTAGAACTTTTATACCAATGGTGTCGAAGTTGGTAGCACACTAGTGGATACTTTGAGCTTAATAGCATGCACATGTTTAGGAGACGATGAGTTGAGAGATCGAGCCAGTATCGTAGTTTTACAACATACGAGTTACGAACTTGAGCTAAGTAGTTTACATATGCCTAGACTTAGGATTGATTATCTTGACACCTTACATATGATAGCACTATAGTATTATGTTGTGTTTAGCCGACTTGTTGGATATAGGTGGCATACGTTAAGGTATGATTTTCAAGAATAATTATTGGTTTACTAGCTTATTAGTATCATACACTTATATGAAGTTTTTCACTCACCAGACATATGTTTAACCCCCCTCAATCATTTTTCCCTAGATTTATACTCTGATAATTCGATAAAGAGGATTGACAGTGACTTAGTGGCAATGATATGGTGGAGATGTGCATTTACAAGATATCCACTATGTATTTCATTTATCCCTAGACTTTACACCGTGTCCATTACTGGTAGAGAAAATGGTGCGCTTGAAAAATTTTCGACGATGAATTATTTTATTTATCATGAGTTATTTACTTATTATTATTATATTTTATTTCATAAGTTGTGAGTTTCAAAAAGCATGGAGTATTCTAGACAACATTGTGTTATGTTTTATATATTTAATCTCAAAATGATCCGCCATCTGCGAGGTCTGCGATGTCCACAATGTTTATGCACGAATTGGGATATCGTAGATTATGGGTTGTCACATGTCGTATCAGAGCTTAGCTTAGGAAATTCTTACTAAATTAGTGCATATGGGAGAGGGTACACATAATTTTTATTATTTATGCTTTATATGTATTATATTTACACCATACTTCATATATTTTGATAGGTAGAGATAGTTGTTGGTGTATCCCTTATAGAAGTAAACATTGGTAAATCAAATAAATAATGAAATTTAAAAAATTTAGGGCAGAAAATAAATTCATCACGTTTGTTGCAATTTACTCCATAGAGAATGTCTAAATGATGGTTTACATACCAAGTGGTGGTGGAGTAAATTATTGGACTTGGGATGAATAAGAAGAAGAGCGATAACCTTAGGTGTATAGAATAAAGTGTGATGTTGATAAGGTGTAATGAAGCTACTTAAACTTTTTTTTAGATTGTATGACCAAGTTGGGTTTGTGTAAGTTACGGTCTACTCCTATTAAAGTATTTAAATAAATTTAAATGTTATCCTTAAAAAGTAAGAAATGTTACTATTTAAGAATTTTGGGAATAACAATAAAGAAGTTGAAGTTTGTCTAATGTTTCGATGCATAATAAATCATTAATGTGTGTTTCAAAATGAAAAAATAGTAAGAAGTAATTCTTCATAACTATTTTTAATGGGTTTATTTTTGTTTAATATAAGAAACGTTATTATTTTGATGTGTACTTTACTTTCTTGAAGAAACTTTTGAAAGGAAAATGAATATAATAAAATTAATGATGAGCAAACATTATCTTTTTGAATGTATTTTATTTTATAAATATTTATGCTACATTTTGAAACAAATTAAACTATTACATTTTCTTTACACTATTGTGAATATTTCCTTTTAATAAAGGTGAAATTTAAAAAGATACTTCATACATGCATATTTCTCTAAATTAAATTGAACCATTTTATATAGAATTTAAACTAAAAAAAGATTGAAAATTATTATTGTGGTATTTTTTTATTTAATATGTATGTATTTCAAAATTGAAATTGAAGTTTTATGATATACACTCTTTAAAATATCCGTTAACAAATGTCTTAAATTTTGGAAATTATTTTCAAATTCAATATGAATATAGTTAGTAGAACGATTATTTCCAAAATTATGTTTTATGTACAGATATGATGTATTATTTAATGGTTTCAAAAATTGGATAATTGTAATATAAATTATTTTTAATTATATATATGATAAAATGGTTAATAAAATATGTATATTTTAGAAAATAACTGAAGTTATTTCGAATCTAACCAAATTTTGAGTACTAGTATTCAATTGATAAAACTATATAGAATTGATTTTTGGAGGTCAATTGCATTTAGGTAATGATATTAGCTTTGGAAATTGAAAAGTATAATAACTGTTTATTCGAGAACATATAAACATATATGAACTGACTAAACTGAAACAAATTTGTGTTATGATTTCATATGAAAATATTTAATATAAAACATATAAAGTAAAACTTTTTGAAACTTTGTTTAAGTATAAGTTAAATCATTTATTTTGAGAAAAAAATTCTTATGATCGAAATCTAACATTTGTTGAAGTCATCTGCAAATTGTATGGTTTTTAAATCTTATTAGTTTTTCAAAAAATAAGGTTGAGATCAACGGTTTTGATTTAAAAATGAATTGAAAAATTAATGATATTTTCGGTTTAAATTTGATTGGAGCTATAAAAGAATTACATGGCTTGTAAAGTTTGAATTGATTATGGTGAACTAACTAGGATAGTTAATATGCTAGTGTTCTAAGGACTTACAAGAGATGCATATTATGGATTTCTAATTTAGGGATTTGTATTGAAAATGACCGAGGATATTGCTTATGAATTTTTGAATTTTTTAGAACCATTAAGAAAAACATATATTTAACGAGAATTTACTATTATTTACCAAGTAAGTAAGAATTTAAATTAATATGTAAAATAATTTTGGAAGACTGACTAAATTTTGAGCAAACATTGACATGACTATTTTATGGAGTTTATGAAAGAAAATTATTTTTTATTATTTGAGTATCAAAAATAAGAGGTCTTTTGAGAATAACAATAATAAAGAGCTATTTTCTATGAATATTTCTAAGATAAATTATTACTATTTTTATTTAAATTGTAATAAAAATATTTATGGAAATTAATGTAGAAAGTTATTATTTTTGAATTATATAATAATAAAGTGTTTATGAAAAAAATGATTTGACTAAATATTATTATTTTAATTTAATGTGATAATAATATTATTATTTTGAAGGGAATTTGGCGAAAATTATTATTTTTGAATTAAATAAAGATGTTTGAGATATTTAAAATATGTTGAAAACAAAGGATTTTTAAAGTATATTATTGATTGAATAAAATATATATACTGCCATGGGATAATATAGAAAAAATATTTCTGTAATAAAAGAAATACTAAGACGATTTATACATAAGAATAAATAACAAGTTTTTATTTTGAATTATCGAGACATGTGATAAAATGTTGTATAAAGTTAACATATATGTTTCCGTTAAAGACTCAGACACTCTTATACAATATTTTGAGAAGCATAAGGGACCAATTAACTGATAAGTTTCCTAAAAGGTTAAATAATAGAAAATTGTTTGTATGAGAGGGTCATCGATAGAGGGTGACTATACTTATCTATGTAAATTGTTTTTGGTGTATGATAATGTACATAATGCACTCTAGCCAAATGATAGATTATTAGACTGCTCAAGCATGTTGAGGTAATAGTATTTTCGAAGTTTCTAATAGTATGATTTCAAGAAATGAAATAAGTGTCTTTACTTGCACGTAGTAAGGTACAAATGGATTTTGAGAAAGGTGAGATTTGGCAATTTTGTAGAAAATAGACTAAGAGATAAGATTGGTTCTTTTCAGTCATCGCTTAGATTGAAAAATCTATCTTATGAAGTCAGTTTCCTAAAATAGTGACCTTTTATGCATATATTATTTTCAATGCCTGATGCACATGAAAAATAAATGAAATGTGCACAACCTAGTCTATGAATTCGTTATAGTAATATTGTATTCATCGAAAATAAGGCATAATCCATTTTTTATATGTATAAGTTAAACAATAATTGAGCTTGGCGTTCGCCCAAGAATCCTAATTGATAGTCCACTTAGAGGGAAGACACCATCCATTATCATGTTGCCATGCATATGGACTGAAATAAAAAAATTAGTGAGGTATGTCAAAGGACACGAAGAGGATTTTATATTAGCCGATAATGAAGATGCAAATAGTGAAGTATATTGTAAGGTATTCGACGATGGAGATATGATAATAATAAAGTATATTTAATTAAAGATGCACTGGGACATTATATTATTATACACGCCACATTAATATGCAAAATAATGGAAACTGATTATGGTAAGTATACATAGAGAGTTCGTAGTGGGTGGGTGGTGTAAGTGAAATACTCGCTATTGAAATATGTTATGTGGATCTATGGTGCCATTAGTTATTGGGTCTTTCCCGATTGTATAGAGGGTAGGGAAGTCAGCACGTTTGAGTGGGTTTCTTAAAAAGCTAGTGGGTATTCACATGCATTCTGTTTTTCCCACTTGCAAATGTACGTTGATGATCTAGTGGTTACGCAAGAGGCTAGTAAGTTTGATAAGGTAAATCTAGAGACGTGGTTTAGAATACTCTTTAGGCGTATTTACATTAGAGCATGATGTGATATAACATAAAAATAAGGAAATGAATTTGGTCCAAATATGGAGAGGAAAAGTTTTGGATAGGACTATGATGGAGCTTGAGGAGGGAATCCAAGTTTTCCATCACGAGGCCTCTTCCAATACATTCCTCTTTTAGTTAATTTGTAGATTAGTTCGCTTGTTGGGTCGTTGTTTGTTTACATGTTTGTTTTAGCTAGCTAGTTGACATAGGCATGGATGCTAAGATTGATGGTACACACATCCTTACGAAGTGTCTTGGTTCTATAGTTGCCTTGTTTGAGCTATACCAGTTTAGTTTATACCATGTTGGCTTTTGTGTGTGTACGCACACACATTCCAACCTTGGATAGATATTTTTAGTTAGGTATTCCAATTTATGCTAGTTAATTATATATATGCTATTTATTTTTCTTTATATATGTGTGCGTTTGATGATTGTGCTTATTGACATGGTTATTTACTTGCACTTTTATATGGATGTTACATATGGACGTGTGTATGCGCATACATATTGAAGTATACATATACATGTACTGCACATACATGCATACATGCATACATGTATGTAGGTATACGTGTGTTTTTGTGTGTGTGTATGTATATGTATATGTATATGTATATATTTGCATATATTAGGATGCTTGCATACATATTGGTTGAATTATACGTGCACTAATATAAGAGGTTGATTTAGTTGCATTTGCACTTATCTCATGTCATATCATCTTATTTTATCTATAATATGTATTATGTACTCTTGGTTGTATTTTCGCTTGTATCGTATGATGGATGCTAGATGGATGTAGCCATATTTGTTTTGTATGTTTGTACGCTATAAAGAGGTTGCATTAACCGCCTCTTGGAATTTTGGAGACAAAATTGTTTTAAGGAGGAAAATGTAACACCTCGTAATTTTATGAAACTAAACAATCATAATAAAAGGTTTAAATCGTAATTTTATGTAAATGGCAAAGTAGTAAATTTTTATAAGAGTTGGAATTAGGCCTCAAAACCTATTCCATTGTGATCGAATGTTGTTTGTAGTCAGAAAATATATATAACTTGATGAATTTTGTCTAACAAGCTAGAAATTAGAAGAAGTCAAATCTAGTGGCGTTTTTATAATATATATTTTAGTTTCAAGATTTCAGGCAAAACATGTGTTATTTCGGCTTATAAGTAGAAATGTAAACTCTATTCTCTAATTCTACTTGAGCCTAAAACCATAATACTAATCTCCACTAAATCCTAAGCAATTCAAATAAAACATCTCATTATTTTAACCCTTTCATATTTTTTTTCCTCTTCCCTCTTCTACATCAAAATTTGAAAATTTATAACTTCTCCATTTTTAAAGGATGTCAACGAAAGTAGTGGTAAGTTTAAGGATATGAAGAGTAATACGATCTCATTTCATTTTAACGATAGAAATTGTAAGATCAAAGGTGCAGCAAAGCCGGACAGCGAGGAATAACGATGATTCTTGTACACAATTTTCATTATTCTCCGTCAAACTTCAAAATGATATATCTCCCTAGTTTCTTAACAAATTATGATTATTTACCCATCAAAACAGCCAAGGATAAGAGTAATACAATTTGATAAGAGAATATTAGTAGATTTTGGAGTTTTTTAGGTGCAAAAGGCATGGGGCAGTGGACACGATGTTGAGTTCTTCTTCGTTCTAAAGTTTCAATGAGTGTGAAGCTTCATGTTTGCGTATATGTTGATAAGACTCGGTAATTCTCCCCTTATGGTCTTAAAAAAAATTGTAAATAATGAAATTGAGTTAAAAAAAGTTATTATATATATAGATGATTAGAATATAGTATGCCATGACCAAATAATAAAAAGTGATTTTTTTATTATAAATAGACAACGTTTGATCTCTCCCTATTTTAAATGTGTAAAGCACATGTGTAATCCTAATTAAACATAATTTATATAAAAATTATATTTATCTATGACTCGAATCCATTTGTGGTGTTCGTTCAATGCTGTAAAGTAATATTATTCAATCAAATTATTTAACAAACTACAAAAATGCCTCCAATTTTGAATGCCTATAACTCTCGCATACGACCTCTATTTCATGCATAGTTTGCAGCATCGGGATCATCGAGAGATAAGGAACATTTTGATATTTTGTTTTTTGTATTTTGCAATACTTTAGTAAAGTGCATTATTTTAGTATATACATTACCGAGGGTTCCAATAGGACGTTTCAATACGCGTAGAAGAAAATTGGTTCTAGGTTGAACTAGTGGTGATTGCCGACGATGGGTCATAGCTTGACTAATTAGCTTCGCCGACTATGGTGCGATGACGAGTTTTAGGATTGATCCATATAGTATTGCGAACCATTATGTGAATGTTTAGCTTAGACATGACCTTAATATTCATGACACTATAGCATACAGGCTATATGAGTTGAGACTTTGAGCTCAACAATGTGGTATATAGTAGGCGTTCGGTGCACTTCGATGGAACCAATGACATTTAGCAACAAAGAGTTAGGACTTTGAGCTCAATAGTGTCATAGTTGGCGGTACACGAGTTGGGACTATGTACTTAATAGTGTGTACACGTTAGGCGAAGGCAAGTTGGGACTTCAAGCCCAATAATGTCGTAGTTGGTGGCATATGAGTTAGGAATTTGAGCTCAACAGTGTGATTACATATAAGAAACTGTGTATTAGGAGTTTGAGGCAGTATTGTAGTTGTTTCGACATACGAGTTGAGACCTTAAGCTCAATAGTATGCATATGACTTGACTTGAGATAGATTATCGTGAGACCTTACATATGATGTTGCTATAGTATTATATTGTGTTTGGCCAAATTCTTGAGTGCAGATGACACGTTAATGTATGATTTTTGAGAATAAGTGATTTTATACTCGCATATTAGTATTATAAAGTTATATGATGCATTGAACTCACCAGATATATGTATGACTCTCTCTCTATCACTTTCTTCTCTTTAGTTATACTCGATAGGTCAGTGGGGAGGACTAGTGGTCACTTGGAGGCGATGGTACGAAGGAGATGTGCATTTATTAGCTATGTACTATTTAATTTCAGCTATGCTCGGACATTATACTATATCCATTGTCGGTAGAGAGATTAGTTGGATTTATTTTACTGTACTATTTTATTTGCCAGGGATTATATTATTGATTACTATTATATCTTATTCCTTCTTCTAAGAGTTTCAAAGGCTTAGAGTATCTTAAATAGCTCCATAATATGTTTTATAATTTTTCCTCAAAAATATACGCAATCTGCAAGGTTCTGCAATGTCCTCACAATTTTATGCATGAATCAAGACGTCTTAGATGGTCGATTATTACACCTTGGGGCAGGCATATTCAGGTTCGAAAAGCCAATGCATGTTTGCCATTTATCATTCAGTTTCTTAACTAACAATGGGTATCCATTCTCGATAGCCAGACTCTATGATAAACCTATTTGCCAGTAAGGTTTGGAGTTCCTCATTCAGATCATGCGATATCTAGAAACTCAATAATTGCACATGACATGACATGCAATGCTAGGAGAAATCCCTAGGATCTACGTTTTGTACATGACATGCAATGCTAGGAGAAATCCCACACATGTTGGCTTAAGATCATGCGAATACATCCGGGTTATTTCATAAGAAACTCACTAATTGCACCTTTAGATCTCGCTCCAAGTAGATCTGATCATCAATAATTTAGTTGAATCATGTTCGTCAACCTCTACAAACTCCACTGCCTCTCTATGCTCAATTATTGGCCCCTGTTCTTTATACATTGGTTATATTTCATTGAAAGGATCACAGGAGTACCCAACCAGGGGCCCTTTCATTAATTACTATGTGGTCGAGTTTTTGATGTAAAGAGTATTATCCATGCACTTTTCTTTCTCCAGACGCTTATTATGATGGAGCTATCCTATGTAGCATTCTCTAGTGGCATCCTGATCTGCTTCAACTGTTCTAGCTCCTTGAGCTGTTAGGAATTTCATTTTAAGAACTATTGGGCCACAACCATGCAGATGTTTAACAAAGACAGTCATCCAAGGAAAGCGTTTCATGTTGAGAACTCGTGCACCAAAATGAATGTCTGCTTTCATATGGCTGATCTGAAATGGTTTTCTAACTCGATAAATGAATCCAGCTTCACGAGGGCATTTTCATTTTTTTGCATCGTGTGATGTCCCTCATGGTAGTCCCATGTTCGAAAGCAAGCTTGAATAAGATATCGACCGAGCTTCCACCATCTATCAAAACTCAATGCACCTCTGTCAGATCGATTACGGCTGAAATCACTATGGGATCGATGTGTCGATATTATTTTCCTTGTAAATCCCACATATTGAAAGTTATAACGGCCTGCACCAAATTTAGGGTTTTAGCTTCGCGCACCTCACCAATGGAATATACAAAACCTTTACCACTCCTCAAAAAATTGGCATAACTTTCCATTTCGACAAACCTCTTATCCGCTATGTGGGGGCCTCATATTATGGTATTGATAATCAATCTCATATCCTTTGCATGGTTAGCACTAGCTCCTTCTCCTCCATCCCCGTATGGGGGTTGCCTTGGTGGTTGGTGCATAGGAATAGGAGGGGCATTAGGATTTTTCGACGTATCTCTCTAGCTTTTTTTTCCTAATGTAATCCTCAATAATATTGCGCAAGTGTCAGCATTTATTAATGTCATATATGTGTTACTCATAGAACAAATTGTACTTTCCTATATTTATATCCGCTTCAGTCTCCTTTCTTAGTTGGGGCCTATTATATTTTGATTCTGCTTGAATTGTAAGATAAATGATTGTCATGGTATCATTTAGGTATATGTAAGCATTGAACTTAGTTCAGGCCTAAACCTATGCTACTACACCTTCTTTCCACTTGTACCACCCTGGATATTATCATTCTTTTTTCAATAAATTGCTCTCATTTCGTTTACCGTAATGTTCTTACTATTGGATACTTCTAATACCCCCTTGGCCTCCCAAGACTATCATCCGGTTGCCGCTTCTTCCAACCTCACATATTTTGTTGCTTCATAAAAGAAGTCATGTATGGTGGTCAGCTTTTCTTTGGTTAATTTTTGGGAGAGCTTTGTCATTGGAGGTACTCCATTCCATAATGCCATCAAATTTAGTCATTCATTTGCAATTTGGACTCCAGCTACTGTGGCATTAAACCGAGTCAAGTGTCATCGCAGTGATTCATTCTCTAATTGTTTCACGTCAGACAACGAGTACGGATCCTTACACTGTTCCGCATTCACCGAGAACTGTTTGATTATCATTGCTCAAAGAGTTGAAGTGGGTAGACGATAGTACCATATAATGGCTAAGTCTACCAGGAATAAAGGAAAGCATTTACATAATACTTTCTCTGTTGCACCGGTCATCAACAAGTGCTAAGTGTATCATTGTAAATGTACTATGCCATCAGTTAACCCTTTGTGTGGATCTATAATGAGCATCTGTAAATCTCTACGGTTTTGAGCAATTTCTATTTTCTGCGAGAAAGGGCTACTAACTCTTGTACCAACACTCTGCTCCGTCGCGTCAATCACGTTCTCTAGTGTTTCATGCCATTTATGTTTTGGCTCAGGTGATCACCGATGATGGATTGATATTTCCCTCAGAGGTGAAAGATATCTACCACTATCTCTATGGCATCTCAACCTTTGGTCTTGGACTTAGTCTCGGCTCCTAGACCGCACTTAGTGACAAATTTTCCCTTCATAAATGGCTGCTTCAGCAATGGTAAGAGAACATCACTGGACATGAATATAGTTAGCTGCAGTTGGACCTGGTTTGGTGCGTTCCACGTTTGGCTTGGAAAAGAACAATTCATGGGCACAACTTCAGGCTAAACTCTGACTTATTCCGACTCCTCAACATTTTCCTATTGGGTTCCTCGATTCTCTTGATTAGATCTGTTATTCGAATGCGGCTCCTTTGCATTCTAAATCCCCCAAACTAGGATCGTCCATGTACTTTAGTATTATGATCGGCAATTTATGCATACTCCAAGATTGTCAACTTGGTCCATGATAGCTTGCCGTTGAGTAAGGAAATGATCGTTTAGTTTTGGATGAATAGTTATCTAATTGGCAGTCATCTGACTAGGTGCGCTGGTGTTTTTCGTATTCTTGCTAGTAGCGCCATCTCTAGTTTTGGATTTAGAGGCATGTTGAAAAATATTAAGCCTTCAATGGAAACACCAAAATTGCTTACTCAAAAAATACGCAACTGTCTCCAATCCATTTGTCGCTTGTTCTATAATTACACGCGTGGTATATGGAAAAACTATCGTATTTGTAATTTTATAGATTCTTGAAGGATAAGTCAAAAATATTTTATCCAAAAGTAAATTGTAATAAAGTAAAGAACACAATGATTATAGTGGTTCAACTAGAACATGCCTACATCCATTGTCTTTATTCCTTAACTTCCATATATATATATATATATATATATATATATATATATATATTCATTATACAATAGTTAGAATAGAAAAAGTAATGGTCAGATGCTCTAGATAGAAATGATTGTTGATCTAGGAAAACATGTTTAACTAGCTTGATTTGGTTAATTTTGCTCGTTAGAATCATCTTCAATTACCGTAGAAAGCTTGGGTATTTATAGGAGTGAAAGTATAAGGAGATTTGGCCAATAAAATTGGTAATTTCAACATTTATATTGCTTGTTTTAGTTTTTCTTTCTATAAAATATTCGATTCAAAATTTTCTTGTATTGAAGATTGTGTTCATAAATTCCATGTTTACACTGCTTGGTTCTGTTTGACAAGATACGCTCAGTGGGTGAGTTGGTTTGGCTTGTGACTATGTTTAACACTTGATTAGAGGACTGGTACTCAACATCATCATGGTCGATAACCAACTGGTAAAAGTGATTTCTTTCTCTATGGTAACACCATCTAATAGGAAATCCTGTTTGGTAGTAATATTGTTGAACAAGAATTCTGGTCTTTTTTCTAGCCGAACCAACTCATACATTACATAAATTCTATTGTTTTTACATAGTTTCTTCTCATTCCACTTCATGATCTTCTACTTCCCTACCTTAGCCCTTTGGTCCAGTAGTGGCATCTCAATTACAGACATTCTTGTCGTTTCTGCTTCCTATAGCGTCTTCCATATTCACTGTAACGTGAGTGAAAATGCCGACTACAAAAGCTTTTCCCCCAACATATTTACAAGTTTGCCCCTCCCGACTCAGTTACTTTTGTTCTCCAATTCCTCGAGCCCTATATGTTTTTAAAGCGTAAATAACATTCTAAACACGATAAAACTAGTTTCGGTTTCTAATTCCATTTTCTTTAAAAATTCAAATTTTACATCCAAAATTATTTTTAACTCGATTAAGTCTATTTTAACTGACAAGCACCATTGTCCAAGTGGTTAATTGATTCGGCTTTGGTGCAAGAGGTCACAAGTTCGAAACTTGCTTTCGAACGTTTATTGACATGGGATATGTTGTCCCAATGATTTGTTGTATATAAAGTACCATTTCAAAAAAAAAGTCTATTTTAACTCATTAGTATAATTTAATTATATTCGTTGCACTTTTCCCAATTCGGGTTGTTACATTCCCCCCAAAAGGATTTCATCCTTGAAATTCTTGAATTGAAATGATGTAATACCAAAAACAATCATGACAAGCATACAGCCACAAGCAAGAATAATCGATTAAAGTTATTGCTCCATTAAACCCACACAAGCTTGACCACTTTCCTTTCGAGCCGCTTCATACCATGCCCAACAATACGAATAGGCCTCTATGGTCTCATTGCCTTCGGTTTAGAAGTTACATCTTCAAGTTGAATCAGCTCTATGATGTCACTAAAATCATCCATGAACTTGCATAAATTTGATACATGAATTATACTATGCACGCTGGCTATCTTTTTTGGAAGTGTGACTCAATATGCATGCTTACCAAGCCACGATGATGTGTGAAAATTCTTAAGATGATCATAGTTGTTGAAACTACATCTTAATGATACGAATTAAAAAGGATATTGAATTTTTTTCCCAAAACTAATAATTTAAAATAGGGTTTTGTACAATTACCTAAATGCCTTTCTTCTACTTAGACTAAATCAGCCATGGCCGAACCTTTCCTTCACCACCACTGCTACCATGTGCCCTCGGGTCACTTTTGATCAACACCATCATAACTCCTTTCCCGAGCCAAATATGATGTATACAGCCATGACACTGTTGATCACCACCCCGTTCCCTTAACTTTGCTTTTACTGCTTTTGTACGTTCCCACAGCCATCGTTGGGTATCGTAATGACCACCAAACTGCTTCCCTGGATAGTTCACACATGATGATGACCATTGTTTCCCCTTCTGTGCGTCACCATCGAACTTGACTTTGCTAATGCCCATGACTCGCTCGCCTATGCTACTGCTGACTACTTCCTTGGATAACCCTTTTAATCTCTTATCACTACGAAGGTTTGAGGTTAAGGAACAAATCTGAGAAAGAATGGAGATCGATTCTTTCTCTTTTCTATAAGGAAGTTGTAAAGCGTAAGCATTTAGATGGAGAAGATTTTAAATTCACAATAATTCTTTATGATTGGTAGTGAAAGATTATAGCTTTTATTGTAGCTTTTGGTCTAATGGAGGGTCAGAGATAAAGGATAAAAATGAAGAAGAGAAAATAACTCGATTCTTAATAGGTCGTGGTTGGTTAAATTAGTAAGATTAACTTATAAAAAAATTAGGTTAATAAGCCAAGTGCAGGAAATTATTTCACTATCAGAAATATTGAATTCTTGTTTTATTAATAACTCATAAACCCTTACTCCATGTTACTATCAAATCACCACCTATTTAATGTACACTGTGCAAGAGAATAAGAACCATACCCAAATTCATTACAAATTAAAAATCATTTTTTAGTTGCTATTCTAAATCAATGTATATGTTAGTTAATTAATTATTAAAATTACTTGGTGTTATTTTAAGGATCTTTATATTCTCCCTACTTAAATAATTTCATACTCAAAATTTGATAGAAGGCACAATGTAACCAAACAAACTTAATCTGTAAAATAATGGTAATATAATGCAAGAAAAAAAAGCATGACTACACATCAAAAAATCATATACTATCACTACCATGCATACAAAAACAAACAGACAAGCACGAAAAACAAGCAAACATCGAAAGATGAGGTAAAATAACCAATCATAAAGCTCAAACACACTATTTTGTCTTCCCCCAAGTATAGTTATTCGCCTCTTCAGTTTGTCTAGTCTTCAGTGCCTAAACTTTTTATATTTATCTAACTCTTATCCCATCCAAAATATGAAATGGTCCTCATGGTCCTTTTGCTCCATTTCTATTTTTTGGTTCATTCGTTTTCATGATAATGTTTGAGTTGTGCAAACACTTCAAAAAGTGAGATATCTAGAAAGGTTAGTGTGCACCCTATATCCCATAGGTAATTTAATTAAATATGTTGGATTACCTATTCTTTCAACTATTGGCTAATTTCAACAATCTCTATGTCAACTTCCATGTCTTACCGAATCAAACCCCATTCATAAAAGAAGAAAATTTGATGATCTCCTAACCCCTAAGTGGAAAATCCTAAGTTCTTGCATTTCATATTTGCATCGCTCCTATATTAGACCTAAGAAACCTCTATTTGCTTTCAACCCAATGTGTATACTCCACCAAAGATAAATGATCCCACCACGATCCATAAGATCTTGTATGCATGCTATAACAAGTCCACTTGTACATTGTTGAATCCTTGGTCCATCCAGTAATCTATTCCTGATAAGCCACGCTCAAGTCCAACTGTATACTTGAAGTTCATAACAACGCTGTCGAATCTCACTTGTAAATAATAGGACATGTGACGACCGATCTACACTATTGGTAATTAATATACATATAATTGTGCTACTACAGTTCCCAACCGGTGTAGGTCGAGTGTCAAGGGATGAAAAGAAACATAACATCATGGAACCTATCGTATATCTCATAGCGCATCGAATAATACATAATAGTAACATCAGTGATAAAACAGGCAAGGCAGTAATAACAAAAATGAACCACAATATCAGGGTATATAGGTTCGCAAAGCTATACAACACGGTAATAGATTTTTTACAAGTGGAAGTAAACTCAAATAAACTATCCCAATAGAAAGGAAAACACTGCCTAGGTTCCATAGCGTTGCATAAGGGAATGTGCAATAGTATATCCACATACAATACGAGGAAGCACCATCCAGCTCGTCCTCTGCACAACCACTGCATGTCACCTAGACATGTTATCTTGTCTACTCATTTAATAGTACCAAAGATAATAAGAAGCAATGCATAAAACGTTAAGACAAACAACAGTCTGGTGTGAGCAACAAATGAATCTAAAATACTATACAAATCGACATAGCAAGGAACAAGGGTATATGACCAATACCCGACTTAATAACACATAACGAACATAGTATGCCACTCTACGAACATCGTAAAGGTCTACTTCGACCCAAGTACAATGACGGAGTCCAGGTATCCATATCTATAATAATTATCTTGAGTGACATCCCATGAGTGATAAACTGTGGGAAAAATGACCAAAACAAGCATAGCACCATCAAACAATCATCATTATCACTTAATGTGCCCTAGACATATTATACCTTGTATGAAAATTCCTCTGCCAGATATTAATGAATAAATCTTGATTCCTAATTTACTCGCTCATGGCCTGAAGCTGACACTAGACCCATTTCATCGGTTCAGGGATGCGGACCCATTCCACAAATCTAGATTCACCATTCCACATACCTAATAAGCATCCTCATAATAACCCTACTTTTGAGTATAGCATAAAACACTCTGGGTATCGACGATCCCTTAACATGTGTATCTGAGTCCTTCCCTTGCTCCATATAGTGTCCATTGTCCTGAGGAACCATTCCACGTTCCTTTTTCCTACGATAGAACCATTCAGTATTCTATTCATGGGTCACCCTTCCTAGAACCCGCCCTTTATTAGATAATCAATCTCACAACTCCTTTCAACATCGTGCCGCCAACATCGGGACCTAACTCCATTCATCATCTAGTTACTATCGTCGAAGTCCCAAAGCTAACCTCTTCCATCTTGCTACATCATCCCCGCTGAACCCAAAGCGAACAAACAACCAACTTCATCATGACATAGAGAACCAACGCTTCCCCTATCGGAAGTTTCATTACCCAAGGTCCCCTAATTTCATTGCGATACTAACCAAAAGTGGTCGGTACCAATATGATTCCATTCATATATATATATATATATATATAGCTAAAATTTGGCTAAGTATTTTCCAAGGCGATTTTTTATTTTCTGCATGTTTAGAACACCATGCTTCATTCCTCAATCACCCCAAGCTCTAGCTTCACCTATATGCCAGAAAAAATACTCGGTACCGATCTAAAGTGATCGGTACTAACCACCTTACTAAGCCAAATTTTCTACTTTGACTCCAAGAACTCCTTCCTTACTCTAACTCGAAGCTTGCCCCGAAATCTTGTAGCCTAAGTCCAAAGCCTTGCGTTTTTGCCGAATAGATCTACAATGCTCCGGCGAGCAATCATCTCATTATCGATAAGAATTCCCCCGCCCAAACATCCCACGACTTAAATCTTTGGCTTGCCCCATCCTCCAGAGCACCTCCTCCAAGTTTCATCCAATTTCCATAACTTTTGCCTTCACATTTACCAATTCGACGAACTCTTTCCTAACTACCCAAAAGCACTAGCAAATCATAATAAAGCACAACATACAAAACTAAAATATTATAAAAATACATAAGCAAAACATGATTATCATACAAATTCTGGTCTAGGTCTATCTTTTACAATAGCATATCAATATGATCAAAAGGGGTAGCGGAACCATTTCAAAACCACTTTAAATCTTTTTAATTTTGTCTATAAACACATATAAAGATGCGATTAAAGTTAAAAACATTTTAATATCAAATCATGTTAAAAACATCTAATTTTGACTATAAGGAAAAGCATAAAAGAGTGAAAGGTCAGCAACCACTCACCCAATATCCAAAATACCAACTTTTTCTCCATAGACCCGAGATGAACAGCAAACCAACACAAATCTCTAAGCACCAAAGTGATAGATCTACAATCTCCTATGCTAATTACTCTTCTATTGATGATTTAGGCTAAGATTTGTAAGAAAAGATGAGTTATTTTTATGGGGTTAGGGTAAATAGATATTTTGATCAAATTTGGGAAGAAGCGATATGATTTAGAGGCTATTTATTCAGCCTTTATTGGCACAAATCCCGAGTTGGGGAAAGAGGTGTTTTAGCTGTGGAATTTCTTTTTCCATGCCTTGTTGATATAAAACAAAACTTGTTTATAAAATATTTTTGTTTTTTTAGATTTTAAAAAATAAATTTCCTTATGTGGATTATACTTGGAAAAGATAGAATAGATCTGGAAGCAAAAGAGAAGGTTCCGAGGTACAATAGAAATGGTACACAAAAGAAGGATGAAAATATGGAATTCTATATCTAAATCCATTTTCAGGCATAAGAGAATAAATTTAGGAAAATCAAATTTCCAAAATTTTGGATGTCAAAAATTATGCGTCAGGAATTGGATGGTAAGGATTTGATGCAAAATTGGTTGGACCATGCTCCTATTTGTAGGAGTGTGGTAAAATTATTGTGTGAAAACAAAGAATTTTGTTTTCTTATAAACTTGCATACATATAATTGATATTATATATATATATATAGGTTTTTTGCATCATATTTTAAAGATTTTTTTAAAGAATGCATTCAAATTGGAGGCGTTGATTTAGTATTCTTCAGCATACAGATCATATGTGTTGTGATCCACCTTGCATTTGTACATGATTTTTCCAAAATTGATTGCACTCAAATTGGTCGAATAGTTTAGAATGGTTGCTTGCTATATTTCATTATTTAGTCTTTACGAAATATCGAGGAAAAAGTTATTTTAAGGTAAGGAGAATGTAACACCCCATAAATTAAATGGTGGTTAAATAAAAATAATTAATAATTAATTATTAAAGCTCAAAAAATACATTTTTGCAAATGTCAGAATTTGGCTCTGAAACTTGCACGTTTGTGTTCGTGGTGATTTTCCAATAAATTTATATATATAAAGTGTTGCGATCATATTTCAAACGAAAAAGTTATTAACGTCTCAAGATTTCAAATTAGAAATAATTAAAAATATATTAAGGAAATAAATATCATCAGCTTAATGTTTACATAGCCTTGAAATACAAATGTTAACTGACAATGATAAAACAAATTAAATCTAATTAAGGAAGCATGGGAAGAAATAAATAAATACACTCTCTAACAAAATAATGCGCTAACCCAACCGCTGACAGCTAATATCCACCGGTTGACCACTAACTGTCGACCGTTGGTGTCAAACCAATCCACCAATTAGGAAAAACTAGCGGCAATATGTGTAGGAACCAGGTTAGCCGAAGTGGAAGTTATGGATGACTTTCAAAAATAAATCTCCTATTGGATCTATATTGGGCCTATGAAGTTTAATTTATTTAGAACATTTCTAAATATTATTTGAATTTTTTTTATTCAAATGTATATGTTATATAGTTTTAGATAATTTATACGTATACATATACATACATATATACATAGACATGCATAATATACAAATGTATCTATGAGTGTGCATGTGTAACACCCTATAGTTTGGAGTTTTTTATTTAATCAGTTAGTTGGATGATTAATTAGGCTTCGAAAACGGAATTTGTGCAAAAGATGGAATTTAACCATGAAACTTGCACCATTGCATTCATGGTGAAATTCTGAGCAACTTTATAAATTTTTCAATTGAAGTTCAAATGAAAAAGTTACGGATGAAAAACAAATTTGAAACGAAAAAAATTAAAGAGGAAGAAGTTAACGCTTTTATATTAAATACCCATGCCTACATGCTAACCTGGTATTGAGGGCGGTCGATCGGACTGAAGGGTTGTCAATCGGCGGTGACTTGTGGCTCCAATAAACCTAGGCCGCAACGACCTGGATTTAATATATTTTTATCTAAAATTTTGGTTGATTCTAGCTCCTATAAACTCAGGCCTAACCCTTCCTTCTCTTCCTAATATTTTTATGGAGACAGTAACGAAGCTCGGCTATGTCTTCTTCTCCACTTTCTTTCTAAATAATAAAGATATGATATTTGTATCTATATTCATACAAATCGAAGAAGTGTGGAAATCTAATAAAAATGAGAATAGAAGAGAATTAACCATATACGTATTTGAGGTAATTTATATATTTGTATCTAGTTTCTCTTACAGTACCAAATATCTCCTCAGTTCTGTAATTAAAATGTATGTATGTTCCATTTCATACGTATCTCTTAGATTAAAAAGGATTTAGTGATGAACCGAAGAGATTTCGATCATTTTTAGAAGGTAAGTGGGAAATTTTATAGATTGTTATAATATGAAAATTATCCCGTTGGTGTTTATTTTATTTTTATGCCTAATTAGATAATTGTATATGAGTTGTAGGCAATGAATAGAATATGATCGAAATATAATAAATATTGCCTACATATTCTTATTTATGAACTGATTTAGCATTGTATACAACCTGATTTGGAAATCAGTCCCAAAAGTATGAATTTAGAATATTGATTTGAATGAAATTTATTCCAAATCTGAGATAGGTTATATAATAATGTTATAAATTTGAATTATTACCCTAATCTTGTCAGAATATAAACTTTTCTATATTTGGAATTGTTGGAATTTAGATCCACTTAATATTCGTAAATTGGTTTGATTTATTTCCCTTTTAGTAAAATACAGCGTTTGATCTAACGAGGAATGGATACAAATAGATAGAGAAAGAGATGTGTAAAGTTTGAATTCATTGCAGTATATACTATTTACTTCAATAGTAAAAAGAAATGATTATTCCTTGTAATTTCAAACAATGTAATCTTTTAAAGTTAAATCTTTTGTTTTGGACTAATTTATGGAAATTATAGCGGATAGTTTTTTTAGATATGATTCCAACCATTTAGCACTGAAAAGTATATTCTAGTGTAGATATATAATTAGAACATATTTTATAAAATTAAATATTTGTACATAATTACTGTACTTATAATGATTAAATAAAATGCGAATAACGAATCTTGCATGTAAATTCGTGTTAGGATAATTAACTAATAGGAAAAGAATTTAAAAGATTGTAACTCCAATAAATTGCAGTAAATATGGGAGTTGTAATAAATTGATAGGGTAAATGGATTAATGGGACTGATAAAAATGGATTAGATATAATAGGTTACTAATTTGAAATTAGTAACCATATATAAATGTCTTAAGAAATGTCTATTAGAATTTTATGGATAAATTGACATTTAAGTGCACTAAGTGGGTATTTATGGGTAGATACATATCTAAAGTAAATATTATTGCCTTAAAAAAATGGAATTAGTAAACTAAGTCCAATTTCTACCTAAAATAATATAAATAAAGACTTAGGATGGTTAATTGGACTTAGTGGGTTAGTGATGCGAGGTCAGTAGAGTTACCCGATGGAAGACTGCCCTTCATTTTGAGGCTACCAGTAGTCGGGTGTACTTACTACTGATGTGAGATATTACTAATCCTTAGACCCATGATAGATTGGGCTTGCTTTCTTAATTGAAAAGTATTAAATGGTCCAAATTTGGAATTAGGAGTGGTGAAGGATATCTCCATAGGGGTTCGCTTCTGGTTTGAGGTCTTAAGTGGATAAAAGGTCCGCCTCTCTCCTAAATGGAAGTATTAAGTAACGTGATAAGATTCCAAATGGCTAAATAAGGATGTATCTAAAAAGGGTTTACTTCAGTGTTGAGGTCTTAAGTGGTTGAAGGGCCCGTCTCCATATCTAAAGTAGTAACCGAATGAGATGCCATATTTATAATTAAAGAGTGAGAGTAGATATATCGAGAAGGGTTCGCTTCAGGTTTGGGGTCTTAAGTGACTACAATGTCCTCCTCCTTCCTATAAAGAAGTATTAGGTAACCCAATGATATTTCTAAGCAATGACGGCTAGATAGTATCATTGAGGAGCATGCTTCTGGAAATAGGTCTTAAATGACGGGGTCTGCCTATTTTCTACCTAGAAGTGTTGTGTGTCTAATGTGCAGTCTCTTACATTGCTAAGGCCGTAATAATAATAGTACCATTTAGGAGAACACTTTAGGGATAGGTCTTAAATGATGGGATTTGCCTTAGTTAAGGTCTTAAATGATCAAAGTTTTTCATATTTTCTAATAAGAGGTATTAAGTGGCTTGGGTATTGTTCATTACATGATTACGATTTTATCAGCAATAAATGTGGTAATAACTGGACATTAAATGTCAAAAGCCTTAAATAATGGTTAGAAGTCCTATAGCTAGGACCTACCGACCATTGACAACATTGTTAGGAAATCACATTAGGAATAGGTCTTAAATGACGGGGTCTACCTTGATTAAGGTCATAAATGGTGGAGTCTGCCTACTTCTCTTTTAGAAGTATTATAGAAGCCTACTTCGTATTTAGAAGTGTTAAGTGGAAAATGGGTATGGAAGTATTAGGTGATTGGTATGGTTTCATTAGTATTTCGTACCTTAGAAAAGGGTAGGTATGCAATTGTGCATGCAATGTAAGGGTAGATTAGAATTGCTAACCTTGATGGACATAACAAATAGGTGGAAATCAATTGGCATAAGTTTACATTATGGATAGTTTATATTTTCCTATCACTAGAACATTGTCCTGACCCCCTCCTCATTACACGTGCATGAAGAATTTTGAGGAACGGGGATGTGCTTTGTTGTTGTAGAGTTTTCTTTTACTCATGCTCGATGCTGATGTGACAATCTACTATCCAAGGAATGCAATTAATTCCAAGGTTGTGGTCATAGTCATTATTCTTATCCTATTATTGTTTCTACTATGAGTTTAGATTTATATCAATCTCTCATAACGCTAATGCTTATTTGCAGTTACAAATCCAACGATCTATGCTCTGATGGACTTGGGTTTCGATATTTATTGAAATTTAGGCCCATTAAGGTGCGGGTTGTTACATTTGGTATTAGAGCCTAGGTTAGTAGATCAAATGAATTATGATAAATTGAGAGAACGTATTCGTACTTTCCTATCTAGTAGTATTATATTTTACACTAGATTCTAAGAGTTTCGACTATAGAAGTAGTTGTAGTCCCACTTCAAAGGAATGGACAAAGCAACTGTGAGTTGGAAATATCTAAGAGCAAAGATTTTCACACCGACTCTGTAGCACTCCATGGAGTGCTGATGATGCGTAAAGCGCTGTTGATGAAGAGAATGAGTATGACATATGCCTGAATCTCAGAGACTGGAAGTGTTCGACCTGACGGTTTAGATTGTAGCTACCATGTGATTTTGGATTTTTAGTTCCGGTCCGAGGCACACAATTATTCCAAATGGGCAGGAAATTGGAGTATGTAGGTCATAGTTGTCCGAAAACAAGTTTTTTATAGGATGCAATTATTGATCTCCTCTTTAATGGAAAACCAGTTTTTTATTTAAATAATTATTGTCAATTCATTAATCTAAAACCCACCTTGTCCCGTCACCAAAAGGTTGTCCTAACCCCTCCTCATTACAACCCATAGGATAGTATTTAGAGGAACGGGTCGCTGGAGTTGGAAGTGTTTTGTCATTGGGGAGTCTTTTTTCTCTCGTGCTCGATGTTGATGTGACAATTTGAAATCCAAGGAATACCATTACTCCCAAGGTAGTAGTCATGGTCAATATTCTTATCCTATTATTGTTTCCGCTGTGAGTTTAGATTTCTATCAATCTCAGATAATGCTCATGCTCATTTGTAGACACCAAACCAACGATCTATGCTTTGATGGACTTGGGTTTTGGTATTTGTCAAAATTTAGTCTTACTAAAGTGCGGGTTGTTAAAGCATGCGTAACATATCAACTCACGCAAGGTATGACATGCTCGTGTATAGATGTTGGGATTTACATCGCAATGGACATGCTAGCTCATCCAATATGCAAATATATATTGTCCATATATATATATATATATATATATATGTTATTATTTTATATAACTATTATAAAATACATGCATATATATGTTAAGTCGGTTTAAATAATTATATATATAATATATTCAAAATATATTAATAAATTTTTCTGTATATGCTATCATATGAATAAAATACCAATATTAAGTATATACATATTATTATAATATATTAATTTAAATATACGTCATTTATTCTAAATATTAAAATGTACATATATATTTTATAAGCCCGATAATAATATGTGTATACCTGTATAAGATGGAACCCCATGCACGAGGCTTCCGCACGATAACGGGCTTTGGGGATGTCGATAATTTACGCAACGTTTCCCTCGCATTACGAAAAGGCTGCTACGGACCCAAACCTGGATGCCTAGATCACCATGCGAGTGACCTAGCCGGTGGGCCAAGGCTCCGCCTTATGTGTATACCTATATACAATAATAAAATAATTATATATATATATATATATAAATACACACACAAATATTTTGTGAAATATATGTATATATATATATATTAATAAAATTATCCAAGATAAAAAAATTATTATTTTATTTCCAAGTAACGTGCATCACAAAAAAATTATTTTTAACTTTAAAGTGCTTTTTTAATTAAACATTCATTCAATATTAATAAAAATTAATCCTAAAACTTTTATTGCAAATTTTAAAATTCCACAAAAACTTAACTAATATTTTATGGTTTGGAAAAAAATTTCCACATTTTTTTGGGCTTAAATTTATTTTTAATAATTTATTTACCATTAGTCATTTAAATAATTAAATTTTAAAAATAGGAAATATAATTTTAAATTTATTTTTTTGCCTAAAAGCTTATCTGGTATTAATGTAATTTTATAAAAATTAAAAATTTATAATGGCATTTTTGAATTAATATAATTTGTTAGTGAAGTAAATTGAGTTAAATAATAATAAATTTACTAAAATTTATTTTTTTGTTTTCAAAAATAAATATTATCGTAACACATTATAAACAAAATAATTTGACTAATTTTAATAATGTTATAATGTTGCAACATATTATAGGCTATGTATATGTAATTAAATAATAAATATTAATTTTTTTTTTTTTTCGCATAGCCAGCGGGGTTAACTGGGCCCCTACCAGTTTTATTGCAAAGAACAATAAAAAAGTACATAAGAAAGAGAAAAATAAAAAAACAGGAAAATACAATGAAAATGCAAGGATGAAAAGCAATTCAAGTCCAGGCATCAATCAGGGTTTGATGAAAAACACTTGCACTGTTTTGCAGTTGCCAATAAGTTCTGTTTTTTACTTCAACCCAAACAAGATCATCATTTCTTTTAACTTTATCAAAGATTATGGCATTTCTCTCCCTCCAAATAACAGACATACACACTTTCAAGCAAACTGCTAGAACTCTGCCCTGCACATTTCTCCACTTTGTTGCTTTATAGATTAAACTCCATTGAATTCTTGATGTTGAACAAGTAAAATTAAAACCAGTTATGATGCTTATCTTATCCATCAAGTATTGAAGGGCAGGACAAGCAAAAAACAGATGCTCAGTAGTTTCAACATCTTGATTACAGAAAATACACTCAGCATAGCATGTCATTCCATAACTATTCAACAAACATCTGGTAACTAAAGCTTGGTTGATGACTTTCCACATCATTAAATTGTCCTTAGGGCAAGAATCAGCTGACCAAAGAACAGCTATCCATTTGGAAGCAGGCAGAGACACACTGGAGCTAACATAATAAATATTAATTTAATAAACTATAAAAATTATATTGGTTTTATTTGGATACACTAACCTAACATATATGATTGAAATAATTTTTTTATTTAAGCATAAATATATACATGCATATAATCAAACTAATTTGTGACCATACATTACTTGCATATCAGAATCGTCGCCTAAATTACAATATGATATACATATACATATATGATAAAACTTTATACTAATAATTAATGACTACAAAATCATACCTTAATCCCAAATCCTTGAATTACACCGTGAAAATATAAACTTCCCTCGTTGAAACCTTTTCGAATTCGGTAGGTTGCTGGTCCTTGAAACCATTGACCTTTAGCTATCGAATAACACTAGTTTTAATTTGATTTTTATTTAGAAAAGGAGGAGAGGGGGAAGTCTATTAGCACTTCATAAATATTAATTAATTTATAACAGTTATGAACTAGTTAAATAGTTTGGTCTTCATCGTTTCGGTTGTGTGGCTCGCCAAGTGTAAATTTGATTAACGATTAATATCAAACTATTCGAATATTAACATTCACACTTCACTTAGCAAATGGTGTGACATTTTGGCTAAATTTATCACTTACTTGATTTCAGTAAAATCCTATTTTACCTTTTTAAGCGTTACCAGGTTGTGACTTTTATTTACACCAATTCTCTTCGTCAAAACTATGTGATTTTGAACTTATGGAATTTGGTAATATCAAAATTCCAACATCGTATAACTGAGCCAGAAACTTATGAAATGCTCTGACCAGAGACTTTGACTTTGAGTTGACCATGACACTAACTTCATATAACCGAGGAGATGAATCCTCTCTTGAATAATGCTTCACTTCCAATACTTCCACTCGACCTAATTATAGCCACTCGATGGACGTTGTGTCATGATTTGCCTATAACCAAAATGGAGTTTTCATATTGAAGATTAATGGTATTCTCAAGTTGAGAGAACTTTGTAAATTAGTCACATCAATATTTTCTATATGACCTTAGTTATATTTACCAATAGAAAACTATCGAGTGAGTTGTTCCATAGTTATCCAATACCTATTAGTATGTAACTTGTTGGTTCCCCCAGTAGTCACGAGTAATACACCGTCCAACATTTGAAGAGCATTATATACTCTAGCCTTAATAGATTAATCGATATCCAATCTCGATGCATCTTGACTAAGAATATTTAAAATGATATATTTATTTTAATTATGTTAAATTACCCATGGTTACAGCACTTTGTAACTACTACCATAAAATATACCACTTAAGGATTTTATATTAAACACACCTTTTTTTAAATTGATTAATTAATATAACATATTATATCAAGTATATAATAGAAATAAAACACCTTCTATTTCGTACAAGAGAGGTTATCAAGTTAGATATATGTAACAAATTACACAATTTCCCCTAGGTTAAACCACTAACTCTATCAGTATGAAATTAGGCCTAACGATCGAGATTCAATATAGCTTATCTAATGGAAAGAATTGGTTCAAGCGCTTAAAAGTATAGGCCTAGCCCCTCATTTTCTCATATTTTGTGAATCAAGGAGCGAAGCTCTGCCATTTCCCCTTCTCCACTAATTCTAGAAATAATAGAAATTATAAAATATCATATATATATATATATATATATATATATATATATATAATTTGAGAACAGTGGAAAATAAAAGACAAGAAGAATATGGATGAATTGAATCAAATGAAGAAGTGGTGGATCCTAAATCTATATTCAATACTATGCTTAATTCGAACTTCATTTTAGATATATAATTTTAATAAATATGTATACACTTTGACACATATTCTGACAAAAAGAAAGGGAGTTATGTAAGGAGAATGGAGTTAGATTTGGATATTTGGAAGCTAAGAGGTAGTGGGAAAATTATATGTTTTTACAAAATAGTAGATTTATATTGTTATAAATCTGTTTCTTTTATGCCTGAATATAAATTATGGAATTGTAGGCCTGGATATATGAAATAAACTTTAGATTCTTCTTTTCATATCCATTATTTTGTTAACTTTGATTAAATGTTGTATACACTTAAATCTGGAATGTAAGGGTGAATCCCTAAAATTATGAGATAATTCATTAGTAAGATTGTATGTTAAATCTAGATTTTGTTATTTGAATGTTGTAAGTTATTAAACTTGAATTGAAGATTATTTTAAATTAAATTGGGATTTAGTTTATATTTTAATTAATTGGAATGAAGAATGCTTCTATGTGGGTTTCTATAAATTATCTATTTTTCAATTATATGTGTGTGCACATGCGCGCGCGCGTGCATGTATGAAAGTGTATCGTTTAGTTAACATGGAATATGTCAAAAGAAAGAAATGTGCGAAATTGGGATGCTTACCGTATTTTATCCTGTCTATCTCAATGAAAATAGAAAGGGTGATTCCTTGTAATTTTGAACACAACATGATTCCTCTTTTTGATAATTTATGGGCAATTATAATGATAACATTTCCATTTTGGGAAGATATGGTTTTAATGCATTAAAACGTAAAAATCTCTAAATGTAAAACTAAAAATGTTATAAATAGACGTAATAATAATACCTTTATCGATTAAATATATATATGCTATTAAAAATAAGTGGGAAAATAAACATTAAGTGTTAAACATGTATAAGATAATGGATTAAAGAATTAGAAAATTAAAGATAATTTCATTAAAATGGGCATTAATTGGTAAGAAGTAGTAAATATATCTAAATGTATAAATTGAAAAGGAATATTAAAGGATACTTAATTGACGTTACTAAAGTGAGAAGTAAGTTCATAGCAAATAAATGGATACCAATAATTGAACTTAGGAAGTGGAATAATTCTCTAGTCAAGATTTATATGGCCTAAAGAATACACTTATGACGGGTGTAGATTAGTGGGTCTATCCCAATATCTAGGTTAATGTTAAACGATGCAATAATTAGAATGGGTTAGGATGCGAGGTGATAATGTAACATTATAGAAGTCTATCACTACACCACAAAAGGCTTTTAACAGCGTTTGATAAACGCTGTAATATGATACAACAGCGTTATTAGAAACGCTGTATAACGACATGCTGTCGTATATATAACTTACAACAGCGTTTCTATAAACGCTGTTGAAACATCTCTGTGACAGCGTTTATTACGAGCTGTCAATAATATTTTCAACAGCGTTTATAACGTGTTGTATTATGTTTTCTAAACGCTGTTATTGAATCATCAACAATTTCGACAGCATGTTAAAAACGCTGTTATTGAATCATCAACTATTTCGACAGCATGTAAAAAACGCTGTTATTGACAATTTCAAGAGATAATTACAGCACGAATTAAACGCTGTTGTTTCTTCATTGACAGCATTAATCAAACGCTGTCTTATATTTATATAACAGCTTTAATATTCCACTCTATTTTTGAATATTCCAAAATTATATTTTGAGTATATTGAAGCAACTAGCATATATAACATGTTCTAATAACTATTAATTAGATACATAAACGTTTACATGATATATACGTTCAGTATATTACAATTACAAATATATACATTCAGTATATTACAGTTACATGATATATACGTAAACTGCTAACAACTCCTTGCGGCAAATCAATAAAAAAGACTGCAACTGCTAACAACTGCTACTACCGATCTTCACCATCACAATTACCCCCAGAACATACATCACCACAACTCAGAACTGCTACTAACCTCACTATTGCACATCATACTTCACTGCTTGCAACCCATCTTCACTACCTACAGCAACAACCATCCACTTCCACACACTCTTTAGCAATTCTGTCAACTGCCTTCCTTCATCTATCTACCCCTTCTGCCAAAAATAGCACATCACCACTGTCACTCATCATCTACTTCAAATCTTCCACTACAACCTTCCATAATTCACACTGTCAACTTCAACATAAACCAAAGCTCCTCTGCCTTCACAACAACTACACCGAAACCACCAAAGTTCACCGCTTCTCGCTGACATTAACACTACACGGCCAACCCCTTCAAACTGTGATACCATCAGCCTGCACACACCACTATTTCATCCTCTGCCTCATTTCTACCTCAACCACAAACTACTCTACATCCAAACATCAATAGAGACTCACCACCAGAGGTCCCAAACCAAACACCTGCCCAGACAACAATATCCTCTTACTAAACATAGTTTTTCAAATTCTCTATCATGGTATCAGAGCTGTTTCAAGCTTAACGGCATTGAAATCAGATTTTGAAGAAAGAAAGAAGTCAAGATATCATCAGAGAATTATCATCATCTGATATCTTGATAACCCATCAGGTATATCTCATCATTTGGGTTACATAATTGATTTTGCTTATTAAAACAGGTGCCGTGCCAAAGAAATCAACAAGTTTCTGACTGCAACAAGTTTTTAAGCAAATTCCAAAGCAAGAAGATTCAGAAAAGAAAAACAGATATCAAGAAAGCAATCAAAGGCAGAAAGAAAGTAATTGCCCTGCCAAGAAATCATCAGAACACATTCATCATTTGATTCTGGCTGCAACTAACCTGAGCATACTGCATCTGAAGCAATCTTGTTAACATGTTAACATTAACAAAAAGTAACTGTAGTAGCCTGTAGTAGCTTACACATCTTTCTTGCAGAAGTGCAAGAAGGATCCGATGCATAACACAGACATCTCGAGCCACCTGTAGTAGCCTCATTATTATTAGGGCAGCAATTAAATTGTACAGGTGGACTTTCACTATGACCATCTAGTATACACATATTAATAGCACGAAGAACGCTTCTTTAACGAGAGGTCTTAAAACTACACCTGGAAGCTTTTTCATCAGGTTTTCAACGATTTTCATGGTTTGGAACATTAGATGATCTTCTTTTTTAGCCAGCATACCGGCTAGAAAACAGTTGCATCAATAAATTTGATAAGACAAAACAGAAAAGCAATAATCAACTAAAGTAACATGCGATTTTTTGGAAAAAATATCTACCTTGATATATTTGCCTTCTTGATCTTATCTAAAAGCATGTCAGGAGTGTTGAAATATATGATGCTGCTTATAATAGTAACACAACTGTAGCAAACTTGTACACTTGTTTCAGACATAGCCACCTGCTTGAACAAGTTTAAAAATTGTGTTAATCAAGAGAAAGATGGTGATGAAGATTCCTCTTTTTTTTTTTTAAAGTCATGTCTGCTTAATCGGTTTATACTGGTTAGTAAAAAAACAAAAGTCATTATCATTGTCCATACAACTTGTTTAATAGGAAAAGGTAATGCTTCGTACGAGCTGATTAAACATGACTTATTTTGATCACCTGGATCTTTACCATAACAACTTGTTTAATAGGAAAAGGTAATGCTTCTTGGTCACATAATCTCAAGTACCTTTAGTCATGCTTTTCAGTTCAGCAACCCTTCAGCACATTCTCCATCTACTCAAGCCACAACAACTGATTCATGCCATGTCTCATATATAAGCAGATCATGTTAAATGCCATGTATAACCTCAGAACCATGTATAACCACAATGAACAAACATCAGGCCTATTTTTTGTTTCTCTTACATATTAAAGGTGTAAAAATAAATTGTTGTATACCTAAATCATAGATGCTAAGTAGGTATTCGCTCTTGATGCGAAGTGTTGACCTAGATACCTTGTTAGATCTCTTAAAAAGTCTTCATAGTCACTTTTACAATATAAAAAACAAAAAGTTAATGTAAAAATACAAATTATTATGATCAGTTAAACAAATATCAACACTCAATAAGCACCTGTGATCCGAGTTAAAGGATTGTTTATTGAGAAGAATAGATAAACCATCGACATAAGCAATGCAACCAGTAGTCTAAAAGTGTTCTAATTAAAGCATAGTGAAGTTTAGATAAGTTAAAATAGGAATGATATTCAAATAATAAAGGAATTAGACTTCTAATTACCCTGCAAGCTTGGTGAACACAAAGTTCCTCATCATAATATGTATAATGAGACGAGGGAGTATTGCATGAACCTGTAATGAATTATTTAAAATCAGTTTCCTGGAGTCAGAAGCGTCCACACGTACCTACGTACATACAGGACGTGCTTAACGTTGCTCCTAGAGTAAATAAATAAATAAATAAATAAATAAAATAAAAAAATAAAAATATCTGCTCCAGATAAGTTGTCTGTTGCGAACCTACACCAGAAATGCTTAATGCTCCATATGCTGCAAATGCATTGGAACGCATGGTTGCATTTGTACATGTCTTTCACAGCAAGAGCAACAATATGACCAAAAATGCACACGGTAAGGGCATCATTCAATCCTAAACCGTGATTCTTGGAACCAAGATTCATAAATTAATTCAAGCATACATGCTGAAGTTGCATGCTAAACCAAACTATCATGATTATTAGCTAATAAGGAAACTACACATTAACCATTCATTTCTGGAGGGTAAAAAAATTGTGAATGCATTAAGAGTCAACGAAATTGGGTGTTGTTGCTTATTTTCTACTGAATCATAATGAATGAAACTACTTGCCAAGCTACACAAGCTCTTGAAACACTCGAAATGAATGCTAACTTATGTTGTAACCATTTCAATGTAGATATGAGTTATATGAAACAAATCTTGATAAACCTTGAGTTAGTTGGGCAAAGAACGGTGTAAAACAAAGATTAAAATCAGCAGCGAGTAATAAAGCAAAAAAGTTGAGTTAGTGGATAGTGTTAATTGCATATACATACAAAATGATTGATTAGATATTTTGCAAATGACATCCGAGTAGATGTAAGCTGATGAAGTAGTCAAGCCTTGTAATTTTAGATCAAAGATTTTATATAACGGCTTGTTTGAAGTTCTGTAATAGCAAAAAATTTATCCAGTAAGCATTTGCAATGGACTATAGTGTTTCTACAGGTGAACTTAAGTAGGTTTTGTATATAATGAATAAAAGTCCAACGAATATAAAATTGTACTAAAATATAAAAATAGTAAAAGTCTGTTGTAGTACTTATGTATTGTACTAAATTGTGTAGTAAACAAATGTGAATAAAATGTCCATTTGTCCTTCCTATATGGTATATTTTTACAAAAATATAAAATTTGACTAAATGGAGAAGTTATTGATGTGTTGGTAAAATAAGCTTTTTTTCCGTATGCACTATAAATAAACAGGAAAACGTATAAGCTTCTGCCTATAACATGGTCATGTTGCCACTTTGATCAAAAGCATCATTTAATATTGTACGGCCGAACATAAATTGTGTATACATATAACAACTAACTGAACACATTGTCTATATATGTAAAACACACTTACTCATATTATAACACATTAATTTTTTAAACGTATTTATGATTATAATATCATGTGTTTTTATATAAAGAAAACTCGCACATAGCTTCGGTTAACAACTATTATGGTACACAGATTTGAAAAATCCCAAATCATGTCCTTTTTACAACGTGCCTTCTAGCACAACCCAAAATATATCATATATTCATAAAATACATATCCAATCATATCAAACCATATATCAAATCATACAATACCATTATATCTACCAAGACCTTTTAGCACGAGATGGCATTCGAAGCATGAAGAAGAAAAATATTATATCCAGAAAGACCGACGGTTCTCAGACTAAACGCAACAACCATTCATGAACTAAAAACAAAGAGTTGATGGCCCCATGAAAACCCAAATTTGTTGTCGCATCACCAAAAGATCATGAATAGGTGAGTAGCTGTAATTCTTGTTACTATACGGTTATAAATCTCTAGGTGGCACATGAAATTGTGGCGTTCAGATTTCAGGCGGTCACTCAAGCCCCAGTTGCCACTGCTGCAAGCTCTTGCGGTTGACGAGAAAAAGGTCCTTTTTTTTCTTTGTTTTTTTTCAAGAAAAAGTTGCATAACTTACTATAATTTTACCCCCACTACGCTTCACTTCCTATGTTTGTTCTAGGAACTCAAATTTTCTCATGGACATCATATTGAAAAAAGCTAGACTTTATTTTGTACCGTGATTAGGCACTACAAAGTTTGAATTGAATGTGCTATAAAAAAGTTACTTTTCATAAATTAAGTGAAGTGAGTAAGCAGTGTTATTGGTTGAGTGAAAAATAACTATTATAATGTATATGTGTACATTATAAAACTGCAATGAACGAGAATGGGTCGAAAAGTAAAGCGGATTGGAATTGGATCAGAATCCATGATAACGTACATGAGTTTGTGTTGGAAGGAATGCAACATGAAGACATAGGCGAGATATATTATGAATTGTATCAGCTGATGAATGAAACGAAGAGATTAAGATGTGTCTGGTACAAGTTGCATTGTGAGTAATAATCTGTAAATGAAGAGATTGGGATGTGTTTACATACAGATGGGTAAATACCAGTAAAATTATAGCGATTATAGTGATTAAGAGCAGTAGGAGGTGTAATGATTGTCAAATTATGGCTTAAATTATGTTAGACTTTATTTTTAATTTTTTCTAAGTTGTTTCATTGAGAATATGACTAGGTTTAGATTTAGATTAGAGGACAATCTATGTCTAAAAATGTAAAATGTAGAATGTTGCATTCATATCATACGGTGGCAACAAAAATACCAATTCCAACTGTACCCTACCAAACTACTAAAATAAATTAAACTACTAAAAACTTAAGTGATGAATATAATGATAGATGTATTATGCATACCACCCATGGTGTCCGCCGATGGCCACTCAAGATTTTTAAACATCTCCCGGTCTGGCAATCGATTATCTTAACAGTGTGATCACCACTGGAATATAACTAGACAGAGTTAGCAACTTATTGTAGAACAGCCATTAGCCTTTAAGAGAATAATAACAACTATTTATGAAAAAATTTCTACTACAAGCACAAACAATAATAACTCACTGTGTAGAAGCAATTGTCTTTCCATCCAAACTAAATGCTGCAGCGATTGTTGATCGTGGAGGAGGTGAAAGAGGGCAATATTTAGCTGACAAATGATGCAATGACTTTGCTTCTACCCTGAAAATGATGCCCTCAAATAAACATCAGATAAATGTCATCAAGATACTGATAATTGTGTAGAAAATAAAATACAGCAATGTACTTGTAACCATGTTTTTGAGCACATTAAAATAGCATGCAAAAAAAAATAGATGGTTTACCAAGAATTTAATTCATGTCTAGCATCTATTTCTTTGCAGTTTGACCCACATTTTGCGGTTTGCCTCTGCAACCTTTTCAAGGAGCATCTTGGTTGAGAAGAGATTTCTCTGCATGCTAGTGACTGGAAAACATTTGTATGCCTACATGAACAAAAACGGTTTTAGAACATGTAAACGCGAGCGATCAATATAGAGGAATGCATTAAAAAAATTGACTTTCATATCCAGTTATATGACTTGTTTAAGGAAAACAATATGAAACACGTATTTTAGAAATAAGTGGTGAAAGAGATTAAAACACACGAGACGTTTTGAACAAATCAATACCACCTCCACACTTAAATGATGACATAAAACCTGTTACAATTCGGAGGATCTTGACAATAGAAGAATGAACATCTTTAACACAACAAACATTGAATATGTAGAGATATTCAACAACAAAAATAGTCAAAATGAAAGTCAATGCCAAGAAATATATTATGATTGACGTGTAACATCTAAGACAAAAGGAAGGTCAGAGGTTTAACAATTTAGACAGAAATGAATGTTGGATGTAAAGGAAACGACTAGCATTCGAGCCTCAGGATCGATTATTTGCTTAAAAAACATTAACATATATTACTATAAAGAAGCAAACTTCCACATATTATAAGAACACAGGGTCTACAGGTTTGTAAGACAAAGATCCCACCTGCAACTCAAGCAAGAACTTGAAGGAGATTGTGAGGAACATGAATTTGATGAAGCAGATGCCATAGAAAACTTTGCATTGTCAATAAAATGCTGACGCATTGGTTCCTCTAAGCATGATAAGCCTGAAAAAGACAAAAAAAATCATGATAAGCCTGAAAAAGACAACCACCTCCAAAACTGCTTCATACCACAGTACAACCACCACACAGCTTCCTGCCTCAAAACCACTCCACTGTCATACAACATCAACTCAACTTCATTTCCGTCACATATTCAACTTGTTCTCACTTCGACTACCGACCACTGACTTCACTCAACTGTCAACAACACTGCTTCCAAATTGCTAAACACTGATAACCACCTTGCCAATATCACAATACTGCTGCCTCCTCTGTCATCTTCCCCTACCATTCAAACAGCCAACTTGCCAGAGACAACTACATAGCTCCAACTACAACTTCAATAACCACTACTATCAAACAACAATCACACTGTTTCATTGCTATGCGTTTCTCGGTTAACAGAACCACGGACAACCAGCCTACACATCACTGTCAAACACCAGCATTCCAACATTCCAGCACAACAGCGACTTCAACAACCCAAAGCTCTACAACCCAAAGTCGAACTACGCAGCCTCACCAGAACCATCTAAACAATCCTCGAATGCTAATTTCTGTGAAATCCCAATCGCCTCAAACATCACAAGCATACACAAAACTCCAACCAACACCCACCACAGTTCAACTCGCAACCTCCTAGCCCCTTGACCACCAACAATCTCCTGACAACATACCCAAAAAAAATTCGCAACTGCCATTCACCAGAATCAAACCAAAGAATAGTGCCAGTCTCACCGTAGCTTCCTGAACATCGACGACTCTGAGCCAACAGATTCGCAACCATCAAAACCGCACACCAAAACAGATTCGCAACCATCTAAGCAGTCGTTCGCATGTTGTGGTGGTAGAATTGAAACGATGGTTGGACAGATGCTGGCGATTTCGATTTAGAGTTATGCTTGGTATTTGGGGATATCGGGTGTAAAATTATGAAATGAACATGATTAAAGGAACAAATAAAGTATGAACAAGAGAACCGAGATTAGATTTGAAGAAATCGGGACAAAGAATGAAATGCAGGAGATTTTGGTGAAGAAGATAATTGATATTTTTTGTAATGAGGAATGAGAATAAGAAGGAAAGGCGGTAGAAAGAAATTTTAGTCCCGCGTTAATTTTTTTAGCTCTATCCCAACAATGTCAGCGTTTATTGATTAATATTGTTCGTTTAAAATATTATTGACAGCATTTCCTTAAAAAACGCTGACAAATGTTGCTGTTGAAGGTGATTTTTCTTGTAGTGTATCCTCCGTATAGGGCTACTAGCAGTTGTGTATGCATGTACTGAGGTGGGATATCTTAAACTATAGGACCCATGGGCATACAAGTTGATTCAATCGTTAGAATGTGCGAAGCACATGACAATGATAGGAGGTTCCATGGTGTACACGTAACACTTATGTGCACGCTTGGCATAGTGCTTAGTCTGGCACTAATAGGAGGTACAGTGTACGTAGGTAATTCGGCTTAGACATTGGTAAGGATTCCCAACGTGGGGCAATAAGTGAAATTATACCATTGAGATGTGGACATGGATGCAGTAGGCCCTAAATCATCATTGACGTGGGTAGGCATTATGGGCTCCGTTCGATGTGTAAGTACGATATGTGTAGTTGTAGTTTAGGTATGCGAATTTGAAAATCGATATGAATCGATAAGATTGGTCTTTGAGACAAATTAGCAATATGGGTAATTAGTTGTAATGCCATTATTAGGTACCAACGGGAGGTTCCCCTATGCATGCAAGCAATTCAGCCTAGACACTGACATGGATGCCTAGTGCGGTGTGTACTTGCAAATATTAATGGGGAATGTATCCTCGTCCATGGAGGACAGTGATTCTTATTGTAATGACCCGCAAATTTATCACTTAGATAAATTATATTTAATTTTAAAATATTTCGATATGGGTTTAAAAGTAAGAAATAATTATATTTTAAGTGGTAAATAATAATAGTTATTTCGTTTGGGAAAAATATTTGCGGAAAAATTACCGAGGTAAAATATTGAAATTTGTAAATATCGTCATAGGAAAAATATCGGTAAAACAGACGGAATTTTTTTTATAAATAAAATTGCTTTTTAACAATTAGGATCGTGCATGGCTTTGGATAATCACACTCATATATGTATTCAAACCAGATTATGAAATAATTTATTTTATTTTAAAAAAAAATGTATTTATGACATCGACAATTGATATCATTATTTTTATGTATTTCTTCGGGAACTCAAGTTAAGTTTAAATATTAAATAAAAGGTTTTTTATTAACAAATAAACCAATTATAAAACTTTAATAATGATGGTAAAATCGCTTTTAAAATTTGTTTACCAAAATATACAGTTCGTAGAAAAATAGAAAATGTGACCGAAAAATGTTTTTCGGAATTTCGACTTTTCGACACCAAAAAGATTTCGGGAACTTTTTTCATATTTATGCACTATATATACACATATATAAGATATAATTAACAATATAATAATACACTAAAATATAGATTATCGTATGGTAATTATGTTTAACAAGTGATGTGACAAGTCATGGTTTAAAAAATAATAACTTATGTCTATAAGTATATATCATTATCTCCTGTCATATCTTAGCATTATCATCATTATCAATCATGACCTAGAGGATGTTACTAAAGGGGGGATGTGACATATGAGGGGGAGGAAGGTGGTGATGTAATATGTCAAAATAATGACATGTTAGGATATTTTAAAACTAAGGCTAATATGATAATTTTCCTACTTTCTTTCATCTATAAATACACAGTCCCTTCACCATATGTTCATTTACTTCTCCATTTCCATTTTCCTAAAGATTTCTTCATAATTTCATGGCTTCTTATGTTAGTTTTAAGTTCTTTTTAAATCAAAAGATTAAAATTGTTTTAAAGATGCAAACTAATTTTAAAGCCTTATCTTCTCCATTTTACCCCCAATTTACTGGGCCATAAAATCCTTGATTTTACACCAAATAAAGATTTTATTTTTGAAAAATAGTATAAAATTTCTATAGCTACGAATTTATTTTTTACTACCATTCCTAATTTCAAGCTGAGGTTTGTCAAAATCTCATTTCTTTGTAGAATACTTTAAACTCAGAAATTCGGATCCAAAAATAGCTCTCCTTCGTTTGATCATATCTACCTCAAATATAATCTAATTTGAGTTATTATTATTTTTATTGTAGTGAAAAGAATTTTCTATGACTTTTCTTTTGATCGCTTTCTCAAATTCCGAGAATAATATGTCCAAAAATCAAGTGGAAATGACATATGTTTGGGGTGATTTTTGGTGCATCTAAGGCATTTCAAGTTTCAAAGAATTTCGGCGAGTAAAACTACTTTGTTTTGGAATTTTTTTTGACTTTATTATGATGTGTTATTGTGGTGATAATATGACGGGAAAATTGAATTGTTATTATGTTGGTTAGTGATGATTTGATGAATGTTATGCTTGGTATTGAATTTAAGATTTGAACGTGATGTTGTCAAGTTAGTAAGTATATGATCTTATGTTTGTATATGTGTTTCATAATGATGTTAAAAGTATGGTATTATGGATGTATGATTGTAATCTAAGAACCAAATGAGTTGAAATATAGTTAACAACTTTGTGTGCTGCGACGGACATGAGATCTGATTCGAATAAAAAAACTATGTTTTCTTGTTTTAAAGTTTGGAAATTGTTTCAAAGTTTCTATCCTTGTTTCTAAGTCTCAAAAGCTTTAAAAGTTATGTTTTTAAACATGAAATAGGAAAGAATAAGCAAGTTTTTTCGCTTAAAGTATGTTTAAGCGAACTAAGATCTTAGCAATAGTCGCTATGGAAACAGTTCGACAAACTTGTCGACTTTCGTTTTAATGTGTTTTCTTTTGGAATGTTTTGCAAAAATTGTCCGACTAGATTGGTAGCATAAAAAGTGTTTTGATAATTTCTTAATTTATTTACTTAATAAAATAATTAAAGGTAATTAGCAGTTAATTAGTAATTAAGTAAGTGATTAGGGTTATGTAATACTTAAGTAAGGTTAATGATTAATTAGTGATTATAGAGTTTTAATTAGTGATTTATGAAGTTAAGAAGTAATTAAATGGTTAATTGTTATTAAATTAAGTTAATTAGTTGATTAATTATTATTTAAATAAGTTAATTAGTTGATTAATTATTATTTAATTAAGTTAATTAGTTGATTATTTATTATTTAATTAAGTGATTATTTAATTAATTAGGGTTCAACTAAAAATGAATTGTTTAAGCCTTAGTGAATATGCATTAAGAAGTTAATTAGGACTTAACTAAGTTCATTAAGTTAACTAAATTTAATTATGATTTAATCTTAATTTAATTATTCTTAGTTAAGATATAATTAGAGTGAAGCCAACTAAATATTATTTAATCTTTTCAAAGGTTGTTTTAAACACAACCGGTTATATTTTAAATCAATTTTATTTTTAAGATTAGTTCATTCCAAATCAAAGGATCTCTCGTCTGGACCATCAAGTAGCCAAATGAATTAAGGTAGTGATTATAAAATGTTGGCACGTTTATGGTAAGTAAGTTGACTTGTATTTAGCACAAAGGTTGAACATTGGTAATGTGATAAACAAAAGGATAAGCGGATCATGGTAAGTTAAGCATAAAGAATATACTTATATATGTTTAATTTTCACCGATAATGGATGTATTTATATTTGTAACTTGGACATCTACCTATGATTGATTGTACATTATATGTGAATCCCTTACATATCTGATGTTAGGCAATACCCATTGTATAACTTGATTAAGTAAACCCAAATTTAATGATCCATTGTATTCTTAGGCTTCCATTTGGTTTTGGAAAGTTAAAATTTCTTTTTCTTTTAAAATGGTCTTCAAAGTTATTATATTTTGAACAAGATATTTGATTAATGATTCAACAATTGTTTTGAATATTATATAAAGAACTTTATTAGTAATTTTAGGGTATTCATAATAGGATTTTTATAAAAGTTTTGAATGTCTATAAAAAGATTTTATAAATGGGTTTGAATGTCTATATAGGATGTTTTATACATGGTTTGAAAGTTTATAAAGAAGTATATTAACCGGGTTTGAATATTTATAAAGAGCCTTATAAATGAGTATGGAGGTTGATAAATGTTTAGTAAACGGGTTTGGGTTAAAGAAAAAAGAATTTCATGGGTAAGAGAAATTTATTAAAGGATTTATTGAAGATAATTACAACAAGAACTCGAGGTTGGGTTTCTCGAGGTTGACCTTTTAAAAAAATATGGTATGGGACATCCGTTCCACACTTAACACCGAAGGATAGTGCTTAGAGTTATCCTTTTCTCTAATTTAAATAATGTAGTTAAATCCTTTTTAGAGACTTAGTAATGGGAAATCTTACAAATGTTTTGTGAATATACTTATGTCAGAAAGATAAATATATTAATGCTTTTGAAAGAGATTTATTAGACAAATGCATGTTTTGAGGCTTAGTGGTTGCTATGGATAAATAAATCTCAAATGGAATAGGTTATTGTTTGTTAATTGATAGTTAAATAACCTACTATCAAATTTGGCCTAATTTGACCCAGGAAGTATGAAAGTAAAATTCAAGTTTTCGACAAGGACTCGAATACTTCCTTCCAAAAGAACCGGGAAAGAGCCAATCGAAAATTATTGGTTGTTGGTAGGGAAAGACCAGAATCAGATTTATATATTTGAAAACCACTCCAAACCAGCATGTACGCTCGAGTGGAAGACATCTTCATGATGATTGAAGATGGTGCAATTTAAAGCGCAAGGGCTACTGCTATTAATCCTGAAGGTGATTCCAAAATGGATGTAGTAGAGTTAGTGCCTTCGGTTTCGTCCAGACCTAAAACGAACTTGTATGGATGAATTCTAGCATTGCATTAACGCCTGGAGGGAAGTGTATGCATTCTAAGATGGATTGCTATTCAAAAAGGTAAAAAGTAGCCTCAAGCCTCTTCAAGCAAGAATGACTAAAACAGGGGATATGCAGCATGGCTATGTGGGTCACACCCATTAGGGTATATAATCACCCTTCTAGATGTATACACAATTATAAATGAATTCACGTATAGGGGAGCTTTCGATTAAAGGTCGCAAAGCAATCGGGGCAACGATATATTCGTTACTATCCTGTAAGGGTAGGCCGGTCTTGTGTTGGCAGGGGTCGTTAGGTATGACCTCGATACATTTTTCTAAAGGCGCACTATGGCAGGCGATACCCTAGTAGCCCAATCATTAGTTGGAATCCATTCTCTAATATATGCCTTACATTTTCGATTGTAGAGCTTAGTATGTGGAATGTGATATTCAAGCATTTCAGCTATTTTATCTATTTACTTTAAACCTAAACACTATGACAATATCATTGGATTTCGATATAAAATGTTTTGGTTATCGTAAGGTTAAAACCCATCCATTTATATGTGTGGTGTGGTCTTACGAGATACCCTTTGTTTGAAAAGTTTTCGAATATAGAAATCGATTTGGTTGTTACTTGTTACCGTGTTTTACTCACGCTGGTTTACCAGACTGATCCAGGCATTATTCCATGTAATACTTGGGTCAGACCTAGCATGTTTTCATAGGTTTAGCTAGTTACTTTGGAGTTGGAAAGGAGCTGGATGGTCAAGATGTATTCACGTATATTTTTCTTCCCTGGTATTATAGAGTCTATATTTTTGCCAATGTTAGGACAGGTTTTTATAACTGTCCAAATTTAGGATAAGTCTAGTGTACTTTGACGTTGTATATATGAATAAAGATGTTTCCTTTTTGTAAAGATAGTTGTTGTATTATATATTATTCGCTGCCTTGTGAAATTCTATGTTGTTTTGTTTTCTTCTATCTTCTACCTTCTTCTTTCCCCTTAACAAATTAGTATTTTTGGCACTTGAACGTTCGGCAGATGATACAGTAGACGTATTAGTGTTGGTCTTCGAGGGTCGAAAATCAGGTTCATTACATTTAGTATCAGAGCTAAAGGTTAACGGAGAACCTTGGCCGTGGTGGGGTAAGATCATTTGGAATTGGGTAAGTGAGAGCCTAAGTGTTTTATAAATGTGAGTGCATATTTCTTAGTAATTAAAAGTGTTTTATATTATGTTGTTTTATCTATTAAGTGACTTAAGAATTCTGGTTGATGCGTTTGGCCAACGTTATCGATTGGGATTTCCTAAACTCTTGAACAAGTCCAATTGACATAATATTGGTTTAAAATTGGTAAATCTAATAATTGTACCTGGGATATATTTAAATATATAAAGGAATGATTTTCAAAAGTCTATATAGTTATCGATGAGATGTTGGGTAAAAGTTGAATTTAGAATAGAATGTGTTTAGTTAAAAGAAAATCTTTAGACGACCTTATAAATAAGAAAAGGATTGTGAGAATATTAAATCTCAGTCGTTTTGATAAAGATTTAAATGATTTTGGAAAAGTTGTAGTAATTGTACTTAAAGAGAATTTAAGATATAAATATTTTAAAACTGATCTGAAAGTAAAGATTTTTTTTTGGACAGTTCAGGAAGGAGTTTCGATCGGTTTTGTGATAATCGAAATAATCTTCTAAGTGACAATTGAATGTTTGTATAAGAAGATATGATAGTGCACTTAGTAAATTTTCCATTTTTTCATTGTACAATCGAAACGAGTTCAAATGCGAATGAATCTAAAGCTAGTGGATAATTTTATTAAAG
Organism: Allium cepa; assembly: GCA_030765085.1. Taxonomy (NCBI): domain Eukaryota; kingdom Viridiplantae; phylum Streptophyta; class Magnoliopsida; order Asparagales; family Amaryllidaceae; genus Allium; species Allium cepa. Next base: position 734,747,167 of record CM060938.1, on the reverse strand, counting down.
AACTATTTATCTATAAATAGTATTGTTTCAAAAGGCAATTTGCGAAGAAAGAAATATTTTTATGATTAACTAGTTCGAGTGTCTTGCAAATGAATAAAAATGGATAGCGGATGTATTCGAATGGTAAACACTTCTCTTGAGTATTTCTCTACTTAGTGAAAGGGATAAATAATACTATTGGGTTGCACCCGGTTCCTTGATATCATTTTAGAGTTACTCGGGCTATATATTATGTTTTCAAAAGGGTTAAATATAAACTATCATTTCGAAAGATTTTTAAAATAAAACGAGGATATTGTGTCCTCGATTACTTTAAAGAATAGCATTCTAAAATTAAAAAGATGTCTTGATTAGGAACAGGTTAATAAATAAAATTTTAAATTTGTTGAACATCCTAGGTTAAGTAAAACAAATTTAAGATTTGAAATTGTATATACTCTTTTAGATATAGAAGAGTATCATACTAAAATGAATTTGAGTTATAAGAAGAATAGCGTTTTCAAAATAAAAAGATGTCTTGATTAAGAGCAGGTTAATAAATAAAGTTTTAAATTTGTTGAACAACCTAGGTTAAGTAAAACCAATTTAAGATTTGAAATTTTATATACTCTTTTGGATATAGAAGAGTATCATACTAAAATGAATTTGAGTTATAGAAAGTTAATAAATTTAAGTAATGTTCTTAAGTAAAATGATGATTCTTTAAAAAAGGTAATTATAATCTTGGGAAGTAGCAACCAATGGGACTAGTATGTAGGTTGTATGTAGATCATTTCTCCATTTTACATAATTCTCGATTCAAGATTTGAGTAAATGACTCAAATTGTTTCACACCATTTTGAATTGGGATTTATTTCCCGAATTTTGACAGCGAGCGTTGATGAGGGCTATATGGAACCAAAGGTTGTCTATTATAGTTTATGGCAATGCAAGGAGAACAGGGGTTTCTAATTAAGAAGACTGATCAAAGTCCTTACTAGGAAGTTGAGTGAGTGATACTAGTTCGAAAATGAAGTTATGCATTCAAGTGAGTGATCGAATCAGATTTTACATAGGAATGATCTATATACATCATACGGATTGATGAATAGTTTTAAGTATTTTTGGGAATAGGGTTGTGGCATAATATTGGGGATGAAATTCTTTTAAGATGGGAAGAATGTAACGACCCACAAATTTATCACTTGGATAAATTGTGTTTATTTTTAAATTTATTACATATGGGTTTGAAAGTAAGAAATATTCATGTTTTTGGTGGTAAATAATAATAATTATTTTTTTGGGGAAATTATTTGTGGACAAGTTACTAAGGTAAAATATTGACAATTTGCAAATATCGTCATTGGTAAAATATCAATAAAACAACCGAAAATCATTTTATCAATAAAACTGCTTTTAAACAATAAGGATCATGCACGGCACTGGATACTTTCACTAATATATGTATTCAAACAAGATTATGGAATAAAATATTTTGTTTTATTTTTTGAAAGTAAGATGTATTTATGACATCGACCACTGATATCATTGGTTTTATATATTTATTTGGGAATTCAAGTTAAGTTTAAATAATAAATAAATGAATTTTTATTAACAAATGAAGCTATTATAAAATTTTAATAATGATGGTAAGATAGTTTTTAAAATTTGTTTACCAAAATAGATAGCTCGTAAAAAAATTGAAAATGTGACCAAGAACGTTTTTCGGAATTTCGACTTTTCGACGCTGAAAAGTGATCCAACGTTGTTCGTCTTTGTGCACTATATATACACAAATATAATAGATAATTAATAATATAATAATACACTTAATTATAGATTATCTTATGTTAAGTATGTTTAGCAAGTGATGTGACAAGTCATGGTTTTAAAAATAATAACTTATATATATAAGTATATGTCATTATCTCTTGTCATATCTTAGCATTATCATCATCATCCGTCATGACCTAGAGGATGTGACTAAAGAGGGGCGGGATGTGTCATATGAGGGGAGGAAGGTAGTGATGTGACGTGTCAAAATAATGACATGCTAGGATATTTAAAACAAAGGCTAATATGCTAATTTTTCTACTTCCTTTCATCTATAAATACACATGCCCTTCAACATATTTTCTTTTACTTCTCCGTTTCCATTTTCCTAAAGCTTACTTCATAATTTCATGGCTTCTTATGTTAGTCTTAATTTTTTTTTAAATCAAAAGATTTAAATTGTTTTAAAGATGCGAACTTGTTTTTAAACTCTTTCTTCTCCATTTTTCCCTCACTTTATTCGCCGATGACTTCCTCTATTTTACACCAAATCAAGATTTTCTTTTTAATAAATCGTATAAAATTTCAGTAGCCACAACTTTCTTTTTACCAACTTTTCTAATTCCAATCTTAGGTTTGTCAAAATCTCATTTCTTTATAGTATACTTTTAAACTCAGAAATTCAAATCTAAAAATATCTCTCCTTCTTTTGACCAACATAATCTGATTTGAGTGATCCTTTTTTTTAATTGTAGAGAAAAAATTTCTAAAACTTTTCTTTTGATCACTTTTTCAAACTTCAAGAATAATATGTCCAAAAATAAAGTGGAAGATCACATATTTTTGTTGTGATTTTTGGTGCGTCTAAGGCGTTTCAAGTTTCAAAGATTTTCGGTGAGTAAAACTACTTTATTTCGGAAAAGTTTTTGACTTTATTATGATGTGTTATTGTAGTGATAATATGATGAGAAAATTGAACGGTTATTATCTTGGTCGATGATGATTTGATGGACGTTATGTTTGGTATTGAATTTAAGATTTGAATGTGATGTTGTCAAGTTAGTATGCATATAACCTTATGTATGTATCTGTATTTCATTGTGATGTTAAAAGTATGGATGTATGGTTATGATCTAAGATTGTGATCTAAGAACCTAAGTATATTGAGTTGAAATAAAGTTAACAACTTTGTGTGTTGCGAAGGACATGAGATCTAATTCGAAATAAAAAACTATGTTTCCTTGTTTTTAAGTTCGGAAATTGTTTCAAAGTTTCTGTCTTTGTTTCTAAGTCTCAAATCTTCAAAAGTTATGCTTGTAAATATGAAAGAGGAAAGAATGAGAAAATTATTCTCTTAATGTATGTTTAACCTAAGTATAATAACCGGGATCTAGGTATCCCTATCTACAATTCTTATTTCAATGACATCCCTTGAGCAATATACTACGGGAGAAAAGGATTAAAAAAAGGCATAACATCCATCGAATAATCCCCACTATCATCCAATGTGCACCGGACATAAGATAACTCTTATGACCATTCCTCTGCCTGGGACTAATGGATAAATACTGATTTCCAGTGTTATCGTCCATGGCCGAAAGCTGACACTAGACCCATTCCATCGTTATAGGGAATATAGATCCATTCCACCCATCTAAGGTTACCATTCCATATGTCCAGTGAGTGTCTTCACATACCCCTACTTTCGAGTACAACAGAAAATACTCCGAGTATCAACGATCCCTTAGCATGTGTATCCGAGCCCTTTCCTTGCTCCATTTAGTTTCCATCATCTTCAAAGAACCAATCCACATTCCTTCTTCCTATGATACAACCATTCAACATTATATTCATGGGTCACCCTTCTTAGAACCTTCTTTTCTATGGATAATCTATTTCACAACACCTTTTAACATCGAGCCGCTACCATCGAAATCTAACGCAATTCACCATTGAGGTACTATCATCGAAGTCCTGAAGCTAACTTTTTTCATCGTGCTAGTTCATCGCCATCAAACTCCAAGCAAACAAACAAACACCTTTGGCATGACCTACAGAGCCAACACTTCCCCTCTTGGAAGTTTCGTTACCCTAGGCCCCCTAATTTGATGTCGGTACCGACCAAAAGACGTCGGCACTGATATAATTCCTTTCATCTATACATAGCCAAGTTTTGGCTATGTATTTTCCACACTGATCTTTTTCTCCTCGACATGCTTTGAACTCCATGCTTCATTCCTCAACCTCCCCAAGCTCTAAGTTTCACCCACCAGAAAAACTACTTGGTACGGATCTGAAATGATTGCTATCGAGAACCTTACTTAGCCAAATTTGCTACTTTGACTCCTGGAACTCCTTCCATACTCTAACTTGAAGTTGCCTGAAGTCTTATAGCTTCAGCCCTGAAGCCTTGCCTTCTTGCTGAATAGATCTGCAAAAACTCCACCCATAACTTATCTCATCGCCAATGTGAATTCTTCCACCCAAACTTCATGCGATTTCAATAATAGGTATGCCCCATCCTCTGGAGAACCTCCTCCAAGTTCATCCAATTCCAATCACTTTTTGCCTTTAATTTACCCACTTTGATGAACTCTTTCCTAACTACTTAAAAGCATAGGCAAACCATATCAATGCACAATATACGAAACTTAAATATCATCCATTTGCACGCACATACACAAGCATTTCATCAAAATGATTGTTATACAAATTCTCATCTAGGACTATATTTTACACTGGCATTTCAACATGATCAAAAGTGTTTGCGATATTATTATACAAATTCTCATCTAGGACTATCTTTTACACTGGAATTTCAACATGATCAAAAGTGTTTGCGATACCATTTTAAATCTTTTTTATTTCAGCAATAAACATATGTAAAGATGTGATTAAAGTAAGAAAATATTTTATTATTTAAAAACATCTAATTTAACTATAAGGAAAAGCATAGAAAAGTGAAAGCCCAAGAACCGCTCACCAAATACCAACCTTTCTCCCAAGCTCCGAGACGAACAACAAAGAAACATAAATTTCGAAGCATCAAAGTGATAAATCTACAATATCTTTGCAAATTACCCTTCTAATGATGATTTAGACTAAGATTGGTAAGAAATTATGATTTTTTTGATGAGATTAATATTAATGGAGTTTTTGATCAAATATGGGAAGAGAAATGATTTGGGGGCAATTGCATCATCCATTATTGGCATGAATCCCGAGTAGGGCCTAGTCTTAGCCCCTAAGCCTCTCTAATACCCATTAATCTATCCAGTAGCAAACAGAATTTAAAATGGCCATGCCTTCCAAATAGTAAATCTGTTTTCCTATCTTGACCACTCCATGGAAAGAGAAACCATAAGATCTTGTGGAAGTGATTTCGGATCCTAATTCATCTCCTATCAAAAGTTATTGGCCTAACAAGAATTTCTAGGTCCGAAGTGCTTGAAAAAATTCGAAGTATGGAAAATGTCCCTAGTGGTCATTTCCCATTGTTTTAGAGTCATACGACCACATATGAATTAAATAATTATATTATACAATCCTCTGATGCATAAAATATGGATTATTAGTGATCACGAACGATACTCATTGATGTTCCAAGAAACCTTAGCACCCGTCATACATATAGCTTGGCTGTTTAGTTTTGGATCCTAAACAACCCATATATATCACGCCTAATAATTTAAATAATTAATTTTTTATGTACTTTGTTAATTAAAAATAGATTATGTAAAAAGGAATTTAATAACTTAAGGCATATGGACTTGGAAGTTAAATCATTATGTAGAGTTTTTACATTAGTCGTTTGGACTTATAGATCGGGTGATATGAGACGAACAAATATTTTAAATAGTAGGGTAGAATTTTATCCCTTTAGCACCCTTATGTCCAGCTGAACACAACCAAATTTGTAACAACGCTCCTTGAGATGGGCCTGAATTCTGATCTAGAAATAGCCTATCGGAAATTAGAATCATCTTAAAGCCGGTTGTTGGTTGGTAAAAGGTACAATACATAGCTATTTATCTATACATTTATAATCTCACAGCAGAAGGATAAAATATAATAATAACAACAGTACCTATTGCATTCAAATTTCAAAATATCATTCAAACCCATAGTAAAATATCCATAATGTCAAAACCCAACAGTAACCATATATATCTACAATATTAAAAGTTACAACATTGTTTTTTATTTCATAGGTACATCGAAAAAACTGCCATAAAATAGCAAGTAAATAATAGTCTACTGCCACAAGCATCATCTACGTCTCTGCCTTCGGCATCACCCTTCCTAGGTTATATTGTAATTAGGAGGGAGTCAGAACAACATATGTTTGGTAAATAAAAATCTCAATCCTTAGACATTAGTACTTGAGCACTATAATTTAAATAGAAATATGCTTACATTTCTACCTATGGCATAAGTCTTTCCAAATACAAGCCCGAAGGCTTTTCCTAATAATAAAAGTCTTTCCAAATATAATCCCAAGCTAACTTGATATCATCCCAATAACCCCTATCTACCGTCAATAATGTCCTATCAATGTAAGAAATAACACTCAAGTCACTTAATACCTTTTAATGGGAGTTAGGCGGACTCTGAACATTTAATTCCATATTTAAGGCAGATCCACGTTATTTACTACCTATATTCCCAAGGCGAACTCCTCACTAGTAACTTTCTAGCTAACATTGCACGGAATCCCTTCAGCCACTTAATACTTCCTATTGAAGTTGGCCCTTTTTCAAGATATCCTCAACCATGCCTAATCCATAACCCCGACCATTTACTGCTTCCTATAATGAGAAGAGGTGAGCCCTCACACAACCACTTAATACCTTCAATTTCTAAAGCAGGTCCTACGTATTATGACCAATACCCCATGATGATGTTTTATATTAGCCTAACTATTCATAGGTACTGTTAGCCATACTAGCTGGGTAGATTTACTCCATATAATTTGTGACTAACCTTACATCATCGTAGTTACTTATCATGATTGATGTCTCACATCAACCACAAAGTCACACTGCTCGTAGTCAGATTAGCTGGGTAGACTTCCATGTGCTTTTGACTGACCTCGCATCCTTATAACCTAGTCATAGTTTATATCACACTCTACATATAGTATCACGCGTCTCACCGTTTCCATAATCAAGGCCTTAAAAGTAATCTTTCTTATTTCACCTTTAACATTAATTACCATCCTACGGGTGATTTAATAAAATTAATAACTAATTTAACTACGCAATTATACATAAATTACGTTAATATACATATACATATACAGAGATATATGTCTACATATACTCAAACACACGTGCCTGGTATTTTCTAAGCATGTAGAATATAAGCCATAAACTAGCATTTAAATGTTAACTCTTTAAACAATTGTATAAGTCTCATTTCATATTATCAACAATACCAAACAATCAATAGATTTGTGTACAACTAAAATTTAAATCAACTTATGATACTAACGGAATATATCCATGATAGAAACATAAAATTTCAATTTTAATGCTCTATTCAACTCCTTTTTCATATAAAAATAAACGATGGAATTCCTATTTAATTCATGTGAATCGGCAGTGCAAACAACGAATAAAATTTGTACCTTACACACTATTCCATATTCAAAATCCTTTAATCAAATTCAAAGAAAATAATAAGGAGTGGAATAAAAGGTAAATTATAAAAACTTCAAATCTACATAATTTTCCATTATTTTGACATACACAAATTGAGATTTCGACCTAGAATTGACTTTTCACATTGAAGTAGTTTTTCGGGTTTATAGTGTTATTTTTTTGCAAACTGAAACTCCATAAGGTATATTCAAACCCAACTATACCAATCAACTACTAAAATGAAAAGGCTATTATATCCACTCACCATATAGCCTTAGCTTTGCGTCCTTTGGATTTAACAAGCCTTTGACAATCTATATCGGATCTCTTCTTTTAGATATAAACATTGAGAGATTTGTATATACGTTAAATTCAAAAAAATTAATGGTTTGGAGGATAATAAGTTGAGAAATAATCAATAAATGAAGATAGATATAAATGATTTCTTACCTGAAATCCTAATAGAGTTTTCTGAATCTCGAAGAGATGACCCGTCAGATTTATAGTGGTGAGAAAGCACTAGAACCATCGAACTTAAATCATTAAGTCTGAAATGTCCAAAATTAAATTAAAAACCTTAGCTGACGCCTGATAAGGAGCGGTCCACAGCCCCTATGCTACTGGTCAACCGCTAGCAGTCGACCGGTAGAGATCAGTGTCGACCTCACCATCTTTTTTGGAAAGGAAGTATGTTGTTCTTTTATATATATTTTTTCTTCTTTAATTACATTTAAACGTTAACATTAATTTTAATGTTTACTTAACCTCCAAGTCTGCTTACTATTAATTTTCAAATTTTAAGCTTGAGAATTATTTGAATTTGAATTTTATTTAAATTATTTTGAATTTCAAAACTTCAAACGTCCATAATTTTTTTCTTTTGAGCTCCATTATCAACATATTATGTATGGAAATAGATTAGAATTTCACCATGAACGCAACATTATAACTTTCGTGGTCAAATTTCAACTTTTGCAATATTTTCAATTTTATCCTATCTTGTTTAATTTAGTCTATTCAACTTATTTATTTATGGTTGATTTTATAGGGTGTTACGAAATTCCTCCACCCACTAACATTTATGCAACTTCTTATTTAAATTTTCTCTCTGTCCTCTATTTCCAAACAGCACAAAATCCTCAAGGCCACAAAACTCCTCTAAAAATTCCTTAAAAATTACCATAATTCTTAAACGATGGGAGCTACTATCCCAAACCCTACTTCTGTGATTTCTTGACATTCCATTCCAGATCTAATCCAAAATAGTGATATTTAAGGTGATTTTGGTGGAAACTGATAAGGAAATCATCTCCAAGTGAGTAGGAAATGGCCCAAATAGTTACTATATCCATGTATATATATTGGGTATATGATGGTTTTTGGCTTACGTATTTTTAAGGGCAAATTTTCGAAGTCTTGAAATTGACTAAACCTATTGGCAAAACATCCGCAATGAATACGGTGAATGCCCGTCGGAGCCATATCTAAACAAGTATTACTATGACAAAGAAATCACAAATTTGATGATGGATCATCCGATTTTCCTATTTGGCTCCCTTATAGAACCCTTAATGTATCCAGAAGACAAGGCAGTAGAGTGCAACGAGATGTTGAATATAATGATAAAATATAAACAATCTAAACCGTATGCAAATTCAACTTTATATGAAGGAGGTATGGATCGATCAACCTTTTTCTCCCAAATTCGTTCTTATTGATCAACCATGATTCGTAAGTACACCACCAAGGATGAGTACCTTAGATGATCAACGAATGAAGTATCGAGAGTGTTGGAGTGCTATATACGATGATACAGTAGAAATGGTTCATGTCTCGAGAAAATATAACTTAGGATGAACGTGTTATGGATCGATCGTCCTTTTTCTCTTTGGTTTTTTCAAATGGATCGACATTGATTGATAAGGATGGATTGGCACAGATTAATAGGGATGGATAGGTATCAATCAATTAGGGATGCATAGTTACTGATCAACAATGATGGATAGGTGATGATCGATAGGAATGGATAAGTACCGATTGACAGAGAAGGGTCGGTACCTATCGATATAGTCTAAGTGAACATTTTGCCTATTCTTCAGCCCATTTTATGCATCTTGAGAGGATAATTATTGAATAACATTTTAGGTAAATTTAAAGCAAATCAAGGCCCAAAAGGGCTTGCATTAGTCAATCATGACCCAACATTTCACGACTACATGAAAATAAATTATAACCATTGGAGAGTACCAACAATGTTATAAAATGTTCTTGCCAATCTTGGGATATTCCTAGCCTTTCCTAAAATATTGTGTACAATTTAAGGAGTACGCACAACCATTCAAAATTTAAAGTAATCCTACTGAATGTAAATGATAAAAAACAACAATATTTAAAATTTATAATTTCAAATAATTATAGAGTTTTATCGATGTTTATGGGAGATTTGTACAATATTCTATGACATCATATGTATAATTCCTTACATTTATATGGTTTTATGTCAGTTCATTACTCTATATACATATATTATATATAGAAGTTTAAATTTATAATAACATCTTATATATAATCATAGATTTTTACATATTGAAAAACTTCTTATTTAACGTTTAATTCAATTACAGTTTGAGACAACTTTGAACCTTTATAATTTATACTTTAAGTTTAAAATAATTTTAAATTTATATTCATAACCTCTATAAAGTTTGATTTAAATATTAAGCAATTTTAAATTTAATAAAACGTAATATAAAACTACTCTAATTTGAGTCAGTCTAAGACCCAAAACATTTGGACCTTACACGTTGGGCGTACTCTAGAAGTAGACCACCCAATGTGTCAATTAAGGGTCATGAAATCAAGGCGGTTTTTCATTTATGAGAATATTCCTTAATTATATGACCTCTATCCTTAGACACCCTAGCCCAAACCACCCATCCAAATGGAAGGTTCTTAAGGAATACCGATAAAGTTGGTTAATTATTTGTGTTAACACAATATAAGCCTTAATACCATTATTAGATTATGTGCACCAGACTATTAGATAAAAGAGACAATTTTAGAAAAATTTCCATTATAATTCATATTGCCCTAAATCTTTTGGCTCGTGTCATGAAAAATCATATCTACATTAAATCATATTTGGTATCACCCACAAATATTGGACTTGAATTTTAAATTTTGCATTTTTAGTTTTTTTATAATTTATAGTATAAAATTGAATTTGAATTCAAAGTAGAATAATTTTAATATAATTGGGGTAAGCTTTAACCTAATTTTATAATATTATAATAAAAATCACATGTTCGATGACTAATAAGAGGCATGTAATTATTTACTATATTGGGATTTGGCATTAGTATGAGAGTGTGTGCTAACAAATATAAAGGTTATAAATATATCAGTGGTTATATATTTCTATTGCATATATATATGTACATAGTATATAACAGCACACACACAAATATCAAATATTAAATTTCAGCTTTTATGTATTTGTTTAGCACAAATACGTACATACGTGTATGTATAAATGTACATGTGTATATATATATATTATATACATACAAGTATAATAAAATATTAAAGAAATAAAACTATATGAAAATTAAATTATTACAAATATATATTAATAATATTGTAAGGGTTGGCTCATATATTTTGAAAAACTTCTAGATTTATTACGGTTTAAAATTTAAAATTCAAAAAACCATTTATTAAGTCAAACAATTAATTGTATTTGTAATTTAAAAGTTAAATATTAATTATAGAATCTGACTGAAAAATTGCTTTTGTTTCGAATTTTATTTCAAATTAAATATTATAATTGTAAGTAAAATCAATTATTGATTTAAACCAGCTTATATTCATATTAAAGAAATAACACAAATATAGTTTTATGCTCAGCTTAAACAAAAAAATCTTTTAATTCAGTATCGCTATATATATATAGACACAAACATACACACATATATATGGGGAAGGATCGACTACATCTCATTTTTGCTATACCAAAAATTCCATGTGCTTTCAACAACATGTATTTATTTAAATAATCGTACTTTCTCTCTAAGGTTGCTTATATGATTTTTTAAATCGAAACATGTACTTGAAATCAAAGGTGATTTGACGTATAGTAAGAATGAGGTCTATCCGATCCTAGCCCAATATATATATATATATATATATATATATATATATATATATATTACAATTTAATTGAACCACATAAGTCGAGCCAAATATAAGTAGTATAATTATAAAGATGCAAAATCATCATAGTAAATTTACTCATTCCTTGCTTAAGCTTATCATATTTGATAGTATTTGATAAATAGTATAATTACAGATATGCATGGAAAGCCGTGATGATCCAGCATAAATATCTAGATTTTGAAATATTTGGACCAATCACTTATCAAGCTTCTATTGTTATAAATAGGCTGCCTAATAAATTAAGTACTTGATGAAAGTTAGAAGGAGTAACTCAAACAACGGAATACATTGAGATGCATCATATTATTTAATTGAACACTAAACTGCTATCTAAATAAAAATTAGCAGTTAATACAATATAATAAACTCTGTAATAAGCACGGGAAGAGTTGATCATATGGACAAGTGATAACCAAATATTGAAGGAGACCACTTTCGGACATTGTATTCATCTCTGGAAATAACTGGTAAGCTTAATAAAATTTCATACATAACTTGTATTTTCCCCATTGCAGTTGTATGTATACATAAACGCAAAGCTACAGTTCAGTATACTGGCACCATATTCTATATTTTATTCACTACCAATTTGAATACAACCATTATTTACCATTAACCTTCCTAAATGCTTGAACTAAAACTGGAAAACCACATAAAAAACAGGTACATGAAGATCATGCCATTAGCTCATAAGATGAACCACTAAAATACCTTTTTACAAAAAGAATACAAAGGCTTAATTAGCTAGTATATTAATTGTAAAATAGAATAAACATTCATTCCTAAAGTACCTGAGCCTAACTTGAAAAACACCTACTGTGACGACCCGCAAATCCATATTCTTTGAATCGACAACAAACCACGTATGTCCGACCCAAAAAGAACAGAATAATAGAAAGTCATGAGAAAGAAAAGAAGAGAGAAGAAGAGAAGAGAAGAAAGAGAGAAGAGAGAACAAAAAAGAACAATACAAAATCTTACATCGCAGCGGAAAACGTATAATATCATATCAATAATCATTACAAAACACTGTATATACATGCATCAATCAGAGTTAAAAATCAATCACTAATCATCATCTTGGACAGTTATAATAATTTGTCTGTACAATTGCTGATAATATAAACAACAATAATGCACGAAGCGGATAATGAACAGATAGTGTGTACGAAATTGAAGACTTCTTGTTCTCCTGCTAAAGCTCCAAAAGCACCAAATCTGAACCTGTAAATATACTTGGTCTGACCCAAGAATTGAAAGGGAAGAACGCTCGGATCAACCTGGTAAACCAGCGTGAGAAACACACTCCGCTGAATTTACTTATTTTTACCAAATTTTTCTTTTCAACAAAGTATCTCGTAAGACATGCCAACACATAAACACGGACATGGTTTTACCTTACGATAACCAAAATATTTCATATCAACTCATCTTATATTATAATAGTGCCTTGTATACAAATAATATTAAAATAGCCGAAATTGTTACCATTATTAAATTCCAGCATACTAGGCCCTACAAACAAAATGGCTGGCACGTAGTGGAGTTTGGATTTCCATACAAATGACCAGCTGAAGGGACAACCTTCCGGTAGTACATCTCTAGAAGAATGTACCGAGAAACCATCACAAAGTTCCTCTACCAACACAAGACCAACCTACCTCTATAACTAGGTAGTACCACATATGTCATCCCCCGGTCGTTTTCGACCTTTTCCAAGGGACCTCGTAGTTTACAAACCACTTTATTTTACATCCCGAATGTCATAGCAGGAAGAAATATATCTAGAAGAGGATGACCAAATCCTAATTGTGAATGACTCACTTAACCTTGCCGCATATAACCTTGTTTCGGTCATTTCTAATTGATGAGGCCTGAGTTAACGATTACCTTTCACATATCACATATCACGTCACTTTTAATGCCACATGGCCAATTCCGTTGTCTTCCATAGAAATGCAACCCTTGAGCTCGTATGTCGAGAAATCCCTAGGATTAGTAGCGACAACCTTTGTAATGGATATTTCATAACGAAGAGACAACTGCTACTAGATGGACATTGGGATTTTAACCTCAAACGATCAACAAGCAGTCGTCCACTACGAAAATCCTAAATATCAACATCATCACAACTAGCATAATCGAATGCATATACATTGGTCCGAAGTGGTTTTCAGATATATCTGATCCCGGTCTCTTCGCACCAACAACGCAAAAGCTTTTCTCAACCTCACACAAAAACTAGTCTCATGGACTTATTACGTCTCCAACTTTCAACTTGCTACCCTTCGGCCAAGAAGGAAGCTCGATAGATTAGAGTAATACTCCGCACTACACGAATCAACATCCTCAACACAAACAATAATAAAGCTTACATAGATGGCTACATATTAAGTGTACGACTAAATAGTTCCCACATCAAGTCGAGGAACTAAAATGGCCAAATTTGATAGTCGGTTATTTAACTATCAAAGCAACAAACAAATATCTAACACCACATGCAATCACTAGGCCCTTTTAGTCAAACTTTTATTAATTAAATCACTTTCCAAATACTCACTTCAATTTATCTTTAAAAAGATATAATTCTAAAAACAGTTTCGATATTTCACTATTTGGAAAACATTTCCATATACTTATATCGCAGTATAAGCATATTCGCAAATCTCTTTATTTTAAACACTTATAAAATATAACATGTACTTAAATCATGATTTAGTATATATGTTATTCATTAAGGAAAATATTCTCATAAACACATTTATTTGGGTCAAAACGAATGTTGCGTAAAACATCGTTACGACAACCCAAAATCATTAGTATAGGAATTCGATAATTCGATAGATATATAAATCCCATATACTATATAAAGCATCTCCTTTTGAAAATCTTTTACTATAACAATAATGTTATAGTCTATGCTTTCCGTACTTCTCGAAAACGTCAATTTCAACAATGAATGTTGAAATCTATGTTTTCGATACTCACACCTTTTAAAACCTCTTCAGCAATTTAACTCCATTCCAAAATATCACTTTTCAAAAAAATTATTTAATTTAAAGGATTATTCACTGTCCAAAATCATGAATATAATTCTCTAACCAAATTCATTGCTTCTACACATTTATTAAAAGGATTATCCATTGTCCAAAATCGTGAATGAAATTCCTTTAATAAACTTCCATATTAACTTATCAAATTAAGTTGATTTCAAATTCATAAAACAATGTTTATAAATTCCATTTATATATTATAAAAAACCTCCATATATAAAATCCCTTTATTAACAAATTCCATTTATATCTTACTTATATGTCAAAATCCGATTATAAGTTAATTCACTCATAAATCATTTATTTACAAATTCACTCTTTTTATAACTTTATAAATTTATAAATCTTATTCATTATCAAAACCATTTATAACTTCATTTTAAACACTTATAAAACTCCATTATAATTCCATTATTTTTATTTATAAAATATCAATTTTGGACATCTTATATACATACCATTTATAATAAATTCAAAAATCACAATTTAACTTATTTCACAAAATAGTTATCTCCATATCCCGTAAAATCAAATTTCGTTAAATTCCACAAAAATCATAACTTTTATAACATAAAAATTATAACTTTTATTTATCTAAAATAAATTCATTTCCTTAACAATTCAAAAATATATATTTTCAAAATCATTTTGAATTCCTTTTTAAATTCGAAATCATCACTTTAATATTTTAAAATTCCAAAATATGGCCCAATACTGCAACAGCACTATATAAGGTGATTCAATCAATCATATCAATCCTGGCATCCAAAACATCATATATCGTATGATAATAGCATATATCACAATATTTGTAAATAAAAATCAACACTGGCGAGGAATCCAGTTGGATCTCTACAAATAGTCAGCTGCAACAAACATACATATGAGAAAATATGTACAATGTCTGCTTCGAGGCAGATGAGCGTACAAAAGGTCAACCGCTCATACACGGAAACGTACGTGGTCTCATCTGCTCCAATAGGCAGGAATATATCCAAACTAATCAATATCTATATAGTATATCATATATCATCCAAACAATCATCAATCAGCATAAATAAATTTATTCTCGGTAATATAAAAATATCAGTGAGTCAGAAAGAGTGAGTTGTACTCACTTTGATTCCAATAGCAGTTGTAGTGTTTTATTTCGAATAAAATTAAACAAGCGTTTAATTTTACCCAAAATTTTCGCTAGCTCCAATCAACTCCAAACTAGCTCCATCACGTATTACTCGACAATACGAATCCGGTGTTTCGTCAAAAATGGACCTTGTATGAAGAGATTATGGCATTTTAAACATTACACGAATTATTATATAAATTAATTTACAATTTCTATCTATTTTTAACCTTTAATCAACCACGGTCGTTCTTTCTTGAATTAAGAGATCTGAGCCGCCTTTTCTTGCTTCTTCCTTCATGCGAAAACTTCCCCAGTCGAACAAAATCATCCCATGCTCCAATCCTTGAACGCCGCGATCACCACACGACCCTAGGCGTCGACCAACTACCGTCTTTCAAACGCCCCTACCAATGTGTTCCACCACCCCAAGACCTGTTGAGCTCGGCGGTGGATTTTCCTTGAAAAACGTGCATGAACGCTTGCCAAACGCGGCCATTTTGCCGTTGATCCGCTCAGTTAAATTCGATCACAACAGCTGAGATCGAAGATCTCATCGTGCTCTACAAAGTTGTAGTTGAAAGTTTTTCGAATCGTTTGATGGATTTCAAGAAAAATGAGGAATAAAATCATTGATCCCTAGCCGTGGAAATGGGGGTGGCGGCTAGGGCATAAGTAATTAGGGTTTGAGTGAAAATTATAAAATATTGTGGCCTTTTATAGAAAAATTTCACGTACTATTCATTCAGAATTTTTTTTAACTCCAATCGAAACGTACCACCTGGCATTTGTAATGTTTTACTCCTATTCGAAACGCAATGGAATATATATCAGAAGCCAAACCGATCGTATTTGGATTATAGGTTTTCAAATCGAATTATTTTAATTAAAATTTCACATAAACAAATTTCTACACGTTTTAGCTTCGTACGAGAAAACCATAAGTTCAATTGACACAAAATTTGAAATCCTACAATAATATAACATTACGGATCCAATGAAACTGGTTTCGTCGAAATCCGAGAATGTGTCAAAAATGGCTATTTTTACATGTTAATTAAATATAAAAATATTCAATTTCTATAAAGTAATTTTTAAATCAGTTTCAAAAGTTTATTAAAATCATTGTAATTCGAATAGAATTTAAAACAACTTCATAAATCATTTTCATTCACATTAAATTCAAAATCAATTATTTTTGCAATTTCAAATATTCAAATCAACAATTTAATTATCTAATTAAATCACTAAATTTGAAATATAATTTATTCAACTTATAAAATTAACTTTTGAATATTGAAAATCGATCAAATATCCAAATTTCAAATGACTGAAATTATGGGTCGTTACATTCTCCCCTACTTAAAAACTTTCGTCCCTAAAATTACTAAGTAAGAAAAAACCATAAAATCCATTAATTTTTCAAAACAACTCGTTCAAACTAGATATCAAATACATTTAAACCTTTTACTTTTCCCAAAATCCATTAGTTAAACTTCTTATAAAAACATTTCGAAATTTTCAAATCCATTCATAGTTATTCTTTTTTTCAAACCAACTATTATGGTTTTACTTTCAACTCTATATTAAAATTTTAGTTATCAAAAAATTTCCAATTTTCCCAAAAAAATTCTAACTTCTTAAATTTCAAAAATTTCACCATAGCCTCCTGCGCATGGTTCGATCGAGAAAAAAATCATAATATATATATCACAAATATACATCTCATCTTTGAGGATGAGGCATTCCATATGGAAAAAAATATAAAAGTACGATATGTAATCAGAGACATGTACCTTATATATTATTAGCGAGCATATACGGTTAATATAGTGTGAAAGGGAGCTCCAAATGCCAAGCATACTCCAATCCTTGAACGTCGTGACCACCACACGACCTTAGGGATCGATCAACTACCGCCGTTCGAACGCCCGCACCGCCCTGGGCCACCACCCCAAGACCGGTCGAGCTTAGTCTTGTATTTTCCTTGAAAAACTTGCGTGAATGTTGACCAAACGCTGCCATTTTTCTGTTAATCCGCTCAATTAAATTCTTAAACAACCATTGAGATCGAAGAACTTATCATGCTCTACAAAGTTGAAGTTGAAAGCTTTTCGAACCATTTAATGGATTTTAAGGAAAATGAGGTGGAAGATCATTAATCTCTAGCAGTGGAAATGGGGGTGGCTGCTAGGGCATGAACAATTAGGGTTTGAGTGAAAATTACAAGCTGTTGTGGCCTTTTATAGAAAATTTTCCCACACAATTCGTTCGGAAATTTTTCGAACTCCAATCGTAGCGTGCCATCTGGCATTTCTGATGATTTACCCTTATTTCGAATGCAGTGGAATATATATCGAGAGCCAATTCAACGTATTTGGAAGATAGGTTTTTGATTCGAATTATTTTAATTAAAATTTCACTTAAACAAATCTCTATGCGTTTCAGCTTCGTACGAGCAAACCGTAAGTCCGACTGATACAAATTTCAAAATCCTATAATAATATAACACTATGGATCCATTGAAACTGGTTTCGTCAAAATCCGAGACTGTGTCAAAAAAGACTGATTTTACACGTTAGTTAAATATTAGAATATTCAATTTCTATTAATTAACTTTTAAATCAATTTCAAAAATTTATTAACATCGTTCTAATTCAAACAGAATTTAAAACAACTTTGTAAATCATTTTCATTCACATTAAATTCAAAATCAATTATTTCTGCAATTTCAAATATTTAAATTAACAACTTAATTATCCAATTAAATCACTATATTTGAAATATAAGTTATTCAACTTATAAAATCAACTTTTGAATACATAAAATCGATTAAATATCTGAATTTCAAATGACTGAAATTCTGGGTTGTTACATCTAGAGCAATGTTATAGGAAAATTAATTACTCTACTTGGATAAGCTGAACAATTTGTTGGTATTATTTTAGAATATACTTGTACTTGAATAATGCATTTGAGATTTAAACATGCCGATTGGTATAGAAACCCTATAACGAAAGAAAGAAAATATTAGGAGGTGCCAAACTTTAATGATAGATATCAAAAAAACAATTAACCCAAGAGAGAACCAAAATTGATCTCCACTTTACTTTTCTCTTGCTCAACCTTCTTTTCAGTAGCCCGAGCTTTCGTAGCTACACTGTAGGGACCTCCAAAGGCAAAAATGTTATCCACTTAACAAAAAAAATCTTCATGAAACTCAATTAAAAGAAGTGCAACTTATGAAGCCTAAAAATTCATGAATTATGGATAGTTGTTTTAGTTTATTTATTCATGCGTTCATGTCATTATGTTTAAATGCTCAACTAAATTTGAAGTTATTGACTTCTGGACAACCTTTAGTAAGTAACTTGCAAGACCGTAATTTCTCTAATAACTTCAAGTGGCAACTCATTATGTGAAAATGAGAAACATTATTGTATGTGATGCAAAATCAATATAGAAACCGAAAATGTCATATAAATTCGTATCTTGCACACATGTATCAATAAGTCATTCTAAATATAAATTACTTTTAATAAAGTTTAGGAACTCTATTTTCTAATTTTAAATATGACAAGACTCTATCCAAAACATTTTATGTGCGTTTATTGAATTAAGGCTGTCAATGGATACCCAAAAAATCTGAAACCCGTCCGCATCCGCTTCCGAAAAGCGAATAAATACCCGATATCCGAAAAAACGGATGTGGATGTGGATAAGAAGAGATCCGCATCCGAAAATTATCCATCCCGTTTTTCTCAAAATTATAGTCCAAATTATGTGTATTTTGGTGCAGTGAAAGATGTTTTTTATTATTTTATTATGTTAGTAGTTTATATTATATGCACTTAATGCTTTTTAACTGCTTGAAACTATTTATTATCATTATATTTATTAAGTTTTAACACTTTTATAATTGATGGGATTGAATAATATTTATTTTAAACTAATTTTTTGTAAGTCTTGATTTATCGATCGTTAGTAGATAGGATAATTATCCGATATACGTCTGTAACCGCAGATGTGGATATTTGATATCCGAAAACTATTTCAGACGCAGATGTGGATATGACACTATCCGCATCCGAAAGCATCCGTTGACAGGCCAAATTGAAATAGCTTGTTAGAAGTTTTGTGAGAAAAATTGTAAAGGGTCGGCAATAAACATGTTTAAAAAGTGGTAAAAGCTATTCACTTTTTGGTAGGCAGTGGTTTAAGCAGTTTAAAGTAAGAAAGTCCATATAGAGGATATGTAACTGATAACGCTGATAAACAAACTACTAAATTAATCTATAGTAAAAGAAACAACAAAGAAATCACACACGTTAAAAATTGGGCAAACAATCACAGCATCAAGAAAATTGATCTATAAGAGAGTATTAGCATGAGCTGTAATTGTCATCAATTACATGACCTTTTTCTTGAAAAAAGTTTAAGAAGGACATAATGCGAAAGATTTATATAGTTGTAATTTAGAAGCTGGCAAGAACGGTCGTACAAATTACAATCAATTCATTAGTGTATAGACCAAAGAAAATGATCATATGAAAATTCTAATACATTATAGCTCACAATCATTCACAACCCACAGTCTACAATTAGTCGATGTTAGTATTAATTGTGTAGCATAAAATATTGAAAAATAAACTAAAAATGAATATTGAATGTTCCTTAATTGTTTTGTGTTAGTAAACATCTACTAAAACCAAAAACCGAATATAACTCAATTTTTTTTTACAGTTTCTTCGAAATTCTAGTAATTTCAAAGTATGTCTCCATCTCATTTTGAAAGTACTTGTTGAATGATTCACTATTTATACCTTTGTCCTCTTTTTTCCATATTGTGCTTAAGAAAAAAATAGTATAATATTCAAAAATCAATTCAAAACTCGTAAAGTATTATTTGAAAAGGTGTTAAGAGCCAAACATGTGATTTTTTTTTTAACTGTTCTAGGTTTTAAATTTTTTGTAAGTTGATTGTGAATGCCTAAAAGTAAAGATCTACTCATAATTTATAGTTAACTAGAAATATCAATTAATATCAAAACAGAAATTTTAGAATTCTTCTCGAAAGGATACATAATTTATATATTTATGTATGAATAATGGAACGTCAACATCGGAAGCTTTTCGGCAAAATAACATGAATCTCGTTCACTTTGTTGTTTGAATTTTTTGAATTTCATATCTAGTGGGTGTGAAAAAAATCAGAAGATCATGTCAAAGTTATATATAAATCAACAAAGCGAAATAACTTTCTCAAATGGTGACTGTTTCATAAGTGAAATTGGATATTTTAGAAATGTGCAAGGAGTTTGAAAATAAATTGTTCTTACTAAATAGTTTGGCAAGTATGGATGTTGGTTTTCATTTGATGTCTTAGCTTTCTCTATGTGCCTATGATACCTTGATTGCCATGAATAAATAAATATCTTCATAACGGCTAACAATATTAAAATATTATTAAGCAACTTGTAGTTGAAGAAGGGAAGAAAAAATATGGTTGTGATAAATCACTTGCTAAACTGTTTTCTTTACAAAATGGAACTTAAGAATCTCATTGGTAAATTTCATGGAATGAGGTATAAATTACATATTTAAAAAGCATATAATTTTTTATTAACTTTTAATTTTCTTTCCCATTGACATCTTTACTGCTTATGTAGTCATAAAGGCACTGTAAAATCAGATTAATAATTCTCATATCATTCTTTATAGAATTTGAACACACTAAGTCAATAGATGTAATCAAATTCCAAATAGACGATGGACAAAAATACATTCGAATACAATAATGTTATACTATGAGCCTTTGCAAAACCTTCTACAATAAACATTCATTTCCAGGAATACAAATGATGGCCAAGGCAGTCCAAAGGAGAAATATCAGTATATTCACTAAACTAGGAAATCAAGATAAGCAGGAGAACATATTTTGTCCTAGTTTGAAATCATCATATCATAAGGATGTCCACATGTCTTAGGAACATATTTTTTTTACCTTGAACTAAGAAAATCATAAGTATTAATGGTTTAATAAAGTACTGAAATTATCCAAATATTATGAGCATGGTCCAATAAGATATATAATAAAAAACTATTTTTAAATACATTATAAATTTAACATTTGTTATAGAAGAATAATATTCATGAACAACAGGAAAAATAAAAAAATAGTACAGTAGTGAAAGATACAGAAAACACATCCTGATGGAATAATATCTACATGTAAATTAGATCCTGTGAACTATAATTTCAATCATTAGAAATAAGAAATTTCAATTTAGTGTACTAATACACAACTAAGAATACTATTTTACTTCTTTAAGTAAATAAAGTAAATGATGATCATAATAGGTTTTTGTTGTAAATCCTATCTAGCTTGCCGGACATAATTATACTTTAGTTTTTGTGATAAATATAGACAATATGATCAATGAATAATATAACTAAAAAATGCCTCGCCATGCATAATCTTATATACATGGATAAAAATATGAAGATTTTGTGTAGTAAGCCTATTTAGATAAAAAAGTTTAAGATGCATTATGTGATTACAACCACTACCGAGCTTTTCAACTAACAGATGTAGTAACAGCCAGATAAAAATATAAAAAATAGCGACAGATAAGCAGTAAAATATGATACATATGTTATGCAGCTTTGATTTATGTGTAAATTATCGAGCATTTATTTCAATAAATTTTTTAAAACTAATTACCATTTTTATTGCACTTGTTGAAGTTATTAACGTTCATTACATTATGAAAACATGCCATAAAAATAAAAACATGATCATAAACAAACACAAGTAAAGTTAATTGGTATACTATGACCAAACTTCTTGCTTTCAAAATAATCATAGCTTAAAAAATACTTGCAACCAAAAATATATTCATCCATGGTATGGAAGCATGTGAGAATAGCACTCACATATTAGGAGTGATCAAGTTATAAAAGAACCCGATGAAAATTCAAACCTTTATGAGACATTAATTACATCTTTCGATTTTATTTTGACAACAATCAAAACTCTTTCTTTATATCGATTGAAATGTTTGAGCACATGGCATAACAACTTGAATAAAAAAACATACGATCACATAAAATTCTGACCTGAATCCCTACGTAACCAAAGGTTCATCGTATACATTCACTTCATCCTTATTATATATTACTACATTGCATAATATGAACTACACTCCAGATCCACAATACACTTAGAAATTATGTTATTTGCCTATCTAAAGAAAATTGTTATAGAGGTTAATATTGAACTACAAGATTTTGATTCATGACAAGGAGCTCAAGACTTATCAAACAATCGACAAAAATGAATTTAAAGTTGGTATAGTTTTATTTTTCACTATTAAAATCCTTCCTCAAGTTCAAACCTACATATTTTGGAAAACATATGGATTTAGTCGACTAAATCCTTACAATCGGTCGACTAAAATATATGTCATAATTTCTTTAAAGAACTAAAAGCTTTAATCGACTAAACATATCAGTCAGTTGACTGAATTATTAATTTGAAAGATTTAGTCGACTAAATCAAAAATTTAGTCAACTAAATACTGGAAATTCAAACTATGAATTTTCTGTGTCTATTTAGCTGACTGAATAACTATATTCATTCGATTAATCTTGTTTAAACCTTCATATTTTCAAATTTTCTGAAGAGATGTCTCTTCTTCCTGAAGAGAAATCACTTCCAAGATGAGATGTGACCATTTCCAATTCAATAGAACTATTTGCAAATAGTTGTAACTCTTCAATCACTATATATGCATGTCATTGAAGATAAAAATTACTTAACTTTCTACTCTTTGCTATCTTGAAATAGTTCTTGAGTTTGCAAAATCAAGTTTAAATTTCTTCAATTTCAAAAGCTATCTCTACTTCCTTTATCTTCACAAGAAAATGAATATTCATATTATACTTGAGGAAAAGATTATAGGAAGGGCGTACTTCATTTGAAAATTTTGTGTTGTAAGACGAGCACGCAAAGTCAAGAAAACATTTCATTTGTATCAAAGTCCTGTTCGGTTGTTCAGGCGGGAAAATCCTATTTGGTTGCTCAGGTGGTCAAAATCCTGCTTCATTGCTAAGGAGGCTTAAATGTATTCCTCCGGGTAAAGTGTGGGTTGCTAGTTTAAATCCAGAAGGAGTCTGGGATTGGACATAGAATGGAAGTTTGAACCAGTATAAAAATATCCAGTGTCATTTTATTTTACTGTTATTTACATACTTTATATTCCACACAAGTAGTTTAGATAATATCTATGTTACACGATCCTACAGTCATCTTCATTTGGTATTAGAGCAAGGTCATTTTATAACCATAACACAGTTATATGATATTTTATTAATATGGAAAACAACACTAGTACAAGTTTTACTAAAGTCCAATCTACTGCACGACCACCATTATTTAATGGATTGAACTATAACTATTAGTCTACTAGAATGAGAATTTATATGCAAGCCAATAGTTATGAACCCTGGAATATTGCTTAAGCAGAATATAACAGACCTACTACTGATATTCACAATAGTCTAACAAACAAAAACTAGATGCTATTGAAAATGCCAACGCTATGAATATGTTATTTTGCGCATTAGACAAAAATGAGTTTAACACAATTAACATGTGCAATACTGCTTATGAAATTTGGCGTACACTTAAAATTACTCATGAAGGTTCCAACAAAGTCAAGCAAAGTAAGATTTTTATGCTCAAGAATCAGTTCCAGAATTCCAAAATGAAGCAATATGAAACAATAAATGTAATGTACTTTAGATTTCAAAACATATATCACTCTCTCTTACCATTAGGAGAAAAATATTTAGACTTTGATATTGTTTCGAAAATCCTCAACTCTTTAACGGATGAGTGGGAATGAAAATTCTTAGCGACCGAAGAAGCTAATGACATTTCAACCATTAAACTAGAAAATTTAATGGAAATCTAATGTCTTATGAAGCTAATCTCCAAGAAAAACGAGTATAGGCACAGGATAAGAAGAATATAGCATTCTAAGTAGAACAGGATGAATCGGATTCAGATGAGGAAGACATGGCACTCATTGATAAGAATTTCAAAATGATTTTGAAATTCAGAAAGAACAACAAATTCAGAAATAACAAGAACAGCTTCAGCAATAATAACAACAACAAGAAGCCATCTTCTTCTGCCCTTGAATGAAATGAATGTCACAAGAAATGGCACATCAAGAAAGACTGTCCTGATCGAAAGAGAGGCAAATTTAAGAATAAGAGAGACGGATTCAAAAAGAAAGCCTTCTCTATTACATGGGATGATTCAGAATAATCTTCATCATCTGACAATGACATAGACATGGATTCTAAACAAGCCAACGTTTGTTCTATGGCCATAAATGACAAGGTGAGTGATTTAACTTTTGATGATTTAGTGGATATAAATTCAGAAATACATGGTAAGCTAAGAAACATCAAAAGGAAATAAAGAAACTCTTGAAAAATTGAATAGGACCGAAATTAAGGTGGATATGTTAAGAAATGAGAAAGAGATTTTAGAAGAAGAACTTGAAACCTCTCAAGAATCTGTTTTAATACAACTTCTCAATTGACTATGTTAAGTCAAGAAATTGATACTCAAAAGGAGAAGAATGATGCTCTTTGTCGAAAATCATGATTTGAAAGCTAATATTAAAATATTGGAACTAGATATTTCTAGTCTTAAAAAAATTAGATGACATTGCTGAAAATGTCTCTAATTTTCACAAAGGAAGAGAGAATCTTTCTAAAATTATAGACAATTCTCATATAATTTCAAATAAAAGGGGATTAGGATATAAACAAGTTTCGAAAAGTATTCCTAAGAAAAAGAATTCTTTATGTAATAATTTAGAAAGAAAAATATAATATTGCAAAATCAGTTTCAATATCTCCAAATCTTTCTCAAAAGATTAAGATATGGGTTCCTAAAACCAATAATTCTTTGATTAGAAACAAATACATAATATTTTTTATAGAAGCTGTTCACAAAAATAAAGAATTTACTTTTAAAGGGAATTCTGAACCCTCTTGGGTTTGGCTTCCAAAAACCTAACTTTTAGGACCCTAACAAAAATGGGTACCAAATTCTAATTTTATATTTCATGCAGGTACCACTTAAAAAGAGAGGAAAATGGATTTTAAAGTAAACAATATTTGTGATACTAGTCAACTAGGTAAATTATCAAAATCATCTTTTAAATCAAAGAAAATATTTCTACATTACAACCACTTGAACTATTGCATTTGGATCTTTTTGGCCTAACTCAAGTTCAATCTATAAAACATAAAAAATATGTGTTTGTAACAGTAGATGAACTTTCAGGATATACATGGGCTATTTTTGTAAAAACAAAGTGATACTTCTGAAAATTTCAAAAGTTTTGCTAAAAGAATTCAAAATTCCAAAAATTTAAAAAGTAACAACACTAGAAGTGATAATGGAGGTGAATTCAAAAATGAAGCTTCAGAACACTTTTGTAATAAAAAGGAATTTACCATAATTTTTTGTTTACATTGAACACCACAACAAAATGGAGTCTAAAAAGGAAAAATAGAACTATACAAGAATGTGCAAGAACTTTATTAAATGGAAGCACTTTATCAAAATATTTTTACAAGAAGCTATAGCAACTTCTTGTTATGTTCTGAATCATGTTTCCATCCAACCTCTAGCGAAACACACTCCATATGAACTTTTTCATAAAAGAAAACCAAATATTTTATATTTTATAGTTTTTGGTTCAAAAGTTTGTTTTAAACACAAAAGATCAGAATAGAAAATTCGATAAAAAATCCGATGAAGGATTTTCATAAGATATTTGGAACGATGTAAGGCTTATCGAATTTTTAATAAAAGAACTAAAAAAATTGAAGAAACGCTTCATGTTTCCTCGATGAGAATTTTAATTTTAATAAGAATTTTGAGGTTGATGAGCTTATCGAATTTTTAATAAAAGAACTAAAAAAATTGAAGAAACACTTCATGTTTCCTCGATGAGAATTTTAATTTTAATAAGAATTTTGAGGTTGATGAGACAATAACTAAGACAATCATCAATACATTTACTCAAAATAATTTTGAAGAAGATGAACACATTGTTCATAATGAAAATGAATTAAGATCTCCTCCTAGAATTTTACGAGATCACCCAGTAGGAAATATCATTGGAGAAATTAATTCACATATCAGAACTAGAATTCAACTTAATCAAATGAGCCATGTAGCATTCCTTTCTAACCTTGAACCTAAAATTGCTAAAGAAGCTTATACTGATGACTATTGGATTATAGCTATGCAAGAAGAGCTAAACCAACTCGAACAAAATGAAGTTTGGGAATTAGTTCCTAGACCTAGTGATCTAACATTCATTGCTACTAAGTAGTTTTTCAAAAATAAAGTTGACGAACAAGGAAAAATTATTAGAAATAAAGCTAGAATAGTTACACAAGGATATAATCATGACGAAGGAATTGACTATGAAGAAATGTTTGCTCCAGTCGCACGACTAGAAGCAATACGTATCTTACTGGCCTTTGCATGTTTTCATAATTTTAAACTATATCAAATGGATATTAAAAGTGCTTTTCTAAATGGATATATAAAAGAAAATTTTTACGTTGAACAACCTCCTTTATTTTTACATGAAAAACTTCCAGACCATGTATATAAACTCAAAAAAGCTTTATACGGTCTGAGACAAGCACCTCGTGCCTAATATGAAAGTCTTAAAAGCTATCTTATAAACTCAGGTTTTGAAATTGGAAAAGTTGATCAAACTCTTTTTATTAAACGTACTAAAAAGGATATTTCAATTGTTTGAATTTATGTTCATGATATTATTTTTGGTTCTACAAATGATAAGTTATGTCAGGAATTTTTTAATATAATGACCAAAGAATTTGAAATGTCACATATGGTAGAATTATCATATTTTCATAGATTACAAATTAAACAATTAGGTAATGGAATTTGTATTAATCAAGAAAAATATTGTAACGATCTAATTAAACGCTTTGGTATAGAAAATACTTCTGTCAAACCAACTCCAATGAGTGCAACAGTCCGTCTCGATTGAGACGAAGATGGCAAAAGTGATGACCAAAAATTATATCAAAGTATAGTTGGATCGTTACTTTATTTAACAGCTAGTATACCAGAAATAATGATAAGTGTTTGTTTGTGTGGTTGATTTTGAGCAAATCCTGAAGAACCACATACGCGAGCGCTGAAACGGACATTACCTTATCTAAGCAAAACCAACGATTTCGGACTTTTTTATCCGAAAGAATGTCCTTCTGAGTTAGAATCATATAGTGCTGCTGACTTTGGAGGATGTCGAACGGATAGAAAAAGTACGAGTGGGAGTTGTCACTTTATTGGACAATCTCTAGTATCTTGGTTTAGCCAGAAGCAAAATTATATCTCACTCTCGACTTGTGAAGCAGAATATATTTCAGCTGCTTTAGCATGTGATCAAGTCATTTACTTACTTAGGATTTTGGAATTAATTTATCAAATTCAACTACTTTTTGTGATAACACACGTGCTATAAACTTATCTAAAAACCATGTCAATCATTCACAAACCAAACATGTTGATATTCATCATCATTTTCTTCGTGATAATATTGAAAATGGGATAGTCGGATTAGAATTTGTATCTTCAGAAAACCAGATGGCTGATATTTTTACAAAATCGTTAAATGAAAACAGCTTTATAAAATTACGAAGAGAATTAGGAATTCTATCTTTAAAAGATTTATAAATGTTTGGAATATTTTTTAATTTGAATTTTTTTTCTACTAAGGACTTGATTGTTTAATCTCTTTGTTACTAGTTTTAACCGGCTAGATTCTTTCTCTTCTTTATATTTTTAACCGTCTCCTTTTATCCACACAATTTTTTAGCAAAATTGATGGATACCATTAGACTTTCTCTGGTTCTAACTTCCTCCCCATTATATTTTTCTATTTTTTGACTATCATTTCAACTATAAAACCCCTGTTTTTTTTCATTCTCATAATCAACTTTCAAATTGTTTTATTTTTTCAACACCTCATAATCATGTCCTCTCAAGAAAGCTCCCAGTATTCCTCTGTTGATTTTAGCTCACCATCATCAAATACTTCAAATCTTTCTACTCCGATTCCAGTGTATGAACCTGTTCCCATCATACCGCCTTCGAATCACCATACTGGTTACACACCGAAAGCTAGGCGAGGACGTGAACTGCACTTTAATTCACCTTTTGTTAATGACAATATAGATTCTATCCAACACTACCGAAGGGAAATTCTCAATCTATAACGAGAGATGTACTGCAAACGGATGGTCCATGCTCGGAGTCTCGACTTTTTGGAAAAAGGTGCATTAAAATTCTGTGGTGCTTCACCATCGAACAAAAATGTTCATGCTCCATCAACGGAGAGGCTCCATACTCTCTGAATTCTTGGGATCGCTCAACCATTCAACCCGCCAAAGAACATACAAAATTGAGCTGGATGAATGTAAGACTCCGAAGAAATCTACTTCCTCCTCTTAGATTTTTTATTTCTTTTATTTTGTTTTTTTTAAATATATAATATGTGTAAATACAATTATTTTTCTCAATAGTTTCTTCATTTTTTATTTTAGTCGACAATCCTAATCATTCTGTCGACTCCATGCCTGTTATCAAAAAAAAATTAACCTATTCAAACGACTTACGAAAAACTTCAGTCGACTAAATCAATGCCAAAATGAACTATAAACTTTTTGTCCAAAATCAATACTTAGTCGACTAACCATGTGCAAACAGTCGACTAAGTGCCTTTTACTTATACTTTTTTTAACTCGGTCAAAAACTCCTCCCCTCAGTCGACTGAATTGGATATAAATTGAACTATATTTTTTCTGGAAATAACAAGTCAACTAAACCAAGTTTTTTAGTCGACTAAACTTAAGTTCTGAAAACTTTTTTGCCTCGACCCATGATTTAATCGACTGACCACAAACCTTTAGTCGACTAAATATGAAAAACCTGGTTTTTAAAATAAAACAGCAGCCTCTTCCAGTCTGCCTATTCACTTTTTACATTCCAACTTTTCACCAAACCTCCATTGTTCTCTCCTTTAATATTCTTTTTCAAGTTAATCCAAAGCACCTTCATTTTTCATTGCTCTCGCTTCCCAAAACCCTAAGCTACAATGCCACCAAAAATATCTAGACCATCTTCCTCTTCAATCGGTCCATATGAATTTCAGATTTGAAGTTGTTTGCACAATGATAAGGCTGTTTGGAGGCTTCATAAGATGAAGAACTCGCGAATATTAGAAGGTTCATTTGATAAATTTCCAAGTTTTGCTTCTTATGGGTTTAAGATTTAGCAAGACGAAGTGGTTTGGAGTCTTTACTAGATTTTAGAGCTAATAGCTTGAGGATAAATCATGTCCTTTTCAAACTATTCTACGCCAATATGAACTTAGATCATCACACAATCCATAATCCCGACGATTGTGTATGGAAGCTTGTATGTGGTGTAAAATATTCTTACCCATTTCTCGAATTGGGTTAACTCTTCAATGTCCTTCAGAGGGCGAACATTTGGAAGAGATTGAAGTCGACATGGACCATCATGATAGATTAAGTCATCTCTTTCTCTTCGACGACATAAACGAGCTCAAAGCAATAGGGCTTCGCCCAAAAGCTAGACTTATGTATCGTGCCCTAACACACTCCATTAATCCTCGTACCAGAAGCTACGAGGAAATTTATAAGCAAGATTTCCAATCTATATATGCTATATGAGTTCAACTCTCCATGAATTGGGCAAAAGTCCTTCTCGATTAATTTCAAACATTTAACCAAGATCACAAGAAGACCATTCACTACGGATCTTATATTATGAGATTTATTTGTCATTTTCTAATATCACTCCCGGATTCGGACTTTACCGCAGTTGGCTCCTTCAACACTAGGACCTTAAGCCTTATGGGTCTTCCCAAAAACTACCAAAACTACACCATCATCACTTTTGAACATTCGAAAGAGATTGAAGCGTCGGGACAATCTCAATCTTCTTCACATCAACGTATTCCTACCGAAACTAGTTCTTCTACTCAACTTCCTCGGCAAGTAACTACGATTAAAGAAATCGGGTTGGATACTCCATCACGCCAAGCATATACAATTATCTCAAGAAACCAAAAGTTTCTAGATAGACGTTTATCTCTAGTTGAAATACTGTCACCAAACTAGACTCAAAGGTTGATCGTATTAAAGGTTTCTTGAACAACATATGGGATGTCATAACTTGCGGACCATCCTTTTCGACACCAATTCATGTTCCTACCTATCCGGGGAAACGACCACAACAACGTTTCACATGGTCGTCCTTCGAAGAAGATGAAGAAGAAGAAACGAGTGATGATGTGAAAGAAGACAAAGAAACCTGGAGTGGTAATGGGGAAGGATAATATACTTTCTATCTTCTATTAGCTAAAAGGATCTTTTATTTAAAGCATGTTTTATTTCTTTAGTTAACCGTGCTACTATTTTTTATTGTTTATGCTACTACCTTCTGTTACATTGTGTCGTTAAGTAATCCATTGTGTTATTCACTATTGTTGTTTATTCTGTGCTATTGTTGTTTACTCTATTGGTTTAAAATTGTTTATGTGTTGAATGGTTTATCATACTTAAAAATTGTTAGTTATCATATATATGTCGTTGTTAAAAATTGTTTGTCACCTTTTTTGTCGATGACAACGGGGAGAAGTTACACTAACAAATTTTGTAGGATTATAAGAATACCAGCACAAATTCAGGGGGAGTTATCGTCTGCAAATTTTATTGAAATTTATCTCATATAAAGTTGTCATCAATCAAAAAAGGGAAGAATGTTGGACTACAAGATTTGATTCATGACAAGGAGCTCAAGACTTATCGAAATTCGACAAAAATGAGTTTAAAGTTGGTATAGTTTTAGTTTTCACTGTTTAAATTGTTCCTCAAGTTCAAACCAGCATATTTTGGAAACCATAGGGATTTAGTTGGCTAAACCTTACGTTCAATTGACTAAAAATATGTCATAATCACGATACTGGAAATTTGAACTATGAATTTTTTAAAGAGATGTCTCTTCTTCCTAAAAAGAAATCACTTCCAAGAAGAGATGTGACCATTTCCAATTCAACGGAACTATTTGCAAACAGTTGTAACTCTTCAATCACGATATATATGCATATCATTCAAGATCAAAATAACTTAACTTTCTACTCTTTTCTATCTTGAATATTCATTTGTTGAATTTGTGAAATCAAGTTTAAATTTCTTCAATTTCGAAAGCTATCTCTGCTTCCTTTGTCTTCATAAGAAAACAAATATACATATCATACTTGGGAAAAAGATTATAGGAAGGGTGTACTTCATTTGACAAATCTGTATAGCAAGAATATCACGCAAAGTCAAGAAAACATTTCATTTGTATCAAAGTCTTGTTAGGTTGCTCAGGCCAGAAAATCCTATTCTGTTGCTCAGCTGGTCAAAGTCCTGTTCAGTTGCTCAGGCGGTGTAAACCTATTCCTCTGGGTTAAGTGAGGGTTGCTAGTTTAAATCCAAAAGGAATCTCGGACTTGAAGTAGAACGAAAGTTCGAACTAGTTAAAAATATATGGTGTTATTTTATTTTACTACTATTTGCTTACTTTATATTCCGCACAAGTAGTTTAGATAATATCCATGTTACATGATCCTTCAGTCACTTTCAGTTAGTGGCTATGGGACATAATACACAACAAACAGAATTATTTGTAATCCATAACTGATGTTCATCTAAACTATATGCACCATCTAAGCAATTTAATACAAAAATCCAAGCGGACAATAATATATAGATGAACACGGAAATTAATACCTTCATAGATTCAGCTATAGGAAGAACGCAATTCAGTATTTTCGCAGCGAACAATAAATCCAAAGGGATTTGTATATAATTAGAGTGGTATTGATAGGGTAAATAGAGGATTAAGGGTTTGGTGATTTGTAGAGACATAAGGGTATATGGATGGAAGGCAAAAGAAGACATATGTAGGGTTAGGGTTATAGTCAAAAGGATTAACAAAGGGATGCGTGGTAAAGTGCATATTTAAGACAAAGAGGGTTAGAGTTTGTCTTCGACGATGGTTGAAGGAGCGACGACAGCAACCTCCCCTGTTGACATGGCAGGAATTATGGATTAAGGTTTGAGGTTAAAATATGGACACAGAATTCTCTGATTTGGGATGGAAGAAGTGAAAAAGGATGAAGAGGAGAGGCGCAGTGGAAGATGGAAATAGCATAGTCGCGAACCTTCTGTTTGAAATTGATGAAAAATTCAAGGGGTTTGTGTGCTTGAAATGCAATTTGTAATCTAATATTGTGTGTGCGTTTGGAGTTTATTGGAAATTTAGGACACATCCCTGTTTTTGGTTTCTTCGTTATCAAAACTATGCAACCTAACCATTTATATGGTGTGAGCATTGTAGATGTCAACCATCCACCTTTATTAATGAACTTGTTAAAATATTGATATTGATTTTATTCAGTCTAACACTCTAATAAAGACAGAAGATATTGTTCATTTGTTTCAGACAGAACACAATTTTATTCCAAACTATTATTTTGCTTAAACTTGAAATATATTGGCTCTTGAAGAAACACATGGAACAAATTTATTTTCATAACATCAAGCACTAGCTGAGTCCAACCCTGGTACTACATTATAGCTACAAGGTGATCCTAATGGTCATGAATTTGAGAGAGATTTTATTGCTTACGAAGCTTGCAAATATGGAACAGCATATCATAATCTTTTAATAATTCTGGATAGGACCTTTACATGAGGTAGAGGTACGGTTATATTATGTCAGCGACTACTAAGGATTGTAACCAAGGTATTCCGAGAATAATATATTAGTTTTTAACATAGTTTATATAACATCACATATTTTTGAGTGCCATACCATGGGATTAATTAATAACTAGATTCTATTAAAGAATTAAAATGGTAAAGGGAATCTTATAACAAGGGATTGGGAAATTAATAAGATTAAGCAGGAAAATGATTTTTTCCAAAGCACTAATTATTAGCTCTTTTACCCCCAAAACATATCATTCTTCTCATTCTTTAATTTTAATAAAAACTAAAACATAAGAAGCAAGATAGGATGCCATTTATAAGGAGAGGAATAAAGGAAAACAAAAAAAATAGAAAATCAGAGCTTTAATTGTAAATGAGAAGAAAGGATTTTTAATTAAACTTAAGTGCGTAATTCAACCCTATTCCACATCCCAATATATTTAGATTCAAAATTCATAAGCTTTGGCTATTTGAATGATGATGATCATGTTTTGATGGTAATAGATTAATCTTGTAACACCTCGTAAAATCAGTCTTAATTAAATAAGTAAATTAAGAGAAATTCAATTAATTAGGGTATGGATAAAAATGAAAATTTTATAAATGTTGTAATTTGACTATGAAAGTTATTCCGCTACGTTCGTAATAAATTCTTATTTGTTTTCATATATAATTACTGAAAGTGGAGCTCAAACGAAGAAGTTATGAGCATTTGAAGTTTTAGATTTAAATTAGGTTAATTTGAACTCAAATTCAATTGAGTAACTAAATTTAAAGTTTAAATTTCAAAAATTAACTACGATTAAACTCAGGGGTTAAGTAAACATTAAAATTAACAATTAACGTTTAAAACTAATTAGTGAATTAAATAAACAACAGCACAAAATTAAATAACTTTCCCAAATAGGGGAAGAGGTCAACCCGTAGAGGTCGATTGCTTGGAATGAAGAGGTTGACCGCTTCCTGTGTGAAGGCTAGGGTTTGGTTGCTACGTACCCTCTAGATTTATCCCGTTTCAACCTAGATTCATCCTACGGTTTTGGTACGTTTCAACCAATATAAATAGAACCATACCCTCTCCACTTTCATTCACAGATGCTTTGGGAACATCAACGCGGCTCTGTCGGTTTATCTCTTCTTAGATTCAAAAAACTCCATTAGGGTTTCAGGCAAGAAATCTTAATCTATCTTTGTTTATTATTTAATTTCTAAACCTCTCCTCCACCAACCTTTCTGGATCTAACACACACACACACACACTAAAATCCCATGTTATATATATCAAAAAGAAGAGAAATGAAGGATATGATAATAGGCATTGCAAATTCATAGAGAAGTAAAGCTTAGGACCAACTATGAGTAGAAATCTTAGTTTTTCTATTTTAGTAGTTGATATATGCCTTTGGGAGTTTTGGATTACGAAAACATCGTATTAAAAATCAATAAAATTCCACCAAAGCCAAATGTTAATTCTTACGATTGGAATCTTAATTGTTGTATTAAAATAATTGAGTTTTGTGAATTTTTGTAGTTTGTGTATATTACATTTTATTCCACTTCTTATTCTCTTCTCCTGATCCGATTAAGAGATTTAATTGAGAAATGGTGTGTAATGGATGAATTTTTATTTGTAGTTTACGTCGCCTATTTCAGTAAAATTTAGTTGAATTGCCCTTATCTAAATTCATGTAAAAGAAGTAGCATAAAGCATAGAATTGATCAAATTCTAAGTTTCTATTTTTGGTCTATTCTATTGTTTTAATATGAGATAAGTTAGATTTAGATTCTATATACAAGTCTATTTGTTACAATTTTGGATATGAGTATTGAATCCTTGTTATGGATATTAGAATCCCTTCTTATAAATGTTGGAATTTGGACATTATTGGTAAAATGGAAGAAAAAGGAAAGACTTGTACTATTATGGTTAAAAAGGAATTGACATTTAACTTTAGTTAGGTGTAATCTCCTTAAGCGTAGAATAATAAGTATGTATTTGATTAGCATAATAAATGTATAATTACGTAATTAATTAGGTGATAATTGTCACTAAATTCCCCCTTAGGATAGTAACAAATATTTTAAGTCATAATAAGGAAGATCTGTTATAGGGCCTTAACTATGGAATAGTGAGATGAGTATTATATATAGAGAGAGTATTTAAATTATGGCTAAGTCATAGGGATGCGAGGTTGGTTAAAAGGCACACAGAAGTCCACCCAGCTAATCTGACTACCAATAGTGTGACTTTGAGGGTGACGTGAGACATCTCTTTTGGTAAGTATTTATAATGACCCAAGGTTAGTCCCAAATTATGTAGGATAAATCTACCCATCAAATCTGGCTACCAAATTCTACAAATAGTCAGACTAATGTGAGATATTATTATGTGTATGAGTCATAATACAAAAGGTCTGCTTTGGGGTCTTTAGGTATTAAGTGATATATGGACAGGGGTTCGCTTTGGGATAAGGTATTAAGTGACTGATTGAGGGTCTGCCTTTCCATAAAGAAGTGTCAAGTGGCTAAAGAGATTACATGTGATGTCAGCAAGATAGTCACCATTAAGGAGTCCGCCTTGGGAATAGGTATTAAATGATGGGTTTTTCCTCAATTGAAGTCTTGAATGGCCAGAGTCTGCATATTTTCCAATAAAATGTATTAAGTAACTTGGGTACTATCTCTCACATTGTTAGACATTCATGACGTTGGTTATGGGTTATGGGATTTGGAAACCTACTTCAGGAATAAAAGGTACTAAGTGGTTGATCGTGGACCCACCTCCTTTCCTTATACGAAGTATTAAATGGTTTAAATACGTAACATATTCTTATTTAAATTATACTTCCCAAGTATAGAAATAGTAAGTTCGAGATTTCTATTCACAATACTTGCTGTTTTAACTCCCTCCTCATTACAACATAGGTTAGAGAAGGAGTTGATGATGCTTGAAGAAGGCAAGAGTGAAGCTTGTGATAGTTACTATCGATCTTTCTTATGTTATTTTCTATTATACAATGAAATCTATTTTTGAACAAAATGTTGTAACAGTTGACATTATGTAATGAAATGATTTGAAATAAAGGGATACTATTATTGCCATTATATTTATTCCTTCTGTTGTGAGTTCTGAAAGAAAGGTAGATAGTTCTATTTTTTATCTTTACCAACCAACAACCAGCTTTAGAATAGTCTAAGTTTCGATAGGCCCTTTCTAGGTTGGAATTTGGGCCTATTTTAGAGAAGGTTGTTATATTTGGTATCAGAGCTTTGGTTACTCGATCAACGGGGAAAAGTATATGTATGAGTGGCGTATTAGTTATTTTTGAAAATATTTTCCAAAAATCCTGCTATGTATAAATATATGTATAAATTTATTTTGAATTTATGCCTAACTCTATAAATTCCGACTATAAAAGTAGTTGCTACCATATTCCGAAAGGGTGGAAGAAGCAACTATGAGTTGGAAAAAAAATAGAGTTAAATTTATACTTCTTTAGTGGACCTAGACTTCCTTATTATTGTGGACCCTATAAGCATATTAAATAATAGGGATAGGAATCAGAAAAGGAAAGATAGTAAATCCAAAAATTTAATAGGTAATAAATGTGAAACAAGTTAGAAGTTGCAAGAAATTAAATAGATTTATGAGACCATTAGGGTAATTTTGAGAAGATAAGGAAGAAGTAAAATAGGTAAAGTTGAATAAGTGAATAAATGTGTTAAGGAAAAGTATATTAGGATAACAACCGTTTAATACGGACAAAATGACATTTATGAGAGTAATAAATATAAATGTTAGATAATATAGTCAGATATTATAACATTGTATTCATACGGAAGTAAGGAATATAGCAGTGCAACAATCTTCCATAAGAAGGTGAGCATTAATCACTATAAGAAGATTACTAGATAGATGATCGAATAGTTCAAAGGGAAGAACAATCAAAGCCGATTTTAAAATCTACCCCCAAGAAAGAAAGTGGTTAAAAGATTTTTGAAAACTCCTTGAAAGTTTTGAATGAGCTTTTTCAAAAGATTATTAAGTGAAATCTTATGTGTTGTAAGTTGAATTTTTTTGATAGAATGTGATTTTTGACAACTTTGGAAATATAATACGATTTTTAAAACATTTAGAAAGAAGTGGTGACACATTTTAAAAACAAAATGGTGGATGATTTTTAGTTACTTGAAAAGTTGAATAAAAGGTTATCATTTGTTATCTTTTTAATTTAAAATTTGTTGAATTAAAAGTTTTCAACTTTTGGATTCTTTTATATTTTAAATAATTCTTCTATTTATGAATTTGGAAGCTGTTATTTTGAAAAGAGCTAGGAAATTTGGAGATTTATAATTTATAAATTGTTAAGTTGGAAATCTCTAACTTAAAAGGATTTTTGCATTCTTAAAGTTCTTAGTTTAAATTTATTAAGCCAAAAGTTTTTAGTCCAAAGAATTTTAATAAAGGATTTTTCTTTTGAGAAATGCGTGATTTTTCCTATCTTATAAAATTAAAGGTTCTTTTCCTTAAATTTCTTTTGAATGGGTGTACAAATGGAAAAGGCACTTGATCAACATAGGATAGAAAGAATAGTAGAATAAGAATGTCCGACATGGAAGATAGGAGGAACATTCCTGTATAAAGAAATGCGGAGAATGATAGTTGAATTTAATTAGTGATGGAATTGGAAATTTTAATCTGGTAATAGAGAATATAAAAGAGGAGTAATAGGAATAAGATAGGAGTTAATTTGTCTACTCTATTCCTCCATCGTTTAAAGTAATATATAAGGGTTTTTTTCAAATTAAATTATGGTAATCAATAAATGAGTTAGGTATTTTTGTAAAAGTAATTATGTAAAGATGATAATTTATATGCCCAGTTTTCTTAATTCAAATTCAAAACTTGTTTGAATAAGAATACTATTAGAGTCGATAAGAAAATGATTGCAAGGAATTTTATGAGTTTGAACAAATTTACAAAACGTATTTTGTCCAATAACAGCATATTTTGAGTAATAAGGCAGTAGGTATTAATCTATATTTTAGAATGATGTACTATTATTTTGAAATGAAAATTGAATTTTGGAAATTATAATTCGTGTATCTCAAAAACTTTTTGGAATAATAAAGGACTAATTTATAATTTTGGAATGAAAATTAAGTTTTGTGTTAAAAAATTTATTTTGAAAAGGAGTAAGTATTTATTTTAGTAAGTCATTGAAAAGGAAAGTTTTCCATAGTTCCTTTTCGAAAATCAAGCAGTCTTTGAATGATATGAATTGAAAGTCTAAATTTAAAGAGATAAATCTTTGATGAAGAAAGTTTTTATTTTTCTCTTATTTGAAACTAATAAATTTTGAATTTTGGTTAAGGGTTTCTCAGTTTAAATTTTCAAAGATGGAGATTTTGAGTTTGGTACTTCATGTTTGTGAAATTTTAAGTTTTACAAGAAATTGGGTAATAAATGTTGATTTTGAAATAAGTTTATTTGTATGAAAATAGTTTATTTAAAACTATTTTGTATGATTACTGAAATTCAAGTTTTATAAAGAATAGTTTTTGTGGAGTAGATAGGGACACAACCTAGGTAAAACAGACTAAGGTTTTTGGGATATGAATAAAATAGGAATAGAGTGTACAACCTGATATGGAAATTTGAAATCAGTCCTAAATCTCTATTTAAAGAAGTTGGTAAAGTTGTTAAGATATTCCAGATCTGCAATTGGGTTATAATTAGGTTACCCACATAATATGAACTTCTATCATTTAATTTTGGAGCAGTTTCTGTGTAATTTCGAAAATTATCCAATTTCGAAATACGTATAAAAGTGTGTTGTTTGAAGTAACAAAGAATAGACTCAAAAAGGAAATAGATGTGTAAGGGATCGATATTCTTTTCCGTAGTTTACACTGTCGACTTTAATAAATTAAAAGAAATAATTCTTTTCAATTTCCAATAAAGCAAAAAATCTCACTTGTGGTTAATTTATAAGAAATTACAATGATAATCTGTTTAAAAGGATAGCTTCGATAAACCAAAATATAGAAATGAGTATTCTAGTTGTAGAGGATAGTAGTTAGAAGTATACACTCGTATAACTGTGCTTAACAACTGGAAATATATATAGCATAGATTATGAATACATACATATTAATTAGTAATTACGGATTAGGATTATAGGCATTAATTACAAATTTAATGGGTAATAAATTTATAATTAATGAGAGGGAAAGGTAACTAAATGGGAACTGAACAAGAAAACTTTTTATGGCATTTTTGGAAGAATTTAGAGTAGCGAATGGATTTTGGAAAGCTAAAGAAGGTTAAAGGGATTAAAGAAGGACTAATTGGGAACGGTCCAATTTTGATAGTAATGATCAATTGCCGTGGATATTAATTGAAGAAATGGATGGACCACATTTATTAGAATCTGAAAAGGTAAATTGGTAACACCGAATGACATATTAGAAATACACATCTTAATTTAGTAAGAAGTATTAGGACCGCAACACCATTTATATCAATTGATAATAGATGGCAACTTTCAGTAAAAAATTCTTTTAGAGTTCTTGGATTGTAGTCGCTAGTTGTCTCCCTTAGTTATTGGAAAAGTGTATGATGTGGCATCAGATATATCCCTGTTTTACTCTAGTGTTGACTTGATGAATGAGGATTTAAACCACTTGATAAATATATATACATTGGGAAGCATGTAAATAAAGAAATTTTATGGGGACACTTAAATAGCGATAAACCATAGGTAAGATTGGAAATTAATGAGGAAATTAGGTTAGCGGCCAAAAGTGAATAAAAGTTTCAATCCCAAAACTTTAGAATTTTGAAAAAAAAAAGATTTTTAGCTCAGACTATCACCATTCAAGGAAAAGATAAAGCGGATAAGAATGTAAAGAAAATTTCCTACCGATCAAAGATGAGGATGATGGTGGTGAGAATTTTCTGTTAGAAGCAATGGAACTGCATCATTTCTAGCATAGCTCATGGAGATGTGATTTGCATCTTTAGTGATAGAGACCATCAGTTTACCAGCAAATTTTGGAGGATTTTTTTTAGTAGCTTTAGGAACTAGCTTTAGAAACTTTGTTAAATCTGAGCATCGCTTACCAACCAAAAACCGACGACAAACGAAAGGAATGGATAGAAACTTGGAGGATTTCTTGAGAGCTTGCATCTTGGACTTGGAGGACATTAGAAGCAGCACTTACCCTTAGTAGAATTCATGTATAATAGTAGTCACCAACAGATGATTAGTTTGACACCCTTGAAGCAATTTTGGAAGGCCATATAAATCGCCAAAATACAGGTGGGAAATCACCGACAAATTATACTTAGACCAGATTGGGATCGCAAGACTTTGGAAAGTAAAAGTTGATTAGGCAGCATGTGAAGGTCGTAAGATTTGGATAGTTAGAATAGTTAGCACCAAGATCTATTGCGCATTCCCCATATTGGGGAAAAGTAAGAAAACTCGTAAATTGGTTGGAGTCCATGACATTTTTTACTTTCTGAATTTGAAGAGATACCTTCATTGCATAATAATTATGGTAGAGCCTAATCAATTATGGGATTTAGAGATGAAGCCAATACTATCCCGAGCCACTACACACATTATGGAGCATGGAACTAGGAAGCTCCATAATAAAGAAATTAGATTGGTCCGAGTACAATGGGAAGAAAATCCGGAGGAAAGTATATGGAATTCTTGTCGTAAGCCATTCTCTGGTAAATTTTCTCTCCAAAATTAGGGTTTTGATTGCATCGTGGTTGCTAGATTGGATGGTAGGAGATGGTTGCCACACTTTTTCACCATCACTTTGCACTTATATAGAAGTTTTACGCATGCTTAGGATATTTGCATACATGTTTTCATAGCATGATCACACACTCACACAAGGATTGAGCTCATTTTAGTACGTCAGCGGTACATAATCACATTGCACTTTGGATTGAGTGGATAGTTATGTAGAGAACTTGGTCGTATAACATGGATGTAATTGCGCGTTACGCTATTCGCCCCTTGAAAGATTTCAGGACGAAATCCTTTTTAAGGGGAGAGAATAAAACACGCTGTAAAATCAACCTTAATTAAATAAAAAAATTAAGAGAAATTC
Organism: Allium cepa; assembly: GCA_030765085.1. Lineage (NCBI taxonomy): Eukaryota > Viridiplantae > Streptophyta > Magnoliopsida > Asparagales > Amaryllidaceae > Allium > Allium cepa. The sequence goes on along the minus strand of CM060938.1, from coordinate 734,705,327 downwards.
AATTAATTGGGGCAGTGATAAAATTGGTAATTTTATAAAAGTTGAAATTTGACCATGAAAGTTATTCCATTGCGTTCATGGCAAAATTTTGATCTGTTTTCATATATAATATGCTGAAACCAGAGTTCAAAGAGAGCTCAAATGATTAAGTTATGAGCATTTGAAGTTTTCAAATTTAAATTAGTTAAATTTAACTTCAAATCAAACGAGTAATTAAATTTAAAGTTTGAATTTCAAAAATTAACCATGATTACACTTGGGGGTTAAATAAACATTAAAGTTAACAATTAATGTTAAAAATTAATTAGGGCATTAAATAAACAACGGCTTAAAAATTAAATAACTTTCCCAAAATAGGGGATAGAGGTCGACCCATAGAGGTCGACCGTGGAGGTCGACCGCTTGGAATGAAGATGTTGACCGCTTCCTGTGTGGCGCTAAAGTTTGATTGCTTTGTATCCTCCGGATTTATCCATTTTCAACCTAGATTCATTGTACGGTTCTGGCGTGTTTCAACCAATATAAATAGAACCATACCCTCTCCACTTTCATTCATAAACTCTTTGGGAACATCAATGAAGCTCTGTTGGTTTGTCTCTTCTTAGAGTTAGAAAACTCCATTAGGGTTTCAGGTAGAAAATCATAATCTAACTTGGTTTATCATTTAATTTCTAAACCTCTACTCCTTCAACATTTTGAAATCTAATATATATATATATATATATATATATATATATATATATATATTAGTTATTATATATAAAAAAGAAACGATCCGAAGGAGATGATAATAGGCGTTGCAAATCCATAGGGAAGCAAAGCTAAGGACCAACTATGAATGGGTATCTTAGTTTTTCTATTTTAGTAGTTCAATAGTATAGTTTGGATTTGATATATGAATTTTGGAGTTTTGAATTACGGAAACATCATATTAAAAATCCTCAAAATTCCCCCAAAGCGAAATGTTGGAATCTAAATTGTTTTGTGTTAAAATAATTGAGTTTTGTGAATTTCGCAGTTTATGTATTCTACCTTCTATTCCACTTCTTATTCTTCTTCTCTTGATCCGATTAAGGGATTTAATTGGGAAACGATGTGTAAAGGATGAATCTTTATTCGTAGTTTACACCGCCTGTTTCTATAAAATTAAATAAAATTTCCCTTTATCTAAATTCACGTAAAAGAAGTTGAATAAAGTGTAGAATTGATTGAATTCTAAGTTTCCATTTTTGGTCTATTCCATTGTTTTAATACGAGATAAGTTGAATTTAGATTCTATATACAAGTCTGTTAATTCAATTTTGGATACGAGTATTGAATCCTTGTTACGTATATTAGAATCCCTGTTATGGAAATTGGAAATTGGAATTATTGGTATGGAAGAAAAGGAAAAACTTGTATTGTTACGGTGAAAAAGGAATTGACATTTAACGTTAGTTAGGGCGTAATCTCCACATGCACGGAATAATGAGTGTGTATTTATTTATATATTAAGTAGTGTGATTAACATATAATTATAACATATAATTGAATAATTAATTAGGTAATAGATGTCATCAAATTCCCCCTTAGGATTGTAACTAATAATTTAAGGTGTAATAAGGAAGATGATTTATAAGGCCTTAATTATGGAACGATGAGATGAGTATTATGTATATATATAGTATTGAAATTATAGTTAAGTCATAGGGATATAAGGGTAGTCAGAAGGCACACAGAAGTCTGCCCAGCTAATATGGCTACCAAGAGTGTGATTTTAGGGCTGATGTGAGACATATTCTATGGTAAATATTTATAACGACACAAGGTTACTCCTAACTTTTATAGGGTAAACCTGCCCATCTAATCTGGCTACCAGTTCTTATGAACAGTCGGACTGCTGTGAGACGTCATTATGTATGTGTCATAATATGAAGGGCATGCTTCAGGATCTTAAGGTATTAAGTGGTTGTATGAGGGCCTGCTTCTTTTCTCCAAATGAAGTATTAAATGGCCAAGGGGCAAGTTATCAGGTACGATATGCGGTATCTCGACAGGGGTCTGCTTTGGGATAAGGTATTAAGTGACCGATTAAGGATCCGCCTTTCTATAAAGAAGTATTAAGTGGCTCAAGTAATTCCATGCGATGCCAGCTATATAGTCACTATTGAGGAGTCCGCCTTGAGAATAGGTATCAAATGATGGGGTCTTCCTCAATTGACTTCTTATATGGCCATATTCCGCCTATTTTCCAATAAATGGTGTCAAGTGACTTCGTTACTATCTCTTATATTATTAGACATATATGACGTGGTTATGGTTTATGCGATTTCGAAACCTACTTCGAGAATGGAAGGTATTAAGTGGTTGATCGAGGACCCGCCTCTTTTCCTTATATGAGTGTTAAATGGTTTAAATACGTAAGACATATTCTTATTTTAATCACTCTACCTAAGTACTAAAGTGGTCAGGCTCGAGATTTCTATTTACAGGGCACTAGTTGTTCTGACTCCCTTCTCATCATGACACGGTTAGATAAGGAGTTGATGATGCATGAAGATGGCGACATTGAAGCTTATGGCAATTACCATATATCATTTTTATGTTATTTTCTATTGTACCCATGAAAAGTATTTTTAAACAATATGTTGTAACGGTTGCATTATTTAATATTTTATGAGAACTGAAATGGTTTGAAAAAAGTGGGTACCGTTATAGTTATTATATGTATTCCTTCTGCTGTGAGTTCAAAAAGAATAGATAGATAGCTCTATTTTGTTACTTTTACCAACCAACGGCCAACTTTAGAATAGGTCTAAGTCTCGATAGACCTTGTCTAGGTCGGAATTTATGGCTGTTCCGAAGAGGGTTATTACAAATCCTATATAAGTTTGGGTGTCAAATGACATTGTTTATGGTATTTTTAAGAGCAAAACATTAATTAATCATCTCTAAATGGATCGAAGTTTCAATATTATCGAATGAGAAAATAACTTTTATGAGCCGCCTAAAATAAAAATGGGCAGTTTTGGTTGTAAATTAATATGTAACAATATATAATTTTAATACTTTATTTAAAAAATTTACTAAAGGTAAAGCAAAGTAATTTTAATTTTTTAAAATTTTTGGGAATTTTCCCATGATTCTAGAATTAATATGAATTAAAAGTTAAGGTAGAAAATATCCTTAATTAATGAAACAATTAAAGGAAGAGATTAATTAAGGAGTGATTAAAGGAAGAAAATCACAGCTTGTACCAGAGATTTCCGTTGTAATGTTAAAGTAACGAATAAGTAGGTGATATGTGTATAGACTTAGTTAAAAAGTAAAACTTTATTAATGAAATATCAGTTTTTCTTCTTAATTATAGATCTGTCATCTTAGACATAGGATAGCTTCATATTCGATAACTTATGTTATACCTTTGACAAATATTTTATAGGCTTGATAGCATATATCTTTGATAGCCCTTGTAACACCTTCTATAGTTATTTTGAAGGCTCCATAGCCTATATTTTGATAGCCCGTGTCATACATTTGATAGCTATTTTAGAGGCTCAATAGTCTATACATTTGATATCTTATGTTGCAACTTCGATAGCTATTTTTTAGGCTCGATGGACTATTTTACATCTTCGGTAGCTAACCTTCAAAGCTTGATAGCTTAGACCTTCGATAGCTAGACTTGCAGCACCACATTCTTAGATGCTCAATAGTTATACATGTGATAACATACGCTTAGATTTTCGATAGCTAGACTGGAGAAAGATTAAGCATTTTGGAAGCTAGAATCATAGATATGTAGTTAATTTTATGGTGGGAAGAATCAGAAGTGCAAGATAATAAAATTAATTGTTAAATGTTAAAACCCAACATTAATTAAGAATGATGGTTTAAGGCCAATGTGAAAAAAAGAATGTTTGAACTTAACATTATTCAAGAATAACGGTGTAATGCCTTTGTCGACCCTAATAATATTTGGACACGACATAAGTTAGGAAAGTTGGTGTAAGTCCCAATTGGTAGCTTAAATGTCATAACATGACATTAATTGTAACGACTCATATTTTACGTATCGGAAGATCATAAAATATTTTTCTTTAATTCATATGAAGTCGTATAACTCTAAAATTTTGGAAAATGGCTCTTAGGGTCATTTTCCACATCTATGATTTCTAGCAAAGTTTTATGTGACCATTTGACCCTAAAAATCTTGTATGGCTATAACTTTTGATAGAAGCCGAGTTTGGGTCTGAAACCACTTTCATTGCTTCAGGATGATGGTTTCTCATTCCTTAAGTGGTCATAATATTAAAACGAACTTATCGTTTGAAAAATATGGATATTTTTAGTTTTGGTTGTTCTTGACTAAAATTAATGGGTGATCAATTAGACCCAAACCTAAGCCCACTAGCTAATTTTAGGATTATTTTAACCTAATTGGGGCTGTTGGGACATCTCCAATCACATTTCCCACTTACTGCTACAATCCAAATCCTTTATTAAACTTAATATTATCAAAAATCTTATTTTTTAATACTAATCTTATTCTAAATCATCACTACACAGGTAATTAGCATAGAGGGATTGTATATTATCATTTTTGGCTTATTTGAATTCATTTCTCTTTGTTGTTCATTTTAGATCTAGAGATTAGGTTAGCAATTTGGGTAAGTGATGAGTGGTTCTTGACCTATAACTATCCTATGCATGTTTATATGATTAAAATTGATGTTTTAAACATGATTTTTATGATAAACGTTTTCTAACTTTAATCACACTTTTGAACACGTTTACGGCCAAAACTAAAATGATTCAAAAATGGTTTTACAGCTCCTTTGATCATATCTACATGCTAGAGTAAAAGTTAAATCTAGATTAGAATTTGTGTGATCATCATGTTTTGATGAATTTCATATATGGATGAATGTATATGGATAATATATCAGTTTGGTATGTTGTTCTTTGATGTAGTTTACTAGTGCTTTTAGGTAGTTAGGAAAGAGGTAGTCGAAGAACTTGGGGTTGGCTTCGGGCAAGATTGGGAAAGGATTGGGGTTTAATTGATAGCCGAAACTTGATAGGATTTCACTTTGGGCTTACTTTAAAAAGATGTGGGAATGGTTGGGGCTTGCTTGGAGGAAATGAAGCAAAGTTGGGAAGTTGTAGGCAGAAATTGGCTAAGTGTTCAGGTCGGTGCAGACCTGAATTGGAGGAAGTTGGCTTTGAATTTTGGCTCTGGAACTTCAAAATAAAGGAGAGGAGGAGTGAAGATTGTAGAACAGAAATGGGGACCAAACTGCAGCTCGGTACCATCCTAGGTGCCGACCACCTCAGGTCGGTACTGACCTGTAAAATTTGCTCAAATTGGGGTAGGACTTCTAGGAGGAGAAGTGTATGGTGCCTAGGTTGTGCTAGAGGCATTCGTTCATTCATCCATTGATGTAGATATGATCGCATGATGAAGACTTACGGTTAAGGAATGGAGGGATATTGGAGCGCTTCGAATGATTGGTTTCAGTACTTTGAGATATTGGTTTTATGACTGATAAGGAGGTCTAGAAGTGTTTCAATAATTATGGCTCTAGGACGGAAGTCATGATGGTAGCCCATGAGGAAAAGTTCTAGGATGTGAACTTGTAAAGTAGAGCTAGGACGTGCTCTATTGTAGGAAGACATTATGAGACAGGTTCAAGGACATGAGCTTGTGAAGTGGACATAGGATATACTCTACTATGTAAATGGAAATAGGTAGGGCGAAGAGGGGTTCTATGTTGATGATGGAATTAATTAAACGAGGACGAGTTCGAAGACGTGTACTAAGGGTTCATTGATACTCTGAGTGTTCCGATATGCTTGTAAAGCAAGGCTAGGTGTGGGTGCCGATTGGGTATTAGGAATATTCCCATGGATCTAGGACGTGATCCATATACCTGGACTACTAGAACATGCAGTTTTTTTCCTGGCCTACTGAATTGCTTGGATTTCGAGCACCGAGGAACCAAAACTTTTCCATGGGTCTCTGGCATTAGGATGACCATACAAGTCATCGTATATGCAAAGCACTTGAGTGATAGTGATGATTGTTTGATGGATGTTATGTTTTCATTGACTTTTTTCCCCATACTCTATCACCTTAGGGATGTAACTTGATATGGGTATTTTATACATGGATAACTAAACATCCGATACTGTACTTCGAACACATTACATTTTGATGACGTTGGTAGAGTAGCATATTATAGATTTTATATGCTAAATCTTTGGATGCAGGGATAGGTCAGGTATAACTCTGACTCCTTATTCCTTACTATATCGACTTGAATAGTATTTTGAGATTCATTCATCGCTTACATCAGACCATTGTTAGACTCGAGGTTTCATGCTTTGCTTTTTATTATCTCGGGTACTCTTAAATGAGTAAGCTAGATAACAGGTTTAGGTGTACATGGTGGCAGGGCAGAGACGAACAGGATGGAACTTTCTTGTATTATAAATGGATATTCTATTGCTTATTCTGTTGTGCAACACTATAGTGCATGGATAGAGTTTGCTTTACTATTACGAGATGGTTTATCTAAATTTATTTTCGTCTAGTATAGTTTATATTGCTATGTTGTATAACTCCGTGGATCTATGCTCTGATATTTGGTTCACCTAGTTATTATTGTCCCTCATGTTTTATATCTGTGATGATTAATATATTTTATTCGGTACATTTTGAGATATACAATTGGTTCTACGATGTTTTATTTCTTTTCAACCCTAAACAATTTCCCTACATCAGTCGGGCATGTCAGCATCGCACTATTTGGTTACATTGGGTGTCGTTTGTGTATGGCAGCCATTATATTAATTAAGAACAATGGGTGTAAGGCCTGTGTGGCAACCAGTAATGTTTGAACATAACCGTTACCTTTTTGTAAGTAAGGATATAGTGATTAAGGTCCTAGGACCGACCCAGCCCGGTCCGGACTACGTCAGCTCGGTCCAAGCCAGTCTCTTTCAGTCTAGCCAAAGGTTGAGGATGGGTCTGCAAGGTTCACTTTGTCACAATAAGGTTCAAGCCAAGCCCATATCAACCCGTCTACCAATCCCAGTCCAATAAGGCACGAGATCTAGTATATCTTATCAAAGCCATAAGAACAACTCTGAATCTCGCTTACGATCGATCCTCTCATGAAGGCATGATTTCAACAGGCATCAAGTATGCCGACTTGCTTAAACATCTCACCCAACACCTTGCTGACCAGCATAGCTTAATGTCGTTTTCAACATAGTCCATTATTTGATCCAGTTTCAACATAGTAGCTGCGGATTACATGTTGCTTCATCATCCCTCACTGGCTCAGCATGTCCTCGATTCTCAGCAATTCCATATCCTCTTCATGGTCCCAGGGCCTAATGAACTATCTCGGGCCATCTTTCCACTTAGGCATATAAGAGTAAGGCGACTAGAGGTATGGCCAATGGTACCTACTCCTGATAGGATGCAATTTCATTTCTTTAGCATGCTGCCATAATACAATTGCATTGAATGCGAAGTAAGTAGTGCATGCATCAGGTATAGTTTTTCTCTTGGCCTTTACCTCAACCATATATTCCTTTTATTTAGCTAGCTATCTCACATCAAGTCCGTTTAGGTAGATTAACGGTCGAGCGTGCTTATTGCCTTTTTTACTACACAATCTCAACTATCCAAGCATCAGTTCAGCAAATATAAAAACCCTATACACTATAGCATCAAAGTAAGTCAGTACTGGGGTTTTGGTTTCGGCCCCCAGCACCAAACTGGCAGATTGTTCTATAAGTCGATCAGCTACATCATTCATTACCACCTCAGAAAGGTTGGTTAGAGAATGCATGGCCACGTCACCAACAACACTCCACCATACTCAACAAACCCTTGAGATTAGTTGCTTCATTAATCTTAAGTGTCTCATCCTTTCTTATTATTTTCTTATAGTTCCTTATAACTGTAAGAGGGCCTTGTAGTAAGAAATCTTCATGATGGACATAGGAAACTTTGCCAAACCACTTTACATCTTGTGTCATTTACCTTTAAATAATAGCTTACCTATACTTTTTTCACTCTTAAGCTTGGTAATTAGCATATGACCATTTTTCTTCATGATGCATCGTCATAAATTTGAGATTGATAAAAAATATACTCAACATTTCAGCACTAGATGGAGGGCTTGATCCACAAACCTTTTGGTTAACCGCAACACACTCTAACCCATAGTGGGCATTAATGTTTTGACGCTATATATAACAGTAAATAAGCCAGATCCCACTGAGAAGTTAGGCCATGATCTCTGTTTTGCTTCATGTCATGTGTCGCCGTAGTGAAAGCCTACTTCCTTGCATTATCGTTGTTATCAACCAAGTTGTGAAGGTTGTGTGTATGTTCTACTTAAGGATCAGTTCAACCATCAAAATCTGAGGTCCTTTACCCCATCTCTCTCCATCCAAGAATGCTCCCTCCTATAAAAATGCCTAGGCTGGTCCACACTCTCCGCTATACTCGGGGGCAAGTCAACAAGCCTGGCAAAATTAGTTACCTTCCATGCATCCCCCTTTTCAAAGGATCCTAGAGCTACTCAATGGTCCGGTTTATGTCTTGATTGGTCCCCCAGGCCATAATGCATCCCTCGTCCATCTTCACCCTCAACTATGTCTGGATGTGGTTGAGTGCCTACCGACATGTCTGAAGCCATCTGGACGTAACGTCTAGAGTTCTCAAGCACACCTACAAGCACAGCCCAGCATCACAGATAAGTTCTTACTCATGATGATAAGTTCCAACGTTTACTAATTTATTGTAAATGGCAACACTAGTCGTCCATATCACTATTTAACATAACACTTATAAAAAGTTCAAGAGCCAGCTGTGAGCTTCGATTCGAGCTGAGACCTACACTCATCCTTCAACTGGAGACATGTACCCAGGAGAACCCTCGATCCCTCATGGGCTCTGGTTTTAAGGATGATTGCAACCATGTATCGAGCAGATCTACTCGGTACCAACCGCTATATCTGCCTTTTATAGGCCCCTAAAGTTATGACTCTGGTGTGGATGGCTTGAGTAATCATTTTGAGGTAAATATCATAAGGAATAGATGAACAACTACAAGAAAGTTTTAAAGGAAAGAAGATAAGTACAGATGATATCAGAACCTCTCAAAAAATAATATGATCTCTAAGGAAAAATACTCGGAATATGATGGTACAAAGATAGAAGATAAAAGGAAGGAAGAAAGGGTAGCTCCCCCTTCAAAAATAGGGTTGGTACCAATCACTTGTGGTCAATACCGAGTTGATTTTATAGCCCAGAGGACTCCATCTTTCCCTCCTGCATTCTCGGGTTTGGATCTAGACCGGATATTTCATAGATTCGCGAATCTACTAAACAGTTTCCCTATAAATGCATCCCCTATGGCATTTGGGAGAAAACCTTGGCACTTTTTTCTTCATCTTCTATCTCTCCTCACCATAGTCACTAAGGAAGCTACTTTTCACTGTTAGATCTGCCAAACCCTTACATTAGTGGTTGACAATCCATGGATAAATAAAACTATAGTGGACATAGGCCAGAGATTGCCAAACCACTTAAAAATTCATTGTGTTCTCTCTCTTTACTTAATGTTTTCTTCTAGATCTCATTTTATTTCTGGTTTTTTGGGGTGTTGTGCCAAATTTAAGCTCAACATTTTGGTGCTCTCATTGGGAAAGGAGATTCTTAAGCATAAATCTAGCTTTCTATTTTGGATTGGCGCATCTAGAGGTTTAATCCGAAAGAATTTCATTAAGGAAGCATAAGGATTTGCATACAGGAATTCGTGGCACATAGGTGATCTGGAAGATCGCATGGAGCAGCAGTTGGTGCAGATGAAGGAGCTTCTTAGCACATGGCGGTTAACAACCAATAGACATTGCCAGGACCATCTACTGCTCAGGAAATGGTTACTTGAGTGGTGTTTGACAAAATGATGTAGGAGTCGAATTAAAAGATGGCTGACAGTCGAAAATCTCTGCTGGAAAAGATGGATGCTAGCATAGCTCTGCTGACCCTGCAGTCGTAGAGAACTAGAAGGAGCAAGAGAGAGATTTCACCTGCCGGATCTATGGAAGAGAACTCATCTGTCTCTGGTCTAAATAGAAAAGGTGTAAAGCAAAAGCAGAAGGAAAAGGCTACTGGAGCAGTAGGGGAAGTTGTTGGAGGAAGTAAGAAGGTCCCCATCGAAAAAATTCAACTCGGTACCGATTAGAATCATGTTAGTACCAAGAAGAATTTTGGCACTTTAGGGGGACGAGGAGCTAAAGCCATGGACTTGTATGATTTAGAGGATGATCAGTAGCATGATAATGATGATTATGAGCTTAATGTTGCTGTTTGATGTGTAGGATTGTGGATGACTGCTACAGAGTCAAGCAAACATCAAAAAAGATCTGACGGAGTGGTTCTCGCTGAAACTTGACCTAAACGTCGGCGAGCAAACCGAGATCATTTGTAGAGTGAAACACTCGTGTAGATCTTGATAGTTGTCCTTCAAAGTTCCAGGCTAGTGAGGAGTACATAAGGGATATGTTTAAGCGGTTGGTAGAAGAGAATAAATGGAGGAAGAATGAGGAATGTGGTTCCGCGCCAAGCAGAACTTCATTCATGGAGAAAATTCTAGTGGAGGAATATCACAGATGGTTTATGATGCCAACGTTGCCATCGTACAATGAAACTACCAATCCTGAGCAGCATTTGTTTAAATGTGAATGGCACATGGATAGTGCCAAGGCGATGGACGTGGTACGGTATAAGTGTTTTCCTTTCTTTTCGAAAGGCCTTGCATCGTTGTGGTTCACCTGGCTTGCACTGAAATCCATATCAACTTTTGGTGAGTTGACAAAGAAGTTTATGGAGCAGTTTAAGCTCCATACTGCTAGGCCTAAGGATGTGATGTCATCGTCGAGTCTTTCTCAAGGGCCAAAGGATTCTTTGAAAGGGTTCTTGAGCATGTTTAATGTTGCAATAATGGAGGTTAATAATCCAACGAAAGATTTGGTGTTAGCTTTAATCTGGGGCATACATTTGGATACAGACTTAAGCAAATGACTGAAAATGAAACAACCGATGGCTATAGAGGAATTCCACTAGAAGGCTAATCAGCTCTTGTGATTGGAGGAAGCGAGTCAGGCTATCGGTGGATAGTCGAAAGAGGTGATTTAAAGCAACGTAGTAGTTAAGTAGACCGGTGCGTGTTTCAATAATAGGGCAATAAATGTTGGGAATTAGAATAACCAAAAGAAAAGGAATCAGGGCTTTGGTGGTAGGCGCAACAAATCCAAAATACACCCAAGAATATGAGATAAGATGAGTACACGCCTCTAAATGACATGTTGGAAAATATATATCATGCTATGTAAGGAAAAAAACGATATACAAGGCCGCCTAAGAAGGAGGCGACCGAAGAGGAAAAACACTCAAGAAAGTACTTTCGTTTCTGTGAAACCCATAAACACAACACGAATGACTACCAGCATCTAAGAGATTTTATCGAGCAAATGATAAAGAAGAAAAAGTTGCAACAGTAAGTTAGAGATTCGTGTGATGGCAGACAAAATGCTAGACCCCGAATGATCGAATGCCCAAGGGAACCAGCCTGGACCTAGTAGTGAAAGCCTCAGGTGCACTGACAAAAGGTTGATCATAAATACCATAATAGGACGACCTCGTCTAGTATAGAAAAGCTAGAGATGGAGCAGTATGCAAGCTCACTGAAGACTACACCAGGGAAGAGTTGTTTTGCCATAGAGGACGGAGCTCTGGCTAAGTAGTGAAGGACGGTAACACACGAAATTATATTCAGGAATATGAATTTTGATGGAGTCAAAGCGCCAACCTTCGACCCCTTGATGATTTCAGCTATTGTTGGCCCAGATGACGCCAAGTTTTGGTGGATAATGGAAGCTCGATGAATATTTTGTTTAAAAGGACATTTTACCAAATACAAATCAGTATGAAGGACGTTGAGCCATGTAAATCCAGGGTTCAAGAATTTACTGGCGAGTTGAAACAACCGATTGGAACGATTGATTTATTGATTGAGTTGGGTGATGGAGGTTTCAAGGTTGTGTGCATCCAAATGTTTTTTATAGTGGATGATTACTTGGCGTATAACGCCTTTCTAGGCCGACCGATCTTGGCAAATTTTTTGAGAGCGTTGGCTCCTTGGTTCTTAATTATGAAATTCCCCTACGAATGGGGTCGGATTAGTAAGAGGAAGCCAAAGCATTGGAAGGTAATGTTACGTTGCTAAGCTAAGAGAAGAAAAGTCATGAGAGAAAGGCAGGATTGTAGAGAAGCCTCCCTGCATTAAAAAATCAAAATCATAGCAATTAAATCCCAAGCCTTGGTTCGAGAACCATAACAGGTTCCATAAGTCTATGGATCCTTGGAAGAAGTCAGAGGAAGTGCGGGCGGCACTAGCTAAACTGACGGTTGACGTTTCGATTGATATTGATGATCCTACTTGGACACCTAAAATTGGAGCACAGCTCGGTATTAGACTAAGGAAGGAATATGTTAATTTCATTTTAAGGAATTTAGACGTATTCGCTTGGTGGCATTTGGATATGTGTGGGATATTATTCAAAGTAGCATGTCACACATTGAGTGTGGATCGAAGGTTTCCACTTGTGAATAAAACAAGTCATAGTCTAGGTTCGAAGTGATCCACTACACTAAAGAAGGAAGCAGATAAGCTGACGGCGAATGGATTTATACGCAATGCTTTATATCTAAAATGGGCATCGAACCCCGTGTTGGTCAAGAAATCAAACGAAAAGTGGCGGACGTGTATTGACTACTCCGACTTGAATAAAGCATGCCCGAAGGATAGCTTTCTTTTCCAGATATTAACCAACTTGCAGATGGGACCGCGGGACATGAGTTTCTCCTGTTCATGGATGCTTATTTAGGCAATAACCAAATATCGATGCACGTATTGGATCAAAAGCACACCAACTTTATAATGGATTTGCTTTTGTACCATACGAGTATTGCCATTCGAGTTGAAGAACATAGGAGCTAAGTACCAGAGGTTGGTGAACTCTATGTTCAAAGAACAAATCAGATGAACGGTGAAAGTATACGTAAATGATATACTTATGAAGACATGACCATAAAGGAATTACATGAACGACCTTTCTAGAATGTTCGAGGTATTGCGAAAGTACATAATGAAGTTAAATCCGTTAAAATGCTCCTTTGAAGTTGCACCGGGAAGTTTTTGGGATTCATCATTAATTCAAGGAGCTTTGAGGCTAATTTGGAGCAAATTAATGCCTTGAGGAACATGGGAGCCTCGACCATGAATAAGGAGTTGCAGAGCTTAAATGAGAAGACTGTCGCTTCGATTCGATTTATCTCAAAGGCAACGGACAAATGAATACTACTCTTCGATGCCCTCAGAAAGGGTAAGAAGAATTTTGAATGGAATTAGGACTATCAGAACACCCTTGAGGAGTTACTAAGGCATATAGAAACCTTATTGATTCTATCCAAACCATTGGACGGAGAATGCTTGTTCAGTTATTTAGCGGTGTCTACTCACAAACTAAGTGCAGCACTAGTACGTGAGGAGGAGAAGAGTCAAAGCCCAGTTTATTATATCAGCAAGCGATTTATTAGATCTAAAAGGAATTATCCTTAGCTAGAAAAAATCATATATTGCTTGTTGATTGCATCGAGGAAGCTACAGCCATGTTTTCAAGCTCATTTAATTAAGGTGCTAATGAATTAGCCTTCGAAATATGTGTTATATCGATCCGAAAATTTAGGGAGATTGCTGAAATGGAACATTGGGCTAAGTTAGTATGATATTACTTATCATCCGAGGAGAGTAATAAATAGGTAGGCATTGGTGGACTTCATCGCTGATTTTACCGCACGAGATGGTGAAGATGAGGACGATATAACTGTGACATCCCGGAATTTTGACCCTATTATTATAATAAGTTTTTAATCAAATTTAAATAAAATATAAGATTTTTCATTTTATAAATAAATAAGATTTTGGATATTATTAGTTGTATATGTATTATAAAGGAATTTATAATTGCAAAATGTAAAATAGACTCTTTCAACAATATTCAAAATTAAATCTGTTTTATTCAATTAAATTAAAAGTTATGTATGAATGACATTTAATATCAGAGATATGAATGCAGTTAATAATAATAACAAGTACAATAACACAATTATATTCATACTAAATATAAATACATTACAAATCAAATATTGAAAAGATTGAACCTTTAAAAAAAATAAGATTAAGGAATGTTTCTAACAACTTTTATAATTAAAATAAAATAAGCTTATAAATATTTAATATAAGTATAACATAAAATATAGTTATAAACATAAGTCTACATGAACATAAGTGCAAAACTTTGACATGAATATAAGATATAAATAAAAGTGTTAACTATGTAAAGACAAACATATAAATCTGTCAAAACCAATGTATTAATGTGTGTTTGAGTTAAAAGATAATAAAACAAAATAAACCACTGTACAAATGTTCACCAGACAAATGCAAAGATCAGTTTATATCAATAAGCAAAACTTGTCAGGAAACATTTTATTTCTATGTTAACATAAGAGAGCAAGAATACACATCAAATAAAACATATTAGTACAAACAAAACCTGCAAATATCTTATACAAATAATGTGTCAGCAAACATTAATAATATGTTAGCATAAATGAAAACATAAAACATTTAATTAGCCCACCTTTATGTCTAAAAAAAATCCTTCCAGCCGAAATATCCAATTCATCTCAGGTTTTAGTACATAAAAAAAATATAATAAAGCAAGATATTATGCCAAGTTAAAGCTTGTTCCAGAAGGTATCTTGTTCAAAGCCATATATAGATATGTTTATCATCCCATTTAGTTCATTCCATAACTTAAACAAAATCTGAAAAGCAAGAGAAGTATAAACAAAATTTCATATTTTCAAGTTCAAATAAAAATTCAGAAAGCAAAGAAGAGTTACAGAATTCAAAACTTCAAACTGCTGTCTTCTATCATCATCCAATACTCTCTGTTTCAACAGTAACTAGGTAAGTAAACTTATTTAAAATCTAACTTTTAATAAGTAATTTGTGAAGAATTGATATGTTGATATTTAATGTTCTGGGATGTTTACTGTAAGTTGTGCATATAGTTGTTCTTCCAGGTTTCAGTTGTTTTTACTGAGGCAAAGGAAAAAGACAGTGAATATATCCAACCTTATATAAAGTTCTTGTCTTTAATTAGTAACTTAACTAATAAATTTGTTTAAGTTTAAGATTAAGATTTGGATTATTGTTTTTTTTAGTAGCTGTGAGACACCGGTACTGTAAACACAAATTTACAGTTCAACATAAAACAAAGGCCAAAATTCGAAAAGCATGAATTGTAAATTCGAATTTATATCTTGAAACAACATACAAAACTATGATTTTTAAGACAAAATTTATAATTTTTAGACAACTATGCATAGAGCAGATGGTTAGTGAACAAAAATTGCATTTCCATGAAATTCTGATAATTCCTCCAATTATAATTGTTGAAATTTTACATGAAGCTAGTATATTGATAGGAGATTAACAGAAAAATGTTAAAAAAAATTATGAATGCATGGATTTTTGGGGATGATTGAGAATAGGGTTAGGGTTCATTGTTTTGGGTTCGATTCATTCGATGATCGTGTCACCATAGCTCAACCGAGTGACTTGAGGTTTTGGGAGGAGTCAGGAGGTGATGTCGGCAAGGCATGGCCGAAGCCACGTCAACGCAGGTGGTCGTGGTTGAGTGAACGTGACGTTTATCTCCATGGAACTCGGCTTACTGTTCGTATTTTCTATCATATTTTGATTTCGAGGTTGACGTATATTTCTAGGTTTCGTATTCGAGTGAGGAGAGGCCGTGTGATTTGTTGGTGGTGTAGTGGTGCGATGGCGCGGTGGTGAACCGCCGTGCACGTGCACGGCGGCGGGGAAGATTCTGGACATTGTCGACTCGAGTGAATCTCGAATTTGTTTGCTAATGACTTCGAGTTTTGCTCTGGGTCGAGATTGAGACGCGCGTGTGTATTAATAAGTTTTAACAGTTTTTAAACTTAAGCTTTAAAAAAAGCAAAAGAGAAAGAACAGAGGAAGGAGAAGGGAACACAGGAGAGTGACGCGAGAAAAGTGCTGAGTAATCTCGAGTTCGACCCGAGTAACCGCGTCGTTATCTTCGGTTTTAAAATTCCAGGAATTTGCTAATTTTAATATTAGTTGAAAGATATATAAGTTAAGTATTAATCAAGTTAATAGTGTTTTAAGCCAAGATGAATTGTAAAGCTTTACTGATACAAAAATGAGTAATTAGTTTAAAATCAAAGTTAATTATGAATGTAATAAATTTTATAATTATAATTTAATAAGTAGTTCCAAATGGAATCAAATTTGTAACTAAAGATTTTAATGATAATCTTGTATAAAATCATTTGTAATTAAGAATTTAATTAATCAATTGAAGTTGATTAATTAACAAAATGTAGTTAACTGATTAAATAACTAATTAATGATTAAACGATTAAGTTAATTAATAATTAATGATTAATTAAGAAATTAGTAATAATTAAATGTGTAATTGAGTTTTATTATAATTAAGGTTATTGATTAGTAATTAAGAATTAATTAATTAATTAAGTGAATAATTAATACGCAATTAATAAATTGAAAGAAGTTAATTAATTAGTAATTGGTTAAGCAAAAATAAAATATATTTTATTCTTAAGCATGAAATTAAGTTTAAAGTAAATCAAACTTGTTGATATGAGTGGATGATTCTATTTGATTCATTCTGATATGTATTTATATCCTGTGATGTTCTGTGATATTCTGGATATATCTGTGATGATTGTATATGATTTATCTGTGTTAAATTGCTATATGATTTATCTGATGTTATTTATCTGTGTTAAATTGCTATATGAATTCAATTGTTGAATTTAAACTGTATAAGTTAATTAGACAACTTGGCCTTTAAAATGGCGTTTGGATTTCGATGAGACCGGGATCGGGTATCAATTATATTCCGAAAACCACATCGATCCAAATTAAATGTTAGGTCGTGTAATCTCAAGTGAAGATCGAGATGGTGTTTTCAGAATGCAAGGGTTCTCGTCGTTAACTCTGAGGGTGATTCCAAAATGAGTGTAACGAGATAATGCCTTCGGTTTCGTTCGAACCCGGAACGAACTTGTATGGATTGAATGCTTTCAGCACATCGTCAGGCGGACGATGAGCATTCTAAGAGATATGTTCTATAAAGGTAAACGCAGCCTCAAGCCTCATCAACCGGGAATGGCTAAAATAGGGGATGTGCAGCAAGGTTAGGTGGGTCATGCCCAAGCAGGACAAAGTATACCCCTGTCTAGATGTCCCTTTTATTCGGTTGTGTGGGCGGTTGGTCTGCAGCCAACTGCGGGGTTATCTTGTTCGAGACTGTTCAGTAAGGAATGGTTCCGGCCTTGTGTTGCAGGGGAGTTAGGGTGGCTCCTCGGTATGGTGATCTAGGCTACGTACTATGACGGGCGGTACCCCAGTAGCCCTGCCATTGTATGGGATCCAATTTCCAATAAGCGCCGTACGTTTTGATTGTGCCCAACTACGTTGGAATGTGAGATGTAAGCATTTCAGCTATTTCTGTATTTTACTTGAAAACCCTAGGCACTATTATAATATCATTGAATTTCCTATAAAATGATTTGGTTAGCGTAAGGTAAAAACTTACCCGTATTTATGTGTGGGAAGTCTTACGTGATACCTTTATTTCAAATGATTTTCAAAGTTAAACAACTTTAACTCGTTTACTCATACCAGACCCATGTCTGACCCGGAGTTTATATTTTATTTTTTCATAAACTCTTGGGTACTCAAATTTTTATAAGTAGCCAAGTGATAGGTATTCGGAGTATAGAGATTTCTGGAGGAGTTGGAGCAGAAGACCAGACGTATGTATCTATCTATATAGTTCCGTTGTGTTAGTTAGTTTATGATGTATTTGAGATGTATGTTCTGACATATATGTATATGACAGTCATGATGTATGATATTATATAACTCTGATGTATATAACTATGTAATAGTTATGTCGATATATTATATTTTATCCCATTCCGCTGTGAGATTCTGATGTTGTTATTCTTTCTTTCTATTCTTTTTTATTTCTATCCCTTTCTTTCTTATTGATGACACATCTTTCTGGAGTTAGAAAGTCGGGTCGTCACAGCTGGTATCAGAGCGCTAGGTTGAGCGAGTACCTAGGCTCTGGAGTAATATTTATCTTGAGAGTGCGTATTTGTATTTTCATATAATTATATACCTATCTAAATTTGTTGGCCACCTGAACAGGCAACTCGAAAGGACTGTGTACTTCGATTGATAATGGTCAACATGAGTTCTGGAAGAAGAGGCGGAGTCAGGACCAGTACTTCGATGGATAATGGTCGAAGTCAAATTGCTAGAGAGGCTGTAAATCCAGTACCGCCTTAAGTTAGTTTTGCAGCCTTATGTAAAGATTTCATCGATCTCGGAGGCCAACCATTTAAAGGTTCAGAGTCGATAGTTGAAGTTCAAGCCTGGCTACGCTCTTGTGAGCGCATTTTTAAGAGTATGAGATTGCCGGATGATCAGAAAAGGGAAATGGCATCGTGGCAATTGCAGGGAGGCGCAGCAGCATGGTGGGATGCAACAATTGAAAACTTTCCTGAAGAAGATATTTCATGGGAAAGATTTAAGGAGTTATTTGAGGAGAAGTTTATGCCTACTGCAAGGAAAACTCTATTGTACCAGGATTTTCTGAATTTGAAGCAGGAAAGCATGACTATTTCTGAATATGAGGCCAAATTCAACGAACTTTCGGGTTATGGATCAGGACCCATTGATACTCCCCTCAAGAAGAATGAAAAGTTTGTGCAAGGATTGAGGTCCGAATTTCACTATAAGATGATGGTGCTCTTGAAAGTATCTTTTGCTGCTTTGGTTGATATGGCGTTGAGGTATGAAAATTTGATGAGCAAGAAATTGGAGGCAACGGCAGCAGTTTCGAGAGGGAATTCCGTTAACCCAAATAAAAGGAAGTTCAATCCACTTTGGAAAAGGCAAGCCAAGGGAAAGAAATCGGGAGGAAGCAATAATGGACCCCGCAAGTGTTATAATTGTCACCAAATTGGATACAATCTGTAAGGACTTGAAGCTTTCTTATTTGTCCCACAGTTTTTCTTGTGACTCGTATGTGTTAAATTTTATGGGATTTGATCTTATTTTGGGAATGGATTGGCTCGATAAGTATAAAGCAGTCTTGAATTGTGATGAGAGGACAGTTTCATTGGAGACTGATTTGGGTAGGATTGCCAAAGTGTCGTGCGATAGTTCTGGATTTCACTTGAGTAGTATTTTGCTAGGAGTTGAGACTTCTCAAGAGAAAGTTGAAGAAATCGACGTGGTTCAAGATTTTCCTGATGTCTTTGAAGAAGTTAAGTGTCTACCGCCACATCGAGAGATTGAGTTTCGTATTGATTTGATTACAGGAGCAGTGCTGGTGATTCAACCCAGTAGGAGAATGCCTCCTAGAGAGAGAGAAGAGTTGATTAAGCTGACGCAAGATCTTTTGGAGAAGGGTTTGATTAGACCCAGTTTTTCTTGTTGGGGCTCTGCTACGGTGTTTGTCACCAAATCGGATGGTTCGCTAAGGTTCTGTGTTGATTATAGAGAATTGAACAAAGTGACCATTCGAAATAAATATCCATTTCCTCGCATTGATGATTTTTTTGACCAGTTGCATGGAGCTTCTATCTTTTCTCAACTAGATCTAGCTTCAGGTTTCCATCAATTAAGAGTAGCTGAAGATAGTATTCCCTTGACAGCATTTAGGGGACCGAATTGTTTTTATGAGTGGTTGGTTATGCCTTTCGGGTTAACCAACGCACCAGCCTATTTTGTTGACCTCATGAACCGAGTCTTTAGAGATGTGTTGAATAAGTTTGTGCTAGTATTCATTGATGATATCTTGGTCTACTCCAAATCGAAAGAGGAGCACAGGAAACATTTGAGGATTGTATTGGAAACTCTGAGGAAGCATGTGTTGAAGGCAAAGTTTTCAAAGTGCCATTTCTGGAAATCGAAAGTTAAACTTTTAGGGCACATTGTTTATGGTGAAGGCATTTCTGTAGATCCAGCAAAGGTTGAAACTATTTTGGAATGGAAACAGCCGGAGAAACCGACTGAAGTTCGCAGTTTTCTGGGTTTGGCTGGCTACTACAGAAAATTTATTAAGGATTATTCCAAAATTTCTTTGCATCTGACCAAGCTGACTAGGAAAGGAACCAAATTCAAGTGGACAACTCAGTGTGAAGAAGCTTTTCAGGAATTGAAGACAAGGCTAACTAGTGCACCAGTACTTGCTATTCCAGATGGAAAGAGAAAATTTGAAGTATATACGGATGCATGTTTAGTTGGACTGGGAGCAGTTCTGATGCAGAATGGCAGAGTAATTGCGTATGCTAGTCGGCAATTGAAATCACATGAGAAGAACTATGCTACGCATGATTTAGAACTGTTAGCTATTGTTTTTGCTTTGAAGATCTGGAGACATTACCTTTTGGGAGAAAAGTTTGAGTTATTCACGGATCACAAATCGTTGAAATATATTTTCTCTCGAAAAGATCTTAATTTGAGACAGCAGAGATGGGTCGAATTTTTAGCATCTTATGATCTGGATATTTTGTATACTCCGGGAAAAGCGAATGTCGTGGCTGATGCTCTTAGTAGAAATGTGGTCTTATCTCTTTTGGAAGTCGTTCCATCTCTCCAAGAAAGAATCGTTAGTAAGCAAATGGAGGATAAATCTTTTGAGGAAATAATTCTTGGAACTAAAGACGGTCGATATTCAGATTTCAAGGTGGACGATCAAGGTGCTTTAAGGATTAATGGTCGTTTGTGTGTGCCTAATATTGATGGATTGAGGCAAGAAGTCTTAGCTGAGTGTCATCGCTCCAAATTGAATATTCACCCGGGAATCTCAAAGATGTATAAAGATATGAGGAGAGTTTTCTGGTGGCCGAATATGAAGAAGGATGTAGCTGCTTTTGTAAATAGTTGTGCCATTTGTCAGCAAGTGAAGGGAGATCAACAGAAGTCTGCTGGACTATTGCAACCTTTGGAAATTCCAGATTGAAAGTGGGAGATGATCTCGATGGAATTCATTGATGGTTTTCCTAGAACCGGGAAGGGAAATGAAGGAATATGGGTTATTGTGGAGCGTTTAACGAAGAGTGCCCATTTTATTACTGTTAAGGCAACTCATACTGCAGTTTCCTTGGCAGAAATTTTCTTGAAGGACATAGTCAGATTGCATGGTATTCCTGTCAGCATAGTAAGTGACCGTGATCCTATTTTCACTAGTAAATTCTGGGAAGCTCTGCAATCAGCAATGGGAACAAGTTTGAGATTAAGTACAGCCTATCATCCTCAGACGGACGGACAGACGGAGAGACTTAATCGTATTCTGGAAGATATGCTGCAAGCTTGTGTATTGGATTTTGGTGGATCGTGGGAAGACCATCTTCACCTAGTGGAATTTTCTTATAATAACAGTTACCAAGCGAGTATTAAGATGGCTCCTTATGAAGCTCTGTATGGAAGACCGTGTAGATCCCCATCTTGTTGGATTGAATCGAAAGATCGACTTGTACTCGGACCCGATCTAATTCGTGAAGCTTATGCGAAGGTTGAGCTTATCAAGAAAAGGATGAAAGCTGCTCAAGATCGTCAGAAGAAATATGTCGATAAGAGACGAAGGCCATTAGAATTTGAGATCGAAGATTTAGTTTTTATCAAAGTTTCCCCAATCAAAGGTTCTATAAGATTCGGAAAGACGGAAAACTTGCTCCGAGATATATTGGTCCATTCCGAATGTTGGAAAGAATTGGAACTGTAGCATACAGGATTGAATTGCCAGAACGGATGTCTAGGATTCGCATTGTATTCCATGTGTCTCATTTAAGGAAATTTGTTCATGACCCATCATTAGTGGTAGAACCAGTTGTTCAGGAAGATTTAGAAGTTGAACCCAACCTGACTGTGGTTAGAGATCCTGTTCAGATTGTAGGTCAAGACGAGAAGCAACTCAGGAACAAAGTGGTGAAACTCGTCAAGGTGAAATGGAGTGAGGATCCCAGAGATTGTACCTGGGAAACTCTTGATAGTTTTAGAAAAGCTTATCCAAATTTAAGTCCGGATAGCTAGTAATGTTGTTGGAATTGACTGTTTAATTGTTTGTTTTTGTATGGATGATATGTATGTTTGGAGTGTTACTATTAAGCTTTTGAATTAACTGTTGTTTAAATTTCGGGGAAGAAATTCTTTTAAGGGAGGAGGAATGTGACATCCCGGAATTTTGACCCTATTATTATAATAAGTTTTTAATCAAATTTAAGTAAAATATAAGATTTTTCATTTTATAAATAAATAAGATTTTGGATATTATTAGTTGTATATGTATTATAAAGGAATTTATAATTGCAAAATGTAAAATAGACTCTTTCAACAATATTCAAAATTAAATCTGTTTTATTCAATTAAATTAAAAGTTATGTATGAATGACATTTAATATCAGAGATATGAATGCAGTTAATAATAATAACAAGTATAATAACACAATTATATTCATATTAAATATAAATACATTACAAATCAAATATTGGAAAGATTAAACCTTTAAATAAAAATAAGATTAAGGAATGTTTCTAACAACTTTTATAATTAAAATAAAATAAGCTTATAAATATTTAATATAAGTATAACATACAATATAGTTATAAACATAAGTCTAAATGAACATAAGTGCAAAACTTTGACATGAATATAAGATATAAATAAAAGTGTTAACTATGTAAAGACAAACATATAAATCTGTCAAAACCAATGTATTAATGTGTGTTTGAGCTAAAAAATAATAAAACAAAAAAAACCACTGTACAAATGTTCACCAGACAAATGCAAAGATCAATTTATATCAATAAGCAAAACTTGTCAGCAAACATTTTATTTCTATGTTAACATAAGAGAGCAAGAATACACATCAAATAAAACATATTAGTACAAACAAAACCTGCAAATATCTTATACAAATAATGTGTCGGCAAACATTAATAATATGTTAGCATAAATGAAAACATAAACATTTAATTAGCCCACCTTTATGTCTAAAAAAATCCTTCCAGCCGAAATATCCAATTCATCTCAGGTTTTAGTACATAAAAAAATATATAATAAAGCAAGATATTATGCCAAGTTAAAGCTTGTTCCAGAAGGTATCTTGTTCAAAGCCATATATAGATATGTTTATCATTCCATTTAGTTCATTCCATAACTTAAACAAAATCTGAAAAGCAAGAGAAGTATAAACAAAATTTCATATTTTCAAGTTCAAATAAAAATTCAGAAAGCAAAGAAGAGTTACAGAATTCAAAACTTCAAACTGCTGTCTTCTATCATCATCCAATACTCTCTTTTTCAACAGTAACTAGGTGAGTAAACTTATTTAAAATCTAACTTTTAATAAGTAATTTGTGAAGAATTGATATGTTGATATTTAATGTTTTGGGATGTTTACTGTAAGTTGTGCATATAGTTGTTCTTCCAGGTTTCAATTGTTTTTACTGAGGCAAAGGAAAAAGACAGTGAATATATCCAACCTTATATAAAGTTCTTGTCTTTAGTTAGTAACTTAACTAATAAATTTGTTTAAGTTTAAGATTAAGATTTGGATTATTGTTTTTTTTAGTAGCTGTGAGACACCAGTACTGTAAACACAAATTTACAGTTAAATATAAAACAAAGGCCAAAATTCGAAAGGCATGAATTGTAAATTCGAATTTATATCTTGAAACAAAATACAAAACTATGATTTTTAAGACAAAATTTATAAATTTTAGACAACTATGCATAGAGTAGATGGTTAGTGAACAAAAATTGCATTTCCATGAAATTCTGATAATTTCTCCAATTATAATTGTTGAAATTTTACATGAAGCTAGTATATTGATGGGAGATTAACAGAAAAATGTTAAAAAAAATTATGAATGCAAGGATTTTTGGGGATGATTGAGAATAGGGTTACGGGTTCATTGTTTTGGGTTCGGTTCATTCGATGATCGTGTCACCATAGCTCAACCGAGTGACTTGAGGTTTTGGGAGGAGTTAGGAGGTGATGTCGGCAAGGCATGGCCGAAGCCACGTCAACGCAGGTGGTCGTGGTTGTGTGAACGTGACGTTTATCTCCATGGAACTCGGCTCACTGTTCGTATTTTCTATCATATTTTGATTTCGAGGTTGACGTATATTTCTGGGTTTCGTATTCGAGTGAGGAGAGGCCGTGTGATTTGTTGGTGGTGTCGTGGTGCGATGGCGCGGTGGTGAACCGCCATGCGCGTGCACAACGGCGGGGAAGATTCTGGACATTGTTGACTCGAGTGAATCTCGAATTTGTTTGCTAATGACTTCGAGTTTTGCTCTGGGTTGAGATTGAGATGAGCGTGTGTGTTAATAAGTTTTAACAGTTTTTAAACTTAAGCTTAAAAAAACAGAAGAGAAAGAACAGAGGAAGGAGAAGGGAACACAGGAGAGTGGCGCGAGAAAAGTGCTGAGTAATCTCGAGTTCGACCCGGGTAACCGCGTCCTTATCTTCAGTTTTAAAATTCCAAGAATTTGCTAATTTTAATATTAGTTGAAAGATATATAGGTTAAGTGTTAATCAAGTTAATAGTGTTTTAAGCTAAGATGAATTGTAAAGCTTTACTGATACAAAAATGAGTAATTAATTTAAAATCAAAGTTAATTATGAATGTAATAAATTTTATAATTATAATTTAATAAGTAGTTCCAAATGGAATCAAATTTGTAATTAAAGATTTTAAGGATAATCTTGTATAAAATCATTTGTAATTAAGAATTTAATTAATCATTTGAAGTTGATTAATTAACAAAATGTAGTTAACTGATTAAATAACTAATTAATGATTAAACGATTAAGTTAATTAATGATTAATTAAGCAATTAGTAATAATTAAATGTGCAATTGAGTTTTATAAATCAATAATTAAGGTTATTGATTGGTAATTAATAATTAATTAATTAATTAAGTGAATAATTAACAAGTAATTAATAAATTGAAAGAAGTTAATTAATTAGTAATTAGTTAAATAAAAATAAAATATAGTTTATTCTTAAGCATGCAATTAAGTTTAAAATAAATCAAACTTGTTGATATGACTCGTTGATTCTATTTGATTGATTCTGATATGTATTTATATCCTGTGATGTTCTGTGATATTCTGGATATATCTGTGATGATTGTATATGATTTGTCTGTGTTAAATTGCTATATGATTTATCTGATGTTATTTATCTGTGTTAAATTGCTATATGAATTCAATTGTTGAATTTAAACTGTATAAGTTAGTTAGACAACTTGGCCTTTAAAATGGTGTTTGGATTTCGATGAGACCGGGATCGAGTATCAATTGATATTCCGAAAACCACATCGATCCAAATTAAACGTTAGGTCGTGTAATCTCAAGTGAAGATCGAGATGGTGTTTTCAGAATGCAAGGGTTATCGTCGTTAACTCTGAGGTGCTTCCAAAATGAGTGTAACAAGATAATGCCTTCGGTTTCGTTCGAACCCGGAACGAACTTGTATGGATTGAATGCTTTCAGCACATCGTCAGGCGGACGATGAGCATTCTAAGAGATATGTTCTATAAAGGTAAACGTAGCCTCCAGCCTCATCAACCGGGAATGGCTAAAACAGGGGATGTGCAGCAAGGTTAGATGGGTCATGCCCAAGCAGGACGAGGTTACCCCTGTCTAGATGTCCCTTTTATTCGGCTGTGTGGGCGGTTGGTCTGCAGCCAACTGCGGGGTTACCTTGTTCGGGACTGTTCAGTAAGGAAAGGTTCCGGCCTTGTGTTGCAGGGGAGTTAGGGTGGCTCCTCGGTATGGTGATCTAGGCCACGTACTGTGACGGGCGGTACCCAGTAGCCCTGCCATTGTATGGGATCCAATTTCCAATAAGCGTCGTACGTTTTGATTGTGCCCAACTACGTTGGAATGTGAGATGTAAGCATTTCAGCTATTTCTGAATTTTACTTGAAAACCCTAGACACTATTATAATATCACTGAATTTCCTATAAAATGATTTGGTTAGCGTAAGGTAAAAACTTACCCGTATTTATGTGTGGGAAGTCTTACGTGATACCTTTATTTCAAATGATTTTCAAAGTTAAACAACTTTAACTCGTTTACTCTTACCAGACCCATGTCTGACCCGGAGTTTATATTTTATTTTTTCATAAACTCTTGGGTACTCAAATTTTTATGAGTAGCCAAGTGATAGGTATTCAGAGTATAGAGATTTCTGGAGGAGTTGGAGCAGAAGACCATACATATGTATCTATCTATATAGTTCCGCTGTGTTAGTTAGTTTATGATGTATTTGAGATGTATGTTCTGACATATATGTATATGACAGTCATGATGTATGATATTATATAACTCTGATCTATATAATTATGTGATAGTTATGTCGATATATTATATTTTATCCCATTCCGCTGTGAGATTCTGATGTTGTTATTCTTTCTTTCTATTCTTTTATATTTCTATCCCTTTCTTTCTTATTGATGACACGTCTTTCTGGAGTTAGAAAGTCGGGTATATGACTATACTTTCTCGTTGGAAATATTTTATGGATGGAGCTTCAGATAAACATAGTCCAGGTGTAGGATTAGTGCTTGTAACACTAGAGGAACATCAATTCGCTATGCATTGAAGTTGGAATTTCCTGCAACTAACAACGAGGCTAAGTACGAGGCTTTGATAGTAGGGCTAAGGATAGCAAAGAAACTAGGGATAAGGATGTTGCAGATATTTAGTGATTCCTAGTTGGTGGTTTGTCAAGTAAGGAAGGAATATCAGGCTATGGGTGCGGGACTTGCTTTTTACCTAACAAAGGTGTCGGAACTGTTGGATGATATTGAGCATTATACGATTACACACATCATTAGAGAGGAGAATGCAAGAGCTGATTCATTGGTCAAGTTGGCTAGTTCCAAGGAGGCACATGAGATGGGTTTAGTTCCAGCAGAACTTTTGACCGCTCTAAGTATCGACTGGATGGACGTCGAATGAATTTTGGATACCGTAGAGGAAAAGGTGTCGTGGATGACTCCGATCAAGGATTATTTTCTCAAGGGAAATCTTCCGATAGACGGGAAGAATGGAAGAAACTCCTTTGAAAAGCAACGCGGTTCATAATGTAAGAAAGAATGTTGTACAGAAGAGGATTCTATACCCCTTTTCTTAGGTGTGTAACCAAGGAAGAGGCTAGGAAAATCCTCATGGAGATCTATGAGGTAGCTGTGGTGTGCACGCCGGAAGGTAGATACTTGCAAAATGGTATTCGCTATGGATATTTTTGGTCAATAGTAAATATAGATGCAGCTGATTACGCCAAATGATGCGACCACTGTTAGAGATTTATGAAGATACCAAGAGCCCCATCGACCGAACTTTCACAAATGGTCAGCCCGTGGCCATTTATGGTTTAGGGAATTGACATTATCGTTTGCTACTGATGGTGAAAGGAGGAGCTAAGTCCGCAATAGTTGCGGTGGATTATTTCACGAAGTGGGCTGACGCAGAGCCACTTGCCATGATTACAACAAAAAAAGGCAATCAACTTCTTGTCGAAGAACATCATCTGTAGGTTCTAAGTGCCTCAGAAGATCATAACGATAATGGAACTCAGTTTGAAAGTGTTGAGTTTAAGGATTTCTGCAACCGGTATAAAGTGAGAAGAGCTTTCAGTATAGCACACTCATAGGTGAATGGGCAAGTGGTGGAGATGAACAAAATCATCAAGTCCACCTTAAAGAAATGGTTAATGAAATCCAAGGGCAATTGGGTCAATGTGCTTCCACTGGCATTATGGGCTTATAATATGACCCATAAGTATGCGACTAGGCATGTGTCGTTCGCTTTGGCATATAGATCAGAGGTCGTGATCTCGATAGCAATGGAGGTCCCGTCTCATCGTAAAAGGTTTTATGATCCAAGGGTAAACAGCGAACTCTTGCTTTAGTCCCTTGATTAAAAGGGAAGAAGCGGCCAACGTCCACTGCGAATTCCTCTTATCATACGGCTCTCTTATAATTACAGGGAAATACAAGAGATATAACAAGATAAAAGGGGTAGCTCAAGACTAATGTTACCACTAATCTTAAGGGCTTGTCAAGCGTAAAACTATGAGCTTCTCTGTGAATCGCTGCTTAATGCAAAGTTGATGATGTAGGACCATGAGTGAATGAAGGATCCCTCGAATAAGTCGATCCATGGTGGGTGGCGGCCAACAACTGAATAGTCGACCCTTAGAGGGTGGCGACCAATGACCCCTTTGAAGTTGTCATGCATAGGGTGTTTATAGTGGTTGAAAGTGATGCGAAATGGCCGAGATAATGCTGTAAAACCAGCTGGAAAGATGATGCACCATAAATCTTATCAATGAGAGACAACTGGCAAAGTGAAGGGAATCAGCAGTGAAGGTCAACATCAATAAGAAAAGACCCTATAAGGTACATGTCTTGCTTTTACTATTTAGGTAATTTTCATGCACAATGGCAGCAAGTTGCATACCATTTTTTATGTCAGAAGAGGACACACATGGTTGTACTTCTTTTCAGGCTTTCCAGTGTGTTGATGTGGTGAGGCGTACCAGGTAGGCCAGCCTTTTCCTATCGATATGGAATGTGAAAGCTACCCTATACCCTCGACACCCAATATACATAAGATAGTGCACTGCTGACGTGCTCTGCCGATGTAGGACGATCATCAAGGGTTGTAACATCATATAATCTATCGTATATCTCACAACGCATGGAAATAAACCCAAATGATTGTCTTATAATAATAGTAGCAATAAGCAAGCACTGTCAAGGTTGCATAGTGTTGCATAGTGGAATAAGCATAGTAATCCACATATAATACGAGATAGCTACATCCAGTTGTTCCTCTACAGAGCTACTGCATCGCATCTAGACTTACTATCTAATCTACTCGTTTAAGAGTTCCCAAAATAATAAGAAACAAACCATAAAACCTCAAGTCAGACAACAGTCTTGTATAACCGATAAATGAATCTCAAAAATACTATACAAGTCAACATAGGAAGGAACAAGAGTGTATGAACTATACCTAACCCGTCCTGCAATCAAAGAGGTAGCACATAACAAACATAATCTACAATATGAATATGGTAAATGTTTGAACCAAAAGTGACACAAACTCCCAATATATTGGGTAAAGAATAAAAAGTGAAGAATAGTAAATTGAAAAGAGCAATAAAAGAACACACAACTTTTTATAGTGGTTTGGCTAACCTTGGCCTACGTCCACTTAATTTTGTTGATGATTTATAGTGCTATTTACACGTTTGTTATTATGGATCGGTATAAACCCGTGAGTGATTACAAGAAATTAGGGTAAAGAATAAGAGAGCTCCAAAGATCCTTAAAAATGAGCCATGCCCTCCAATTTATAGCAGTAGGTATCCTAAAATCTCACTCCCAATCTCCACCACGTTCTCCACGCCCAAGACCTATTCTCCAAAAAGAGTGGTGGATACCTCATCAAAATTCATGGGTCGGTACCGATCTATGATCTTGGATCGGTACCGATCTATGATCTTGGATCGGTACCGATCTATGGTCTTGGATCGGTTCCGATCCATAAAATGGTTATATGGACCGTATTGAATGCTTTGTACTGGCTTGATTCATGGTCATGATTCCAAACCTGTTTGCATTATTATTAACTGACCTGAGTTTAAATGATGGATCGAGGGAAGAATGAAGTTGCTGACTTCAAATGCTTATGGAGATCGATAGATAATTGCATGGGATAGATGAAATGTAACTTGAAATAAGCTACTAGCATCATCTCTTGTGTATAGAAGAAACTGGGGTTGGACTGGATGAATTTTTTTGGATCGGGACCAATCCATAGTGTCGGATGATGTCGGATCGGTATCAATCCAACACTTGGTGTGTTCTGAGTTATGGTCTTCTGGCATAGCTTTGCACTTGTGTTGCAATCCTAGATATACTTGGTTTCTAGACCCTATGGCTATCTCTTTGGGATTCCTACCTAGAAAGCTTGCAAGTTTGACTTGCCAAATTAATCCATATACTGCATGGTCAAAAGACTGGATAATAGTAAAGGTATACTGCAAATCCAGTATGATGATGGGTGTCTAGGTATCCATATACCCAATACCTATTTCCAAGGGCATCCTTAGAGTGATTGACTATGAAAGAAAACAGCTAAAGCAACCATAACATCCATCAGACAATCCTCACTATCACTCATATGTGCCTTAGATATATGATAACCTGTTTGACCTTTCCTCTATCAGGGACTAATGGAAATCCCGGTTTCCAGTGTACTCACGTATCTTGTGGCCTTTCAAAGTACCATAAGTGCACTCACAATACCCTTGCTTCGAGTACATCAGAAAACACTCCGAGTATTAATGATCCCTTAGCATGCATATCCAAGCCCCTTCCTTGCTCCATTTGGTCTCTATTATTCGACAAACCATTCCACATTCCTTCATTCCATGATAGAACCATTCAAACATTCTATGCATGGGTCACCCTTCCTAAAATCCGCTATTTGTGGATAACTATTCTCAAGACTCCTTTCAACAACAAGCCGCCATCATTGGAACCTAACTCCTTTCAGCATCGAGTTACCATTATTGAAGTCCTAAAGTTATCATCATGCTACTGCATCTCCATCAAACACCAAGCAAACAAATAAACATCTTTAGCATGACCTATAGAGCCTGTACTTCTCACCCTTGAAATTTGACCCCGACCCCATCAAAGAAAACCTTTCGGTGCCAATTAAAAGCTCTCGGTCCTAAGTTGGGTACCTTGCCATTTTTGGATAACTTTCTCTCCTTGCTTCTAACATTCCATCTTTCAAGTGCTTTGACCTCGACCACTTCCCTCCAAAGCTCTTGGCATCAACTCCAAAGCTCCTAGTGCCAACTCCAAAAGCTCTCATTTCCATACCCTCCAAAGCTCTCGATATATAGCCCAATACTTAGCTAAATTCTTGCACTTGACATTCACTCATCACCCATAACTTTGCCTTGAAGAACCAAATACCCACCACCAACAGAAAGCTCTCGGCACCAATCAGAAAGCTCTTGGTATCGATGAGTAAACTTAGCTCCAATTTGATGTGACTTGAACCCTGGGTTCTTCCCATGCTCCAGAACCCCTCCTCCAAGTTTCATCCAATTCCGACCATCTTTGCATTCAGTTTTCTAAGTCAATGACTCCTTTCCTAACTACCTAAAAGCAAATGCAAACAACATCAAGGCACAACATACAAACTTAGAATATCGTACATATACGTCCATTCATACATGCAGTACATAAGAACATGATAATCAAGCAAATCCTAATATAAATCTAACTTTTACACTAACATATTCACATAAGTAAAAGAAGTTATAAACCATTAAAAACCACTTTAAACCCTTTAAAATTCAAATATAAACATCTATGAAAATGTGATTAAAGTTAGAAAACGTTTTAGGATTAAAAGCGTGTCAAAACATCATTTAGAACCATATAAACATGCAAAGTAGGGTGAGAGTTCAAGAACCACTCACCAGATACCTAAAATACAAATTTATCTCCTTAGGTCTAGAGTGACAACAAGGAAGAGAAATGCAAATTAGCCAAAATGATAATCATTAGCTTATATATGTTATTTACCCTTCTAATCGATGATTTGGCCAAGATTAGTAAGAAAAAAGAAGGCTTTTTGATGATATTAGTGTTAATGGCATTTTACAGCTATTTTGAGAAAGATGGAAATGACTCAGATCAGTTCCTGCAGCCTCTCCTTAGCATAAATTTTCGAAATGGATTAGTGGGCCTAAGCACGGGCTTAGTTAATCGCCTACTATTGCAGGCCAATAGTAGACAAAACTTAAAATAGCTACAACTTCAAATGGTATGTCCATTTTTCCATTGTGACAACTCTATAGAAAGTGAATCATCATCCTGAAGCAATGAAAGTAGTTTAAAATCCTAATTCGGCTCCTATCAAAAGTTACAGTCCAAACAAGATTCTCAGGGTCAAAATGGTCACATAGAAATTTGAAAAAAAAATCATATATATAGAAAGTGTCCCTAAGAGTCACTTTTTAAAATTTTAGAGTCATATGACCTTATATGAATAAGATAGAATTATTTTATGACCCTACACTGCATAAAATATGGATCATTGCATGGAAAGAGATGGAAATCTACCAGGGGTAGTGCTGAAGGAGCAGACCAAGCAGATTAGGTCTTGCCGCACAACTTGGAATGATATGGAGGACCAACTATAGGATTGCTTGTAACGACTGCATTAGAGCTAGGTTGGCAATAGGCCACACCCGAGGAAATCTAGTGACGTTTCGATCGGTTGACGTGTTGAGGGAGGTGCTTGAGTAGACGGGTTGTTTGGGAGCCAAATGGTTATAAAAGGGGATCGGGTTGAATAATGTGGATGCCTTACTTTGCATGATGAGTTGGCTATTGGTTGTTGCATTGGGGTGCACTGGCCGGGGGTGACCTAAAGTGCCTTGGAAAGGACAAGCTGACAAGGTCCAACTTGAATGGCGGTCGACGGAGACCTACTGGCTTGTTTCTTATTCTCAAGCAGCTTGTGGTAGCCTTGCCTGGGACCAAGCTGATATGGACCGAAACAGATTAAACTAAGAAAGCTTAATTGGCCAATCTTCTTATATACGAAAAATTTAAGTAACACATACCTTGTTGGCATAAGGTATAATTTAGGGGGCAAAATTTATCTTGCTTTTGAACCGAACCATATCTAGATGGGTCGGAACTACTGAATAGTCGTGAAATGTTAAAACCCTTGAAATCCGAATTCAAGTAAGGTCCAAAGGATCGGTGTAGAATTATGCTTGTAACTTAAAGGCAGTTAGCCATTTTCTAGATGAATCAAGTGGTCGATAGCATAGTTGAAAAACAAAAGTACAAGTGTTAAGTCAGTATCAAGTCAAACCCCTCAACTCGCTAACTAGTCAAGTCAGCTTCCCTTCACCAAAAGCTAAATTTGAGACAAAGTAAAAAAGTATTAAGTCAAGAAGAACCATAATTCAGTACCCACTTGTAAAGCTTAACTTGATAATGAGCTGAGAACCCAAGTGTTGGTTCCATGATTTTCTCTGGAGCCTTCTGTCAGACGTGGAGAACGTGGGTAGTAAATATCGAAGCCAAATTCGCCAATCTTAGTCTATAAATAGGGGAGAGAAGCATGAAAAGGGATCTTTTCTTCACTTTCTAAATTAACTGATTTTACCTTGATACTCTGTTGGATCCTTACCTGACTTATAAGTGTAATCGCAGTTGTAAAGAATCTTAGAAATCATCAATAAAAAATTCCATTTATTTCTTCGTTAATCTATACTTATAATCCGATTAGGAGTTTTTCGACTTTTGGCACAAACATTGTCCATGGTATCATTTTTTTTATTATGACCTCTTTCTTCTCAATGAATTCACTAATTAGGCGGAAATTCCAAAGAATATGTCGTGACTTCTTATGTGCTCTAGGAACTTTTGTAATTTTCCTTGTCGCATTATTGTCACAAAACAATGCCATTATATTCTCCATTTTAGGAATCACACCTAGCTCACTTAAAAAATTACGCATCTAGATCGCTTTTTTAGCCGCTTCATCAAGGGAGATGTACTTGGACTCTATCGTGGAGTCAGCTATCATTTCCTTTTTGGAAATTTTCCAACTGACAGCCCTATTATTAATAGTAAAGATGTAACCCAATTCTGAGTTACTATGATCGATATCACTTTGAAAAATAGAGTCGGTATACCCCTTCAAAAGGAGTTCACCATTGCTATATGTTAGGAATAATTCCATAGTATTTCTCGAATATTTTTGTATACATTTTAGTATTTTACAACCATCCAATGTTTTCCTCAAGGATTAGATTTGCATCGGCTTACGCATCCTGATGCGTATGCCACATTTGGTCTAGCACATAGCGTAACGTACATCATGGAAGCAACTGCTGAAGCGTATGGTATCCTCTTCATACACTATTTATCCTCAGCGGTTTTAGGAGAATCCTTCTTTGAAAGAGCGATTATGGATCACATCAAAACATTTGCATCCTTGGAATTCTCTATATTGAACCTTTTCCGTATGATATCCATGTACATAGATTGGAACAATCCCAATGGCCTATTAGATCAATCTCAACATATACCTTTATACCTAGTATATAGATTGTTTCTTCTAAATCCTTCATGGAGAACTTCTAGGAAAGCCAAGTTTTCACTGATTGCAATAACGAGACGCAATTGCCAATCAAGATCATCAACGTATATGACTAAAATATGATAGCATTTCCTTGTTCCTTTCGGTATATGCAAGCTTCTTATATGTTCTGATAAAATCCAAACTATTTAATTACCTTATGAAAACATTACACCAACTTCTCGTAGCTCGTTTAAGTCCATATATGGTCCTTAACAATCTGCAAGCCTTGCCCTCACTCCTACTCACCTCGAATCCCTCATAATTTATAAATGTCATCTTTACATCTATTTGCCATATTTCATAGTCATATAATTCAACAATGGCTAGCATTATCTGAATGGACTTAAGAATTTCTCTGGGTAAAAAACTTTTGCCATAATTAACATCTTGAATTTGACAAAATCCTTTCGCAGCTACCCTTGCTATATAAGTCTCCACTTGTCCATATAAATTTAGCTTTTTCTTAAAAATCCATTAGCACCTGATAGGTATTATCCCTTTGTGTATGCCAGCCAAAGTCCACACTTTGTTTTCATACTTGGAATCCACTTCGAATTTCATATCTCTAAGTCAAAGTATGGAGTCTTTACTCTATAGTGATTATTGGAATCCACGAGATTTCCTACTAGACCTTCTAATAGGTTGCATGCTTTTGTATTTAGGTGAATTTGGTTCTCCCGCTGATTTGGTCTCCATGTTAGACTCTCGGATCTTATCCAATTACACAACGTTGTTTTTAATTTCTTTTGATAGAAATACCTTTTCCAGAAAAAGATTGCATGTTGAGAAACAATGACCTTTGTTCCTCAGC
The DNA here is from genome assembly GCA_030765085.1 of Allium cepa. Taxonomy (NCBI): domain Eukaryota; kingdom Viridiplantae; phylum Streptophyta; class Magnoliopsida; order Asparagales; family Amaryllidaceae; genus Allium; species Allium cepa. Next base: position 734,670,007 of record CM060938.1, on the reverse strand, counting down.
GTTGTAGAAAATAAATCCCATAGAATTCTTGGGATATCTTATGAGCTTACACAAGACCACCTTGCCTCAAGTTTATTCGGACCGACGTTCTTAATGTAGTCTGGATAACCTAACACCTTAAATAATTGAGGTGGGGTTTCTTCCAACGCCACATCTCATATGGCATCTTAGGCACAGATTTCATAGGTAACAAATTCAATATATGGGATGTCGTTTCAACCGCATATCCCCAATAGGACAAAGGCAATTCAGCCTTACTCATTATGGAATGAACCATAACTAATAAGATTTGGTTCCTTCGCATCGAACATTGTTATGTTGCAAAGTATATGGTAGAGAAAACTGAGAGATGATCCCATTATCTTTTAAGTATTGTTGGAGATTTTGTCCAACGTACTCGCCTCCTCATTCGGATCATAGTATTTTAATATTTTGGTTCGTCTGATTTTCAACCTCATTTTGTACTCAATAAATTTCCCACAAACATTGGATTAGTTTTTCATTAAATACACAGATGCTAGTCTTGAGAAATCATTTATAGAGGTTATAAAATAACAACAATTATATTTAATAACTATAGGCATCGAGTCGTATACATCACTATGTACCAGACCCAAGAGTTCGTTAACTCTTTCATTGCCCCACTAAAGGGTTGCTTGATCCTTTTACCTTTAAGACATGACTTACATGTATCAAATGATTCAGAATCAAATGATGGTGGAAAACCCTTGGTTTTAAATTCATGTAGTCTTTTCTATGTTATATGATCTAACCTGCAATGCCAAAGATAATTTTTATTTATATCTTTATTTGAAGAATTACTCACAAAACAGACAATAATAGCATTGATAACATAAATGCCATTATCTAAAATACCATCACAGACTTTATTACCATCTAACATAACGTTCATAACGTTATTAACACATTTTGAAACATAACTAGTCTCAGACAATCTAGACACAGAAAAAATCCCACAAATAAATTCTTTTACATAATAGCAGTTGTTTAATATCAAAACTAATCCACTAGACAAACTTAAAGGAAATTATCCAACCATCGTTGCATCTACTAGAGATCCATCAACCACTTAATGCCTCATCTCTCCCTTTACCATACGATGCATGCTCTTATGCCCCATAATGAATAAAGATGTGAGTTACACACTCAGTTTCTAAACCCTAGATAATTTGTTGATAGCAAAACAATTTTGAATCATAAATATATTGGTGGGAGCAGCAAAACCATTCTGTTTCTTCACTTTGACAATTTTTAAGTACATCGGACAATTCCATTTTCAATGACCCTTTTTGTGATAGTGATGACATTCACCTTTGTCAACTGGAGTAGTTTTATTGTTCTTCTTATTAACCCTTTTCACTTCTTCAAACCTTTTAATGATAATGTGTTCTCTTTAACCACAAGTATTGAACCCTGATCCTTAAATGAAGACTCGAGTGTCCTCGATATATTGAGGAGCTCCATGAGGCTTATGTTCAACTTGTTCATATTATAGTATAATTTGAATGGGTCAAGCAGAGGAGTAAGAGACCCTAAGATCAAATCCACTTGAAACTCATCGGCTATTGTCGCGTCTAACTAAGAAAGTCTACCAATATAGCCTTTCATCACTACAACTTAATAGTCCACCTTTTGTCATTTTCGTACTGAATGGTTTCTATGTAAGTTCATACCTTGCAAAACAAGAATGCTCCCTAAATAGATCTTTGAGGCTATCGTAAGTTTGATGGACAGTCATGTTTTCATGTTGTCTCTGCAACGATTTGTCTAAAGTAGACAACATGTAAACTTGGACGATTTGATGGTCGACGACCCATTTGTTATAGGCAACATATAATTCGAGGTCTGCATTATCAGCGGGTTTTACTCTCGGGGTTTCCATTATCAATGAACAAAGATGTTCATATGTTAATGTTATCTTTATTGTCTTTAGCCAGTTTATGTAGGTATGGTGAGTTTGTCATTTTTAGAATACAACTTGGGTGTAAACATTTTTCAGCAAATTTTAACTTAGTGGATTAGGACATTTATCATAGTAGATGTTCTTAGAATATTAGTAAGGTAAAACATTACATTTCCTTTTAACAATAAGCTCCCACTAGTCTTTTATATTTCTCCAAACTCTAAGACAAAACCTAGAAGACTTTTGACTACACCAGTGAGTGTTAGGACTTGTTTTCCTTGAGATTAACCTTGAGGAATATCAACAAATCATACTCCTGCAAATGATGGATAACACCATATCGGCTGTATCATATACAACTCCTAACAATAGGTTCCTTTCCTAATCTCATTTCAGCATTGAGAAATATCAACAAATCAAAGAGATTATTCCCTTGTATCTACTATTTCGTAATGGCCTAAGTATAAATATACGTGCCTTAAGGAATATCGACAAATACAGACTTATATCTTACATTATGTATTTAATATATTAAGAGTACTACACATAACATCCTTAGCTTGTGGAATATAATCAACTAAGGAGTATGCGAGTAATTTATTAATTTATAAATGGTAGAGTACAACTTTATATTAAGTTTCATAATCTTTAATACATTTAATTAAGTGATATCAAATTATGAAATAATATATTTCTTGTTGAAATACCCACGTGATTCAAGTGTCAAACACCTCAGAAATCACAGTATTAAATCTTATTTAATTTATTTATTTAAATAACATTTTAATTAATTTCACAATATTCAAGTAAATATTTTTTATTGAATACGTATACGATGATATTTATACTTATACACATATATCTTTATATATATATATATATACATGTTTGTATTTTATTAGTCATTTATTAACTTTTAATTAACATATTCATTTAGTTTATTAACTTTGAAAATTCATGTGAGTATATATACATACATCATCTTAAATAATTCAAGATAATATAACATGTATAATTATATATGTTATATATATATTTAATTAGTTAATTATTGAATTAATTTAATTAATTTATTAATCTTATTAATAATTATTTAAATCTTTGAAATTTAATTTTAAATATTCAAAATGATTTTGAAAATCATATTATAACATTATAACATGCTTCTTATTTTTAATTTAACTTTTAATATATTTTTTAGGTTTAAAGCAATTTTGAGACTGAGCCCAAGGCCTAAATTCAAATCGAGCCCTTTTTATTAGGGACAACCTTTGGGAACACATCACTTTTCGGGCCAAGCCGGTAGCTAGGTAGGGCAGGTTACTTGATTGTTAAAACTCAACCTTAAACCTACTTTTCTAAACACCCTACTGAATGGGTAAGCTTGACTAGTTAGTCTTAGCATGACTAATCTAGATGGCATAGGCTATTGGGCTCTTATACCTTCGTTTGATCTAGGCTAACATGCAGCGAGTTAAATGAGTAAATTTCAATTTATTTTTTCCATTTTGGATCTTTTTGGGCCTATAAAGTCTAAACAGATTTAGATCTAATCTAAATTAATTTTAAATAAATTCATTCTTTTATGTTATTTGTTAATAAAATTTGGCATGTTATTACATTTATATTACATATTGTGCACATGTGTAACATAGACACATGTACGTGTATGTGCACGTGCAACATATATAGTGCACATAGTTTAATATGCCCATATCCAAGTTCTGGGATTTACACCACAACGGAAATGTTTACCCTTCCATATACATATGTGTTGTCTAACACACAGTGCGTGTGTGTGTATTAATATGATAGGAAATTATATTTATATTTGAATAAACATATACAGATATATTATAACGTAAACCAATGTTAATTACACGAACACACATCTGATAATAATTATAAATAAATATGGATAGTTAAAATTCAAATTCAAATTTAAAATTACAAATTTGAAAAACAAATTTAAGTTTCAAAATGATTTTTTGTTTCAAATCAAATCAATTTAGTAATAAATTATACTTAATAAAATAAATATACTTACTGGAAAAAAAATCAAAAAAATTGAAAATATATTTGTATTTATACACACACACATTAGGATTAATATTAGAAAACAGGTATAAAATGATATAATACAATTAAATAGGTAAATGAGTGAATACACACACACACAAGCGTTACGGAGACATACACTTTGCACATGAATTTATTTTCTATAAATTGATTATGTTTAACTTAGTCAAGAGAAAATGATTTGCATATATATTAAGTCATATATTTTTGCGTTGAAATCATATGTAGTTAGTTTGAATATTTATTTCTTTGTTGCAACATCTATTTTTTCCATTAATTTGAATTTTTGTTCCTATTAATTTGTAAAATAGGTGCATTTGTTGGATCTTATTTTTAAATGATATTAAGATTTATTAATATGGGTGGAGGGAAGTTTTGAATTCATAAAAGAAGTTTACTTGTTATATCCTATGTTTTTATTTAAGTGACACTGAGATTAATAATATTTGTAGAGGTTTATTTGTTAGATCTTATGTCTAACTGATATTAAGATTTAATAATATTTGCAGAGGAAAATTTGGAATTTGCAAAAAAAATTAGATCCTTATTTTAAGTGATATTAATGTAGAGCGGCGTTACAGTACATGTTTTGCCCATGAATTGTTTTTCTATAAATTGTACATATTCAATCATTTTTTTGCGCTGAAATTAAGTGTAGTTAGTTTTAGTTTTTATTCCAAGTTGCGAGTTTTGACTTTTTGTTTGTTCCAATTTTTATTCCAATTATTAATTAATGAATAATGAATTTCTAAAAGAAATTTATTTGTTAGATCTTACTTTTAAGTGATATGACTTGATTTGGTAATATTTATAGAGGGACGTTTTGCATTTTGGAAAAAAGTTTATTTGTTAGATCCTATTTATAAGCGATACTAAGATTTGATTTGGTAATATTTATAGAGGAGCATTATGAATTTGTTGAAAAAAATTATTTGTTTGACTCTATTTTTAAGCGATATTATAATTTGATTTGGTAATATTTTTAGAGGGTTGTTTTTGAATTGGTTAATAAGTTTATCTGTTAGATCCTAATTTTAGTGAAGATGAGCTTTTGATAATATCTATAGAGGAGTATTTTTGGTAATTTATGAAAGTGTGCTATGGATCGTATAATATGGACATACAATGATACGAAGTATAGTGATGATAATAATACTGTAAATAGTGTGGAATATAAAAGAGTATAGTAAAATGACACCAGAGATTTTTATACTGGTTCGGAGCACCGCCTACGTCCAGTCCCAGACCCCTTATGGAATTTCACTAAAACAACAACCCTTACTTAACTCGGAGGAACAGGTCTATACAACCCCGAGCAACCGAATAAGGACCAGAGCAGTAGAACAGGATTTCGCCTCAACAGCCGAAAAGGACTTCACTCGCCTAAGCAGCAGAACGGGACTTCAACAAATACAGAAAATAGTTTTGACTTATGTGTGTTCTGATAACACGGATTTTTCACTTGTAGTACACCCTTCCTATAAATTCTCCTCGAGTATAAATATATATATTTAAAGTATATAAAGACTAGAAAGGTATAGTATTGCTTTAATGCAGAATAATTAAAAGTATGATAGCAAATAGATTTCAGAAAGTTAGATCAAAGAGATAAGAAAATTCGATTGTGATTTTGTGATTTGGAGTCAAGTTGGAGTTTGTATTTATAAAAGTTAGAAAGCAACGACTGTTGGTGAAGAGTTTCCATTGAAGTGTTGCGTCCGAATCTTTTCGTTAGAGGTTCGCAACTCTTCACAAAAGTTATGACTTTTCGAAAAGTGGCTGTTATAGAAATTCAGTCAACTGAGCCTCTGGGTCAGTCGACTGAATATTCAAAATAATTTTTAAATATAAATTCGTATATCCATATATCTGTGCATATTGCACAAAATTTCCAGTGTCAGTTTACTGAACCTCTCGGTCAATCGACTGACCTGGTTAAATTTGTGCAATATGCATAATTTACAAAGGTATATTAATTTCTATAACTTTAAATACTTTTATAATTTAATTGTATGCTTATATATGTATAAAATATTTGAGAAATACAATGATTAAATATATAAGCTAATATATACGTAACCGAGGAGAGATTTTAACAATATTGACCAAAGACTTAAAAACAAAATACTATAGTTGATGCATCGGTTTTAAAGTCTCGTCTCCTTGTCTTTTTTTGTCGTAGCAGTCATCAAATCTGCATGTCGTAGTGATAGCTTCGTATCATGAATCAAAACCAAGTCTCAACATTCTCCTCCTTTTTGATTGACGACAACCTGTAAATAGATATAGATTTCGACTGTATATATATATATATATATATATATATATATATATATATATAACCTAAATACTTACTCCCCCTGAACCTTTGACGCTCTATATCCTGCATTCTTATTGTTAGCAACAATATTTCTCCCCCTTTGTCATCGACAAAAAGGAATAAGTAATATGAAGTCATAATGTCATAGATATTATAAAAAGAAACAATCATTCATACATTAAAGTTCCATAATCAAGAGTGTTTGAAATAAATAAAACAAAGTGGCCATTTAGTACAAGCAATACGAAATGAAAACTACTGTTTTAATAAAAGGAAAAGCATCTTAAGCCATTGGTTTCTTACCCCTACCACTATGTGATGTCTGACCACCACTATCACTTTCATCTCCATCATCGTCACTACTAGTTGTTTGATCCTCGTCAGAAGAAGACCACGTAAAGACGGGTTGCTTTTCCGGATCACTTAAAGTAGCCGTAGATGTCCCGAAAGAATATGAAATAGCTTGCCATAATTTAGTAAAAAAACCTTTGACCTTATCAAGCTTCTTGTCAACTTTGGTGATATTGGATTGAAGAATTTTTTGATTATGACAAATTATAGAAATCGATTCACATGGTTGAAGACCCGGATTCAGAATCAAAATTTCTTCTTGTTGATGACGAGTTAATCTTTGACGAGGTGGACCTTGATATGCTTAGCCTTCTTGATGTTGTGGTTGTTCTTGAGATAGTTGCCGTTGGGTCCATTCTTCAAAAGATGTGATATAAGGGGGTCGAGCAACCGGTAGTTTCATCAACGCTAAAGTCCGAGAGTTCAAAGATCCAATGGTAGAAATCGGTGGGTCCAGTTTTGAAATCTCACAAGCCTTTAGAAGTCGCATAATATATTCACCGTAGTAGATTACATTCATTCTACCGTTGTTGAAACTTAAAAATTCGTCAAGAATTAAACGGAGCTAGTTGACTTTAATGTTTTCGAAAACAGCATATAAAGCTTTAAATTTATGTTCGTAGACAAGTTCATAACTCCCGGTTCTATGAGTTATGGTTTTCATTAGAGCATGATGAATAATTCATGCCTTTGGTCATAGAGACATGGATTTGAGTTGACGCATGTCGTCTTCTAAAAAAAAATGACTTACATTGTCACGAACAACCAAGTCACAATCAATATTGGCCAATTCCATACCATCATTTTCTTTTTGCAAAATATGAGCCATGCGATCTAAAGAGAAAAAGATGGGCTTCCCACCCACTAAACTCCATACACAGTCTTGTTGATTTGGAACAGTTTGATGACCCAGGTTTAGATTTACGTAGAATAGTTTCACCATTATTTGATTGATTTTGTGCTTGTTATCATCAATGTTGAATAATGACTCCAAATCGCTCCTTCTAGCTAACTCTTGGATATGGTATGGAGAGAACATCGCCTTTGCCGATGATATATCCCTTGGAGTTATCTCCAAAAGTGACAGAACCTCCATCTGAGTATATAATATTTATCAGCATATCTTTGTCTCCTGTTATGTGTTTTGAGCAACCGCTATCGAGTATCCATTTTCCTCTTTTCTTGAGTGGGGCCTGCAAAAAATATGAGATAACGTTGGTACCCACCTTTTAATAGGGTCGTAAGAGTTAGATCTTAGGAAACCAAACCTAAGTAGGTTTAGTATCCCTTTTATAAATATAATTTTTGTTATTATGAACATCTTCTATAAATGAACTAATATACTTTTTCCTTATTAACTTGTTATTAGTTTTAGGTACCCATATATTTATAGTTTTAGAAACTAGCCTTTTTGAAGATGTGAGTGTTTTATCATACTTATCTTTATTTAAATTACTAAATTGTAAATTCTTGACTTTCTTCTTATATCCTAAACCATTTTTATTATAAACAGATTATGAATTCTTAATAATTCTAGATAATTTTTCTTTTCCTTTATTAAAATTTGAAACATTTTTAGTGATTCCTTCTAGTTTGGTTTTTAGACTTGAATTTTCTAGTTCTACCATTTTAATATTAGTTTTTAAAACATGATTTTCAGAAAAAAGACTATCATTCTTTTCTTTTTGAGTATTTTTCTTGACTCAACAATATAAGTTGAGAATTAATATTTGAAAGAGATTCTTGAGTTTTCTCAAGTTCTTCTTCCAAAAAAAAATTCTCGTCTTTAAGCATATCTCTTTCGAATTCTGCCTTATTCTGATTTTCAACAGCCTCTTTATATTTTCTTTTGAGACTTTTTAAAGTATCTAATAATTCAGAATTTATCTCTATCATATCATAAAAAGTTAAATCACTAACCTCATTATCTTTTGTCATAAAGCATACGTTAGCTTGTTCATTATCACTGTCACTTTCATTTCCAGAAGAAGAAGAGGAGGAATCTGAATCATCCCATGTAACTGAAAAGGCTTTTCTTTTTAATTTGTCCATCCTTTTATTTCGATATTCTTTCTTTTGATCTAGATAGTCCTTTTGCATATGCCCGTTTTTGTGACAGTTAAAACACTCCATAACTGATAAAGACGGTGGTTTATTGCTGTTTGCGATTCTTTTTCCATTATTTCTATTTCCTTTCCTATATTTCAAGAATTTGTTAAAGTTTTTGGCAAAAAAAGCTAGGTCGTCTTTGTCTGAATCTGATTCTTCTTGTTCTGCATGGAATGCTATATTCTTTTTATCTTGAGTTTGAACTCGTTTAGCCTGCAACTTCACTTCATAGGACATTAGATTTTCGATTAACTCTTCCAAAGTTATTTTGGAAATATCGTTCGCTTCTTCAATAGCAAGAACTTCACTTTCCCATTCTTCCGTTAAAGAGTTAAGGATTTGGATACAATATCAAAGTCAGAATATTTTTCTCCTAATCCTACTAATGAATGGTAGATATTTTGAAATCTTGAATACATATCATTTATTGATTCAATTTCTTTCATTCTAAAGTTTTGAAACTGACTTTTAAGCATGGATATTTTGGTTTGTTTGACCTTGTTAGTTCCTTCGTGTGTAATTTTGAGTGTACGCCATATTTCATATGCAGTATTGCACATGCTAACACGGTTGAACTCATTTTTATCTAAGGCACAAAAAAACATATTCATGGCTTTTGCATTAGCTGTGGCATCTAGTTTCTGTGTATTTGACCAAGTAGAATACTCTTCAGTAGGAATAGTATATTCTGTCGGAGTTATATTCCATGAATCAAAACCATATGGTTGCATATATATTCTCATTCGTGTGGCCTAATAGTTATAATTCATGCCATTAAATAGTGGTGGACGTGCAGTGGATTGTCCTTCAATGAAGCTAGTGTTAATGCTAGTGCTAGTGTTAGTGTCCATATTATTATCAGATAACTATGTTACGGTTATATGATGACCTTGCTCTGATACCAAATGAAAGTGTGCTATGGATCGTGTAATATGGATATATAATGATACAAAGTATAGTGATGATAATAATACTGTAAATAGTGTGGAATATAAAAGCATTATAGTAAAATGACACCAGAGATTTTTATACTGGTTCGGAGCACTATCCTACGTCCAATCCCAGACTACTTCTGGAATTTCACTAAAACAACAACCCTCACTTAACCTGGAGGAACAAGTCTATACACCCCTGAGCAGCCGAACAAGGGACCCGAGCAGCAGAACATGATTTCACCTCAACAGCCGAAGAGGACTTCACTCCCTGAGCAGCAGAACAAGACTTCAACAAATATAGAAAATATTTTGAATTATGTGTGTTCTAATAATACGGATTTGTCACTTGTAGTACACCCTTCCTATAATATTCTCCTCGAGTATAAATATATATATATATATATATATATATATATATATATATATATATATTTGAAGTATATGAAGAATAGAAAGGTATAGTATTGCTTTAATGCAGAACAATCGAAAGTATGATAGCAAATAGATTCCAGTAAGTTAGATCAGAGATAAGAAAATTCGATTGTGATTTTGTGACTTGGAATCAAGTTGGAGTTTGTATTTATAAAGGTTAGAAAGCATCGACTGTTGGTGAAGAGTTTCATTGAAGTGCTGCGTCCGAATCTTTTCGTTAGGGTTTTGTAACTCTTCACAAAAGTCATGTCTTTTCGAAAAGTGGTTGTTATAGAAATTCAAAACCGAGCCTCTGGATCAGTCGACTGAATATTCAGAATAATTTTTAAATATAAATTCGTATATCCATATATCTATGCATGTTGCACCAAATTTCCATTGTCAGCCGACTGAATCTCTAGGTCAGTCGACTGACCTGGTTAAATTTGTGCAACATGCACAGTTTACATAGGTATATTAATTTCTATAACTTTAAAACACTTTTATAATATAATTGTACGCTTATATATGTATAAAATATTTGAGAAATAGAATGATTAAATATATAAGCTAATATATATGTAATCGATGAGAGATTTTAACAATATTGGCCTAATACTTAAAAACAAAATACTATAGTTAATGCACCAGTTTGAAAGTCTCGTCCCCTTGTCTCTTTTTGTCGTAGCAGTCGTCAAATCTGTATGTCGTAGTGATAGCTTCATGTCATGAATCAGAACCAAGTCTCAATAATTTATATTGACACCAAAAAAGTGTGACACCAAAGGTATTACAACTATTATTAAAGATATATAAATATATATATATATATATATATATATGATTTTGGCCAAATTATTTTACAAAATCAAATTTTTTATTAAAATCATACGGTTTTAAATTTTGTTGTTTTTTTATTTAAATAATTTTTGTCCTAAAATTAATAAGAAGATTTAATTTTTTTGGAAAACTAATTTACTGTGTAAATATAATTTTTTGTATATTAGAATATGTATATGTATATGTATTTATAATATATATTAAAATTAGTTTAATGTATTATACACACATGCACATTTGAATTTTATGAATATATATATATATATATGCATGTATGTATGTATGTATGAATTTTTTTTCAAAGTATTAATATATATGATTTAATAAGAATTTTTCATATATATTATAAACATATTTTTATTTATTTAAAATCAACTTTTATTTTAAAACCATTTACATCATTTTAAGTTTGAAAAATGATTTCTTTTTTTAAATTCTATGCTAGCCGAAAGCATATGTAAACACACACGCATGCATATATATGTATTTATAAATTTCTTTTAAATCATAATATATTTATACATACATGTTCTAGGATGACAATACATACATACATAGATATATATATATATATATATATATATATCACTACGCCATAGATTGCATACTGCAACACCCAGAAGTGATGAAGGAAGTGCCAAAAAATATTGTTGTAGGCTAAAAAAGGGCAAAGGCAACACTTTCTCGGTGATGCATTTTGCCGCGTTGCCGTCGAGTCAAAGGCAACATCTTTGCGGCCCTAGGGCAACATCGGTTCTGTTGTTGCCACATGTACCAAATTTACTAAAAAGTGGGCCCCACAACTATTGAATATGCGAGTATATGATTTTCACCGAATTAAATAAATATTTGTTGAATAAAATAAATAACACAAAGTTTAAATTCAAACAGATATTTTATTCAAACAAATATTTATTACAATTTTGAATAGTACAAATTCGAGCTCTCACTATACATACACAATTTTGATTACAATATAAATTCAATTACATCTCAATCTTTCATTTACAAATGTCCTCACTACATATCACTCATTCACTCATAATTTATCTTCAACTTCATTCCAGATTGAATCCAGCATCTGAGCAATCTGCAAAAATACACACTGACGCAGTAAAATTGAAAAGAAAATATTTTTGCAGTGTAAAATAAAATATGATTTTGAAAATATTATTTGCCTCAGTTATTTGGGTTGTTTGTCGTCATTTAATTTTGAATTCATCAAACACGAACAAATTGTGACATACACAGTGCATCATTATATATGCCACAAGGCCGTGCACACCGATATACACTTGATAAAGTTACAAGGACAGGTGAGCACAAGGTCAAACCCAAATCAAAAGCCAGGTTCAACTCAAGTTAAGTCACGATATCAGCACAAGGTCGAACCCGAACTACAAGCTGGATTCAACTCAGGTGCACTACAAATCATCACAAAACTGTCGAGCACAAGAATTCAAATACAACCAACAAATGAAGACATATATAAGTGCATCGACCACACAGCAGCTCGAATGAGCAACTGCACCAGACCACACTCAAGTACACATGAAAACAACTCAAACTCAAGAAAGAAGTTCATCAAGCAATAACTCAAGTGAAACTGCACATGACTTAAATGCACCAGACTAAGCTAACGATCAAACAATATGTACCAACTCAGTATGCTATGTACAAGTAACCAAAGTCAAGTGTATCAAGATAGTTCTCCAGGACTCAAAATGAAACTCAAAGCTAACATAAAAATACACACACACACCCCTACATATGCATGTGTACACATGATGAAGGGATAAGCGCGTGCACCAGTGAAACAAAGACCGGACTCCATGCAGACCTGATTGCAAGTGCAAAGCAACATTGAAGAAACTCGAGCTCCAGATAGTACACAAGTGAATGAATAACAACATGTACATAATGTCAAATAGTGACAGTGATCAAGTGCAAGTGAAACACAAGAGTACAAGTCAAAATACAACAACACACAATAAACCAGTTCAAGGTTCAGACATGTTCAACTATGGTGTAGCATATACATGTGTAGTGAAAACAACTACAAGTATCAAGTCGAGCCAAAGGCAGAGCTACCGAACATACAAATAGTTTGATATGTCAAGGCTGAAATTGAACAAAGACAGAGAGGAATAATTCAAGTTCAAATGCACAAGTATAGGAAGAAACAAAACTAAGCAGGAAGGTTCCAAAATGACCGAAGTCAATTTGCAGCATCAAGTTAGAGGCAATAATCAAAACAGTAGCAAGTTCAAACCAAAGTCAGAGGCAAAAATCAAAACAGTAGCAAGTTCAAACCAAAGTCAGAGGCAAAAACCAAATCAGTAGCAAGTTCAAACCAAAGTCAGGGGCAAAAATCAAAACCATGGCAAGTTCGAACTAATAAAAATCAAATCAGATGTGAATGAACAAGTCAACTTTCATCTCAAAGTAAAAAAAAAAATCAAAGTCGTTTTTTATCCAAATCGAACAAGTCCAGGTTGACACAAATGGCCAAAGTCCACAAAGTGAAGAACGGTATCAATATCAAGTGCCGAAGTCAACATAAAATCAAATACCAAAAATTCGAAACTGTGGTGGCCAAGGAATCATTGTCACAACAAAGTCAAAATCAAAGCCGTGAGTACCAAGAAATCAAAATATATACGAATTGACAAAGTCAGAAATCATCACAAGCATCTATGCAATATCGAATGGCCGAGAAGAATTACAGACGAATTCAAATAAATGTATACAAACGAAAATCAAGAGTTTCGAACCCTATATAAACCATAACATCATCGGCGCAATAAATCATTCGAGTTCAAGTAACAACAGAGCATAATCATACAACTCGAATCATCAATCGAGTTCAAGCATATCAACCAGAAAAGAAAAAGAGAAAAAATTACATACCGAAGCCCTTTCGAACTCGATTGAATTCGAAGCAGCCGAAGTAAATAAGGAGACGGTCGATCGACAGAGCAAGCAACGTGGAATCTTCATTCGATCGAGCAATTGAAGTCGGCGGCTTCTAATTTAACAAAGCCCTAAAAACGGAAAGAGGAAGGAACGATAAAGAAAGCGGCCATATTTTCTCGAGCAATAGAAGTCGACGCTTCTAATTTAACTTTTGCCGCATTGTTTTTGTTTGCCGTCGCATTAAAAATTATTTCAGCCCGCTTTTTTTCCAGCCCACGCTCATTTTTTATAATATTTTTATAATTTCAACATAGTGTTGATATCTATGCTAACATGCTAAAGCTAATGCTGTGATAGACAAAAATCAGCATAGCTATAGTTACATTGCTGCTAGCAACATCTTGTATTTTCGTTGCAATAGACCATCTATGGCGTAGTGTGTGTGTGTGTGTATGTAATGATTCGTGATATCATGATCTAAACTACTATATATGAATGGAGATAAATTCACACACACACACACACACACACACACACATATATATATATATATACATATATCTATGTATGTATGTAAACTGAAAAGTTACCTTGATTACGGCCTAATAATTACATCTTAAATGATGAATTTGATCTACTCCTTTGGATCTAAACCCAATCTCTTCCAGAGAGCTCTACCCGACTGAAAGATCTACGCATCTTGTTGACATTTGATTTGAACTTGTGTTTTTGAAGCTTGAAACGATGTCGGGGGTGATGTATTTTCAAACAGAGGTAGACAAGGGGAAGCCAAAAAGGAGAGAGCAAAAGTGGGGGATTAAAGGAGTTTAAATAGAAGAGAAAGGAATGAGAAAATTGTGGATCCAAATCCACCATTTTCTCTACCAAGTCAAACTTACTGATATCAAAAATATCCCCTCTTCCCTCTAGCTATGGCCTGCTACACATAGTCCCATATGGGCCTTTATTCCACTTTAATCCCAATTTCCACTTTAATCCCAATCAGATAATTTCATATTTAAATCAAATTTATATGTGCATCATTATCGTATATCAATACGTGTGTTTATAACTTTAGTATGTGCACCATTTTCAATACTGATCAACATAAATTAATTAAAATTTAATAATCGATACTTTGCAAATATTAATTAATTTGGTTAAGGTATAACGATTATAATTTAATTAAATCATGTGGTAGTCGGAGTATTTGATATTCCGGTTGTTGTGATTCTTAGGTGCAAATTTGATCAATGATTAATGTCAAATAATTTGAATATTAACGTTCACACATCACCTTAGTTAGTGGTGTGAAATTATGGTCAAATTTATCGCTTATATAGTTTCGATAAAATCTCGTTTTACTTATTTTAAGCAGTCCCTAATAGTAACAGTTATTTACACCAATTCTCTTCATCAAAACTATATCACATTAGGATTTACAGAATATGGTAATGGTTAAAATTCTATTATCGTCCACATTCAAATTGTATAGTCCAAACACAAAATACTTAGTTCAATAATAATAATGAGCGTTATGGCACGCGCTTCGCATGTAATGATGGCAAGTGCTTCACGCGCGAATTGTTTTTCTGCAAATTATATATGTTTAGCAAATTCAAGAGAAAATGATTTATAGAAATATTTAATCATATTTTTGCATTGAAATCATTTTTATTAGTTTAAATTTTATTTCTAAGTTGCAATATCTATTTTTTTAAGTTTGAATTTTTATTTATATTGTTAAGTAATAATTTATCTATTAGATCGTATTTTAAGTGATATTAAAATTTGATGTATTTGCAAATGGATGTTTTCAATTTGTAAAATATATTTATTCGTTAGATCCTACTTTTAGGTGATATTAAGGTTAAATAACATTTGTCGACGAATGATTTGAACTACTTTTAGGTGATATTAGGGTTAAATAACATTTGTCGACGAATGTTTTGAATTTGTAAAAGTAATTTTACTGTTAGATCTTATTTTCAAGCGATATTAAGATTTGGTATTAGAGGCATGTTTGATAGTTCACGCTGACACCAAAAAAGTATGATACCAAAGGTATTATAACTATTATTAACCGAACTACTATGTCTGGAGAATTTGAATTGATATTAGCTCACCGTGATACTAACCCCATATAATTGAGAAGACAAATTCTCTATTGAATAGTTTCACTTCCAATGCTTTCACTTGATCCTACCGTAGTCGTTTGATGGACACCGTGTCACGATTTAACTATAATCAAACCAGAATTTCCATATTGAAGCTCGACGGTATTCTTAAGTCGAGAGTACTATGTAATATTGTCACATCGATATTTTCTATTTGACCTTAGTTATATTAACAACTAAAAAACTATCGAATCATTCTATAGTTATCAAAAAAACTATCGCTGCGTGACTCATTGGCGCCCTTAGCAGCCATAAGTAATACACTGCCCGACGTTTGAAGAGTATTACGTACTTTAGCCTCAACGGATGCATCAATATCAAGTCTTAATACATCTTGACTGAGAATATCTAAAACGATGTGTTTATCAGTGATAAATAGCTCATGATTACAACACATTGTAATCACTATCAAAAATACACCATTTATGGATTTTCTATTAGCTATACTTAAAATAATCAATTAATTAATTTAACACTTTATAATAAGTATACAATAGGAAGAAAACATCTTTTGTTTCGAACAACATTTTATTACAGAGTTAATAATTTCCAATAAATTATAGAATTGCTCTTAGTGTGTACTCATAAATCCATCACCAATTATGGTGATATTATATGGGAAGGAGTCAAATTCTCTCTTGAATGGTGTTTCGCTTCGAGTGATCCGTTTTAAACTCAATTATGATTATAACTTGGTCATTATGTGATATCTTATATGTGACATCAAATATAAATAACCTATTGGAGGCGCTCGACGAGTCATTACGCGATTGTCCAATCTACATACTCCTTAGATATACCATTAACTATACTATATATATTCACTACTACAAAACAGGCCATTTGCATCGCCTCATTTGAATCGGTTGAAGTAAAATCTGATGCAAATAGAACTATTTGTCAGTTCTGTCTTAATAACCGATGTAAATGGTACGTAGAAAACAATAGGCAATAAAAAATCAAATTTGCATCAGTTGTCACCAACAACCGATGCAAATACGTCGATGCAAATAGTTGTAGTTGCATCGGTTTTAAAGTCAATCGATGCAACTAAATTAATTTGCATCCGCTTCGTTATGCACTTTCGTTCATTCCCGCCGTTCCAATTTTTTCTGTCGCCGCTTATTTACCCATTCGTTTTCAGTATTTCGCCTGCTTCCAAAAAAAAATCCTAGACCTTAACCAAATCCATAATTTAATCAACCAAATTCCTCTCTCATTTTCTCCTTCACCTTCTTCTCCTCTCTCTCATCTCAAACCTTAATTTCCTCTAATAAGAAGAAAAAACCCAACGAAGATTTCCATTCATATTCTACCAGTTAATTTTCAGAGTTAATTTTCAGAGTGAGCAGATATGGGCTATAGTCACCGCAAGTTAGTTTTCAGAGTTTGCATCGTTGCTGATTCATAGTAACTATCGACAATGAGAAGGCGACAGACCTGGAAACAAACACGAAAGACTTGGCATTGATAAGCGGAAAAGCAATAGGCGAACATGTTTAGAGTGATAATAGTATCTGTTTGATGTCAAAGGTGGTTTCTAGAACATGATTGATTATTTAGGGTTATAGGGTTAACTACCTATCTACTTGAGTAAACTAATCTTTGGAAACAAATGCAGGCTTGAGCGATGGAACGACGGAGGCGGTTATTTACAACTGCTATTGTGAGCCCTAGACAACAATTAGATTTTCTAGCTATACTCCCTAAATTATTATGCGATGTTTTATTTTAGTTGTTTCATGTTGAAATGTGTACTAGGAATTAATACATATCTTATCTCCTGCGATGTGCCTTTCCTTGGTAAAAACAATTACCCTTTGAATAGACATTGGGCTTCCATTCATATTCTACCAGTTAACCAAACATTTCATTTTTTTCCGTTCACAATCTTAACTTTAATCGGGAATTTACAGTCATTATTAATTCTGACTAGAACCATGACATATGAATTAATCATACCTCTGGTGAATTGATCAATTTTACGTGCCTATCACTAAAGCAATTCTACCAATTCCTTCTTCAGACCAGAATTCCAGTCTTAAAACTGGAAAACATATCCACGCCAATATAGTTTGTAGCATTTACTTTGATAGAATAAGTTCTGGCATCCATCTCTTTATCATCATCAATCTCCTATTTATAGAAATATGTCCCCCCGCTAAATTATTTCGAATTCAGTTTTATGTAAGAACTTAATAATGTGTTTTTTTTCGTGTGAATAAAAATTCTCCTTTAGGTTGCGATACCCTTTCTATATACGAGTAGAAGTAGTAGTATACGGGCTTGAGCAAACCATATAAATCACAATAGAATTTTCCCAATATTTCTGTGTTGCATCAATTGTTGAATTAGTTATTTGAATACATGTCTTTTGGCTAAATTCTATAGTATTATAGAATTTTAGAGGCGTGGAAATCAGAATATCCTACTCTGTAACAACTGCTTTCCACGTTCTAGAACCCAGTTTCTCCCTGTTTGCATTATTGGCCTTTAGAGGATTTTCGTTACTAGATGAACCAGCATAATATCTGGCGTTGTTTCATGATTGGTTTGAGAGGTGAAATTTCACAATGATACTGAGAAATTTCACAGCTATAAACGATTCTTTTTTATTGAAATGAGTTTATTTAATATCGTTTTATTTTGCCTGTAGAAATCATTGTTCAAAGGAGTCCTCATCTACATGTAAATAAAGTTTATAGGGTAGTTCCAAGTCAAAATTTGTGTGTTTATTTTGCCCGCAAATGTTTAAAAGAGTAGAACGCACATGGTATCACAAACCAAATTTGTATTCTATTGTAAAATGAAATATCTTTTTATATAACTTTTGATAATTAAATAAATAAAGGAATGAGGCCTACGAGACGAAAGAAAAATCATAGTACAAAGCTCATGTTTCTAATATTGACACTCCTACTCAAAATGATAAATTTTAGATAGTTATCTGGTTCATGTTAACTATAAAAATTATTTTATTATTTACTAATAAATGCGGACAAGCTTGCTAAAAAAAGTTATTTTATTGCCGTTGAACCACTTTAGTTTTTCTCTAGAGCTTCCTGGCTGTATACAGTCGAGTATTTGAGAAGCAAACAGTCGATTACCTATAGGAATAGTCTATTGTTCATTATCAATCATGTTGTGATATTGTACTATTGGAACAGTCGATTAAAATCTAAATTGCACTGTTGGTTGGATACAATCGTGCTGTGATGTTCCCCGCTACACATGTTCGTAAGAGCACGATAAATACGACTAACTATATTTGGCTTCCATTTGTAGCTAAATTTAAAGCTTTGGTTGTTGCAATATTAATGACCAATACGTTTTACATGCTCCATAGAGTTTAATGTTATATCTATGCTTTCACTCAGTTGACTATCAACATTTTTCTCAACTATGATGCTTACTCATTACATCACTGCTTATATACATTGCAACTAATATATGCAAGTATCAAAGTATGGTTCTATTTTAATTACCTGAGAATTTGACTCAAATATATTTTGACAAAGATGATTGGACCTCACAGTTATAGATAATGGACTTGCTTTAGAATGATACTATTGTTTGTAGCTTAATATGTGACTTTACATTCGTGGCTATTGTGCGCCTTACAAAGTTTTAAAATAGTACGATAATTTGGTAATAAATGTGTTTGGATGAATTGTTATGATACAATTGCCTTCATAAAATTCTACATTACCGAATATGACCCTTGCAATTTAACATGTTATGATATACTGAGACATGTATGTGACCAATTCTGTAGGTTATATATATGATACTATCATTAAAAAGATACATTAGCTATTAAATAACGGGACAGAAGTTTTGACCTTTCGGATGAATTTGTTATTGATTATTGTGTTCTTAACTTTTTGTTAATTCTATCATTGCACCTGAAGTTATACTGGACCACTAAAAACGTCTTATTAATCAAGCACTTTGTATTGGATTGTTTCTAAATTTTCAACGATAGACCTTTTTGCATCCTTTGCCTTTCAAAAATTGATTGCTTTATTGTTTTTCAGCAAAATGAATTGCAAACTTTCACGCTTCCACGTCCTGCCCTTTGCATTGGTGGGATGGTGCAGATTGAGTTGTTGGGTCGGGTTCAAGTTCAAGATATGGATAATCAATATTACATATGGTGAGATATCTATTATAAACTACTTAAATTATGGATTGTACCTAGTGCTTGTGATTATAATGTTGGTTAAAACTACACTGAAGAACTACCTTAGCAAAGTCGAAAGTTTGATTCTTGTTAATCACATATCCGCGTGTTAGAACTTGAGTATGTGTTGTAGAGTCAGTGCATACTTTCTAAGAGTTTAAGTTTATATATTTTTCGAGAACTTCTGTAAATCACTTGTTTTAAGTTTCACAGTATACATCCGTCTTTTCTCGAAAAATAGTTCTGAAAAAACAAATCTATTTTTTATTTCAGTTAGACTGCACGCAAATATTTGTAGCAAAAACCGTAAATATTTGCACTTCGCAAAATTAATTCAAAATAATGATAATAATAATTTTGGTCATACTGTTCTGCGATTATTGTTGAGTACACATAATACCTGCATCGATCTAATGAAAATGCCTGAATGTCAGCGTATGCCACGTTCAAGTGATCGGACGACCTCTGTCCCCTGCATTTGACACGTTCATCGATAAAGCTTCCGGAAGGCCTGCGATAAAATATTCAATCAGAGTATTTGGAATCCTTGCCGGGTTGGAGATCCTTTAGTTTTAGAGAGAGATTCAACAACCTGACAACTCTAGGCAGATTTACTGAATACATGTAAGGCTATGAATGTACCGAATACATGTTTTATACATATTTGTGGTGTATATATTTATAAAGGAACAAAATTCAATTCTCAAAAAGAAGATGTTGTCGACGAGGTATGCATATATTATTAACTCGAGTTTTTTTATATACTATATTGTAGCTAGGTTCTCCATGTACACAAGTTTAATCCGAACTTCTTGTTGAGCTTATTTGTTTTGGAAGATATTTTAATGATTCTGCACAAATTGGTTATGCAGACTTATCTAGGGATCCAAATATTCAGGTTTATTTTAAATGAACAAAATGCTTGGCAGAGTTAAATATAAAGGCAGATCCTTAGAATTCTGATTATGTCATAGAGACTATAGCAGCTCAAAATGACGAGTCTTGGTGGACAACCAATGAGATGGGAAATGTTACTTGTACTTTAATGTTTTTTCATATGCAATTAATATCTAACATGTGTAATTTCAGGCAGTAGAAAAAGAAAAAAGAAAAGGAGAGGCAGAAGAAGTGGGAGATGCAATGAAATCATTTGAATAGGTACAGCAGTCTTCTCCTCCATTTCTTCAAACATTGTACCAGAAGATCCACACTTATCATCTAATAAGACTCGTAAGAAGGTATGGCATGATCCACACTTATCATCTAGTGGTTGCGGATGGAGTTCGGTGGGAAGTTGATAGCAACTTAGTTTGGGTAGTCAAGGTTTGATTGAGGCGATTGATGCTGCGGTGATTTGGGTGGGTTGCAGAGGTTGTAGAAGGCTGCGTGCTGGTTGAAAGAGTGATTCGAAGATGGTGGCGATTTTGATTGGGTTGTTCGATTGATGGGAGGCGCGGGTTTGATCGCGATTGCAGGTGGTTTCAGTTTCTGGTGATCTTCGAAGCGACGGAGGGTCTGGTTGATTCGCGGTTGAAGTTGCGGTCGATTTTGAGATTGTTGTTGACTGTGTGGAGTTCTATTGTTAGCAGCAATATGATGTGAAATGTGCAGGGAAGTGGTTGAGTAGGGGAGTGGTTTTGGGTGATATGTATTGTCAGTTGTTTGGTAGAAGTGTGCACAGAGGGTATGTAGCAGTGTGAAGGATGTAGGCAGTGCACACTGTTATGAAACATTGCAATGTGCACAGAGGGGTATGTGATGTGAAGCACTGTTATGTGATGTGCGAGAAGTTATTTGAAGCAAGGGGATGGCAGACGTAAAGTATGTTATTTCTGTCAGGTGGTATGATGATGCTAGTTTTTGTATGTCTGGTATGAAGACAATAGGCAGTGGAGGGAAGGAAGCAGTGGAATAGGTGATGTGTCAGTGGTAAGGATGTTTGCTGTGGGGAGGTGGAGGTGAATGAAAGTTTGCAGTAGTGTGAAGGAGGAGTGACAGTAAGAGGCAGTTAAGATTTGTATGTGACTGGCTGGTTTGCAGTGCAAGTATGTTCAGATGGTAGATGTGCAGGGTGGCTGTAGTGGTTTGGTGTGTATTCTCGTGGGTGGTGGAGTATTATTTGGTTGTGAAGAGTGCAGTTTGATGTGTATGGTATGTGTGATGTAGTTTTGAGGAGGATTGTTGCAGTTTATGTTGTGATATAGGGGAAGATGTTGTAAGTGGTTGTATGAATGTGCAATATGCAGCAGTGTGAAGTGGTATTTGTGGGTATTTGGAATGGAAGATTGAGTATGTTATAGCGCAGTTTGGATATATGTATAAAGAGGCATTTTTTGGCAGAAATGATGACATAAAAACAAAAACTGTATATGTAAATGTCAAATTGTAGAATAAATACAGAAACTGTATAGAGCGGCTGAACTTATTGAAGTCTGGTAGAGGAAGGTCAGGTGTGTGCAGTAGTTTGGATCTGTGATGATGTTGTAGTGGCAACAGTGGAGGTGTTATTGATATGAAGTTGTTGAATGATGAGCAAAAGTTGTTAGTCAGGGCAGATGTAAGAGGAGGAGATGGTCAGTGATGTGTCGGACCGTGGTTAAGCAAGCAATAGATGTGATGGGTGGAATGTAATTCAGTTATGTGGTTGATTGATAGAGTAGATGGCAGGGGAGTTGATATGGAAAAGGGGTTGTATGGCAGTGTAGTAGTTTAGACGTTGTTGTAGGAAGTTTGTATTGTGGCAGTTTGGTTTAGTGGTGTTGCAGTGGTATGCACTAGATATTTGCACAGGTAGATGAAGTATTGACGGTGTAAATGAAGTTTAATATGATATTGCGGAGATATATACAGATATTTGCAGAGTAGATGTGAAGTTTGTGAAGTCTACACGTGGTTGATTGTTCAGGTTGCTTGCTGGTGGTTTGTTGAGGGAAGATGGATGGTAGTGGTACAACAGTTGTTTGGGAAGGATGATGTATTTATGCAGTTTGAAGTTGTTGGTTAGAGGGGTGAAGTAGGCAATGATGAGGAAGTAAGGAGCTCTGGCAGTGGTGATTGTTATTTGATGTAACTAGATGGTTGCACAGTTTGATGTATCCACACTTATTTTGTATAGATTATTAACACAGTAATTGATATATGCTTGTTTTGGTATTATGTTATTCAGTTTGTATTTGCCATCAAATTTAATTTTGAATGATTGTAATACTACATGCAATAATTGTTTGTTATAATCAATAATATATATATATATATATATATATATATATATTATCTATTTGAGTGCTGTAATAATGATTTCTGAGAATGGCTTTTATGCATCAGGTATAAATAGCTGATGCAATAAAGGGATTAGTTTGCATCGGTTGTTATAAAAAACCAATGCAACATGGGGGTTGTGTCCAAGCAACCAAGCATGATATTTTGCATCAGTTGTTAGTAACAACCGATGCAAAAAGGACCTTTTTGCATCGGTTTCAAAACTGATGCAAAAATGTTAAGTCTGTTGCATCGGTTGCATATGCATCGGCTGTTGAACTGATGCAAAAGGGGGGGTAAACAACCGCTGCAAATGGCCTGTTTTGTAGTAGTGATTGTATTCTTGTCATAGATATGACTTCTTGTGCATGCCATTGTGGCAATAGTATTATTGGTCGTGGAGGTGGTTGTATTAATGGTCATGATTTTGATTATACTCTCGTTCGTCCCCATACAACACAACACTCCCATGTCCCTATAGGATAACCGGTCATAGTTATCCAGACAACACTCTAAAACTGGCTTTACTATCTTTGTGGGTGTGCTTCATGTTTACTCCATCGTTAGTGAAGGGTAAGTGAGGCTTACATGTATATTTTTTGTAGCATAACAAGCGTGATACTTATTTAAACAGAGCACTCATTATGATGTTTCAAATGCTTAAACTTATGACCTCCCGAAGCTTTGTCTAAAGCATAATAATTTTAACCATTTGAGCTATAGGTTTTTTTATAAATTTTTCATATCTTAATATTGCATTATATATCCTGAGTGCAATAAAAGATTAACAAGACGAAGCACAAAAGTACTCCAATAGCAAGAGCATCTCCAATAGGGAGATGACTGACTCTGAACAGAGGGTGGATGAGTCCAAAAATAGACCCACCACTGACTGTCGGGAAGTGACCATGGCAGTCAGCGAGTTATCCGACATGAATAATATCGAATAACATGTGTCTTGAGATTTAGTTATTAATCACATACAATGAAAATTTGTCACACAACTATATCCGACATTATTAATATTTGATAACTCGATGCATTGTTGGAATTGCTGT
The DNA here is from genome assembly GCA_030765085.1 of Allium cepa. Taxonomy (NCBI): domain Eukaryota; kingdom Viridiplantae; phylum Streptophyta; class Magnoliopsida; order Asparagales; family Amaryllidaceae; genus Allium; species Allium cepa. The sequence continues at coordinate 734,645,446 of CM060938.1, read as the reverse complement.
AGAGTAGTCAGTGTGGGTCGGTGCAAGAAAATATTATTTTAAGCCAACGACCCACCTTCCTACTTATAATGCTCTAACATCACCTCCTGATGTAGTAGCATCGGTCCGAGTACGAGAATAACATGGTTCAACGAGAACGTGGTAAAATGAATTTGTATAATGAAAAAATAAACTTAGTTTTGATATATCTATTAACACAAGAAACAAAACAAAGAACGCGTCTGAGAACAAGTAGTTCCAGCATAGAATAGTACAATCACAGCCTTGCAACTTAAGCAATAGGTCATTCAAACCTTGCGTGACTTTTAGCAACCACTAGTTCATTCAAATACGTCGCACCTCGTAACTGCTATGAATACGTACGAAGTAACGTTGGCTGTTGAATGGAAATCCAGCCGTCGATTGAGACATGCGGAGAAAATCAGCGAGGGGTCAGAAAGTAACCGCTCTCGGAGTAAGTTGCGGGCATTTGTCCTGTACTTGCGGGATACGCTTGTCGACCGAGTCTGCAGATGCTGACACGTGTAAAAACCAACGCCCTGAATTATAAGGACCACGTGAGTCAGCTTTGTCCTTCTCGTTGTCGAGTAGCGTTTGTTTGTTCTTGGACTCCATGGATTTATTCGTCGTGCATTAAATAAATAGATGGAAAATATGATATGTCAGGTGTCGTATACTTTTCTTGGTAACAGTTTCACTTTTGATACGATAAGCAGTTTTAGTGATGGGTATTGACTTGGTTTTACGTGGCCTTTATGGCGTATCACGTGGATGCGTATCCCTAGTTTATTCATTTATCCGACAAATCGTATTAATTACTCGTCCTATATACTATAGTTACGTCTTTAGTCTTCATGACTTTCAAATAAAAAAAGTAGTTAAAAATGGTGCTATGTACCATCCACTATGGACATCCGCTAGCTCGGAACGAAATGGTCATTGATATACTAAATAAATAAACGTTGAAATTCAATTGTTAAAATAAAAATAATTAGTACTCAAGGTACGAACGAAAAAAGAACGAAGTGAAGATGGATGCTTTTATTGTATGTTTGCGTCCTTTTGTTACTCTCTCGTTTTAGGCGCATCTTTCATCGAAAATGGACCGGGGCAAGAGGTCATCATGACACGTTCCCTCCACTTAAAGTAAATGACCCGTTGGTGGTTGACGCATCAAGACCCGTTCGACCCCCAATGGTTGATTTCTATTTGACCCTTGTATTCACACCACTACCATTCTTTAATTACGATTTCCTTCTTCCTCTTAACACATTTTCCCTTTTTCTTTCTAGATACCATATACTGACTATGAGGATCTGACTATTTGACCTTAATAAACGAAAGCTTGAACTGAGAAAATACAATAATATGTTGATTCACACTTCAATTTACACGAGCATGTGCATGGATACCAACGCTATATCTGGAACATAAAGCGGAACTATCGTATAAACATGCTTTAATTCATTACATTATGTGATTGTTCGCAAACTTGCGATTTACAATCAACATATAAATTTTGGATTAAACAAATGGTTGCAATGTTTTTATACATGATAGCTCTGTCTCTTTCAACACGTTAGATTGTAGAAAACTTAGAAAGATTTCAAAGACTAGATAACACAATATTTTCATGTTGCTCTAAAAGATGTATTGTCGATGCGATGCAACAACCCGATTTTAAGTAATAATAAATTAATGTTAATAATAAAGATTTAAATAATTAGAATTAATTCAAATTAATTTTTGGAATTAAAAATGAATAATTTGAATATTGGAAGTTTTATAATCAAGTAACCGAAGTTGAAATTAAATGAATTTTGTGAATTATAAATTATTAATAAATAATGAATTTAAATATTATGAAGTAAAATTTATACTTTGGATTTTAAATGATTTTTCAATATATTAAAATTGAAAGAATAAATTAGTAAAATTTAATATAAATGGAAAATAATATTATACATATTAAAAAAAATTGGAATTTAATTAATTAATGAAATTAAATAGAAAAGGGAAAATAAAATAAATATATTTTTATTTACTAAATCAAGCTGTATTTCCCCAACCAAGCCCAAATTCTGATATCCTGCTTATTCTTATATCTGGAGATTTCAATCTCCAAATAATTCACTTTCGCTTATAAATATAACCTACAGATAACTTTATTTTGCTTTGGAAACCAAAAACCGCCCCACACCCCATCACTATGAAAATCAAAATAAAATCAAAATAAATCCTATCAATTCCCAATTTTGGATATGTGCATCTTAACATTGATACTCGCTTAAGCAAGGAAGGAATTTGGGTTTCACTGATGCATTGAGGTTCTGGGAGATGGATACGAAGACGAAGATCAAGTGCAGTGCTTCAGTTGAGTGTTCACATTCATGCATCCATGTATAGTGTTATCCCGCCTTTCGGCAACAAGGAACAGACTGAAAAACAAAGGATCACTCCTCTTGGATATCAAGCCTACGCAGGTTCGCTATGGATGTCGATGAATTTTGTCCGAGTCAAGATTGAGCTACAATTGATAGGACATGACAAGCAAAGACATAAAAGCCTGCATTCTAAATTTCAAGTCAATCCGAGTTCGTATGCTCGAGTTATGATCGATTCAATCTAGAAGAAACGGCCCAGCTTTCGTATCCATCGCTATTGTTGATTTCGTATCCATCACCGAACTCCGGTTCGAATCGTTCACTTTCGTATCGATCAGGTTTCAGCAACTTCGTATCCATCGAAGTGCCACAATTCGCATCGATCAAGTTCGAATCCATCGAGGTGCCTCGGTTTGACTCGACCTCATTCGAGTCCATCGGCTCCTCCTTATTCGAATCCATTGGAATCTCCCTACTTCGCATCCATCGGCAGATAACCTACTTCGTATCGGTCAACTCCCATGAGTTCGTATCGATCAGGATTGGTCATGTTCGAATCCATCGAGTTCGTATCAATGGACTTTGTACCCATCAGCAGATGATGCGCTTCGTAACGATCGGCCAGTGTCTTCTTCGTATCCATCATAGAAGCACCCCTTCGAATCCATCAATGAGGCCTAATTCGTATCCATCGAGTAAACAAGCCAAGGTGACGTGTCATCCCTCGATACGAACAAGCCGAGATATATGGAGTCGACGCGATCAACTCAGAATAAAGACCGGATCGAGGCGAAGTATGCATTCCACATCATCATGAAAGCGCGTGCCATCATCGATTCAAAGCAATCGATTCGAAGAGATGGATTCGAACCAAAAAGCCACTCGAGAATACTCATTTCATATCGACTATATTTCCCAATCCACTAATCCAAATGCAATGAAATTTTCACAGGCAGTTGCGTACATGCCAAGCAGTGTCCACACCAAATTTCAGCCCGATTGGGCATCAACTTGATTGATACGAAATGATTTCGTATCGATCACAGATCAACTCGAAACTTTCTGAGATTGGTCGCATGGGCCCACTCACGTGCCAGAAAAAGTCTCCCGAGATTTGAGCGAAGTCTCAGCCTCCTACGCCTATAAATAAAGCCCCAGAGCCTACAAAAAAAGGATCTATTTGACTCGGAAACGCCCAGACTCTGCCGGATCGAGATCTCCATCATCCTACTCCATATTCTTGCAGTCAATTTCAAATTTCCAGTTGTAACTTGCTGTTGATTGCTGTAACAATTTGTAATCATTGAAAGAGAATCAATAAAACTACAAAAAACTTCATAGTGGACGTAGGCAACACGCCGAACCACTCTAAATTGCTTGTCTACGCATACTTTACTGTTATTTGGAGTTTTTGTTAGATAATCATCATTTTCAATTTATATTCTTCATTATTATCTCTTCAAACACTCCCGAAGAGTGTTGTGACCAATTTTGGTGCAAACACTTTGGTGCTTTCACTGAGAGAACCCAGATTTTTCTCCTGCACTCTGGATCTGTCGTCGATACCGGATTGAATAAATCTAAGAGAGAGATCCAGATCATCTAATCCAAGTTCCTTCCCTTCTATTCAGATTTGCATAAAGTCTAGGAAAGGAATTCAACCTTCAAGATGGTTAGCACAAGGACCACCTCTAATGCTGTCAACCAAGAGGAACAGGATAGACAGAATCCTACGCCACTACCTCCCTCTAACCAAGATGCTACGGGACACTCAGAACCATCAGGTCCGACAAGAGTTTCAACTGCTGCTCCAAGAGCTGACCCAGAGTCGGCAACAACTAGCAGAACAGCTACGCACTAACGCTGAGCTGACCAATCAGCTGAATCGCCAGAGGCGAAGGAGATCTAGGAGAGGCCATGCTTCTCACTCCTCCAGCGAAAGTTCTTCATCTTTTGATTATCATAATCGATCTCCGCGACCCCGGCTAGATGGGAGTCACATACAAGCTGCTGGATATCAACCGACAATGACTGTTGGACAACTGAGAGTTGGTCCATCAGCCAGTTACCAAACCAGGCCCTCCTCCCGAGGAGGTTCCATTCCTCACTGCACCACAGAATACCGCGCCACGAACGTCGCGGATGAACCAAGGGTCGATGCCCCAAATCAGTCAAACCCGGAGAGTCATCAGCATGAGCGTACCCCTGAACCGTACGTCCCGGAGGACTATGAGCCAAGAAGGCAAGATTTGGACCGTCGACAGCATCCGGTCCAACTCCAGGATGTGGGATTCAATCACATTCCTGCACGAGCCGCACAGAACATACAAATGCCAGATCTTCCGACCATGATACGTCAGATGATCCGCGAGAGCCAGGGTCTCGCAAACGACGACTGGGGAATTTCTCGAAGTCACACTCCTTTTACAGACGATATTCTTACTGCTGAACCCCCACGGCGATTCAGGATGCCCATTCTACCCATGTACGAGGGTAACTCCGACCCCAACCAACATATTCTGAAGTATGAATGGTCGATGAGCGCTGCCAGAGCTGACAATGCAGTGAAGTGCCCTAGTTTCCCCATCTCCTTGGGGGGCATCGCTACCATGTGGTTCACCCGACTGCCACCTCGATCCATCTCTTCATTTGACCAGTTGGCCACAAAATTTGTTGAGCAATTCCGCATGCACATCGCAAGACCGAAAGACGTCAACACTTTGTCTAGCGTCATCCAAGCTCCTGGAGAGACGCTCAAACACTACTTAGAGAGATTTCATACTGGATGTGCGGAGATCAGTAATCCGAACGATAAATCCATCCTTATGGCGTAGACTAAGGGGATTGACCCCGACTCTGAGTTTGGCAACTGGTTGGCTGGAAAACCACCTGCATCATTGGACCGTTTCCATGCCAAGGCGGCTCAATTCCTGAGAAGGGAAGATGCGAAGCAGTCAAGGAAGCAGAATGATGCAAGGCCAAGCACGGAAGGGATCCAAAGCAATGTCGCAATCAAACAGACCGGTCAGAGCTCCGGAAAAGTTCAGTTGAACATTAAAAACAAACATGCTCAGCGGAGAGAGAGCGTGAATCAAACTAGAAAACGAGATCAAAATCGCGGCCCACAGCGCAAGAATCCTATGTTTGACAGTTACACTCCTTTGAATACATCACTGGAGAACTTGTATTTACAAACCTGTAATACAATTCAATACAAAAAACCTGCTCCAAAACCGTCGTCAGAGAGGCAAATCCAGACGGGAAAATTTTGCAGGTTCCATGAAAGCTACGGGCACAATACAAACGACTGTCGTCACTTACAAGATCTCATTGAAAAATTGATCAAAGAAAGGAAGCTGGAACAGTTTGTGCGGGCACCGCAGCCTGGAGAAGCGGGCCCATCAAATCAAAATAATGAACCCAATCGACCGAGACATGAGGACTCTATCCGTCCGGGCGGGAGATTGGTGATAAACGCCATCAGCGGCGGACCCACTTTGTTAGGAGCCTGGAACGACGAGGATCTTCGTCACTGTTACATATGACAGGCTCTATCTAGTCTATGAATACTTTGCAATTTTCCTTTGCATTTTGAAGTTTGAATTTGTAATAAGGCACTGACTTTGCCATGTTTTTCCGTTCCAGCAATAAATTACTATCTCTTAAAGCTAGAGTTGTGATTCACCGAATGCGACATTCAACAATCACGACGCACGAAGAGCTAAGTTCTATCGCACGATGGAATTTATTCAAATAGCAAGTGACTGTGATACGACCGGCCACTCACTAAGTGAAACCTCAGCTCGGGGGAAAGTTATCACACCAAAGGCTGAATTGGACCGACACACGTCAGTCCTACAACCAACTTCAAATTCCCAGAGTGCGAATTGGAGTATAAACATCAACTCTAGGTTCCCATAGTGCGAACCGGAGTATAAATCTATCGTTCCCAGAGTGTGAACGGACTCCAAGTACCCAGAGTACGAATTGGAGTACAAAACATCAAATCCATCGTTCCCAGAGTGTGAATGGACTCCAAATTCCCAGAGTGTGAATTGAAGTATAAACATCAACTCTTGCTTTCCAGAGCGCGAACCGAAGCATAAACGCCAACTCCAAACTCCCAGAGCGCAAGTTGGAGTATAAACATATAAATGCAGTTCCGGAGAGGGTGGACCCGTCTGCCTAATGACTTCGGCTGTATCCTAACCAAGTTTGAGGAGGATGGATCCGTCCGTATAGCGACCTCGCTTTTTAACTCGGGGTGGATATGATCCGACCATCCACGATCCCGATAAATCCATCGTTCCCAGAGTGCGAACGAATTTCTAAAAAGCCCAAACAGGTGTGACTGACCATCTGTCGGCTAACTCCAAATTCCCAGAGCGCGAATTGGAGTATAAACATCAATTCTAGGTTCCCCGAGCGCGAACCGAAACATCAATACTGACTCCAGATTCCCAGAGCGTGAATTGGAGTATAAACATCAATAGCAGGTTCCCGGAGCGCGAACCAAAACATCAATGCTAACTCCAAATTCCCAGAGCGTGAATTGGAGTATAAAATTCTAGGTTCTCGGAGTGCGAACCCAAACATACATGCTATCTCCAAATTCCCAGAGTGTGAATTGGAGCACAAATACCAAGTCAAAGTTCCTGGAAGTGCGAACTGCATTACAAACATCGATAACTCTCAAATTCCCATAGCGCGAACCAGATTATCGATCACAGATTATCCAAAGTCCCTGTAGTGTGGACATGTGCTCAAGATTTGCAATCGGTGCGATCGACCACCAAAATACAAATGTTGTTCCCTGGAACTAGGGGCAAAAGGCTTAAGTGTTAATCACTAACCGAAGCAATACAATGTTCGAAGTTCAACTCATTCACCAATCACGACATGTGATCAAGATTTTCAGACTTGGCAAATAAAACGAACTCTACTTGACGGTAAAAACACCACAAGTACACCGGACTGAAAGCCAAACACTGCAAATACTTAAGCACAAAAGAAATGAGAATTGAAACAAAGAAACTAAACTTTATTTCAATAAATTGTATGTGAAGATTCATGTACAAGTTATTCCAAACAATTCCTACTAGCGGGGGGCCAAGCCTGCATCTATACATAGCCTATGAAAGAAAAATAAAAGTGCCTTCCTAACTGCCAAAAATGCACCAGAGGGGATCGTCTATTTTTTCTTCTTCGGTTTTCTCTTCAACGCGGAACCACTGGAACCACTAACAGTCTTTCGCTTCGACCCCGTACCCTTTGGCGGACCTTCTTCTGACGAAGGCATGATATCGATATATTCCTCCAAACTTGAACTTAAAGGAATATTCTCTTCTGGAGGAGTTGGAGGAGTCGGTTCTACCACCAGGGGCGGAATGGGCGTGCTGGTTCCGACAAGCGTGTCCCCAAAAGATATCACTGCAAGAGGAGTGGGGCCAACCACCATCGTAACACACTCAGAATTACCACCGTGTGCTGCCGCTTCCATTTCTGCATCGATTTGAACCAGTATCTCAGCCTCACGAGCAGCACGAGATTCACGATAGGCAGCGGTGGACCGTGACGATACAATAGAAACAGGTGGGAACGCGCTAAGAACAAATGGCATGTCAGCAAAAGGGTCACTGTGTTGGCCCAAGAGTTCATTCATCATCTGTTAGTCGAAAGTAATTGAACCCCCCTGTGTCATCTCGGTCGGCAAGACTGTCGTCGTGGTGATCGCTTCAGTAATGATGGCCTCCTGTTCTTGATGTGACTCTTGGACTGCAGGAGGCGCTGTCGGTGTAACTTTGCTCACAGGACAAGAAAGAAAAGAAGTTGTGAGAACACGCTTCAATACAAATACTTCAGTTCAGACACACAGTGGATTTGTGCAGAGTACCTTCCTCAACTTGACTCGTGGCTGACTGAACAGCTTCAGAAGAATGCTCCCTTATGGGAGATAAGCGTGGCTGCTCAGGGTCATAGTCTGGGACCAACTACGGCTCAATCGCTGGCGTCGGCTCCGATCCAGATGAAGTAATCATCTCAGAACTTGTAGCTGGGTGTGCAACGCCAGACCCCTCACCAACTTTCAAGTGTTGGGTACCCAGTCTCTCTCTAGCATGAGAGATCATGAAATCATGGAGAACCTTCTTCTCGTCATCAGTCAATATACGGTTCTCCAACTCGAAATCATCAAAAACTTCGCCTGGCTGTGCTGCTTTCTCTTCTTCAACTAATAAATTCCAGGCGTTGAATAAGTGTGTCGGATAATCGTCAAGCCATGTCAAATTTCTATGCCTCAGCACATTAGCATTATATGTAATGAGAAGTTCTTCTATCTCTGTCTCTAGCTTGATCTCTTCTTGACGAACTTTCCCATCGACTTCGGCATCCATCTCACGGACCTTTTCCAAGGCCGCATCTCTTTCCCTCCGAAATTCCACCGCTTGATCACACGATTCCTATGCAGAGACGTTAGCGGTGTCCCTCTCCTTCATAATCTCTGAAACTTTGGCCTTGAGCTTGTTTAGCTCTTTCAAGGCCGCATCCCGCTCGGCAGTTATGATGGTGTTTCGATGGCCCATGTCCTCCACCGTAGCATAACGCTCACGCTTCATCGTATCCATTGCTGCCTGAGCTTCATCGGCTTTTCTAAGAGCTTCAATCTCTGATTTTCGAGAGGACTCGGCCTCACTGCCGAGTGCCTGAATAATACGGTCCTTTTGACCAAGTTCCTTCTCCAACTTCTCAATCGTGGCTGCTCGGTCAAAGGCTACTTTTGACGCTTTCTTAGCAGTCTTTGACCATTCTTGATACTGGAAAAATATATCTGAGAGATAATCATGCATCATAGGTGCAACTGTCGCTGGTATCCTTTTTAGATGCGGGGGGAAGACAAAACCATCGAAGCAAATTTCAGGAAAATCTTTCTTCAACTGAGCAAGCCTAACTGCTCCTTCCCCCGAAAGCTCCGTCAATGTCTGCTTTGTTGATGGGGAGGCCGAGATCTCCGTTCTACGATGAGTATCAGACCTGATGATTGGGAAGACGACATGGGCCGTGAAGTTTTTGGAGGTCTTGAAACATGAATCGGAGGCGGTGCGGGAGCTCTAGGAGGTGGCGTGCGAGATCGAGACCGACGCCTATAATCCTTGTCTCTGTCGGAGTGCTCATGACTCGAGCGCCCATGGTCATAGTCTCCGTATCCTTCCCTCCTATATGATTCATAATATGAAGAAGGCTTGCGTTTGCTGCGAAGACTGCCAAGCATCGAGCCTCTACCAGACATGGTATCTGCGAAGAAAAAACATAAAACGAAATTAGTAATCTCTCACAGTGAATGTATTACACTCAGAAATCGTGTAGTGCTTTAAGTGTGAATGTAGGTGCAACCCCCCGACCAACCAGATGTGTCAACCGCACTAGTGGACAGAGACTCGCTTAAAACTAAGGCTTCTGAAAGTTCGTCCAATCCAACATCACGCTGCAAGGACACACCGTCCAGAATTGGAAGATCGGCGAGCCCTTCATAAAGACTCTTAGTTCTTGGGGGAGACATCTCCGAAATTCTAATTCTGAAGGCGGATCGGGCCGTGACAACCGATTTCCATCTTCCCCTTTTAGGTGGCTTAACAACGGCTGCCTTGCCTTTTCTTTGCTCTTCGGTAGCCTGGGCTACATCCGCAGATTCGCCCAATGGTTCTTCGTCGCTGTAAGTTCTTTCGGAGTCAGCCTCCTCGATTATGACAACTTTAGGTTTTCTTCGTTTAACTCGTTCTTTCGAGGTAGTCCTTAAGACACCATCGTGCATTATGCTTTGTCTTCGTTTAATCAGTCCAAGAATCCTAAGATTCCTATCGGTCAAGAGCAACTCGATATTCCTCTCTTCACTTGGGATTTCTTGAAAAACCCGAACTATCTCCTTGAAACGTTCACCTTCGGGTCGCTGGATTATGGCTGAAAAGGAAAAGAGATGCGAGTTCGACCTCAAATACATCAGTTTTATCAACTACCCGAAAAGATAGCAATACTCACGTCTAAATAGCCAACGCCGAGCGAACCCTGGGGGCATCTAACATAAAACCATTCCGTCCTGAAGTAGCTCAATCCAGTCCAAGCCCCTGTGATCACTTGGCAATTTCTTACCGCCTCCAGGAATGTGAAAGATGGACTATCAGCCCGACTCTTGAAGATAAACAAGTATCTGATCTCAATCGAGAGTGGTGGTCGATAGAGATACTCCATAAATGCAATGAACAAGCTATTGAGTGATGCATATCCGTTCAGATGTAGCTGAGATGGGGCGATCCCCAAAAACGACAATACTTCTCTTATATACTGGTCAAACGGAGGGAGTGTCCCAGCTGCGCACGCGTGGAGGTTGAATGCGGGGAATCCCTCCGGTGGATTGTGCGGTCTATCATTTGGTCCCGGCAGTAATACGTCATCCATCGACAAACCATGCCTTAAGCATATTCTTCCTAGCATGTCTTTCGAAATGTTGGACGGAACAGAGTCTGATGGGTTACTAATGAAGGATGCGTCAGGTAACTCGTCCGGAGCTGGACCGATAACTTCAATCTCAATCTCCGGTACTTCAAGCACGGGAGGCACTGAACTCTGAGTTTCTTGCGGCTGCGAACTTGAAGTTTCCATAACTAGATAACTCACGAGAAATCATCTTTAGATGCTAAAGAGCCCGTGCATTCCCCTGTGTAAAGTGCATGAATGTGTCGTGCAGTGTTGTGCATTACTTGAGCAAATTCTACATAATAAATTGAAATGTATGAACGACGAAACTCTGAAAATCAGACCGGAAATAACCGTCATGCTGACCGTCACAACCGTGCCATCCAGACGTAAATGGTCGATCCAAGTTAAAGTTCGTTATATTTTTGTTAAGTAATGGTTCCATCGGCGAGCTTCGAAAGGTGGTCCAATATGCAGTTCTAAGGTCAAGTTTAGTCATGCAAGGAAGAAGCTCGTCGGAGTCAAGTATTTTAACGCGCAAAAGTTCTCTAAATTCACCTAATTTCAACTTGGAATCGGTCGCTGCAGTTCAAATTCGTATCGAGTCAGAGATGTATCATCGACCATGTTCGAATCGATACATTCGTATCGATCAGGTTCGACTCGATACGTTTCGTACCGATCCAGTTCGAAACGATATGTTTCGTATCGATCGAGGGCACGCCATTTCGCATCGATCTGAGAACACTGGCTTCGCATCGATCGCCGCTCTCGTATTCGTATCGATACGAAATCGTATAATCTGGATCGATTCGAAAACTCCTATTACATATCGACACGAAACGAAGGCAGAATCGTTCCTCCGCAACTCCTTCTTCTCCAAAAAGGCCTCAACTCCATGGCCGCGCTCCATCCCCAATCTTGCTCTCACTCGTCTAGATCTCAAATTCATCGAAACCGATCGTAAAAGCAAGAAGGATGGTTGAAATTTCTAGTTTCATCGTTCTCAACATGATTCTATCCATTATTTACCTGATTTTAATGTTTAAATTTGAAGGATTGAAGGATTGAATCAATTCGAAGGCTAAAACAGTTCTTTCTCTTGGACTCTCTATCGATACGAAAGCAAAAGGCAGCAGTAAAAAAGTGAAAAATGGATAAGTCCTAGCTATTTATATGAAGCCTAGAAGGAACTGGGTCGATTCGCCTTCCATTCCACTTAACTGGTCGCAACCGGTCAAACCGCGGGATCGAATCGAACGCCCTGTTCGAATCCATCAGAGCGAGAATTTTTATCGGTTCGAAATGAACGATGAATCTATCGATGAGAAGCGCATGGCAAGAATGGTTGAAGACGATGGAGCCCATCGACTCGATGCCCCTGTTCGTATCAACAAGTTCGCAACTCCATCCACTACATATCGATACGAACAACAATTTCGTATCCATCAGAACTTATCGATACGAACATCAATTTCGTATCCATCAAAACTTATCGGTACGAACAGCAATTTTGTATCCATCAAAACTCATCGATACGAACAACAATTTCGTATCCACAAAAAATCAACGATACGAACGAATATTTCGTATCCATCATGACTCATCGATGCAAACGGTCATTTCGTACCCATCAATTCGACCCGCATCGATATGAAAAACTATTTTTCAACCTTTTACATCGATTCAGGAGAGGATCGATACAAGAGGATAATCAAAAACAACCATCAAGCGTTGTTTCAACTCAAATTTCAAATCGGTTCAGGAGAGAATCGATACGAAATCCGATAACGAACTAACTAGCAATGACTCGTGAACACGTAACGTTAACGAGTGTCAAGTTAACATATATGTACACATGTCAGACTAATATTCGATTTTTAACATTCACAGGGATCGAATACACATCTCATTACGATTACGACGACAAACAGCCAATCACTATAATACAACAATCAGTTATATCAACGCAAGGTTACAGCAATACAGAGTACAACTTTCAACGAAAGAGGGCAATGATTGTTCAGAGAGAAATTGCAGCTTTTCAAAGTACGTCATGTTTCCACATGACGTACTTTGGAGGGCAAATGTTATCCCGCCTTTTGGCAAGGCCGTGATACCAAGGAACTGACTGAAAACCAAAGGATCACTCCTCCTGGATATCAAGCCTACGCAGGTTCGCTATGGATGTCGATGAATTTTGTCCGAGTCCAGATTGAGCTACAATTGATAGGACATGACAACCAAAGCCATAAAAGCCTGCATTCCAAATTTCAAGTCAATCCGAGTTTGTATGCTCGAGTTATGATCGATTCAATCTAGAAGAAACGCCCAGCTTTCGTATCCATCGCCATTGTTGATTTCGTATCCATCACCGAACTCTGGTTCGAATCGATCACTTTCGTATCGATCAGGTTTCAGCAACTTCATATCCAACGAAGTGCCGTAGTTCGCATCGATCAAGCTCTAACCCATCGAGGTGCCTCGGTTCGACTCGATCTCAGTCGAGTCCATCGGCTCCTCCTTATTCGAATCCATTGGCATCTCCCTACTTCGCATCCATCGGCAGATAACCTACTTCGTATCGGTCAACTCCCATGAGTTCGTATCGATCAGGATTGGCCATGTTCGAATCCATCGAGTTCATATCGATGGACTTCGTACCCATCAGCAGATGATGCGCTTCGTAACGATCGGCCAGTGTCTTCTTCGTATCCATCATAGAAGCATCCCTTCGAATCCATCAATGAGGCCTAATTCGTATCCATCGAGTAAACAAGCCAAGGTGACGTGTCATCCTTTGACATGAACAAGCCAAGATATATGGAGTCGACGCGGTCAACTCGGAATAAAGACCGGATCGAGGTGAAGTATGCATTCCACGTCATTACGAAGCGCATGCCATCGTCGATTCGAAGCAATCGATTCGAAGAGATGGATTCGAACCAAACAGCCACTCGAAAATACTCATTTAGTATCGACTATATCTCCCAATCCACAGATCCAAATGCAATGAAATTTTCCCAGGAGGTTGCGTACATGCCAAGGAGTGTTCACACCAAATTTCAGCCTGATTGGACATCATCTTGATCGATACGAAATGATTTCGTATCTATCACAGATCGACTCGAAACTTTCTGAGATTGGTCGCATGGGCCCACTCACGTGCCAGAAAAAGTCTCCCGAGATTTGAGCGAAGTCTCAGCCTCCTACGCCTATAAATAGAGCCTCAGAGCCTACAGAAAAAGGATCTTTTTGACTCGAAAGCGCCCAGACTCTGCCGGATCGAGATCTCCATCATCCTACTCCATATTCTTGCTGTGAATTTCGAATTTCCAGTTGTAACTTGCTATTGATTACTGTAACAACTTGTAATCATTGAAAGAGAATCAATAAAACTACAAAAAACTTCATAGTGGACGTAGGCAACACGCAGAACCTCTCAAAATTGCTTGTCTACGCATTTACTTTACTGTTATTTGGAGTTTTTGTTAGATAATCCTCATTTTCAATTTATATTCTTCATTATTATCTCTTCAAAGACTCCCGAAGAGTATTGTGACCAATTTTGGTGCAAACATATAGATCATCTTATTCCCTCGTATATGTGTGGCTTTTGGATTAATATTGGATTAAATATGTTGTGTGCAATAAATCAAAGAAGAATCAAAAGTGGATGATGGAGGTGAAGGCAAGAAACCGATTGTCGAAGATCGATTTGGCCAAGACCAATAGATCAATCGGTCGACCGTTGACGGGCTGTCGACTGGTAGAGCGACAGGTCTCCATTTGATTTAAAAATAAATAAATATAATATATATATAATGTATATAATATATATAATGGTTTATATTTTAAAATTTTATTAATAAATTAATATAAATATAGTCACATTATGATATATATATAATGGTTTATATTTTAAAATTTTATTAATAAATTAATATAAATATAGTCTCTACTTTATAATCTTATTTTTTTACATAGTAAAAATAAATATTTGATTTAAGTTATTTAATAATTAAATGAAATTGTTAATAATATTAAAATAAAGAATAAATAAAAAGGTTTTAGTAAATTCTTATTTTAAATTATTAAATAGGTTTAAGGCATTTGTTAATGATTTTGGAATTTATAAATATATAAATTTATATACGTAAATATGGAGTATTGAATTAGAGTTATTTATTTATATTTAAAACAAATATTTAATTAAAAGCTTCACCTCATATTTGATAATTCTTTTGATCATTGACTTTGAATATATGAATGATTCACTATGCATATTGATGTGTGTAGTGTTTTTGACATGACACGATGATGACGTTCTTCTATATGGATTTGTTATATATTGTTATTATTAACATTATTGGCAATAATTTGTTTATGACGATTCGATTTTACGTAGCAAAAAATCTGAATAAACGAAAATATAATACCGTCTGGTATAGGACTTTAGAAAATATTTCTCCATTATTCATTAGAATCGTTATATAGAATATTGTAAAAATTAAGTATGGTTTATAAGAAACTAATAAACAATTGAGTATCACATGATGGTATGGTAGGTCGTTGTGATATTTGTTCGGTTATTCATTGTGAGTAGGTGACACTCATATGACGGGGATGTAAGGTCAGGCTCATTGCAGCGAGTCATATGTATATTTGTGTGTCGGCAATTGTATCTAGTCGTGTGGTGATGACATATAGAGCTATTTGTCAGCATTTATGTAGAGCTATATGCTAGCTGTCGAGCATAGATATTAGGTGTCTATCTCTCCTTGTCCGGTTTTCCTATGTTTTAGGAAAGAACCAGATTGGCTAATATCCACCCTGGCAGCCAGATTGTGGAGTCGCGCCACAAATCTTTACCACCTTATATATGTTGTTGTATGTCAGCCTATTACTATGTGTTGGCATATTCTTTTTGCCCTTATGTCACCTAGAACAGCATCCAATTATCAATAGGGGCAAGTGTCGGGTCGTGATCGAGTATAGTCCTCGCATACGAGCATATTTTGCCACGATACCGAGGAGAGGTAACCTACGAATGTAGGAGTCATGTCAAATGGATACTTGTGTGGCTCTTAAAGTAAGCAAAAGTGTCATCGGTCCCTCATCTGGTTTCGGTATGTGGTGGATAGACATATACTATTTATATTATTATGAGATAAGAATACCTGGTACTTCATGTCCTACGTACAGTCATGTACATGTCACAACATATTCAATGGTATTCTATATGAGGAGATGAGATTATATTGTGAAAGGTGTCCAAAGTATGATGGCTTCTTATTTATATATTTTATATATGATTTTATAGATGTGTGGCTTGTTATTACTTTATATATTTATGGTTGATGTGACAATATCATTTGAGATTAAGGATATACTTAGGCTTTGCCGTAAGCTAACTTGACTATACTGGATGATATCTCATTTATTGTTGATTTCTGAATATGGATGATTCACCCGTTTGATGTTGATTCCGTGATTTCTGATAAGTTTCTATATGGGTGATGACATCTTTATGCATATCTTCGAAATAATTGATGTTTTATGATATGTTAGGAATTGTTTTCGGTATTATAATTATTATATACTATGTACGTAAAACTATATATGTATATATATTAACATATATGGTTGTTATCTTGAGTTAAGTTGATGATATTACCATTATATTATATTATACCTTGCATGTACAAAGTTCTATATGTATACTGACCTCTTAATTTAGACATAGTTTGACTGGTGTATTATTTATAATATTCGGGTCAGTTTGAGACATTTCAAGTACATGGAAGATAAGACCAGCTTGTGTTTTGGGCATAGAGGAGGTTGGTATTCAATGTAGTAGTTCATCATCTTGTATCGTATAGTCTTTTTATGTACGTTCATGTGATATATATCAGTAATACTTTGTATATTTAAATTATATATTATCATTGCGATTCTGACTTTGTGTTTTTTTATTTATTGTATATTATATATTGTTCTATCTTGGAGGCTCACATGTTTATTGCTTTGTGCCGATACTCTACATATATAGATGAGTTTTTTATTTGAAGTATAAATACGTACCAGTGTTAGCCCAAAAGAATATTCACATGTGCACCTATATTGCCTCATTTTAGGTATTATTCGATAGTATTACTTTGTAATGCTCTTGAATAGTATGGGTATAGAGATGAGCATTATTTCAATTGGTATTAAAGTAGATTAAGAACAATATAGCATACATAAGAGACATGAGTCAAGGCCATATATGAGACTTAGAGTTCTTGTCCCCTCGGGCTTGTTGGGTTGTTCCTTACAAAAAAGATAGTGGTTATATATATGATGATTACAAGGGTAATCATTTGGGAACGTATTTGTTATTTTCTACATATATGATATTCTTACTTTAACTTTTCAGAAATATTTAAGAATTATTATAGTGAAGATGGAAGAGTTGGCCTACCAGTGGAGTTGGTGCTTCTAACAACTTGTAAAATTAATGATAATTAATAAGGCTCGAAAAATGGAATTTGAGCAAACAACAAAATTTGAACTGTCATGTTCGTGGTGATTTTCTGAGAAACTTTCATATTTGGAGTTTCGTGATCGGAGCTCGGAAGAAGAAGTTATTGGCTTTTGAAGTTTCCAAAACGAAAATAATTAAAAGACAAAATAAGGAAATAAATACTAATAGAAGCAGAAACCCATGATCGACCCCTCTACTTGGTCCCGTCAACCTCTAGCGGTCGAATGCTCATAGGGGGCGGTCGATCAACCGGGCTGTGGCGGCTCGGGTTTGAATTTTAGCCAAACAACCCAGATTTAATAATTTTAATCTAACGATTACGGTTGATTCGAGCGCCTATAAATACAGGCATAACCCCTCATATTTTCTAATCCAACCAGCGATGCTCTGTCATTTTATTTTCTCCACTATTTGTAGAATTTATAAAATATTATATAGATAAATTGGCGATGGGTAGGAAATAAAAGAGAAGAAGCGAGCCAACATTGCAAAAAAAGGGATAATTGGCATTTACTAGACATAAGAAGGAAACGAAAAAACCAAAGCCTAGGTGTATAAAATAGAAATAATTACGTAGCGAACAAGCAGGTATTAATAATATTAAATATACGTAGAAGACATTCATAGTAGAAAATTTTACATGTTTAATTATACGTTTAGAACGAGAGTGAACTAGTGGGCCTAGCCCAATACTTAGGCTTTGGGTGATAGGTTTGGTTTAGTGGGTTGGGATGTGAGGTCAGTAGAGTTACATAACTTCAATTTGCCCTTCACCTAAAGGCTATCGGCGTTGTGTATACTTACCGCTGATGTGAGATATATTCAACCATTGGACCAATGGGAAAAGGTTATGCATTGGGGATAGGTAAGGAAAATATCCCGATGGTTCATCTTGGATTTGAAGTATTAAATATCCCAGTGCTTTTAAGAAATGAGGTCTGCATCGTTTCTAATAAGAGATATTCAGTAACTGGAATGGCCATTTTGCTGGACTTACTTATGTTAGTCTAAACAGGATGTTAGCTATGGAAGGTCGACGAACTATGTTAGTATTTTATACCGGTATTTAGTAGTAGATCTGACATATAGGAAATAACCTCTTGCAGTCCCGGGCGAGCAGTAGCAAAGACTTTGGTTATGCTCTTACGAATTTCGCTTTCTACTAGTGTAGAATCCATATGCAAGATGCACAGACCTCAACATAGATGGTTAGATGAAAATTTGTTTATCGAAGATGGTCTAGTTAACTCTTAGATGAATCTTTAAGATGCGTTAGTAAAACGACAATTGAAGTATAAGTTATAAAGCCGTAGACATGGGTCATCGGTCTCTATAGCTACAACTAATCAATTAGCATTATGTTGAAAAGGGCCCACTTCGGAGATTGATGTATTAAATGGCTGTTTGGTCTGCCTCCTCCTTATTTAAGAAGCATTAAGTGGTCGGGATATTTGGGCAGTGAAAAGGTTAGACATATATGAGAATAGTCATATACATATATAAAGCTATACCTCGAAGGAAGTTGGGCGTATTATACGTCGCACACATAGGACTTAACGGACTGGTCATATATATTAGACATAACACTTAAATGGAAATCAATCGGCATAAGTTAATGGTATAGGTGAAGCATGCAATTTTTCAATCACCATAACATTGTTTTGATCCCACCCCTTATTACAACCCGCATGATGGATTTAGAGAGGCTTGTTACTAGAGCAAGACGAGAACAGTAGATAGAGAAGTCTTCTTAATCATGTTGGGCATTGACGAGACAATTAGACATCCAAAGAATAATATTGATGCCAAGATAGTAGCCTTAGTCAATGTGTATGTTCTATTATATTTCTTAATTCCGCAATGAGTTTATATTAATCTCTCTCTGATATGCTCGTGTTTATTATAGGTTACCAAAACTAACGATTTGTACCCTAATGGAATTGGGTTCCTATTTAGTCAAAATTCAAATCCATTAAGGCGCGGGTTATTACATTTGGTATCAGAGCTTAGGTTAGTCGATCTAAGGAATTAGGATACGCTAAGAGAACGAATTTGTATTTTACCTATAATTATATATATATATATATATTATAAGCCAAACTCTATAAATTCTGACTGTGGAAGTAGTTGGACCATATTATGGAAGAATGGATGAGGCAACTATGAGTTGCACCAATAAATAGAGTAATATTGTACACCTATCCCAATTAACCCATAGGGTGTAAGTCATACCTCAAGGCGTTGATGAAGAAGAGCATAAGCACGACATGTAGAAGAATCCTGAAGGTTGAATGGTACTTGACTCCTTTGTTGGACGTTTATTGCCTTATTATTATGGACTTTGATGGACTACAATTGAAGATGCATATTTTACCCAGGCAAACGGAAGGTAAGAAACTATACTTTGTAAGGATTCGCAATTAAGGCATGGAGAAGAAGCAGGAAGAAGGAAGACCAAAAGAAAGGATAATTAATGTTGATTTCTGTGTCCAACCGCATGTGAAATAATTTGAAGAGAAGTTTTTTGAAAATTCCTTAAAACATTTCAAATGGGTTTTTCAATGGATTCATTGAGAAGTTATAGCTTTGAAAAGGTAAGTAAAATTTGAAATTCTTAGTTTAAAATTGGTTGATTCAAAAAGTTTTGATTTGAAGATTTTGATAAAGGGATTTTTTGACTTAGTAATAAATGAAAAACAAAGCGTAGGTTAGGGCTCGACGATTTTTCCTATTTTTGTAAACTAGGAAGTTTCATTTTAAAATTCATTTTATGGAGGTGGATAAATGGAAATTGCACTTGTTTCATATGGGGTATAGGCAATAGAAGGGTAAGAATACCTGATAACTAAGATAGGACGAATAATCCAACATAAAGAATATACGAAGAATAACAACTGAAGTAGAAGCCACTTGGGTAGGAGAAATATAAATAGCAGCAATATTGAGAAATTTAGACATAAATAACATTAAAAATTTATATAAAATAGATTTGTAATCTAAATAAAAATAATATAGGAGAAAAACAATAGGAATATGATAGGAAGAATAGAGAAATTTCATAGCAATGTAGTAATTGCGGATGTATTTTAGATAGAGGCAGCAATAGCACGTATCTTTTAGAATTCCCCCTCATATGCTATTAAAGTCTCCTCTAAGGGTGGAAGCAAAAATGAGTAGTAGAAAATTAATAGGATGGAAGTTATACTTGTGTACTTCATTTTTCATCATTTAAATTTATAGAAGAAGTTTTTGAAAAAAAATGGTTTGGTATGACAATTGGGTTGAAACGTGATAGATGTTTTGGATTTAAAAATCCTTCTTTTAATATAAGTAATTTTTCATTGTAGAAAGTCTTTAAAAAAGTGAAGTTGGTTAGAAAAAGAAAAAATTCATAGTTCCATTTTGGAAACCCAGCAAATTTTAAATTTGATAAAAAGGTTTCTAAGTTCATATTTTTGAAGATAAAAGTTTTTGATCAAGTCATTCATTAACGTGAAGTTTTATTTTTAAAAGAGTTGTGAAATTAAATCAAATTTTTGATACAAAGTACATAGGAATAACTGCCTTGGTAAGATGGGATAAAGATTTAGGCTAGGAATGGAAGAGTTATGAATGCTCATCGGATAGCAACAAGGAATCTTAGTTCAATATAAGGATGTTGGTATGAACCTAGAAATATGTTATTGGAGATGTGTGGAATCTATGAGAAGAACCCTCAAAGGAATGAGAAATGGAATAAAAGTACAATTTTGTGAATCCTAATGTATACTCGCATGAAGGATCAAGGATATAGAAAAAGTGTAAACCAAATATCAAGAGATTCTGATTTGGAGAAGAGAATAATAAGACGATAAACCCACATAAAGGATGCTGGTGGGCTCGAGGTTAGAGAAGGCAAAATAGGTGGTAGAAAATTGATCCACCAAGCTAATTTTTCGAAGAGTTATTCTAAATATGCAAAGTTTATTTTCTTACACACAGCGGTATAGGAATGCATAATTTGTCTCATAATCGACTGGACTGATTGAAGTATTGGATAGACCTTTTTTATTGAGAGTCAAGGTGGTAAGTTAAGACATGTGGATTATAGTTGAATGACATACTAGAAATATCCACATTAATTTAGTAAGGTTTGTTAGAGCCGCAACATCATTAAAACTAGTTGATTATGAATGGCAACTTTCACAAAAATTTTCTTTTAGGATTTTTGGGCTATAATCGCTAATTATCTCCCTTGTATTATCGGAAAAGCGTACGATATGATATAAGATATGTTCATGTTTAATCACTGTGTTGATTTTTTGAATGGGATTAGATTGATATATATCTCTGTGTGTGTGTTTGTATATATGATGACAAACAGTGCAAATAAAGGGATCGTAAGGATACTTAACTAGTGACAAAATGTAGGTAAGACTGGAAGTTCATAAATAAATTAGAAAATTAAATTGATGACTAGAAATTAAAAATGCTTTAATCCCAAAATCTTTAGGATTTTGAAAAAAAAATTGACAAGCGGAGGCCAGGAAATGGTTGTTGCAAAATCACGGGTTACTATCCCTAAGCCTTAAAGCTAAAATCTATAAATACGCTTGTAGGTAGTTTGTTGTTTTAAAATAAAGGTTCCCAAAATTTAAGATTTACTGCACAATGTTAAGGTCAATATATGTATTAACTCATAGACTGAGTCCCGATTATGTTAAGATGTGGCTTAAGTTGTTTAAAGGATAGAACGACAAATGTTTTGATATTTTTTTCCACTGCTTTAAATTTTTTTTGTTTAAATGCTTTTGAGAAGTTAGGTTCAAATCTTTTTGGAAAATTTTATTCGAGTGCTTTTGAAAAAAAATGGTGTATAATTGCCTTTGGGAATTCTATTTTTCAAACTATTTTGCAAGTTTGATTGGAAAAGAAAATGGATTTTTTGATGGAAAATGAAACAATTAATTTTCTAGTGCCATATGCTTAATGTAGGGTGGGTCGACGTGTTAGTGAATATGAATTTTTACTGTCCAACAAGGGTGACATTAGTGCTAAATAGATAATCGCAAGGGAAAAGGTTGTTTTAGCTTTGGAATTTTTATTTATGTACCATGTTGATAGTGAAAGAAACTTAGGCTTAGGATAATTACGTTTTAATATCCAAAAATAAACCTCATGCGAACTATACTTGGAAAAGTTGGAAAAATTTTGGGGGTAGAAGAGAAGGATCCAACATACGACGAATAGGTATCCAAAAGAAGGGTGGAATTGTAAAATTTTCCATATAAATTCCATTTCAGGCATAGGAGTATAGATTTAGAAAATTGGATTTTCAAAATTTTTGAATGCTAGAATTGTTTTCTAAGTTTTGGATGGTATGAATTAGATGAAAAATTGGTTGAACCATACTTCTACTAGTGGGAATGTAGAAATTTTTATGTGGAAAAAGATTTATTTTTATTTTTAACAACTTGCATACATATAGAACTGTCAGTATATAGGTTGTTTGCATCATATTTTATAAATGTTTTTAAAAGAATGCACTCATATAGGAGGTATAATTTAGAGTCATTCTGCATGTATTTCTTATAAGTAGTGATACACCGTGCACTTCTACAAGTTTGGATGAAAAATTAGTTGTATGCTTATTGGTTGGATAACTTAGATTGGTTGCACGCTATGTTACATGATTCGACCCTTAAGGAATATCGAGGATGAAATTCTGTTATGGGGAAGAACGTCACACCCCGTAAAATTAATGAAAATTAATAAAGCTCAAAGTAAACCAGAATTTGGCCACGAAATAGCACCATTGTATTTGTGGTGATTTTTTGAGCAACTTTCAGATTTAGAGTTTCGTGATCGGAGCTCAAATGAAAACGTTATTAGCGTTTGAAGTTTCCAACATAAAATAATCAAAAACAAGATAAGAAAATAAATAATAATATATGCAAGATCCCATGGTCGACCCTCTTACTTAGGTCAATCGACCGCTGATAGGGGGCGATTGACGGATAGGGGTGCGACCGCTAAGATTTGAACCTTGCCAAACGATCTAGATTTAATTATTTAAATCTAACGGTTACGGTTGATTCGAGCGTCTATAAATGCAGGCATAACCCCTCACTTCTCTTCTCATATTTTATGATCCAAGCATTCCAATATATATATATATATATATATATATATATATATATATATATATATGAGAATGGCGGAAAATAAAAGAGAAGAAGAAAAGAAGCGAATCAACGTTGCGCAAGAAAGGTAATTTCAATTATTATAAATCTATATTCTCCTAACCCAAATCTCTTCTTGGATATGTAATTCTAGTAGTATACACACACACACACACCTCACTATACATATTCTTTTAGACTAGAAAGGAAAAAGACTCAAGTAAAGCAATGGATTCAAATTTGGGAGATTCGGAAAGCTGGAAAGATTAGTGGAAAATCATATAATTTATTTATAACTGTGAAATTTGTCTTATTGAATTTTTATTTAATTACTATGACTGGTATAAGATTTGATGAGTTGACCCTTAAAATAAACATATAGGATTATCGCCTACATATTCTATGAAATAGGTAATTGGAATAGGAATAGTATGTACTACCTAATATGAAAATTTTGAAACCGGTCCTATGTAACTATTATTGAAGAATGCCCATAAGATGGTAGAATTTATTCCAAATCTATACTGGGTTGACTTGGAATGTGAATTTCTATATTTTAATTTATTTTGAGTGAGGTATAATTTAATCGTATCTATTACTATGTAGTTTCCATAAATTATCTAATTACAAAAAGTACATCGTTCGAATTAACAAGGAACATACCAAAAAAGAAAAAGATGTGTAAATTATGGATATTCTTCTCCGTAGTTTACACCGTCCATTTCAATAAAAGAAAAGAGGTAATTCCTTGTAATTTCAAACAGAGCTGAAGCTTCATATTTGGGAAATTCATGGAAAGTTAAAACGGTAATCTTTTTTGAAAGGATAGCTCATATAAATTAAAACGTGGGAAGGAATATCCTAGTTTAGTAATTAATAGTTAAAAATAGGAAATACACACACACAAATATAATCATGCTTAACGATGAAATAAAATAAATATACATAGCGTAATTCACATCGATACTAAAATAAGTTATTAATATCGTAATAATTATAGGACAGAAGGTTGAAAAAGGAAGAAATAGTAACTCCAAAATTTATGGACAATAACTACGAATTTAATGGCAATAAATTTGTGTTTAGTAAATGAAATAAATGACTGATTAAGAATTAATATGGTATTTATGGAGAAATTGAATAGATATAATAGGTGGATTTTGAAATGAGTAAATAAATATTATTGGAGATTGTCCAATTTTGACATTAATAATCAATTATTACGGAAAATTGACATTTATTGGACGTAAGAAGAAAACAAAAAAGCAAAGCTTAAGCATATAAAATAGAAATATCATGTAGCGAACAAGCAAATATTAATACTATTAAATATACGTAGAAGACAATATAATTTTCATAGTTGAAAATTATATTGGTTTAATTAGAACGAGTGTGAATTAGTGGGTCGAGCCCAAATTTAAGATTTGAGCGATAGGTTTGGTTTAGTGGATTGGGATGTGAGGTCACAGGAGTCATATAACAAAACGCTACCCTTCCCCTAGAAGCAATCAACAACTGTGTATACTTACTACTGATGTGAGATATTTCCAACCATAGGACCCATGGAAAAATGATATGCGTTGCAGATAGATTGGGAAAATATATAGAGGGTTCTTCCCAGATTTGAAGTATTAAATGGCCCATCACTTTTAAGGATATAGGGTATGCTTCATTTCTAATGAGAGGTATTAAGTAACCGAAATAGGCATTTTCCTTGACTTACTTATGTTAGTATAAACGGGATGTCAAATGTGGAAGGTTAGCAGGCCATGTCAGCATTTTATACCAGTATTTAGTAATAGGTCTGGTATATATGCAATAACCTGCAACGATTCCGAGAGAGAAGTAACAAAGACTTGGGTTATGCCCTAACAGATTTCGCTTCCTACTAGTGCAGAATCCGTATGAGAGAAGCATAGACTTCAAAGTAGATGGATAAATGAAAATTTGCTTATTGGAAGTGGGCTGGTTAACCTTTAGATGAGTCTTTGAGATACGTTAGTAGAATGACAATTAAACTATAAATTATTAAAGGAAATGAGCCAGCCCGTAGTGGAAGAAATGAATGAATTTTTATCATTTTGGATCTCCAATGGGCCTATGAAGTCTAAATTCATTTAGATTTTATTTTGAATAAAATCATGTATTTTATTTAAGGAAGATTAAAATGAATTTAATTTGATTTCATAGTGTATCAAATACACCTAACAATTATTTAAAAGAGTTAATTCAGGGAAGGAAACCTTTTGTTTCTTTCCCGTAAGGAAGTAATTAATTGAGAACATAAATTGCATTACTTAGAGAGAGTCTTTCATTATCTCTCTCTTTAATTAAATTGATTAATTCATTAACTGTCATTAATTACAATTTATTCATGGCATGAAATATAACCATGTACAAATGTATTGCACTGTAAATTATCTAATTGCAACATATTAATTTGTGTACAAAATTTATTTAAACCTACAAATTGTAATTTGAAATTCGCTTAATTTTGGTTTTATGGATATAAATATGTGTGTGTGTGTGTGTGTGTGTATGTATCATATGCATATACATGTGTGTGTGCATGTGTAACAATGCAATCTGTGCGAGGTATAACATGCCCGTATATAAATGCTTGGATTTACATCGCAACAGATACAACAGCTTATTTTATATGTATTGTATGTTGTCAAATATATGCATGAACATATAATTATAAATTAAAATGGTATTGTGTGTATATGTACATATATATAATATTTATTTATCTATGTTTAAACTATGTTTTATCATTAAAATGTTACAGAAAATATTTATTATATACGAATATATATTGTACCATAAATAATAATCATTATATATGTATATATATATATATATATTAAAATAATTAATTTTTTTTAACCTACTAATTAGAAAACATGTCAGATCTGAAGTTATAGTTATTTACATATTTAATATATATATTGAATTAAACAGTTTCGACCATAATAAATTAATATAAAATAATTATTTAACGAAAATTCAACTTTCATAATTTTATCAAATTTGGAATCACATTTTAGGGCTTAGGAAAAATTTCTGGAAATTTTCTTTATTAAAATAATATTTTTAATTAAATAATTGATAATAGGCTGAAACAAAATTAGTTTTAAAAAATATATAAAATTACGTTGAAAAAATATGAAACTTCTCTTTAAGGTTCCTGACATGGTGAATTAATTTCATAAAATAAAAAAACCAATTTTAGAAACAAGAATTATTTTTATGAATTTATCGAATCAAGTATTAGTTAAATAATAATAATATGTAAATAAATGATAAAAATTACTTTTAGCCCTTATAATTCGTAATAAACATAAATAATGTTAAAAAAATTTCAAATCAATATTATACATTAAATATGAAAACATATGTTTTAATTCAAACTGTATGTGAATATTAAATCATAAATTAATACATACATACATTATTTTAAACTAAAAATTGTTTTGATATTTAATATCAGATTACAAACGTAAATTATGAACCGGGTCTTCAAATTTTATACACGTATCCAATTTCCCACCACAACAAAATACCCTTTTTACAGTAGGCAATACCCGTTGTAATAAGGGTTTTTCAACTGGCCTATGCTCATTGTATTATGCGAGTTTGTAATAGGCCAAAATGATTTTACAACATTTTAAAACTGTTGTGAAAGCGGTTGTAGTAAACATTTTTTACAACAGTTCACAGCCTTTGCAATGGGGTTTTTTACAACTGTAATTGCCCTTTGCCATAATATCTTTTACAATTGGTTGTACACATCACAATAGAGCCTTTTACAACTGTTTTTTCCCGTTGTTAAGAAAATTTAAATGAGTAAAAAATTATAAATATTATCGCATTGCACTCATAAATTTAAAATTTATTGGCTATTGAAACCAAAATATCGTACCAATAACAAATATATTCATGCATATCTACTAAAAATAACAAAAAAGATTTATATTTCAAAATGTCAAAAGGATTCATGCATTCTTAGTTTTCTATAATACAAAACATATAGAAAAAATAAATATACCCACCAGTATAATGGAAATGAATATCGGATTTATCTAACTTTGTATATGCCTTAACCCTTAAACTTTTGGAACTTGAAGCCTCAACGTCCGCTCAACCGATCTTATAAGACTATCTTCATCCCACAATAGCGAACCTAAATAAACTTCAGCTTAAAATCTAGACTCCCAAAACTTTGAGCAAACTCATATTCATCGCGAAGATATTCCTAAATTTGATCAAAGACTTTGCATTTTTTCCAAGCAATATGTGACCTGAAAGTTTTACAGTTATGGTTAAGAAAGCTCGAGGTGCAATGAATAAAGAGAGATGTTTTGTCACAACCATGAACTTATGAACTGGCACATATGATTACAACTTTAGAAATTCATTCTTTAGAAACGTAATATTCAACAAGATGATGTTTGCATATGGTCATTAATAAAATGATAATTGCATGGGTGATAGGACTAATGGATAACATATAAGAATTTGATGTCAATATCTATTTCTGAATTATACTTTTCTCTGATGCTGCTATGACCAACAGGAAATCTCATCACAAGTTGGCTATACCATCTAATATTGTACTTCGCACTTTGAAACTAATGTTAAAAACGTAGCATAGCAAAAGAAAATCACAAACATATGTTTATATGTTATAAGTAGAATAATATTACATTTCTACACATGGTAAGAAAATGTACGATACTTAGCATATTCCAAAATATGCTTAAACATGTGACTCAACTTGTCTTCATCCCGCCACGAAAAGTGCATGTAGCGAACCGTGTTTTACAAGGCTGCAACTGGACCCCATCCCAGTCCAAAACGATGTAGTGTATAACACGACAGCTCTTCTTAGCACCGCCCGCAAGTGTCTAGCACTGCCTTTACAAGGCAGTGCATGCACTGCCTTATGAAAGGCAATTCATGTGTGTTAGCACCAAAATTGGTCACTAACACGCAAATGTAAATGAAAGCACCAACTAACAGTCACAGATAACAGATAGAATGTATGTAGAGAGTAATAATACGAAAAACAGTCCAAATTAAAATGAAAGCAGTAGAGAAAAACAGATTTTATAGTGGTTCGGCTAACTCCGACCTATGTCCACTCCATAAGTTTTCTTTTTATTTCTGTAATAATCGATTACAGTTACAACACGGTAGAGTAGTTCTAGCCTTAGAAAATAAAAAACCAGAGAACCGAAGGAAGCTCCCCATTTTGAACTCCCTCATGCTGTATTTATAGGCAAATCCCGAGTTACTAGGCTTCCTTAGCAGTCCGGGCCCATTAGGGCCATAGTCGAGCCAACATCCTTTATCATGGTACGAGCGACTTCCTGTAGCGACTTCCTATGGCGACTTCTTGTGGCGACTTCCTATGGAGACTTCCTGTAGCGACTTCTTGTGGTGACTTCCAATGGCTTTCTATAGAGACTTCTTGTAGCGACTTCCTATCGCGACTTCATGTGGCGACTTCCTGTAGCGACTTCCTGTAGCGACTTCCATGCCGAGCGACTTCCATGCCAAACGACATGACTTTCTGTAGCGACTTCTTGTAGCTACTTCCTATAGAGACTTTCAAACGTGATATGTTACCTATATATCCAGTCGACTCAAACCTACCGCATACCATCCTCGATAACTGAGAAATCGACTTAGTTAAATCCGCATGCCTATAGCCTTGCCAAAAGGCGAGTTAAAACTTTGCCCCTCCCCCAAAAACATGCCTTTCTATTGGAAGTTGTGTTTTGAATAGCCTCAAATCCGATGTCCGAAGTCCATATCCCGTTCATGACCATATTATTAAATTCATGACCTCTTCGGGTTTAATCTTGAATCCGTAGCTCGACGGGTCGTGTTAGCCCGTCCAGCCTCAGTTCTTCGTTCAAGGGCTTGTAAGTTCTCCGGCCTCTGTCCTTCGGTCAAGGACTTCGATATTCACCGGTCTTGGCTCTCCGGCCAAGGATTTTCATATTCTCCGACCACGGCTCTCCGGCCAAGAACTTTGATATTCACCGGCCTCGACTCTCCGGCCAAGGACTTTCATATTCTCCGGCCTCGGCTCTCTGGCCAAGGACTTTGATATTCACCGGCCTCGGATCTCCGGCCAAGGATTTTCATATTCTCCAGCCTCGACTCTCCGGCTAAGGACTTTGATATTCACGGGCCTCAGCTCTCCGGCCAAGGACTTTCATATTCTCCGGCCTTGGCTCTCCGGCCAAGCACTTTGATATTCATCGGCCTCGGCTCTCCGACCAAGGACTTTCATATTCTCCGACTTCGGCTCTCCGGTCAAGGACTTTGATATTCTTCGGCATTGGATTTCTGGCCAAGGACTTTGATATTCACAGGCCTCGGCTCTTCCGCCAGGGACTTTCATATTCTTCGGCCTCGGCTCTCCGGCCAAGGACTTTGATATTCACCGGCCTCGGATCTCCGGCCAAGGACCTTCATATTCTCTGGCCTCGGCTCTTCGGCCAAGGACTTTGATATTCTCCGGCTCGACTCTTCGGCCAAGGACTTTGATATTCACCGGCCTCGGCTCTCCGGCCAAGGACTTTCATATTCTCCGGCCTCGACCCTCCGGCCAAGGACTTTTGATATTCATCGACCTCGGCTCTCCGGCCAAGGACTTTGATATTCACCAGCCTCGGCTCTCCCTACTCTCTCAGCCTGTGCATCCACTTGTCTCGGAAACCTTTTCACCTCATGGTAAAACTCTCTGAGATCTCTTGGTGGGTCCCATTCCAATGATATCTTGAAATTCGAATTATCCGCGATTTCTGAGACTGTTGCCATCAAAACCATTGATGGATTGGGTCGATCCACTGAGGATACCGCTGCGTTGAACCTGGTTAAGAAGTCCGTGAGTGACTCTCCCTTCCAATGCTTCATCGATGTCAAGGTCATTACGTTCTTGGGTCTGACTATATGGATCCCAAACTGCCTCATAAACCTTTCAATTAGTTCAGTTTAAGTGTTAATAGAACCACTTTCCAACTGTTTTCACCACATAGCTACGATATCCGTCAAATACAAAGCGAAACATCGAGCCACGACCACATCCGATGCCCCCATTGCCTCCATATGCCTTATGTACCTTGTCAAATGAACGGCAGGATTCGTTCTCCCGTCATACATCTCCAATACTGGTAGCTTAAAATCCGATGGGTTCCTAGCTCACCTGATAGTAGGAGTAAAGAGACTCATATTCACATCCTACAAGCCTTTATTTATCAATCCACGTCTCGTAGCTCGTCTAACTCTTCGCTAAACTGTCATTGTCGCTAAGCTGTAATCCTTGTCTGCTGCCTCCGATATGTCCCCCGAGTTCATGAGGGAATCCTAGCACATACTCCTCGTCACGTCTCCACTATTCCTGTTGGCGTCGGGCTGCATAGTGTCATTGGCATCTCCCATGGATTGGTCCAACATTTCCTGGTGGTGTGCCCCCGAGCCTATTTCCATCCAGATTGTTAGTTGTTTGTTGATTGGGAGCTGCCCCCTGCTGAATCTTTCCATCTGCCTGTTGGTTGATTTCCTCTGGTCCCGCTTTAAGATTTTGAGCACCTGCAGTTCCCGATTTTCCAAATTGCCTAAGAAGAGCCTACATCATCTCCTCTTGCTGTTTCATCATCGCTTCCATCTTCACTCTGGTGATATAGATGGATGCTCCACCTACTTTATCTCTAGAAGAAGCCTCTTGACTTCCCTCCTGATTGCTTCTTTCTATCACTTGCTTCCTTACCGATGGCCTAATCATTGTTTTTCAAAATCCAAGTTCCTAGCTTCAAAATTCCTAAGTGCTTGCCTTCTCAGTAAAAGCACCAAAATGTTAGCGACAAAATTGGTCACTAACACCCAAATGTAAATGAAAGCACCAACTAACAGTCACAGATAACAGATAGTATGTATGTAGAGAGTAATAAATATGAAGAATAGTCCAAATTAAAATTAAAGAAGTAGAGAAAAACAGAATCTATAGTGGTTCGGCTAACTCCGGCCTAAGTCTACTCCAGAAGTTTTCTTTTTATTGCTGTAATAATCGATTACAGTTACAACACTGCAGAGTAGTCCTAGCCTTAGAAAATAAAAAACCAGAGAACCAAAGGAAGCTCCCCTTTCTGAACCTCCTCATGCTGTATTTATAGGCAAATACCGAGTTACTGGGCTTCCTTAGCAATCCGGGCCCATTAGGGCCATAGCCGAGCCAACATCCTTCATCACGGTACAATCGATCCTGTAGCGACTTCCTGTGGCGACTTCTTGTGGCGACTTCCTATAGCAATTTCCTGTGGAGACTTCCCGTGGCAACTTTCTATGGCGACTTCCTGTGGCGACTTCCTGTGGCGACTTCTTATGGCGACTTCCTGTAGCGACTTCCATGCCAATCGACTTCCATGCCGAGCGACTTTCATGCCGAACGGCATGACTTCCTGTAGTGACTTCTTGTAGCGAATTCCTGTAGCGACTTTCAAATATGATGCGTTACCTATCCATCAAATCGACTCAAACCTACCGCATTCCATCCTCGATAACTGAGAAATCAACTTAATTAAATTTGCCTACCTACAGCCTTGCCAAAAGGCGGGTTAACAATGTGCATAACCTTGTAAAGGTGGTGCCTACGCACTGCCCTATTAGGGCATTGTTGTGCAGTGCCTTTACAGGCAGTGCTGTGTGCAATGACTTTACAGGGCAGTGCATAGGCACTGCCATGTAAAGATAGTGCTAGGCACTTGCAGGCACTGCCTTGTAGTGGTGCCAAGTAGAGCTACCGCGCTATGCATGGCAACATTTTAGGCCGGGACAGGGTCTGATTGCAGCGTTATAAAAGAAGGGTCGTTGCAGTGCATGTAAGACCTTTCAAAACATATTTTGCTGAATTCAAATGCATGATTATGTGGATATGAAGTTTTTAGCATAAGTCACAAAAATTACTCGGTTACAAAGCCAACATGTGTTGGAATTTATATAACAGGGAAACTGATGTAGGTCACTCAGTGATTTAGAAATTTAAAAATGTATATCTTCTCATCAGAGCCGACATTTCCAACAATATATCAGCACTATAGTTTTGCATACCGACCAACAAGTTAACCAATTGCACCTGTGGCTGCTGATACAAATTTTTGCAGTTGCTTCTTGAGCCAGTGACAGATGGAGACTTAAAAAGCATAATTTTTTTTGAGTGCTCACATTCGTGTCAAACATATATGTATAGCTAACAAACACAACAAGAAACTCAGAACATATATCTTAATTGAGAAGGAATTAGAATATTGATGTGTGTATAATATAGAAAATGACATCACGAAGGAATATAATGATCGTTGATTGAATGCTTTATCCAACAATATTTTTGTGGGCCTACATGTAATCAAAGAAAGATAACAAAGTATGGTTAGCTATACAAAGAATATTTATAAGTAATATTGGATATATCTAACTAAAAACGATAAAATGGAAGGAGTACAACTATATCTAAACCAACCTAAAGTGAAAGGATTAAAATTTGATCAACGGAACAAATAGACCTATAACCTTCAATGCGACCAATGTTTAATGCTTTACAGGACCTTCATGTGTTAAATCTTATTCATCAGTTTATCAGAGCTATAGCCCATAGAAACTTCTCTTCTTTTTTAAAAAAGATTGATATATGTAATCCCATCGAAGATGATAGAGGTAGTAATGACTAATGTATATTGTAAATTCAAAACTTTACACAACAGGAAATTACGCAATAATGCAAAACAGTTTAAATGTCAATGCACTACTAATCTCTAACAGCCTTGTAGTTTTCTTGTAAAGTTCTTAACTACAAAACCACTCAGTAAGGTATAAAGATTATTTTCCAATTACAATGATTAATTAAGTGACCCAAACTGATATACATAGAGCAGTCAGTGGTGTTCTACATCAGATGCAACCCTTGTTTAAGCTGTTGTGATTATTATTATTATTAATATTAATATTAATTTTTATTTTTGATAGAGCAAATAAAATGATGCCATGAAAATTTAAGTATAATAAGCTATAGCTTAAACATATCACTATATATATATGAACGTATAAGCAGTATTTCTATTCCTCATATAGTTATAGTTCATAAAGTGCATTTTAAATAATAAAACCAAAAGCAAAATATATTAATGTCAAACTTTATGATTTAAGATTTAATTACAATCATCGTAATCCAAACTTAGCCGTAATCCAACACAATTAGAAACAAACCTATCTTCGTCAAATTTAGGGTTTACAAAACAAGATAAGCAACTCACAGCTGGTAGATTATTACGTAATCTCGAGTATATATGTTGTATCCCATCAACAATCTCGCAACCATGCAGTAATCCAATCCAACAATTTCGACACAAGTATCGTAAATAAAGTGTTTGAATAAGTTGGGGATAGAAAATATAAAGGGAAGATAACAGAAGTGATTAGGACTCACCTGCCAATGTTTTCATAAACCTAAACGCGCAAACTTGAAAACTAAAGTAGATAAAAGGAAGTATAGTTTGTTAAAGTTTGGATTAGGAACCAACAATGTGAACCGATATCGAGAGCCTCTTAGTCGTGAACCGACAATGTGAGGCACAACGAGCGGCATAGGAATTGGGAATTGTAATTGGGAACGCAAAGCATTTTTTATTTTGTTTAGGGATATTGCGGAGGGATTGGGAATGTAGGGTTAAGTAATGGGAAAAGCGGAAATTTAGGGTTAAGTGAAAATGGGTAAGCTAAAAATGAAAATCAAAAGGAACGAGGGAGGGAAATAAAGAACACCTATATGCTAACCGAATTTGAAAGATAACCTAAAATGAGAGAAATAAATACTGATCATTAATTATCAATTGTTACCTATTAATTCTTAATTACAATTGAATACTAATAATTAAATACTAGTTATTATGTATGTACTATTATATTAATAGTAATTACTAACTAATATAACCGCACAACGGTGGAGAAACCGACCGTTCCATTGTATAATTT
The DNA here is from genome assembly GCA_030765085.1 of Allium cepa. Classification (NCBI taxonomy): domain Eukaryota; kingdom Viridiplantae; phylum Streptophyta; class Magnoliopsida; order Asparagales; family Amaryllidaceae; genus Allium; species Allium cepa. The sequence goes on along the minus strand of CM060938.1, from coordinate 734,610,869 downwards.
TGATAAGAAATATACATTTAAATTTTTTGTTAATATTACTTAAACATTAAGTGATAATATGTTGGGAAAAAAAATTGAGATTTGAATCTGAAAATATGAATTTCAAATTTAAATATTAATCAACGCATTCAAAATTGTCGATTTGAAATTGAAATTTTAGAATTTGAAAATCATAATAGATTTGAATTTGGAATCTTTGATGCGCGAAATAAAATGAGGAAGTTTAGGGAAACCGCGATGAGACAAGATCCACGTTTTTTGGAAAACCGCGATGAGACAAGATCCACGTTTTTTTGGCTTCAGAAAAATTGATTTTGGCCAGTGACAGTAAACAAACCTCCCTCGCGGTTGGTTTGATAATTAATTTTAATTACCGAATATATTACTAAATAGTAAATTAATCAATAATTATTGATTATTAATTATTAAGCTATATTAAATTACTAAATAATTATTATTAAAATTGTAAATTAATCAAATATTAAATATTGGACTTTGATTGTCAAATATTAATTATTGAAAGCTAATTATCAATTATCAATTATTCAATAGTACTATTAATTATTAATGATTTAGTACTAATTATGTTTTTTAATTATTAAATGAAATTAACAAATGTTAAATGTAATTAAATAATTATTAATAATTAACCATAATAAATTGTTAAATCCAAAAAATTAATTATTGACTTTAGATAATAAGCAGTAATTATGAGTTATTTATTGATAACTGTTAATTATTATAAATTATAAACAATGTCCTATATAAGTTGACATTTATAATTATTATTTATCAATTACCATTTGTAAATTATTAAGTAATACTGGTTATTAACTAAAAATTACAAATTATTAACTATTATAACATTTGAAGCAATGGTAAATATATTCAAAAAATTAACGTAATTTGGTCTACTTCTATTGTGAGCGTTTCCTCAAAAAAAATTAACGTATGATTAATATTAATAATTGGTTATTAAATATTAATAAATATTATTATTAATACTTTTGAAGAAAGCATTGTAATTATTAATAATTAATTATTAAAAATTGTCGATGGACATTTATTACAACGGGCATTTTGTGACCGTTGTAAAATTGGAATCTATTACAACAAGGAAAAAGAAAATGATTGCAATAAGCATCTATTACAATGGGCAAAAATGGATGAAAACTGGTATCTATTACAATAGATAAAAATAGTTGTAATAGGGATCTACTACAAAAATAAAGATGGAAACCGGTATCTATTACAACGGGCAAAAACAGTTGTAATATACATAAATTATAGTGGAAAAATTAAAAACGTTGTAATAGGTGTCTATTACAGCATACATAGGAAAAGAGTTGTTCAAAAGTGGTATCTTTTACAACATGCCTGGAAAAAACGTTGTAACATGGTATTTTTGTTGCAATGTCCATTGTGATAATAATAATAATACATACAAAAATCTCACCTAACTAATAAAATAGCAATAATCTAATTATATACATAAAATTATACAATTGACAATTCTTAAAAACATAATAAACTGATCAACATACAATTAAACATTACCCGGAACGGATGCCCTAAAGTCCACTTTGAAATAATGAATTCTATTCTTTTAAAATTCCTCGATTCATCAGATTACCTGTCTAGAATCAACGACCTTTTACTATCAAACATCCTCTTGTTTTAACTTGAATTAGATTTAAGACTTTGGGATAATTTTAGAGAATACTTGCCGCCATGAAAAGGAAGAAGAAGATGGCGGCTCAAATATGAATTAGAATGTGATTAGAATTTTGAGATTAGTGTTTATATTGGTAGGATAAAGGAGGAAACTATATGAGTTTCTCACTAGATCTTAACCACACATCTCCAAACCCAAACCCTATATTGTAGCCGTCTCTAACTATAGACAAACCAACCACCTATCATCTTTAAACATCATGGATTGTAAGCCCATTTAACCTAAATTAAATATGTACAGTCATATTTAACTTAATTTGTTATCGATATCTCATGTCGATCAATATATTCATAGCTATTATAAATAAATGCAACAATTTTATTTCACAAATCATATTCAATTTCATAAATATCAATTAATTTACTTAATTTATGACAATTATAAATTAATTAAATTGTCTGGTCTAAAGATAATTCATCATTTCGGTTGCATGACACTTGGGTGTAAATTCAGTAAGCGGTTAGCATCAAACTATTCGAATGTCGACGTTCACTAGCAGGTGGTGTGACATTACGACCAAATTTATCTCTTACTTAGATTTGGTAAAATCCAATTTCATTTCATTAAGCATTACCCAGTTGTGACAATTATTTACACCAATTCACTACATCGGAACTATATAGGTTGAAATTTCAACATTGTCCACATTCAACTCTATATTTCAAATACAAAGTCTTTGGTTAACCAATAACAATTATTATTAACTGAACTACTCTGGCTAGAGATTTTTGACTTTGAGTTGGCCTGATTGACTGTGTACTAACCGTATAGAACCGATGAGACAAATCCTCTCTTGAATAGCTCTTCACTTATTATCCCAATGAGGAGTATTCGGACTAAATGGTTGTGTCATGATTTGACAATAATCAAAGCAAAGCTTCCATATTGAAGATTCACAGTATTCTCAATTCCAAAGAGTTATGTAAATTAGTCACATCGATGTTTTCTATTTGACCTTAGTTATATGTATTGACCAACAAAAATATATATCGAAGGAGTCGTTCCATAGTTATCCAATAACTGTTGATATGTGCCCCTAGGCGCCCCCAATAGTCCCGGATAATATGTTGTCCAACTTTTGGAGAGCGTCGTGTGCTCCAGTCTTAATGGATACAGTGATATCCATTCTCGACACATCTTGACTAGGAACATTTAGAATGGTATATTTACTTTTATTGCGATAAATTACTCGCGGTTACAACGCTTTGTAACTACAATCACAAAACATACTATTTATAGATTTTATATTAAATATACTTTTAATTAAATTAATTAATTAATCTAATACATTATATCAAGTATATAATAGAAAGAAAACACCTTTATTTCGAACAAGATTGGTCAATGAGTTAGATATACATAACAAATTATATAATTGCCCTTAGGGCATAACCCTAACTCTATCAATCTCCCATTGTGTTTGGTGTTAATTATGGAATTTTTTTCCAACTTCTCCAATTGGTTTTCTCAAAACCAATTGAGTCGGTCCCTCAGTGAACCGGTATGCTTTTATGTTTTAATTATGTACTCTGTCAATCAATTCTCTCCGACAGTGATAAATTGTTTTATCATGCAAAACAATTTCGAATATGCCTCTCGAGTTATAGTGAGCTCTAAGTTTTTCTACGAAATACATTGCAACATTGTTATTATATAACAATGTTATGAAATCCTCGACATTTGGAATCGGCTCATTTATAAAATTGTGCACTTATATTTTATATACTTTCTTTTATTGCGGCTCTATTAAAGGCGATGTACTTAGTCTTTTTCATTGAATCAACCACGGTCTATCATTTGAAACTTTTCCAACTTAAAGATTCTTAACTTGAATTTATTATTGAAATATTATACTCAATATCACTTATGAAATTAGAGTCCGAATACTCCTTCATTTGGAGTTATTGTTTACGTAAACAATTCTCTATTATTCATAAATACACGAGAACACTTCAAACAACCATTTAGTGATATCAAGTGGGATTTTTAATTTGCTTCATGTATCAAATACATAAAAAGAATCACGATATCATTGACAGCATAACATGTATGATCATTCCTATTGATAATGCATAAGGAACTCAACTCACATGTTTCGTATTAAGCAATTTAATAAGGTGTCTTTGCATCTAGATTTGGGACATTACCATTATCTTTTATATTCACTATAAAAGACATCATTTACAATCCAAAGTAGAGTATTAAACAACTACGGTTGATTTTAAAACAAGTACATTGTGAAATTTATCATTGCGTTGTTTACTACAATTGTTTCCTTGTAGTTTAGAAATATCAGTGTACTTTTTAAAGTTCTTGCTTATGAACACATGATCTCTTTGCATTTTGATTGATAATCGAACTATTGGACATTTCATCAAAATCTGTATTCAGTTTTGATGCTTATAAAGTGATACTTTCTATCATTTCTTGGATCATGTCCAAAGACTCAAAAAATCAATATCGCTTCCACTAATTTCGAGACATTTTTGGTCATTATATGTAAACAATTTACTCTAAATCATTATGCAAAATTTTCCATTTCAATACATACATACCAAACATAAACTCACACTAAGTGGTAATTTCTGTGAGTAAATCGAAATTAACTTGAGCACATTGAATACCGAATCTATTACGCTAATTTCAACAATTGAAATTTATGATATTATTCTTATCAACATTGCGCATTTAATTCCAGTTGCATCAGTCTTACTCATAAAGACACAATCGCGGTCGATGGATCACATCACTTTGGTTACGACTACCAAAATCATATTTGATAGCATACTACCAACAATTTCAACATATAGGGATCGTACCCAATTCTATTTTACTACCAATAATTCCTCAAAGAAATTCCTTCACAACGAAGTTGGTATCTTTTACAACAATAATTGTTTCTCGGTGCGACAGAATAGGTATTCATAATGTTTTATGAACTTCTTTATTAATAAAACTGATTTGGTAATTAGATTACAAAACTTATTTTCAAAAATAAATATGTTATCCAATGACAAACTTTCCCAAAAACCTTTTGGGGAGATTCATACAAGATCCCTCATGAACAATTATTACATGCAATTTGTCGACTCGCACAACCTGCCAACTTCTTGGCCTAGGATATACTGGAGTTTCTTATAAACCCTTATCTTATGTGATTTTGAAAACTGTTATTTAGATGAAATAATATTAAGTTTATGCACTACTCTTAAGTATATAACCTTATAGAAAGAAACTAACTCAACTTCACTCACAATTAATCGTACTTTGTCCCAACAAAGTTCGATTACTCCTTATCGATGCATCATTATATATCACTTGGAGGAGTGACTTTTGATATTGAATCTTTATTCAATTTTAGGAATATTCAGACTATTTTCTAGTATACTCACTCGTTTTATCAAATCGAATAATTTCTATCGCATGTTATTTTATTTGCTTCTATTTTGTACCCTATGAGTTTACTATAAAGATACTACATGTGTATGAAATACACATGTTTATGGCAATGATAACTCATCGATGAACATGATGAAGTATGTGGGACCGTATTGGTATTAATAGACTTACGATTGCATACATCTATATGTATCAGTCTAAAGAGTTCATCAACTCTTATGATGCTCCCTCTGAATGGGTACATAGCTCTTAATTGTTTGAGATATAATTAACTAGTATCATATGATTCATAATCATATATTAAAATTAATTTTCAAAACTACAGCTTAGTCTTTAATTTCAAAATAACTAGAAATAATATTATGTACTTTTGTATTTTTCAATGCATCATTTTTGTTATAAAAACAAATACCACGTTATAGTTTTATTTCATAGCGAATATTCATAATATTAATGTTAAAATATGGCTATGTCTATTTTTCAGTCTATACCTAAAACCAGTCACTATTACATAAATAACGTTCGGAATGTTTTACGAAAAAAATTCATAATTTGATGCAATTAATAAGTGCTACACAGTATGCTCCCACTATTTTCACCATTACTATAACAACATACTAAATTCGAAGGTCCATGATTCATTTAAATATAGATTTTTTTATTTCATACACTGTAACTATTTGACAGGAGCGAGTTCTTTTATCAACTGTCTTGAACATATAGAAACAAATCTCACGGAAAAAAATTCTGTATGAAAATACATTTTGGAATAGAAATCATATTTCTAATTTCAATGTTAAGTATCATTTATTATTATCGCAATTCTCGTTTTTGATGTTAGCTAAAGTGACCATTCACTCTCTTCATTCCAATTGTACCATAAATCACCTTTACTCTCATACATCCATTTTCCTTTCTAAATGGTCAAATAATTCAAAAATAAAACCTCACTACAATATCATAGCAAACTCTTTACAAAGTACATTCGATTATCCTTAACATTTAAGGACATCAAATTTGTTGCACTTTACGTAAATCGATCAAACCGACATTTTAACAATCAAGTTCTTAGATTCATTCTGTAGTTTTGGCCTTACGTTACATTTGACATAATATGATCTTTTACATAATCAATCAAATACTTGATTTCATATTACTATTTATTGGTTTGTTTCGAATGAACTAATTTAAGTATCGTACATTACGAACTGTGACTGTTTTGTTAGAAATGCGGATTAAGGATCTTAAGGCTAAGGATAAACACTAGAGGGGGGATGAATAGTGTTTTAGAGAATTGTTAAATCTATGAGTTTTTGTCAATTTAAACACAAATGTACGCAATATTCAAACGCGGATATGATCACAGAATCAAACACAAGTAAAAGCAGTAAAGGAATGAACACACTAGATTTTATACTGGTTCGGAGTTACCCTACATCCAGTCCCCCGCACAACAAGTACGGATTTCCTTTCAAAAACAATCTTTACAATTACACCCTCGATTTTAGGGCAATGAGATACACCCTCCAGAATCACAATTCTCTGGGTAGAGATACTTGATTTCTCGGGCAACAAGTTCACCCAATTGATTTACCAAGGCTACAATCACACATTACCTCGCTTGATTGATTTTCAAGGCTACAATCACACCTTTTCTCTCTAAGTTGATTACAAAAAGCGTATAACTCTGAATAGCATTGAGGATCTTGTTGAGATAATGATAGAGAATCAAAGTATGAATGATTGAGTTTGATTCAATGTTGATTTCAGCAGAGTAATTGTAAGAATGTGTATTAGGAAATGTGGAAGAAGAAGAGGAGTGAAAAACCAGAAAACTTCTGTTAAAATTCGTTGAAACTAACCCATATTTATAACAACAGTCATGTCCATTCGTGAAGAGTTATGACGAATAGACACTTCTTTTGAAATTTAAATTTTGAACTCAATTGACACCACGTCGACAAGGGGTACTTGGGCATGTCGACATCCTAAAGGATTTTTTGGTGTTTTGATTTTCTTTGAAAATAAATTTTATTTTATATTAAAGCTATTTTAAACTTTATAAATATACTTGACTATAATTAAAATACATAAGTAAATATAAAGAATAATATATACAAAATTTTACTATTTAAAATCTAATATTTAAAAGTTAAATATATTATATTTAAAATATAGTTTAAAAACAAGGATAATTTGATTTTGAAATTTAAAATTATTTTGAGGCTAAAAGTATTTGAAATCAGGATAGATGTTTTTGATGCTTTTAAGAAGGTTTTGAAATCACTTTGAAAATAAGATATAATTTTGAAAAATCATTTTGAATAAAAAATTAGCGGATACAAAACAATGTTCCACTAGATCTTTCATAGGTTCCATCCTACTTAGGGTTCCATCCCTTTAATGGGCTCGAAGTGGATTTCATTCCATGAATAAATTGGATTTTAAGATGCCAGTGCTTTTCTAGGAGTTTTAACAAAATTTCTAATTAAAGAATAAAAATACTTGAATTCTTGAACTCTTGATAATCTTGATACTCATGGGTCTTCAATCTTGATATCTTGAATCTCTACACTGTACGGTCTTCATTCTTGTTACCTGCAGGTTAAATCCTGCATATACATATATATATCTAAACTTATACTATTAGTATTTATATTTTATAATCTATTCTAAGGTTGTTGTCATCAAAACCATCATCTCACGGACTAATAATCTCCCCTTTTTGATGATGACAACCTGTAACAACCCGCATATTTATCGATTTTATATTTAAATATTTTATTTAAATATTTTATCGTTCGTCGGATTTTAGTCCGAAAACCTACTTTTTGCGTACGGTCGAATTAGGACTCGAGACCACCTCCATTGAGTTCAAAATGCCGTTTGCGACCTTTTTGAGTATAAGCTTCGATATGTTTGGAGAAAGTTGATTTTTGCTACTTTTTCTCGCTTAGGGCTTTGGTTGGGCTGAGCCAATTAGCCACTTAACTCAGTTCCAACACTCTCCTCTTCATTCACTTCTCTTCTATTTTCCTAACACTCAAGCTCAAGCAAAAATGGAGGAAGAGAATGGGAAATAGAAATTCCTAAGCCCTAGCTTGCTTTGCAAATCCATCTCCTTGCTCCAAAGTTCATGAGAACCCATTGGTAAGCTTCCTCTTCTTCTTCTCCAACTCATTCTCTCTTTGAATTTCAGAAATTTCCTAAACCTAACTTAGGAAATGTTCTTCTTTTTAGCTTAGATTCAAGCTTCTAGAGTTGGATTTGAAGAGTGGTTGATTTCTCTTTGCTTTCAAGCTTCATCTTCATAAATTTTAGTGCAAAGGTGAGATTTTTATCTCACATCTATGACTATAATTATCTTTGGTTGTTGGGTATGAATTCCTAACACTTCTTCATGTGCATTTGCTCTTGTTTTGGATTGATTTTGTGAATACTCCAATTTTTGGGTTTTTTAAGTCAAATTTGTGTGAAATCCTTTTATGGATGTTTGATCATGTTTTTGGTGATGCACCGAGGAGCATATAGGGCCGGGTTGCCGATTGGCATAAACCCTTAGAGCCAATGTTCGTCCGGTTGCATTTTGGAAGAATTTGCTCTTCATTTGAATAGGCTGAAAAACAGCCCAGACATGATTCAGTCGACTGAAAACTCTGTTCAGTCGACTGAACCTGAAACCCGAGAGTTTCCAGGCATGATTCAGTCGACTGAAAAACTCTGCACAGTCGACTGAAACTGGAAACAGAAAGTTTTCTGAACCTGGAAAATTTCCAGGTACAGGGTCAGTCGACTGAAAACTCTGTTCAGTCGACTGAACCTGTTGTTTTAGTCCAATTTGCCTTTTTGGATTGAATTCCCAATTTAAATCGATTCGTGATGATCCTATTTATTGTCATCATTTATTATCATCTTTGATGACTTATTTTCTTTGGGAATTTTAGATATATCCACTTCGATGGATCCTTTATCGATTTCATTGGATTTTTATTCACATCTTCGAATGTGATCTTTGTGATTGGTTGTTTCTACAATCCCTCTTGTGCTTTGTCACTTTAAAAATATAAAGGTTTTCTATACTAGTAGTAAATATCAAAACTCTTTCCTCAAACGATTTCAATACTATTTTAATACCAAATTCGTTTATAAAATCGTTTTCCAATCTATTAGGATATACAAACCTTTACCTCACTCATATGAGAAATCTAATTAAACGACTTAGTAAAACAAGTGGTATGAAACGCTTGCGTTTACTTCGTCGGTTAATTCTTGGACTTGTTCGATTGAACCTCTTGTGACAATTTTCTAGTGGAGATCTACAATTTGTTCGTAAATATTTAAGTTAAGCTAGTGGTTATGGGACATGAAGCTAAGCTCATATATTTACTAGCTTATTGTAATTGACACTTCTCTTTGATCATGACGATCATCTTTGCGCTTTAGACTAGCAATGTGCGATGTCTCTTTGTCTATGTGGAGGACTGTTCCTCATTTTATTGAGTTTCGTCTCATTTTATACAAGGGTCGTACCTTTCTAGGTGCGTCAATGTTTTATTATGCATGGGGTGTACCTTCCTAGGTGCATCGATGTTTGTTTACTTCGTGGAGCAATCGGCTCAATAAGTCAGGACATGGGGCGTATCTTTTTAGGTGCGTCGATATTCGTCTATGCATGCGGCATATCTTTCTAGGTGCGACGATGTTCGACTTAGCATGGGGTGTATCTTTCTAGGTGCATCGATGTTAGACATTACATGGGGTGTATCTTTCTAGGTGCATCGATGTTTATTTATTTGTGCATGGGGCGTATCTTTCTAGGTGCGTCGATGCTAGAGCATGGGGTGTATCTTTCTAGGTGCATCGATGTTTATTTATGTGTGCATGGGGCGTATCTTTCTAGGTGCGTCGATGCTAGAGCATGGGGCGTATCTTTCTAGGTGTGTCGATGTTCGACTGTTCATGGGGCATGTCTTTTTAGGTGTGTCGATGTCCAGTTTCTTTTGGGGATTGGCCATCCTTTTTATTGTGATTTGGTTCATCGGATGTCCCGCCGTACGACGTCGTTGTTCCTTTTTATCGTGATTTCTGGATTTCGTTTGTAGATTTCTGTAATTTGTGTTTCACCAACTTTTACGATGGGCATTGATATATATGTCATTTATTGTGGCTTGGTGAATGAAATTAGGAGTATGACATTCCTTTTTATCTTGAGTAGATTATTGTGATATTGATTAATCTCTTGTTGATTTTCAATTACTTATTTATCACAGCTTGGCATTGTGATTATTATATGTTTATGTCATATCTCTTATTATATATCACTTCATCTGATATTTATAGCTAGACTGATCCGTTTATTATTTTCTTCTTAAATAATACTCGGGTCAGACTGAGATTTTACAGGTGCTTCTGCTTGACTCCTTGTCGGACTATCATCCCGACTTTTGGCTAACTACTTAGATTAGTAGTTTTTGTTGTATACATTTGAGAGATAGACTCTATAATGTATACTTATTCTCTTGTGTAGTTCATGTAACTATTTCTTTTGTGATATGTGGATCTTTTTAGACCACTACTCTGATGTACACTTTCATGTGTAATATTCATATCTATTTCCGCCTTTGTGATATGAATTGTCTATGACTGATTTATGTTATGTTTATTTCTATATTTGTTTCCGAAGAAATTATAGCCACTGTGTAGTAGCTTTGAGTTTGTGTCGGTATGTCGGATTTCCTCTTGAGATGAAAAGTTATATTTTTATCTGGTATATCGGTACTCGCACAAAGCAATTATACAGATGGTCCTCCTCAACAGCCTTATTCTCCGTGCCAGTTGACAGCATTCACAGTAATGTTCTTGTCTAGCGTGGGTATAGAGGTGGGGCGTCACAGCTTGGTATCAGAGCCAAATTTCGGAACAATGTAGAATAATTTAGCAAGGATCATGTCCTAAGTCTTTCTTAGGAGTTGTGCTTTAGGATTTTATTCGGGTCTTCGTACCGTTCTATCCTACTTTCTTTTATGATTCCTTGTTTTATCAATCAAGTTTGATTGAAATTTATTTTGAGAATAACTCTTTCCTCTTCTTTCTTTCTTTCTTAAAGAAGAGAAATGGTTAGACCAGGCCGTTCCAGCGCCGGTCAATCTAGCGCTACTCCTCAGGATGGAGTATTCATGTCTGCTCAGCAGCTTCTAGATCTTGTTAAGAACGCTCAAGCAGCCGGACCCAATCCAGAGCCTACTCATCCTAGATCCGGTTTTGCACGCTTGTGCAGAGACTGCACCGATTTGGGTGGAGGGCCATTCAGGGGATCCGAGAGTGTTATAGAAATTCAAGCTTGGCTCAAATCATGCGATCGCATCTTTTCTCGCATGCATCTTATTGACCTTCATCGAGTCCAAATAGCTTCTAGCATGCTCCAAGAAAGAGCATTGGATTGGTATGAGCTTTTAATTTCTGAAATCGTTGAGGCGGATCTTACTTGGGAGCAATTCCGGGGAAGATTCGAATTGAAATTTGTGCCGGAGGCTGAAAAAGTAACCTTAGCCCGGCGTTTCATAGACCTTGTTCAAGGTGAATCTTCTGTGACAGACTATGTCGCATCTTTCGAATCTCTTTCCAAATACGGGGTTGAGTATATTAATACCCCGATGAAGAAAAATTAGAGATTTGTCTATGGCTTGAATAAGAATCTTAAGAAGCCATTACTTCTGAAACTTGAGGTTTCATTTGATCAGCTTATTGATATCGCTCTTCGTCTTGAAGAGGCCGATAGAGAAATTGATGTCGAGGTTGGGAGTGCCAAACCGAACTCCAACAACAACAAGAAGAGGCATCCCTTTACTAGGTTTGAAAGTCCTAATCCTAACAAGAGGGCGAAGCGAGAGACTTCTATAGCAAATACTCCCATCCCTAATCGCGGAGAATGCTACAATTGTGGTTCCACGAACCACTATGCAGGGGAGTGTCCGAAACCCCTCTTTTGTCGCTATTGCAAAAATTCAGGTCACCATATTACTGCATGTCCCGTACTTCAAAGTAGGAAGGAGGGAGAGCTCAATGTAGTGCAAGCTCCTGGAAACACTTCTCTTGGTCAAGGTATTTTTCATTCAATCCTTGATGACATTTGCTTTGTGATTATCTTGTTCATGTTCTTTTTGATATAGTTTCCATCTCACTATTTTATATCAAAAAGGAATTGTTAATTCTTTTTCTTTGAATATTTTGGGCTTGATTACTTCTTTGAGGATTGTGAATCCGGATGGTAGATCAGCAACACTCAATTTGCTTTTGTTTAGATGTCGAGATTGTTTTATGTGACTTTTCTTTCTGAGCCGATATTTACTTTGGCTTCGGAATTGATTTTTTGAAAGGATCGGCTTAATCATTGTGAAGTCCATATCCTATTTTTCGAGTGGACTATTCATCTTCGACATTTTCAATCTGTTAAGCAGATTTCTATTTTTCTTTGTGATTTTGATTCCAACTTGATGGCATCATTTTATTCCTTAAGCCCACTTATAAGGAAAGTGTTATTTCTCTCATTCATGTAGTTTGAGAAATTTTCCGGTATTTTTGAGTTTGTCTTAGGATTATCACCTAAGAAATCTTTTGTGTGGTGTTAAGGTCTTTTCAGTTTGACTTTACCACCGGTTTTCGTTTGCTACGAGTTGCGGAAATTAGCATTCCACTTACCGCATTCCGCACTCGTTATGATTCTTATGAATGACTTATTTTGTCATTCAATTTGTCCAACTTATTTCATCCATTTTATAAATCGAATATTCTATGAATATTTCGATGAGACCATTCTTGTATTTATTGATTTTGGATGAAAATAGTAATTTAAAATTTTGCAAATCTTTTTCATAAGATTTATTTATAAGTAAAACTGGATTTTGTTCTTGAAACGAACAAAGAATATTCTTAAAACTTTTTAAGAGATTTATTTATCCTATAAAATATGATTTTGTGATTGTATTGCCCGTTGAGTGCTTTAAGAATTTTGGTCGATGCGCTTGATCAACGTTATCGATAGGAATCTCCTAAACGCTTTGATGAGACAGTCAGACACGATATATTGACTTGTAAAAAAGTAAATTTTTCTAGAAAGATTATTACATAATGATAAATGTAATTTTGAAAGTTTTAACTTTTCGGGGAAGAGAATTATTTAAAAGAACCCTTCCTTTCAATACTCTTATTCTTGTGATTCCTGAAGGGGAACCAAGACTTTGCTATTTGTACCGATACTAGTCGTATTGGTTTGGAATGCCATTCTCTTGCAAAGGAGAACGTGCTATCCCTTGTGCTTCTAAATCATTATAGCTTCTCGAGACTAGATAGCCACTTATGATCTAGTGCTCTCGGCTAATGTTTTTACTTTTGGAATTTGGCATCATCATATTTGGATGAGAAATTTGTTCTCTATCTCGATCATAAATTTTTGGAATATTTATGTTCTCTTAAGGAACTGCTTGTTGACTCGAGTTCCTAGCTTCCTATGATCTTGATATTCTTTTTATTCCCGAAGGGGAAATCGTGTTGCCAATGCGTTTAGTCGTAAGCAACAAGGGGTTGTTTCTTTGTTGATGACCGAATGAAATTATCTTTTTATCGAGTTCATCGGGCGTTTTGATGTACTTCGTTTTATTGAGTTTCATCTCATTTCTTTTATGAACTTGCGTCCGATGTTCTTTTATTGTGTTCGGTTCATTGGACGTACCGTTTTTGTACTACGTCGGTGTTCCGAAATCATTCGGGCTTTGATTCATCGGATGTACTGTTGTACTACATCGATGTCTTTGCTATTTGATTCATCGGATGTACCGTTTGTACTACATCGATGTCTTTCCTTTTGATTCATCGGATGTACCGTTGTACTACATCGATGTCTTTGCTATTTGATTCATCGGATGTACCGTTTGTACTACATCGATGTCTTTGCTTTTGATTCATCGGATGTACCGTTTGTACTACATCGATGTCTTTGCTTTTGATTCATCGGATGTACCGTTTGTACTACATCGATGTCTTTGCTTTTGATTCATCGGATGTACCGTTTGTACTACATCGATGTCTTTGCTTTTGATTCATCGGATGTACCGTTGTACTACATTGATGTCTTTGCTATTCGATTCATCGGATGTACCGTTTGTACTACATCGATGTCTTTGTTTGGGTTCATCGGGCGTACCGTTTTTGTACTACGCTGATGTCCCAAATTGTTTGAGTTTCTAGTTTTTCGGGCGTACCGTTTTTGTACTACGCCGTTGCACCGTCTCAATTTTCTGCTATTCTTGACGTTCCCCACGTCTTTTATCTACGGGAATGCCTTAAGGATTCCGGTTTTCATTCTTGAGCCCGGTGTTATTGTGGAAATTGAAGTCTCACCAGATTTCTTGCTAACTCTTTTGTGCACTTTATGGTGAACTTCCTATTTCAAAATTTTCTTTTGTGTTAATATGCTTCTATGGTTGATACTTCATATATTTCCTTCTTACTTATTGCGAGGACGCAATTTCTTTAAGGAGGCGAGTCTGTAACAACCCGCATATTTATCGATTTTATATTTAAATATTTTATATAAATATTTTATCGTTCGTCGGATTTTAGTCCGAAAACCTACTTTTTGCATACGGTCGAATTAGGACTCGAGACCACCTCCATTGAGTTCAAAATGCCGTTTGCGACCTTTTTGAGTATAAGCTTCGATATGTTTGGAGAAAGTTGATTTTTGCTACTTTTTCTCGCTTAGGGCTTTGGTTGGGCTGAGCCAATTAGCCACTTAACTCAGTTCCAACAGTCTCCTCTTCATTCACTTCTCTTCTATTTTCCTAACACTCAAGCTCAAGCAAAAATGGAGGAAGAGAATGGAAAATAGAAATTCCTAAGCCCTAGCTTGCTTTGCAAATCCATCTCCTTGCTCCAAAGTTCATGAGAACCCATTGGTAAGCTTCCTCTTCTTCTTCTCCAACTCATTCTCTCTTTGAATTTCAGAAATTTCCTAAACCTAACTTAGGAAATGTTCTTCTTTTTAGCTTAGATTCAAGCTTCTAGAGTTGGATTTGAAGAGTGGTTGATTCCTCTTTGCTTTCAAGCTTCATCTTCATAAATTTTAGTGCAAAGGTGAGATTTTTATCTCACATCTATGACTATAATTATCTTTGGTTGTTGGGTATGAATTCCTAACACTTCTTCATGTGCATTTGCTCTTGTTTTGGATTGATTTTGTGAATACTCCAATTTTTGGGTTTTTTAAGTCAAATTTGTGTGAAATCCTTTTATGGATGTTTGATCATGTTTTTGGTGATGCACCGAGGAGCATATAGGGCCGTGTTGCCGATTGGCATAAACCCTTAGAGCCAATGTTCGTCCAGTTGCATTTTGGAAGAATTTGCTCTTCATTTGAATAGGCTGAAAAACAGCCCAGACATGATTCTGTCGACTGAAAACTCTGTTCAGTCGACTGAACCTGAAACCCGAGAGTTTCCAGGCATGATTCAGTCGACTGAAAAACTCTGCACAGTCGACTGAAACTGGAAACAGAAAGTTTTCTGAACCTGAAAAGTTTCCAGGTACAGGGTCTGTCGACTGAAAACTCTGTTCAGTCGACTGAACCTGTTGTTTTAGTCCAATTTGCCTTTTTGGATTGAATTTCCAATTTAAATCGATTCGTGATGATCCTATTTATTGTCATCATTTATTATCATCTTTGATGACTTATTTTCTTTGGGAATTTTAGATATATCCACTTCGATGGATCCTTTATCGATTTCATTGGATTTTTATTCACATCTTCGAATGTGATCTTTGTGATTGGTTGTTTCTACAATCCCCCTTGTGCTTTGTCACTTTGAAAATATAAAGGTTTTCTATACTAGTAGTAAATATCAAAACTCTTTCCTCAAACGATTTCAATACTATTTTAATACCAAATTCGTTTATAAAACCGTTTTCCAATCTATTAGGATATACAAACCTTTACCTCACTCGTATGAGAAATCTAATTAGACGACTTAGTAAAACAAGTGGTATGAAACGCTTGCGTTTACTTCGTCGGTTAATTCTTAGACTTGTTCGATTGAACCTCTTGTGACAATTTTCTAGTGGAGATCTACAATTTGTTCGTAAATATTTAAGTTAAGCTAGTGGTTATGGGACATGAAGCTAAGCTCATATATTTACTAGCTTATTGTAATTGACACTTCTCTTTGATCATGACGATCATCTTTGCGGTTTAGACTAGCAATATGCGATGTCTCTTTGTCTATGTAGAGGACTGTTCCTCATTTTATTGAGTTTCGTCCCATTTTATACATGGGTCGTACCTTTCTAGGTGCGTCAATGTTTTATTATGCATGGGGTGTACCTTTCTAGGTGCATCGATGTTTGTTTACTTCGTGGAGCAATCGGCTCAATAAGTCAGGACATGGGGCGTATCTTTTTAGGTGCGTCGATGTTCGTCTATGCATGGGGCATATCTTTCTAGGTGCGTCGATGTTCGACTTAGCATGGGGTGTATCTTTCTAGGTGCATCGATGTTAGACATTACATGGGGTGTATCTTTCTAGGTGCATCGATGTTTATTTATTTGTGCATGGGGCGTATCTTTCTAGGTGCGTCGATGCTAGAGCATGGGGTGTATCTTTCTAGGTGCATCGATGTTTATTTATGTGTGCATGGGGCGTATCTTTCTAGGTGCATCGATGCTAGAGCATGGGGCGTATCTTTCTAGGTGCGTCGATGTTCGACTGTTCATGGGGCATGTCTTTTTAGGTGTGTCGATGTCCAGTTTCTTTTGGGGATTGGCCATCCTTTTTATTGTGATTTGGTTCATCGGATGTCCTGCTGTACGACGTCGTTGTTCCTTTTTATCGTGATTTCTGGATTTCGTGTGTAGATTTCTGGAATTTGTGTTTCACCAACTTTTACGATGGGCATTGATATATATGTCATTTATTGTGGCTTGGTGAATGAAATTAGGAGTATGACATTCCTTTTTATCTTGAATAGATTATTGTGATATTGATTAATCTCTTGTTGATTTTCAATTACTTATTTATCACAGCTTGGCATTGTGATTATTATATGTTTATGTCATATCTCTTATTATATATCACTTCATCTGATATTTATAGCTAGACTGATCCGTTTATTATTTTCTTCTTAAATAATACTCGGGTCAGACTAAGATTTTACAGGTGCTTCTGCTTGACTCCTTGTCGGACTATCATCCCGACTTTTGGCTAACTACTTAGATTAGTAGTTTTTGTTGTATACATTTGAGAGATAGACTCCATAATGTATACTTATTCTCTTGTGTAGTTCATGTAACTATTTCTTTTGTGATATGTGGATCTTTTTAGACCACTACTCTGATGTACACTTTCATGTGTAATATTCATATCTATTTCCGCCTTTGTGATATGAATTGTCTATGACTGATTTATGTTATGTTTATTTCTATATTTGTTTCCAAAGAAATTATAGCCACTGTGTAGTAGCTTTGAGTTTGTGTCGGTATGTCGGATTTCCTCTTGAGATGAAAAGTTATATTTTTATCTGGTATATCGGTACTCGCACAAAGCAATTATACAGATGGTCGCTCCTCAACAGCCTTATTCTCCGTGCTAGTTGACAGCATTCACAGTAATGTTCTTGTCTAGCGTGGGTATAGAGGTGGGGCGTCACAGCTTGGTATCAGAGCCAAATTTCGGAACAATGTAGAATAATTTAGCAAGGATCATGTCCTAAGTCTTTCTTAGGAGTTGTGCTTTAGGATTTTATTCGGGTCTTCGTACCGTTCTATCCTACTTTCTTTTATGATTCCTTGTTTTATCAATCAAGTTTGATTGAAATTTATTTTGAGAATAACTCTTTCCTCTTCTTTCTTTCTTTCTTAAAGAAGAGAAATGGTTAGACCAGGCCGTTCCAGCGCCGGTCAATCTAGCGCTACTCCTCAGGATGGAGTATTCATGTCTGCTCAGCAGCTTCTAGATCTTGTTAAGAATGCTCAAGCAGCCGGACCCAATCCAGAGCCTACTCATCTTAGATCCAGTTTTGCACGCTTGTGCAGAGACTACACCGATTTGGGTGAAGGGCCATTCAGGGGATCCGAGAGTGTTATAGAAATTCAAGCTTGGCTCAAATCATGCGATCGCATCTTTTCTCGCATGAATCTTATTGACCTTCATCGAGTCCAAGTAGCTTCTAGCATGCTCCAAGAAAGAGCATTGGATTGGTATGAGCTTTTAATTTCTGAAATCGTTGAGGCGGATCTTACTTGGGAGCAATTCCAGGGAAGATTCGAATTGAAATTTGTGCCGGAGGCTGAAAAAGTAACCTTAGCCCGGCGTTTCATAGACCTTGTTCAAGGTGAATCTTCTGTGACAGACTATGTCGCATCTTTCGAATCTCTTTCCAAATACGGGGTTGAGTATACTAATACCCCGATGAAGAAAAATCAGAGATTAGTCTATGTCTTGAATAAGAACCTTAAGAAGCCATTACTTCTGAAACTTGAGGTTTCATTTGATCAGCTTATTGATATCGCTCTTCGTCTTGAAGAGGCCGATAGAGAAATTGATGTCGAGGTTGGGAGTGCCAAACCGAACTCCAACAACAACAAGAAGAGGCATCCCTTTACTAGGTTTGAAAGTCCTAATCCTAACAAGAGGGCGAAGCGAGAGACTTCTATAGCAAATACTCCCATCCCTAATCGCGGAGAATGCTACAATTGTGGTTCCACGAACCACTATGCAGGGGAGTGTCCGAAACCCCTCTTTTGTCGCTATTGCAAAAATTCAGGTCACCATATTACTGCATGTCCCGTACTTCAAAGTAGGAAGGAGGGAGAGCTCAATGTAGTGCAAGCTCCTGGAAACACTTCTCTTGGTCAAGGTATTTTTCATTCAATCCTTGATGACATTTGCTTTGTGATTATCTTGTTCATGTTCTTTTTGATATAGTTTCCATCTCACTATTTTATATCAAAAAGGAATTGTTAATTCTTTTTCTTTGAATATTTTGGGCTTGATTACTTCTTTGAGGATTGTGAATCCGGATGGTAGATCAGCAACACTCAATTTGCTTTTGTTTAGATGTCGAGATTGTTTTATGTGACTTTTCTTTCTGAGCCGATATTTACTTTGGCTTCGGAATTGATTTTTTGAAAGGATCGGCTTAATCATTGTGAAGTCCATATCCTATTTTTCGAGTGGACTATTCATCTTCGACATTTTCAATCTGTTAAGCAGATTTCTATTTTTTTTGATTTTGATTCCAACTTGATGGCATCATTTTATTCCTTAAGCCCACTTATAAGGAAAGTGTTATTTCTCTCATTCATGTAGTTTGAGAAATTTTCCGGTATTTTTGAGTTTGTCTTAGGATTATCACCTAAGAAATCTTTTGTGTGGTGTTAAGGTCTTTTCAGTTTGACTTTACCACCGGTTTTCGTTTGCTACGAGTTGCGGAAATTAGCATTCCACTTACCGCATTCCGCACTCGTTATGATTCTTATGAATGATTTATTTTGTCATTCAATTTGTCCAACTTATTTCATCCATTTT
Source organism: Allium cepa (assembly GCA_030765085.1). Taxonomy (NCBI): domain Eukaryota; kingdom Viridiplantae; phylum Streptophyta; class Magnoliopsida; order Asparagales; family Amaryllidaceae; genus Allium; species Allium cepa. Next base: position 734,591,159 of record CM060938.1, on the reverse strand, counting down.
ATAAATCGAATATTCTATGAATATTTCGATGAGACCATTCTTGTATTTATTGATTTTGGATGAAAATAGTAATTTAAAATTTTGCAAATCTTTTTCATAAGATTTATTTATAAGTAAAACTGGATTTTGTTCTTGAAACGAACAAAGAATATTCTTAAAACTTTTTAAGAGATTTATTTATCCAATAAAATATGATTTTGTGATTGTATTGCCCGTTGAGTGCTTTAAGAATTTTGGTCGATGCGCTTGATCAACGTTATCGATAGGAATCTCCTAAACGCTTTGATGAGACAATCAGACACGATATATTGACTTGTAAAAAAGTAAATTTTTCTAGAAAGATTATTACATAATGATAAATGTAATTTTGAAAGTTTTAACTTTTCGGGGAAGAGAATTATTTAAAAGAACCCTTCCTTTCAATACTCTTATTCTTGTGATTCCTGAAGGGGAACCAAGACTTTGCTATTTGTACGATACTAGTCGTATTGGTTTGGAATGCCATTCTCTTGCAAAGGAGAACGTGCTATCCCTTGTGCTTCTAAATCGTTATAGCTTCTCGAGACTAGATAGCCACTTATGATCTAGTGCTCTCGGCTAATGTTTTTACTTTTGGAATTTGGCATCATCATATTTGGATGAGAAATTTGTTCTCTATCTCGATCATAAATCTTTGGAATATTTATGTTCTCTTAAGGAACTGCTTGTTGACTCGAGTTCCTAGCTTCCTATGATCTTGATATTCTTTTTATTCCCGAAGGGGAAATCGTGTTGCCAATGCGTTTAGTCGTAAGCAACAAGGGGCTGTTTCTTTGTGGATGACCGAATGAAATTATCTTTTTATCGAGTTCATCGGGCGTTTTGATGTACTTCGTTTTATTGAGTTTCATCTCATTTCCTTTATGAACTTGCGTCCGATGTTCTTTTATTGTGTTCGGTTCATTGGACGTACCGTTTTTGTACTACGTCGGTGTTCCGAAATCATTCGGGCTTTGATTCATCGGATGTACCGTTGTACTACATCGATGTCTTTGCTATTTGATTCATCGGATGTACCGTTTGTACTACATCGATGTCTTTGCTTTTGATTCATCGGATGTACCGTTTGTACTACATCGATGTCTTTGCTTTTGATTCATCGGATGTACCGTTTGTACTACATCGATGTCTTTGCTTTGGATTCATCGGATGTACCGTTGTACTACATCGATGTCTTTGCTTTTGATTCATCGGATGTACCGTTGTACTACATTGATGTCTTTGCTATTCGATTCATCGGATGTACCGTTTGTACTACATCGATGTCTTTGCTTGGGTTCATTGGGCGTACCGTTTTTGTACTACGCTGATGTCCCAAATTGTTTGAGTTTCTAGTTTTTCGGGCGTACCGTTTTTGTACTACGCCGTTGCATCGGCTCAATGCTATTCTTGACGTTCCCCACGTCTTTTATCTACGGGAATGCCTTAAGGATTCCGGTTTTCATTCTTGAGCCCGGTGTTATTGTGGAAATTGAAGTCTCACCAGATTTCTTGCTAACTCTTTTGTGCAGTTTATGGTGAACTTCCTATTTCAAAATTTTCTTTTGTGTTTATATGCTTCTATGGTTGTTACTTCATATATTTCCTTCTTACTTATTGCGAGGACGCAATTTCTTTAAGGAGGGGAGTCTGTAACAACCCGCATATTTATCGATTTTATATTTAAATATTTTATTTAAATATTTTATCGTTCGTCGGATTTTAGTCCGAAAACCTACTTTTTGCATACGGTCGAATTAGGACTCGAGACCACCTCCATTGAGTTCAAAATGCCGTTTGCGACCTTTTTGAGTATAAGCTTCGATATGTTTGGAGAAAGTTGATTTTTGCTACTTTTTCTCGCTTAGGGCTTTGGTTGGGCTGAGCCAATTAGCCACTTAACTCAGTTCCAACACTCTCCTCTTCATTCACTTCTCTTCTATTTTCCTAACACTCAAGCTCAAGCAAAAATGGAGGAAGAGAATGGGAAATAGAAATTCCTAAGCCCTAGCTTGCTTTGCAAATCCATCTCCTTGCTCCAAAGTTCATGAGAACCCATTGGTAAGCTTCCTCTTCTTCTTCTCCAACTCATTCTCTCTTTGAATTTCAGAAATTTCCTAAACCTAACTTAGGAAATGTTCTTCTTTTTAGCTTAGATTCAAGCTTCTAGAGTTGGATTTGAAGAGTGGTTGATTCCTCTTTGCTTTCAAGCTTCGTCTTCATAAATTTTAGTGCAAAGGTGAGATTTTTATCTCACATCTATGACTATAATTATCTTTGGTTGTTGGGTATGAATTCCTAACACTTCTTCATGTGCATTTGCTCTTGTTTTGGATTGATTTTGTGAATACTCCAATTTTTGGGTTTTTTAAGTCAAATTTGTGTGAAATCCTTTTATGGATGTTTGATCATGTTTTTGGTGATGCACCGAGGAGCATATAGGGCCGGGTTGCCGATTGGCATAAACCCTTAGAGCCAATGTTCGTCCGGTTGCATTTTGGAAGAATTTGCTCTTCATTTGAATAGGCTGAAAAACAGCCCAGGCATGATTCAGTCGACTGAATACTCTGTTCAGTCGACTGAACCTGAAACCCGAGAGTTTCCAGGCATGATTCAGTCGACTGAAAAACTCTGCACAGTCGACTGAAACTGAAAACAGAAAGTTTTCTGAACCTGGAAATTTTCCATGTACAGGGTCTGTCAACTGAAAACTCTGTTCAGTCGACTGAACCTGCTGTTTTAGTCCAATTTGCCTTTTTGGATTGAATTTCCAATTTAAATCGATTCGTGATGATCCTATTTATTGTCATCATTTATTATCATCTTTGATGACTTATTTTCTTTGGGAATTTTAAATATATCCACTTCGATGGATCCTTTATCGATTTCGTTGGATTTTTATTCACATCTTCGAATGTGATCTTTGTGATTGATTGTTTCTACAATCCCCCTTGTGCTTTGTCACTTTAAAAATATAAAGGTTTTCTATACTAGTAGTAAATATCAAAACTCTTTCCTCAAACGATTTCAATACTATTTTAATACCAAATTCATTTATAAAACCATTTTCCAATCTATTAGGATATACAAACCTTTACCTCACTCGTATGAGAAATCTAATTAAACGACTTAGTAAAACAAGTGGTATGAAACGCTTGCGTTTACTTCGTCGGTTAATTTCTTGGACTTGTTCGATTGAACCTCTTGTGACAATTTTCTAGTGGAGATCTACAATTTGTTAGTAAATAATTAAGTTAAGCTAGTGGTTATGGGACATGAAGCTAAGCTCATATATTTACTAGCTTATTGTAATTGACACTTCTCTTTGATCATGACGATCATCTTTGCGGTTTAGACTAGCAATGTGCGATGTCTCTTTGTCTATGTGGAGGACTGTTCCTCATTTTATTGAGTTTCATCTCATTTTATACATGGGTCGTACCTTTCTAGGTGCGTCAATGTTTTATTATGAATGGGGTGTACCTTTCTAGGTGCATCGATGTTTGTTTACTTCGTGGAGCAATCGGCTCAATAAGTCGGGACATGGGGCGTATCTTTTTAGGTGCGTCGATGTTCGTCTATGCATGGGGCGTATCTTTCTAGGTGCGTCGATGTTCGACTTAGCATGGGGTGTATCTTTCTAGGTGCATCGATGTTAGACATTACATGGGGTGTATCTTTCTAGGTGCATCGATGTTTATTTATTTGTGCATGGGGCGTATCTTTCTAGGTGCGTCGATGCTAGAGCATGGGGTGTATCTTTCTAGGTGCATCGATGTTTATTTATGTGTGCATGGGGCGTATCTTTCTAGGTGCGTCGATGCTAGAGCATGGGGCGTATCTTTCTAGGTGCGTCGATGTTCTACTGTTCATGGGGCATGTCTTTTTAGGTGTGTCGATGTCCAGTTTCTTTTGGGGATTGGCCATCCTTTTTATTGTGATTTGGTTCATCGGATGTCCCGCTGTACGACGTCGTTGTTCCTTTTTATCGTGATTTCTGGATTTCGTGTGTAGATTTCTGGAATTTGTGTTTCACCAACTTTTACGATGGGCATTGATATATATGTCATTTATTGTGGCTTGGTGAATGAAATTAGGAGTATGACATTCCTTTTTATCTTGAGTAGATTATTGTGATATTGATTAATCTCTTGTTGATTTTCAATTACTTATTTATCACAGCTTGGCATTGTGATTATTATATGTTTATGTCATATCTCTTATTATATATCACTTCATCTGATATTTATAGCTGACTGATCCGTTTATTATTTTCTTCTTAAATAATACTCGGGTCAGACTGAGATTTTACAGGTGCTTCTGCTTGACTCCTTGTCGGACTATCATCCCGACTTTTGGCTAACTACTTAGATTAGTAGTTTTTGTTGTATACATTTGAGAGATAGACTCCATAATGTATACTTATTCTCTTGTGTAGTTCATGTAACTATTTCTTTTGTGATATGTGGATCTTTTTAGACCACTACTCTGATGTACACTTTCATGTGTAATATTCATATCTATTTCCGCCTTTGTGATATGAATTGTCTATGACTGATTTATGTTATGTTTATTTCTATATTTGTTTCCAAAGAAATTATAGCCACTGTGTAGTAGCTTTGAGTTTGTGTCGGTATGTCGGATTTCCTCTCGAGATGAAAAGTTATATTTTTATCCGGTATATCGGTACTCGCACAAAGCAATTATACAGATGGTCGCTCCTCAACAGCCTTATTCTCCGTGCTAGTTGACAGCATTCACAGTAATGTTCTTGTCTAGCGTGGGTATAGAGGTGGGGCGTCACACAACCTTTGTTTATAAAATATTACTTCTATCCTAATAACTCCCTCTTAATCTATGCCTAATTACCCTATTTTATACTTCTCCCCCTTTGTCATCAACAAAAAACTAACTCTAAACTATATAACACCAAACTATGAAACTCCCTCTAAATCTAATACTCTATGATATGTGATTATAATGATAGTGTTATCATAAATAATCAACACTTAGATCTAATAATAAACTTAATCCTAAACTACTAATCTATTCTAAGTATATGATAACCATATATTTAGGGAAGAACGTATATAAGAACACAATTTATTTATTAATCATAAAGTTATTTTTACATTTTCGTTGTAAACGTAAGAAGGAACAAACAACAATGGTAAAGAAAGAGAAGAAAACTGATGTGTATTTTTGAACATAGGAGATCTATGAATCGAACGGTTTGGATAGTGGAAACAGAAGTTTCCACGTTGTTCGACAAGATTCCCATTCTTGTCAAAACACATTACTCCAACGCACACGACTTGGTCGTCATTCTCCTCTTGCGCTTCTTCCATGGGTTCTTCTTCTACTACTTCTTCTTCTTCGCTGGCCTCATGTTCCTGATCTCTTGATGAATCTTCGTCGATTTAGTCCTTTAGAGAGTAGTATGTTGAAATGGACCAGACGTAGGAGAGGGGAACGAAAATGTTGATTTTATGTTTGATTTGGAAGAGGAGGCCATTGATTATTTGATTTCAGAGAAAAGAACAGAACGATAACAGAAGAGATGAATAAAATTTTGAAAATGTGAAGAATATATAGCCAATTATTTTGAATTTTAGTGGGAATTTTTTTAAAATTTAAAACGTTATATGTCGACATGGGTAGGGTGGGTATGTCGACATGGTCATTTAAATTTTTATTAATTGATTTATATTGATTTGTTTTTTAATTACACTTTGTTTATTTATATTTTATATTTCAGTTATTGAACAAATACCCGATTCTCTTCTTAATTTAGTAAATATAGATTCATTTAAAGGTTTTGTTAATATATCAGCAATTTGATTATCGGAATTAATATAATCTAGAGTAATTACTTCCTTATTTATATTATCTCTAAGAAAATGATGTCTTATATCAATATGTTTAGTTCGAGCATGTTGAGTAGTATTTTTAGATAAATTTATCGCACTCGTATTATCACAATAAATTGATGATTTGGAAAATTTTAAACCATAATCTTTTAAAGTTTGTTGCATATATATTACTTGAGAACAAGCCAAAGCAGGAGAAATATATCCTGCTTCAGCTGTTGATAAAGAAACTGTGTTTTGCTTTTTACTAAACCAGGAAATCAAAGAATGCCCCAAAAAGTGACAAGTTCCACTTGTACTCTTTCGGTCTGATTTACAACCAGCATAATCAGCATCACAGTAAGATATTAAGTCAAAGGAATCATTTTTAGGGTAAAATAAGCCATAATCAGAGGTGTGTTTAACATATCTTATGATACGTTTTATGGCTTTTAAGTGGGTCTCTTTAGGTTGGGATTAATATCTTGCACAGAGACAAACATTATGCATGATATCAGGTCTACTAGCAGTAATATAGAGTTGTGATCCAATCATTTCTCTATATAACTTTTGATCTACATCTTTCGAGAGATTTTCTTTACTAAGGTACTCATCGGTTGTCATGAGAGCGGGTTTTCCACTTGTAGTAGTCAAACCAAATTTATTAATGAGGTCTTTAGAATATTTTTCTTGACTAATAAAGATACCATTATGTAATTGTTTTATTTGTAATCCTAAAAAGAAGTTTAATTCACCCATATGACTCATCTCAAACTCTTTTGTCATTATTTCAGAAAATTCTTTATTCATTTCAAAATTAGTTGATCCAAAAAATGATATCATCTACGTAGACTTGTACTTATTTGAATATCATTTTTATTTCTTTTAATAAAAAGAGTATTATCTACTTTACCAATTTTAAATTTTGATTGTAATAAATAAGATCTTAGTCTATCATACCAGGCTCTAGGAGCTTGTTTTAGACCATATGAAGCTTTCTTAAGTTTGTAAACATGATTTGGCAATTTATCATTTTCAAAAAGTGGTGGTTGTTCAACATACACTTCTTCTTTTACAAAACCATTTAAAATGTCACTTTTAACATCCATTTGAAATAATTTGAAACTATTATGATTTGCGAAAGCAAGTAGAATCCTAATGGCTTCTAATCTTGCTACGGGAGCAAAGGTTTCATCAAAATCTGTTCCTTCTTCTTGACAAAAACCTTAAGTGACTAAACATGCTTTATTTCTAGCTATCTCTCCTTGTTCATTCATTTTATTTTTGTAAACCCATTTAGTTCCAATCATAGTTTTATTTTCGGGTCTAGGAACAAGTTTCCAAACTTCATTTCTAGTAAGTTGATTTAGTTCTTCTTGCATAGCCAAAATCCATGAATCATCAGTTGACACTTCTTTTGGATTTTTTGGTTCAATAGTTGATATAAAAGATACATTACTCATTTGTCTTAGTTGATTTCTTGTTTTTACTACAGATTGCAAATCTTCTAGTATATTTTCAATAGGATGATCTTTTGAAAGTTTAGTCCTTTTATTAGGATGATTAATTTCATTATTAGTTTCAGTAGACTCTTGATTTTGAGTAATTAAATCATCTTCATCATTTGTATTTTCAAAAAATTTGAAATTTTCATCGAATGCCACATACATTGTTTCTTCGATCGTGTTAGTTTTTAAATTAAATACTCTGTACGCTTTACTTCTATTAGAATATCCGACAAAGATATCTTCGTTGGATTTAGGATCAAATTTATCTAAGTTATCTTTAGTATTTAAAATAAAACATTTACTTCCAAAAAATTTAAAATAAGATATTTTAGGTTTCTTTGAGTGAAGAAGTTCATAACAAGTCTTATTAGTTAAAAGCTAATTAAAATTCTATTTAAAATATAACAAGCGGCAGCAACTGCTTCTGCCTAAAAATTCTTTGGTAATTTACTGTCTGAAAGCATAGTTCTCGCACACTCTTGGATCGTTCTATTTTTATGTTCTACTACTCCGTTTTGTTATGAAGTTCTTGGAAATGAAAAACTATGAGTTATTCCCTTTTTATTGCAGAATTCCTCAAACTTTTCATTTTCAAATTCACCACCGTGATCACTACGAATGGTTATAATTTTTAGATAAAGTTGATTTTGAATCCTTTTTGAAAAGTTCTCAAAACATTCAAAAGTATCATTTTTATGTTTCAAAAATGTTGTCCATGTAAATCTAGAATAATCATCTACAATTACAAAAAAATATTTACTATGATTTATTGACAGAATTTGAGATGGACCAAATAAATCAAGGTGAAGTAATTCAAGAGGTTTTGAAGTTGAAATCATATTTTTTTAATTTAAAGGAACTTTTTCTAGATTTTCCTAATTGACATGCATCACATAGACTATCTACTTTATAATTCATTTTAGGGAGACCTCTTATTAGATCATGTTTTGACAGTCTAGATAAGAGTTTGGAATTCAAATGCCTAAATCTCTTATGCCAAATCCAAGGATCACTTGTATTTGCCAAAAGACATAGTCATCATTTGAAACTTTCACACTAAGAATATAAATATTCTTTTTCCTAACTCCCTCAAATATTATGGTTGAATCGTTATCTTCAATGTGACATTTATCATTTTTAAATTTAATTTTATATCCTTTATCGCAAAGTTGACTTATACTTAGCAGATTATGTTTCGGATTTTTAACTAGCAAAACATTAGTAATAACAGGAGTTTCAGAGTAACCGACTTTGCCGAGGCCAATCACATATCCTTTTGAATTGTCTCCAAAGTTAACCAGTCCTCCGTCTTTGTATGTTATATCATTCAGCATATATGGATTGCTAGTCATGTGTCCAGAATCCACTATCAAGTATACATTTGTTCTTTCTGAACTGCACAATTTGTCCGTTGGGGATTGATTCCTCAACAGCCATATAACATGATTCCTGCACATCAAACAATTTTGGTAAACATCTTGAATTTGAATATTGATTATATGCAGACTCAAGAAACAATGATGATTTGAATACTTCTAAACTAGTATTAACAAACATAGCCATTTAAAAAAAACTTTTTCAAAAATAAGATTATGAAACTTTTGAAAACCTTGCTCTAATACCAAATGTTAGAAATGCGGATTAAGGATCTTAAGGCTAAGGATAAACACTAGAAGGGTAGTGAATAATGTTTTAGAGAATTGTTAAATCTTTTTGAATTTTTGTCAATTTAAACACAAATGTATGTAATATTCAGACACAGATATGATCACAGAATCAAACACAAATGCAAATATAAAGTAAAAGCAGTAAAGGAAAGAACACATCGGATTTTATACTTGTTCGGAGTTACCCTACATCCAGTCCCGTACAACAAGTACGGACTTCCTTTCAAAAACAATCTTTACAATTACGCCCTCGATTTCAAGGCAACGAGGTACACCCTCCAGAATCACAATCCTCTAGGTAGAGATGCTTGATTTCCCAAGCAACAAGTTTATCCAATTGATTTTCCAAGGCTATAATCACACCTTATCTCGCTTGATTGATTTTCAAGGCCACAATCACACCTTTTCTCGCTAAGTTGATTACAAAAAGCCCATAACTCTGAATAGCACTAAGGATCTTGTTGAGATAGTGATAGGGAATCAAACTACGAATGATCGAGTTTGATTCAATGTTGATTTTGACAGAGTAATGGTAAGAATATGTATTAAGAAATGTGGAAGAAGAAGAGGAGTGAAAAACCAGAAAACTTCTGTTAAAATTCGTTGAAACTAACCCCTATTTATAGAGTAACAACAACCATGTCCATTCATGAAGAGTTATGACGATTAGACACTTCTTTTGAAATTTCAATTTTGGACTCAACTGACACCATGTCGACATAGGGTACTTGGGCATGTCGACATCCCAAAGGGTTTTTTGGTGTTTTGAGTTTCTTTGAAAATAACTTTTATTTTATATAAAAACTATTTTAAACTTTATAAATATACTTGACTATAATTTAAATACATACGTAAATACAAAGAATAATATATGCAAAATTTTACTATTTAAAATCTAAATATTTAAAAGTTAAATATATTATATTTAAAAGATAGTTTAAAAACAAGGATAATTTGATTTTGAAATTAAAGACTATTTTGAAGCTAAAAGTATTTGAAATCAGGATAGATGTTTTTGATGCTTTTAAAAGGAAGGTTTTGAAATCATTTTGAAAACAAGATATAATTTTGAAAAATTATTTTGAATAAAAAGTTAGCGGATACAAAACAATGTTCCACTAGATTTTTCGTAGGTTCCATCCTACTTTGGGTTCCATCCCTTTAACGGGCTCGAAGTGGATTACATTCCATAAATAAATTGGATTTTAAGATGCCAGTGCTTTTCTAGGAGTTTTAACAAAAATTTTAATTAAAGAATAAATTACTTGAATTCTTGAACTTTTGATAACCTTGATACTCATGAGTCTTCAATCTTGATATCTTGAATCTCTATACTGTACAGTCTTCATTCTTGTTGCCTGCATGGTTAAACCCTGCATATACATATATATCTGAACTTATACTGTTAGTATTTATATTTTATAATCTATTATAAGGTTGTTGTCATCAAAACCATCATCTCACAGACTAAAATGTTTACTATATAACACTTATATGTAAAGTATATTGATCAAATATCCATAGTTTTGCAATGTTTTTAGAGTTTGAAACTCATAGAATGCAATAAAGGGTCTTGACCAAATAAAAATGTAAGTGAACATATTACGAACGCATTAACTAGTTGTAAAATTAGGCACTTGCATGGGTATAGAAAACATTGACATGCAATAAACATTTAATAGCGAGTTTATGTTATATTCCCAGTTGTCAATATTCAATTCAGTTCATTTGTATATATTAATTGATAAACGTTTTATCAATCATATTAAATGCACAAATTTATCATTGTAGATAATTATAACATTATTTAGCATATGCACTTACAATATTAGAAAGGTTAAATGTTGTCATTTCATTTTTCTAATAGGGTTCTCACCACTCTTTTATGTTTCTCCAAACCCTAAGATGAACATAGAATTTTTTCGACTTCAGTAGTGGGTGTTAGGACTCGTCTATCTTGGTATTCTGGCCTTGAGTTTTCTCAACAATACATAGCCTCACAAACGATGGATAACACCTTATCAGTTGTATCACATGCAACTCCTAACACATGTTTCCTTTTCCTAATCTCGTTTTGATCTTGAGTTTGCTCAACAAATCGAAAGGGAATATTCACTCATACCTTCCATATCGTGATGGCCTAAGTCTAGTATATGTATTTTGAGTTTTCTCAACAAATACATATGGTTATCTTACCTCATCTATTCAATGTATTAATAATACTATACATAACATCCCCAACTTGAGTTTGCTCAACAACTAAGGAGTATGTAAGTAATTTATTAATATATATGGTGGAGAACAACATTATATTGAAGATTTATAATCTTCAATATATTATATTGAGTGATATCGATTAAAGGAATAATGTGTTTCTTACAAAATACCCTCGTGGTTCAAGTGGTAAACATATCAGAAATCCTGATATACGTATATTTACGTATGTATTTATTCCTTAGGTCTATTTGAGTTTCTTTAACATTCCATCCTTAGTTTATACATTCGTATCATATAAGCTTTATTGTTATATAACTTCTATATTCATATTACATATATGACAGTCTTGTGAATAATATTTTATTAATTAAATCTTATTTAATTAATTTTGATTAAATAACTCTTTAATTAACCATATATTTGTATTCCAATACAACTTTTATATTGGATATATCTACTATAACCTTTACAGCGTGTACTATAAGCATTATAGTGTAATACATATATCTTACACATGTGTATTTTTATTTAATTTATTAATCTTTAATTAATTTATTTAATTATACATTTTTAATTAAGTTATATTAATTTCAAAATTTTATCGAATTCACATACACCTATATTTATGTTATCTTAAATAATTTTAAAATAACTTAACATACATCAACATATATAATACATGCATATAAGTATTAATTAATTAACTCATTTAATTAATTTATTTTATTAATCGTATTAATAAATTTTAATTTTTGAAATTAATATTTAAATAGTTTCAAACATTTTGAACTTTTCATTACCTTATTATAAAAAGTTATATCACAACCTTTTATAATAAATATGTTTTTATTTTAAATTTAACTTTTATATTTAAAATCTTATGTTAATTTTTCAAAACTATTTTTTAAATTAGCCGATGACCCAATTCAAATTGGGACTTTTCTATTGTGGGGCAAACTTTAGGCTTACTTCACCTTTTAGGCCAAGCAGGTAACTAGGTAGGATATGGTACTTAATTATTTAATTTCAATCTCAGACATCACCTTTCTAGACACCGTACTAAGTGCGCAAGCTTAATTTTCTAGCCCCAACATGACAAATTCTGACCGCACAGGCTAATTTTCTCTGATACCATTAAAGGAATTGGGCTAATCCATAGCAAAATAAATGGATAATTTCAATTTTTTTAACCATTTTGGATCTTTAATGGGTCAATGCAGTCTAAATTCATTTAGAAAATTTTTAAATTTAGTTTAAATAAAATCATCGTTTTTATTTTAAGAAGTTTTAAATGAATTTAATTTAAATTTATAGTGTATCAAATACACCTAACAACTATCTATAAGGGTTAATTTAGGAAATGAAACCTTTCGTTTCTTTCCCTGAAGCAAGTAATTAATTGAGAGCACAAATTGCATTACATGGGGGGAGAGAGAGGAGAGAGAAACCTTTCATTTTCTCTCTCTTTAATTAATTTGATTGATTCATTCAATGTCATTAATTAGCAATTTATTCATGGCATGAAATGTAACTGTGTCCAAATGTATTCCACTCTGATTGAAAAAAAAATCAATTTGTGTACAAAATTTATTTATATCTACAAATTATAATTTGAGATTTATTTAATTTTTATTTTACTTATATAAATACACACACACACACACAGATATATATATATATATATATATATATATCATAAACATATATATGTGTGTTCGTGTGTTACATAGCAATTCGTGCAGGGTCGAACATGCCTGTATATAAAAGTTGAAATTTACATTGCAATGGACACATTAGCTCATTTTGTGTGTATGGTATGTTGCCAAATATGTGCATGATCATATAGTTAAAAATTTCAAATGATAATTTGTGTATATGTGTGTATGTGTGTATATAAGTATGTATAAAATATGTTTATCACTGAAATATTTCAAAAAATATTTATTTATTATTTATAAGCATACATTGTACCATAAATAGCAATAAAGATATATGTATATAGATATATGTAATAAAATAATTAATTATTTTTAGCTTACTAATTAGAAAATATATCAGACCCGAAGTTACAATAATTTTAATATTTAACACACACACATATTGGATTAAACAGTTTCGACAATAATAAATTAATATAAAATAATTAGTTGATAAAAATTCAAGTTTTATAATTTTAGAAAAAATGAAAACATATTTTAGGGCTTTGAAAAATTTTCGAAATTTTCTCAATTAATAATATTTTTAAATGAATAATTGATAATATATTGAAACTAAATTATTTTTAAAAAATATGAAACTAAGTTTAAAAATAAGAAACTTTTTCTATGGCACTTGACATAATGAATTAATTTTTAAAAATAAAAAAATGAATTTAATAACATTGATTGTTTTATATGAATTTATTAAATCAAATGATCATTAAAAAATAATTATAATATATAAATAAATGATAATAATTATTCTCAACTCTTATAATTCATAATAAACATAAAAAATGTTAAAAAAATTTCAGATCAATATTATACATTAAATATGAAAATATATGTTTTAATTCAAACTGTATGTGTGTATTAAATCATAAATTTATATATATGTATGTGTTTGGGTGTGAATAAACATATATTATTTTAAACTAAAATTTATTTTAATATTAGAGTACAAACATATATCATAAACTAGATCTACACATTTTACACACATATCCAATCTTCATTGCGACAACAACAATACATACCAAAATCTCCATTGCAATCAAGCCTTTAATGGTTAGGGCCTTTGATGGCCGGGACCTCTTGCGGTCAAGCCTTTAATGGCCAGGAACTCTTGATCGAGATCTCTTATGGTCAAGCCTTTGATGGCCGGGGCCTTTCATGGCCAGGACCTCTCATGGTCAGGTCTAGGGACTTTGATGGCCGATACCTCATGTGGTTAAGCCTTTCATGGCTAGGGCCTTTGACGGCTAGGACCTCTTGCAGTCATGAACCTTTGATGGCTTTGGGAGAATCCTACTCCTTTTCAAAAATTCTTTTTATTCATCCATTGTTGGAAAGCATGGCCGCAAATGTTCGGCATTCCATATTCTTGCTTTGACATTGCCATCCGAGCGGCAAAGTTTATAAGTTCTTGACGGGATTACTTTGTGAAATATTAAGGCACCTTCCCAATTCGGACTTAACGATCCATTCATTGGAATTTTGGTATTTGCCATGATGCGTCGTAACACTAGATCTCCTTTTGAAATGACTATTCTCTTACTACTGAGTCATAGTATTTGTTTATTCTTCGTTGCTACTCAACTATTCGGACGACTACTTCATCTCTTAGCTTATCGATTAGGTCTAAAGACTATTTCCTTAGCTCTTGATTGGGGTCAAATGCATATGCGATTCTCCAATGAGAAGGAACCTCGATTTCAACTAGGAGTATGGCTTCAAATCCGTATGTAAGGGCATATGGGGCATGTCATGTTGCCATTTTGGTAGAAGTGTTATACGCCCACAGAACAAAGGGAAGCTCCTCCACCCAGTTCCCTTTTTCCTTCTTTAATCATTTCTTCAAAATAGTCTTTACGGTTTTGTTAGCTACTTCAACAGCTCTGCGTACTTTGGGATGTTCTTATGATGAAAAACTTTTGACAATTCCATTTTTGATGCAGAATCGAGGAAATTCTTCACTTTCGAATTGAGTTCCACTATCGAGTATTATCTTGTGTAGGATTCGAAATAGAGTGATGATGTTTTTTGTTACAAACTTGAGAACTTTTCTTGAAGTGATATTTGGGAGTGGTTCAGCTACCACCTATAGTGTAAAATAATCATTGGCTACTACCGCATAATTTGGTCCTTGTTTAGACACAGGCAGTGGTCTAATTAAGTCAATTCCCTACACATCGAAGCGTCATGGACTCGATATAGAAGTCAACTCGCTTAGAGCCGAACGAGGGATTTTAGAAAAAAATTACACTTATCACACCTTCTCACATAGTCGATAGCTTAGATAGTCATATAAGGTCCATAGAAGCATAGCCTCATAGCCTTCTTAGCAGTTCTACTCCATTGAAGTGATCTCCACAAAATCCTTCATGAGCTTCCTTTAGTAATTTCGCTCTTGTTTCTGGAATAACACATCTGTCATGATAAAGGTTGGAGCCCTGTGTTTTATCCTTCTTGCCTCTTTTCTGTCCGCTTTTAGTTTTTCCACTGTTAAATACACGAAAATAGGAGCCATCCAACTATCCTCATATTGATCATTGGCCCTAATCGAGGGGGTTCTTTTTAAGGATCCATTGTTTCGCTTCTCCTCTCTTTATATGCTAGAACCAATGACCTAGTCAATACTAAGTTTTCATTTTCCGAGTTAGTTTTATTCTGCTCAATGCTAGGATTTTCCTGATATCCTACTAGCATAATTCGAGCTTCGGACGCCCCTCAAGCACTAGGAAGTTTAGCTAAAGAAACAGCTTGAGATTTCTTGTCTCTTTGCACTTGGTATATTGAAATGTCTTCGAATTGAGTCAACATCTTCAATATCTTCTTGATGTACAATGTCAACTTGGGATCTTTTGTCTGATATTTTTGGTTTAGCTGGTTTATAATAAATTGTGAATCACCAAAGATTTCAATTCTTGGGATTTTCAACTAGAGAGCTAAGGAATGTCCTGCTATCATAGATTCATATTCTGCTATGTTATTGGTGGTTGAAAACCCTAATTTCATTGCATAGTGCAGGAAATGTTCATTAGGATTTATAATCAAATATTCGGCTTCAGCTCCTTGTCAATTCGAAGCCCATCTACGAACAGTTCTCATTTAGGTTTTAAGTCATTTTCTTTCTTTGACTCTCTTACTACTCTTAATGAATCCAATACATTCATTGGCAAAATCCGCTAGTGCTTGCCCTTTAATTGACATTCGAGGCAGGAATTTGATATCGTATTGGCCAAGTTCAATTCCCTATTACCTTCTTGAAGGTTCTGGTTCTAAAAATTTGCTTGAGTGGGAATTTGGTTAAGACTTTGATCAGATATGCTTGAAAATAAGCATTTAGCTTGCGCGCAATAAGCATTAGATAATACGCCAATTTCTCTATAACCGGGTGCCTAGTCTCCGCATCTTTAAGTCTTTTACTAGCGTAATATTTGCAAAGCTAAATTCCATTTTGTTCTCTGATCAATACTATGCCAGCCGCACGTTTAGAAACTGCCATATAAAGATAAAACTTTCTCCACCCACATGACTAGAGGGAATCAGTAGCTTTTCAAAATGATCTTTTAGTTCTCAAAAAACCTTTTGGCAATCCACGCTCCATTTGAAACCATTCTTCTTCCTAATCAGGTTCAAGAAGAAAATGCATGTGACAGTAGCTTTGGAAATAAATCGATTAAATGTTGCAACTTTTTCATTCGGGCACATTATGTCATTTCTTGTCATTGGTTCCGCTATTCCTCCAGTAGCTTGATTTTGGTCGGGGTTTGCTTCGATTCTTCTTGGACTAATGATATATCCCAAAAATTTGTCGGACTGGATTCCAAAATAACATTTTTGCAGGTTAAGCCTCATTCGGTACCTTCACAGCACATCGAACATTTCTTCTAGGAATTTTAAATGATTGTTTTTTTTCCTGAGACTTAACCAATATGTCATCCACGTATGCTTCCATGCGCTGACTGACTTGCTACCTAAACATCTATTTATTAGCCTCCGATATGTTTCTCCTGCATTCTTCCACCCAAAGGGCATCTCCTTGTAGCAATACGTTCCCCGATCCGTTTTAAAACTAGTATTTTCTTCATTTAGTTTGAACGTTGGAATTTGATTATATCAAGAATATGCGTCCATAAAGGATAAGAGTTGATGTTTGCTTATTGCATCGACTAACTAATCTTTCCTCGAAAGTGGATATTAGTTTTTTGAACATGCTTTGTTCAAGTTAGTGTAATCAACACACGTTTTATACATTCCATTGGACTTCTTAATTAACATCATATCATCTAGCCATTTCGAGTTGAAAACATCTACGATAAACCTATTCTCAAATAGTCTCTCAACCTCATCTTTTAAAGCATTGGACCAGACTTTATCCAACTGTATCTTCTTATGCCGAACTAGTGTGACATTCGGGTTTATGTCTAAGGCATGACACATGACGGTGAGATATATTTTGACCATACCCGAGTGAGTCTAAGCGAATACATCTTTGCTAGATTAAAGAAATTGGATCATTTCTCCCCTTACTTTAACATCTAACTCTTTTTCAATCTTAACTATCTTTATCATATCAGCCGAATCTAGGAATACCTCTTCAAGACCTTTTGTCAATTCCACTCTTTCCTACTCAATTCTATAATCTAGCTCAGTGTTAATCTCTTCATCTTCTATTTCATCTTCTATCAAGTTTGCTTCTTTCCACCTTCATTTCTTTTTATAGATTGAAATTCCTCAATGCATATTTAGTTGTCTTATCATATTTTGCCTTTTCTTTGTGTGAGAGTTTAAAGAATCATCATCCAAAGACTCTTTTATATCAGACTGGGCTAATTCTGTTTCCTCCGAATCGTAATGAGAAAGGTAGCTTCATTCATTTTGTTTAACGTTGCAAAATACATTTATCGAGCATTGAATTGCTCACTTCATATTGTTCCTCACTCTTTTTTCATTACAAACTTCACCATCAAGTATCTCGATGACACAAAAGCATCGATTCATCTAAATTTGGCTTCCGAAGAAAGTGTTATTGTAGGATGGTTGGTCCATAACGACAAAGAGGGTTTCAAAGGTTCTGCAGCGTGGAGAAACTTCCATCTGTACCAGAAGCTTTAGTTGCCCCACTAGAGTTGACCCCTTATTGTTGAATCAAAAGATAGGCTCTAAATTTGTTCTAGCTTCTCCTCAGGAATCTCCATCTGGTCAAAAACGTGTTTAAAAATTACGTTAACCGCGCTGCCTGTGTCCATTAAAATCTTGATGACTATAGAGAGTCCAATCCATGCAGTAATCATTAGTGGATCATTGTATGGATGGTGATCTCCTCTTAACTCTAATGGGGAGATCGTTAAAATGTGCCGGTGGATCTGAAATCTTGGATTCCTAAGTGGCGGTTTCTTCCTGGATGGAGAAAATTCCTTCCTTTGCTTCCTTCAAATATTGGCTTCTAGCCCCTTTTCTAGTCTTAGCCAAATGCGAGCCTCCGTGGATTACATCAATCCAGTTAAGAGGTGGAATGAAGTTGGGCCGAATATCATCTTCAACTATATTTTCAGTGTTGCATGGTTGCCTTTGATTGTTTTTTACAGCAGCATTTTGTCCATCTTTGATAAATTCCTTCAGTTGTCCAACGTGGATCATCCACTGAATCAAGCTTACCAACACCCGACACTCATCCATCTTATGCCCATTCGATTTGTGATATGCGTAGAAATCTCTCCTTTCCCGGTTTAGGGTCCGTTTTGCCTTATAAGAAATCGGATGGTCATCCTTCTCCTTCATGGTGACATGTATATAAGAGAGTGGCTTATTCAGAGTGACATGACTAGCATTTCAATCTTCCTCCCAGCTTGGCTTCTTATGATTGCGATTGTTATTAAACTTCCTGTTTTCTTTCTTAATCTGAGCTTTCTTTCTAGCATTGTGCATTTCATCCATGTGGATGAATTTATTGGCCTGGAAATGGAATTCCTACAAGTCTTTGCACCCGCGAATGTAAATCTTCCAACATTAGAGTCTGCTCAATTGATTTCGAGTGTGCCGCTGCTAATTTGTTTCTATCGGTCATTTTATTTTCCTTCAAAGCTTTAGTATTGAATCTTTTGAGATAATCACCCAGCATTTCCCCGGGTCTTTGCTTGATATTGGCTACTACGGTATTATTAACAGTAGGGCCTTTACAGATGTCGAATTATGCTATGAACTCATAAGAAAATTGCTTCCAAGAATTGATGGTCGCATCTCGGTATTGCCGGTACCACTTGGTTGCTGCTTCTTGAAACATGGTTGGGAGAAATCTGCAGGGAATAGCTCTAGATGCATTATACGGATCCATTTGACTCTTAAAAGCTAATAGATGGTCATCTGGATTGATGCTGCCATTATATCTAATAGAAGGAATCTTGATGTAAGATGGGATCTTCTCAGTCATGATCCTATCAGTAAAAGAAGCCTGCCGTTGTTTATCATTGACCCGATCATCTAAAGTCCTCTTCCTCTTGAAGTTGAGCATGTTTTTGCCACTTTCTTTGCCAAGTCCCGTAAATAAGACTCATAATTATGGCAATTGCTCTTTTCTAGTTTATATCCCTCAGAAGTTGAGCTCCCAGATAGTTCTTCGAGTTTTTCCTTCATTCTTCCCTGATAATTTTCCCTAGCTTATTGATTATCTCTCTTTTTCTATGGAATTCGGGTAAACTTGCTTTTGCTTTTATTTCTAAGCAAGGAAGCATTCAATTTTCTCCTTGGAGATTCCACCTCATCTCCTCCATTTACCCTGGTAGTCTTAGAAGATTTCTAAGCAAGCACCGCTTCCAATAGTTCTCTCATCATCAGTAGTTTTCGCCCCAAGTTCTAGATTTGGCCTTGCTATTAGTTGGTTGCACCAATTTTGAGCCATGCTCTATATTTCCCATGTTGAAATCAGGAGTAATGTTCTCTTCTAGTGTCATTGTCTATGTGATCTCTTCGATCTAAGCATTGAGTCTTCATGATCTCATTTTTCTGAAATAAAATTCACTTAATTAAACAATGAGAAAATTAAACAAGTTGAAGGTTCACGCCCTCCTTTTAGCACCAAAAATGTTAGACCGAAAAATGATATAACACTCTAGATGCCAATTATGAAAAATTAGCTCTTGATAAATTTGCCTTAATTGTGTATCGATATCTAACTCAACATTTGAGACTAATATTATGATAGAGTCATCATAGAATGGATGACATTAGGCCTTTAAGGAATGTTATACAAATGTCCATTGATTGTCCTAGAATCATTGCGCTTGATGTTCTTGAAGCTTGTTAAGGCTATTATGCTCAACGACCTCTAAGGTCATATGAGTCATAATGCTTGACATTCTCTAAGGTCATAAGAAGCATTACGCTCGATGTTCTCTAAGGTCATAAGAGTCATTATGCTTGAGGTTTTCAAAATAATTTCGTATATATGAATGTTCATTTAAGATTTTAGACAAGGTAATTCTAAAAGGCCTAAGTCATATCATATGTTCAATAAAGACAAAGAAGATAAGTGACTTTTTCGAGCTATAGTCCATTATGCATGATATGGGAATATGGTTATGCGTAATACAATCCTTATGTTTGAGGTCTATGGTTTAGGAGTTCATCTTAGTCCAAGGCTTCTCGACTAAGCTCATATCAAGTTTAATCATGATGAGGAGATATATGAGAATTTGCTAAACTAGTTCAGTATTTTGATGGATATGTAATTGATGGAATGATAAATGGGACTCATATGTATGCACGTCCAAAATAATAATGTCAAAATAAAGTCATAATCGAAGTCAATATGCATATTCAAGTCCATGTTCTTAATATTCAAATATGATTACAAGCGAGGAAGGTTTTTCCCTAATTCTATTTAGGGTTATAAGGCTTTGATTAAGAAGAGAGGGGGAGAAATGAAAATCCATCCTCTTCCACAAAGTCCATAGGTCCATATTTATAGGGCTTGGCCAGTGACAGGCATCAGCATCCATTGGCTTCAACATTAATAATGTCGTCAAACATCGTAGCCAACATTCTTATATTCACATAGCTAAACTTTAGCATTGATTCAATAGGGTCGACACTCAGACATCTATAAACTTGGTGTTGGTAGTTTCTTCATTGATCAATTTTCATTACCACCACATATTAACATTAATGAAAAGCGACATTGAACAGCGTCTTCGACAACCCTTTTGGGTGTATTGATGGTTCTCAGCATAAATATCGACGATGTCGACTCTATATAATGGGACCTTCTTTGATAGATTGTTGGCAGCATTAAACAACGATGACGTCGATGATCCTCGTCGTTGATACTTAGTAGCTTACTAAATGTAGCATTAACTGCACTTATGGATATCAACGACGACGGTCATCGATTTCGCATATGTGGATGTATTGTGTCTTCCAAGCATATTCATAAGAGTCGACGTTGTAATAGTATTGAACATTGGCAACATTTATAATTTGTGTTTTCCTTCATAAGGCAGTTTTGATGAGTAGCGACGTTGGGATGAAGAACGCTATTAGTACTTAATAACTTTGATCATAAGCAGCATTAAGAATGATTGACTTTGGAAACGTTGATATAGATAGGATATGACTTAATTCAATATTGCTTCAGAAATCACGAGTCTCGATGTTAATCATAGTACTATTCGGTAGTTCTCATGATTCATGGAAGATGATCTTATAATTCTATCTTATACCGCATGCCTTTAAATACAATAGTGGTGATATAAACCTCGTTGGTCAAATGTGATGTCGATGAATCATGATGTGGTAGGACACGGTGTAGATGAAGGGAAGTTTTGTATGAAATTGATGCCGCATTGGTCAAGTTTGACATAGACGTTTACGGCATGGAAGAATGTCGATGTAGTCGAAGAGTGGTATGATCTTACGGTCTACGACGTTGGCTCGTTTTTATTTCTTTGGTATTGCTTCCTTTCTTAATTATCACCATTGGTGTAATGTTTATGTCTTCGACGTCGATAGTGACCATAAAGTCAACATTGATTCTTTAATCCTATCTTAGCTTTTGGGGCTTCTAACTTCGACGTAATCCTTCAGCCCTGACATTGACTTTCATGGTCTGAATCCTTTGAAAATTATATAGAGGGCACTGATGTATTGAAAGCCATATCATGTGCTTAACAGTCTAACATGTGTGTGTATGTGTGTTTTTTGTACGGCGAATTTTTTTACGAATTAGTTTACGAAATTAGGGTAAAAATGGAAGATTTTAACAATAAAGTTAGTATACTTAAGAGAAATATAGGTATAGTGGTTTTTTTTGGTTTTATGGGGACCTACTCAGCTACTTTACGAGTTTAAGTAGAATTAGCCTAAAAGTTATTTCCCTTTATTTATTAAACATTGAGTTTTTTTTTCCTCTTCCTCTAAAACTTTATTTTAATTTCCTCCCTTTTCCTTTTGGGATTTGAAATATTTATAATGATGGTTACGTAAGGAGGAAGGTGAGAAGAAGGAAGGAGGAAATTGTACGTATGAATATTTCTAATTTTGATTCATTAATGGAGTTAAGTTTTTATTTGAAGAAGATTGATTTCAAATATCTTCAAGGAATTAATCTCCTAAAATAAAAGGGTTAATTTACCTATATGTCTATCAATATGCCATTAATTGCTAATCTACATAATTAATTTCCCATAATATATGAATTAACACACAAACAAATTATACATGTGAATTCAAAAATCAAGATACATGGAGTACAATCATCATGTTGTATATATGAATAAATACATAATACATATATACATAATTAAAATATTTAAGCTCTTCACATAATCACTATTCTAAAAATCCTTCCAGGATTCTAACTATGCTCCGCTTAGGTGCTAGGCGAGGCTTACCACCTAGTGATTTCCCTCGGCATGCCTAAACAAGGTTTATTGCCTTAAGTAAGAATCTAAACATGTATATATGCATTGGTTAGGACTTATTTAAGGTTTAACACCACGTACTAGCATTAATTGCTTGTTTTAGACGGTCTTTTCTCCTTGGCTACTTCGGAGCACATCCAAAGTTACAGATTTATATCAATCGACATTAAATAAACTACTGAAACTATATCTAAAATACATAAGTTAATAAAAATTCCAAGCTCTGATTACTCCTCAATTAATCTCCACCTAAACTATTAATCCTTAATCCATACTTACTGCCTAGCATGCTCCTAGCGATTTTTACTACCATGTGCACAGTTACCAAATTTTTATTTTCATACATACATACATGCATACATATAAATACGTACATACATATATATAGTTATGTATGTTTGTATGTATTTTCACCACACCCTTTTCTTCTTTTCTCTCTCTTATATGCACATACATTTCTATTTATCTTTTTGTTAACTTTCTAAAGAATCTAAAAATTGTTTGGTAGCTAAGATTGAACCCATGATCTCTCCAGATGAAGTGTACTCTCTTAACTAACTGAACTAAACATGTTTTTATTATCAAAAGTAGAATATTGAAAATCAGTTGTTAGTGTGGAAATTGTTTTGACTTATACAATCTATATTTTCTAAACCATATTTCCTACTATGGCAAATTCATATATTAAATTGATCAGTTTGAACAGTCGTACGCAATGATTATAAAATGATACATAATTCACCCTTTAATTAAAATTTTATTCTTAAGTAATTTAATATTAACAGTATCAAATTTATAAGTCATTACAACAACATTAACATGGATTTCTCAATCCTAATGTACTGATCGTAAGAAATCTTCCATCATATCGATGGTCTTTTTATTAACTTATTCCTATCAAACTTTGTTTTCTATCCTTGGGGAGATTGCCATCATATAAGCATATTATAAATAGAGTCATGCATGAATATTTCTCTTCCACTTGCAATTAAGTTCTTCTTCGATTGTACTTGGAGCAGCTGCTAGTTTGATGAGGGCCAAACTCAAGATTAGCTTCAATTATGTACCAACCCTACCATTTTGATCTCGAGGGATTTTCTCGGGGATGTTTTGGCAAAAAAGCGCAAGAAAATCCTTTTATTTAATCAAGTAGCTCATTCTTTGCCCAGATTTGGTAATGATCAAAGATTGTGTGTATTACTAATTATGAATCACCGTAAATTTTCAATGTTTATATTTTTAATTCTCCTTCCAATCTCAACTCTATTATTAGAGATTCATATTCACCCTCATTAATAGTAGTCGACACATATATGTTAAGAGCTCAATGTATCACATAAATTCTTGTTTAATCAGAAATATTCCTATTATGATTCCTTGTGGTTTAAGGCGCCATTAATAGAGAGCGGTAAAGTTTTTTGCTTATTGTTGCATTTTTTAAAATTAGTTACTTAGGAGGTGGTACATAGTTATAGTACAACTCTTTGGCAATATATAGCATATACGAGTCAACATATGTTTAGTGGTCTAAACCAACCGCTTTGTAGGATTTGATCCCATGACCTTATGGACCAATATCAGGCGCTTAACCATCGGGACAGTGGTGCTGGACTATTGTTGCCTTCTTTATCTTAGGTATTCCCACATATTCATTTTTAATGTCTCCGAGGAGTTGCCGTTAATGGCCAGCATTGATGGTAAGTATATTTTTCTCCATTTCTAGCCTATTTAGTTTCCGGTTGTCTGAACATTAATGATATGCACCATAAAATAGTGTTGAAGTTTTCGGGATTTAGTCAGTAAGAAATTTTGATTTTTTTTAAGAAGGAATACCTAGTTTCAACGTTGACCAACTTCTTTCTTACATATTATTTTAGAGCATCTAGTTGCACAAACACCAATTCCAATATATTTAATTTGAGATGTAATTCCTATCATTCCATTGGTGTCTTAGAGGTTGGGCTAGCTGTAACGACCTAGATTTTAGGATAAGTCAAAATCGCCAAAAAAATCCATCTGTTCTAAAACATCGAATGAAAAATACCATTTTAACATATAATAAATGATAAACATTCAATGCTATTTAATGTATAGGATACAATTTATATTGTATATGTTATCGAAGCAATCATGATAATTTATCGACGTCTTAGCTAAACTGGTTATGTTACTAATTTGAAATGATTAACCATTCCTTATCTCAAATAATACCATTTATATGGTATACTTAGAATAATAAGCCTCTTTTCAAAAATCAAGTTTTCCAAAAAATCGTGCTTTTGCAATTAAATGACCAAAGTATAAAATTCTTTAAAATGAATATTTTTAATATTTTAAAATATGCAATAAATTTGATAAATGTTTTAAAATGTTTTAAAAGGGATTTGAGTTATAAATATGAATTTTCGAATGGTAGAAAAGTTATTTTAATTAAATAAGCTTTTAAAAACACTTTTCGCGGCACTTTTCTGCAGCAGTTTTAATAATTTTAGAAATGAAGATTTAAACTTAGAGATTCTTTCCTAAATCTTTATAAATGTCTTTAAATAAATAATTTAGTATTTTAAATATGATTTGGAAGTTTAATAAGAGTTTAGATGAATGGTTATGAGAAGTTGTTTATAACACTTAAAAAATGGAATATTTCCTTAAAAGTATGGAATGTAATAATAAACTAAGTATGTAGAAACGACTAGTACGTTTGTCCCACCGGTGAGATTTGAAAAGATAAAACAAGGTGTGTAACTAAGGTTAGATATGGAGCAACCAGTGTCCTCGACTTATCTGGCCTCTGTTTTCTCTTTATAGACAAGGGGTGGAACAGATCGAAGGGAAAGCCTGTATTCTTTAATTGAAAAGAACATATTTAAGTTTTTTTCAAAAAATATAAAGTTAAACAGGTTTTCATTAGTATGAAGAATGTTCTAGTCAACTTTGTATTAAGGTATAAGGAGGGAAGTTTGAACTATCCGTGTAAATTTAAGATTTTCCACCGTTATTCCACAAATAGCACGAGTTGAATACGAAAATTAATCTGGATAAAATTAGTCTAATCTTTTACTCATTGTAACTGGTTTTGGGTTTACAGTAAACGATTTCGTAAATAACTTTGTTATTGACCAAGTTAAGACATGTTTTCGAAAAATGGAATTTTATTTGATTTGAAAGTAAATGACATGAAGATTTTCGAAGTTAAAAGGATTTTGTTTTATCAATAAAAAGTTACAATGAAAAGAGGCTTAACAAATCCTGTACACACATATTCACATTTTTATCGATGATTGGATTTTGAAGCGACCGGGGTTAGATCTAGGTAATTCCTATCTGAAAACAACTTCGAACTGATTTACGTTTCGGAGTAAAAAGTGTTGAGGGTAAGATCATTGAAGACGAGGATATTTATGATGTAGGGCTACTTGCCACTAGACTCTTAGGGAAATTCACCATATTATATATATCGGCAGTAGTGCTCCGTTATTAAAATCTTCAAATTGAAAGGACTAAACGTTACTGATCCTAGCGGTGATTCCTAAAATAGGATGCAGTCGGAGAAGTGCCTTCGGTTTGTCCTGTCCTGGAACGAACTTGTATGGACTAATGTCTGACGTTGCATTTTAAAATCACATTAATTCATCTCTACAAATGTATCACCTGCTTGGTGGTAGAGAAGGCAACTTCTCTTAGATTAACATCCTTTCCTAACATGTACGAGCTCAGGAGTTATACGTTTGTAGAAATCAGTTATGTGATTATGGAATGACAATGTAACATTCAAAGTGAAAGGTTGATGTTCTATGAAAGGTAATCGCTACCTCAAGCCTCACACCGGGAAATGACCAAAACAGGATAGACGAAGCAAGGCTATGTTGTTCATAACCATTGGGGTAAGATCATCCCCTTGATATATTTCTACCCATTATGACGTTCGGGTTTAAATTAATGTGGTGTATGGTAAATGAGTGATCGGATAGGTCCGTAACGATCGGGGTAATGACATATTTAGTACTATCTATGAAGAGGTAGGCCAGTCTTGTGTTGGTAGAGGACCATCATTTGGGCCTTAATACATTCCTCTAGAGATGTACTGCCGGAAGGTAGTCCCTTCACCTGGTCATTTGTATGGAAATCCCTTCTCCAATAATTGCCTGCCTGCCATTTTGTTTGTAGAACCAACTTTATGGCTAGTATACTGGAATTTAATCAATGTAACAATTTCGGCTAAGATTAAGAAGTTACTTGCAAATATTTTCAAAGAATGTCATTAAAAAAATATCAAATGTTTTGATACGAATGTTTTAGATATCATAAGATAAAAAATTGTACGTGTTTATGTGCGGTGTGGTCTTATGAGGTACTCTTTCTTTTCAAAAGGTTTTTGTCACCAATCTCTGATCTATGACACTGTCATGTAAGTTTTTCACACTGGTTTGCTAGACTGATCCAGGTATTTTTATACTCGGGTTAGATCCTAGTAGTTTCAGGATTAGCTAATGATGCTTGGAGGTTCCAGAGGAGGGCTGGAGATCTTCATCAACGTATGAACGTATTCTATTTTCGTTGCATTTGTTTGTTGTTTTTCAGCATTTGTAAAGACAAATTTATAACTGTCCAAGCTAAATTTAGGTTTGAATTTGACATATGTATTTTTAAAAAAAATTCTGTAAAGATTTTATATTGTAATAATATATGTTATGCCATTCGAGTGAGATTCTGCTTTGTTTATTTTTCTTTCTAACCATCAAAGATCCATCTTTTCGTTCAATTTGGGTTAGACAAATGTGGTTTATTTTCAACACAAAGGGTACAGAAATTTGAGCCTTTATGCTAGATGCCACTTAAGCTGTTGAAACACTTCTTTATGCTCATTTGTCATCTCAATCTTTCCTCCCCATCCAACAAGTTGAAGAAAATAAAGCATTTGTAAGTCCCCTAGGAAACAAGTCGTCCTAAGGCGTACCTTTTAGGGTTCAAACATCATTGTGCTTTTTGGGAGGATGCATGTCAAACTAAGCTTTTATTTTTTTCGTATTTTCTTTGATCCCTCGGATACTAAAAAAATTCAAGGAATTTTATTCCTAATTCTACACAGAACTACTATTTTAAGGACAATTTCATCTCAAACTCCTTGAGAATATAAAAAAAATTCAGGTCAATTTTATACCTTCCACTCAGCTTCGCTGGACTTTACGAGTATATCATCTACGCACATCTTCATGCTTCTTCCAATTTTCTCTACAACCATTAAGAAATCGTTAGTATGAAACCACTTTAATTTTGAACCCTAACTTCATTTTCTATAACAAAGTAAACTATCTTTTATGATGAACCTTGTGTTCTCTTGATCTAGGTCTGTCAATGGATACTTTTAGATGCAATAATGCAATGCTTATGTCTAAACTATTTTCGGATATCGGATATCTGCATCTGTGGATATATACATTTACCATATCCAATGACAATTAATAAATATAAAATATAATTATTTTTTTGGTTTAAGTTAAATATCTTTCCATCCCATTGATTATAAAGTACATAAAACAAATAAATATAATGACAATAAATGGTTATGATTAGTTAAAAGGTGTTTAAATCCATATAATTTAGACTATTAAATTAATGAAATGGATAAAAATCATTCATGATACTAAATTATACATAATGTAAATCATAATTTAACATAAATTAAATGAATAAATTTAGGATGAAAATGCCTTCATATCCTAATATGCACCTGTTTTTCTAGATATCAGATTTCTATCCGTTGTTTGAGTAATGATGCAGACGGATTCTAAATTTTTTCTGGTATTCATTAACATGCATTCTTTATCAAGGGCATGCATTATGATTTGGTTATATCAGAGATATGTTTATATGAATGACAGTAATAATTGGCAACTTATTGCACCCACTAACTGGTCTAGTATGAAAACATAATATTATCATTTGAACATGCCTACTTAAGTCTCGAAAATATATCCATTATGCCAAACTTTTTGTTTGCCTACTAGCGTTGGGTTTTCCAGTCGGCTCAAGTTATGCGGTTTGCAAAGGATTCCATTCTCCTGCAATTTCCTCACATCTTATTTCAGTACTTTGTATCTCTAACCATCAAGGAGCCTTCATTTTCTTATGACTATTTACACCCCAAGGGATCCAAGTCAGATAGCAAAAAATTACAAATACAGTTATATCGATCATATCGATGAAATTCTGGCCAAAACTCCTTAATTTTCATTGAAAAGGAGATAAATCATATTTAAGTCTAGTAAGATGGTTCTTACAAAGTTGGACAACTTTTGAGGGTTTATGAATATTTAGCCGCACCTCGTCAAGGGCATCAACATGCCTAGGTTCAATTACATTCTCTCCTAATCTATTTCATAATTGAAAATCATTATTGGATCTTCATACAAAATCTGTTAGTGTTGACTTCTCTAGGTCTTTAACCTTAGGTTCATTTATATCATACGTTATGTCGAACTCATTCTAAAACTCTTTAATTATTGATAGGGTGAAATCAGTTTAATTTACTACATTTGATTATAAAACTATAATTTTTCATAGTTTCACAAAGTTCATTCATCTTTGAGTATCTATGAACTTTTTGACATTCCCTAAAAGGCTAGTACCATCCATCATGCTATTTTTCATCTTTCAACCTCAATTGTTTGTCCAATATTTCATTAAAAGCACCAAAATGTTAACCTCCCTTTTCGATCGATGACCATGGTGTTGAGTAAATATTCAGATACCAAATGCACTTCCTAAGTTTTTATCTCCTTTTGAAAGAACAATCACTTTTCACTTCAAATAACTACACAAAAAACACAAAAATGATGGGCAAATGAAAAAAGAGTTGGAACACACAAAATATATGGTGGTATTGTTCGAATAAATCGAACCCCACTTTATGGCTACTTGTTTTATTAACTTTCTATTTGGTTACAAGTACATTGCCATTATCAAAGTATCAGTTAAAGGAAATCAAATACATTTTCTAGTGTTGGAATTTGTTATTCATGGGAGTTTATATTTCGTTAATCATCGGAGATACCTTGAGAGATATTTACAGTTTGGATCTTGAGTTTAAATGAGTCTCAATTCACTATGATGTAATAAATGAGGCTTAAGATTCAGTCTTAGATGAAGCTTTTGAGGCATCTTTAGAGGGAATGGTTTGAAAAGGGTTGAGGTCTAAGCATCTTAGGAGATATAACATAAAGTGATATAATGTAGTGAAATCCTAGTATATTAACCTTCAAAGGTTGTACATAACTAAGTCTGGGTGCATGTTTAATCGCTTGTTTCCCCGCTTGAAGGGATTTTATTGGTTTTGATGCCAACTCTATTGAGATATTAATTAGAGTTAACCATTGAGGCGAATGCCCAAAGAATAACCTAGACAAAATAATTTCAAATCTTTTTCAGTTCTCATTAATGTTCTCAGAGGATAACTAACCAACTTTGATTCCTTAATGATTACTATATGCACCATTATTTACTTAGTAAACTAACTTCAAATTAATTCATTAATTTCCTCATTTATCAAGATATATTTCGCTTTTTCCAACAATCTAAAGTCATATTCATTTATTGTAAATAATAGTAACTAACACCCACTACTCATTTAATACTCCTATCACTCACACAATTTTAGAGAATTCAATAAATATCCCTAAATTTTCTAATATCATTAGATTATCATTTATAGTGACATTAATAATAACATTTGTGCTAATACTTTGTTAGCGTTTAACATTTATTTACTAGAGTATAAATAAAATTGATATTCATTCAATGAGAATTCTTAGTAACATTAGTATTTATTTTTTGAATACAATAATTATTTAATTTGATCCCTGTTAAATTCTCGTCTTATTCATATTTATTGCCCGTTAAATAAGTCACTTTAATCCTCAAATTGGTAAAATTTCCCTTATGCGACGACTTAGAATTTTTGGATATTTGAAATTGGGATATTTAATTAATCTTAAATATTTAAAAGTTAGTTTAACTTGAATTTCAAATATCACTATTTATTGGGTGATTTAATTATTAAATTAAATAATCGAAAATTGGGTAAATTGTTGAATCTGAAAATCTAAGCCTGTTAAAAATAATTTGAAGGCTTATAAAATTTATATTGATAATACTGAAGATGATAAAAGTATTAAAACTGAATCTAAAGGTGGTTTGTTAAGTTTTAAAAATATATCGTTCAAATCAACATTTAAGAATAGCCTTCCGAGGCATAGCCTCGAAATTCGACGAAACCAGTTCCATTGGATCCGTAATAGTGTATTATTATCGGATATCAATTTTCGTGGTGTTTGGAGTTATCGTGTAGGCGTATGGGATATAAACACGTTGAAATTTATATTGAAAATTGAATATAAATAACTGGGTCCAAAAGCTATCTTTTCCATACGATCGAGTTAGACCTCGAAACCTTTTCCGTTGCATTCGAAATAGGGGTTTAACATTATAAATGCCTAGCGGCATGCCTCGATAGGAGTTCAAAATTTTAAGTTGCATTTTCGAGACGATTTAAATCTAAAATTTAAAAAAATTGACCGATCAAAATTATTCACACCATCTTTTTATACCCTGGCCACTTGTCTTCCGGTTCACGCCAATTATCGATTACGCATACCAGATGTCCCTCTTCTCTTTCTTTGTTTTCAGACAAAAAACAAAAATAGAAATAATCGAACAAGTCAGAACCCATTTACTCCCCTTCCCTTTTACAAATTCAAATCGCATCCCTAAATTTTTCGTGAAATCAATTCAAAGCAGCCGAGAAAATAAAATCATGGCCGCTTCTTTCTTGCTAATATCCAATGATCGCCTCATTTAGAAAAAATAATAGCAGAACAAAGTCGAAATGAAATTGAATTCATCTCGTTCGAAAGTCAATTCGGATACGCTGCGTTTTCATATTCTCGAGCTCGACGCGGCGAATCGCGAGCAAAGTCGGATAAGATTTGGGTGTGATTTCAATTGCATCGACTTCACGAGTTTGAGGGGATAGGAATTGCAAGTTGATCTGCTTCTCGAGGAGAATGGAATTGTGACATCGTCGTGAGCTCTGCACGAGCGCATGCACGAGGTCGTCCAAGTAGCGAGTGTTGGCCGCGACGAGGCATGGAAGGGTTCTCGAACTCGAGTTAAACTCGAGGGACACAAGTATGGGAGATCTCGTGCGCGTACGAGGAAGGAGACGTGCCTGGGTACAGTGAGGTATAATTTTATTTCATTTTTTATTATCATTTAAATTAAATACATATATGTGTATATATATGGATTTGAAAAGAGAATAAATTTACAGTAAGGTCAAGCTTTAATTTAATAATGTATATACATATAAGGGTTAAACAGGGAGTGTGTCTGTGTGTGTGTGTATATACACAAAAAAGAATGGATATATATATATATACGTTTAAATACCCTAACTATTTTAGTTTAAATAGATATAGATAAAAAGAAAAATATATAAAAAAGGTTATGAAAATATAATATAGGAATTTTTAAATGGTAAAGTTTATGTAAAATCAGATTTTTGAAATCTATAATTTATTTTTAAGTATATATATGTATTTTCAGAATGGGAAAAAAATGAAATAAATATAAATCACATTTTAAACTTACCATTATTTTAAAAGTTTATATTTTTGTGATTAACCAATTTAATTTGTTATAGTCACTAAAATATTTTTAAAGGGAAATTATATAATTGAATTCTTAGTTAATTAAATTTATTAAAAAGGATAATAAATTGTTCCATTTATTTAAAATATTAATAAAACTGTAAATGTTTGTACAAGGTCCAAAATCGTGAAGAGACAAGCGGGTTTGGAGTGGATTGCAATCAAAATAAGGTGAGTTAATCTGACTCATTTGGATTACCCTTTAAATTTAAATAGTTAAATTTAAATTATTATTTGTTTGCTTGAATTGATAATTTATTGTCAGCTTGGATGTGATATGTTATATATAGTACATACATATATTGGAGTGATTGATTTCTCG
Organism: Allium cepa; assembly: GCA_030765085.1. Classification (NCBI taxonomy): domain Eukaryota; kingdom Viridiplantae; phylum Streptophyta; class Magnoliopsida; order Asparagales; family Amaryllidaceae; genus Allium; species Allium cepa. Next base: position 734,558,251 of record CM060938.1, on the reverse strand, counting down.
CATTATATAGCGGATGACCCTTATATCGCGATATCCTACCTTGAAGCGGGATTGGTATTTAAATTGTTGTGCTAACATCCACAGATGTTGGGAAACAGGTTGTAGGGATCCAACTGTATTCCTCAAAATATTGAATATATTTTATATTCGGTAATGTGATTTATGTGATAATCTGTGATGGATTATATCGATTATATTGGGAATTGAAATTTACTGAATGTTATGGCTTGGTTCAAAATATATTGGTATTTGAGAAAAATGAAATGTATAAAGTTTGGCTTTTTTAAAGGAAATAAAAAGGGAAATTTTTAAGTAAAATAATTATAGTGAATTCAAATAAATTAAAGGAATGAATTTGGAAAAGGAATAAAGGTTTGATTTTAAATCCTATATAATAAATTCAAGGATAGGAAAAATAGGGATTTTGAATAAATGGGAAAAAGGATTTTAAAAAAAAAAATAAGAATTTAAGCAATATTGTTTTGTAAGTACGAAGAAATATATTTTTAAAATTTAAGATTTGAAATGAGTTTGGGAAAATAAAAGGAGAATTTGAAATAAAGTATGAAATTGGTATTTCCAATTTAAATAAGAATTTAAATCATAAATAAAGGTGTGAATATGGGATAAATAGGTTATGAAATGAATTTGGATAAGTAAAGGAATTTATTTTAAAATGGAGTCGATTTGAAAATCGATTTGAAAAACGACTATGTGTTGGAACTGTGAATAAAGGAGAATGAGATTGTGAAATTTATAAATAGGATTTATAAATAAAGTGAAATATTTAAGTGAGGATAATTTTGAAGTATGAATTCAGGATGGAAATTTTTAAGGAAAGGGTGATTTTTTTAAAAATAAATAGTGATTTATTTTTAAAGGTGTGGAAAGGGAAGTGTATTTCCCTGAAAAGTCGAGTATATTTTCAAAGAAAGATCTACGAATATAAGTTAGAGGTTTTAAAGTGGTTTTAAAAGAATGTTTTGGAGAAAATTTATTATTTTAAATTGTTTTAGAATTTTAAAGTAAATATTTTTTTTGGACTAATTATAGTAGTAATTATTTTAAAGGTTCAACTAGTATTATGATTTAAAGGATAATTATTTAATATTTTACTTTATAGAATAACTATTATTTTAAAATTAGTTTTGGCTTAAGTTTTACATAAGAAATTATTATAAATTTCATAACTAGTATTTTAAATAAAAAAAATTAAGTAGTTTTTTTATTTTAAGTGTTTTAAAGTATATATATTTGGATAAGTAATTTTGATTATTTTAACAAATCTAAAGTATTAAGACTTGGTGATTTTCAGTGGAAATGAAATAATTGGGTGGAAATTTATTCCATGAAAGAAAAGTGATTTGGAAACTATTTTCAAGGGTTGAAGTGTAGAAAAAATATCTTGCGAAGATATTTTGAAATAAATAATTTGAAAAATTATTAAGGCCTAATGTTTGTTTATGGATGTTATTTGATAGTTAAATAACCAACAATCAATATTGGCCAATGTGCTGACCGTTTCAAAGAGACCGGGATCGGTATTAATTTTCCGAAAACCACTTCGATCCGGTTTGAATGTTTTCGTGAGGAAGACAAGAGCTGGAGTTAAAGATGGAGCAGTGAAGTGCAATGGCTAATCGCTACTAGTCCTGAGGGTGATTCCAAAATGGATGTAATAGGAGTAGTGCCTTCGGTTCCGTTCGGACCCAGAACGGACTTGTATGGATGAATGCTATCAAAACATCGTTAGAAGGACGATGAGCATTCCAAGTGAGATGTGTTCTGAACAGGTAATGCATAGCCTTGAGCCTCATCAACCGGGAATGGCTAAAACAAGGGAGGTGCAGCAAGGCAAGTGGTTAGCAACCAATTAGGGTAAGGTTATCCCTGTCTAGATGTCCCTTTTTATTCGTCTGTGTGGGCGGTTGCTGATCCCAACCGCGAGGTGATCTTATTCTAACTATCCAGTAAGGGTTAGCTCCAGTCTTATGTAGCAGGGGAATAGGGTGGATCCTCCGTACGGTGATCTAGACCACGTACTATGACGGACGGTACCCCAGTAGCCCTGCCATTGGTGGAAACCTAATCTCCAATAAGCGCCTACGAACTTGTTTGTATATCTATTATGCTGGAATTTAATGAATATAACAATTTCAGCTATTTGAATAAGTATTTGTATATTGACACCACTATAATATCAGAGGATTTGATAAAAAAATATTTTGGTTATCGTAAGGTAAAAACCCGACATATTTATTTGTGGCGTGGCCCTAGGAGATACCTTTGATTTTCAAAGGATTTTGTAAACTATAATAATCCAATTGAGTGTGTTTTCTCACATTGGTTTTCCAAACTGACTCGTGTGTCATTTCACTGTAATTCTCGAGTCAGATCGAGTATTATAGGATATAGGATAGGATGCTATGGAGCTCAGAAGACGAGCTCGACGGCGAGACGTATCACACGTATGTAATGTATTATCCGTTGTGCATTATAAGCTGTGTATTCAGTTTTGTGGGGACAAGTTAATATAGTTGTCCAGTATTTTACTATCGGTTGTATTGTACTCTTATGATGTAATGTATAAAACAGATATGCTTCTTTTTGTATAAAGATCATTCATTTATCTATTATATATTGTTCCGCTACGATTGTGAGATTCTGCTATTATTTCCTATTTTCTTCTTCTACCTCATTCTTCTTTAACCCTAATGGTTCCTATTTCCGTTCACTTTGAGTTGATATGATGGAGAATAGTGTCGACTCAAGGGGTACGGTTTGCGGGCTGTTACAGTGGTATCAGAACCGAAGGTTAAGCGAGAACCTTGGCTCTGGCGGGGATTACTCATTAGAGATAGGGTCAAAGTGCCCTAAAATGAGTTGGAGTGTATTAATAGATAAGAGCACGTATTTGTTAGTGAATATAATTTTTTTTTTATATTGTGATGGCTTATCGGTTAAGTGTTTATGAATTCTAGTCAATATGTGGGACGCCATACCATCGATAGAGGTTTCTAAACTCTTAAACAAGATAAACCGACACGGTATTATTTTAAAATAGGGTAAATGAAATAATTTTACCCAAATTATTTTTGTATATAAATGAAATAATTTTCGTAAATTATTATAATATATGGCTGCTTGGTTGTTAAGGAATGATAATATTCAATTGTTACCATTGTTGTATAGAAATTTAAAATAGGAATTGAAATCATAACCAAAGGTTAAGGAAAATACTCAAATAACAAAATGGAATTTGAAATGTGGGTTATAAATGTAATTTATAAATTGACATAAGATGCCAGAGTAATTTTTGAATAGGGATTAAAAGGATATGGAATTTAAATTTTAGAAATTAAATTCCTTTGATTTGAAAATGATTTTCAAAAGTTTTGAAGAAATAATGGTGATATTATTTGGAAAATATTTTGAATCGGACATGAAATCTGGTGAGATTTAGAATTTAAAAATATTTGAAAAATGCTTTTGAAGGAATAAAAGCAATAAACCCTTTTCGATCGCTGGAAAATAATTCTGATGATGACCGCGACATCATCGATGTTCGTTTTTGAGTTTCCAAGGGAGGAATTACTGCCAATTTTTTTTAAATTGGAGTTATTTGCAAAACTGGGTTGGTTTTGAAATTCAAAGGATACTTTGATACGCAAATAAATTATTTATATAATCGATTTCAAAAATGATTTTGAAACATTGAGTAAAAGGCTCTGAAACCTTATTTAAAATGTTTATGGAAATATAAATGGTTTAATAACTAGTAAAATTTAACTTGAAGAAGGGTTAAAAATTTGAAGTTAGTAAGGAAACAAAATAAGTTAGAATGTAAACCAATTAAAAGAAGTAAATCTAAGGAGATTAGTAAATGGGATGGAGATAAGTTGGGAAACTTATAGAAACTTAAAATTTGAATTTAATTGGAAGATAATTGACTTAAGTTAAATAAGTAAATCTTGAGGAAATGAATTTAAATAAGCTAAATGTAATGGACATTGAAATAAAAATACATTAAGTAAGAAATAAATTTGTGAATGAACAAATGAATTTACATTTTTAAATAAGTGAATTGGAAATGAAAATTTGGAATGATATTTAATTTAAATTGTAAGTAAATGGAACTTGAACTGAATACTCGAATTCAATTTAAATTGGGTTAAGTAAAGTAAAGTTGAAGAATTGGATCGAGGTGGACTAAAAGTGAATAAGGTTTGGAAATAAAAATTGTTTGAAATTTAAAATTAATTAATAAGTGGAACTAATTAAAGAAATTAAAAATTAAATATGGTTTGAAATGAATTGAATTCAATATTTAAAAAATGAAAGGTGAATTGAATTCAGAAAGGGAGTTGGAAATTCAGTTAAATGAAATTAGATAAGAAAGATTAAGTGGTGTAGTTATAATAGTTATAATAAGTATATAAAATGTTCATATTGACTTAAGAAATGGTGAAATTCTTAAGTAAAATTTGGTATTGGGAAAATCTTCTAAGTTAATGTTGAATAAAGATTAAGAAAGTGTGAAATGGATAAGTGTTGATAAGTGAATAGAATCGAAATAAATGTGAATAAAAAGAAATTGATATAGCTAATAATCAATTGAGATACATACTTAGGATGTACGTATATTATTTTATTCGCATAGCGATTTGATCCAGATTCGAACACGAAATTTCGAGGTAGTTATACCGATTCGAGTTGGGATTTTTCACTCGATTTTCGACGGAAAAACCTGGATATGGGTTTTTGATTGGTTCTTAAGTTCCCTACCATAGTTTAGGACTATGCAAGGAGAATGACGGTTTTTAACCAAGAAACCAGATCTGAGTCCGCACTAGGGAGTCGGGTGAACATACTTGTTCGGAAATGAAATTGTGTGATCGAGTGAGTGATCGTATTTCATATTACATATGTATAATATGTAAATATCATACAGGTTTGAATGAAATAAATATTGAAACTTTTGTAAAGAAATGTATAAAATGATTTTGAAATCTGTAATTGGATATTATTGCTAAGTAGGATATACAGGTGTTTTAAAAGCAAAAGGAAATTGGAGTTTTGAATTCAGAAGATAAATTGAATTGCTTGACAAAAAGGTATGTATTTAAATTCCTGTGTGAAATTTGATGATTTTCTGATCTAGCCGCTTGGCTTTTGTTTTTTTTGAAATCTAGAGGCTCGTAGAGGCATTTTGTAGTCGTACTGATCTAGCTGCGCAAAGGAGACGCTGGCGAAATTTTTCAAAAATTTAGAGAGTTAGAAAATTTTGGGAATTTTTTTGATAATTTAAATTTGGTTTAAATTATAATTTGAATTGTTAGGTAAATAATATTGTTTTTAAGTTATGGTCGAGTTTGGGAAGTTAGTAAGGGTGTTAGAGTGTCTTTAATAAAAAGATTGTTTTGGAAAGATGTTTAAAAACTGTTTGGTTTTGGGAAAATGATGAACGAGTTGTATATAATTCCTCTTAAATAGTAATTTCGGGGACGAAATTCTTTTAGGGGGAGGAATGTGACGACCCGGAATTTTTGAATATTTGAAATTGGAATATTTAATTAATCTTAAATATTTGAAAGTTAGTTTTACATGAATTTCAAATATCATTATTCATTGGGTGATTTAATTATTAAATTAAATAATTGGAAATTGGGGAAATTGTTGAATCTGAAATTCTAAGCCTGTTAAAAATAATCTGAAGGCTTGTGAAATATTGACAATATTAAAGATAGTAAAAGTGTTAAAACTGAATCTAAAGGTGGTTTGTTAAGTTTTAAAAATATACCGTTCAAATCGACATTTAAGAATAGCCATCCGAGGCAGTCTCAAAATTCGACAAAACAAGTTCCATTGGATCCGTAATAGTGTATTATTATCGGATTTCTATTTTCGTGGTGTTTGGAGTAATCGTGTAGACGTACGGGATATAAACACGCTAAAATTTATATCGAAAATTCAATATAAATAACTGGGTCCAAAAAGCTATCTTCTCCAAACGATCGAGTTAGGCCTCGAAACCTTTTCCATTGTGTTTGAAATAGGGGTTTAACAATATAAACGCTTAGCGACACACCTTGGTAGGAGTTCAAAATTTTAAGTTGCATTTTCGAGACAATTTAAATTTAAAATTTAAATAAATTGACTGGTCAAAATAATTCACACCATCTTTTTATAACCTGGCCACTTGTCTTCTGGTTCATGCCAACTGTCACTTACGCTACCAAATGTCCCTCTTCTCTTTCATTGTTTTTAGCCGAAAACAAAAATAGAAATAATTGAACAACTCAGAACCCATTTACTCCCCTTCCCTTTAACAAATTCAAATCATATTCCTAAATCTTTCATGAAACCAATTCGAAGTAGCCGAGAAAATAAAAACACGGCCGCTTCTTTCTGGTTAAAATCCAACGATCGCCTCGTTTAAAAAAATATACAGCGGAACAAATCGAAATCATCTCGTTCGAAAATAAATTCGGATTCGCCGCCTTTTCATATCCTCGAGCTCGTTGCGGCGAATCACGAGCAAGGGCAGATGAGATTTATGTGCGATTTCAACTGCATCGACTTCATGAGTTTGAGGAGGATCAAAATTGCAAGTCGATCTACTATCGTGACATCGTCGCGAGCTCTGCTCAAGCGCATGCATGACGTCGTCCAGGTAGGAGGGTTGGACGCGACGAGGCATTGAAGGGTTCTCGAACTCGGGTTGAACTCGAGGGACGCAAGCATGGGAGATCTCGTGCACGTACGAGGAAGGAGACGCGCCTGGGTACAATGAGGTATAATTTTATTTTATTTTTTATTATTAATTAAATTAAATACATATATGTATGTATATATATATATATGGATTTGAAAAAAGAATAAGTTTGCAGGAAGGTCAAACTTTAATTTGAAAATGTATATACATATAAGGGTTAAACAGGAAGAGAGTGTGCGTGTGTGTGTGTATAGATACCGAAAAGAATGGATATATATACACACACACACGCATAAATACCATACCTGTTTTAATTTAAACAGATATAGATAAAAAGAAAAATATATACAAAAAGGTTTTGAAAATACAATATAGGAATTTTAAAATGGTAAAGTTTATGTAAAATCAGATTTTCGTAATCTATAATTTATTTTTAAGTATATTTATGTATTTTCAAAATGGGAAAAAATAAAATAAATATACATATACACATTTCAAACTTACCAGTTATTTTTAAAAAAATATTTTGGTGATTAATCTATTTAATTTATTATAGTCAGTAAAAGATTTTTAAAGGAAAATTTTCTAATTGAATTCTTAGTTAATTAAATTTATTAAAAAGGATAATAAATTGTTCGATTTATTTAAAATACTAATAAACCGTAAATGTTTGTACAAGGTCCAAAATCGTGGAGAGACAAGCGGGTTTAGAGTGGATTGCAATGTCAATAAGGTGAGTTAATCTCACTCATTTGGATTACCCGTTAAATTTAAATAGTTAGATTTAAATTATTGGTTGTTTGCTTGAATTGATAATTTATTATCAGCTTGGATGTGATATGTTATATATAGTATATATATATTGGAGTGATTGATTTCCCGCATTATATAGCGGATGAGACCCTATGCTCCCCGCATAATAGCGGATGACCCTTTTACCGCGATATCCCGCCTTGAAGCCGGATTGGTATTTTAAATTGTTGTGTTAACATCTGTGGATGCAGGGAAACAGGTTGGAGGGATCCAACTGGATTCCTCAAAATGTTGAATTTATTTTATATTCAGTAATGTGATTTATGTGATAATCTATGATGGATTATATTGGTTATATTGGGAACTGAAATTTATTAAATGCTATGGCTTCGTTGAATATATATTAGTATTTGAGAAAAATGAAATATAGAAAGTCTGGATTTTTTAAAGGAAACAAAAAGAGAAATACTTAAGTAAAATAATTATAGTGAATTAAAATAAATTAAAGGAATGAATTTGGAAAAGGAATTAAGGTTTGATCTTAAATCCTATATAATAAATTCAAGGATGGGAAAATTAGGGATTTTGAATAAATGGGGAAAAGGATTTTTTAAAAATAAGAACTTAAGCAATATTATTTCATAACTACGAAGAAATGCATTTTTAAAATTTAAGATTTGAAATGAGTTTGGGAAAATAAAGGGAGAATTTGAAATAAAGTATGAAATTGGTATTTCCTATTTAAATAAGAATTTAAATCATAAATAAAGGTGTGAATATGGGATAAATGAGTTTTGAAATAAATTTGGATAAGTAAAGGAATTTATTTTAAAATGGAGTCGGTCTGGAAATCGATTTGAAAACCGACTAAGTTTGGAACTGTGAATAAAGGAGAATGAGATTGTGAAATTTATAAATAGGGTTTATAAATAAAGTGAAATATTTATTAGAGGATAATTTCGAAGTATAAATTCAGGATGGAAATTTATAAGGAAAGGATGATTTGTTTAAAAATAAATAATGATTTATTTTTAAAGGTGTGGAAAGGAAAGTGTATTTGCCTAAAAAGCCAAGTATATTTTCAAAGAAAGATTTGCAAGTATAAGTTAGAGGTTTTAAAGTGGTTTTAAAAGAATGTTTTAGAGAAATTTTATTATTTTAAATTATTTTAGAATTTTAAAGTAAATATTTATTTAGATTAATTATAGTAGTAATTATTTTAAAGGTTTAACTAGTATTATGATTTAAAGAATAATTATTTAATATTTATACTTTATAGAATAACTATTATTTTAAAATTAGCTTTGGCTTAAGTTTTACATAAGAAATTATTATAAATTTCATAACTAGTATTTTAAATAAAATGTTTTAAGTAGTTTTTTTATTGTAGGTGTTTTAAAGTATATATTTTTGGATAAGTGATTTAGATTATTTTAAAAAAAAATCTAAAGTATTAAGACTTGGTATTTTCAGTGGAAATAAAACAATTGGGTGGAAATTTATTTCGCAAAAGAAAGGTGATTTGGAAACTATTTTCAGGGGTTGAATTGTAGAAAAAAATATCTTGCGAAGATATTTTGAAATAAATAATTTGAAAAATTATTAAGGCCTGATGGTTGTTCGTGGATGTTATTTGATAATTAAATAACCGACTATCAATATTGGCCAATGTGTTGATCGTTTCGAAGAAACCGAGATCTGGATTAATTTTCCGCAAACCACTTCGATCTGGTTTGAACATTTTCGTGAGGAAGACAAGAGCTGGAGTAGAAGATGGAGCGTGAAGTGCAAGGGCTAATCGCTACTAATCCTAAGGGTGATTCCAAAATGGATGTAGTAGGAGTAGTGCCTTCGGTTCCATTCGAACCCGAAACAGACTTGTATGGATGAATGATATCAGAACAACGTTAGGGGGACGATGAGCATTCTAAGTGAGATGTGTTCTAAACGTTAGGGGGACGATGAGCCTCATCAACCGGGAATGGCTAAAACAGGGGACGTGCAGCAAGGCTAAGTGGCTAGAAACCAATTAGGGTAAGGTCATCCATGTCTAGATGTCCCTTTTTATTTGGCTGTGTGGGCAATTGCCGATCCCAACCACGGGGTGATCTTATTAGGACTATCCAGTAAGGGGTAGCTCCGGTTTTGTCTAGCAGGGGATAAGGGTGGATCCTCGGTACGGTGATCAAGACCACGTACTGTGACGGGCGGTACCCCAGTAGCCCTGCCATTGATGGAAACTCAATCTCCAATAAGCGCCTTCGGACTTGTTTGTATATCTATTATGCGGGAATTTAATGAATGTAATAATTTCAACTATTTGAATAAGTATTTGTATATAGACACTAGTATAATTTCAGAGGATTTGATAAGAAATGTTTTGGTTATTGTAAGGTAAAAACCCGCCATATTTATTTTTGGCATGGTCTTACGAGATATCTTTGATTTTCAAAGGATTTCGGTAACTATAATAATCCAATTGAGTATGTTTTCTCACGCTGGTTTTCCAGACTGGCTCGGGTGTTATTTCACTGTAATGCTCGGGTTAGACTGAGTATTATTGGATATAGGATATCATGTTGTGGAGCTCAGGAGACGAGCTGGATGGCGAGACGTATCACTCGTACTTGATGTATTTTCCACTGTGCATTATAAGCTGTGTATTCATTTTTATGGGGCAAGTTAGTATAACTGTCTAGTATTTTACTATTGATAGTGTTGTACTCTGATGATGTAATGTATAAAATAGATATGGTTCTTTTTATATAAAGATCAGTCATTTATCTATTATATATTCTTCCGCTGTGATATTGAGATTCTGCTATTGTTTTCTATTTCTTCTTCTACCTCCTTCTTCTTTAACCCTAATGGTACGTATTTCCGTTCACTTTGAGTTGATATGATGGAGGATAGTGTTGAATCAAGGGGTATGGGTTTGCGGGCTGTTACACCTTATGTCTATGACACTCAAGCAATCAACATACAACTATCCAAACACGATCCTTCATTTCTCACATAGATTGAAATAGGTCAGTATAAATAATCTAATAATTCTTAATAACTCCAAATCTCCTTGACTAAAATTAGCATGTTTATGTGAGTAATTCACTCTCACACATCCAAAGACACCTTTCATCCTCTCAATCGTGTTGAACTAAGTTTAATAAATAATTTATATCATAATTATAGTTGGTCTCAGTCCAACCGCCCTGACTTTTGTTAAATATTATACCCTTAATCATTATAGTTTATTAATATTTATATGAAACAAAATATTTAAATTCATTTATTCAGCATAATTAAATGTGTCAACAAGTCTAAATTTGTAGAATTAAATTCGCTCACTTTGACGTTGGTCAAAATCAACCATCATAAGATTGGTTGGCTCGTGTTTCCATTATTCATCCTTGCCTTATGATTTGACAGTGGTGTAGCTTTCATTTGGGTGGTGCGCCCCTAATTTCAGTATATATATCACCAATTTGGTTTAGCCTCTTCATTTGATTAATTGAATTTTGTGATATTAATAGATATATGATGGTATTTAGATGCGCGTAAGAATGTAGATTTGGAAAATAAAATATGGGGATCATGAAGCCCTATAAGTGACCACTAATCCTATTGGGTATTAAGTCTACTAGGATCTACTAATCTGCCTTTTTTCACCCATATCGTTTGTTAATTAATTTTGGTAATTTTTTACTAAGATTTATATTTTTATGCATTTTATGCTTTATTTACAAATATTATTAGGTCTTTATGACCTTACTCACATAATAATAATGAAATTTTATAAAATAGGGATGAGTTAAATAATAATGTACTATAAGTTAGAATATTACATATATAAAATCTCAATAAAAGATCTCACATAACACCATGTTATAAGGTCTTTACTAATAGAGTTAGGGGTATTCCCTAGGGGCAATTATGTAATTTATTACATATATCTAACTCATTGAACAATGTTCATAATAAAGTTGTTTTTTCTATTAATACTTGATATAATGCAGTTATATTAATTAATTGATTTAATTAAAAGTATATTTAATAGAAAATCCAAAAATGGCATGTTTTATGATAGTAGTTACAAAGTGTTGTAACCATGAGTGATTTATCACAATAAAACAAACATACCATTTTAAATGTTCCTAGTCAAGATGCATCGAGATTGGATATCGATGTATCCGTTGAGACTAGAGTATGTAACGCTCTTCAAATGTTGGGTAGTGTATTACTCATGACTACCAGGGGCACCTAGGGGTTACGTACCGATAGTTATTGGATAAATATGGAACGACTCACTCAATAGTTTTCTATTGGTAAATATAGCTAAGGTCAAACAGAAAATATTGATGTGACTTATTTACACAGTTCTCTCGACTTGAGAATGCTGTGGATCTTCAATATGAAAGCTCCACTTTGATTATAGTCAAATCATGGCATGACGTTCCATTGAGTGACTATCGTTGCGTCGAGCGAAAGTATTGGAAGTGAAGCACTATTCAAGAGAGGATTCGACTCCTCGGTTATATGGGGTTAGTATCATGGTCAACACAAGTAAACTCAAAATCAAAGCCTTTGTCCAGAGCATTTTAGTTAATAATAGTTGTTATTACTGAAGCAAAGACTTTGTGTTTGGAATATAAAGTCGAGTGTGGATGATATTGGAATTTTTACCATTACCAAATTCCATTAGTAAAATTTGATTTTACCGAAAAGATCTATTAGCGAAGAATTCAGCCTAACTTCATATCACCTGCTAAGTGAAGTGTGAGCATTAATATTTGAATTGTTCAATATTAATTGCTCACTGAATTCAGACCTTTGAGTCGCACAACTGCATTTGTGATTTCTCCAAAAAAAACACAATTTAATTAGTTTGTATAATGTTGCAAACTATTTAAATTAATTAATATCTATGAAATATTAATTGTTGTTAATTTATTTGATGTTTTGAATATTGTTCGTAATTATTTTAATGCATATAAAAAATTTATATTTGCATATATCGATATGTCATATCTGTAAAATTTTAAACATGTTTTAAATAATAAAATAATTACATAAAAGTTGTTTTCTTTTGTTTCAAAGTTGCATATTTGGAATGTGCTTGGATTAGACATATAATAGTAAAAAAATCAATTAATGAGATTAACAGAAATTTAAAAAGAGCAAATAAAGGAGGAAGTTCTAATAGGAGAATAGGAAAAGGTTCCTTTAATTCTATTAAAAACAAAACCTCCTCGTTTTTGAAAGTACAGGAATAGAATGTGACTTTCATTTTTGTTCTCCTTTTCTTCCTCTCCTTTATCATTCATCCATGGCTGAAACTTCATCCATAAGAGAAAAAACATCAAAACAAATTCAAATCAACATTAAATTAAATCAAAAAGAGTGATTTGTTCTTCTCTTGCAAAGTGGGATGGTGATTTTTGAAATCTAAAGAGAAGCCACAAGTCAAGATGTGATGAAGAGAAAAGTTTATCAAATCTAGAGAGTGATCAATCAGATCTAGGCATTTTTCCATCATTCTATGTGTTTCTACATGCTTCATCCAAAGGTAATTATATGTACGTATAATTCGATACTTACATGTTTATTGTATTATTATTTTGATTTATGTTTGTTTAACATTTCCTTTTAATGTATGTTTATGATAAATCGACATGTCTTGGATCTTATATTACGTCTGATAAATTGTCATCATTCTCCATGTCGTTTGGATCTGTAATTTCTTATCACAAATTTACGCATGCCTACCCTGTTCAAATTTCTTTTATTTTAGTATAGATAGTTATGAAATTAAAAATTTACTGTGAATGATATTTATCTATATTTTGAGATAATCTTTACTTATTCAAATGCTAATGGATTATATATATATATATATATATATATATATATATATATATTAAGTTATTTACCATTCCTTGAATCTGAATTTAATTAAATATGTTAAATTTTTGTGCAAGGTTACAATCCTTGTTAAAACAAAAGAGGATACCTTTATTTAATATTAATGAATGGACTTTAGTGCTAATTTTAATTATTTATTGTTTTCTATATTTAAAGTTTTGTGTAAAGTTTGATGTATTGTTCCATTCCTACATTAAAAATTTAATGAAAACTTTTACTTTAAAACCAAAAACCTTTTATGTAAATGTATACACACATATACCATATGCTACATTGTTTGCAAATATATGCTTTCAGATCCAAATTATTAAATTTTAATTATCATTTATATTTAATATAAATGTTTTGTCTATATCAAATTTGTACAAAGATTATGAGCAATAATGTAAACTTTTTTTGTTGAATATTTTTTGAATTGGAATTTTTTCTATTAATGTTAATTTACGATTTTTAATTATTTAAAACAACCAATAGGTTTTCACCTTCTATGTGTATATGTATCTGTAGTTATTATGAATGTATGCATCCATAATTATTATTAATGTACGCATATATTTCATTAACAAAATTAAGACAACGAAGACATGTCTAGATTTGGTTGATAAGTAATCAATGTCATTTAATGTATTAATTGTTACAGCTAAATGGTGAAAGAAATGAAAATTTTTCTTTTTAGATTCTATCGTATCCATGTATAGGTTTGATTGATAAGTAATAAATGTCATTTAAAATATTGAATGTCATAGTTAAATGGTGAATGAAATGACAGGTTTTCCTCTTTTCATATTCTATCATATCTGAGGTGTAGATTTGACTGTTAAGTAATAAATGTCATTTAATGTATTAATTATCATAATTAATGTTGAAAGAAATAATATGTTTCTCTCTTTTCATATTTAGTCATATCTTCCCTTTATTAATTGAATATAGTAACCGAGGGAAACAAATAATTTCCTTATTTTACTTTATTTTTACATGTTTCATCTATGCATATATACACCATTTATACACCGCACTTACACTTGACATAATTGAATGTATTAGATACATTCATCATATCACATACAATTGTGCATTTAAAGTTCCTCAAAATTCCCATATTGAATAAAATATTGATTTTATTTAAAAGAAAACTTAAATAAGATTTAAATGGATCTAGACTTCATAGGCCCGTTAATGATCTAAAATGGTAATTTTTTTAAAATTCACCCATTTCTTCCGCTGCGGGCTGTTCCAGTTCTAACAATGGCATCAGATCCTAATAGCTTATGTAGTGTAAATTAGTCATGTTAGGGCTAACTAATTAAACTTGCCCACTAAGTAAGGTGCCTAGAAAGGTAATGTCTAGAACTCTAATTTGGTAACCAAGTATCCTGTCCTACTTGCTTACCAGCCTAACATGAAAGATGGAGCAAGCACAAAGGTTACTCTAAACAGAAAAGGCCAAACTCAATTGGACTTTGAGATAATTTTCAATATAGTTTTGAAAATTAAGACAAGATTTTAAAAAGTTAAATTTAAAATAAAACATTTTTATTATAAAAGGTTATAATATAACATAAATTTTCTAATCGTTTCAAAATGTATCGAAAAGTTCAAAATGTTTGAAACTATGTAAATATTAATTTCAAAATTTAAAATAATCGGTAAGATTAATAGTATAAATTAAATAAATGAGTTAATTAATTAATATTTATATGCATGTATTATGTATGTTGATATATGTTATGTTATTTTAAAGTGTTTAAGACAACATATGCATGCATGTATGTATATAAGATAAATTTTTTGAAATTAATATAATTTAATGAAAATTGTTTAAGTAATCAAGTAATTAAAGGTTAGTTAATTAGCTAAAAATTATGCGTATATATAAGATATATGTGTCTGACTCATGGTCAGAATACAAAGATATGCGAGTCCTAATACCTACTAGTGGAGTCAAAAGACTTCTATGTTTCATCTTAGGGTTTGGAGAAACTTAAAAGGACTTGTGGGAGCCTTACTAGAGAAATGAAATCGTAACAAACATCTAACCTTTCTAATATTATAAGAACATATGCTAAATAATGTTATAATTATCTATAGTGATAAATTTGTGCATTTAATATGATTGATAAAATGTTTATCAATTAACATATACAAACGAACTGAATTGAAAATTGACAAATGGAAATATAATACCCACTGTTAAAATCCTATTGCGTGTTAATGTTTTCTATACCCATGTAAGTGTCTAATTTTTACAACTATTTAATACATTCATAAAATGGTCACGTACGTGCTTATTTGGTTGAGACTGTGTATTACACTCTATGAGTTTCGAACATCAAAAACAATACAAGACTATGGATGTTTGATCGATATACTATCATTTATAAATGTTATATGGTGAATTCTCACAGTTTGTACTATACGATACTTCAATGAATATAGTTCATTGTAAATAAGCCAATAGACAGTATTTTTGAGATCATGCATTCAACTTGATTGATTACAAAAGGGATCATATTATGTTAATATAACACAAGACCAAAAATGTAGCTCCCTAATTTTTGGTAACATTATTAAGAAGATTTAATTAGATATATTAAATAGAATAATGGCGATAAGGAGACTGAGATTTGAATAAATTTTATAAGGCCGGGCTTATTAATAAGATAAATGGGCTTTAAATTGGTTTATTGGTTAATTAAACTACACACAAGCATATTTGTAAATTAACCAATTAATTTTACACGATTATAACTTCTCATTTTGTCCATTCACGTTCATTTTATTTTCCCAAATCAAAATAAACGCAAGACCCTAATTGAGCCGGCCATTAACAAAGAAGAAGAGGAATTTTAATCAAAAGCTTAGGATCAAAAGTTAGGGAGGATTATTCAACAACAAATCTCAAATTCCTTATCAAGTTTAAGGTGAATAATAATCTCATATCATCTCTATTTTTATTCTATGAATGTATAGTTTCAGATTTATGATTTAAATTCGTTTTTGTGATAAAATGGATGACGATATGCTTGAGTTTTATCATGTCGATCTAATTTAATTCATATACCTATGAATTTGCACGATTTTGATACATAACCGAGAACATATGATTTCAGATTGCCATGGAAATTTTTTTTGTTATGTAAAACAAGATTTTTGAGATGGGCTATAATTTTTAGAATTTTCCAAGCTATGGAAACTTTATTATTAATTTTTGATGAAAGATATGATATAATTGGGTTTAAAATTTATTTCGAGAACTTCAAGAAGAAATTGTATTTAAAATTTTAATATGTGTGATTACATGATGAAATTGATTTTCTTTTTTGGGGATTTTTTCCAATTGATTGATTTGGGGGCATAAATTATTTTAAAAGAAGGGCTTTTCTGCAAAATTTCGGTTTTTGTCATATGGAAAGGTTTTAACGTTAAAATCATTTGATATTGGATATGAATTAATGCGGAAGTTTTATATGTAAAGTAACTAAAAAAATTATGGTAGCCAATCAATGTTTTACAAACAGGCTAGTTGTTAAAGAGAAATTACTAAAAGTTGCTATACTTCAGCCTTTAAATCAGAAATGGTGTTCCGCCTCTGTTAGTAAGTACCTTCCAACTCAATTGCCTCTGCTAAAACCAACACAGTTGAAACCACTATGGTTGAAACCAATACACATTGTATCACTTAGGTGGTATGCAGTTGATTGGAAGGAAGGCGGAAGCCGTGGTGTCGAAAGGGGCAGCTATCGATGGGGTTGAAACCCTACTTTGTTTTCAAAAGTTAAAGTCTTGCCAAGTTTTACATAAAGCTTTAAACACAGTCGAAAGCTATGCTTTTGAAAAGATTTTATAATTTGCTTTCGAAGTAGGTTTCCATGTTGTGTTAAAGTATTTGCTTTCGAAGGAGTACCCTTTTTCCTTTAAATAATTGCTTTCAAAAGGGTAGGTTTCATCTCAGTCGAAATCAAGCCACTAATCCCTCTTTCGACTACACTGAAGTCATCCATGTTGTCTTAGGGGTTACTTCTAAGCCTTTTTCCTGAATTCTTTCGAAGGGGTTGGAGTTTCAAAGGAGATGGAGTCGAAAGGGAGTTTCAGCTTAGACCTTTGAAGTTTTGATTTTTAAAGTCTTTTGCTTTTGACTGAGATGGTTCCGACACCACCAATTTTTCCCAAACTAACTTTTATTGGTTTCGCAAGAGATACTTTCATACATTATCATTTTGACCCAGCTGATATTTTTAAAGAGTAAATCCAATACTTTCGAAAGGAGTACTTTCATTTGTTTCAAAACACTATATTTTAAAACAATAATTTAATACCATCGAAAGGAATAATAGGTTTCAAAAGAGAATGTTTATTAAGGGTTTCGAAAGGTAGGTATATAATGTTTTGAAAAGAGGTCTTTATTCTCGAAGGAGGCTATCTAGAGGTTTCGAAAGAGATGTTTTTATGGTTTCAAAACAAAAACCCAATCTCAATTTAAAGTTACAAACATAGCATGAATAAAGATTTTGAAATGTTATTCACGTTGTTATTAACCCATAACTGTATTTTGAGTAAAGGGCAGAATAACCAGTCGGGTTGATCCAGTAGTGAATATGACTTAACGAATGTTAACATTTTAATTAAAGGTATTATCAAGGACCAATAGGTTTACAGTATGCCCATGAAAACTATATGATATTGGCAGAGGCCAATAGGTTCATAGTCAACCCATGAAAATTAAGATTTGATACTGGCAGGGGCCAGTAGGTTTGTAGTTGGCCGATGAACTATATTCGGATTAAGATATTGGCAGTTAGACAATAGGTTCCTAATTAGCCCATGAAAACTAGGATAAGAAATAATATATTGGAGTTACCAATAGGTTCTTACTGATCCCATGAAAGCTATACAATTGGACAGATAGTCCTTAACATTTAACAGCTTAATAGTAATCTTGAAAACTATAACTGTGACAGATAGTCAGAATGAACGGGGATAGGTAATCCAGAATTGATTAATTTGTTTTGCATATCATCACAATGTTTGAAATACTATGTTTTAATCATTATGGATGCAGGAGCATAATATATGGTTTTATAAATGTTTCAGGGTACTAATGAGGGGAAAACCCATTCTGCTAAGCGACATGGTCTCACTAGATATCTAAATGGTTTGAGATGGTAATTTATTATCCATACCATGCTTTATGTTTGACTCAAAGTTTTTTTTTCCCCTTAAACTCTCGGGTACTCAATTGATTTTGAGTAGGTTGAGAGCTAATGTTTCTAGGTGTTCTTTTAGACGAATAAAGCTTCCGAGGACGTGCAGGAGGCAAACTATCTATTAAAGTTCTTTTTCCGCTATGTTTTTTATTTGTAAAGGCAAATTGTTTTCTTGCCTATCTATATACTCTGATCTACCAAGGAGGCATTTTCATATGTCGCTCTTGGTGTATTTTGTAATAATTATATAAGTTATCTGAACATAGTTTGCGAATTGGGATTATGTAATCAATTTGAAATATTTTGAAATGGAGTTTGGAATTTGTTTTGTTGTTTAATTTTTTTTCCATGTTCTTGTGCTTTTGTGTATCAATGTATCTAATATCACCATGTTTGGTCACTGAGGATTAATAACTATGGATGACTATAGCATCCATTGCCGTAAGTTTTAGGCCTCCAAATACGGGGATGTTACAAAAAATTACAAGATAGATCTAAGAACTCGATCGCTGAAATGTCATTTTGATCGGTTTATGTAAAGTGCAACATATTTGATATCCTTAAATTTTAAGGATAATCGAATGTGCTTTTGTAAATAGTTTGTTATGATATTGTAGTAAGGTTTTCTTTTGAATAGTTTGACCATTTGAAAGGAAAATGAATGTATAAGGATAGATGTAATTTAAGGTGCAGTTGGGATGAAGAGAACGAATAGTCACTTCTGCTTCATAGAGAAACATTGGAAATGAGAATTATAATAATTAATATTAGAATAAGAAAATGGTTTCTATTTCGAAATGTATTTTCATATAGAAAATTATTTCTATGAGATTTATTTCTTTGAGCTCAAGATATTTGATCAACGAACTCTCCACTGTAAATAGTTATAGTGTATGAAATAACAAATTGTACTAAGTGAATGATGGACCTCCGAATTTAGTACGCTATAAATAGTGGGAGCATGTCATACATCACTTACTAAATGCATAAGTACGAAAATTATTTTCGTAAAGTTTACTGTACATTATTTATGAAATAATGATTATTTTTCGGTATGGACAGAAAAAAAAGAAATAGCTATATTTCAATATGAATATTATGAATATTCTTTGTGAAATAAACCTATATTATGGTAATTTTTTTATAACAAAAGTAATGAATTGGAAAATACAAAAGTATCTAATACTATTTGTAGTTGTTTTGGAATGATTGACTACGCTGCAATTTTGAGAAATAATTTCATTGTATGGTTTTGAATCATATGATACTTGTTAATTATATCTCAAACAATAAAGGGCTATGCATCCATTTAGTGGAAATATCATAAGAGTTGATGAACTCTTCGTATTGATACATATAGATGTATGCGATCGTAATTCTATAAATACCAAAAAGGTTTCACGTAATTCGTTATATTCACCGATGAGTTATCATCGACATGGACAAGTGTGTCCGATACATGTGTAGTATGTTTATGGTAAACTTATTGAATATAACATAGAAGTAAATAAAATAACATGCGATAGAAATATTTTGATCAAACGAGTGAGTATACTGGAAAATGTTCCGAACGTACCTAAAATAAATAAAGATTCGATCTCAAAATTACTCCTCCGTGTGATACATAATGATGCATTGATATGGAATAATCGAACTTTCTTGGGAAATGTACGACTACTTGTGAGTGTATTTGAGTTAGTTTCTTTCTATGGAGTAATGTACTTAAGGGATGCACACAAGGTTAATACAATTTCATCCGAATAATAGTTTACAAAATTTTACCAGATAAGGGTTGTTAAGAAACTCCAATATATCATAGACCAAGGAGTTAGCAGAGTCAAAAGTTTGCACGTAATAATTGTGCATGAGGGATCTTTTATGGATCTCCCCAAAAGGATTTTGAAAAGACTGTCATTGGATGACAAATTTATGTTTCGAACATAATTTTTGTAAACTAAAACCAAATCAGTTTTATAAAAAAAGAAATTCATAAAACGTTTATGAATACCTATTCTATTGCACTAAGAAATAAATATTATTTCAAGATATACCAACTTCATTGTGAAGAAATTTCTTTAATTATTGGTAGTAAAATGGAATTGGATACGATCCATAGATAGAACTAATTATATGA
Organism: Allium cepa; assembly: GCA_030765085.1. NCBI lineage: Eukaryota > Viridiplantae > Streptophyta > Magnoliopsida > Asparagales > Amaryllidaceae > Allium > Allium cepa. The sequence goes on along the minus strand of CM060938.1, from coordinate 734,537,526 downwards.
GATGAAATAAAATTAACTAACCTAAACGAACACATAGCATTAGAATGTCTAATATGTATTTTTGCACATTTAAGAAAAACTATGAGTTTCTTATTAATGTCGAAAATATATAATCCTAGATTGTTTAATTAAACCATTGAGAGTGTTGACTCTATATGGTATGATGTGCAAATCCGAAAGAATTTCAAGTACGCTATCAAAAAAAATATTTTGATGGTCGTAACAGAAGGGATATGATCCACCGACCACGACCATGTCTTTATAAGTAAGACTAATGCAGTTGAAATTAAATGAGCAGTGTTGATAAGATAATATCGCAAATTTCAGTTGTTGAAATTAGCGTGATAGATTCAATATTCAACACGTTCGGGTTAATTCAAATTTACTCAAAAAATTATCGCTTGATAAGTCCTAGTGTTTTAGTACATATGTGGTGAAACAGAAAATTCAAAATAACGATTTAGAGTAAGCTATTTACACATATTAACCAAAAATGTCTCAAAGTCGGTGGGAGCGATGCCGAGTTTGTGAATATTTGGATATGATCCAAGAAATGATATGAAAGTGTCATTTTTTAAGAATCAAGATTAAATAAGCATTTTGATAGAAATATCAAATAGTTTGATTTTCAATCAAAGTGCAGAGGAAGCGCGTGTTTATAAGAAAGAATGTTAAAAGATATGTTGGTACTTCTAAGCTATAAGTAAAAAAGACATTGATTTTAATGAGGTACTTATGCTAAAATCAGCCTTAGTTGTTTTAATACTCAACATTGGATTAATAAATAATGCCTTTTATAGTAAGTATAAAAGATGTTGGGAATGTCTTAAATGATAAGTAATGACACCTTATTGAAATGTTTAATATGGAACATGTAAGATTGATTCTTTTGCATTGGCAAAAGGAATTACCATACATGTTGTGTTGTCTACGATATCATGATTTGTTTATATATTTGATACATGAAGCAGATATCAAATCCAAATTAATATCACTAAATGGTTGTTTGTAGTGTTCTCTTGTATTTATGAAATACTAGAGAATTGTTTACGAAAACAAAAACTCCTTATGAAGGAGTGTTCGAACTCAAAGTTCATAAGTCATATTGAGTGTAGTATGTCAGTAATAAATTCAAGTTAATAATCTTTAAGTTGAAAATATTCCAAATAAAAGACTATAGCTTATTCAATGAAAAAAGGCTACGTACATCGCCTTGAATACTGCCGCAATAAAAATAATGTATATAAAATTATAAGTGCATAAATGTATAACTGAGCCGATTCCAAATGTTGATAATGTCATAACATTGTTATATGATTACAATGTTGCTCGTAATAGAACTTAGAGCTCATTAGAGGTCGAGGGACATACTCTGAATTGTTCCACGTGATAAAGCAGTTTATCACCGTCGGAGAGAGTTAATTGACAGAGTAGATAATTGAAACATAATAGCATACCCGTTCACAAAGGGACTGACCCAATTGATTTTGAGAAGCCAATTAGAGAAGTTGGAATAAGATTCCATAATTGACCCCGAGTGCAAGTGGGAAATTGATAGAGTTAGGTTATACCCTAGGGGCAATTATGTAATTTGTTACATATATCCAACTCGTTGAACAATCTTGTTCATAATAAATGTGTTTCTTTCTACTATATACTTGATATAATGTGGTTACATTAATTAATTAATTTAATTAAAAGTATATTTAATAGAAAATCCATAAATGACATATTTTGTGATAATAGTGACAAAGTGTTGTGACCGTGGGTAATTTATCACAACAAAACAAATATACCATTTTAAATGTTCGTAGTCAAGATGCATCAAGACTGGGTATTGATGTATCCGTTGAGACTATAGTATGTAACACTCTCCAATTGTTAGGCAGTGTGTTAATCATGATTGTTGGGGCATCTAGGGGTTACGTACCGATAGCTATTGGATAACTAAGAAACGACTTACTTGTTAGTTTTACATTGGTTAATATAACTAAGGTCAAATAGAAAAAATCGATGTGGCTGATTTACACAGTTCTCCCGGCTTGAGAATACCGCGGATCTTCAATATAAAAACTCCACTTTGATTATAGTCAAATCATGACATGACGTTCCATCGAGCGGCTACAGTTGGGTCGAGTGGAAGTATTAGAAGTGAAGTACTATTCAAGAGAGGATTCTTCTCTTTAGTTATATGGGGTATGACGGTCAACTCAAGTCAACTAAAAGTCAAAGTCTCTAGCCTGAGCATTTTGGTTAATAATAATTGTTATTATTAAACCAAGGACTTTGTGTTTGAACTATAATGTTGAATGCGGATGATATTGGAATTTTGACTGTTACCAAATTCCGTAAGTCCTAATATGATACACTTTTGATGAAGAGAATTAATATAAATGATTGTCACTATCTGGTACCGCTTATAACAAGTAAAATTTGGTTTTACCAAAAAGATTTATAAGCGATGAATTCAGCCAAACTTCATATCACCTACTAAGTGATGTGTGAACGTTAATATTTGACTTGTTCAATATTAATTGCTGACTGAACTCACACCTCTAAGTCGCACAACCGCAATTGTGATTTCATCGGAAACCACACAATTTAATTAGTTTGTAAAATATTGCAAACTGTTTAAATTAATTAATATTTGTGAAATATTAATTATTGTTAATTTATTTGATGTTTTGAATGCCATTGGTAATTATTTTAATGCATATATAAAGGTTATATTTGCATATATTGATATGCTATATTGGTAAAATTTTAAACATGTTTTAAATAATAAGATAATTACATAAAAGTTGTTTTCTTTTGTTTGGAAAAGTTGCATATTTAGAATGTGCATGGGTCAGCCATATAATAGTAAGAGGAGGAAATCAATTAATGAGATTAATTGAAATTTAAAAAGAGGAAATAAAGGAGGAAGTTCTAATAGGAGAATAGGAAAAGGTTCCTTTAATTCTATTAAAAAAATCCTCCTCATTTTTGAAAGTACAGAGAACAGAACGTGACTTTCATTTTTTTCCTCCTTTTCTTCCTCTTCTCTATCATTCATCCATAGCTCAAACTTCATCCAAAAGAAAAAATCGTCAAAACAAATTCAATTCAACATCAAAATAAATTAAAAAAGGTGGTTCATTCTTCTCTTGCAAAGTGGGATAGTGATTTTTGAAATATGAGGAGAAGCCACAAATTAAGCGGCGATGAAGGGCAATGTTTATTGGAACTAGAGAGTGATCAATCAGATCTAGGTATTCTTCTATCATTCAAGGTGTTTCTACATGCTTCATACTAAGGTAATTATATGTGTGTATAATCCTATACTTACATGTTTATTGTATTATTGTTTTGATCTATGTTTGTTTATCATTTCCTTTTAATGTATGTTTATGATAAATCGACATGTCTTAGATCTCATATTACTTCTGATAAATTATCATCATTCTCTGTGTTGGTTGGATCTGTAATTTCTTATCACAAATTTACCCAGGCCTACCTTGTTCGAATTTCTTTTATTCTACTATAGATAGTTATGAAATTAAAAAATGACTTTGAAAGAGATTTATGTGTACTATGAGATAATCTTTACTTATTCAAATGCTAATGCATTATACATACATACATACATACATACATACATACACATATATATGTGTGTGTGTGTGTGTGTGTTAAGTTATCTACCATTCCTTGAATCTGATTTTAATTACATATGTTAAATTCTTGTACAATTGTCACAATCCTTGTTAAAACAAAAGTGGATATGTTAACAAGAAATCTTGCCAACATCCCCAATGCTTTTTGTAAGATTATTTTATGTGAACACAACCATATGGTTGAAGGGATTCATGTCTTTTTGAACATGTCTTTCAAATAGAATTATTAAGTTGAAAAGATTTGAGGTGATAGCTTTATATTTAGACTTAGATGACCCGATCAAAAAGAATGACAAACCGCCAAACTTTCAACACTGTCGAAAGGTTAAGGAGGCCGTCCCAGCCTTTCTTGATTTGGATAGCATAATAGAAGATTAATAAACCTACCAACCATGTCGGAGAGTTATATGCCACACCAACCTTCTAACTTGGCTGGGATAGTAGAAGATTATCAAACGTTTCATCCTCGTCGAAAGGTTATTAACAAGACCACTCCAACCTTTCCACTAGATTGGAATTGAAGAAAGTTGTTGAACCTTTCGCCTTGCCGAAAGGTGTGACAAGGCCATTTCAATGTTTTGATTAGGTTGAAGTAATTCACAATCATTTAGCTCTCAGAACCATCACTTTATTGAATCCCTTCTCCATTTGGAACTAAGAGCAGTTAATCACTAGGTCTCCCATCCTCTTTTTGATCGTGTCGGAAGGTTACATTTAAGACCCTTCGACTTTGTCGAAAAGGAATGATTACTTTATCTACAGACATTAACTATTTTCAATTCCTTTGGGTCAATAGTCCTTCCATAGAATCCCTTCAAAAGGAGTGCTAATGCCTAAAAGAGTAGACTCCCTTCGAACAAATTCCATTGTGAATGGTTATTAGACACATAATCCAGAATTCCTTAAGGACGTACACCTTTTGACTTTGTCAAAAGGTATTCCTCCTTTCGAAGAAGTTCAAGATTAATAGTCTTCAACTCGATTTGTTTTTCTTACACAAGACCAATTTAGTTATCCTTATAACCTACGCATTCAACATATTTGACAAGTCATTATCACTTTTGCTTTCTGTGTTAAGCATTGGTTTTGATGATGATGTGTTTTGATAGGGAACATCTAAATTGATCTTATATATAGCATAGATCAAAAGAGATTATGAGAAAAAGGTTGAAATCATGTGTAATTTATCATTAGTCTAGCTAATGATCTTAATGTTCTTCCTCATTGCCAATATTCATCATGAACGAGCCATCTCCATTTTATTCATTATCCAAAATGAGTTATAAGAAGTCAAGCTTTCTCCCTAATTCAATTTAGGGTTTCTTCTAAGTACAATTATCACTATGAAAGTAGAGAAAAGAAAATGAATTCAGTATCCATAATTCGGCCCCTAAAGCTGGACCCCTTGGGTCTTATTTATAGATGTAGGTTAGCCCTCTGCCGCGCCTCTGCTTTTGACTGAGTCGAAAGGTCTCCCTTTATATGCCGCCTTAATCCTTTCGAATTCATTGAAAGCTTATGAAACCTTCGACCGTGTTGAAAGATTATGAATCTCTTGTGCTTCTTGGTTTGTCTCTTCGCTTCCTTGCCTTCGACCGGGTCGAAAGGCCTTCTTTCATGTGCTGTTATAAACCCTACGACCTCATCGAAAGGTTTGCCCTTATTATGAACCTTTCATCTTTGTCGCAAGGTTGGTCCTTCATGTGCTATTATGCTTGTCAAAAGGTTTGCCATTCTTATGCCTTTATGAACCTTTCGACTTTGTTGAAAGGTTTGCCTTTTATATCCTTTTTTGAACTCTTCGACCTTGATGAAAGGTTTGTACTCCACCTGAACATTGTTGAGAGCTGTATTTCCCTTCAATGTTGTCGAAATGTTTTCTTTCATTCCTTTTCCTTTGTTGACTTCTATGTATTGCTTTCTTCATAGCACCTTTCGACCATGTCGAAAGGTATCCTGGATGTGCCTTAACCAGTTTGAAAGGCTTGCTACGCTTTCGAAAAAGTCACTTGGGGTGAATCTGTTGACTTCGAAAGGTTTGACTTATAGTTGAGGGAACACTATTAATTTCTTTCGAAAGGGGTTCCGAAGTCATCATTGCTTTCTCATATGCATCAAAAGGTTGGTTGTGGTGGAAGATTGTATTTGTTTTCATATGGGTCGAAGGCTTTTGCACCATACAAGTAGTTGGACTTTTAATGCATCCATTTTAAGTCTTTCATGATGACTTAGCCTATCTCTTCATCAAAACTTCAATTTTGTTATCCTTTTTTCATACTTCTGGTTTCAAGTAGATTTTATGGTTAACAGCATACTTTGATTTAATATTAATGAATGGACTTTAGTGCAGATTTTAATTATTTATGGTTTTCTTATTTAAAGTTTTATGTAAAGTTTGATGTATTGTTTCTTCCTACATTAAAAATTTAATGAAAACTTCTAACTTTAAAATAAAAATCTTTTGTACAAATGTATATACGCATATATCATATGCTACATCGTTTGCAAATATATGCCTTCAGATCCAAATTATTAAATTTTAATTATCAATTATATGTAATATAAATGTTTTGTTTAAATCAAATTTGTACAAAGATTATGAGCAATAATGTAACCTTTTTTTTTGTTAAACATTTTCTCAATTGGAATTTTTTCTATTAATGTTAATCTAGAATTTCAAATTATTTAAAACAACCAATAGACGATGTATGTATGTATCCATAATTATTATGGATGTATGCGTCCATAATTATCATGAATGCATGCATATATTTCATTAACATAATTTAGACAATGAAGCCAAGTGTAGATTTGGTTGATAAGTAATCAATGTCATTTAGTGTAGTAACTGTTACATCTAAATGGTGAAAGAAATGAAAGTTTTTCCTCTTTTCATATTCTATCATATTCATGTATAGATTTGATTGATAAGCAATAAATGTCATTTATGTATTGATAGTCTCAGTTAATTGCTGAAAGAAATGATAGATTTTCCTCTTTTCATATTCTGTCATATCGATGTGTACATTTGATTGATAAGTAATAAATGTCATTTAATGTATTAGTTGTCATAGTTAAACAAATGATATGTTTCTCTCCTTTCATATTCAATCATCTCTTACCTTTATTAATTGAATGTAGTAATAGAGGAAAAATAATAATTTTCTTTTCTTAATTTATTTTTACATGTTTCATTTATACATATATATATACACCACTAATACACCGCATCTACACTTGATATAAATGAATGTATTTGATACATTCATCGTATCACATACATTTGTATATTTAAAGTTCCTTAAATTACCATATTGAATAGTTGATTTTATTTAAAAGAAAATTTAGATAAGATATAAATGCATCTAGACTTCATAGGCCCGTTAATGATCCAAAATGGTAAATTTTTTGAAATTCACTCATTTCTTCCGCAATGGGCTGGTCCAGTTCTAACATTACCACTCGTTTTACACTGAGTTATGGGGTTTCAAATTAAATATTCTCTTACCGGCCTCTTTATTTCAAATATATGTTGCCAAAGTCATTCGTTTCACTTCAGTAGATAAGAATGTAAATGAGTTTATTGGAGTTTGAATAAAAATTTACCTTTGAATCTAATTTATAAAGTTTAGGAAATCACCAGAATATTTTTTTTATATAGTTCTCTTAGTCTGGTTATTCGGAACATACGGTAGGAGTACTTAAGGAATTTCGAACTCTCAAATGAAACATGTCACAAATGGAGTGATTACAATCTACAGAATCATTTGACCAAAGTTTGGTCATTCATCTTCTTTTAGTGTCATGAGCAATGAAGGTGTGTTGTATTTCTTTACTAATTATGATGATAATTAGTATATCTATATACTTGTTTAATTATTATTATTATTATTATTATTATTATTATTATTATTATTATTAGTTGTTATCCTTATTTCCCAAATATAATACAATCATAATTAAGAACTAATAATATTTTTTTAATAGATTAATCCATTTTTGGTTAGGTATTACTAAAATAAACTTATTACTACTTACTTTGTAATAATAATTATTATTAATTAGTTTTGTCAATAATATCCAAATATGCATAAATAACATAAATAAACTAGTTAGGTAAGTACGCATAAATGTTAATTTTTTAAAGTTCACTTGACACTTCCCCTGTGTGACATTATATGAACTAACAATCTGGTTCTCATCAACTAGTTTTGATAATTTAATCTTCAACCATGTTTTCTCTTCTAACCACCACCTTCATTGTGGCTTTAGTGATTAGCTAGCATAACAATAACTTGTTTGGTATGTGATATTCTGTTTTGCAACCCAAATATGGATCTCATGATCCTTATGTACTCACCGTAATAAATCGTCATATTGATTGTCTTTCTTTCAAATGATTCCACAAATGGGTTTCTTGGTCATAGATTCGCTAAGACAATAATTAGTTTATCCTTTTCATCGATTATCTTTGTTCTAGTGGTTTCCTTATTAACATGTCTATAAAACTTTTCAGGAATTCTTTGCTCCTTGATTTATGATGGAGAAGGTATCTGTCTCCTTTGAAAATACATCACTGATATGGAATTACTTCTTGAATATCATTTAGAGATGATATTAAAAGTCAATTATGGAAGGGTTTACTTATTGTATCATTGTTTTTCTACTCTAATCAAATTCACCAAAAAAAACACCCGCATTATGTGTTAAAGGTTACACGGTATAAATTCAACATGATACTATAATTACTAAGGTGCTCGAAGGGATTTGTGGTCTCCTCATATTTATCAAGAACTGACATCCAGAAGTTAGGAAGTAATAACACATATAGTTGTGCATGACAAAAGGAACACTGTGATCTATATTTATAATCGAATTCTTTATCGAAACCCTTTTTTTAATTCACATCATAAATGGTTCACCCAATCCAGTTACATCATTTTTCGATCGACTTCAAATTCAGGTTTATTTCTACTTTGTTTGGACAAAGATTTGTCTACTTTCTCTGTTAACGTTCTTTTATCGCAAGTCCCATCCTGGGGGTTAGTCCCTTCATTGCTACATATACGTAGGGCTGTATATCGAACAGGACAAAGCGTTGTCCGACTCAGTCTGAGGCTGTAAGGCATCCGGTCCATGTCCGTATGATTCTCATTTAGGACATAAATTAGGATAAGAAAAAATGTACAAAAATATGTCCGTTCGAAAATGTTCGGTGTTTTTCTTTTTTCCGAACATTGTCCATCTGTTGTTCGACTCGTACGAATAATGTTTGAAGTTAAAGTTTGTCTAATCCGTGTCCGTTCAAATCTCTTATAGGACAGGACTATGACGCACCTCCGTCCGGTCCAATCCGACCCGTTTACACCCCTACATATAGGTACAGTAGAATCTCCGAACTTGTTTTTTATGGTCAAAAAATCATGTGTTATTCTTTGGTTCTCATATTCATTACGTTCAAAATTACAAACAAAACATTTCGAAGGTTAAGCTTGTTTTGGATAGATCTCTAGAGTTTTTGTGTGCTTATTCTCCTTCGCTATTCTTCCAACTTCACCTAAGTCATTTCCTACTAAGGGAATGCTTATGAGTGATACCGCTATAATTTGAATGAATAGATCTTGCCTTGGTAAGGAGTGTCATTTGTGGTTTTGAGTAGCGTTGCAACCCTTACTTCCTAATGTTTATGAGACAATTTTGTTACCAGTTTTTCTTGAAGTACCACAAAACATATGAATAATTTTAATTCAATTTCAAAAGAAAGCACCAACATGTTCAACAATGAATAAATTAAATAGGTCAACTTGGGGGAGCGTAAATTAGTCATTGAAATCCAACAATGTAGAATAATAAGAGAAGTGCATCATAAAGTAAATGAACACTTAAATTTTAGTTGGTTGGACTGAATATTACAATGGTAATCAAAACGTAGAAGAAAGTGTAAATATCTAGCTAACTTAGAAACCATATAAGTTGGAAGAGCGATGCTAAAGGGTTTCAAAGAAAGTGCGAACTAAAAATGCAGTGAGGAAAATATGGAGCGCTATTTTCTTGGATAGCCTGGATCATTCTTAAGATGTTTTTTTTTTGACATGAAAGGCACACGAGAAAGAGGCACGAAAGTGGAACAGTTGCGAAAGAGGAACACATTTTCTGTTACGAAAGTGACATTCTAAAATGGTAATTTAATTGTTATGTTCTTATCAATTATGTTTTAGAGTGTTAATTTTACGTGCTTAAAGTTTGAGATGAATTAAAACATTAAATATGTACTAAAAAAATTGGTATTTGTGATTAATCAACGTTTGCGTTTCGATGCGTCCGACACGTTTAGGTGCCAACACAGCAATTTGGTCCGTTCGTTTAAACTAGACAAAACGGTGGGCCCCATGCTGGAGGAGTCGGATGCATCGCCGATTTTACCTGACCTGCTTGTGCTCACGACTGCTACCTTACTTATTCCCTTGTTTAACTTTGGGTTTTTAAGAAATTTTGAAGTTGAAACGGTGGTTGAAATAACGTGATTCATCTTGTGTGACTTTAACATCCACATACATTTTACATTCACTGATTCGCAAACAAATACGAAATGGACGTATGTAAGAGACACGAAAGTATAATGATTCATGAAAGAGTATGCGTTTTTATGTTACCAATAAAGCCTTTTAAGTGAGTATTTGAAATGAGAATTAATTGTCTAAAAGTATTAATTTTTTGTTTAAATGTGCCGTTGTACAGAAAAGGGGACAAAGTAGGGATTAGAATTTAGTAGTATCATTAATTGGTGTAGTTTCTGCCAATTGTAAATTCGATTAATTTCATCCCAACTGGCCAAATCGGTGGCCTCCAGTTTTGTGTGCCAACACATCCAAAATAACGTGATTCATTCATTACTTAACAGAAAATGCACCCTCCGTACGACAGCTCCGTTAACAGAATCTTTAAAACCAATTCCGAATATCCGTTCTGGAATATCCAGATACTTCCTAATAAATCTTCTGTCAAAACCCCCAACTTTTTTTGCATCGCTTCCAAAACAACAAAAACCGTTTCTATTAACAAGCAAAAAAAAAACTCTAGTTCCCCATTTTAATGTCCACCGATTTAAACCGCGACTACAGCATCGGACCCGAGATCGGTCGCGGCCGATTCGGAACAGTCTTCCGCTGCTACTCTGCTGTCGACGGCGCAGCCTACGCCGTCAAATCCATCGATAAATCGATTCTCACCGACCCGCTCGACCTCGACTCCATCTCTCTCGAGGCAAAGCTCACCCAGCTTGCCGCCGTCGGAAACCCTAACGCCGTTAACATTCACGCCGTATACGAGGACGACAACCACATCCATCTCGTCCTAGATCTCTGCACCGGGCCCGACCTCTTTTACAAGATCACCACCACCGCTCCGTTCTCCGAACCGGAAGCGGCGGAAATCCTAACCTCCCTGATGACGGCGGTGTCGATCTGCCATTGCCGAGGCATCGCTCATAGGGACATAAAACCTGAAAATATTTTGTTCGATGACGAAAATACCCTGAAATTGCTTGATTTCGGTAGTGCCGGCTTATTTGGCTGTGAAGAAAAGATGAGGGGCATATACGGAACACCGTATTATGTTGCACCGGAGGTGCTGTCAGGGCGGGAGTACACCGAAAAGGTGGATGTGTGGAGCTGTGGTGTAATATTGTACTTACTTCTAAGTGGCATTTTGCCTTTTTATGGAGAAAGTGCATCAGAGGTTTTTGAGAAAGTTATTAGGGGTAATTTGAGGTTTCCAGCAGGGGCATTTCCTGAAGTTTCAAAGGAGGCAAAGGATTTGATCCGCAGGATGGTTTGCAAGGACGTTGGTAGAAGATTGTCTGCAGAACAAGTTCTGAGTAAGAATTTCAATTTATATTTTGGATTAAGTTTTTCTGCGTTCCCAAAATTATTGTTAACCAATTACTTACACGGTACAGGGCATCCATGGATCACAAGCAGAGGAGGAAGTGCACGAATGGAATCGGATTTAACCTAAAGAGAAGAAGAATGATCGATCTATCTATCTATCTACAGATCTACAGCTAATGTACAAAGCTGATTTCTCCTGACTTGGTAGAGTGGAAAGTTGAGAGGGATCTTATATGGATATTAAGGTTTTTCTTTTTTGTTCTATCCTTGATTTCTGTATCTCTTTTCCAAGAGTTTTGTAAAAAGTGATCTAAATAAATCAACTGCTTTTGTAGATATGTACCAGTCCATCTTTCTATTGCCTTATCTTCAGTTTATTAAGCATTAATCTACAGAGTTAGGTCATTCATGTGCGATTTGCACATGGTAGGGCAAATGTTCAACATGTGATTGCTTACACACTAATCCAAATGTCTTTGTTTGGACATGGACTGAATTATGCAACGTAGAGAACATTGATTGATGCATATATATTTTAGATAACAGGTGTTGTAAAGGGACATGAAAGAATTTGCTCTCTCACTTTTTTTTTTGAGTGGGGTGTAAGTGTATCCAATTAATTAATTTCGTAAATCATTTGCTTTCCTTTTGGATAATTACAATTAATCGATTTTTATTTTTATTTTTATTTTTTAACAAAATAAAGATTTAGTGGGGGATGATATATCGTATAAAATAATCAGCTGTTGGATTCGCTGTTAGTTTATTCAGGGTATAATGCCAATAGTTTGGAAGCGTAGCAAATGCAACACAAGACAGCGTGATGGTGGCGGGCCCCCAGAATATAGTATTTAGCCCTGTTAAATAAAAATGAGGTGACAATAACAGGACGATTACTTTATATCTTATCTCGTATAGCTTATGAAAGGAGGTGTGCTTATTATATCACGACAAGCGTATCTTCTTATCAAGTAGTCTTCGAATACATATGTGCGATAAGGACTGTATTGACTTTAATTCGTATAGGTCCTGCGAGTCCTAAACGGCACTGATGATGTGGGGAGAAACTGATGCAATTTGGTAATTGAATAATGAGACGAAATATTCAAAATTAACCTGCACAAAAAAACGTTTTCTTTTGTGGCTGCCGTGGAAATGTATTATATACTGTGAATTCTTATTGGTGCTTTATTTATTTGATCATTTTTTAATCATCGGATGACATCTAGTATCTTCGCTGTTAATGAAATTATTGCTTTTGTCATCCAACCGTCGATGTTATGTTTCAACCGTCGAACAACTGTCCAAGCTTATTCACAAGTGCATGAAACATTGTCTTGCAAAGTGGATGGAGGTGATGGCAAAAGATGGTGTGGACCAGGAATGTGTTAACGTTATTATTGCCTGAGCAATGATTATTGTTTTGAGACTACCTTATTTTTTGCTCATGCTTTTTGTTTCATTTACCAAATGCTCCTTTACTAAAATATTGTAAAGATTAAATTATTTGTGGAATACAAAAGATTTGTGCATTCCACGTATCATTAAATCCCTTGGTAGTGAGATTTACATACAATATTTCTGCAAGTGTAGCAAATTTTTCTTTCTTTTTATAGCCATCCTCCAAATGTTTTTTGAAAGCGTTGTGATGTTTAATTACAACAAAATGAGTTGAGTTTGATCGGTGAAAATTATTACATGGATGAGACTTACGAATATTACAATAATAGAGTGCATTTTTGTATGACACAAAAGTTGCATTGTAAAAAGAAACGAAAAAGGAATGGTTCGCGAAAGAGGAATGCATTCTTGCGTTACGAAAGAGACATTCTGAAAGAGACATTCTAATTGTTTTGCTATAAATAATTATTTTTGTTATTTTATTTTTGTTCTATTTTTTTTAAAGCTAATATAGTTAAATGAAATTATAATATCTATAAATTATGAAATTCTAAAAAAACCATATTATTTTTAAAGTTACTACAGCTAAATTTTTCATTTTCTTATACTTAGCTCGTAGTTTGCCAATGTTTACTACTGTAAAAGCAAAAACTAATTTAATAAATTATACAAATAAAATCGAAAACGATCTTAGTATTTCTATTATTTTATGAGTACCTTAGGATGCACATTGCATGTATGTGAAAAAGAATATCTTTCAGCGAAATACATATTTGACTGAAAGAATCAAAATTGTAGAAATAGTTTTAGATTTTTTAGTCATGAAAATAAAATTCTATAATTAGGAATAATTTGATAATATTAAATTTTGGGTTAATATAATGTAAAACTACACACATCCAGAATACATGTATAAATATATGATTTTAATTTTCTTTTGTACTAATTTCACATCTTTTAAGCATGAGGAAAACCAAACTATTATATAAAATTTTACTCAAGATAATGAACATACGCACGTATGTACATGCATATGTACAATAATAGGCGAGCTAATTTTTATTTTCCGAATATTTAGAATTTTTTTTTACAAAATAAGCTAAAATTATACAAAAGATGAAATAAAGAGTGCATTCAACATAGGAATGAAAAAATAAATAAATTTATTGACACATAGGAGAGAGAAAATAATAGAAAAATTGAAAGATAGAAAGAAAAAATATATGAAAGAATGCCATCATTGAGATTAGAAGCTATGCGGTTATAATAATTTTTTTTCCATAAGCTGGATTTGAACTCGTGACTCCACGATCCTTATCTCTATAAGGATCTTTTCGGAACTTAATGGTCGGATCAAAAAATTGTTATTCTATTCTTACTATTAATAAAGATAAATCGGTCTCTCCTTCGTCTTTGAATTCGAAATTTGAGACTGAATTTAAATAGTAAATATATGCTAAAAAATCGTGTTAACCCAAAAATGGATCAACGCCCTGGCTTGAGTGTGAAAGCACCAGTCTTGTTTATCAAGGCAAATAAAATTAGAAAAACAATAGTAAATAACAAAAATTGTAAAGAGACGAGATTTTTATAGTGGTTCGGCTGTTAGTGAAGCCTACGTCTACATTATAGATTCTTTTGTTGATCAACTGCTATTATAAAGGAGTTTAGATTACAATATATTTCTCCTTTCCTAGATTAGATCAAACCAACATTGTTAGGAACAAAAGGAGGATCTCAATTGTCACTTCATAGCTCTTATATGGGAGAAGAAGAGTGAAGAAATAATGGCAGAGCTTTAGCAGAGATTAGATCCCCTCTATTGTTGCAGATATGATGGCATTTATAGGGTTAGAGAGCATATGGGGCAGAGCCACTTTACCAAAAACCTGTAGTCATCATGCACAGTTCGCTCAAGAAGTTTAGGGGGTTTGAAGTTAAGATCGGCACTGATCCAAAGAATTAGCGTAATTCTAGACCAAACTTCTTATGTTTCTTTATCTTGTACTTTTAGGACTTTGGGTCAAGTTTCGACTCGTTCTGACTTAATCAGAATGTTCTAACTCCTTTTGAATTCTGTTGGGTTAAAAACCTAGTTAACACTGGCCCCCCAAAGTACACCTTTTGAATGAAAGGTGTGTTTTTCTCCAGAACAAGTTCCAGTAATGAATCTTTGATTGTTGAGCTAGAAATAACGAGTCTTCGATTGTTGAGCTTTCCAATGGCTTTTAGCCTTGGCGAGCCGTCCATTTCCTTTGGATTCTTTTGTCAATCACAATTCGTTCCAAACCTGTTATAACCTAAGACTCTAGGCTCTACGTAACTGTAATATATACATCACAATCATTCTGCTTTACTTTGGGGTTATTATATCACATGTCTCTAATTACATTACACAGCTCTAATCGTCCCTTGTTCATTCGAGATTTACATCATTACCACTCAGATTTAATTTAGAGTTATAATATCATATATTAAAATCACATCATATATCAAAATCTTATCACATCATATATCAAAATCATCCCGTGTCTATCCAGGATTTATTTTATTTATAAGGCATTCATATCCTTTTCGCAAAATCAATTCTGTTTTAAGGTTTTGATATCTTTGGACCATTTAAGTTTAATGCGCGAACTCTTTGGATCATTTGATGTTTAGTTTAGGGGACAATATTTGTTAGTTCAGTTCAGGGGGATGACCTCTTCGGATCATTTGCTGTTAATAAGAAAACTTGTCAACACCCTAAAGTAGAATTAATGTGCCGAGATGTCCTTCTAAGCTTCTTTTGATTAAGTTGAAAAGGTTAAGATTTATTGTTTTCTTCGATTAACCTTTCGAATAATTCTTTGTTGTGAAAACTCTTCCTTTTACGACTTTTCGACCCAGTCGAAACACTTATATTCCTCTCTTTTAAGTCTTTCAAGCTTGCTAAAGTTGTTTGGTTATCCTTTTGAAATCTCATTTCGAAACGATTGTGAAACACTAATGGTTGGCACTAAGGATTCTAGAGTATTGTTTGACTGGATATGTTTCGACTCCATTGAAAGTTGGTCATTTAAATGGCTTGGATTCAATCCTGAAAGCTAAGGGAAAACAAGCTAAGTTTAAGGTTTTGACTAAGCGTTTGGAGGGTAGTGGTTTGGAGCTAAGGACTTAAGTGTTTTAGTAAGTGAGAGGTTTTGACTCACTCGAAAGGTATCCTTTTGACTTAGTTGGCGCAAGCAGTGCACAATTGAATCAAATAATAGCCTCAAAACAATTGTATAATCACCAATATATCAAAATCTTGCTTTCACTAAACTAATGATATACAAACTGATCAACTGCCCCTAATCTGATTTTCAAATTAGGGTTTACAATTTTATAAACTTAAGAAAGTAAAAGAAGAAGACGAATGAATTCGGATCCCCAAAACTAGACCTCTAGGGTCTTATTTATAGGTTGACACCTTTTGACTCAGAGCTTTCGACCTGGTCGAAAGGTGACTTTATATGCCTTCCGTCTCCTTTGACACTTACGCATCCTTTTGCCATGCTTTTGAATGGGTTTGAATGCCTCTGTCTTCATCAAAAGGGGTGGTTGCGCCTTTTCCCTTTGTGTTGCTTTGTTGTCACAAGAAGTAGAGGTGTGAGCTTCCGATGATAGGTAGTTCCCTGGGGTTTCGAAGGCGTTGAAGTGTTGATGGTTTCAACGCGGAAGGTAGCTTCTGAATGCATGCTTGCGAATTGATGCAGAACCTTCATTGGATGTTAAAGGTTTCGACCGGTTCGAAAGGCTTTATTATGCTTTCGAAAGGGTTGTTCTGATCATGGCCCTTTTCGAGTAGTTTGAATGAAGGCGAAACCTTCGGTTTTGAAAGGCTTGATGCGCATATGATGGGTCGTTATCCGCTTCCTTCAAAAGTATTTCTCCTCTTGTTCGAAACGTCTTCATGTAGGCGAAAATATCTGTTTTGAAAGGTAGTCATTGATGCGAAAGGGAGCTTTCGACCACATTGACCCCTTCAAAAGCTTGTAATACATATGGCTTTTGGCTGTACCACCCTTTGAATCCTTCGAAAGGCTTTGTCGGTGCTGTCATCTCTATTTCATTTTTCCTTTTATTCAATTTGTTTCGACAAGGTTGAAGTGAGAATTGATGGTAACATCTGCCCCCCTTGCGAAGGGATGCTCTTGATTTTCCAAGTCAACTATTTGAAAATCTATTACACTTTCCGCCTTTTCATATTCATGCGCAAATCCTGGTCATCCATTTGAATTTGATCGCACAGTTTGCTGCTCATGCCGACTTTTCTTATAAGCCAGTTCCTTTCTTTTCCTCTTTCACTTATCTGCAATTATAAGGAACTTCCAGTAAGAATCAAACTTTTCTAATTCTCAAATAACTTCTATTTCCAACAGCAGAAATTCAAATCCCAAGTAAATGTTTACTAACTTGCTTTACTTTTCATATTAAACTTCGATTTCGACATTCACCTAATTTTGAATTCGAAATTCTGCTTGAATCTCATATAAATAAATTTAGGTTTTTCGTTCCTGAAAATATCCATCAATTTGTTTATATGGCTTCTCTTGTTTCATTTCATACTTCATTTTTTGAATTCATCCGTAAAGTAATTTTTTAATTTTTAATTTCATATTCATTTTATTTTTAAAAAGAAAAGGTTCAAAAATAAATTTTCGAAGATTTTGAAGATTATCGATTGTATACTCGTTCTTAAATCAACTTAGTTTATTGATTTTTTGAAGTTTCAGGTAAAAGTTGAATTTGGGGAAGAAGGGGATTTCTAGTTACTTCATAGAGAAGCTTTTGCGGTTTGAATCGTATTTGGGCACTGTAACTTTGTCTTTCCACCCCTTCGAAAGGGGTTAAGGTGGCAACTTTTGTTTTGCTTCCTCAACCTCTTTCGATAGGGTTGAAATGTAATCCAACGCATCTTTTAATTGACCTCGTTGCAAGGTTGAGGTTATTAATATGAAGCGGACTTCTTCGAAAGCATAGTTATTCTTTAGTGTATTCTGGTACCTTTCGAAGAAGTTACCTAGTGCATCTTGCTACACAATTGTCTAATGCATACTTTCGAAAGCATAATCGAAATCTTTTGACAAGCTTTTTCCTAATTTATTTTAAGGGATGTGTGGAGTTAGAAATTCGCTATTTACTTTTATAACCTGGGTTGAGAATACCATGCTTTGTTTAAGTTGTAAATCAAATCAGACGTTTCGACTCAGTCGAAACCTACTGTAACGACTCAAATTTAGTCGTTGGCATGATTTCAAAACCATATACCCCTTTCGACTTGTTGACACCCCTTGTAACTAACTAGGGACTTGACCATTATTTAATACAAATGTTGTCAAAACG
Source organism: Allium cepa (assembly GCA_030765085.1). NCBI lineage: Eukaryota > Viridiplantae > Streptophyta > Magnoliopsida > Asparagales > Amaryllidaceae > Allium > Allium cepa. The sequence goes on along the minus strand of CM060938.1, from coordinate 734,519,213 downwards.
TCTCAAAGCCTTTTCATTTATATCAATGTTACTCAAATTCAAACCTTTCGGCCCAATTGGCATATGGGCTTCGACAACATTCAAACTCTCTTTGAAAAACTAAGTTTATGGGTTTCGACAGCGTCGAAAGGTTCTTTTGTCCTATTTATTGAATGTTGATAACATATACAAATGGGTTGTGTATATTTCAACCAATTCTTTCAGTAAAAAGTTTATCCTTGAATTTTCGACATTGTTGAAGGGTGTTTGTTGGGCGTCAACTTCTATTTTCCCTTTCGACTGTCGAAAGCTCAACAAATTTCATTTTTTTCCTAACTCTAACATTTTTTTTAAGAATATGGAATTTCATGTTTAGCTTGATATTCAAATTGTTGTAATAGGTTTCCAATATCCTTGAAAGAATGTTAATTTCATATCAAATTTTAGTTTCTAACTTAAATGATTTCACATCGCAGAATCATGGATTTGAAAAGGTCTTCTCGAAAACCAAAGAAGGACACAATACCAGTGATGGAATCTTCACTTAAGAAGATTGAAGACACATTCAAAAGTTCCTTAATATCTACCCAGGATAAGGTGGATGCCATTCTCAACGTCTTCGGCATTGCTAGGGTGGAAGCTATTCCCTCCGAGTGATAACGACACCATTCATAGCTCTCCTGAAGGGTACTTCGCCTATACTACAATCCACATTCGACATGGAGGCATCTTACCCTTACCGGATTTCGTATCCAAGTTTTTCACCTATCTAGGTATTGCTCCTGTACATCTATCCCCAAATGTTTATACATATCTTCTATCCTTAGAACTCATAGCACCGGGTTTTGGAATTCCATCACTCAACGCTGAAGTCTTGAACTATCTTGTTCGATCGGTTAATCTTAGCAACTTGAATAACCAAATCTTTAGAGCCAATCCCCCTAAAAAGCTAATATCCGAAGGGGTGAACAAATTTAGGGACTGAGAAACATAGTTCTTCTTTGTAAAAGCTTTCCCAACGTCGATGAGGTCATCTCTTCCCCTCGTAAGTTGATCACAGTATTTATTTCCCTATTTAATTACATTCCTTTTCTAATCTATGTTTTCTTGTCAGGTGCTCCTATTAAAAATTGAATGAAGAAGATAAGAAAACTGAAAAGTCATTGATCGCTGCTTTAAGTAGGATCGAGAATATATTAACTCTGTTGAATCCTTCAATTCTATGAAAGCATTCCCTCCTACAAGCAGGTTAGAGGATACTCGGTCAACTTCCTTTAGTCCAACATACATATCAAAGAAAACGCTTCCTTTCTTTGGGTGATCCAAAGAATTTCTCCCCAACGTCACCAATTTGTCCTGATCTCTCCGGTAAGTTTAAACGTAGTACTTGTAGTTTGTTATTATGTTACCTTTTAAATTTCTTTTCTAACTTGTGATTTTTTGAAATTTTAGCAGCCGCTACTCAAGTTGAGCCATGATAACCGATCCACTCCACTTCTACTTCATGCATCATCTTTGTCTCAGGCTATTGCTAGGTTGAAGACAGTTGCCAAAAGAAAGCTGGGTAAAACAACCGTGGCGGAACCATCCCCTAAGAAAACCAAGATTGTTGAAGTTTTCGATTCTCCGCCACGAGAAGAGTGGGACTTTGTAGATATTGACAAAACTATGGAGAGTCCAATTGTCGAAGCTTCTCTTGATCAACCTAGGAAGGCTCCCATAAAGGTTGGTCCCCTCTTTCACATTGTCATCTCGGGCTCTCCTAATGTGATTGAACAGATGGAGAAAGATTTGGGGACTTCGACCCCTTCCCAAGAGCTGAATCCTTCTAGATCATCATCTCCCATGCCTTCAAGCTATTTTGAAAAGATAGTCTAATCTATCTTGAATGCTTCATCTTTTGCCTATATTCACCCGCCTTCCTCTGTTTCTGATCTGGCGGGTCACTACCAGTCCCTTATAGAACAATAACTCTTGGTGCATTTCACTTCACTTAACTTTATTGTTACTGTTTATCTCTATGTTTTTGACTTATGTTATACTTTTCCCTTTCAGATTTATAAGAGTTTGCTCTCATTGCATGAAAACACATCAAAATCCTCCGCTTTATCGTCTAAGCTTCGAGGAGAAATTTCAACCTTAAACTGTCAAGTTTCCTCCCTGTTCGCGGAGAAAAATAAGGCTATGATTGAATTAGAGCGATTGAGGGATTCTCTTGCCCAATCAGAATATGTTATTTCTAAGGAGTGGAAAGCACATCAACTCCTTGCTGATGAAAGTTTGGCTTTGGAAATTGCCCTAAAAGAATCTAAAGATGAAAAAGCTTGAATGGCAACAAAACAATCTTCTCTAAAGAAAAAGCTGAAGAAGAATAAAGATTCTCTAGATTTGGCTATTGACACTATTTCTGATGCAATGCAGCAGGTGCCTCAATTCCTTGATACTTCTCTTGATGACGTCATTATCAATTCTTTTGAAGATGTTATGATGCTCGCTTATGCCGACAATGTCGATAAATGCCCAGACTTAATCTTTCCCTCACTCGACCCTGCTCTTGTCAATCGGGTTACAGACAAAATTGAAAGGACGAAGCAAGGGGTTGAAGTCGTTGAAAGAGAGGAGATCGATGCCTCTAAAATTCTATCTTTCAAAGTCCCTTCCTTCGAAGTAGACTCTGACTCCGAAGATGAAGGTGACAAAGGTGAAGTTGCCGAGGAAGAAGGCGGTAACAATTATGATGATAATGATAATGATGACAATAATGACAATGATGATGACAACGTAGATGGAGGTCAAGGTTCAAATGGCGACCGGGGTGGTCACACTGATGCTCTTGAAACAGATGGTGAAGACAACACAAGGACTTTTGAAAAGGTCAATCCTGATCCATCTTTTCGTGAATCAAGCCCATTTGAACCCCCTGCAACTTCTAACCCTCAAGAGGAGCCTGTTCACATTAATGTGGACGAACTAAAAGAGAAAACCCAGGTCTCACAAGCGTCAATTCCCGTCTCTTAGGTATGGGATTCTTTGTTCAAACGGCTTTCAATTCTGAGATAATAATAGTTTAAATCCTTTATTTTAGATAAGGAAGAAACCTATTCACCCCTATAAAACCAAGCTTGAAAGAAAACAGGGGGAAATATATAGTTTATGTAGGGAGTTAGATAAACGACTAAAGGGACACAATATTCTTTCCAATAATTATCATAGACTTAACCGAAGTGTGACAGTGTTAGCATTCTTCAAAAATTAAGAAGCTGCCCCACGACGGAGAAGGGCATGCCTTTGATATGATGTGCTTTTGAAAGAAAATTGGGATATGATTAAGATTTTTTGTATGTTGATTGAAGAGAGTAAAATTTTGGACTTTTTATAAAAGCCTATTGTAGATACCCAAACGTAGATTTCTCGTACTTAGGCGACGTTAGTGGAAGTCTACTTAGGCGTTTACACAAAAGGTATTTGGATGAATTTGGATCCGATCCGCGTCTTGGAGCATGCGAGAACTTGCTGCGAGTCAGATCGATTTCCCAAGAACCGCCTCCTAATAAACTCAAATATGATAAGGACAAGTTTATTTCAAAATTATTTACATAGTCGATTTTGTGTGAACCCAATGAACAGTCGTAATTATGTAATATTGATTTGTGAATTTTTTGATCAAGTTTCCTTTTATACTTAGCTGTATTTTATTACATTATCACAAAGTGAACGTCCATCAGGCAACCTTGTCTCTAGAGATTATCTAAGCAAGTATGTTAAACTAAGAAGGGATTACCTTGAAAAGACATTAATTCTGAAATCTTTAAAATTAGCCAGATATTGTTTTCTGCGAGATTTTAAAAAACTTTACATGGAACATCCTCGTCTCCTTTTTGATTTTCTTGGTGAAGAAAAAGAAAAGCTATTTAAGGAAATCCGGACATATCATACCAAATTAATATATGGTCGGGATAGTCCTCCTACCGAAGAATGGGACTATAGTAAACATCCTCCGGTTATTACTCTGTAAGGACTTAATGTCCCTTTTGACTCAAAAATTATTCTTTCCGCTAACTCCTTGAATAAATCCAAAAAGACTGTCTCTCAACTTTGAATATGAAACAAGTGTTAAATAAAACTGCACCTATTATTTTAGTTCTACTTAAGATTTTTGTAATCTTCTATTGTTATAATAAAGAGATGGATTATTCGAGCCTCGACTTTATTTTCTTTTTCTTTGTTTTTTCAAATAGGAGTTACAACTATCTGCAACGTCACTCTCGTTGGATTCTACATCTTGCTTTATCGACATTAGAGATAGGTTATTAGCAGATCATGAAAAGAGGAAGCTTCTTAACGATCCTTTATCCACTCATTTCCAGAGTAACACCAAAGCACTAAAATGGCATAGGAGATTTATGCTTCAGCAAACAATCGTTAGAAATCTTAAGGATCACATCGCCATCTATAGATGGACGTTAAGAGCAAAAACGAAACGATTTCCTATTAAAGTGTCAAATTAAATCAAATCCATTAAACAACATTGACCACAAGATGTCTGAACTTTTCCAGCAAATAGGCAATTTGGATATGAAATTAAAGGATAGTCAAGCTCAATGTGATCATTAAAATTTATTATGGGGAATACCTCAAACATTGATTTACTAGTTTCCCCCGTTATTTCATCATTGCAAAATCAACAAGGTCTACTTCCCTTGCCATCCAAAAGTTCCCTACTACGACTAACCCCCTCCTGGCTTAGACAAGAAGGTAGTAGGACAATGGTGTAGGAAATTAAATTTGAGATAATGAAGTATTTCGATAAATAGCAAAAGGTAAGATACTCGCAACACATAAATGAATATGCAGCTAGGATTCAAAACCTTGAATGCAAAAAGTATCTCCTTCAGAAGCGTATCGCTGATTTGAAAAGGGAGAATTTTTTTTTAAAGACGCAAACAAAGCTTTAACCGTGCTCTGAAGATCAATAATGAGGCTATTGATGACGAAGACAAAATGAAGAAAAAAGAGAAGAAACTTAAAGAAGTTCTTTGTATCGCTATTCATCACATTGTGGATCCTTTAATTGTAGAGAATTTGAATAAGGCAGTTTAAGACTTATGAACAATTTATATTAATGAAATGTATATATTTGTTCTGTATACATGTAAATAATTATGAAAATTTTGTAAATATCACCTGGTTTGTAATCCTTTTTTGTAATGTTGTTTTTGAATAAGCTCTTTGATGACTTACCATGACTTTTGTATTTACTGGATCTTCCAATCCTTTTACGAATCTTCTTTCCTTGAAATGCACAAAGTAAATAATATTTCATATTGTTAGCTTGAAATCTACATAGAAGTTTATTAATGTCATTTGCAGAAATTAACAAAATCATCATGTTAGCATATGAAAAGCAATCCCATAATTGAATATGATTAAACATCTTGAAACCCATCTTTGTTAATGATGATAGATAATTAAGAATTCAACCTCAATTATATTGCAAGATTATCAGAAGTTCGATGGTTGAAGACCATAGATTTAACTAAGGATTTAATTATAGATGTTTAGAAATCCAACTTTTGGAGATATCCAACATAAAGTCGACGATGATCGTATAATAAAAGTTCAGCGACCCAGATTCGAGCGTTAATTAATGAAATTTAAAAGTTAGAAGATCTGAAACCCAGATTCCAGTATTTTGGATGATAACCAGAAGTCTATAATAATAATCTTCGTTATAGAAATCTTTAGCCAAGATTCGGCATTAATGAGTGAAGTTCATTAGATATAGCCTCGAAAATCAAATTCGGGTATGACGAAGACCGTACATTAGAAGACCTGAAAACCAGATTCAGGTATTAATAAGTGAAATCTTGAACTAATAATGAATGACCCGAAACCCAGATTCAAGTATGAATAAGTGAAGTTTGGAAATTATTCTTTGATGATTAGTTGGAGGCTGCATATCCTTATTTAAGCCTTATATGTAGTTGTTATTTGATCAGCTGCTTCTTGATCTTGGACGTCTTAGTCTATCATTCGATATGCCGCTTCTTGGGCTTGGAAGTCTTAGTCCGTTGTCTGGTATGCCGCTTTTCGGTCTTGGACATCTTAGTCTGTTGCTTGATATGCCGTTTCTCGGGTTCGAACGTCTTAATCCATTGGCTGATATGCCGCTTCTTGGTATTGGACGTCTTAGTCCATTGTTTGATATACCATTTCATATGCTTGGAAATCTTAGTCCATTGTTGTCTGGTGCACTTGATTAGCTTATCTTCAAGCAACCAAGGACTTATCCAACCTTCCTCCAGGAGGCGCCTTGACCTGGCCATAGCATGGCGCTCAGTCAAGTTCTTGGCGATGCTTTAACCTGGCCATAACGTGGCAGACCAAGGGCTTGTCGATGCTTTAATTTGGCCATAGCATGATGCAGATAAAGGCTTACTCTAACCTCCCTCCAGGAGGCGCTTTAACCTGGCCAACTCGGCGCGGTCAAAGGCTTTGACCGATTAAGGTAATGCCCAAGTGCAAGGAGTATCTCACTCCCAACCAAATTGATTTCTTCAGTAAAGTAGTTCTTTATTGACTTTTCTTTACAAACCTATTAATTTTTCCTTGTCTGAAAAAGTTGATTATCATTCCTTCAAGTGCTCTATAGTGATTGATTTAATGTCCATTCATCATATGCTAGTGGCGATTGGATCCTTCCAAGTTCCTTTCATATTTTGGCTTTTTCTTCTAGGAGGACCAATAATCGAGTTCATCCTTGTTTAGCAAGTAGATATCCTCTATAGATTTTGTTAAGTTTCATTCTTTAGGAAGTCTTGACTTGAAGCTTGTTTCTCGAGGATGGTTTCTAGTTTTTTTATTACTTGGCTATGGAGTTCCACCCTTGACAACTAGTTTTCTTTTAAAAACTCTTTGGAGCTATGATGTAGGCAGTGTCCCACTTGTCACTTAACCGTATTTGTGCATGAAGGCATTGCAATCAGTTATATTTCCTTCTTCAAAGATTATGCCTTTGGTATAGTGTTAGATTGTTATCCTCATTTGATCGAAAAAATTATCACTTTCATTTTTCCTTCCTACCGAGGCATAGATATGGGTGGGGCCAACATGAAAAGGGTTTATACTCCATTTAACTAGATTATAGGCTTTAACTTTCTTTTTCCTTATGATCCTTGAAGCCTCCATTCTTAACAGTTGTTCTTCATGTAGATTTGTATCGTTAATTGTTTCATGAGAGAATCCAATTAGATGTGTCTTCGAGGAACCTTGCTCGGATCTGTTGACTTTGCCAATCATGATGTAAGGTTTTAAGTGAATAGGTTCGGAATAGAATTAGGTTGTGGAAATTTAACAAGATTGGAGGTTCAAGCCCTCCTTTAAGCGCCAAAATGTTAATGAGAAAACATGTCAACACCCCAAAGTAGAATTGAAGGTGCAAAAATGTCCTTCTAAGATTCTTTTGATTTGATTGAAAATGTTAGGATTTTATTGCTTCCTTTGATTAACCTTTCGAATAAGTCTTTGTTGTGAAAATTCTTCCTTTTACGACCTTTTGACCTAGTCAAAACACTTATATACCTCTCTTTTAAGTCTTTCGAGCATGCTGAAGTTATTTAGTTATACTTTTGAAACTTCCTTTCAAAACTGTTGTGAAACACTAATGGTTGGCACTAAGGATTCTAGAGTATTGTTTGACTAGATAGGTTTCGACTCCTTCGAAAGCTGATCTTTTAAATGGTTTGGATTCAATCCTGAAAGCTAAGGGAAAACAAGTTGAGCTCAAGGTTTCGAATCACCAAAAGGTAAATGTTTGGAGGGTTGTGGTTTGGAGCTAAGGACTTAAGTTTCTTAGTAAGTGATAGGTTTATTTATTGGTCCCGGTTTATAAGAAGAAGACAAATGAATTCGGATCCCTAAAACCAGACCCATAGGGTCTTATTTATAATTGCAGGTTGACACCTTTCGACTCAGAGCTTTCGACCTGGTCGAAACGTTGCCTTATATACCTTCCGTCTCCTTTGACACTTACGCATCCCTTTGCAATGCTTTCAAATGGGTTCGAATGCCTCCGACTTCGTCAAAAAGGGTGGTTGCACATTTTCACTTTGTGTTGCTTTATTGTCATGAGAAGTAGAGGTATGAGCTTCCGACTATGTCGATAGGTAGTTCCCTGGGGTTTCGAATGTGTTGAAGTGTTGATGATTTCAATGTGGAAGGTAGCTTTCAAATGCAAGCTTGTGAATTGATGTAGAACCTTCCTTGGATGCTAAAGGTTTCGACTGGTTTGGCTTGATTACGCTTTTGAAAGGGTTGTTCTGATCATGGCCTCTTTCTGAGTAATTTAAGTAAAGGCGAAACCATAGGTTTTGAAAGGCTTGGCACACATATGAGGGGTTATTATTCGCTTCCTTCGAAAGCCATTCTCCTCTTATTCGAAACGTCTTCATGTAGGCCAAAGCATCTGTTTCGAAAGGTAGTCATTGGCGCGAAAGAGAGCTTTCGATCACATTGACCCTTTCGAAAGCTTGTAACACATCCGGCTTTTGGCTGTAGTATCCCTTTGACTCCTTCAAAAGGCTTTATTGGTATTGTGAGCTCTCATTCATTTTTCCTTTTATTCATTTTGGTTTCAACAAGGTTGAAGTGGGAATTGTTGGTAACATTTCTTTATTAAGTTAAGGGAGATTAAGTAAGCCCATCCGCTCACTCTTCGGTGAGGAGACTTACTTCTGCACTCCGGTCTCGTCTCTCCGGTTGGTACTCTATGGCGTTCGATGTTCGAGGGGATGATCTCTCTGGATCATTTGCTTATTAAGTTAAGGGGGATTAAATAAGCCCATCTACTTACTCTTCGATGAGGGGACTTACTTCTTGCACTCCGGTCCCGTCTCTCCAGTCATGACTCTATGGCATTTGATATCGTACAAGTCCATCCACTCACTCTTCGTCAAGGGAACTTCCACCACGCACTCCAGTCCCGTCTCTCTGGTCGGGACTCTATGGCGTTCAAAATATGTCATCACATCAAATATGGATTGTACAAAATCAAATTCCAAACCAAAGCAAACAAGCAGAAATTAAATAAGAAGAAATTCTAAATTTTTATCTTATACATCCAATTATGAGCGTGGCAAGGGGCCAATCTAAGTTTTGTGCATGTCCAAGCTGTCTGAGATTATTATCCTAAGCAGTCATCCTAGATATCTGACTCAGAGCGTGACTAGGAACCAATATAGGTTTAGAACACTTCTAAGAAGTCTACAATCATTATTATTTTTACCATAATATATGAAAAGAAAAGTGCAAAAAGAAATCAAAGTAACGAGTAGCAACCGGATCTAACTTCCCAACCATCCCAGTTATGGGATTATCTGTCTTGGCCTAAATCCATGGGCATTCCTTGAAGCATCTGCTGCGGGTGGTGGCTGCTCCGGCTGTGCTATCGCAGCTCTGTTCCTCACGTACTGCGTCAGTTGGTTCGAAACCAGTTCTTCTATCAGATTATGAAGGTGTCGGCACTCATTCGTTTTATGTCCGCCCAGCTCATGAAGATGCAAAACTTTCTAGATCCTTTCTCTCGATCAGTGGGCTCTCTTTTCAAAGGCTTTCGATAGGGAATTTGCCCCTAGTATCTAAAATTTGCCCCTAATATCTTGGTATATTCTTTTATGGGGTTTCAGTCAGCTCAGAGTAGGATGAGAATTTGGGCTCCCTCCTTTATCATTTTGGTTCCCCGGAATCATCATCAGCTTCTCTTTACCCTTTGTATTTTCCAAATCTTGCTCTAGAGAATTCCTTGCCATCTGCAGCATAAATTTTGGCATCTTTAGTTCATCATCTACATCAGCATCCTCCTATCGTAAATATATCTCAGTTTCATAGTAAAACTCAACAAGATCCTTTGGTGGATCCCTCATAAGTACAACCCTGTAGTTGGTCTTGCTTGCGACTCCAGACACTGCCGCCATCAAAATCACTGATGGGTCCGGCCTATCAACCACAGCCGCTACCGTATTGAATCTTGTGAAATAACTTCTCAAGGTCTACCCGGGCCTTTGTTTCACATTTTCCAATGTTGTCACATTATTCGGTTGTGAGATGTGAACTCAAAATTGCCTTAAAAATCTGCTCACTAACTCAGTCTACATGCTAATGGACCCATTCTTCAGCTGTCTAAACCATATCGCCGCCAAACCCGTCAAGTATAATGGGAAGCACTACCCTATTACTTCCTCAAAAGCACCCAACACCTCCATATATTGGATATATCTCATCAGATGAATCATTGGATCGGTCTTTCCGTCATGCATTTCTAACGCGAGAAGCCTGAAATTTGAAGGATTTTTCGCATTTGAAAATTAGAAATAAATTGGTTTCTGTTTACATCTTCCAAGCCCTGATTTGTGGGTCATCCTCTAACCAATCTTCTTACTAATTCAGCAATTCTACTTTCACCATCCAATGAAGGTCTTCGTCCATAAGCGATGTTCTGCCCCCCGCCTTGGTAAGGGAAATCCAACGCATACTCCATTGGTTGCACACTAGTGTTCTGCCCTACTCTCCTAGTCTCATTCTGTCCTTCGCTCCTCTGGGATAGGCCTGACATATATTCTTCTACCTGTTGCACTTTATTATTCGGATTAGCTTCCATACCACCAGTTCCTAGTGTTTCAACAGTCACTTCATTGTTTTCTCTTTCGGTGCCAGCCACAATATTGATCCCATCATTGGCGTTGATTTCCAAGTTGATTCCCATGTTACGCCTAAGTATCGGTTGCTTTGGGTGTGGAGGCAATGTTCCTTCTCATTCTAATCCAACTCCGACAGCTCCTGTATTATTTCCTAGGGTATGAATTTCTACAACTCTTATAGTTCCTTGTTGTCCCATCCTTTCGGAGAATCCCTTCGTCATCTCTTGTTTCCTAGCTAAGATTCCATCCTGCATCTCCTTCATCGGTCGTTCCATTTCTTCCCTAGCTACATAGTTGGATTGGTGAGAATTTGAGATACTTCCTGACTGCCCCCAGGCTCTGGTTGACTTTGTTCTCAGTGAAAACACAAAAATATTAACCCAAAAAATAGATTAACGTCCTGGTTTAAGTATGAAAGCACCAGCCTTATTTATCAAGGAAAATAAAATAGAAAAAGCAATAGTAAATAACAGAAATGGTAAAGAGACAAGAGATTTTTATAGTGGTTTGGCAGTTAATGAAGCTTACATCCACTTTATAGATTATTTTGTTCAACTGCTATTACAAAGGAGTTTAGATTACAATATAATTCTCATTTCCTAGATTAGATCAAGCCACCATCATTAGACATAAAAGGAGGATCTATATTGTTCCTTCATGACTATTGTGTGGAAGAAGAAGAGTGAAGAAATAACGGCAGAGATCAGATTCCGTGTACTGTTGTAGATAGGATGGTATTTACAGGGGTTAGAGAGCATTTGGGCCAGAGCCACTTTACCAAAAGCCTTAGTCATCATGCAGAGATTGCTCAAGAAGTTTGGGAATGTTTGGAGCTAACTTTTTAGATCGGTACCGATTCGAAGAGTTAGCGTACTTCTGGGCCAAACTTCTATATTTCTTTGTCTTGTACTTTTAGTCCTTCGGGTCAAGTTTCGAGTCGTTTTAACTTAATCAGAATGTTCTAACTTCTTTTGAATTCTATCGGGTTAGAAACCCAGTTAACAAATTGTAATTATGATTAACTAACATTGGCTTCTAACGTGTCAAACGTGTAAGACACCAAAGCACCATATTGGTCTGTTCGTCTAAACTGGGCAAAATGGTGAGTCCTATGTTAGACAAGTCAAAACCATGCAAACGTGAACTAGGCAAAAATTTCTCGTGAACGCACCTATAATCATGTACGGTCCATTGTGCTCCGTGGAACTTTGGTATCTTCATTTAAATGTTTATATAAAATTATGCTAGGTATATATGAATTTTTGAAGTTTGTTTGATTTCCAATCCCACAAATGCATATGGTATGGGAATGATCCAAAAACTTGGACAAACACAACATCCACAATAGGACTTCATACCATGGAGATTAAAAAGGAGAGATTGAAAATCGGGTGCCTCCATATAGTCCTAAATCGCTCTCTTGGCACTTATGAAAATCCCTGTCATTACGGTGCTCCCTAGCTACGAATCTATGCTAACACTACAGGAAAAGAATATCTCTCAAGCGCCACTCTAAACCCTCCCGAAGGCATGACCCGAAACAGTAAAACGAACGTATAAAAGAATACGCATAACTGAAATCGTGCTACAATTCGAATCTAGTTATCGTCCATACGATTCTCTCGTCATACACTTGCGTTGACCTTAATGGATCTATCAAGTACAACAACACATTGAACCATGGTGTTTGCTCCACCCATTTGTTCACATTCTGTCTGATCTTTTATTATTCACTTGCTGCAATGTGTTTGCCCATCTATCTTGATCTCGTACCGATCCCTAAACATCAGGAGTTTCTCTTCCCATGATTCCTTACCCATGCACTTGTTTCGATCCCATTGGATCTCTCAAGCATGCCATGTGTTGAACCGTTGGATTCTTCGGACTTCTTCAAATGAAAAAGTCTACTTCGCCTGCCCAAGATTGAGTCCAAGTTTTTGCCGTGCTCCTGCCTTGGCTGGAGCAAGTTTTGACCCTCCCAACCGTTGCCCGGTGCAATAATTCCTATGCGCACAAAAGTACTATCTGGCAATGGGGCTTTTGCACTACTACATAACGACAGTGCACTATAGTGCTGCCCAGCAGCGGTGTAGCTGTGTAGTACTACCCATCAACAGTGCACTTGCACTGCTACCCAAAAACATTATAGTGCTCAACAGTGGTGCATGCCTTACCTCGGGATGGAATCCAGGAGGCATTATGCATCATGCCCTGGCAAGTAGGAGCGAGGTTCGAGACATGCTTTTCCCTCCATTTCTTTTTCGGTTCGAATCCTCTACATGCCTCTAGTCTATACACTTATAAATCACCTTTCAACAATTCACAACATCAATAACATTTCTCTTCTGCTAAATGGAAATTGTTTATAGTTAAACCAATAAGTAATAGCTTTCTTACTTTTATATCAACCATCCGGCAATTCTCCCAATTATACTTATACATTCATATATATATAACCACTTTTAACAATTCTAACCATACAACTAATCATTTTGGTTATTATATATTTTGAAATATGCACTTATCAAAATAAACAAATCAATTATTATATAATCAAATCTTAGTTTCTTTCACCAAATATTCTATACAAAAGTCAAATGCATCTTTCTACTATTTTATAAAATCGTCCGACTATTTAATAGAACTCCATTTGCTTATTAATCATTTTTACGCATTTTAATACATAATTCATTCATTAACTTTAAGTATTCATCTCGTAAATATCTTATAAAATCTTAATAAAATTTTATAAAATATCCCATTCAATTATAAAATTATTTCTTTATTTAAGTAACATTTAAAATCACTAACTAATCTGTATAAAATCACTAAGCGCTTTAATAATTAGTATAGAGCTCTAAACTCAATTAGATTAATAACTTCTCCAAAAGTCATCGTTAAGGCTTTTAAGAACTAATGTGCTAATATAATCATGTTTACTATATAAACATAAGTTCAAATCATCACATATCACCCATTAAACAACCGTTGAAAACCAAACTACTTACTAACCTCCCTAAAACCAATTCAAATGGTTAAATTAATACTAACTATTAATATATACAAATCATATCGCTTAATTAGTCTCTAGTCAATCATAACATCATGCATCATTATTAAATTAAATCCAAATTAATTCCTAGCTTACCAAATTTTCCAAAATTAATAATTATGGTTTCTAATAAGTAGTGAGCTGATGTAATCATACAACATAAACATACGATCAAGTTAACCACATAATTTTCTTAACCATTTCACAATCATATTTAAATAAATTCATGAAGCATAACATGTTAACATAATTAGTGAATCAACTCACTCACCTCATCTTCTCCAAACCAAGCTCCTAATCACAAAAACCCAACTTTTTCCTATTGAAATATGAGATGACACTGCAAACTCACTTCCAGGTAATCCATTAATGAGTTTTATGGGGAATAAGGTGAGAAGAATTAAGGTGATTCTTTTGGATACATTTAGAATTTATATGGGCTTGGATTAGTGCATCTAGATTTACGTTTAAGAGTGGATTACGAAAGTGATTATGAGTGAAAGAAGAAAGGTAACATAAAATGAAAAGTGACGAAGTGTTAACCATCTTATAAGCTAGCAAATGGTCCTTAGCCCAAAATTCATTTCATCCAAACAAAACACAATTCACTCCTAAAAATTATCAACTTCAAATATGGTCAACCTTATACTCATTTTTCTCATGATGGAATTATGGTTGCAACAATAGGTGTACTGAGTTCCAGTTCATTCGTCCTCAAAAGCTGAGCATGCGGGATGTAAAATTAATTAACAATTTAATATCTAAATTAATTATTTAAACACCGGTTCGTTAAAAGTGTGGGTTGTTACATAGTAACAAGTCATGCTTATAGAATAATATGTTCTTAAACTGACTTTGGATTATGTTATAGTGATTTCTTAAATCTAGTATTTAATGTCTAAACGTTTTGATTATGAATAGCAATGGAATTGTAATATCCCAGAATTTATGGCAATTTAAATTTAATAATCTGTGTTTAAATTTAAATTGAATTGATGATTTTTGTTAATAAATTTGATTTGATTTAATAATCTTCTTTATTTAAGTATTTAATTTGCGAAATTATTTTTAATGAGTTAATAAATTGTTTTCTATTTAATAATGTATATGTATTTATATATATATTTTAAATAGACAAGTTGTTAAATTAATATAGCATAATTTTAATGTTTTGAAAATAGGAATTGTGATTTATTTTTGATTTAAGCTTTTCAAAAATATTTAATTAAATACTATATGATTTTAAATATATGAGATAAATATTTTATTGGTTTAAAACTCATTTTTAACTAAAGTTTGAATATTAAAATAAGTTATAATATTTTTGAGTTATTCATAAAATATTGATTGATAATTTTGATTTGTAAATTTAATTTGTAAATTTAAAATACAATCTAAAATATAAAACATGTATTCATTTAAGTGATAACCTCTTTTATAAATTTATTTTAATTATTTAAAAGTATCCTTTTCAAATGAATTATTTGTATATTGTTTTATTTATAATAACACTTTACTTTGTTCTTTATAAATTAATTTTATACATAACTACATATTAAAGAAACTAATTAATTAAGTTTAATTTTTCTTAACACTTAATTAAATAACAAAAACATTTAAATGACATGTGTAAGTTATTAAAGCCTAAGTTAAACATGTGTTGAATATTTAAGTGAGTAGATTAACAAGTGTCATGTTTCAATATTTATTTTTCTTTAATTTTAATTAAATCATAAACTAGCTTTATAAACTTGCATA
This sequence comes from Allium cepa, assembly GCA_030765085.1. Classification (NCBI taxonomy): domain Eukaryota; kingdom Viridiplantae; phylum Streptophyta; class Magnoliopsida; order Asparagales; family Amaryllidaceae; genus Allium; species Allium cepa. The sequence goes on along the minus strand of CM060938.1, from coordinate 734,503,730 downwards.
TACTCATTCCTTTCCTTTTTCTTATTTTTCATTTTGAACAAACAAATCTGAAACCCCTCTTCATAATTCATGCTCCTGTAATTAACTTGCATTCATTCTCCTCAAAAAGCAAATCTATTCATCAAATATTTTCTGCATTCAACTCTTCTAAAATCTGTAAATCAAAACTCTACAAACCTGCATCTTTTGTTTCTTCAATCTGGAAACAAAAAGGACCTGCATGCAACTATGAAAGCAAGCAAAGGCCTGCATTTAAATTTTAATCAAGTGAAGCCTGCATTTTTTTCAAAATAACCTGGGGAATTTGCATCTGCATTCATTGCAAGGGCCTGCATTTCATAAATTTTCAAAATATGGAAACAAGTTTAAAAAGCATCAAAATTTGAAGCAAGTTTCAAAGGGGATTTCAAACTGTGTTCTGCTTGTTCAAATCTAAGCTTTGTTCTGCATTTTAATCACAGGTGAGTGACTTTTCATTTAAGAATTTTAAAGGGTAAAGAAATTGTTGCATGATTAGAATACTAAAATATATATATGCTGCATATAACATGCCTGCTGTATAAATGTATTTGGTGTATGCTATTAAGTTTTCTGGTTCTGTTTTGCTCTTGACACAAGTACTTATTTAAATTCTTGTATCCTTAATTTGTTTTTGTTAAATTATAGGATTTAAATAAGATTTGAATGATGGTTTCAGAGTTTAGACTGTGAGATATTATTAAATGTAAAAAAAATAAAAAATAAATAAATGAAATTTACTGTAAAATAAGTAGCAGAGCAGTTGAATCTTTATAAGTGAAGATATAAAACATTTCAAATCAATGTTTCAGAAATTCAATTCAAAACAACTTCTAAAATTATGATTTTTAAAAATAGTATTACAATTTTTAATGATTTAATCAAAGTACAGTTTCACATTTACTGTATCATACTTATTTGATAAGCACTGTTGAATCCTGCAATGGATTTGGTTGAAATTGTTTATGAAGATAGTGTATCTATCAGGGATTATAGGAAAATTTTGAATTTAGGTTACTTTTCATTATTGAGGTTGTAATTTGGAATTTGCAGTGTGAACCCTAGTTTATTTGGGTCACTGATTTTGTTCGACTGCGGCTTCATCATTGGATCGAGTTCAACCATTTTTGGCATGATGGTAGATGATGTATTAATGGATTCATCGTCGGAGTTTGGAGTGTGATAGTAGCCGGAGTTGGGTAATATCGCCGTTGACAGGTTTTAGGTGAAGGAGGTTCGGCCTGTTCCAGGTTTTGAATTTTGGGCTCGATTTTGATTTTGAGTACTAATTGATGGAATTGGTGTACGGTTGGTCTGAGGTGATGGTCGGCAACTATGGGAAGGTCGCGATGATGAGCGACGACTGCCGGAGGCTTTGTACAGGTGCACAGGGATGGGGATATTCTGGTGGGTGTTGGGTTACAGGAGTTAGGATGGTCTCGGGTTTGTCTCGGGGTAATTGGGTTTGAACTCGAAGCAATTTAACATGTGACTCGAAGTAAATAGGTAGTAGCTCGGGTTTATGAATGTTTCAGGGTTTAGCAGAAACTTGTTTCCAGGTTTTAAAATTTTAAAAGTAAGTTTTTTTTTAAAAATGTAAACTTAAAACTTGAACTAAGTATAAAATTTAAACTGAATTTAAATATAAATTCAATTAGTTTAATTTTGGGTTTTTGAAATAATTTAGATTTTGAAAATTTTAATTAGTTTTAAAGTTGGTCAGAAACCTGTTTTCCAGGTTTTATAAAATTGAAGTAAAAAGTAAAATGCAATCAAAAAAATCTGAAATAAGCCTTGAATCTGAAATTGAATTTGTATTCAGTAAGTTTTAAATTTTAGACCTTTGAAATAAATTTGAAATGCTTTTAAAATTTAAGTTGGTTATAAACTAAAATCAGAAAAACTGTCTTTCTGTGTTTAAAATTTAAAAGTGAAATTTCAAATTTGTAAACGAAGTTCAAACTGGAATTTTTAACCTGAAACTTAATTTCGAATTTAATAATTTAAATCTGAGATTTTGAATCATTTTTGAATTCAAAAATGTAAGATGATTAAACCAAAACAGGGAACTGTTTTTCTGTTTAAAAATTTAAAAGCAAAATTTTAAAATGCAACTGAAAATTTAAAACAAGTTTAAAATCTGGAAAACAGAAATATGGAACCTGAGTTTGAATTTAAATCTGGAATTTAAATTTAGATTTTAAACTTTTAAAGTATACAGGAACTTTAGTTTTGAATTTAAAACTATAAGTTTTAAATTTATGAAATAAGGTTTAAAATAAGGTAAAATTCGGTTTTAAACCTGGAATTTGATTTTTATGACAGTTTTTAAAATTTAATAAGTTTTTAAATTAAAATTTGTTTTAACCATTTTTAGAAAAGGTTAAATAACTTGAATTTAAAAATGAAGATGAAAAGTAAGTAATGTTTTAAATTTTTAAGTTTGAATCTGAAATGAAATTTGAATTGTGTTTCAGTTTGAAATTTAAAAAGGAAATTTTAAATTGAATTTTGTTTGAAACAAATTGTTTAAATTACTTTGTATAAAGAAGAATGTTTCCTAATGTAGAACTTAAGAAATTGATTTCATTCAAATTATTAAATTAATTTAAATGGAATATTAATTATTTAATTAATGAATAATGTAGATGATTAATTAAGTAATTAATAATTTTTAAGTTAGTTAATTAGATTTGAGATTTATTAATTAAGGTTAATTAATCTATAATTAAGGATGGTTAATTAAATTTTAATTAATGATTAAGATTTATTTAATTAAGTGATTAATGATTAATTAAGATTTTAATTAACACTTAATTAATTAATAATTAGAGATTAATTAAATTGTAATTAAATATTAATTAATTGATACTTAATAATGATTAATTGAAGTTAATTCTTAATTATGTAATTAAGAAAGGTTAATGAAGGTCATTAACTTAAGATTATTTAACAATTAATTAACGTGATTAGTTTTTGATAATTAATTGGATTAATTAATTAATTAATAATAATAAATTATTTATGTTAATTACTTAATGAAAGTAATTAATGAATTAATTACTTAGTGTAATTAATTTGATTTATGTGATTAGTTTAGATTAATTAAGTTAAATTAATTTAAACATTTGTTGATTGTTGATAATTACTTTATATAATTTATGAATTTGTAATTACTTAAGAAAGTAATTAATTAATAATTACAGGATGTAATTAAAAATATTCATTATAGAAGTAATTTGGATTTAAATTACCTTAAAATTAATCAAGGATTAATTGAGATAATTAATTAAGAGTAATTAATTATGGGATGAGTAATTAAAGTAATTAATTACTAGTATTATTAATCATGGGTGATTAATATATATATATATATATATATATATGGATTAATTTCAAATTAATTACTTGTGTAATTAATTTATATTTGAGATTGATTAAATATAGTTAGAAATCATTAATTAATTAATGATGTAATTTGGAATTGATTTAAGGTATAATTAATAATGAATAAATGATTAATTAATTGAGAAATTACAAGTTAATTATTTGCAAAGGGTTTAAGTAATTAACTTGTGTAAGTATCTTATATGCTAATTACTTATTGTAATTAGAGATACCTAATCAATAATGATTAAGTGAAATGAGAATTGAGATGATGATTTATAGATTGATTCGTAATCAATTGATGGTTAAGTTAAGCAGAATTATAATGATGAAGTAATTAATTTAATTCATTTTAAATTAATTAGAGGTTAGGTAATTAATTTAATTCATTTTAAATTAATTATAGGAGGTGTGATCATTAGATCATTGCTTATGTTTGATGATTGGTAGTGATTGCCATGTATGGTTTGTAATCTCATATATGAGATGAGTAATGTTATGTGATATGGATGCATTGATTGCTTTTGGATGATAATATGGATTATCTAATTATGATATGAATTATCTGTTGATAATGATAATGTTGATTATCTATTGTGTTGTGAATTATCTATCTGTGTATATTTAGATAATGAATTGAATTGTTTAAACTTAAAACAACTTGGACTTTGAAAGACACGCTTTGGATTTCGATGAGACCGGGATCGGGTTTCCATATTTGGGATCCAAAAACCACATCGATTCCAATTAAACGTTAGGTCGTTAATCCAAGTGGAGCGAGTGAAGACTCGAGGTGTAAGGGCTATACGTCAGTATAACTCTGTGGGTGATTCCGTAATGAGTATGACGGAATAGTACTTATAGATTCGAGATGGTGATTTAGAGTGCAAGGGTTATTGTCGTTAACTCTGAGGGTGATTCAAATATGAGTGTAACGAGATAATGCCTTCGGTTTCGTTCGAACCCGGAACGAACTTGTATGGATTGAATGATTTCAAAACATCGTCAGGTGGACGATGAGCATTCTAAGTGATATGTCCTATAAAGGTAATCGTAGCCTTAAGCCTCATCAACCAGGAATGGCTAAAACAGGGGAGGTGCAGCAAAGCTTCGTGGGTAGCCCCCACTTGAGAGCAAGATTTATCCCTGTCTAGAGGTCCCTTTATTTTTCGGCTTAGTGGTGCGGTTGTTGATCACAACTGCGGGGTTGTCTTGTTTGGAACTGTTCAGTAAGGAACGGGTCCGGCTTTGTGTTGCAGGGGACTGGGAGTAATCCTCGGTACGGTGATCTAGGCCACGTACTGTGACGGACGATACCCCAGTAGCCCAGCCATTGTATGGAATCCAAAATCCAATAAGTGCCAACGGTTTTGATTGTATTACCCACTTTTATGGCTAGTAGCTGGAATTTAATATATGTAACAATTTCGGCTATTTCTTATTTACTTGAAAACTCTAGACACTATTATAATATCATCGGATTTCCTATCAAATGTTTTGGTTAGCGTAAGGTAAAAACTTTTCCATGTTTATGTGTGGGAAGTCTTACGTGATACCTTTTCTTTTCAAAGGTTTTTCAAAGTTAAGCAACTTTAACCTGTTACTCACACCAGACCCATGTCTGACCCGGAGTTATTTCTGTTTTTCTATAACTCTTGGGTACTCAAATTTTTATGAGTAGTCAAGGGAATTCAGGTTAGCTTTGACGAATTATGGAGGAGCATATGGAGCAGGAGGCTTCTGCGTATCGTTATATAGTTTTCCGCTGTGTTGGTATCTCTAAGTGTTTATGTATTGTGTTTGAGTTGTAATAACTACAAAGGTGTTTATAACTGTCTAGTATGTGTTGTATATGTCTGTGTAACTCTGATATTTGATGTATACGATGTAATACTTATGTTATTAATATAATTTATTCGTTCCACTGTTTAGATTCTTGTGTTGTTTCTTCTTTCTCTTATTTCTTTTCTCTTTTCTTTCCGTTTCTTTCTTAAAGATGATACGACTTTTTGTGGAGAAAAAGTCGGGTCGTCTCAGGAATCATATTTCCAATTTCATCTAAACATTAGATTTAGATCTAATTAGAAGATGCAAAAGTGGATGATTGAAAGTATTTTCCATTAATTCTTTAATTACTAATGTTTTCTAATCCTATTACATAGGTTTACTTCTTAGCTATATATACAGTTTAGACATTTACATGTATATATATTATGTATTGTCATTATATAAATGTATGTGTGCATATGGTATTGTTAATATGTGTAGACAAACTACATATATTGCACATAAACATATGTGTATACTTAGGCATTTATATTCTTGATATGTAAGTGAAATTATCATATACATATGTAAGTATAATATATGTGCATATACAATAGATATAAATCACAATATCAATATGTTTATACATATGGTTATACACATGTATATTTTTATTTTGTATCAAGTTATGCTATATATATATTCAAATTAAATACCAAACAATTATATCCACTATATATATGTCATATGATTGTCAAACCTTATATATAACTGAATAAATTAGATGTATGCAACTTAATCAAATGCCATAAGTATTAACATAGATTTCATTGATCAAGAATGAAACAACCTCGACAAAATACGATTTTATTAAACCACGTGACTGGATCTATTATTAAACATTCGGCTTTATAGGCCCATCGAGATTCAAATAGGAAAATATTTGTAATCTACCCATTCTACCCGCAGCGAAACATACTATGTTCCTTCGCTAATGTAATATTCATGTTTTGTGTGCAATACCCAATCTAGGGCTTTGTATTTGTGTACGTTCGTACCAGGTAATATGTGGTTAGAATACTGGTCAACCTATGTATTTTCCTTCAAGGAAAGTTAATAAAGAACCAATTTTAAATGCACACACACACAAAAGTTTGGATTTGATAATAAAATCAGTGTTTTTATCATATTTGGTAGATATATATATATATATATATATATATATGATAGATCGATACTAATTCGAATATCACTATTTTCTTAATTTATATGACATGCTTTGTATATTAGTTTATAATTAGTCATATTTATTTCAAGTAACAAATAGTTTAAAAAACATAATATATGAAATTACACATCTATGTTGACTAAATTATTTATATATAAAATAAGTGTATATATGTATGTGTGTGTATGCCAATATATGAATGCTACCCTATGGGTTATCAATTCCTTAATTTATAAGACTTAATATATATGTTAACTTATAATTTATCAAATTTATTTTGAATAAAAAATAATATAACATAACCATATACATTTAGTTATACATATATGTTAACTAAATTATTATTAATTGATTTTTGAATTTAAATAAATATTCATTAATATTATATGAGTTATTATTATTAATTTAAGTATAATAATATGCCGAAAATAAATGTTATATATATATTATCGTATAACATGCATTTATATTAGATACCACATTTAACGCATATAGCGCTAGTTATCAACATGCGAGCCCATGCGTGCAAACACGCATAAATGGTTATAAATCAAAATAACTACGTATGTGTCTGTGTGTTATCATCTAGTGTGTGTCGGTGGATCAACTACACCTCAAATCCATATGATTTCAACCACATGCTCTTAATTGAATAAAAGAATGAAGTGATAAGAAAGAGAAAGTCTAATTAATTAAATCAGAACATGTGGTTGAAATCAAGCGGGATTTAAGATTTAGCTAAAGTGAGGTGCAATTTATCTTTTCCCATATATATATGCACATGGTGTCATTTATTGCTATGTTATCTCATATGCATTACACTTTATAAATGTTGAGCATATTGATTCTCGTATTTCATATTAAATTATTTATGTAACACTTTTCAAATTAAATAAATCGAACATTATATTAAATATGAGTTAATGTAATAAAATATTTGTTTATAATAAAAAAAGAGGATGCCTTTTTAAAATTATTAAAGAGATTTTTTATAAATATCCCTTTAGCTCGGCTACGTATTCCTGCTAATCCAACACAACCATATTTAGTTTACCTTGTGACATAATTAAGGATGGCAATAGGGTGCGTCTATGGTCTAAACCCAGTAGCAGCACCCCTTTTTTGGCCCGTTAAGACTCATTCCATTGGATCATCGGGGCGGGCAAAATCATGAACCATTCTTAAGAGCTCCTGGTCTAGGGTCATGTTGGGGCTTGGCCAATCCTCCTCCACCCGACTTGCACTACTGTGATCTTATAAAATTATTTTATTACTATACAATGATTTGTTAATTCTTTTATACGTAAGATGTTATAACATGAATGTTTTAATGTCCATTCAATAAGTTATATGATTTTTATAATACTAATTTGCATCGCTAATAATTATATAATAACATATGCACGTTTTTCTCAAACCGTTATTATACACCTCATTTTTATTGTCTTACATAATTATCATTGTAAACACATTAATATCTATATTTATCATATCATGTAGTGACAATCCCTTTTACAAATAAAATAAATAAATATATGTATGCTGATACTTAAATTTGAATGATTATGTAAAGTCTTACCGAGTCTTGGGGTGGGGCTAGTCTACCCTGACCCATATGGGTTTCGGGTAGAGGGCGAAAATACAGATCTATACCGGGTCTATGGGACGGGTCTGAGGCATGGTTTAAAACACCCAGGGCAGGTCTAGGGCACAAAAAACCCATTCCAACCAACCCTATTACCATCTCTAGACATAATCCATACATGCATTTTGGATTTATGCAAAGCCAATATTTTTTCCCTAAATTAGCAACAGAAATAGAAGACAATCACACTAAAGCATAAAATGCAATTGTAACGAATTGACTTTTCGAACCTCGAATGTCGGCACTAATACATCCATGGTATTCGTGTATCGAGCATCCAAGTACCTAAAGACGAAAAATTAGGGTAAAATTACAGGAAAAACAAATAGAATAAGAAAGAAGTGAACATAACATCAGAATCTCACTACAGAACGATAATATATAATATTAAAGAACAATACAAAGGGATACTTTGATATAGAAATTTGGAGTTATAATACCTAAGTACTATTATCAACTTGGACGGTTATAACAACATATCCTCACAAATGCTAATATATACAATATAGTAATCAACAAAAATAAGAATACTATGGTAGGTGAAACATCAGCTCGTCTTCTCAAGATCCAAAGAACATCAACAAAAACCAGCCTTTCTCAAACTAGTTGAAAGCTCATGGGAGGAATTTAAGGAACACAAAAACCAAGCATCAGACATAAGTCTGGTATGAGAAACTCAAGAAATATGTGTACAGCATATAACGGTACTTTTGAGACCGCATGGAATGTCATAACGATTATCCCCTCAAACGAAAAACCATATAATAGGTACATTGATGATATAATGGAGAATGTCTAAGGTGTAGAATATAAATATTATATCATAGCTAGAATGGTCACATTGGTTGTATTAGTTACATTCAACAACATATTAGGAGTACAATCAATTTCAATAAGGAATGTTCGCATAATGGATTTTCCATGGAGATCATTTTAGAGAAGACAAATCAGAAATTCATGCACAAGGACCAGAACCTTTCAAGCATTGCATATCTCTAAATAAAATATACCATAAGGAAAACACAAAGGCCCACGCCCTAACATAAATATGAACCACGTGGTACTAGATACTGTCAACTCCCGCGTGCAACATCGACAAGCATACTAAAGATATGGGGTTGATAATACCCTACTGTGGGTCAACCAAACCTCAGATTGTGTAGCCTACTCTATCTTTAGTCGATGTCATGTTCAGCATCTTTCACACGAGTCTTCATCACTCGAACAGAACATGAATCCACAATTGGATTCCTGTTGAATATGTGCTTATATGATTTTTTTTGATAATAATAAACATATATATATTCGATTAAATGTATTTGTTAATGTACTATTTTATTTTTCATAGATTAAATAAATATTTGCTGAATAAAAATAAATAACACAGAATTTGAATTCAAACAGAAATTTTATTCAAACAAATATTTATTACAATTGAATAGTACAAATTCAAGCTCTCACGATACATATACAATTTTGATTACAAATACATCACAATTTCATATTTGCATTTAACCTCACTACACATCACTCATTCACTCAATTCGTATTTTATCTTCAACTTCATTCCAGTTAGAATCCAGCATCTGAGCAGTCTGCAAAAATATTCATTAACGCGGTAAAATTGAAAAAGAAATATTTTGCAATATAAAATAAAATATGGATTTTGAAAACATTATTTGCCTTAGTTTTTGGGTTATTCGTCATCATTTACATTTGAATTCATCACACACGAACAATGTGACATGCACAGTGTATCACTGTACATGCCACGAGGCCGTGCACGTCGATATACACTTGATAATGTTACAGGGACAGGTGAGCACAAGGTCAAACCCAAAATAAAAGGACGGGTTCAACTCAGGTGCAACATAAATAAAATATCAACACGAGCACAAGGTCAAACCCGAGCATTTAAGCTGGATTCAACTTAATGTACAAATCATAATACAACAGTGCCAACAGACCAGAGAAGAAAATGAAATGGCACATTAATGTACAACAGCAAACAACTGACTCAAGTGAATCAAAGATCCAGATATGCCACAGAGAAACCAGTCTCTACCCCTTCAACAAAACACATATGCACAAGTGAAGAACCAAATGCATTAGACTACATGAACACTATAGGCCGAGAACCAGACCAGGTAGTACAAGTATCAAGACCAGTAACCAATGTAACCAAGAATGCAACTAAGAATGTAACGAAGAATGTATGCATACACATATATGAAGACCACAAAGTTAGTGCGCAACAAACTTCAAATGACTCAAGTGAATATATCAAAGTAAAAGCTCAAGTACACAACCAAGTGAATAAACACAGCAGTGTGCAACTCTAGCTTCAGAAGAGTCAAGTAGAGCAACAATGCACAAATGACACAAGCAAGTGAAGTATAACCATCATGACCACACAGAGAGAGAGAGGCCGAATAAAGTGAAAATTGGATTGAGAAAGTGCAGACACAAGTGGTGGTACAACAGTAAAGAAAATGCAGTGATATGCAGCAGTACAAACACCACATTGAAATCAGGTGACTCGGTAATGCTTGAAGACTACAACAAATACAAACTGCAGCAACACAAACACCTCAGCAATCTACAACTTCAAATAACTCAAGTGAATATGTACAGTGATACCAGTGACATGCACAGATGCATTCAAAGAACAGCAACCAACAAAAGAAGCACAGTGACAATTTGGAGTATCATATGCAAAACAACTTGTAGATCAAACATAATGGACTACATGCACTGACCAGAGAGCGTACAAATGCAGCATGTAGACATCAAGCAAATAGAGGCAAAGAAACTGGAATGTAACTCGAAGTCATGTAACAGTTTTTTAAACAAAGTCAAAAATTTACAAATTCAAATCACTGGCCGGAGTCAACCTTTACCAGAGTCAAGGCCAAATTAAATCTGAAATAGCAAGGTACAAGTCGAAGAAGTCAAATTCCAAAACAATCAAAGCCATGGTTGACAAGGAACAGAACAGTCCAAAATCGAAGCCGTGGTGACCACGAAAGAGATCAATGCCGTGACCATCAAGCAACGAAAATATATACGATTGTAAACAAGTTGTAAATCATCTTAAACATCCATACGAAAATCAACGACCAAGCTATATCAGTTGACAAATTCAAATAAAGTATATACGACGAGAATTCAGGGGATCGAACCCTATAAATTGAAATTAACATCATTGGCAAAAGGTATCGAGTTCAAGCAAGCCAAACCCAGCAAAGCAAAAGGAGTAAATTACACACCGGAATCGCAGACAAACTCGATCCAAATTGGAGAAGCCGTGTGGTAAAAAAGAGAGCATCGATCGACAAAGGAAGCACGCCAATCATCATTCGATCGAGCAATTCAAGCGGCGCCTTCAATTTGCACAAGCCCTAATTTCGCCAAAGAGGAACGAAGATTGAAAGGCCGCCATTTTTCTCAAGATAATAAAAGGATCGGGCTGGAATGAAGTAAAAAGGGGGCCGACCTTGTTAAAGAATAAAAGAGGATTAAGTTTTAATTAGGGCTTTATTTTAATTTTGTGTTAAATTTGTTTTCTAAATTTAAACTCTTTTTTAAATCGTTGTATTTCCTAGTCGTGTGACTAGGGCACAAACTACGTGGCATAGTTTGAGAATTCGCAACTCAGTGGCTGAGTTGTGGCAGGGTTTTGAGCGTAGAGTTAGGTTTAGTCGATAGTGGGTGTCACGAGTTTACGTGTGTAAGCGTCTGACTAACTAATTTCTAGTAGAAACCTTGGGGGCAGCACGTAGGCAGGGTTTTGCCGAAGCTGGGTAAATTCTGTGTTGTTCTGTTTCCGTTATTTATATTCTGCGATATCTGTGTTGCTGTTATTCTGCTGTGAACTGTGTTGAAATCTGAATTGAATATTTTATAAGCTTCCGCACCCATAAGGTAAAAAATGGAAATCTTATAAATTTCAAATTTTTTCCATGAAAGTCATACCATTGCGTTCATGGTGATTTTCTAATCAACTTTCATATATAAAGTTTTTGTAATCGGATTTTAAAGGAAAAAGTTATGTACGTTTGAAGTTTTCTTATTTAAATAATTCAAAACGAATTTAAATTTAAAAATTTAATTAACGTTTATGTTTGAAATTTAGAATGCTAATAAATAATTTAACATTGATGTGAATCTTAGGGTTTACGAAAATTTTGAAATAAACGTTAATATTAAAATAGGAAATAAATAAATCGATTAAGGTAGAAAGGAATTACGTTCCAAATATACGGATTGGTCGACCGCCTCCCTTGGGTCGGTCGACCGCTAGCACTCGACCACCTAGGGAGGAGTGGTAGATCGATGGACAAGAGGCGGCTCGGTTATTTTGGGCACGAACGAATCAAAATTTTTTATTTTAAGTCGTACAGTCCAAACGCCTTCTAACTACTACAAATAGTAGGCTAGCCCCCTCACTTTTATTCACAAATTGTTTCGAAGGTCAACAGAACTCTATCATTCTACTTCATTTTTACGATTTACAATCACTTAGGATTTCCAGGTAAGGGATTTTAGATATTTAAATATTCGAATTTTCTAGTTCTATTCTTCCCTGATCCTCGATTCTGAATTTAATTTTTATACAATACAATTGCTGTGTATTCCAAAAGGGAGAGATCTAAAGGAAATATTAGGAGTGGGCATGAATTAAATCTAAAAGGTGGTAGGAAAATTCTATGAGTGAAAATATTTGTTTTTCACATTTTAATATATAGTAGAAGTTTGGGTTAGTTTTATGCATTATGGAATTTTATTCAAAAAAACCCTAAAACTAAAACCCTAAAATCTTCCCAAAATGAAATGTCAATTCTTAAGTTTATTGGAATCTCAATTGTTTTATATTATAGTAGAATTTGTTTCTTTATTACAATTTGAATATTTTATATTCTATTCCACTTTCAACTTTTCTCTATTGATGTGTTAAAGGGTTCGAAAAAATGTTAGGAAATGGCATGCAAGGTACGAATTCTCTTATTCATAGATGCACTGCCTATTTTTGTAATTTAAATATGGATTCCTTTTTCACTTCAATTTAATGTGTGTAAAAGTTGAGCAGAATATAAAGGTTTTAAATTGTAAGTCTTAATCCATGAAATAGAGATCTTGATTCTACTATATTGATATAAAATAAGTTTTGCATTTGATTCTGTTTTATTAATACTATTCTATTATTGGGCTAAGGATATTAGCTAATTTGTAAGCTATTTTGTGCTAGTAAACTTGTATAAATTTGGGAGTTTCGACATTTTAACGATTAGTATAGAAAGCGGAAATCTTTACATGCATAGGAATATCTTGGTAGCCTATTATGCGTATGTATAAATATATTATTAGCGTATAATTACATTAGTAACGTATAATTAATAACGTATACTGTGTGGAATAAATAGATTAATATTTAGCACCAAAATTAATAGGTAGGTAGCTAAGGATAATTATGAAGATTAATCCATAATTAAAGGTGAAATAAGGAGTTTTCCTTATATGGCCTTAATGCGAAATGCAAGGAGGTGTGTGTGTGTATATATATATATTAGTATGTTAAGAGAGTGGAGTTACGACTAAGTTATAGGGACATGAGGTTGTCAAAAGCACACGAAGTCTTTCCAGCTAATCTGGCTACCAACAATACGAATTTAGGGCTAATATGAGATATCGCCTATAATAAGTACCCGCGATGGACGTAAGGTTATTCCCAATTTTTTAGGGTAAGTCTGCCCATTTAATTTGGCTACCAGCATCTACGAATAGTCGAACTAATGTTGGAAGTCACAATTTAGGTTATGTGTCATAATACATAGGACCTACTTCTGGGTCAAGGGTATTAAGCGACTATTATATCCTCCTTCCCACTTAAGATGTATTAAATGGCCGAGATTATTGTTTAGGTATGGTAGTAGGGAATCTCGAAAGGGGTCTTCTTCGAGGTCGAGGTATTAAGTAGCTGTCATAGGGTCCATCTCTTTCCATAAAGAAGTATTAGGTAGCCTGATGAGATTTCGTGTGATGCTAGTTAGGGAGTACAAGAGAGGGGTCTACCTTAGGTTAGGTATTAAACGATGGAGATCTACCTAATTTATAGGGATTAAATGGTTAGAGACTGCCCATTTCTTATTAAAGAGATAACAAGTGGCTTGGGTAATTTCTCTCACATTGTTAGCACACGACTGATGATAGTTGCATGGGACTGTTAACGAATTTGGCCTACATATGAAGGTAAGTTATGGAGTTGGACCGAAAGAGCGTAAGTTGTAAAGTTGGATCGGAAGGGCCTTAGGGCTTACAGTTGGAAGTATCTTATGTAGGAAATAGTATAGGATGCGTAAGAGATATTATTTGTCTAACATACTACCCAAATACTATTATTGTAAGGCTTGGGGTTTTCATTCACCAGACATTGTTGTTTTCAACCCTCCTCATTGTAACACACAAGTTAGGAGGTACAATACTGATTTGGAGGACTGAGGCAATCTTGTGGCAGTTATTTATTGATTTATGTTTGTGATATATTTTGATATACCCATTTTCAGACATGATGTTGTTATTTTGGATATTGTATTTTTGGATACTTGTGATGATATGGTGTATTTTTTTGAGATTTGAATCTTTGTGAAATGGATACTTATTCCTGATATTATATTTTATCATTTCGGTTATGAAATTTCGATAACATAGATATATTGCTCTGTATATTGTTCATTATATCAATTTTACCAACAAACAACATGTCATGGAATGGGCCTAAGTTTCGATGGGCTTTTATTAAGTCGAAAATTAGGCTTGTTTTGAGGAGGGTTGTTACATTTGGTATCAGAGCTTAGCTTTTCCAATCAGTGGCGATAGGTATACTTAAGAGTTCATATTTGTTATTTTTTAAACTATTTTCCAAATCCCTACTCTATACTCACATACAAACACACTCTTATTTGAATATACGCAAACACATTAGGTTAATCTTTATTTTAGCAAATAATACTATTTTAGAAAGTTGTAACTAAAAGTTTAAACCTTTAAATAGTTGATTATGGCTAAAAAAAATCGTTCCTACGAGGCTAGGAACCCCTCTACCCAAGAGATATTTACTATCCAAGGGACGCCTGAATGGTTCTAGCAATACATGAGGCATGTAGAGCAAGTTCTCATTCCTCAACAAGCTACACCAGCGACACCCGCTGCCCTACTTGCTAAAGCACCCTTTGTTTACTAGATTTCCCTAAATTGTGTGAATACATTTAGAATATTGAAGGACTGGTATATGCAAGAGCTGAAGATCTCGTGGAGACCATGGCAAGCTCGGATAAGAAGACCAGGTTAAGAGGAGTATGGCTGCATGACATCTAAAAATGAGAGGCACTAGATTGGTGTACTATTATAGCTGAGAGAATGCCAAAGAAGGAATCATTTGGGTTGAATTCTGAACTCGTTTTGAGTCATAATTAATATCTATGGTTGAAGTAAATTTGCAATTTTGAAAATATATACGACTTAGGCACGAAGTATTCACATTGAAGGGGTATATTAGTTAGTTTACAGAGCTAGCTAAGTTCTGGTTTTGAGTGACACCCCCATGAAGAAGGCTATGAAGTTTGTTAAAGGTCTAAGTTCCCCAGTTAGGGAGCTACTTTTGACCCAAGTACCCATGGGTGTACCTTCTGATATTATAGTTGAAACGGTCTTGCTGCAAACTGCTGCTGGTGAGGAGAAGCTAACATCGATAAAAAATCAAGGTGGAGCTAACAAAGGAGC
This sequence comes from Allium cepa, assembly GCA_030765085.1. NCBI lineage: Eukaryota > Viridiplantae > Streptophyta > Magnoliopsida > Asparagales > Amaryllidaceae > Allium > Allium cepa. Next base: position 734,487,906 of record CM060938.1, on the reverse strand, counting down.
ATTTTGGGCCGATGAGAAGGCCAAGAGGAAAATCAAGAAAGGAAGTGTGACATGCCATAGATGTCATAAGAAGGCACATGTTGCAAAGGATTGCAAAGTAAGCTTGATGAGGAAGGAGTTTAAAAAGAGATGCAACCACTGCCATAAGGAGGGTTACTGCAGGAATCAATGTCCAATGCTAGTTAAAAAGGGATAGAGCGGGCAAGCTTATGCCGTTGAGGCTGTACCTATCTTGAGTACACCTTCCGCTTGATATCAAGGAAAAGCTATAATGAAAAGTACAACCATCATTTTCGGGAATACTATTCATACTTTATTTGACTTGAGAGCATCACATTCATTCATGGCAAGAAATGTAGTTAACTCCTTAAGTCTAAAAACCCAAGTTTTCACCAACATGATAGTCGTATCAAATGCTATTGGGGGATTGATGCACCTTTCTTTGTTTTGTAAAGGCTAAAATGTGGATATATGTAATGCTGATTTTACATGTAACACGTATGTTCTCGGTTTTGCAGGGTATCGACTTATCATAGGAATGGATCGGTTATCTTACTATAAGGCTATCTTAGATGTTCGTTGTACACCTCGAAACTCATTCAAGTTGGGTTATTTATATTCTTTAAGCCTATCACAAGATGAGCTCTCATCTGTGCCCGTAGTTCGAGAATTTTCCGATGTTTTCGAAGGAGTTTCGAGTCTCCCTCCTCGGTGAGAGATAGATATCAAAGTCTATTTGGAGAAGGATGCTAAACCTGTCACTCTTCCATTAAGGCACATATCCCCCAAAGAAAGGAGGGAGTTGAACATTAAAATTTCAGAGCAGTTGTAGAAAGGATTTATTCATCGAAGTACTTCTAAATGGGGAGCATCAGTTATCTTTGTCACTAAGGCAGATGGCTCTTTGAGGATATGCATTGACTATATGGAACTCAACAAGTTAACCAAGAGGAATAAGCATCCTTTACCTAGAGTAGATGATTTCTTCGATCAGCTTGTTGGAGTTAAAATATTTTCTTAATTGGACTTAGCCATGAGATCCATCAATCGAGGATAGCAAGTAGAAGACTTCTTTTTGCACTCCAGACGAACTATATGAATGAGAAGTAATGCCTTTTGGGTGATGAATGCCCCTGCATACTTTGTATATTTGGTGAGTAGACTCTTTAGGTGGCAGTTAAAAAATTTGTCATAATATTTGTGGATGACATTCCAGTATTCTCTAAAAGTGAGGATGAGCATGAAAATCACTTAAGAGAGGTACTAGAGACCTTAAGAAGGTGCCAAGTAAAAGCCAAATTCTCAAAATGTCACTTTTGAAAGAAGAAGGTAAAATTCCTAGGTCATATTGTTTCTAAGAAGAGATTTTCTAACGATCCTACAAAAGTGCTGTTAAAGGCTGAAAGATTTTGAAGAATGCCATAAAAGTCAGGAGTTTTCTTGGGTTGGCGAGTTACTATAGGAAATTTATCAAGAATTTTACAAAGATAGAAGTCCCGCTAGCTCACTTAATCAAGAAAAATCTAGATTTTTCATGGGATGAGAAATGCATGGAAGCATTCGAAAAGCTGAAGAAACTGTAGATTAGTGCGTTAGAACATACTATTCCGGATGGGACAAAGCATTTCACTGTTTATACTAATGCATGTGGTGTGGGATTAGGAGTTGTTCTTATGCAAGAAGGAAGAGTGATAGCCTATGCAAGTAAGTAGTTGAAGGATCATGAGAAGAGATACCTGACTCATGACTTGGAATTAACGGTTATCATTTTCGGTTTGAAGATATAAAGGAATTATCTTTTGCGAGAAAGCTTCGAGGTTTTCACCAGCCACAATATCCCTTAATACCTATTTTCCCAAAATTATTTGAATCTTGAGCAGCAGAGGTGGATGGAGTTTATAGCATCACATGACTTTGAGATACAGTATACTCCCGAAAAAGGGAATGCTATCACCGATGCCCTTAGCCGAAGACATACTACTCTAGGTGTTATGTATAAGTGGAGGTAGTTGGAGTTCCTCTCTAATTTCAATTTTAAACCGCTAAAAGAACCCACTCAAGGCTATTTGCCAGCAATGGAGGTTCGGTCAGCGTTGATCGACAATACAAGAGAAGAAGAAGGATGCAACTATAGTAGATATTTTGGGCTAGCTAAGTAGTGGAGAGTATTTTCCTCATGTTAATAGGTTTGCGACTAATGAAAGCGGATATTTGAGAAGAGATGGACGCCTTGGTGTTCCTACGGTAGTGGATTTTTTGGAGGAAGTTTTGGCTGACTATTACCATTCTCGGATGACCATTCACCTCAATGGATATAAAATGTGTAAGGGTATGTAGCGAATTTTCTATTGGTTGGGGACGAAGAAGAGGGTAGCGAAGTTTTGGCTGACTATTACCATTCTCGGATGACCATTCACCTCAATGGATATAAAATGTGTAAGGGTATGTAGCGAATTTTCTATTGGTTGGGGATGAACATTGAGTTTTGGTTTCCACGATATATACAAACATATGTGTGTTGAGCTTTGTTGGTTTTGCTTGGTCTGGACTGAACTAGTACCATGCTAACCTTGTTCTTTAACATGAACTAATGCTCCAAGTCCTCTGTATATCATATTACTGCCTATGTTTCTCTTGTACATGCCTGATGCATTCACTGTTTTTGCTTGATGGGCTGCCTATGTGTACTGCTGTGTTTCTTGCACTAGCTTGTCTACATTTTGCTGAACCTGGTTCTTGTTTATTTTGTTGGTTGCTTGGCCCTGAGTTGAATCCAGTCGATGACTCGGGTTTGACCTTGTGCCGTGTCCATTTTTTTTGGCTTGTCTACATATCTGGCTGCACTTGAGTATGAACTTGCACTTGAGTAGTTGCACTTGAGTAGTTTCTTGTACCAAGCCTTATGATGCATGTATGTTCATCCATGTACATGCATTTCTTGGTCATGTTATGTTGCTTGTTGTGTTAAGTACTACTTTGTGCACTTGGCTTCTCCTTTGTGCATTTTGCCTGAACTGTTGCTTGTTGTCTTCCATACTGTCTTGTATCCATGTGTTGCATTCATGTTTGGCTTATGCACCTGTGAACAGCTGACTTGTGCATTCACAGGTTGTCCGTGCAAATATTTGGTCCCTGTCAGAAAAAAATATGAAAAGAAACAACCCAAATACCTGAGGCAAATAATATAACAAAAATATTTTCATTTTCTGTTCGAGTTAAATATTATTTTCCAGATTACTGCTTTTGAATTATATGTGACACGTATTGAAGACTGGACAGCTGGATACAAGCTTGAAGACAGAGTCAAATCAAATGTGCTTGAGCTTGAAGACTGGACCCGCTACTCGGCTCGTCATATATTTGTCAGCGTCAGTGTCTGTATAAATTGAAACTGCATATGTAATGAGTGAACTGAGTGATGTAGTGAGGAATATCTGTATATGTGAATATCGGTGTTATATATCATTGAATTGTAAAATAGTGGAGTCAGGAATTTGTACTATTTCAAATGTTGAAATAAAATATTTATTTAAATAAATTACTTTTTGAATATCAAATTCTGTGCAATAGCATTTTATTAAATAAATATTTATTTATATTAAAAAATCAAATATGCTCTACATTGTGGGCCCCACAAATTCAGAAAGTTAATATCTATAGCAACATTTTGGAATGTTGCTACAGACACATATGGATGTTGCTATAGACCCAAATAGGGTTCTATTGCAACAATATTACTTATGTTGCCTTAGATAGTCAAGATGTTGCCTTTGAGGTCTAAGGCAACGGCAAAAATTGCATCACCCGAAAAGTGTTGCCATAGACCTATGGCAACATTTTTTGGGCCTTACCCAACATTTTTTTTGTGTTGCAGAAGGCCATTTATGGCGTAGTGCGAGCTCAGGAAATCATACGTTTATAGAAATCAATCGTGTGAATGTGGAATGGAAATGTGGCATACAAAGTGAAAGAAGATGTGCCATGTGAAAATGTAATCGTAACCTCAAGCCTCATCAACCGGAAATGGTTGAAACAGAGTTTTATACAGTAAGGCTAAATGGGTCATTCCCCATTAGGGTATGATTTTTCCCTTCTGGATATATTTATTCCCGCTATGACGCTCGGGATGTAAATTAATGTGGACGTTTGCAAAGAGAGCTCTAGGATAAAGGTCGGTAATGACCGAGGGATGGCATACTCGGTATTATCTAGTTATAGAAATAGGACAGTCTTATGTTGGTACATGGCAGATGTTCTGTGCCTCGGGATATCCATTTAGAGGTGTACCCATCGAAAGGTAGTCCCTTCACCAGGTCATTTGTATAGAAATCCATTTTTCAATAAGAACCTACGGACTTGATTGTAAACCTATTATGCTGGAATTTAATCAATGTAACAATTTAGGCTAAGATTAATAAGTTTATTTGCAAATATTTTCAAAGAATATCACTAAAAATAATATCCCCAAATTTTACTTAATAAAGAGTGTTGGCTATCATAAGGTAAAAATCTATTCCGTGTTTAGGTGCGGCGTGGTCTTATGAGATACCTTTTTATTTTTAAAACATCATACTTTGAGTTCTCACACCAGTCCCATGACTGACCCAGAGTTTGTTTTTCCCTTTACACTCCGGGTGCCTTATTTTTCAGGTAGCCATGTAGTCAGGACACCTTAAGAGCATTTGGAACATTTTGAAGTAGTCTTTTGGAGCTATGAAGATTGAAGTATCCAATGTAGATATCTACCTATATTCCTCTGTGTTATGAAGTATGTATTTTCCAGCATATGTACGGATAGACAGTTATAACTATCACGCTGGATTTGTATTTGACTCTGATCATTTATGTATAATTAAAATGTTGAATGCAATGTGAGATTCTATTTTTTTTTATGTTCTATCTTTATTTTCTTTTATATCCCTGATAATCTGCCTCCCTAGCACTTGGATTTATAGCACGTGAATACCTTGGATGTATTAATGTCGATTTTTGAGGATCGAGGAGACGGTTCATCACAATGGTATCAGAGCTGAAGGTTAAACGAGAACCTTCGTTTTTATGGGTATGACTCATTAAAGATAGGGTTAGTAACGCCCTAGAATGAGTCTAGTCTGAGAGAGCGCATAATTAAAACTTTTAACTTGAATAAGTATATTCATACTGTATAGCATTCCCTAAGATATCCCGTTTATATATCCTAAAAATATTTTTCTTACTATATGCAAATAGTAGAAAATGAGTGGAAGAAGAGTACGAGGTGGGGGGAAGTAATACCACAAATGGTCAAACTTCCACAGCTACAATAGTCGAGGAAGTAGTAGTTCCGGTATAGCCCCAAATCAAATTTGCAACTTTATGCAAGAACTATACCAGCCTTGGTGGAAAACCTTTCAAAGGAACAAAAACCATCATTGAAGTATAAGCTTGGATTCACTCTTGTGAAAGAATTTTCAAAGGACTGAATACTAGAGATGAGCAGAAGAGATTCTTAGCTTCTTGGCAACAATAGGACGAAGCTCTAGTTTGGTGCGAATTTATTACTCAGAATGAGTCAGAAGATAATTTTTCATGGGAACGTTTCGAAGAAGTTACGGAGGAGCAGTATATGCCGGAAGCAGAAAAATCCCGTTTTTACCAAAATTTTAAGGATTTTAAACAAGAGGAGGAGATGTCATTTGAAGAGTATGCTAACAAGTTTAACAAATTATCTCGTTTTGGGCCTAGATTAATAGATAAACCCCCAAAAAGAATGAAAATTTATCTTGGGAATGAAGAAGCAATACAATGTTAGAATGACTAGGCATGTAAAAGAACCGTTTGTAGACTTAATAGACATGGGATACAGATATGAAGCTTTGGATAAGGTAGATCCTCCTATTATACAAGAAAGCAACAACAATAATAGGAAAAAGAGGAAGTTCAATGGCAAGAAGCCATGGCAGCGAAAACTCAAGGAGGATCTCAGGTGAACCGCTTTGAAGACATCACTTGTAAAATTGTAAGAAGAAAGGCCATATTGCAAAGAATTGTTGGGGTCCCAAAGCTCCGAGTGTGTCCACTTCTGTGGTTTAGAATTATCTCTGCTATAATTGTCATAAACCAGGGAACATGATAAAGGACTGTCCCCTAATGAAGAAAGGAGAGCAAGCCAAAGTTTACGCTATCAAGGATGAGCCTTTAACCTCCAAAGATGTGAAGGGCAACAGAGTGTTGGAAGGTAATATTTTTATCAATGATGTTTTAGTTAGAGTATTATTTGATACAGAAGCTTCTCAAAGTTTTATTTCTAAACAACAATAGAAGAATTTGAACTTAAACCTAAAATTATTGATGACCCTATCTGCATCACGAATCCTATAGGAGGTTCCACTAATCATTGTATGCACTGTGAAAAAGTCCCAATTTCGTATCCTTCCCATGAATTTCCTTTTGATATTTTAGTATTAGATTTTACTAGATTCGAAGTTTTACTTGGTATGGATTGGTTAACTAGAAATGAAGATATTCTAGATTGTCCGAAAAAAACAGTTGCAGTGAAAACAAAGTTGGGGAAACTTATAGAAATACCTTATGAAGATCCTAGTCCAAAAAGGATTAGTTTTCTTTGTTCTTTAGATACATCCTAGATAGGATTAGAAACAGTACACATTGTTAAAGAATTTGTAGATATGTTTGAGGAAGTGAAAATTTGCACCCAGTCAAGAAATCTGATTCCTTATAGATTTAGTTCCGGGTGCGATGCCAATTAAACAACAAGATAGAAGCATGGCTCCGAAAGAATGAGATGAGTTGAGTAACCAAACCCAAGAGCCATAAAATCGATACAAACCTACCGTTCAAGTTGGGAATAGCAGTATTTTTTATTGCTAAGTCGGATGGATAATTGAGATTGTGTGTTGACAATCGAGATCTATATTTACAAACAGCCAATAACAAATATCCTCTACACTAAATAGATGACTTGTTTGACCAGTTACACAGAGCTCGAGTTTTCTCCAAATGGACCTAGCTACAGGATTCCATCAGTTAAGGATCGTAGGAGATTGCATCCATCCAACTGCATTCAAAGGTCCAAACACTTTCTATGAATGCTTGGTTATGCCTTTTGGGCTGACTAATGTGCCTGCTTATTTTGTTGACCTTATGAATTGAGTGTTTGGAGATGTGCTAAACAAATTTAAGTTAGTCTTTTTCACTGATATCCTTATCTATTCAAAGACAAAAGAAGAACATGCAAGGCATCTAGAAGATGTGTTGGAGATATTGAGGAATAATGTGCTTAAAGCCAAATTCTCAAAGTACCATTTTTCGAAGGAGGTAAGATTCCTTAGACATATAATATCAAGAGATGGAATTTCGGTGGATCCAAGGAAAGTTGCAGCTACTCAAGATTGAAAGCAGTCACAAACTCCTAAAGAGATTCGTAGCTTCTTAGGTTTGGCAGGTACAAAAGATTCGTTAAATACTTCTTTAAGATTGCTTATCACCTAACGAAGTTGACAATGAAGGATGCTAAATTTATCTGGACTCCTAAATGTGAAGAAGTATTCAAAGAACTAAAGAAGAGGTTGACAACCTCTCCACTTTTAGCAATTATAAATGAAAATAGCAGATTTATAGTTTATAATGATGCTTTTGGAGAAGGAGTTGGTGCAGTTTTAATGCAAGATGGAAAAGTGATTGCCTATGCAAGTAGATAGCTGAAGACGTATGAGAAGAATTATGTAGCACATGACTTAGAATTATTAGCCGTTGTGTTCGCTCTAAAGATATGGAGACATTATTTGTTGGGTAAGAATCTTTCACAGCTTATTACGATAAGACTTTGAACTAACCTTAGTAAATAATATTTCGTCTTTTAGGTGAAAAATTCGGACTGTTTACGGATCACAAATCTTTGATATATCTTTTCACCCAGAAGGATTTAAACATGAGACAGCAACGCTGGCTAGAACTTCTCGCGTCATATGATCTAGATATTCTATATACACCCGGGAAATTCAATGCAGTAGCGGATGCATTGAGTAGAAAGTTGGCTACTATTTCTTATTTGTTAGTAACTCGAACTCTTTAGGAGAAAATAACTGGCAAGAAAAAAGAAGATCAATTCCTAATGAATATTATTGAAGATATACATAGAAGAAGGAGTTCAAGCTTTACAATAGATAACCATGGAGTATTGCAGTTAAATGGAAGAATTTGTGTTCCAGATGTTGAAAATCTTAGGCAAGAAGTACTAGCTGAATGCCACACAGCTAAACTTAGCATTCATCCGGGAATTCATAAGATGTACAAGGACATGAAGCGTACATTTTATGGAGAAGCATGAAGACAGACATATCTATCTATGTCAGCCGTTGTGAAAATTTCCAAAGATCAAAAATGACCAACAAAAGACGGCCGAATTACTTCAAGCTTTGGAAATTCCAGCTTGGAAATGAGATCAAATACCTACGAATTTCATTGATTGCATACCCCGAACAAGGAAAGGAAGTGAAGGCAATTGGGTTATCATGGATCGATTAACCAAAAGTGCATGCTTTAATCTTGTTAAGACAAAAAGAACTGCAACAAGCCTTGCGATATATATATGAAGGAGATTGTTCGGTTTCATGGAGTTTTGAGCAGTATAGTAAGCAATCGTGATCCAATCTTCACTAGTCAGTTTTGGGAAGCATTACAGACGTCTTTGGGAACCAAGCTGAGTATAAGCACTGCATATCACCCCTAAACCGATGGACAGACGGAAAGAGTCAACCATGTTTTGGAATATCTTTTGAGAGGATGTATTCTAGACTCTGGAGGCTCGTGGAAGAATCATTTACATTTAGTAGAGTTCACTTACAATTATAGCTATCAAGCTAGTATCGGCATGGCACCATATGAAGCTTTGTATGGTCATCCATGTAAATCACCAGCACATTGGATAGAAACCAAAGATCGATTAGTGCTTGGCCTAGATATGATACGAGAAGATTCAGAGAAAGTTGATATGATTAGAAAGAAGCTGAAATAAGCCAAACATAGACAGAAGAGTTATGCAGACTGAAGGCATAGAAATATGGAATTCTCAATTGGAGAATCAGTCTTTTTAAAAGTCACTCCAATGAGAGGAGTATTAAGATTTGGAAGAGATGGAAAGTAAGCACCTCGATACATTGGACCTTTTTTCATTCTTGAATGAATTAGCCCACTAACTTATCAAGTACAATTTGCTGAAAGATTGTCTGGTATACACAATGTTTTTCACGTATCACATTTATGGAAGCATGTATATGACCCAGAACAAATCGTAGAAATGATTGCCAAGGATGACTTGGATATAGAAACAAATTTAGCAGTTATTAGAAGGCCCATTTGAATCATGGATCAAGAGGAAAAATGATTAAGAAGGAAGATAGTACGGTTGGTCAAAGTTCAATGGAGCGGGGATGCTGATGATTGCACATGGGAAACAGAAGATAGAACGAGGAAATTATATCCCGGGTTTAGGTTCAATGTATAGAATTTGTCTATCGTTTGAGTGTACTCACCGCCTGTGGTGTAATCACTTATTGTATATATTCCATCTTATTGAATATATGTTTCCTTTTGAGCTATTTTCTTCTTAATTTCGAGAACGAAATTCTTTTAAGTAAGGGAGAATGAAACGACCCAAAATTCAACCACTTCAAAACATAACATTTAAAGTGATTTTAAATATAAAATATAAAAGGTTGCATGATTCAAACATTGCTAGATAGGATTTGAAAATAGAAAGATACATAAAAATAGTAATATTTGCTAATATCGACAAAAATGATAAAATCCTGATTTCAGAAAAGTAAGTTTAAATGGTTTAATAAATTATTTTAATTTACTAATGAGTTTCTATATTTTTTATAACATTATATAAATTTATTTTTAAATTTGGTTTACATAAATAAATAGTTTAACTGAAAGGTCAAAATATAACCGTAAAATATTTTGTCAAAAATCAATGTTTTGTTGATTTAACGCTGCCGCAATGTTATTACACTTTTATGTACACAATTTAATAAACATGTTAACATCTGATAGTTAACATTAACCAAACAAGCTTACTTTTAATAATCACACTTAGAAAATTCTAGAAAGTAATTAGCAAAAGTAGACTAAAAAAGACAAAACAGACGTCACATCACAAGTGACATAAAGTAAAGTAATCGTTCTTATTCTTTACTTAACTCTTAAATGTTTGAATTTAAAAGTGTGACGTGATGTGGATGGTAAGTGTTGAATTAAATAAGTTCACTTAATTCTTAAGGAAGGTAATTTAAGTAAAAACACAAATTAATATTTTAATCTCAAATATTTTCTATAAACCTGTCCTCTTCTTCTTCACTTTTGCACCGTTTCTTCTCTACTTTCTTAGGCTCTCTTACATCCATTAATGGCTATTCACCTTAACAAAGTTATGCCAAAATATTTTCAAAAATAAGTGAAAGAAAATTATCAATAAAATTCCATCCGAACCACCTAAAAACTTCTCCTTCCCCCTCTTATTTCTCACGTCCCCCTTTTCTCCACTTGGTCAAGCACATCTTCCCCTTCTAGCTTGGTCGTGGCCTCCTAAGGCAAGTACGAGGAAGTCTAGTAAGTTCTAAGAGCTTAAAGCAAAGTGTAGCAAAGTTAAAAAAGTTTAAAACTAATTTGAAAGCAACAAAAGGTGAGAACTCTAAATTGTTAAGTAGGAAATTTTTATATGATATTTTGCAAGTTATAAATGTTGTTTTATGTTAAAAATGATGTTTGATAAGTGTTTGAAAAAGAAAGCAACCACTTTTAAGTCATTTGCAAAAGTTAGTAAGCAAATATGTACGTAAATGACATTCATATTACATCGTAGTTAAAAACTGTTATATTGATATGAAAGTTCATATGATATGTTAGGATATGTTAAAATAGTTATAAACATTGTTTTGGATGTTTATTAGTTGAATATTGAATATTATATGTTGAAACAAGTTATGGATTTACATGACTATAATCACATGGAAATCACTTTTCAAAAGAAACGAAATGTGATATGGAATCATTTATACCTTTGAAAAATGTTTGAATATGCTTTAGAAATGATTCTTAAGTGTTTAAACTTGTCTCGAAAAGTTTGGATATGAATTTTAAAGTACGCCTACAATTTGACGCGTCACGTAATAGTGGTTCGTGTTTTCGCGTCAAGAGTTCAAATGAACATACGAAGTGGAATATATTTTTGAATTCTTCAAAATAAGAACTTTTTGGACTATTATATCCATATCTTTTATAAAAAAAAGAAAATCAAGATTTCATCTTGTATTTTTTGAAATATGGCAAAATCAATTTTCAAGAAAAATCCTATTTTTGCACTAAATGACCAAAATTGAAAATTGATAAAATAATTATTTTAAAATATGAAATAAATTCTAATAATATTTTAAAATGTTTTAAAAGTAATTTAAGTTGAAAATATGGTTTTGTAACTGATATAAAAGTCGTTTTGAAGAATATAGCTTTAAAGAACTTTTTGTAACACTATTTGCAATTCTTTTCGCAACACTTTCCAATACTTTGGAAATAAAGGTTGGAACTAAATAATTCTTTCTTAAGTCTTATGTAAACATTTTTAAGTAAATGATAAAGTTATTTAAAAAAAATATTTGAATAATTCAAAATTATTTCAAAGGCGGTCAAACAAATAGTTAAGTGATTTAAAAAGGGAAAATGAGTATGCATAAATGACTAATACATTGGCCCCCTGTGAGATCTAAATGTGAAAACAAGTCATGTAACTGAGATTAGGGATGGAGTAACCAGCGTCCTAAACTTACCTGGCCTTAATTTTCTCTTTTAGACGAGTAATGGAACATATCGAAAAGAAAGCCCAAATGCTCAACTTGGATTTTATAGAAATAATCTTCTTATACTCGTTATTAAATTCCAAAGAGGGAACTTGTCCTTTTTGTGGAATTTAAAAGATAATCACACCGTTATCCCTCTCATAGCACTAGTTGAATATAGAAGTTGATATTGAATAAAAGTAGAATGATTTCTTTAATCCTATTTTCTCAAAAGATACTCTTTAAAAAGGATTTGAGAAACATTTAAAAAGAGGTTTAAATGATTCTGTATTCACTAAAAGAATATTTTGAAATATATTTCTCTTGAAGATATTTTGGTAAATAAAAATGAATGAATCGAAAAACAATCACCTAATTACATTATTTTCATTGATGATTGGATTTCGAAGGGACCGGGGTCAGATTTGGATGTTTCTTTTTCGAAAACCACTTCGAACCAATTTACGTGTTCGAAGATTGAAGATGTTTAAAAATGGAGATATTGAGACAAATGCTAACGAGGGAAATTAATTGGGGATAAACTCCCGATTCACTGTATTGTAGCAGTGATCTCTTTGTTATGAAAACCCTCAAAACCACAAAGGATTCTCGCCTAGTAATGGTTGAGGAAATTTCCTTCAGTTTCGTTCGGTTCCAGAATGGACTTATATGGATGAATGTCTGACTTCGCATTCCAAATCACAGTGAGTGATCTCTATAAAAATATATCAGTCGGCGGCGAAGAAGACACCTTCTCTTAGTTTATCTCCTGAGACATATGAGCTCAGGAAGTTATACATTTGTAGAAATCGGTCGTGTGAATGTGAAATGGCAATGTGGCATTCAAGGTGAAAGAAGATATGCTATGTGAATAGGTAATCATAGCCTCAAGCCTCATCAACCGGAAATGACCAAAACAGAATTAGATACAACCAGGCTAAGTGGTTCATTCCCAATTAGGGTATGATCATTCCCTTCTAAATATATTTCTTCCCGCTATGAGAGCTCTCGGATAAAGGTCGGTAACGATCGGAGAATGACATATTCGGTACTATCTACTTATAGAGATAGGCTGGTCTTGTGTTGGTGGAGGGCGGATGTTTCGTGCCTCGGGACATCCATCTAGAGGTGTACACATCGGAAGGTAGTCCCTTCTCCTAGTCATTTGTATGGAAATCCATTCTCCAATAAGAACCTATGGATTTGATTGTAAACCAATTATGCTGGAATTTAACCAATGCAACAATTTCGGCTTACATTAATATGATTATTTGCAAATATTTTCAAAGAATGTCAATTAAAAATAATATTCCCAAACTTTACATAATAAAGGGTATTGGTCATCATAAGGTAAAAACCCGTTCCCTGTTTATGTGCGGTGTGGTCTTATGAGATATCGTTTTGTTTTCAAAACATCGTACTTTGAGTTCTCACCAATCCCATGACTGACCCAGACTTTGTTTTTCCCTTTAAACTCTAGATGCCCTATTTTTCGAGCAGCCTCATAGTCAGGATACCGTAGGAGAATTTGGAGCATTTTGGAGAAGTCTTTTGGACTATGAAGATTGTAGTACCCGATGTAGATATCTACCTATATTCCGTTGTGTTATGACGTATGTATTTTCCAGCATATGTACGGATAGACAGTTATAACTATCCCACTGGGTTTGTATTTGACTCTATTCATTTATGTATAATTAAAATGTTGAATGCGATGTGAGATTCTATCATTCTGTTATCTTCTATCTTTATTTTCTTTTACACCCTTGATAATCTGCCTCCCCGACACTTGGTTTTATGGCACGTGAATACCGTGGATGTATTATTGTCTATTTCTAAGGACCGAGATGATGGTTTATCATACTCGCCTTCACTCGCGACCACCACTAGAGGATGCTCCGACTACCATGAAGCCAAACCCACTATCCTCACCCTCCTTCGAGCTGCCTATGCCGAGATCTAACCTCGAAACCCACAGTGACGACGAGCTCTACTGCCACTGCCTTCGAACACCATCTATCGACATAGTCGCACTGTAGCAACCCCTCAGCATCCCCGACTTTCCTATGCCATCACGACCCTCCTACATGCCTCCTCCACCACTGCTGAGCTAAAAAAATCCAATCTCGATCATCTGCAAATTGCCTCCACTTGCCTTCTTAGACGAAGGTCTCGTCGTTGGTTGCCTACATCTCGTCGTTGCCAATGTTTCTCTTTTTGGCAACGTGACTTGAAACTACCTCGAGCAGCTCCACTCGTTGGTGCCGTTCGATGGGACCATGTTGGTTTTGATTTTTATGAAATTTTGCCAACTTCCTTTCTCTGGTTTTAATTTGTGAGTTTTATATAAGAAGAAGGGTATGGTTTGGAGCAGTTGAAGTATGGGTAGAAGCATGGAATGAATAGTGGGAGAATGGGCATGAATATTGATATATATATTTGTATAATTAAAAATTTCAAGCTTTAGACGTTCGAAAATCTTGAAATCCTATCAAGATGTTCTTTGTTTTATATGTAATACCCTTATTTCAAATACAATGAAACTAGTCTCGTGACCTAATTCAATCATATATAAAAGATAGCTTTTCAAACCCAGTTATATTATATAAATTTCTGAAATTTATTTATATGCGTTCCAAACTTGTACGGTCACACGATACATCCAATTTCCATGAAATTTGTTGGTGTATAATAACTCGTTTTCATAGATCCGATGAAGCTGGTTTCGTTGAAATCCGGGATAGTGGGCCAGAAGGCAATTTTTATACGTTAATTAAAAGAAATTATTATGAAAGCAAAATTAATCACTTTTAAATTTAAATACAAAGTTTACTATCTTCATTCTTATTAAAATATAATTTAAATAAGCTTTGAAACAGTTTTATTCAAATTAAATAAAGCATTATTTATCAAATAAATCGCTTTATAATCCAGGTCATGTAACTTATAAAATTGATTTTTCAATATTTAAAATCAATTAAATATTCCAAATTTAAATGACTAACATTCTAGGTCGTTACATTCTTCAGCACTTAAGAGAATTTTGTCCTCGAAATTTCAAAGGTATGAAAAATGTCACAAACCCTTTAACTTTCCAAAACTAATTAGTTGTAATAGATTGTCAACTTCTTTTATGTTTTTAAATTCATTCATAATTACTAACTAATAACATTCCAAGTTATAATATAAACATCAAATTTTAGTTATCAAAAATTTCCTAACACCTTGAATTTCCAAAAAAATTTGCCAGTGTATCCTTTGCGCGATTTGAACAGAAATTTGACAATATATAGATACACACACATATGTATATATAATCACAAATATACATCTCATCTCCAAGGATAAAGCATCCCTTTGGTAAAAATACAAAATACGATATGTATTCGAGATGTGTACCTTTTTATTAGCATTAACAAGCATATACAATCAATATAATGCGAAAGCGAGCTCCAAATGCAAAGACATACGCCATCCGCACCTACAAATCACTCAACAACCAATGAGAACATGTATATAGAAAGTAATATTAATATATAACATAAATTACATAATAACCATATGCAAATGTACAAAATTAATGTTATCCATATATCGATTCAATTTATTCATATAATATCCATCAATTTATTCATACCCATATCGATTTACGTTTTCCAATGTCAACATTTAATTTACTAAAGCCCGCACATATACATATATCACCCGTACACAATATCAAATCTGATCGCTAGCTCGATCGCACTATTTCACTTCCGAAGTAGCATCGTTCACACGGCTACTCTAATGCAGACTCGGATCCAGTTCCTTGATTCGAAACTATTATTCTCCTTGCATAGTCATATAATATGATAGAGAACACCAGAATCAATCGAAAATCCAAATCCAATGTTCGCCGTGAAGAATCGAGTGAAATTTTTTAACTCGGATCGATGTAAATTACCTCGAAATCATGCACTCGAACCTAGATCAAACAATTATACGAATAAAATAAAATAGTATACGTACAACTTACACATTTATTTTAATTAGTTTCTCATTATACACTTATTTTCTATTCAGATTCTTTTATTTTCATTCATTTATTCTTAATTATTATTCACATTCATATATTAATTTGTATATTCCTTTTCAATACTAATGTCACTTAAGAACTATTCAATCAAATTTTACTTAAGTTTATTATAAACATCTATATACAACGCAACTCATGTTTATTTTCACTTTACAACTTAAGTTCATATTGATTTTAAATCAATTTCATTTAACTCATTTCATTATTCAACTCTATCAAATGACATTCCAAATATATTCAATTCACCAATTCATTCCATTAATTTATTTCAAATCATAATCAATTTCATTTCCAAAAAGCATTTCAGTTAACTTAGGTTAAATATTCATTTCAAATTAGCTTTTCTCAACATTCATATTCAACAATTTTAAAACTTCTTTTACTTACTAATTCTCAGAATTTATAAGTTATAAAAGTCTTTTTCTCGTATTTTCGTAAAACACTCAATGAAAATTTTCAGATTTTAAACACCCTGTTCTCATTTCAAAGTATTTTGAAATAATACTATAATTATTTTATTTGCATTTCAAATCATACTTTTGAATTTAAATCAAAACTGGTTTTACCAACACAAAACTCCAATGCTAGCAATTCCTCTCTCGAAAACCCTAAAACGAACATCGATGATGCTGCAGTCATCATCGAAATTATTTTCCAGTGATCTGTGAGTTCAGTGCTTTCTATTTCCTTTAAAGCCTTTTAAAATATTTCCAGTCAAAACTTTTTCAAAACAATACCATTATTATTCTTCTAAAACCCTTGTAAACAATTGCCAAAATCAACGGGACTTAAGTCCTCCAATTCTCCATTTTTAAATCCTTTTTATTTACAAATCATATTTATAATTACCTTTATATGTAATTTCATTATGGTTATATAAAACCATTTCTTAATTATTAAACTTATGTTTTTATTATTATTATAACAATTTTTATTAAAACGCAAACAAAAAATAACAGATGATAATAGTCAAATATTACCATTCACTAACACCCAAACACACCATATATACTATCTAATTTTTGAAAAATGATTCCTTTATATCAACGAATGTAATCAAGGTAAAATTATTTCGTTTACCCAATTCGAAAACAACACTATGTCAAATTGCTCTGTTCAAGTGTTTAGTGTTCCCTATCAACGACGTTAATTTCTCATATTGACCAAAATCCATAGGTCACTCAATAGATTAGCTAACATAGTATAAAACCTTTCATATCACTAACAAATACACACTCATGAATTCATACACTCAAACTCATTCTAGGGTGCTACTGATCCTATCTATAATGAGTAATCCCCACCAATGCCATAGTTCTCGCGTAACCTTGCTTTGATACCAAGTGTAAGAACTCGAGATTTTCGACCCTCGAAAATCGACACTAGTACGTCCCCTGTATTGTGTGTCAAGCAATCAAATGCTGAAAAGCTTAATTATTAGGGGAAAGAAAGAAGGAAGAAGACACGGAGAAAACAAAACAACACAAAATCTCATAACGGAATGAATAATCTATAATATACAGCAAATCTTTACGCAAGGAAAACCCATAATATACATGCATTAATCAGATAATACTATACTATTTCAGCCCGGACAGTTATAACAGTCTGTCTTTACGATTGCTGATAAATACAACAAACAGACAACATAGCGGAACATAAAGAAATACGTAGATACGTATTGAACCTCTCGCTCGTCTCCCGAGCTCCAATGCATCCAAATCAATTTGTAAATATGCTCGATCCGACCCAAGATTATAATAAAATAACACCCAAGTCTGTCTTGTAAACCAGCGAGAGAAAACACACCCAACTAAATTTTAAAGTTATTATAACCTTTAAAATCAAAAGTATCTCGTAAGACCATGCCGGATATAAACACGGACGAGTTTTTAGTTTACGATAACAAAACCATTTCTCATAAAATTCTCTTCATATTATAATAATGTCTATGCATCAAAGTAAAATACGAATATAGCTGAAATGCTTGCATTTCACGTGTCAGCATAGTTGGGCACAACTAAGTCCGTACGACGCTTATTGAAAAATGGATTCCATACAATGACTAGGCTACTTGGGTACAGCCGTCACAGTGCATCTCCAGATAAAATAACATTGATGACCTTGCCTCAATCCCCTTCTAACACAAAACCAGCCTATCACTTTACTGGTAGTACCGAATATGAACACCACTCCGTTAATGGTCCTCGGAGCATAATATTGACCCTGGATAGGGATGATCATACCCTACTTGGAAGCGACCCACTTAACCCTGCTGCCTCTCCCTATTTTATTCATTCTCGGTTGATGAGGCTAGAGTCTACATTTTACCTTTTATATAGCACTTTCCACTTTGAATACAAACACTGCCCTCCAAGCAATAATGCAATGCGAGCATTGATCCGTAGAAGTTCATTCTCGGGCTGAATGAAACGCTTGAGAGCTCCGTTTTCAATTCAATCATCTTCGAGATATCTTCACTTTGAAATGCTTAAGTTGGATCGAAGTTGTTTTCGAATAATATATTTGATCCCGGTTTTTTGAAAAAACATTCGACAATTCCCAGTAAACTCAACCTCGGTTATTTAAGAAATAAACAATCAAAGATAAGAGCGAGGTCACCGTCTAACCCTTAGTGGATGGATTTCCTTATCATTTGTCCTAAAAGAATGAAACGAGAATTATACGCATGGTACAACTTCATCGGAGATGATTGTGCCATATAACACATTTTTTTCTCCCAGATATTTCCAAAGATACGTTTTTTGGTATAAATTTGATAGTCCTTTATTTAACTAGCAACAAACCCACATACAAATCATAGATTTACTTCAAATGGGAAAACCGATATTGGTTAAGCACATAAGTAACCACTAGCCTCTTTTCAATTAACTGTTTCATTAATTAAATTCACTTTGTAAATATTTGTATCAAATTCTTTTACAAAGATATATATATATATATACACACACACACATATATACATATACATATATGTATATGTATAAATATATATATTAATGTATACACACATATGTATGTATGTATCCACAAATCCTTAGATTTTAATACTTGGAAAATTCATATACTTATCTCAACGGTTTAAGCATATTCATGAAACTCTAAGGGAGACTTCCTCTTTATA
Organism: Allium cepa; assembly: GCA_030765085.1. NCBI lineage: Eukaryota > Viridiplantae > Streptophyta > Magnoliopsida > Asparagales > Amaryllidaceae > Allium > Allium cepa. The sequence goes on along the minus strand of CM060938.1, from coordinate 734,468,849 downwards.
CAATTCTAAATCATTAATAAACTCCATTATAAATGTTTAAAACCAATTATAACTCTATTTTATAACTCTCTAAAACCATTTATAAAACTCTATATAGAAAGTGTAACATCACCCTACTTGGGGCCCAAAACTAATGGCTATGGATGATATAGTCATCCATATTTATTAATCCTCGGTGACCAAATATGGCGACAGGGATATCCCGGAAATTTGAGGCAATATCAATTTAATAATCTACAGTAAAAAATTAAATTGATTTAATAATATTTGTTAATAATAATTTGAATTGATTTAATAATCTTCTTTTAAATAAATAATTAACTGATAATTTATCTTTTAAAAGCTAATTAAATTGTTTCTATTATAATATATATATCTGTATATATTGTAAATAGATAATCTCTGTTTAATAAAATAAAGACATGTAAATAATAATAATATGATCTTAAAATACTCAAGATAAATTTAAATTGTTTAAAAGTACTCTAGCCTAGGTTTAAAATTTAAATAAAAGGATTGTTTTGTTCTTTTCAATTTAGCTTTATAAAATAAGTAATTATTATTTTGAAGAGATTGTTTCTTTTATAATTTATTTTTAATTTAATAATGAGTTTTATTTAAACAATATCAATAATGCAATATCTTTACAAATAGATTTTTATATAAAAAGAAATTGTTATTTTAAATTTATATATATATACGTTTTGGGAAGCTATGATTTGGAATATACAATCTTTCGAGTATATTATGATAAAAATAAATTTTATAAAATATTAAACATAAGCATAAACAAAGCATGATAAAATAAAATAGCTTTGTACATAGGATAGAAGACATATCCAGACAAGTAAAAATATATGTATAGGCATGTAAATAAAAATGTTTGAAATAGAAATGCAAAAGTATGAAACAAAGTAAAGTAAAGTAAGAGATAAAAAGGACATATGTGTAGCTGTAGGCAAGGAAACAAATCTATAAACAATAGTCAACCTGTAAAGAAATGCAAGACAAAAGTATATATGCTCACATAATGTATAAATTAAAATCAGGCTTGTACACATATGATATAGCTGTGAAGAAAATATACAAGATAAGAAATAAACAAAGTAAAATAATAAAAAAAAAATCTTTATACAACCAGACAAAATAATTTTGCTGTCTGTAAGTAAAGAATGCAAAACAAAGTAAAGTAATAAAACAAAATAAAGCTAAGTAATCATATCCTTGTGTGTTCAGCATATAAAATAGTTTGCTAAGCAAGCTAAAGCAAGCAAATTAACAAAGTATAAACAAATATGGTATGCAGGTTAGAGAAGAGAAGTGGAAAGCTAACTAAAATATCTACATAAGAAATGATTAAATTAGCTAAATAGGGAACATTGAGTACATTAACATTTAATGTTTCAGATTTCTCAGCAAACAAGAGTCTATTCGAATTTGTTCAAAATCTTTTCAGCCTCCATTTTGAAAATTCTGCCTGATAAAACAAGATTAAACAGTGCACAGCATTTGCTTGTCTCAGATGCCACCCTCCCCTGTAATATTTTCCTTCTATATATACATATCTTCTCAGTTCATTTGTGAAGAATAGCAAGCTTTTTTTTTTTACAACTGAAGTTTTATACATCAACAAGCTTAAACAACATCATACAAAAATTCCATCAACTTTGCAAAACCTGAAACTGCCTTCATTCAAATCTGTGACCAACTTCCTCAAGACCAGATCAAAGGCTTCATTTTTATCAAGCCATTAGCCTGTAATTATTTGCAAAATAAAGAGCCTGTGCATTATTCTCCAGTTTTTTTCAAAATCAAAACAGAAGCTCTGTTTTCATTTCAGGTGAGTAACATTTATTTTTAAAAGCTTAAATATATAAATCTGGATTGCATGATCTATGTATGAAATAGGTGAGTTTGTGTGAATATATGTTAGTGAATTTCTGTGCATTTTTGGATGTGAGTTGTAGACATGTTTGTGAATATCTGTAAACACATATATTTCCAGTTCTTAAAACTATAGCTGTAGTTTAAAATCCTTTATCTCTGGATCAAGTCATTTTTGGAATTTATGGTATAAACAAAAGTTGATTGTCTAATCATTTGTCAAAGTATAAAAATTTATCTGAGTGGGAATAAATTGTGTGTTGCTCTGGAAACTAAAAATAAACAAGGAAGTTAAGTTCTGGATGAAATTCAAACATTCAAATTTATTGATTCAGGGCTATGAATTGAATACTTAACCAAAATAATGATTTTTTAAAATGAAATCACTAATTTTAATAGCAAAATGAATGCGTAGTTCTGTTTTTACTGGGAATTAGTATTTGAGTGGTTATTGATGTTCTTGAGTATCTGAGGGGTTGTAATTGCCAGAGGTGATAGTGGGACCATCGGTGATGGTGGGAAAATTAGTTCAAGTGGTGGCAGATCACGGTGGTGGTGGTGGCGGCAGTTTTAAGTTGCTAAACCTAGTTTGGGCTATGCTGTGATGTTTGATTTGTCGTGTGTCCTAGGAACGATCGAGTTCACCGAAACTCAGGAGGGTAGTAGCTCGGTCATGGTCGAAGTGGTGGACGGTGGTGCTGGGGCTCTGGTGGACGGAGTTTGGATTGCGGTGGAGTTTCCAGGTTTCGAGAGAAACCTGATTTTTTTTGGTTTCCAGGTGGAGTTTCGAACTTGCTTTTGTTTCAGATTGCTGTGGTGGCTCTGGGGGTCGTGGTGGAGTCTGGTGGTAGTCAGTGGCGTGGTGGAGCATATGAGGGTGGTCGGAGATGGCTGGGGCCACGGTGCACGTGCACCGTGCCATTAAAGTGTGTTGGGTTCTTTGGTTGTGAGCAGGGTTTTAACTCGGGGAGACGCGAGTTTATTCCGGGGTTTGACACGAAGTAGAGGTAGGGGAGACTCGAAGCAATCTTGGCATCTCTCGGGTCAGTGTTGTTTCCAGATTTTTGTTAAAACTGGCAGTAGCATTGTTTCAAAAACAAATTCAATTGGAACCTATTTATAAATAAGTAATGGAATTAAATAAAGTGTAAATCTAGTTGAAGTTGAAATCAAATTTACTTTTGAATTCAAATTTAAATAAAAATAAAGTTTAAAACAAGCAAATATGGGTTTCAACCTGACAGTTTCAGGTTTTAAATGTAATTTAAAATCTGAATCAAAACTTAAACTGTGTTTGAAGTTAAAAGTTCAAAATATAGATTCAAGTGAACTTTTGAATCTAAGTTTTAGAAACGAATTTGGATTTTTAAATCAAGAATTACAAATCAAGTTTTTCAAAATCAAGTTAAACCCAAAGTTTTAAATTCAAAGTTAAACCAATGAAATCAAAAGCTTTAAACTCAAAGTTAACTAATGAACGTAAAACTGGAAAAAAAAATCAGATTTAAAATCTAAATGTATAAAGCAAAGTTTAATTCAAATAGTTTGTTTTAAAAAGTGTTTGTTTCAAAAAAATATTTGAATTGGTTTTTACAAAGTTCTTTTGAATGGAAGTTAAGTAAATTGTTTTAACTTGGAAATTTCAAGTTTAAAATATGAATGTCTTTGGAAATTTAAATTTAAATAAAGATTCTAGCAAGTTGAATTTAAAGGCTTTTCCTATATGAGTCCATATATGAGTAGTTAATGTTATTTATAGGATTCTAAATTGAATTAAAATTTGATAAATATTTGAATAAGAATCATTTTGAATCTTAAATTCAAAATGAAATTTTGAATTTGAAACGTAATGTTCTAATATACTTAAATATAAATAAAGTCATAAATAAAGAAAGGAATTATTTTAAGGATAATTAAGATATTTAAAATAATTAAATGATAGGTTAATTAAGAAATGACTTTTGTATTTAAGTTATAAATTAATAATTTAGATTAATTTATAATTAGAGATCAAGAAAGAAGTAGATTAAGAAAAGTTATTAATTAATGAAGATAGTTAATTAAGAATTATTAATTAATTAATATATGTGAATAATTTTGGATAATTAAGTAGATTCATTAAATAATCTATTAAACATTGTTAAATGAATTACTTGATAAAAGTAATTAAGAAATTAATTAATTAATGTAATTAATTTGATAAAATGATTTATTTAAGTTAATTAATTTAATTTAATTAATTTAAGAAATCATTTGATGATTTGTTATGTGTAATCACTTAGTGTATTCAATGGAGCATAATTACTTGAGGAAGTAATTAATATAATTACTGAATGTGATTAGTAAAAATGATGTGTTAATAAAGTAATTGGAATAATTACTTTTGTAATTAATCAAGGGATTAATTAAATGAAGATAATTAATTGTGGAATAATTAATTTGGAATAAGTAATTAAGGGTAGTTAATTACTGGTTGATATTAATCAAGGTTATTAATAATTGTGTTTAATTAAGGATTAATCACTTAATGTAATTAAATTAAATAAAGTAATTTAATTTAAATCTAAATTAGAGATCATTAATTAACGTAATTAATAATGGAATTAAGAATAGTTTAATTAAGAAATAATTAATAAGGTGGTGATTAATTAAGGATAATGTAATTAATTGTATTTAATTATAAATAAAGTAATTAAATGTTAATTACTATAAATGATTTAGGATAATTAATTTGTAGAATTAATTAAAGACTAATTACTTACTGTAATTAGAAGATGATTAATCGAAGAAGTTAATCAAGGTAAATATCTAGAAATTGATTAATTTATTTGATTATAATGGTTGTGTAAGCAAGATTTATAGATGAAGTAATTAGTTTAATTTACTTTAAATTAATTAGAAATAGAAGTAGTTAATTTAATTCATTTTAAATTAATTACAAATGGTATAATTATAAATCATTGCTTATGGATGAATGATAGTGATATTTCATTTGATGGTTGTGCATTCAGATCTGACTTGAATAATATCTATGCTATATGGATGCTTGATTTAAAGTATGATAATATTTAATTATCTGTTTTCATGATAATATGAATTATTTGTTTATGATGATGTGATTATCTATTGTGATATTATGAATTATCCATATGTGTGTATATTGATGATATTGAATTGAACTGTTAAGACTAAATAGACAACTTGGCCTTAAAAGACACGTTTTGGATTTCGATGAGACCGGGATCGGGTTTCCGCATTAGGAACATCCGAAAACCACATCGATTCTAAATTAACGATAGGTCGTGAATTGGAAGATGAAGATTCAGAATGCAAGGGTTATCGTCGTTAACTCTGAGGGTGATTCCAAAATGAGTGTAACGAGATAATGCTTTCGGTTTCGTTCGAACCCGGAACGAACTTGTATGGATTGAATGCTTTCAACACATCATCAGGCGGGTGATGAGCATTCTAAGAAATGTATTCTATAAAGGTAATCGTAGCCTCAAGCCTCATCAACCGGGAATGGCTAAAATAGTGGAGGTGCAGCAAGGTTAGGTGGGTCATGCCCAAGCAGGACAAGGATATTCCCCTGTCTAGATGTCCCTTTATTTCGGCTTAGTGGCCAGTAGCGACGGCTATCTGCGGGGTTATCTTGTTCGAGACTGTTCAGTAAAGAATGGTTCCGGCCTTGTGTTGCAGGGGGTCGGGAGAGATCCTCGGTACGTTGATCTAGGCCACGTACTGTGACGGGCGGTACCCCAGTAGCCCTGCCATTGTATGGAATCCACAATCCAATAAGTGCCAACGGTTTTGATTGTATTACCCACTTTTGTGGCTAGTAGCTGGAATCTAATGTATGTAACAATTTCGGCTATTTTCTATTTACTTGAAAACCCTAGACCTATTATAATATCACAGAATTTCCTATCAAATGTTTTGGTTAGCGTAAGGTAAAAACTTTTCCATGTTTATGTGTGGGGAGTCTTACGTGATACCTTTTGTTTTCAAAAGATTTTCAAAATTAAGTAACTTTAACCTGTTACTCATACCAGACCCATGTATGACCCGGAGTTTATTTTTGTTTTTCATAAACTCTCGGGTACCTAGATTTTTTACGGGTAGTCAAGGGATTCAGGTTAGCTTTGACGAATTCTGGAGGAGCAATGGAGCAGGAGGCTTCAGCGTTGTAGATACATATAGTTCTGCTGTGTTGGTACCTCTGGGTCATATTATATTGAGTTGTTTGGGTATTGAGTTGTATCGTGCTGTATTAACTAGACAGGTATTTTATAACTGTCTAGTATGTGATCTATTGTCTGTATAACTCTGATTGATGTTGTATCATATGTAAATACTTATGTGATTATTATAATTTATTCGTTCCGCTGTGAGATTCTGATATTGTTGTTCTTTCTTCTCTATCTTTTCTATTTTCTCACCCCTTTCTTTCTTCAAGACGAAGCGGTTTTCTGGGCATAGAAAGCCGGGTCGTCACAGTTGGTATCAGAGCGCTATGTTGAGTGAATACCTAGGCTCTTGAGTGATTTCTTTCTTAAGAGAGAGTATTTGTAATTTTAATATATATATATTTACTTATTTCTACCTATTGTTGGGTTACCTGTTCGGGTTTTCCAATATAAGATATAAAGGTAGATAGGATGGTGGTGTGTGTAACACGACTACCAATGGTTGGAGTTTGAATGTTTAAGGTTGGAAGTATAATTGTCGAGACTGTAGACCTAATACCATCTCAAGTGAGCTTTGAGTGGTATAAGAATTTCATTGATCTCTGAAGGAAATCTGTTAAGATTCGGAGTTCATTTTTTTGAAGTGTAAGTTTGGTTGAGCTAGAGTTTGGATCTGTCGATTGGACAGAAGCAAGTCATGATATCTTGACATATCAAGGTGTAATAGCTGTGTGATGAGACACAGTGACTATGGATGTCTCCGAAGATGTTTTCTTTGAAACAAGTCAAGGAAGTGTGTCTGCTCGGTGTTGCGGCTGTGTTCAGCTGGATGTTTTTGTTTGGCTGGAGTCCGAGTTTCTTGAAGAGCTTTGGATTAGGAAGTCTTTTGGCTTAAGGGTTTTTCTTGAGGAAACTTCTGAAGCAGCAGAGTAGCTCCATTTTTTTCCGATGGGTTGGACACATAGGTGTAAGCTGTTCCGATTGGTAAAGAGAGAGCGGTGTCTTTGGAATTAGGCTGGATCAATCGCAAAAGTGACTTGCGATGGTTTGAGTATTCTCTTGTGAATTTTTCTGGATGTTTTCAGGAAGTCAGAGTTTGGTCAGCATCTAAAGATTGAATTTGGTATCGACGGGATTTCAGAAGTGGTACCGATGGTTCAACTCGGTAATAGGATGATTTTTGAGCTTGGTAAAGTAACCCGGATTTTAGAGGAGCTTCAGAATTTTCTTTTTGATCTGTGAACTTTATTTTTGGAATGTGTTGTCCAATCGGTGTTCGACTATAGCATTTTCATCTGCTCAGTCAGAGTTGCACAGTGGAAGCATGGTGGTAGATGTTTTAGTTTGGAAGCAATTGGATGTTGCAGTGCTTGGATTGAAGAGTTCTACAAGAAATTCTTCTGGATCTGAGGTCAGATTGGAGTGCACCTGTTTAATCTTTTCTAGATGAGTAGAAGTTCTGTAGCTTAGTAGTATTGTTTGTTTAGATTCTATAGAGCGAGTAGCCCGGTATTTATACTTGGGAAAACTCGAGAAAATTCTATCTAGAATTTTGTCTAGATAGTTAAATTTGTTTGATTGGATGAATTGGTTGCTATGATTGTTAACTTATGATTGATATATGTTTGGGTTTTAAAATTAAATCTTTAACTAGATTATTAAATTACCTTTGTTATAAATTTCGGGGACGAAATTCTTTTAAGGGGGGAGGAATGTGATATCCCGGAAATTTGAGGCAATATCAATTTAATAATCTACAGTAAAAAATTAAATTGATTTAATAATATTTGTTAATAATAATTTGAATTGATTTAATAATCTTCTTTCAAATAAATAATTAACTGATAATTTATCTTTTAAAAGCTAATTAAATTGTTTCTATTATAATATATATATATATATCTGTATATATTGTAAATAGATAATCTTTGTTTAATAAAATAAAGACATGTAAATAATAATAATATGATCTTAAAATACTCAAGATAAATTTAAATTGTTTAAAAGTACTCTAGCCTAGGTTTAAAATTTAAATAAAAGGATTGTTTTGTTCTTTTCAATTTAGCTTTATAAAATAAGTAATTATTATTTTGAAGAGATTGTTTCTTTTATAATTTATTTTTAATTTAATAATGAGTTTTATTTAAACAATATCAATAATGAAATATCTTTACAAATAGATTTTTATATAAAAAGAAATTGTTATTTTAAATTTATATATATATATGTTTTGGGAAGCTATGATTTGGAATATACAATCTTTCAAGTATATTATGATAAAAATAAATTTATAAAATATTAAACATAAGCATAAACAAAGCATGATAAAATAAAATAGCTTTGTACATAGGATAGAAGACATATCCAGACAAGTAAAAATATATGTACAGGCATGTAAATAAAAATGTTTGAAATAGAAATGCAAAAGTATGAAACAAAGTAAAGTAAAGTAAGAAATAAAAAGGACATATGTGTAGCTGTAGGCAAGGAAACAAATCTATAAACAATAGTCAACCTGTAAAGAAATGCAAGACAAAAGTATATATGCTCACATAATGTATAAATTAAAATCAGGCTTGTACACATATGATATAGCTGTGAAGAAAATATACAAGATAAGAAATAAACAAAGTAAAATAATAAAACAAAAATCTTTATACAACCAGACAAAATAATTTTGCTGTCTGTAAGTAAAGAATGCAAAACAAAGTAAAGTAATAAAACAAAATAAAGCTAAGTAATCATATCCTTGTGTGTTCAGCATATAAAATAGTTTTCTAAGCAAGCTAAAGCAAGCAAATTAACAAAGTATAAACAAATATGGTATGCAGGTTAGAGAAGAGAAGTGGAAAGCTAACTAAAATATCTACATAAGAAATGATTAAATTAGCTAAATAGGGAACATTGAGTACATTAACATTTAATGTTTCAGATTTCTCAGCAAACAAGAGTCTATTCGAATTTGTTCAAAATCTTTTCAGCCTCCATTTTGAAAATTCTGCCTGATAAAACAAGATTAAACAGTGCACAGCATTTGCTTGTCTCAGATGCCACCCTCCCCTGTAATATTTTCCTTCTATATATACATATCTTCTCAGTTCATTTGTGAAGAATAGCAAGCTTTTTTTTTTTTTACAACTGAAGTTTTATACATCAACAAGCTTAAACAACATCATACAAAAATTCCATCAACTTTGCAAAACCTGAAACTGCCTTCATTCAAATCTGTGACCAACTTCCTCAAGACCAGATCAAAGGCTTCATTTTTATCAAGCCATTAGCCTGTAATTATTTGCAAAATAAAGAGCCTGTGCATTATTCTCCAGTTTTTTTCAAAATCAAAACAGAAGCTCTGTTTTCATTTCAGGCGAGTAACATTTATTTTTAAAAGCTTAAATATATAAATCTGGATTGCATGATCTATGTATGAAATAGGTGAGTTTGTGTGAATATATGTTAGTGAATTTCTGTGCATTTTTGGATGTGAGTTGTAGACATGTTTGTGAATATCTGTAAACACATATATTTCCAGTTCTTAAAACTATAGCTGTAGTTTAAAATCCTTTATCTCTGGATCAAGTCATTTTTGGAATTTATGGTATAAACAAAAGTTGATTGTCTAATCATTTGTCAAAGTATAAAAATTTATCTGAGTGGGAATAAATTGTGTGTTGCTCTGGAAACTAAAAATAAACAAGGAAGTTAAGTTCTGGATGAAATTCAAACATTCAAATTTATTGATTCAGGGCTATGAACTGAATACTTAACCAAAATAATGATTTTTAAAAATGAAATCACTAATTTTAATAGCAAAATGAATGAGTAGTTCTGTTTTTACTGGGAATTAGTATTTGAGTGGTTATTGATGTTCTTGAGTATCTGAGGGGTTGTAATTGCCAGAGGTGATAGTGGGACCATCGGTGATGGTGGGAAAATTAGTTGAAGTGGTGGCAGATCACGTTGGTGGCGGCGGCGGCAGTTTTAAGTTGCTAAACCTAGTTTGGGCTATGCTGTGATGTTTGATTTGTCGTGTGTCCTAGGAACGATCGAGTTCGCTGAAACTCAGGAGGGTAGTAGCTCGGTCATGGTCGAAGTGGTGGACGGTGGTGCTAGGGCTCTGATGGATGGAGTTTGGATTGCGGTGGAGTTTCAAGTTTCGAGAGAAACCTGATTTTTTTTGGTTTCCAGGTGGAGTTTCGAACTCGCTTTTGTTTCAGATTGCTGTGGTGGCTTTGGGGGTCGTGGTGGAGTCTGGTGGTAGTCAGTGGCGTGGTGGAGCATATGAGGGTGGTCGGAGATGGCTGGGGCCACGGTGCACGTGCACCGTGCCATTAAAGTGTGTTGGGTTCTTTGGTTGTGAGCAGGGTTTTAACTCGGGGAGACGCGAGTTTATTCCGGGGTTTGACACGAAGTAGAGGTAGGGGAGACTCGAAGCAATCTTTGCATCTCTCGGGTCAGTGTTGTTTCCAGATTTTTGTTAAACCTGGCAGTAGCATTGTTTCAAAAACAAATTCAATTGGAACCTATTTATAAATAAGTAATGGAATTAAATAAAGTGTAAATCTAGTTGAAGTTGAAATCAAATTTACTTTTGAATTCAAATTTAAATAAAAATAAAGTTTAAAACAGGCAAATATGGGTTTCAACCTGACAGTTTCAGGTTTTAAATGTAATTTAAAATCTGAATCAAAACTTAAACTGTGTTTGAAGTTAAAAGTTCAAAATATAGATTCAAGTGAACTTTTGAATCTAAGTTTTAGAAACGAATTTGGATTTTTAAATCAAGAATTACAAATCAAGTTTTTCAAAAGCAAGTTAAACCCAAAGTTTTAAATTCAAAGTTAAACTAATGAAATCAAAAATTTTAAACTCAAAGTTAACTAATGAACGTAAAACTGGAAAAAAAAATCAGATTTAATATCTAAATGTATAAAGCAAAGTTTAATTCAAATAGTTTGTTTTAAAAAGTGTTTGTTTAAAAAAAATATTTGAATTGGTTTTTACAAAGTTCTTTTGAATGGAAGTTAAGTAAATTGTTTTAACTTGGAAATTTCAAGTTTAAAATATGAATGTCTTTGGAAATTTAAATTTAAATAAAGATTCTAGCAAGTTGAATTTAAAGGCTTTTCCTATATGAGTCCATATATGAGTAGTTAATGTTATTTATAGGATTCTAAATTGAATTAAAATTTGATAAATGTTTGAATAAGAACCATTTTGAATCTTAAATTCAAAATGAAATTTTGAATTTGAAACGTAATGTTCTAATATACTTAAATATTAATAAAGTCATAAATAAAGAAATGAATTATTTTAGGGATAATTAAGATATTTAAAATAATTAAATGATAGGTTAATTAAGAAACGACTTTTGTATTTAAGTTGTAAATTAATAATTTAGATTAATTTATAATTAGAGATCAAGAAAGAAGTAGATTAAGAAAAGTTATTAATTAATGAAGATAGTTAATTAAGAATTATTAATTAATTAATATATGTGATTAATTTTGGATAATTAATTAGATTCATTAAATAATCTATTAAAAATTGTTTAATGAAATTACTTGATAAAAGTAATTAAGAAATTAATTACTTAATGTAATTAATTTGATAAAATGATTTATTTAAGTTAATTAATTTAATTTAATTTAATTAATTTAAGAAATCATTTGATGATTTGTTATGTGTAATCACTTAGTGTATTCAATGGAGCATAATTACTTGAGGAAGTAATTAATATAATTACTGAATGCAATTAGTAAAAATGATGTGTTAATAAAGTAATTGGAATAATTACTTTTGTAATTAACCAAGGGATTAATTAAATGAAGATAATTAATTGTGGAATAATTAATTTGGAATAAGTAATTAAGGGTAGTTAATTACTGGTTGATATTAATCAAGGTGATTAATAACTGTGTTTAATTAAGGATTAATCACTTAATGTAATTAAATTAAATAAAGTAATTTAATTTAAATCTAAATTAGAGATCATTAATTAATGTAATTAATAATGGAATTAAGAATAGTTTAATTAAGAAATAATTAATAAGGTGGTGATTAATTAAGGATAATGTAATTAATTGTATTTAATCATAAATAAAGTAATTAAATGTTAATTACTATAAATGATTTAGGATAATTAATTTGTAGAATTAATTAAAGACTAATTACTTACTGTAATTAGAAGATGATTAATCGAAGAAGTTAATCAAGGTAAATATCTAGAAATTGATTAATTTATTTGATTATAATGGTTGTGTAAGCAAGATTTATAGATGAAGTAATTAGTTTAATTTACTTTAAATTAATTAGAAATAGAAGTAGTTAATTTAATTCATTTTAAATTAATTACAAATGGTATAATTATAAATCATTGCTTATGGATGAATGATAGTGATATTTCATTTGATGGTTGTGCATTCAGATCTGACTTGAATAATATCTATGCGATATGGATGCTTGATTTAAAGTATGATAATATTTAATTATCTGTTTATGATGATGTGATTATCTATTGTGATATTATGAATTATCCATATGTGTGTATATTGATGATATTGAATTGAACTGTTAAGACTAAATAGACAACTTGGCCTTAAAAGACACGTTTTGGATTTCGATGAGATCGGGATCGGGTTTCCGCATTAGGAACATCCGAAAACCACATCGATTCCAAATTAACGATAGGTCGTGAATTGGAAGATGAAGATTCAGAATGCAAGGGTTATCGTCGTTAACTCTGAGGGTGATTCCAAAATGAGTGTAACGAGATAAGGCTTTTGGTTTCGTTCGAACCCGGAACGAACTTGTATGGATTGAATGCTTTCAACACATCGTCAGGCGGGCGATGAGCATTCTAAGAAATGTATTCTATAAAGGTAATCGTAGCCTCAAGCCTCATCAACCGGGAATGGCTAAAACAGTGGAGGTGCAGCAAGGTTGGGTGGGTCATGCCCAAGCAGGACAAGGATATTCCCCTGTCTAGATGTCCCTTTATTTCGGCTTAGTGGGCAGTAGCGACGGCTATCTGTGGGGTTATCTTGTTCGGGACTGTTCAGTAAGGAATGGTTCTGGCCTTGTGTTGCAGGGGGTCGGGAGAGATCCTCGGTACGTTGATCTAGGCCACGTACTATGACGGACGGTACCCCAGTAGCCCTGCCATTGTATGGAATCCACAATCCAATAAGTGCCAACGGTTTTGATTGTATTACCCACTTTTGTGGCTAGTAGCTGGAATTTAATGAATGTAACAATTTCGGCTATTTTCTATTTACTTGAAAACCCTAGATCTATTATAATATCACAGAATTTCCTATCAAATGTTTTGGTTAGCGTAAGGTAAATTTTTTTCCATGTTTATGTGTGGGGAGTCTTACGTGATACCTTTTGTTTTCAAAAGATTTTCAAAATTAAGCAACTTTAATCTGTTACTCATACCAGACCCATGTCTGACCCGGAGTTTATTTTTGTTTTTCATAAACTCTCGGGTACCCAAATTTTTTACGGGTAGTCAAGGGATTCAGGTTAGCTTTGACGAATTCTGGAGGAGCAATGGAGCAGGAGGATTCAGCATTGTAGATACATATAGTTCTGCTGTGTTGGTATCTCTAGGTCATATTATATTGAGTTGTTTGGGTATTGAGTTGTATCGTGCTGTATTAACTAGACAGGTATTTTATAACTGTCTAGTATGTGATCTATTGTCTGTATAACTCTGATTGATGTTGTATCATATGTAAATACTTATGTGATTATTATAATTTATTCGTTCCGCTGTGAAGTTCTGATATTGTTGTTCTTTCTTCTCTATCTTTTCTATTTTCTCACCCCTTTCTTTCTTCAAGACGAAGCGGTTTTCTGGGCATAGAAAACCGGGTCGTCACAGCGACATTATACAGAAACACAAGAATATTGGAAATTTTTAAACAACAAACAAATTCCACATTCCATTTCGAAATATTCGAAATTGATTACATAATCCCAAATCGTAGACCACATTTAGATAACATATAATTATTACAAAATACGCAAGAGCGACATTCGAAGATTCCCCTTTGGTAGATCAGAGTATATATGTAGGCAAGAAAACAAGTTGCCTTTTTAAACAAAATACACAGCAGAAATAAAAGAACTCTAATAATAAGATTGCCTCCTGCATGTCCTTGGAAGCTTTATTCGTCTAAAAGAGCATTTGGAAACCTTAACTCTCTACCTACTCAAGTTCAATTGAGTATCCTAGGGTTTAAAGGGAAAAAAATCTTCAAGCCAGACATAAAGCCTGATACAAATAATAATTTACCATCTCAAACCATTTAGATATCTAGTGACACACACCACTTAGCGGAACGGGTTTTCCCCTCACTGGTATCCTAAACCATTTTTAAAACCATATACTATGCTTCTTCATCTACAATGGTTAAAGCATAATATTTCAAAAACTTTATGATGATATGTAAAACAAGAAAATCAAATCTAGATTACATATCCCCATTCATTCGAACTGTCTGTCTCGATTATAGTTTTTAGGATTACTACTAACCTATTAAATGTTAATGGACTATCTGTCCAATATCATAGTTTTTATGGGATCACTAAGAACCTATTGGTAACTCCACTTATCCTAGTTTTCATCGGCTAACTAGAAACTTATTGACTGACTGTCAATATCTTAATCCGAATATAGTTTTCATGGGCTGACTATAAACTTACATTGCCCCTACCATTATTAAATCATAGTTTTCATGGGTTGACTATGAACCTATTGTCCCCTTCCAATATCTCTAATTAATATTTTAACATCCTTTAAGTTATATTCACTACTAGGTGAACTAGCTAGTTATTCTGCCCTTTCCCCAAAATACAGTTATAGGTTAATAACAAGGTGAATAATATTTTCAAAATCTTTATTAATGACAGGGTTTTTCCTTTAAAAATGATAATGAGCTATTGGTTTTGAACTTTAAAACATCACTTTCGAAACCATCGGATGACCTCCTTTGAAAGCATAAAAACCTCTTTTCAAAGCTTTGAGTATATACCTTTTGAAACCAATGATACCTTTCGATGGTATCAAGAAAACATTCTTTAAGACATAGCTTCAAAATGGATAAAGTACTCTTCAAAAGCATTGGGTTTACTCTTTAAAATATTCGCTAGGTCAAATTGATTATATATGAAAGTATCTCTTTTGATACCAATTATAAAATTGTTTTGGAGAAAAGTTGATGGTGTCGGAACCATCTAGTCCAAAGCAACAACCTTTTAAATTAAAATATTGAAGGATAGTGTTGAAACCCCTTTTGACACCATTACCTTCGAAACCTTTAACCCCTTTCGGAAGCGTTTAGGAAGTGGCTTAACTTTGGTTAAAACAGAGATAACCTTTCGACAGCATAGATGGCTTCACTGCAATCAAAAGGTAAATAAGAGGTTTGGTCTTGACTTGGTCAAAACCAATCCTTTTATAAGCTTTTATTTGAGGAAAAAGTTCCCATTCAAAAGCTATTTAGAAAGTCCCTTTTGAAAGCATGGCTTTCGACTATGTTTAAAGCTCTAAGTAAAACAAGGCAGGAGTTTAACTTTAGAAACAAACTAAAGTTTCGGATCTATAAGGTATTGAAAGCCCTTCAAAAACTAGGCAAGCATTTGTCTTTTTAAAACTAAACCTTGGTTTTGACTCTGACGAAAGCATAGCTTTCGACACCCTACGTTATGCTACTTACCAATTCACTTCGTACCAATTCTATTGATTCCATGTGCCTTAGTTCCCACTATGTGGGTTTCGATAGACATGGTTTTGATTAAGATGGGAGGGAGGTAAAGGAGTTGAAATGTGCTTTTTCTGAACGCTGATTCATAGCTAAACATGGCAGTTGCTTTATAACTAACGTGCCAGTTGTAACTCCTTGATTGGCTACTTTAAAACTTTTCAAATATTTTACCATTAAAAACTACCGCATTAATTAGATTTAAAAAAAGCATTATAAAGATAAACCCTTCCATATAACCAAACCAATATTTGTAGAAAAGTCCTACTTTCCCTAGTAAATCCATTGGGAAAAATCCTCAAAAATCATAGAAATTCAATTTCATCATATAATCAAACATATTCAAAATTTGGACCCAATTTCTTCCTGAAATGTTCAAAATAAATTTTAAATCCAATTACATCTTATTTATCATCAAAAATTCATAATAAAATTTTCACAGCTCGAAAAATTATAAAAATTAAAACTCATCTTCAAAATCATGTCTTACTTAACATAAATTTTTTCCAATCCTCTACATAGATGGCTTGCAACTAAATTGTTCAAAGTCTGGTATAACATTTGTGGGAATAACCTCTGCTATCTCCAATCCTATAAAGCAACTTACTGGTCTTCAAAGTATGGACACTGATATGACTTATCTTGGCCTCCCTCTATTAACCTCTAGATTGAAGACTGCTGATTGCCTTCCACTGTACACTAAAATTGTTTCATTGTTTGACAAGTGGTCCAACCGATTCTTAACACAGGCAGGAAGGCTTGTGCTCATCAAATCAGTTGCATTTTCTATGATTGTTTTTTGGTCTAAAGCCTTCATTCTCCCAGTCAAGCTTTTGCATATGGTTAGAGGTGCTATGCTCAGATTCTTTTGGACTGGTTCCATCAACAACAGGAAACCACTGCCATGCTCCTTCAGTCTCTTTGAGAAGGACTTGAAATCTGGTGGTTTGGGGGTCATGAATATTGTTAATTGGAATATGGCTGCTTTCAGTACTCATATGAATTCTATATTAGTCAGGAAGAACTCAAGTTGGGTTAAGTGGGTTTGGGCTTACAGAATTGGTAGGTCAAATTTCTGGTCTATGCCAGCTCCTAATACTTGTAGTTGGACATGGAGAAAGATACTTAGTTTGCGTGAAACATTACTTCCCCTCCTTGTTCACAAGATGGCCATCTCTTCTGCTGTTAAATTTTGGTATGATCCCTGGGTTGACAAAGGGGTGTTATGGCACAAACTACTCAGCAATCAGCAAATGATACAATCTGGCATTCCCACTGATGCCATTGCTGTTGATTACATTAACTTTGGTCACTTGCAACCGCCTTACTCCTCAAATCAAGTCATCAGGTCATATTGGAATGAAATTCAAAGTAAACTCTACCCTGCTGTTGATGTTGAAGCTGTGCATTGGAATGCCAAACCTCACTCTGTATCTCTTGTGTATAAACATTTGCAAAGACCTGGTAGCCTTTCTTTTAAATGGTGTGAGGTTATTTGGTCTGTTGATTCTTCACCTAAGGATAACCTGATGTTATGGAAAGTTGTTCAGAGTGCATTGTTAACTAAAAGCAAGTTGATGGAGATGGGTTTTGATTCTGGATTGAACTGCCTTTTCTGTGATAATGCTGCAGAGACCATACACCATTTGTTTCTTCATTGTACATATACTTTGGTGCTTTTTGATAAAATGATGAAGCTTGCTGGTTGTAACATGCTGTCAGGACTCAGGGCTGTGGATCTTGATATGATTTATAAAGCAACTAAGTGGCGTACTATGAAAGCTAGATGCATAACCATCTGTCTGAAAAAATACATGTCAATTGTGTGGCTGGAGAGAAATTTGATTTGTTTTGAAAAGAAGAGGAGGGATGGGAATGTGTGATGGGAAGTTTTGAAGAAGGATATCTATCAGGCATTAATGATCTTACCAACAATTCCCACTGGTTTCAGAGATGTTTGGAGTTAGTTGGTTGTCAGTGTGTTTTTTTCTTCTCTTGATTTCATCGGTTCGCTTGTTTTATTTCTTTTCTTTCCTTGTTTATCACTGTGTGTTTTTGTTTGCTTGTGTCATTTCTTTGAACAAGCTTCTTTTTTTTATTGTGTTGTTGCAATAAAATCAGGTAGGGGCCTGCTAACCCCGCTAGCCTTTGCTAAATAAAATAAAATTCCATGCCATTTTAAAATCAATAACCCACGGTTTTGACCCTAAAACCGTACGAAATTTGCATATAAATAAATTGTTTAAATCAAACAATTCATGACTTTAGCATACCATCATCCCATAGTATCGTAGAAACGAAATAAATACTTAAACTTGAAATCATAGGATTATAGAAACCAAAAGGAGATGGATAGAATTATTATTTACCTTAGATTTGATGAGGAATTTGGAATTTGTTGTTGATTAATCCTTCCTAGCTTTGATCCTTAGCTTTAGATTGAAATTTCTCCTTTTTCCACCTTGTTAATGGCTGACTCTATGTAGTTTCAATTTGCGTTTCTTAGAAGATGAAATGAAACTGGAATGGAGAAAAATAAGATGTGTTTAGCCGTGTATAATAGAATGGCTAAATACCACTGTGCCTACGAGCAAATTAATTATCTTATAAACCAATTTAAAGCCTATTAAATTGTTATTATTTAGCACATCCCATTATATGATTTATTCAAATCTGAATTCCCTTATCATCATTATCATATTTAATTTATCTAATTAAAATTTCTGAATAACGTTATGAAAAATTAGGTATGTTATAGGCTCTCCTCTTAAAGAATTTCATCCTCGAAATTCAGTAAGGACTAATACTAAACATAGTAATCATCTGTAACAACTTCTAACAACCGTACTAGTCTAACTGACTAGAAACTATCCATATAAATCTAATATATACATACCCTCAAAGCAGATCAAGATATGTATCTCTAATCTCATCCTTTGTTTTCCAAGTACAGTCCTTCTCGTTGTCGCTCTATTGAACTTTCACCGACCTGGCTGTCTTTTTCCTTAATCTTTTCGCATTTCTGGCTACAACCTGAATTGGTTGTCTAACAACAGTCAAATTAAGCTCTACCACTAAGTCATCCAACCCTGTCAGAGGAATAGTCTCTGGATCGTGCACATACTTACGAAGATGAGACACATGAAATACATTATGGACACCTGCCAGATTGCCTGGCAACTCTATTCTGTTAGCGAGCTTTCCAATCCTTTCTATAATCTGGAATGGACCTATATATCTTAGGGCTAACTTCTCAGACTTTCCAAATCATGTCATATCTTTCATAGGTGATACCTGAATGAAAACCTTATCTCCAACTAAGAATTCTAAGTCCTTACGCCTCTTATCTGTGTAACTCTTTTGTCTCGACTGAGCTTACTTCATCCTTTTTCATATTAACTCAATCTTCTTTGATGCTTCTCTAACCAAATATGGACTTAAGACTAATCTATCTTCAGTCTCCAACCAACAAGCTGGTGATTTGCATGGTCTTCCATACAAAGCTTCAAACGACGCCATTCCTATACTAGTTTTGTAACTATGATTATAGGAAAACTTGACAAAATGTAGGTGATCCTCCCAAGATTCACCAAAATCCAATACACAAGCTCTCAACAAATCTTCGTGTACCTTATTGACTCTCTCTGTCTGCCTATATGACTGAGGGTGATATGCAGTACTCGTATTAAGCTTGGTACCCATCACTTACTGTAGACACTTTCGAAATTCACTAGTGAACAAAGCATCTCTATCACTAACTATGCTACTAGGAACTCCAAGCATTCTAACTATGTTCTTCAGGAACAACTTAGCTAAAACGGGTGTCGTTCCAGTTGACTTAACTGAAATGGACACAGTTGGTCAATCTGTCCACTATAAACCATATACATTCATTACCATTATTTGACCTTGGCAATCTGTCTATAAAATCCATAGATACCGGGTGCCATTTCCAAACTAGAATCTCTAAAGGCTGAAGCAATCCACTTGGTTTTTGATGTACAGCTTTCACTTGTTGACAGTTTGAACACTACCTAACCCATAAGCCACTCTTCATGCCTTCCCAATAGAAGCTCATTTTCATATCCTGATACATCTTGGTCCCTCCAGGATGAATTGTAAACTTGGACCAATGATTTTCTCCAAGCACTTCTTTTCTCAAGTCCTTCACATTCGGGACACACAACCATTCCTTCATTCTTAGCCATCATTTCTGGTCAAGGCTACTTTAAATCATCGATCTCTACTCCAACCTCCAGTCTTCTGATCCTTTCAGCTAATCCTAGATCCTCCTTCTACTTAGAAGCAATTTTCTCAATTAATAATGATGGGACTTCTAAACAAGGCAACCTAATGGAACTTCGACTAGAACCAGCTGTCGATCTTAACTACACATCACAACTAACTAAGGCTTCTATATCCTTCCACTCTGCCAACATAGCTAACATTGCATTCTGATGTTTTTTGCTGAGAGCGTCTGCTAATTTATTACCTTTTCCTAGTGTATATTCTATACCAAAATCATATGCAGCCAAAATCTCCAACCACCTATGCTGCCTCATATTTAACTTCTTCTGAGAGAATAAATACTGTAAAGACTTATGATCGATATGACTCAAATCTCTCCCCTAAGAGATACTCCAAATCTTCAATGCGAAGATCACATTTGCCAATCCTAAATTATGAGTAGGATATCTAACTTCATGTGGTCTAAGCTGCCTAGATGCGTAGGCAATGACTTTACCATTCTGCATTAACACCGCTCTTAAGCCAGTTTCACATGCATCAGTATACCCCACTAATCCTTGGTTTTCGTCTAGGACTACTAATACAAGTGCATTGTCAATGCTTTAACTTAAGCAATGTCTCCTCACATTTGTTAGACCAAAAAAATCTAACTTCCTTCCATGTTAGCTTAGTTGAGGGTGTTGTTATCCATGAAAACCTTAATGCATCTCTTTTAGTAGCCAGTAAGTGCAAGAAAACTGTCGATCTTAGTCACCATCTCTAGGCTCTTCTAATTATTCATGGCTTCGATCTTATCTGGATCGACTATCAATCCTTTTTCTAAAACCATGCGGCCAAGAAATTTTACCTCTTTCTTCCAGAAATGACATTTGGTAAACTTCGTCTTTAGCTGATTCTGTCACAACGTCTCAAGTACCCCTCTAAGATGAACTGCATGCTCCCTCTCATCCTTAGATTAAACTAGAATGTATATTTCCCAAACCGTTGAAATATTTTCAACTAGCTAAAACCCAAGATTCAACATTTTAACCAATGTTCAATTATTAGTTAAATAAATTTGATTGTTATTCAGATTTGAAATTGAAATTGATTGGAAACAAATTAGTTAATGAATCCAATTTAGAGAAATGGTTTGAGATAAGGTTCAGAGTTTGAAGATGAATGAAATTCAAGTAGAATTGAAAATGAAAATCTGGATGAAAATTGGGAATTTTTCTTGAGATTTGAAATTAATTAGTAAATTGATGCAAATTGAATCTATATCGAATTATAATCCAAATTGATTTACTGTAGATAAAGACCAAGTGGTAAAGTGAAAGTAATAATATAAGTGTTTATATTTGAAGAAAAATAATATACAACACATCATTTGATTAACAGTAAGGTGTAAAACCTACTCTAGACTTAAATTATATATATACAGTTTGAAAATGTATATTTTACAGTAAAGTAATCACTGTTTGTAATTACAGGAAAGAAAATGAATAGTAAATATGTGTATATTTGGATAAGGGTTGAAGGAAAATATAAATAAAAATATAATAGGAATTTTTTTAAGGGTTTGAGAGTTTATATAAAATTAGATTTTTGAAATCTATAGACTATTATCACAAGTATGTGAAGTTTCAAAAATAAAATAAATATGCAAATACATTTTTAGTTACTAGTCTATTTTAAATTAATGTATTATGGAGATTAATTGGTTTAATAAACTTATTTAATTATTTTAGTCGAAAAGATTTTTTTTATGAAAAATAAAGCTGGGTTAAATTTAAATTATTAGTTTAAAAGAAAATTTTTAGTTAAAAATTAAATTAAATTGTTCGATTTGTTCGAATATTAATAAAATCATATGATGTTATACAAGGTCTAGAATTGTGAAGAGACCCAAACGAGATTGAAATGGATTGCATGCATAAACAAAGGTGAGTTAATCTCACTCATCTAGGTTATTATTTAAATTTAGATAGTTAAATTTAAAAACCTGGTTGAATGATTGAATTGATTGGATGTGGTATATTATATATAGTAGAGTGTGTGTGTGTGTGTGTATTGTAGTGGTTGATTTCCCGCATTATATAGCGGATGGACCCTGTGCGCCGCATAATAGCAGATGATATGATATGATCCCATATACCACGATATTCTACCTCAAAGTGGAATTGGTATTTTATATTGTGCTAACATCTGTGGATGCAGGGAAACAGGTTGGAGGGATCCAACTGGATTCCTCAAAATATTTTGATTTGTTTTAATATTCTATTATGTGATTTGATAATCTGAGATAGACTATATTGATAATTGAAATATTGGATGCTATGGTTTGATTGAATATATTTGGGTATACTGAATTGTCAAAAATATATAGATTGGATTTTTGATGAGAAAATAAAAGAGCAAATTTTTAAGTAAAATAATTAGAGAGAATTTGAATAAATTAAGGAATGAATTGGAAAAGAATAAAATGGATTTTTTTTTAAATTCTAATAAATAAATTCCGAGTATGGGAAAGGAGATTTTGAATAAAAAGTGGGAAATAATGAATTTTAAAACTTAAGTGATATTATTTAAAGGAATGAAGAATTTATTTTAAAATTCAAGGTTCAAATTTATTGGAAAGGATAAAGTAGGAATTTGGTATTTTCAGTTAAAAAAGATTTTAAGTCATAATTAAGAAGTAAAATATGAAGTTAATAGGTTTTGAAATAAATTGAGTAAGTAAAGGAATTTATTTCAAAATGGAATAATTTGGAAATCGATTTGGAGATTAATAAAGTGTTTGAAACAGCGTTTAAACTTTAACGGAAGGATGAAACCTTGGAATTTATAAACAAGGTTTATAAAAGTGAAGTGATATACCAATGGATATTTGGAAGTACAAATTCACGGTGGGAATTTATAAAGAAATGGGTAAATTGTTTTAAAATAAATAGTGGTTTATTTTTAAAAGGTGTGAAAAGCAGTGTATTTCCCTGGAAAGGCAAGTACGTTTTCAAAGCAAACTTTTAAGTATAAATTAAAAGTTTAGAAGTGGTTTAAAGGAATGTTTTTTAAGAAATTATTATTTAAGTTTTTTAAATTTTAAAGGTAAATATTTTTAAATTAGTAATTATTTTAAAGTGTAAATTGGTATTATGTTTTAAAAGGATAATAATTAATATTTATATTTTATAAAATAGTTCTATTTTATAAAATAGTTCTATTTTAAAGATAGTTTGGTTAAATTTTATTTGAAAATTGGTATAGAATTTCGTAACTCTTATTTTAAAAATTTGTTTGGCTTAACTTTTATTTTAAAAATTAGTTTTATAGTTTATAAAGTAGTTTTATTTTAAATATTTTTAAAGTATATTTATTTTGGGTAGAGTGTTTAAGTAGTTTAATTTCAACGTTTTAAAGTATATTGCAGAATAAAGTGATCTAAATTATTTTAAATCAAAAGTATTTGGACTTGGTGATTTTAGTGGAAATAAACAATATTTGGGAAATTTATTCCGTGAGAGGAAAGATGATTTGAAAACTGTTTTCAAAGGGATGAAGTGTGGAAAATATCTTGCAAAGATATTTTGAAAATAAATAATTCGAAAAATTATTTAATTTTGATGGTTGTTTGTGAATGTTATTTGATAGTTAAATAACCAACTATCAATATTGGCCAAATGCGCTGATCATTTCGAAGAGACCGGGATCGGGATTTATTTTTCAAAACCCACTTCGATCCGGTTTGAACGTTTTCGTGAGGAAGACAAGAGCTGGGAGTCGAAGATGGAGCAGTGAAGTGTAAGGGCTAATCGCTACTAATCCTGAGGGTGATTCCAAAATGGATGCAGTAGGAGTAGTGCCTTGGTTCCGTTTGGACCCGGAAAGGACTTGTATGGACGAATGCTTTCGGAACATCATCAGGAGGAGCGTGAGCATTCAAAGTGTATGCGTGCTAAAAGGGTAATGCATAGCCTCGAGCCTCATCAACCGGGAATGGCTAAAACAGGGGAGGTGCACACAAGGCAAAGTGGCTAGCAACCAATTAGGGTAAGGTCACCCCTATCTAGATGTCCCTTTTATTTCAGCTGCGTGGCAGCTGCTGATCCCAACTACTGGGTGAACTTCTTCGGACTATCCAGTAAGGGGTAGCTTTGGTCTTGTGATGCAGGGGATCAGGGTAGACCCTCGGTACGGTGATCTTGACCACGTACTATGACGTGCGGTACCCCAGTAGCCTTGCCATTGACGGAAATCCATTCTCCCTACGTGCCTTTATGTTTTTTGTTTGTAGAACCCACATTGTGGCTAGTAGTTGGAATTTAATAATGTAACAATTTCGGCTATTTGAATAAGTATTTGTCTATAGACACTATTATAATATCAGAGGATTTTATAAGAAATGTTTTGGTTATCGTAAGGTAAAAACTGGCATATTTATTTGTGGCATAGTAGTACGAGATACCTTTGATTTCAAATGATTTTGAAAACATTAATAATCCAATTGAGTGTGATTTCTCATGCTGGTTTTTCATATTGACTCGGGTGTTATTTAACTATAATGCTCGGATCAGACCGAGTAATATAGAGTATAGATTTTCGTTGGACTGCTATGGAGCTCAGAAGACAAGCTGGATGGCGAGGCGTTCTTCCGTACTTGATTACTATTCCGCTGTGTAAGGACATGTTACTGAACTGTCCAGATTTGATGAAATGATTGTTGTACTATGGGAAATGTATGTATATATGATGATACAAATTGTTTGTATTTAAAGTCGATGTTATTATCTATTATATTTTATTCCTCTGCGATGGTAAGATTCTGTTGTGTTGTTTTCTCTTCTTCTACCTTCTTCTTCTTTAGCCCTGATGGTTCGATTTTCTGAAATTCGATTGTTCGAGATTTGATATGGTGGCCGTATAAATGTCAATTTTCGGGCATTGAAAAATCGGGTCGTTACACTATCTATAAACACTAACACAAACCTATCCTAATACCCTCGGAAAACTAGGTACATCAAATCCACAAAGAAAGCAGGTGCATTTGTTAATCCAAATTGCATTACCAACCACTCATATGAACCATACCTAGTTTGAAATGCCGTCAGAGGAATACTGTCCTCCGCCATCCTTAATTGATGGAAACCGGTTGCCAATTCCAATTAGGGAAACACGCCGGCTCTACTCAATTGATAAAAAATATCATCTATTCTTGGCATTGGATACTTATTCTTAATTATCCTTTTGTTTAACTTAAGATAGTCGATGCACATCCTCAACGACCCATCTGGTTTCTTTACAAACACCACGGCTGCTCCCCAAGGCAAACTGCTTGGTGTAATAAAACTCCTTCTTTCTAGATGCTCTAGCTACACCTTTAATTCCTTCCTCTCAGTTGGTATCATCCTGCTATGTGGTCTACTTATAGGTTCAGCTCCTGGCACAAGATCTATTCTAAACTCATTAGCTCTTCTCAGGGGTAATTCGATGACTGGCTCAAAGACATTTGCAAACTCCCTTTCTACCCGAACCCGACTAACTCATTTCCTACCTCCATTTAATTAAGTATAGCACCGGCACTCCAGTCGGTATTCTCTAATGAGAATATCGGTCGGTTATGACTATCAGGGTGTATCAGTGATATTTTCTTATAATGGTAAAATATTTTAGCCTCATACCTACTCAACCAATCCATACCCAGAATGATCCCGAAATCTACGAAATCAATAACATACAAACTTCATGAAAATTTATGACCCAACAAATCAAGTTGTAACTGGTCACATCTTAATCCTAGAGTTACATATCCTCCTATTGGATTTGCAACCCTTAAGGAAGTAACTAGGTATGTGGGTTCTTAACATAATCTATCAACCAAACACTGAGACAAAAATGAATGTGATGCACCAGTATCAAAAAGTACTCTAACTGGAATACTCTGAATCGAATGCGTACCTTCCATCACAGTCTTTCCTTTATCAACCATGGTAGGGCCTAGCTGGTCTCATAGCAAAAAATTTCCCTTTGTCCTCCCTAACTGGCTCTAGACACTGATTCTTGTAATGCCAAACTTGATCATAGTTCAAGCACTTCACATTCTTCTTACTTATAGCTTTATTCTCATTTCCTGACTGACATTCATTAGCAAAGTGACCCTTCTTGTTACACTTATAGTAAACTACCTCAACCTTTGATTTGCTAACAGAATCTCCCTTCTGGGCTCTCTTCTTTCTAAAGAACTTCCTCTTTTTCCCCTAAAAACCATGAGTTTCCACTGACTTCTCTTTAGCTAAATTTGCTAGTAACTCTTTATGGAGAATGACCATCTCCACCACTATATTACAAGGATCGCGGACATGTGTCATGGTCATTCTAGCAAGCTCGGACGCAATTCCTAAATGAACTTCTCATTCCTTTTGATGTCGGTATCTATAGCAGCATATCCATATCGAGACAACTCTTCGAAGTTAGTAGCATACTCGACTACTGACATCTCTACTTGAACTAAATCTATGAACATCCTCATCAGCTCAGACTTAAAAAAATCAGACACAAACTTCCGCTCAAATCTCATTTTAAAATCAGCCCAAGTTAACTTCTCCTCCGAAACTTCGGCGGTGACACTATTCCACCAATGTGGTGCTGACACCTGCACCTGTCTATAGGCCAACCTCTTCTTTTGTCCGTTATTCAGGCCTAAATAAGTAAATATGTGCTCATAATGCAATGGCCTATTTCGAATTTCTACGACACTTTTCGTTCCCAAGAATGGTTTCCCATTTAAACTGGTGTAATCTCTACTTAGCAAAGCAATATTCCCAACTAGAGCCACAGGATTATCTCCTTCTGCATTTCTAGCAACACCAGCAACGGCTTCAGCTTGCATCAAACCAAGAAAGAACTAATACATCGCCCCCATATCTACAGGTGGATTTCCAGCACTCACATTATCTTCATCATTTTGGTTATTAGCTTTAGCCGGTCAACCCGGGTTTCTCCTGGTAGTGGGTCGAGCATTTCCATTAGTTGTGATGCTTCCTCCACCGAGATTTCCTCTTCCGTTTCTTGCTTCCATATCTTCTTTATCGTAAATCTACATCCGAGCTTTAGTAAGATACATCAGAACAGTCTAAGAGAGCAGGGAATACGTACACATATATCTTTACTACTAATAAAGAAAATTCATTGCACTAACTTACACGGTGTCTTATTGAAATTCAAAAAATGCCCTTATGCTTAACATTTCAGCACTCCTACAGCTGCCTCCCATCACATTCGTTCCTCCCATTCTCAATCATCCCCTCCTAAAACCTAATTCTGTCCTTCAGGTTCGTCCACAAATTTCCCAATTTCATTCCCAAATTCGTTCTCATCAACACCGTACGATCCACGGCAAGCTCTCTCAACATCGATTTCCCTTACCAGCGAAGCACCAATTCGATCTTCGGTTGTACCACGGCCTCTCTATTCATCCTTGATTCCATTTATCCCTGGATTCGACCTCCACATCAATGTGCCTTCCACCATAGGCGACTTGGTGAACGAACAAGACGACTCACTGCTCACCGATCTGATAGCTCAAGCGGCAAGTGATTTCTCTTGCCATCTGTTTTCACTCCAAGGTATACTTCTTTACAATGTATACTTTTGGTGGCCACTAATAATGGGTTATAATAATGTTGATCAATGATCTTGCTAAAGTAATAGAGCTTTTAAATAACTTTTAATATTCAAATAAACATCCTTTTGTAAAGGACATGCATTCGATCACTTCGCATCACATAAAACTAGACGTGGATCCAAGCGTTATATATTTTGACTGTTCCTATTCTGATCAATTAAACAACGCTAGGAAAAAACTCATGTGGTAGGACATTGGAATTAGATGCCATTATCTAAACATAGATTCAAGATAAATAAGTAACTAATAACAATTGAACTATTATATATATGAGATAAATTGATTTATCTGATAATTATATATAGAACATACAAGTACGTTCCTATAACGTTAACCCAAACCCCAATCTTATCATATGATTAATTGGATTATGATTGGAAAATCTTTTAGGTTGAGTTTCTTTTAAATTTGCATAAACCTATGCTCTGACACCAACTTGTAACATCCCCCTACTTAGAGGCTGAAAACTAATGGCTATGGATGCTACAACCATCCATAGTTATTAATTCTTGACGACCAAATAAGATGACATTAGATATATTGATACACAATAATATGGAGGAAATTTAAACGATAAACAAATTCCACATTTCATTTTAAAATATTTCAAATTGATCACATAATCCCAAATCACAAACCACATTCAGATAACATATAATTATTACAAAATACGCCAAGAGCGGCATATGAAAATGCCTCCTTGATAGATCAGAGTATACAGATAGGCCAGAAAACAATTTGCTTTCTCAAACAAAACACACCGCGGAAATAAAAGAACTCTAACAACAAGCTTGCCTCCTGCACGTCCTTATTCATCTAAAAGAGCATCTAGAAACCTTGACTCTCAACCTACTCAAATTCAATTGAGCACCCGAGATTTTAAGGGGGAAACAAAAAAACTTCGAGTCAGACATAAAGCCTGGTATGAATTATAATTTACCATCTCAAACCATTTAGATATCTAGTGAAACCACACCGCTTAGCGGAACGGATTTTCCCCTCACTCCTAATCCATTTTTAAACCATATACTATGCTCGTGCATCCACAATGGTTAAAACATAATATTTCAAAAACTTTATGATGATATGTAAAACAAGTAAATCAAATCTAGATTACACATCTCCATTCATTCGGACTGCCTATCTCAATTATAGTTTGTGGGATTACTATCAACCTATTAAATGTTTATGGACTATAGATCCAATATCATTGTTTTCATGGGATCACCAAGAACCTATTGGTAAATCCAATATCTTATCCCTTATTCTAGTTCTCATAGGCTAACTAGGAACCTATCGATTGACTTTCAATATCTTAATCTGGATATAGTTTTCATAGACTAATTACAAACCTACTGGCCCCTACCAGTATCAAATCATAGTTTTCATGGGTTGATAAACCTATTGGCCCTTGCTAATATCTTTAATTAAGATTTTAACATCTGTTATGTTATATTCACTACTAGGTCAACCTAATTGGTTATTCTGCCCTTTTCCCCAACATATAGCTATATGTTAATAACAATGTGAATAATATTTCCAAAATCTTTATTTATGCCATGGTTTTCCTTTCAAATTGAGAACGGATTATTCGTTTTGAAACTTCACTTTCGAAACCCCTGGATGACCTCCTTCGAACTCATAAATACCTCTTTTCAAAACTCTGAGTATATACCTTTCGAAACCAATGATACCTTTCGATGGTATCAAGAAAATATTCTTTAAAAAATAACTTCGAAATGAATAAAGTACCCTTATGAAAGCATTGGTTTTACTCTTCAAAACATTCTTTGGTTCAAATTTAATATATACGAAAGTATCTCTTTCGAAATCAATTATAAATTGTTTTGGACAAAGTTGATGATGTCGAAACCATCTAGTCGAAAGCATTGACCTTTTAAACTAAGATGTTGAAGGATAGTGTCGAAACCCCCTTTCGACACCATTACCTTCAAAACCCTTAGCCCCTTTCGAAAGCGTTTAGGAAGTGTCTTAACTTTGGTTAAAATTAAGATAACCTTTCGACAGCATAGATGGTTTCAATTCAATCGAAAGGTGAAAAGGCGGCTTGGTCTCAACTTGGTCGAAACTAATACTTTCAGAAGCACCTACTTAAGGAAAAAATTACCATTTGAAAGCTATTTACAAAGTCCCTTTCGAAAGCATGGCTTTCAAATATATTGAAAGCTCTAAATATAACAAGGCAGGAACTTAACTTTAGAAACAAACTAAGGTTTCAACTCCATTGGGTATCGACTAAGTCGAAAGCCCTTCAAAAACAAGACAGGCGTTTATCTTTTTAAAACTAAACCTTGGTTTCGACTCTGGCGAAAGCATAGCTTTTGACACCCTACCTTTTCCTACTTTCCAATTCACTTCGTAGAAATTCCATTGATACCATATGCCTTGGTTACGACTATGTTGGTTTCGATAGAGATGGTTTCGACTAAGATGGCGTGGAGGTAAAGGAGTCGAAAGGTGCTTCCGAAATAAGGGGAACCGTCTTTTTTTGAAATGCTAATTTATAGCCAAACATGATAATTGCTTTATAATTAACCTACCAGTTGTAACTCTTGATTCGCTACTCTAAAAAATTTCAAATAATTTACCATTATAAACTGCCACATTAATTCGAATTCGATCAGAGCATTATAACGCTAAACCATTCCATATGACCAAACTAATATTTGCACACAAATTCTTCTTTGAAAAGTAATGTACTTTCTCTAGTACAATTGAGAAAAATCCTTAAAAATCACATAAATTTGATTTCATCATGCGATCAAATATATTAAAAATTTAGACTCAATTTCTTCCAGAAATATTCAAAATAAATTCTAAACCCAATTACATCTTATTTATCATCAAAAATTCATAATAAAATTTCCATAGCTCGGAAAATTCTGAAAATTAAAGCCCATCTTTAAAATCTTGTCTTACTTAACATAAATTTTTGCCATGGCATTTTAAAATCAAATATCCATGGATTTTCCCCTAAAACTGTACGAATTTGTATATAAGTAAATTCTTTAAATCAAACAACTCATGACTTTAGCATATCACCATCCCTAGGTAGAAATGAAATAAATACTTAAATCTGAAATCATAGGATTATAAAAACCAAAAGGAGATGGAATGAATTATTATTCACCTTCGATTTGATAAGAAATTTGAGATTTTTTGTTGACTAATCCTTCCTAGTTTTGGTCCTTAGCTTTAGATTGAAATTTCTCCTTTTCCTCCTTTTTAATGGCCAGCTCTATGTAGTTTTGATTTGCATTTGCAAAAAGATTAAATGAAAAGTGAATGGGAAAGAACAAGATGTGTTTAGCCATGTATAATAGAATGGCTAATTATGAGACAACCCCTTCCTACTTGTCATTTTTTTTTGAATGACACAATTTAGTTTGGGCTAATTAGGGTTGCCTTCTTTCTGACCAACTATTTTCTTATTGTTTTTTTTTTATTTCCCAAGATCCACTCCAATCAATATAAAAATATTGATATACTTCTTTGCAAAAACTATTTGATTATTCACATGGTTTTTATACCAGAGTATATTTTTTTTATATTTTTTTTTGAGTAACTCAGCCCATTTTAAAACAAAATCAAACTGAGTCATTCACAACAAAAACAATCAAGAAGATCCCTTCCATTTGAATCTCTGCGCCATTCATTTGACTAATTCCTACTTGTTTCCTTGTGTTTATCATTGGTGTATTAAATGAAATATGTGAACTAACTCATAGCATTTCAACTTATCCAAGGTTCTTTCCCAATGACTAAACTGGGGTTGTACATGTTCTTGTGCACTTGCTGGCACATAATCATGCACAGCTGCAATTTGCTTCCCCTTAGTTCTTGAGTGGACTGATTTGTTTAGGTAAGACTCTGAAATTAATTAGTTGTAATCTACAAGTTTCACTTATACCAATAATTATCAAACACATTTTTAATTCTGAGTTTACATTTCCTGTGTTTTTTTTCCTTTCTGCCTATGGTTTTCCCTTACCTCATGATACCTGCAGTGACTAAATGAACAGATTCTAGTTTTCTAAACAAGCTAATACATAGGTATACTGGTTCACATATGCTTCAGATCCCCTACCAATTCCTTACTTGATTCCTAAGAATTTGGTATGCTCACAGTTTCTAACATAAAGCTAAAGGCCTTTATCATATTTTCTTTCACTGGAAATAATTTTCATTACAACATACTTCTTCCCAGTCATTCTTTACATAATAGCCAAGTTTTTCTAGCACAATTTAAACATCATTACATAAAACTTTTCCACTGAAAATAAAACAGAAGAGCCATTCTCCTACAAAATCCTAGCTTAGTTAGTTTGCAATTTCTCTTAGCATCATATGTCTGCCTCTTACTATTTAGCATCCTTTTTCCCTGCAACCATCTCATGGTCTGCTCCACAATGCAAGTGAAACTCCCATTTGATGCAAGCAACAAACAGGTCAGATTGAAATCTGGTATGAGTAAATTCAATTGACAATACATAAGATTTATGAAATTGGTTCCACATCACCTTTATTTCAGAAGTTAGATGTTTTACTCAAACTGTTAAACCACTTCCTCATGTATACATTTTTGTATCCTTATAGTGAAGTGAATGAATTGTTAAATGCATGTATATGTGCTTAGACCAGTTTCTTAGCAGAAATTCTTATTTCAAGAATTCATAGCAACCTTCATGCAAATCACACAGGCATTTCATAACCATGAACAAGCAAAACCCCTATCATTTAGCTAAAGCATCAAAACTGGGTCTGCATACCAGTACCCACCATACTCCTAGCATATTCACTTTTGCTTATAAGTTCATAACACTTTTAAGAGTCCAGTATCACATTCATAGTTGCACTGGTGCACATTGCCTGGAACTGCTGTTTGATTTCCTGTGCACTTCAATCTATTTGGACATAAACATGCCATGTGCAAACTTACACCCCATCCTTGATGCAAGCCAACCACCATGTCATACCCACTTCCCTCATATCCAACCTGATAGAGGTGACCCATGCCCTGAGTTTAATTACTAAATTCTTTCCTATAACCCCCTATTACTTATGCAGTGTCATGCCCCACACTGTTGTATCCCTAATCAATGCATACAAGCAGTTTTATACATCCATCAAACATTCAGTAACCCATATATTCAACCATCACTCACATTTGAAAGTCATTTCAAGTTAATTTCCTTCAGAGACAATCTTTTGGCTGAAGCATAACTCAGAGCATTTCCAAAATGGAATGCTACCAGGGTTCTCTAGCAATAAGGTTCTTGTAGTCATCCCATGCATTATAATGTATTTTCTTATTAACCTTATTTCCAGAGGGTACCCAAGGATGGATCAAGATTTAGCATGTGGAAATTCCACTGTATCTCAATCATCCCTTCAAATGCAAGTCATAAGCCAGAGGGCCCCCTTCCCCTTACTGCCTTGCACCTTACTTTTCTTACTAGTTTATGCTTAAACCAAAAACATTTTCTCAAACTTAAAATTCCACAAGTAAGTCAGTTATTATCATCCTATCATTAAATTGTCATGTATAGTTAAGCATAATTCAAATAACAACAAGGCACTACAAAACACAAAATCCAGAAACAACAGAAAATTGTCAACTAAAAATGCATATAAAACATCACAGAAAAATTAAGATAAACTAAAGATTTAATGGCTTCCTTTCATAGGTCTCAATGCCTTGCCAAGTGAGGGTTTACTCACCATGTTTCTTCTTCCTAGGTCTTGATTCAAGTTTGCCATTGTTTTCCTTAATCTGTTGCTTACTTCCTTTTCTGTATTTTGATTTCTGGTCTTCCAATGTGCACCCGTAGGAGATGATGTGGTATATAGTGGAGTTGTTAGGGTTTTAAGGTTAGTTAGGTAATTTATTTTCATCAGAAATTCCATCATTATTCCCTAATCTCACCCAACAGTTTACCCTCTCCCTGCCATTTTCCTTTTTCCCTGTCTTAACCCTTTTTGGCAAAGTTCCTTCACACATTATATGCATGAATTCTTTGGCTCAGGCATTTCTTGTCTTTTCTGGATGTTATTCATGCATATAAGTTTATTTGAACGGCCAGCTAGGTGTGTGTGTTTCTGTTAAATACTGGGTACATGCATGTGTATTCCTATGTATTTATATATATTCTCTACCCACACAAGCTACTGTGTTTGCACCTATGCTATGTAAGTTAGAGCTAAAAATCTTCCTCAGGTTGTTCATGCATTTCATTCAACTATGGTGCATTCATACTTAATGGTCATGCACTAATTTATATTTTTATTTATTTATATTATATTTTTTTTCTTGCAAGATTCTTACTGAATTGCTTGCGTTTGTACACTGCAACAGTGTGCACATGCACCACTACTTACATTCTCATTTTTACACAAGTATGTATATTTTTTTTTAGAAAATTGTATTCATTTTTTTTTTATTAAAATAGAATTCAAATGACCTAAATTTTCTACACGCTTGATTAACTAGGGCTGTCACATACACCCTTTCTTTAAGAAATTGTGTCCCACAATTTAACACTTCTTGCTATGTAAATCAAGGGTCAAAATCAAACATAAATACACATTCTTAATTCAACCAAAACAAACAAGCACACACAGCATTGGATGTCATGTTCAACTAAGTAAATTCAAGCATAAATATTAAAATACCTCTGCCTTAACTATCTGCTGCAAATAATTGAGGGTATTGGGCCTGTATCTTGTCTTCAACCTCCCATGTGCAGTCATTAGGGTCCAAACTCCACTGCACCTTTACCATTTTAATTATTTTGTTTCTCAATCTCTTATCTTCCTTAGCTGTAATGCCCACTGGCTTCTTCTCATACACCAGGTCAGGTCTAACTTCCACTTTACTTGGTGGCTGAACTACTGAAGCTTCATCATGCACATATTTTCTCAATTGTGATACATGAAATACATTGTGTATCCCACTCATCTCTTCTGGCAATTTCAACATGTAAGCCATCTTTCCTATCCTTGCAATAATCTCATATGGTCCTATATACCTTGGGGTTAGCTTCCCTACCTTGCCAAATCTCAACACCTTCCTCATTGGTGAAACCTTTAAGTACACATATTCTCCTAACTCAAATTCAAGTGGCTTCCTTCTCCTATCTGCATATGATTTCATTCTGTCTTGTGCTGCCTTCATTCTCTGTCTGATCAATGTAACTTTAGCATTTGTCTCTTTCACATGATCTGGTCCCAACATTACCCTATCACCCACCTCTAACCAGCAAGCAGGTGACAAACAAGGCCTTCCATACAGAGCCTCATAGGGTGCCATTCCTATACTACTCTGGTAGCTGTTATTGTAGGCAAATTCTGCCAAATGAAGGTAGTCTTCCCAATTCCCACCATGGTCAAGCACACAAGCTCTAAGTAGATCCTCTAAGAATTTATTAACTACTTCTGTTTGACCATCAGTTTGGGGATGGTAGGCTGTGCTCAAGCACAACTCAACCCCTATTGCCTGTTGAAAGCTACTCCAGAACTTAGATGTAAATATAGTATCTCTGTCACTAATAATTGTGGTAGGAACCCCATGTAACTTTACTATCTCTTTCATGAAGACTTGTGCTAGTTTTGGTGCATTTCTATCACTCTTTACTGGTATGAAGTGTGATGATTTGGTTAATCTATCCACCACCACCCAAATGCTGTCATTTCCTCTCTTTGATCTTGGCAAGCCATCAATGAAATCCATTGATATGCTTTCCCATTTCCATCTTGGAACTTCCAAAGGTT
The DNA here is from genome assembly GCA_030765085.1 of Allium cepa. NCBI lineage: Eukaryota > Viridiplantae > Streptophyta > Magnoliopsida > Asparagales > Amaryllidaceae > Allium > Allium cepa. Next base: position 734,433,309 of record CM060938.1, on the reverse strand, counting down.
GCAGCAGTCCACTGGGTCTTTGATACTCAGCCTTGACTTGTTGACAAGTCATACATTTTGCCACATATTCACCCACACTTCTCTTCATTCCTTTCCACCTATAACTTCTTTTTAGGTCATGATACATTTTAGTGCCACCTGGATGTATGGTGTACTTTGATTTGTGATGGACATCCATGATCTTCCTCTTAAGTGCTTCTGTGTTAGGTACACATAACCTTCCTTTATATCTTACACATCCTTTTTCATCCAGTTCAAATTTGTCAATCTTTACACCATTTTTTAACAACTCCTTCTTTTCTCTCAAGAATGCATCAGTGTCTTGTGACTGGTTTACTTCTTCCACTAAATCTGACTTTATTTTGATAAGACTGAGCTTACCATAGTGCTCCACATCCTTACCCACCTCCATTGCTTGTTCTCCCATGTATTCTATTTCTACATCTGTCAGTGTTAACAACCTTTTAAACTCCTCTATCATCAGTGTAGCCAACTTGGCATGTTGTCTACTTAATGCATCTGCCACTTTGTTTGCTTTTCCAGGTGTGTACATAATGTCCAAATCATAGGCAGCAAGAAATTCCACCCACCTATGTTGTCTCATATTTAAATCTTTTTGAGAAAATAAATACTTTAAAGCCTTGTGGTCAGTATAAAGTTCAAACTTTGCTCCTAACAGGTAGTGTCTCCAAAGCTTTAGTGCATACACCACTGCTGCCAATTCCAAGTCATGTGTTGCATACTTGGTTTCACTGGGTTTCAGTTGTCTTGATGCATAAGCTATTACTCTACCATCTTGCATAAGGATAGCTCCTATACCTGATCCACATGCATCAGTATATACCACTAAATTGTCATTGCCCTCTGGGATTTTCAGCACTGGTGCTTCCATCAATGCCTTCTTCAATTGGTTAAATGCCTCTTCACATTTCTCAGTCCACAAAAAAGGTTGGTCTTTCCTTGTTAACTTGGTTAGTGGAATTGCCTTTTTAGCAAAATCCTTTATGAATCTCCTGTAGTATCCAGCCATGCCCATGAATGATCTGATTTCAGTGACATTGCTTGGTCTTTTCCATGCTTGCACTGCCATGACTTTACTTGGATCTACTGAAATTCCTTCTTGAGAAATTATGTGGCCCAAAATTTTTATTTCATTCTTCCAAAAAGAACATTTTGCAAACTTGGCTTTAAGGTTTTGTTGCCTTAGTCTACTCAGTACCATATGCAAATGCTTTTCATGTTCATTATCTGTCTTGGAATACACTAGTATATCATCAATGAAAATCAGCACAAATTTATCCAAATAATCTCTGAAAATTCTATTCATCAAATCTACAAAATAGGATGGTGCATTAGTCAAACCAAATGGCATTACTAAGTATTCATACAAGCCATACCTAGTATTGAAGGCTGTATATTTGATACTTTCTTCTTCTACTTTCATTTGGTGAAAACCAGTTGCTAAATCAAGCCTAGAAAATACTTTAGCACCATTTAGTTGATCAAAGAGATCATCAATCCTAGGTAGAGGGTATTTGTTTTTGATAGTGACTGAGTTAAGTTCCCTATAGTCTATGCACATTCTTAAGGAACCATCATGCTTCTTAACAAACACTACCGGTGATCCCCAATTTGAACTGCTAGGCCTAATAAAGCCTTTTTGTTCTAATTCCTCCAGTTGTTTCTTCAACTCACTCAGTTCTTTAGGACTCATCCTATTTGGTTTCTTGATGACAGGGCTTGTTCCTGGTTTAAGTCTTATTTGAAATTCTACTGATCTGTTATGAGGGATGCCATTCACTTCACCAAACACATCAGGGTATTGGTTAACTATGGGTATCTTATTTAAACTCAATTCAACTTCTCCACTGTTCAAGTTGAATATTTTTCCCATACCCCTATCCTTGGCTGCTTCATACATAACCACAACCCTCTTTCCATCAGGAAATTGTAGTGAAATGGTAGGATTTCCTAAGTTAATAATAGCACAAAAGCTTTTTAATCAATCCATTCACAATATGATACCAAGCTTGGGGTAATTCAACACATATAATTCTGAGATAAAGGTGTGACCACCCATGCTTATTTCTACTTGCATGCATTTCATATGGGTAATACAGGAACTACCTAAAGGACTATCAATATGCAATGGCTTATCAACAAGAATACAGGTTAGCCCTAATTTCTGAACTATATCATATGAAATAAAAGAGTGTGTGGCTCCTGTGTCAAAAACAACTGATATGGGTATGCCTTTAATAAATAATATACCTTCCACTTGGCTTGGTGCATCCCTTGCCTTGCCTTTTCCCTCAAGTACAGCCACCCTTTCCATCTCTGGACACTGCTTCTTCATGTGCCCCTCTTTTCCACAGTTGTAGCACCTAAGAACAGTTGACTTGGGTGCTTGGCATTTGGTTTTAATATGGCCTTCCTTTCCACAGTTATAACAGATCACTTTAGATTTCTTGTTGTCAGGGTTTGCCACTTTACTTCCTTCCTTGTTCATTGCTTCTCCCTTCTTCCTCTCATATGGATGTGCTCTATTCTTTCCTTTCTTATTATTCCTGAAGTTCTTGAACTTTTCTCTGGCATTGTCATGTTGCTCAAATGACAGTGTCAAGTCCATAACTTGGTCAAATGCTCTATCTTTATATGGCAACATAGCTCTACTCAATCCAGCATTCAACCCTTGAATGTACCTAGCATTCCTTGATGTTTCATCTGGAATTAATACTGCCCCATATTTAGACAACCCTTCAAATTTCTGAGTGTATTCAGTAACACTCATAGATCCTTGTCTCAACTTGATAAATTCCTCAAGCAATGAAGCTTTTGTTGATGCTGGGACAAATATGGCTTCTAACATCTCTTTGAACTGATTCCATGTGATTTCTTGTTCTTGCCTGCCTGCAATAATCACTTCCCACTAGTCCAAAGCTATGCCTTTCAGCTGTCTTGAAGCTATTTGCCTTCTTCTCTGATCATTTACTTGCATGTCTCCAAAGATCCTCTCCACTGTTCTTAACCATGACTGGACACCTATGGCATTTTCTGTGCCATCAAAGCTACTGCCTCCCAGATTTGTATATGTTTTAAGCAATTTGGACAGCATATGGATTATCTGCCCTAGGTGCCATTCCATCCCTCAGTATTTGAACAAAATCTTGCATGTTAATCATTGGGGGACCAGCAGCCATTCTAGTTGCTTGCTCAGTAGTGTTAGAAGATTGACCATTTTCTCTTTCTCCTGTGGTGGGGATTGATTCTAACTCCTCTGGGTCTCTATTGAACATTTCTAATGAAGTTAGTTCTGATTCTTATTTACTACTTTTGCTTTTTTTTTAACTAACAATGAACTTATTTATTTATAACAAGCAAAGTAACTCAAGCAAGCAGCAAACAATGCAAACAAGGCATACAGATCCAAACAAGTATTTATTTTGGCTATGTATTTATTAACATAGCTCTGATACCAACTGAGACAACCCCTTCCTACTTGTCATTTTTTTTTTGAATGACACAATTTAGTTTGGGCTAATTAGGGTTGCCTTCTTTCTGACCAACTATTTTCTTATTGTTTTTTTTTATTTCCCAAGATCCACTCCAATCAATATAAAAATATTGATATACTTCTTTGTAAAAACTATTTGATTATTCACATGGTTTTTATACCAGAGTATATTTTTATTTATATTTTTTTTTGAGTAACTCAGCCCATTTTTAAACAAAATCAAACTGAGTCATTCACAACAAAAACAATCAAGAAGATCCCTTCCATTTGAATCTCTGCGCCATTCATTTGACTAATTCCTACTTGTTTCCTTGTGTTTATCATTGGTGTATTAAATGAAATATGTGACTAACTCATAGCATTTCAACTTATCCAAGGTTCTTTCCCAATGACTAAACTGGGGTTGTACATGTTCTTGTGCACTTGCTGGCACATAATCATGCACAGCTGCAATTTGCTTCCCCTTAGTTCTTGAGTGGACTGATTTGTTTAGGTAAGACTCTGAAATTAATTAGTTGTAATCTACAAGTTTCACTTATACCAATAATAATCAAACACATTTTTAATTCTGAGTTTACATTTCCTGTGCTTTTTGTTTCCTTTCTGCCTATGGTTTTCCCTTACCTCATGATACCTGCAGTGACTAAATGAACAGATTCTAGTTTTCTAAACAAGCTAATACATAGGTATACTGGTTCACATATGCTTCAGATCCCCTACCAATTCCTTACTTGATTCCTAAGAATTTGGTATGCTCACAGTTTCTAACATAAAGCTAAAGGCCTTTATCATATTTTCTTTCACTGGAAATAATTTTCATTACAACATACTTCTTCCCAGTCATTCTTTACATAATAGCCAAGTTTTTCTAGCATAATTTAAACATCATTACATAAAACTTTTCCACTGAAAATAAAACAGAAGAGCCATTCTCCTACAAAATCCTAGCTTAGTTAGTTTGCAATTTCTCTTAGCATCATATGTCTGCCTCTTACTATTTAGCATCCTTTTTCCCTGCAACCATCTCATGGTCTGCTCCACAATGCAAGTGAAACACCCATTTGATGCAAGCAACAAACAGGTCAGATTGAAATCTGGTATGAGTAAATTCAATTGACAATACATAAGATTTATGAAATTGGTTCCATATCACCTTTATTTCAGAAGTTAGATGTTTTACTCAAACTGTTAAACCACTTCCTCATGTATACATTTTTGTATCCTTATAGTGAAGTGAATGAATTGTTAAATGCATGTATATGTGCTTAGACCAGTTTCTTAGCAGAAATTCTTATTTCAAGAATTCATAGCAACCTTCATGCAAATCACACAGGCATTTCATAACCATGAACAAGCAAAACCCCTATCATTTAGCTAAAGCATCAAAACTGGGTCTGCATACCAGTACCCACCATACTCCTAGCATATTCACTTTTGCTTATAAGTTCATAACACTTTTAAGAGTCCAGTATCACATTCATAGTTGCACTGGTGCACATTGCCTGGAACTGCTGTTTGATTTCCAGTGCACTTCAATCTATTTGGACATAAACATGCCATGTGCAAACTTACACCCCATCCTTGATGCAAGCCAACCACCATGTCATACCCACTTCCCTCATATCCAACCTGGTAGAGGTGACCCATGCCCTGAGTTTAATTACTAAATTCTTTCCTATAACCCCCTATTACTTATGCAGTGTCATGCCCCACACTGTTGTATCCCTAATCAATGCATACAAGCAGTTTTATACATCCATCAAACATTCAGTAACCCACATATTCATCCATCACTCACATTTGAAAGTCATTTCAAGTTAATTTCCTTCAGAGACAATCTTTTGGCTGAAGCATAACTCAGAGCATTTCCAAAATGGAATGCTACCAGGGTTCTCTAGCAATAAGGTTCTTGTAGTCATCCCATGCATTATAATGTATTTTCTTATTAACCTTATTTCCAGAGGGTACCCAAGGATGGATCAAGATTTAGCATGTGGAAATTCCACTGTATCTCAATCATCCCTTCAAATGCAAGTCATAAGCCAGAGGACCCCCTTCCCCTTACTGCCTTGCACCTTACTTTTCTTACTAGTTTATGCTTAAACCAAAAACATTTTCTCAAACTTAAAATTCCACAAGTAAGTCAGTTATTATCATCCTATCATTAAATTGTCATGTATAGTTAAGCATAATTTAAATAACAACAAGGCACTGCAAAACACAAAATCCAGAAACAACAGAAAATTGTCAACTAAAAATGCATATAAAACATCACAGAAAAATTAAGATAAACTAAAGATTTAATGGCTGCCTTTCATAGGTCTTAATGCCTTTCCAAGTGAGGGTTTACTCACCATGTTTCTTCTTCCTAGGTCTTGATTCAAGTTTGCCATTGTTTTCCTTAATCTGTTGCTTACTTCCTTTTCTGTATTATGATTTCTGGTCTTCCAATGTGCACCCGTAAGAGATGATGTGGTATATAGTGGAGTTGTTAGGGTTTTAAGGTTAGTTAGGTAATTTATTTTCATCAGAAATTCCATCATTATTCCCTAATCTCACCTAACAGTTTACCCTCTCCCTGCCATTTTCCTTTTTCCTTGTCTTAACCCTTTTTGGCAAAGTTCCTTCACACATTATATGCATGAATTCTTTGGCTCAGGCATTTCTTGTCTTTTCTGGATGTTATTCATGCATATAAGTTTATTTGAACGGCCAGCTAGGTGTGTGTGTTTCTGTTAAATACTGGGTACATGCATGTGTATTCCTATGTATTTATATATATTCTCTACCCACACAAGCTACTGTGTTTGCACCTATGCTATGTAAGTTAGAGCTAAAAATCTTCCTCAGGTTGTTCATGCATTTCATTCAACTATGGTGCATTCATACTTAATGGTCATGCACTAATTTATATTTTTATTTATTTATATTATATTTTTTTTTCTTGCAAGATTCTTACTGAATTGCTTGCGTTTGTACACTGCAACAGTGTGCACATGCACCACTACTTACATTCTCATTTTTACACAAGTATGTATATATTTTTTTAGAAAATTGTATTCATATTTTTTTTTATTAAAATAGAATTCAAATGACCTAAATTTTCTACACGCTTGATTAACTAGGCCTGTCACAAATTACCACTATGCCCACATGTAAATTAATTATCTTATAAACCAATTTAAAGAAATTTAAATCATTATTATTTAGCGTGGTTCATTATATAATTTATGCAAATCTCAATTCCCTTATCATCGTTATTCCCTTATCTAATTGATTAATTTTTTGCATAGTGTTATCAAAAATTAGGGATATTATAGAAACCCCTTATAAAACCGAACTTCCATTTCCAATTATAAACTCTTTTGTAAATTTCTAAACATTTATAAACTCTTTACAGATCCATAAAACTAATTATAAAACTCTTCTTATAAAAACCATTTCAAAAGTGCTTTTATAAATATCTAACATTATTTATAAAAGTCTTTTTATCTTGTAAATAATCTCCCTTTAATTCTCCAAATCATCCTAAAAAACCCCTCTTCTAAAACCTAAATCTGTTTATAAAACTCTATTTTTAATCGAACTTTTATAAATAAATAATAATCATCTACTTCAGACACTATTATATAACAATAATTATTATTTTTAAAGATTATTAATAAAAAATAATAATTTATCTCCACTATTATTATGAATAATAATTAATTTCCGAAACATTATTAATTAAACATTATTAATAAATTTCAGACCTTATTAATCATTTAAAAAATTAACTACCAAATTATTAAAATATTAATAAATAACTTTAAAACAACATTAAGTATAAATAAATAATCTATAAACAATATTAAATATAATAATATTTGAAACAATATTAAATATAAATAATTAAATTTATAAAAATATTAATATAAATAAACAATCTTTAAAACAACAATGTTAAATATAACTTTCAAAACATTTCTACTGACTTAGAAACGCCAGATAATAAGGTTGAAGTAAAATATAAATTAATCCTCTTTAGAACAAATAATTTTCGAAACCTAAATTCAGATTTTAAAATCATCTCATATTTCAAAATTCAACTCCAACTCCAATGAATTTTTATAGCATTTTTAGAATACTAATTTGAGACCAATAGCTAACAAATGCTTAACCAATATCGATGTTCATTTTCTATTTCTACCAGGTTTCAGTTTTGAACATAAACAGTGTCATAACTAATGGTGTACATAAATCAGGTTTCATATCCCATAATTCACATAAGTGGAATTTTAATGGAAATAAATCAACATTAGTGAGGAATCCCATTGGATACCTCTTACTTGTCTCTTGCATCACAATCATTATATAATTATATAATATGGGTCATCAAAATTCGTATAAATATAACAAAATTCTTCGACGTACAATAACTTACTATTACGAATCTAATAAAACTAGTTTTGTGTAAATCCGAGACAATGCCCTGTAAGGCTATTTTTACACATTAATTAAAAATAAATTATTGTGAAAACTAAATTAATCACTTTTAAATTTAAACTCAAAATTTACTATCTTCATTCGTATTTAAATAGAATTTAAACAAGCTTTGAAATAATTTTTGACCATATTAAATTAACCATTTAATTGTCAAATAAATTGCCATATTTGAAATCCAAGTTATTTATCTTATAAAATTCACTCTTCAATATTTAGAATCAATTAAATATTCCAAAATTAAATGACTATAATTCTGGGTCGTTACAGTTATAGTGGATAAATTGCTAAAAGCACCCACTTCATTCTCATTAGAAGTTATAGGACTACAGCATCTCTAGCGCAAATTTATATAGAGGAAGTGGCATGACTTCATGGAGTTTTAGTTAGCATTTTTAGTGATAGGCATCCCTTGTTCACTCATGAATTTTGGAGGAGTGTGCAGTTAGCCTTAGGGTTGACGTTCAATCGTAGCACCCCTATTACCCATAGACAGACGGCCGAACAGAGAGGGTGAATATTATTTTGAAAGATTTATTGAGAGCTTGCATCTTGGACTTTGTAGGACATTGGAGCATCATTTACCTTCAGTAGACTTCACGTACAATAATAGTTACCATGTGACAATTGGCATGGCACCTTTGAAGCATATTACGAGAGGTCATGCAAATCGCCCAACTGTTGGTGGGAAACAACCCTCAAAATTCTACTTGGACAAGATTTGATTCGTGAGACACTGGAAAATATATAGATGATTAAGTAGCAAATGAAGGCCGGACATGACCATCATAATACCTATGCTGACAAGCGAAGGAAGAAATTGGAGTTTGAGGTAGGAGACATGGTGTTTGTTAAGATTTCCCCTCTTAGGAAGGTTATGAGGTTTGGTGCAATGGGGAAGTTGACATCAAGGTTTGTTGGACCATTCCCAATTTTAGAAATGGTAGGAAACTTGCATATTGAGTCTAGCTTCCGTCAAGTTGGCCGGAGTCTATGACGTCTTTCATGTTTCACACTTGAGGAAATGCCTTTACAGCACTGCCACCATAGTAGAGCCTGATCAGATAGAAGATATTGAGACTGAGCCGATAGTACCACATGCCATCACACGCATAGTAGAGCACATAACTAGAAAGCCCCCACAACAAGGAAATTTGGGTGGTCCGAGTACAACAGGGAGATAATCCGACGGAAAGCTCATGGTAAACTAAAAAGAAGATAAAGGCTTCTCATCTTAAACTTTTCTCTGGTAAACTTTCTCTCACTAAAAGTTTAGGTTTTTGGTTGCTTCATGGTTGCTAGATTGGATAGTAGGGGATGGTTTCCACACTCTTACTATTATTTTTTGCACAATGTTGAACTTTATGCATGTTTAAGATGCTTGCATACACGCCTATATGTCATGATCTTGCATTCACTTTAGGGTCGAGGTCACCTATAGTATTTTGCATATATAGTCACAATGCAATTTTGGCTAAGTAGATAGTTGTGTAGATAACTTTATTGTATAACTTGGATATTGGGTGCACATTACACTATCTATTCCGTAGGGAATTCGAGGATGAAACCCTTTTGTGTGTGTGGAGGGGGAGAGGAGAACGTAAAACATTACAAAAATAATAATGTTAAGATGGAAATCTTGTAAATGTTGGAATTTGACCACGATAGTCACACCACTACGTTTATGGTGATTTTCTAATTAACTTTCATATATATATTTTTGTTATCGGACTTGAAACGAAAAGGTCATTGACGTTTTGAATTTTTTGTATTTAAAATAATTCAGAATGAATTTAAATTAGCAAACTTAATCAATATTAATTTTTGAATTTAAAACACTAATACATATTTTAACGTTGATGAGAATCTTATGGTTTAAGGAAATGTAAAAATAAACGTTAACATTAATATTAAAATGGGAAATAAATATAGCAATTAAGGCAGGAGGAAATTATGTTCCAAATATTGGGACCGATCGACCGCCTCCCATGGGTCGTCAACCACTAGCGCTCGACCACCCAAGGAGGAGTGATCGATCGATGAACAAGATGCGGCCAGGTTAACTAAGGCATGAATGACCCGGATTTTATTATTTAAACCATACAATCCGAATGCCTTCTAACCACTATAAATAAGAGGCTAGCCTCTCACTATTATTCAGAAATTATTTGGAATCGTATAACACCCCTAATTTTTAATAAGATTATTCAGGAAATTTAATTGGATAAGTCAAATAGAATAATGTAAATGTTACATGATAATTGGACTGGCACTTGAATTAATTAATTAAGGGCGAGCCTAATAAACTAATCATTGGGCTTAGGAATTGGTTTTGGTAAATTAAACCACATAAGTGTATATTGGGAAATTGCCGTCCAAAACTCCCACCCTTATATATCATCTTTCCAACTATTTTCTTCCTATCCATGTCATTTTGAAAAATAAAACGCAAGAGATAGAGGAACGGTCGACCATTAAGGAGGAAGAGGAAATTCATATTAAAACTAGAAATTCAAGGTTAGGGGAATCAATCCCAAACCGATCTTTCTATCTAAATCAAGGTGAATAATAATTCCATCTCTATTTTTTTTAAATCACATACTTTCAAATTTAAGGATAAACTCGTTTTTACGATATATTGGATGACGATATATATACTTTTAAGATTTATTTGATTTAAACAAGATTGTTTAAAGGAGCTTTTACACGGTTTTCAGGTAAAACTGAGATCTAATGATGTTTAAATGCCATGGTAAAATTTTGTGTTATGATAAACATGATTTTGGAGTTGCGATTCAATTTTAATAATTTTCCAAGCTACAGAAAGATTTGTATGAATTTTCAAATGAAAATATGGTTATTGGGGTTTACAAATTTATTTTGGAATATATATTGATAATTTGCATTTGAAATTTTTGTATATTGGATAACATGATTAAAGCGAATTTTTGGAATTTTTGGGGACTTTTCCAAAGTAATTTGCTATGCAAAATCAATTATTTTAGAAGAGGGACTTCTTTGCAAAATTAGTTTTGTCTAATGGAAGGGCTTAATTGATTAGCTTAACAAGGGTTTATATTTGATTAGCGGTAGTTAATTTTTGGAAAGAATTTAAAAAAGTAAGGCAACCAATCTGGTGTTGATACGTGACAAGTTAGTTAGAGAAAAGTTTACTTTATAAAGATCTAATCCAGGTTTACTCAGAAAATAGGTTCCACCTGCTTTAGAAAGCACCATTCGACACAGATGCCTCCGCCTTTATCTTATTTGAGTCCTACCATGCCGACACCAATGCACAAGTTATCACCCTGATGGTACGTAGTGGATTGGAGGAAGGCAGAAGATAAGGCGTCGAAAGTATGGCTTCCGAAGGAGTCGAAGCTTTGGTTTGCTTTCTAAATGAAAAGCGCCTGCCCTTGTCTTGTTTAAGCCTTTAACAGAGTCAGAGAATATGGTTTCAAAAGAGTTTTTGTAAAGAGGTTACGAAAGGGTTTCCATTAGCTTATAACTGCTTTCAACTAGGTTCCTTTACTTATAAAAGAAAGTTTTAAAAGAAGGGGTTCCGACCTAGTCGATACCTTACTGTCGTTCTTCGACCTTTTGATAGAGTTGAAGATATCTATGCTGTCGAAATGATATTTTATTCTATAAGTAAGAGCCGCTTCCAATATCTTTCGAAAGGGGTTAGGGGTTTCAAAGATGATGGTTTCGAAAGGGGTTTCGACACCAACCTTATAATGTTTCTACCCATATGTTATATACTTTCGAAAGAGATGGTGTCGAAGCCATCGGGTTGTCCCCCACATTTTATATGATAAAGGATGGTTTCGAAACAGATGCTTTCGCCTATATTCACTTTGATCATAATTATGTTTTAATTATAAACCCAAAGCTTCTGAAAGGGGTACTTTCAATGCTTTCGGAAGGGTTACTTCCATTGGTGTCGAAATGGGTACTTTCAATTGGTTTCGAAGCTAAGATTCTAAAGTTAAATGCTATACTTTAATGTAATCAAAAGGTTTTGAATGGTAGAATTTAAAGTATTATAAGACAGGAGCCTATTGTTTTTAAGAGCTTTCGAAGAAGGTCATCCTATGAAGTCGAAAGCTAGGTTTCAAAGGTATTAAATGGTTTTATAACCCAAACACTATTTTAAAAGAAAAACCCATGGTTATATTAAAGGTGTTTTTTCTATGGTTTTAAAAAAAAGCTATCTTTGATAAATTTAAACCCATAGGAGTGGTATTGCTATGTTGTTATATTGCTTCTTTAGATATGAATATCTTCGCTTTAAAATGGACCCATAATTGCATTTTGCGGATAAAGGGTAGAAGAACTAGTTAGGTTAACCCAGTAGTGAATATAGATTAATTAAACTCTTGAATGAGTAGAATTGTATCCAGGAGGTCAAGAAGACCAGAATATAGGATTCCTAAAATATAAAAGAAAGATATTAGCAAGGGCCAATAGGTTCTCAGTAAGCCCACGGAAATTATGTAAAGGGAAAGATATTGGAAGGGCCAATAGGTTCATAGTTAGCCCATGAAAACTATATATAAATGAAGATGTCAGAAAGACAGGTTCATAATTAGCTCACGAAAACTACGTGTAAATGAAGATGTCAGATAGACAGGTTCATAGTAAGCCCATGAAAACTATGATTGGATACTAGCAAGAGCTAGTAGGTTTGTAGTTAGACCATGAAAACTATATCCAGATGAAATATTGATAGTTGTCAGTAGGTTCCTAGTCAGACCATGAAAACTAGGGTAAAAAAGAAAGGATATTGGGGTCACCAATAGGTTCCTAGTCAACCCATGAAAAATAAAATAAGAGTGAGATATTGGAGTTACCAATAATTTCATAGTAATCCCATGAAAACTATGTGATTGGACAGAGAGTCCTTAAATGTTTATTAGTCAGCCCATGAAAATTAATAGGTTAATGGTAATCCTAGAAACTAGAGACAGGTAGTCTAAAATGAAAGGGGTTGGGTAATCCAGAATTGATTCATTTGTTTTTCCATATCATCATATCATACTGTTTTGAATTGTTTTTACCATTGTGGATGTTGAGGCACAGTATATGGTTTTATAAAAGGTTTTGAGATACTAGTGAGGGGAAATACGTTCCTCTAAAAGACGTGGTCTTAATAGATATCAAAATGATTTGAGTTGGTAGATTATTATTCATACTAGACTTTATGTCTGACTTGAAGTTTATGTTTCCTCTTAAACTATTGGGTACTCAATTGATTTTGGGTAGTTTGAGAGTTGAATTTTTCAGCTACCTCTTAAGATGAATAAGCTTCTGGAGACGTGCAGAAGGCATGATAGCTATTTAGTGTTCTCTTTTCTTTTGATTCCATTGTGTTTCTGTAATGGCAAAGTTTTTATATTGCATGTATGTCCTCTGATCACCCAAGAGGGAATCTTCATATATTGCACTTGGCGTATGTTATAATAAGTATATTTTCTCTGAATATGATTTGCGAATTTGGGATTGTGTAATGAATTTGATATTTTTTGATATGGAATGTGATTTTGATTGAAGTTTAAATTTTTTCCATATTCATATGTTTATGTGTATCAATGAATCTAACTTCACCGTATTTGGTCGTCGAGGATTAATAACTTTGGACGACTGCAGCATCTATAGCCATTAGTTTTGGGCCTTCAAGTAGAGGGATGTTATAAGTTGGTATCAGAGCAAACGTTTATGAAAATTTAAAAGAAAGTTAAACATAAAAGATTTTCAAACATAATCGAATGAATTTGAAAATATGATCGAGGTTTAGGTTAACGTTATAGTAATGTACTTGTGCGTGTGTGTATAAGTATGTGTTCCCCTCTCTCTTAGACCGTTCTTATGTATCTTACTAAGGCTCGTATGTAGATTTACGAGAAAGAAGATATGGAAGCAGGAAATGGAAGAGGAAATCTATTTGGCGGAAGCACGACAACCAATGGAAATGCTCGACCTAATACCAAGATAAACCAAGGTCGATAGGCTAATGCTAATGCAAATGCCGAAGCTAATGTAGGTTTTGTAAATCCGCCAGTAGATGTGGGGATGGTGTATTACTTACTGGCCAATCTTTTGCAAGCCAAAGTTGTCGTAATGTTGAAGAAGCTAATCGTGTGGCTCCAATTGGGAATAACTATGCTAAGCTAACCAAAGACTACACCTGTTTGGGTGGAAAGCCGTTTACTAGAATGGAGGATGCTGTTGAAGTTGAGAATTGGCTACTGAGTTGTGATAGAATCTGTACTGATCTAGGCTTAGAGATGGAAAAAAGAGAAAGCTAGCCTCTAACAATTGCAAGGGGTAGCGCTTCACTAGTGGAATAGATGTCTGAGGTTGCTAAGTCAGCATTGATGAGAAAGTTCATGGATCTAGTTCAAGGAGAGATGTCAATGGTCGAGTACGCTGCTAATTTTGATGAGCTATCTCGATATGGGTATGCTATTTTTGACACTGATGTCGGAAGGAATGAAAGATTCATTCGAGGATTAAGACCTAAGCTTGCTAGAATGACCATGACCCATATCCGAGAACCTATTGATGTGGTGGTGGAGATGGCCATTTTGCCCTAATGAAATGCTATTTCAACTAGACAGAAGCCAGTTGAATCCAAGGTTCCTCAGGGAAAGAAGAGGAAATTCTTTAAGATGAAGGAAGCCCAGAAAAGGAAGCTACCAAGAAGGAAAAAGCTGATGTAGTCTGCTATAAATGTGATAATATCGGTCTTTATGCAAATGAGTGCCGGTCAGGCGGGGGGAAGAAAGCTCTAGACAAGAAGAATGTGAAATGCTTGAACTGTGATCAAGTTGGGAGTTATAAGAACCAGTGTCCAGAGCCAGCCAGAGCTGACAAGTGGAAAGTTTTTCTGTTGGATCATCAGCTAAGCCTACTGCAGCTGACAAGGGAAAGAATGTGATGGAAAGTACATTTTTGATTTAGAATATACCAGTTAGGATTCTTTTTGATACCGATGCATCACATTCATTTATATCCTGGTGCTTGGTTGATAGGTTATGCTTAGAACCCACATACCTCATTACTTCCTTAAGGCTTGCGAATCCAATATGAGGGTATGCAGCTCCGGTGATGAGATGTGATCAGTTAGAACTTAATTTGTTAGGTAATAAGTTTGCACGCAGTTTGTATGTTTATGATTTTGTAGATTTCGGAATCATTTTGGGTATGGATTAGTTGAGAAGGTACGAGGCTAGGATATTCTGCCAGGATAGGGAAATGTCTTTAAGACACCATGATAGTCATGATCGAATTATATTCTCAGTAGAGAATTCTGACCAGAATTGTTATGCTTTGTTAGGTGTAATGAAAGTGGAAGAAGAGTTAAGTCGGATTCAAATTGCAAGAGAGTTTGCAGATATCTTTGAGTCAGTCACAGAACTACCATCAAAATGAGTTATTAAGTTTCAAATAGATCTTGTGCCAGGAACTGAACTTGTAAGTAGACCGCCTAGCAGGATAACACTGACAGATATGAAGGAATTGAAGGTGTAGTGGATCTAGAAGGAAGGAATTTTATTAGATCAAGCAGTTCACCTTAGGGAGCGGCCGTAGTATTCGTGAAGAAACCAAATGGGTTATTGAGAATGTGTATCGACTGTCGTAAGCTGAACGAAAGGATTATAAAGAATAAGTATCCTTTGCCGAGAATTGATGATCTATTTGATCTGTTGAGTGGAGCCAGAGTGTATTTTCGGTTGGATTTGGCGACAGGATTCCATCAGTTTAGAGTGGTAGATGATAGTATTCCTTTGACAACATTTCAAACTAGATATGGTTCGTATGAGTGGTTAGTGATGCCGTTCGAGTTGACGAATGTACCGTCCTTCTTGGTGGATTTGATGAACCGAGTCTTCCGAGAATATTTGGATAGATTTATGTTGGTGTTTATAGATGACATTTTGGTGTACTTTAAGGATGAGAGAGGGAATGAAGATCATCTTAGAGTTGTTCCAGAGACGCTAAGGTAGAATCAACTAAAGGCGATGTTTTCCAAGTGTCATTTTTGGAAGAAAGATGTTAAGTTTCTTAGTTATGTGGTTTCAGAGAAAGGATTGTCAGTGGATCCAGATAAGATCGAAACTGTGAACAATTGGAAAAGACCAGAGACAGTGACCGAGATCAGAAGTTTTCTTAAACTTGCTGGCTACTACTGAAGATTCATCAATGATTTCTCACGAATTGTTGTGCCTTTGACTAAGCTTACCAGGAAGGAAGTGAAGTTTGTTTTGTCCGACAAATGTGAGGAAGCATTCCTTAATTTAAAGCTTTTGTTGACCAATGCTCCAGTATTAGTAGGTCCAGATAGAAACCAAGGGTTGGTAGTATACATTGATGTGTGTGGGACTAGATTGGGAGCGGTATTGATGCAGAAGGGCAAAGTCATTGCTTACGCATCTAGGTAGCTCACACCACATGAAGTAAGATATCCTACTCATGACTTAGAGTTGGGTGCCGTGATTTTTTCCTTGAAGATTAGGAGGCATTATCTCTTAGGGGATAGATTTGATTTGTATACTGATTATAGGTCTTTAAGATACTTATTCTCTCAGAAGGAGTTGAATATGAGACAGCAGAGGTGGCTGGAGATTTTGGCTATTTATGATTTTGGTATAGAGTATACCCCAGGGAAAGGTAATAAAGTAGCAGATGCTCTTAGCAAAGGACATCGGAATATGGTGTTGGCTATGTTGGCGGAATGAAAGAATCTAGAAGCTTTGGCCAGTTATGGTGTGCAGTAAAGATCTACTACTAGTTCTAGTCAAAGCATCCTATTTAGAAATTTGACAAGTGTTGATTGAGAGAATCGAGAACTGCTTCTAAGCAGAAGGAGGATCCGTTATTACCTAAGAGGATTAGAAGGCTTGAGTTTCAAACTGAGGTCCATGATTTGAAAGATTTTTTTCTTGACCAAAGAGGATGGTTGAGAAAGAAGGGACGGTTATGTCTTTAAGATGTTGAGAACTTAAGAAAAGAAGTTCTTAAGGAATGTCATCATTCCAAGTTTATGATTCATTCTGGATGGACCAAGATGTATCAAGATATGAAGAGGAGCTGCTATTCGAAAGTCATGAAGAAGGATGTTAGCCTGTGAGTTAGGCAGTGCGTAAATTGTCAATAAGTGAAAACCGAGCATTAGAAGCCAACTGGGTTACTTCTGTCTCTAGACATTCTAGTTTGAAATGGGATTCGGTATCCATAGATTTTATAGATGGGTTGCTAAGGTCAAGGAGAGGAAATGAAAGTATATGGGTTATTGTGGATAGGTTGACCAAGAGTGCCCATTTCTTTCCAGTAAAGTCGACTAGGACAGCAACAATTTTGACAAAGTTGTTCATAAAGAACATAGTTAGACTTCATGGAGTTCTAATAGCATAGTCAGTGACAGAGATTCTTATTGACTAGCAAATCCTAGAAGAGTCCACAGGATGTGTTAGGCACTAAGCTCAAGGTAAGTACCGCATATCACCTATAGATGAATGGCAAAACAGAGAGAGTCGATAAGGAGCTTGAGGATTTTTGAGAGCTTGTGTGTTGGATTTTGATGGATCTTCGGAGGATCACCTGCATTTGGTAAATTTTCCTATAAAAATAGTTACCAGAATAGTATATGAATGACACTTTTGGAAGCTTTGAATGGAAGGCCATGAAAATATCCTGCATGTTGGTTAGAGACTGGAGACTGATTGGTCTTAGGTCCGGATTTGGTAAGGAAGGCATTGGAGAAGATTGAATTGATCCGAGAATGGATAAAGAAAGGTCAATCCAGACAGAAAAGTTACGCAGAGGACCTAAAGTTATCAGTTGGAACAGGGTTTTTGTAAAGGTATCACCGTTGAAGGGTATGGTACTGTTTGGGATGTCAGGGAAACTAGCACCAAGATATGTTAGTCTATTCCAAATTGCAGAAAGGATTGGAAAGCTCGCATACAAAGTTGAGTTGCCGAGCAATATGGTAGGTGTCCATAATGTGTTTCATGTGTCTCATTTTCGCAAGTATGCGCTGTTTGATGTGAATTTTTGTTTGATGATAACAAATATATATATATATATCAATAAGTGTGCAGATTGTACTATATACATTTAAGAATAAATATTCGTATTGAATATTAATACTATTGCACAGAATTTATATTGAATTCAATCAGTATTTTATTCAATATGATACTTCACAAAGCTTTCAGCTCTCTCTATATACATACACTAGTTTATACATTTCATTCACTACAACACACAACACTGTACATTTTTACAAAACATTTAATCTGTATCTATCTGCATTGTCCAACTCCAGTTCTTGTCCTGTCTCATGTGTACCTGTATAATTAGCAACTACAGCAGTAATCTGAAAATAAACAAATTTTAATTTGCAAAAATATAAATTTGTTTGTGCCTTAGTTATTTGGGTCATTTGTCATCATTTACATTTGAATTCATCACACACAAAGTTGTGTACATAGATATATACACTTGTATTCCTATCAGGGACAGGTAATTATAAGTGGCTGCAATACACACGTGTGCATTCATACACATGTGCACTGCCTCGCCAACTCGTGTGCGCAGCCAACAAGAGCAAGTGTGCAAGTGCAAATCAAAAAGAACAATGACCAGAACAAGCAATGAACCTGACGGGTCAAGTAATGGATGCAGACATAAACACCATCATGCAAGCCATCAAGAATCAGCACACAATGACAAGTATGGCAGTGAAACTCAAGCAAGTGCACAAGCAACATCAAAATACAGACCATAAGCTCAAGTATAGGGAACAACCAGTGGTAACATATACAAAGCAGCGTGCAACTCGAGCTTCAGAAAAACCAAAGACATAAAGAACTTCAACCAAACAACATCAAGGCATGTCAACAGCAATGAAAACAAAGTTAGACCAACAGCAACTGCATAGGAATGCAGTAACAAACAGAAGGGATGATCAGACAAGTACAACAACTCCAGACCATGCTACAGAATGGATGCAATGATACAAGACTCAAGTGAATGGAAAGACACACATGAACATGAAACCGAACAATATCAAGTTCAAATGACATCACAGCAATCATGACAACAGCCAGTTGCAACAAAGACCAAGCTACAAACACCAAGTGCAATAGCATATACATGAATACCACTACAATGATCTCAATATAACAATGACAGAGTACATGCAAATGCATCAAAGCACAAATACATGGAAAAATGCATCAGTGAAGCTACTGAAGGCAACATGACCAAAATATGACAGTGTCAACATGAACAGAGACCAGAAGTGAAGATTGCAGCAGCATTCAGTGGCATGCTACAGAATATACAATGAAGACAGTGGTTGATGTCGAGAAACAATCAGAAAATGTAAAGTTGAAATCATGGAAGGATGCTAAAGTCAAGAAGGGAATTCGTGAACGCATACTGAAAAAAATCAATAACGTATCTTTGAAAAAGCCATAATGTAAAAGAGGAAAGTTCTCTGCCGTGTGAATAAGGAAAATCGAACGTTACACAAATCAAGACCGTATGCATCAAGTAAGTGACTATATCAGGAATGTGAAAATCAGGAAAGCATCAAATTGATACAAACGAATTATAGGGTTTCATAATCCATATAAATACGTCTCCCAAACCATCATCGAAAGTGGGGGTGCAGAAAAATCGAATCAAATCCATATAAAAACCCACCATCATCATCGGCACTAACAAGCAAATCGAATCCAAGCAATCCATACAGATAACAAAAGGATAAAAGCACATACCAGAGAGAATTCGAATTAAAGCATCTCAAAGCAACCAAGCCAATTACATCAAAAACCCTAATTTCACAGAGTGACCAAGAGAAGCAGCCGAGTGGAATTCAAATAGCCATTGATCGACAGAGCACGGCGCAAAATCGAACGATCAATATAAGTGGACAGAGCCGCATTTTTTTCAGATCGAATGAAGGGAACAAAGCCCTAATTTGGACGAATAGTAACAAAAGCGACATTTCTTTCACAAGTCAGAAGGATCGGGTTGGGCCGGGCCTTGTTTTATAAAAGGGAATTTATTTTAAGGGCTTTAGTTTATAGGGTTTAATTTTTAAATTTAGTTTTATTTGAGCAAAAATTTTGGAGTCAAGTTTGTATTTTAATTTTTGCTCCTGCTTTTATTTTTGAAATCTGTTTTTTTTTTCTTTTCAAGTAAAAGTTTTGTAAATCACCACCTAGGTTGTAGGTAGTGTCAGATTGTCTAGTTAAGATTAGTTCAATGAGCAGGGTGTGCGAGTTTGCAAAACTCTATAGGCGGAGCAGAGTTTGCGAGTAAGCGAAACTCTATAGGCGGAGCAGGGTGTGCGAGTCTATGAGAGTGTTTGTGAGCGGGGGCAAAAAGATTTGCGAGTCTAGTAGAGTGTTTGTAAGCGGGATACTGTTTAATTCTAATAGAAATCTGGGAATGCAGCAGTAGGCAGGGTTGCCGAAGCTGGGTAATTTTGTCTGTGATTTACTTTTCAGCATATTTATTTCTGCAATTTGTTTCTGCGTTTAATTCGACAAAATTTGCTATAACCCTATTCACCCCCCCTCTAGGGTTAATCTAGATCCAACAAGTGGTATCAAAGCAGGTTATCTCTCTTTAACTCTAGAGTCATGAATCCACCAAATAATAATTCAAAGGAATTTAGTGAGGTCTGTTGGCGGGCTAAGGAGTAACAAGAATGGTTTCTAGATTCTGGGTGTTCTAGACATATGACAGGTGACAAATCGAAGTTCCTTAGCCTAGAGAATTTTAAAGGTGGAAATGTGATCATGGGAGACAATAGCAAGTGTAAGGTTATTAGTAAAGGCGAAGTAGGTAACGGTACTTTTTCCTTGACTAATGTTTGATACGTAGATAATTTGCATCACAATCTCATTTCTATGAACCAACTATGTGACAAAGGTATGAATGTAGTTTTTGATAGTGATACGTGCAAAATCATTGATAAATCTTCTAATAACATTGTTTTTATGGGCAAAATAAAAGGAAATGTTTACTCACTTTCGTTTGATAATCTAAATCTTTCTAGATGTTTGGTAGCCACTGACGAAGAGGCATCTTTATGGCATAGCAGATTTAGACATGCTAGCATGAGCCTCTTAGAAAAACTTGAAACAAAAGAAATAGTCAGAGGGATACCACATCAGAAATTTAAAAATAATAAAGTGTGTAAAGCATGTTCCTTGGGCAAGCTTAGTCGATCATCATTTCGCCCTAAAAACATTGTTAGCACATCAAGGGTCCTTGAATTAATTCACATGGACTTATTTGGACCAAATGAAATTGCAAGCTTGAATGGAAAACGTTATTGTTATGTATTGGTTGATGATTATTCTAGATTTACATGGGTTTATTTCTTAGCCAAAAAGTCTGAATCTTTTGATTATTTTTCAAAATTTGCAAAACTTGTTCAAAATGAAAAAGGAGTTTCAATTAAAACTTTGAGAAGTGATCATGGGGCGAATTTGAAAATTTGGAATTTGAAAGCTTTTGTGAAGAAAATGGTTTAAAACATGAATTTTCTGCTCCACGAACACCTCAACAAAATGCGGTGGTTGAAAGGAAAAATCGTACATTACAGGAATTGGCTAGATCCATGTTAAGTGAGTATAAACTACCTCTAACCTTTTGGGCAGAGGCAGTGAATACTTCGTGCTATGTAATGAATAGAGTAATGATTAGACCAATACTTGACAAAACGTCTTATGAATTGTGGCATGAAAGGAGACCTAACATCTCTTATTTTCGTGTATTTGGATGTCCTTGTTTTATTCTTAACACAGGTGATCAACTTGGAAAATTTGAATCAAAGGCTGATGAGGGAATTTTCATGGGCTATTCAACAAGGAGCAAAGCTTACAGGATATACAACAAACGAACAAAAACAATTGTTGAATCAATCAATTTGAAATTCGATGAATCTGACCTGGAAAGGACGACTTAAAAGACAGTTGACGATGGGGTAGATCATGAAGGCATTGAAGAAGGAACATCTAGCGAGAAAGCTGAAAGTAGGACTGTTGATGCCGGTAGATTGAAGTTCAAATCCAATCATCCTCCTGAATTGGTTATAGGTGATCCTATGGAAGGTATACGCACTCGCTCTTCATTTGATAAAAATTTATGTACGTTTTGTTGCCACAGTGGTTTTATTTCTGAGATTGAACCTGATTCTGTTGAAATGGCTCTTAATGATGAAAGTTAGGTTTTAGCAATGCAAGATGAACTTAATCAATTTGAGAGAAATAAAGTTTGGGAATTAGTTCCTAGGCCTAATGACTATCCAATTGTTGGAACTAAATGGGTGTTCAAAAATAAGCTTGATGAATCAGGAAATGTAATTAGAAACAAAGCTAGGTTGGTCGCAAAAGGATATAACCAAATAAAAGGCATAGATTTTGATGAAACATTTGCTCCAGTTGCTAGGTTAGAAGCCATTAGGATTTTGCTAAGTTTTGCATGCTATAAGGGTTTCAAACTTAAACAAATGGATGTAAAAAGTGCCTTTCTAAATGGCGATTTGAAAGAAGAAGTTTTTGTTGAACAACCCCCCAGATTTGAAAATCATGAATCATGTGTATAAACTAGAAAAAAGCATTATATGGTCTTAAGTAAGCTCCTAGAGCTTGGTATGACTGCCTTTGTACATATCTTTTGGAAAATGGCTTTAAAAAGGGGAGTGCTGACACGACACTGTTTCTATTACATAATGAAAGCAAATTTTTGATTGTTCAGATTTATGTGGATGATATTATTTATGGTGCTACTAATGAACTCTTGTGCGAGAAATTTGAACAAGTCATGCAGGCTAAATTCGAGATGAGCTTGGTTGGAGAATTAAAAAATTTTCTTGGATTCCAAATCAAGCAAAGCAGTGATGGTATTTTTATTTCGCAATCCAAGTATGTGTTGGAACTGTTGAAGAAATTTGGAGTTGAGAACTCCAAACCATTGAGAACTCCTATGAGCCCATCAACAAAGTTGGACAAAGACGAAAAAGGAATTGCTGTTGATCAGAAAAAATATCGAGGGATAATTGGTTCACTTCTCTATCTTACTGCTTCTAGACCTGATATTATGTTTTCTGTGTGTTTGTGTGCACGTTTTCAATCTAATCCTAAAGAATCTCATTTGAAAGCCACTAGATGAATTTTTAGATATCTTTCACACAGACAAATTTGGATTATGGTACCCTTCTTGTGAAAATTTTGATTTAGTTGGTTATTCTGATACTGATTATGCTGGTTCATTGGTTGACAGGAAAAGCACTAGTGGGACATGTTTCATGCTAGGACATTCATTAGTTTCATGGTCAAGTCGAAAACAGAATTGTGTTGCATTATCCACCACTGAAGCAGAATATATTGCTTTAGGAAGTTCTGTGCTCAAATTTTATGGATGATGCAAACTCTTTCTGATTTTGGCTTCGTTTATAAACAAGTTCCATTAAAATGTGATAGTAAAAGTGCAATAGACTTGTCAAATAATTCTGTTCATCATTCACGCACAAAACACATTGATGTGAGACACCACTTTCTTAGAGATCACATTGCTAAGGAAGACATTTGCATTGAATATATTTCAACTGAAGCTCAACTTGCTGATATTTTCACAAAACCCCTCCCCGAAGACAGATTTTCCAGATTACGTTTGTAACAACCCTGAGATTGCAATTACCGAATGATAAATTAAAAAATTATGATTTTAAGTTGAAAGGGGAGCTAAACAAATTTTTGGGAATTTAAATTTGCAATTTGATTTGCAAATTAAAATATTTTGGGGTTTAAAATGGGGGAATTTTTTAATGTGATTATAGGTTTAATTGGCCAAATGAGACTATTACATGGTTTTAATTAAAACTAGGTTGCTACTTAGGATTTTGTTCACATGATAACCTTAGAAAAATAAACTAAGTCCTAAAGGGTTTTAAAACCTCCTAACATGGCCCATTAGCCTAACCACTTCTATATAATATCTTAAACCCATTCCATAAACCCTAACCCTCCTCTTCATAATTCCTAAACCTAGACCTAAACATAACTAATGGCCTCCCTTTGGTAGAAGATCCACCTCCTTATCTACATAACTAAACTAGTTTAATCTTTGAAAAAGGTAATGCAATCTCCCCTATTCTCTAATCCTTCTTAATCCCTATTTTATCTCTACCATCTTGTTGTAATCTTTGTTTTGATTTTTTTGATTTTTGGGTCCTTGAAGTCTCTTGATCTTTTGCTTTGGGGTTGAGGATTTTGGCTTGCTTGATATTGTGCACACAAACTACTTGATCCTTTGCTTCTGTGAGGTAATTACTATTGATTAGTGATTATTGCTAGTTGTAATATTGGTGAAAATTTGATGCCAAAAACTTGAAAAAAACACCCCAAACCATCAAAAAAACTACAAAATATGCTGACTGGAATTGCACAGCCTGAAAACAGGCCAAAATAGGGCTCTGCGTGCACCAAGACAGGCCTGGGCTGCACCCAGGCACAGCAGGGCTAGCCCAACTGGGCTAGCCAGAAGTAGGCCAGCCCACATGGGCTGGCACGCATGGCCTCCCCAGCCCGCGCGGGCTGGGGCTCGGCCCGCCCTCCCCAGCCCACGCGGGCTGAGGACTGGCCCCGCATCCCCAGCCCGAGCGGGCTGGGGACTGGGCCGCACACCCCAGCCCGAGCGGGCTTGGGCCCGCATCCCCAGCCCGAGCGGGCTGGGGACTGGGCCGCCCACTCCAGCCCGAGCGGGCTGGGGCCTAGGCCGCCTCCCCAGCCCGAGCGGGCTGCCACTCCCCAGCCCAAGCGGGCTGGAGGCCCAAGAAAGGAAAAAAAAATGAAAGCATTTTTTTTCTGGTTGCAGTTTTGAGACTGAACTTTGTGACATCGCCACGGTCACATCCATGATCGAAATCCAACGTTTTTGGACTCGTTGGAAAGCTGGAGTTCCGAACTCCATATCTAAAAAGTTTGATTAGTATCCGAGTTCATTTGACTCTTCGAAATTGCTGTCGAAGAGGGACCCGGATCTCAGCCTGAAACAGTGTATTCACTGTTTCCGGGTCCGACTTTGGAGCGTCGCTGCGACTTCGTTTCAAGTCGGAATCGAGTAATTCTTTTTGCGTTCTGAAGTAGGAATGTCGGACTACGTTTCTTCAAATTTTCATTCCATTCAGATTAGGTTTGCTGTTCCGAATAATTTTCCGAATTTTGGTTCGCGTCAGTTTTGGACTATTTTCCAACACTGAATATTTTAAGTGATTTTCTGGTTTTATCGATTTTTTTGAGATTTGTCTCTGGATTTCGTACACGGGTTTTTATGAACTATTTTAAAAGGATTTTTCGCTCATAAATGGATTTCGAAATTATTATATAATATTATTTTTAATTATTAAATTAATTACTCCATAATAGGAGAGTTTTCAAAAGCCGTTTTAAAGCGATTTCAAAATCAATTAAAATCTGTTTTACACCATTATTTTCTATAATAAAAATCTCACACTCACTTTTTAGCACGTCGAGCGAAGTGGAAAGGTGCTTAAACGGTTAGGAAATCTCCGGCCTATGGAACCGTGTGTATTTTCTTTCCAGTTAATCCCGGACCTATTCGATTGATCGTTTTGACCTTTGGGTCTAGTTTACCGATGATACGAGGTGGACTTTTTATTGTTTGGAGTGTGAGCATGCTATTGGTTAGTAAACCGTTTAGTGAGAACGTGGGGTATAGGACTCATTGTTAACACTTTACGGGTTCCTCTCCAAGAAGTTTGTGACACATTAGCGTCTGGGCGGCCAGTACTGGACCTCTGGGTCACCACGCCTTTGGGTAACCGTCTCTGGACACCTGCTCTATGGAGCAGTTTTTTTCGGCGTGTGCCTCTGGGCCTTTATCCTTCTGGGAAGGATCTCGCCGTCTTGCACGTTCCGCATCTATGCGAGTGATCGATCACAACTCTACGGTACTTGGCAATAACGACTCTGGTCGGTGCACGTGCAATACTTGTATTATCTGATGATTTTTATATCCATTCGAGTATCGCCATTCGGTGTTGGTTCTATGGAACCATACGATGTAAGTGCGATTACCTTGTGGATTTACAGTGTCTCTGGACACTGCTTTTCAGTATTCGATTTCGTTGACTTTTCAGTATATCCCTATTGCTCTTTGGAGCATCGATCTTTGCTTGGGCATTGATTACAGACTCTGGTCACTCTTGGGATTATTGCCTATGGGCAACTTCATATAGCTTTGGCTACGCCAATGATATGAGGCGATTTTGTTTATTTAACACTTTGGTGTTTGTATTCTCTTTGGAGACTTTTACTGTTTATTGATGATTAGGGATCATCATTATATTAATGTAGTCCATATTACTCTTCTCTTTGGAGAAGTACTGTTTATTTATGTACTGCATTATTATATATCTCAGTTATTACTAATTATTTAGCTAGCCTGACCCGAGTGTTTTCGCTCAGGTCAGACCGAGTTGTTTCAGGTTAGTTCTCTGGACTTAGCTTCTGTGCTTCCGCTTGGACATTATCTGTTATGCTGATAGATAGTGCTTTTATTTGTCCACTATTCCGCTACTCTGTTATTTCAGACTCTTATGTACATATTTTTGACTCACATGTGTGAGCGGTGGCTTTGTACCCACCTTTTGATATTTGGATCTGTATTGGCGATATATTGGACCTATGTTCTGTGACTGTTATGTGACTGTTCTGTGATGATGATGTTATCATTTAGTATCATGTTTGTTCTGAACCTATTTTCCTTAGCCATTGTAATTTTGTTATAAATATCTATTGGATATGTCGAACCACTTGAGAAAAGAAAACCACCTATTCGACGTATTCAGTAGTTAGTTATAGCTTGATTACACATGGTCGCTTCCATTATACTCTATTCTCCGTTCTAGTAGACGGTATTACTCTGTAATACTCTTTACTAGAGTGGGTCTCGGAGTGGGGCGTTACAACGTTTGTATTTGAGGATTATAGAAATTGACTAACCATTTTCCATTTTTTAGTTGAAATATTCTTGGATATATACTTTCAACTTCAATTTCTAGGATTCAAACCAGTTTTGGATATTATCCAAAGATTGATTCGAATATGGTATTCAGTACTGGATATTACATAATATAATTAACTTGGTAACTTATTCCACGATCATTTCTATTTCTACCATCTTTCTATCGTTCATAATGGTTTTGTAAAATGAGAAGAGTGAATTATTTTTAAAATAAAAGAAATAATAATAATAATAACTCTCATGCATCCATTCTCATTTAAATGTCCTTATGGTTATGCATGGATGGAGCATGTGAGTGAATTATTTTTATCATTACTCCATTCTCATTTAAAAGTCCTTATGGTTATGCATGGATGTAGTATGGTAACTAAGTATTTTGGTCTCACTTAAAAGTCCGGATGCTTAGACTAATAAGTAACCGCTAATCCCATTTAAAAATCCTTATGGTTATGCGTGGTTAGTAAGTGTTTATTTTATTGTGGTTAAATGTCAAATTAATTTTAAAATATCTCTCTTCTTATTATACAAAAACCGATCATCAATCCATTCTCTACAATGTGGAAGTTGTTATTATGATATATTATTTTTTGTTCCTATGTTCCATTGTTTTTTGTCAGTCTTTTGATAATGACAAAAGGGGGAGAAGAACAAGATTTTGATAAGGAAGTAAATATTTTTTTGGAATATTTCAACAAATTTGGTTAAATGTTGTTAGTTAATTTTCTTTAGTTCTTTTATTCTTTTGTAATTTTCTAAATCTTGTAAATAGGGAGTGGTCTCAGTTGTAGGGGGAGCATTCATATAGGGGGAGCTAAATAGTTCATGCTCAAACACATTTATTAGAATTTCAAAATCTTTTATATATATGTTTTTCATCATCAAAAGGGGGAGATTGTTTGATGTGAATTATTGTTTGATGGTAACAAATATATATATATCAATAAGTGTTTGCAGATTGTACTACATACATATAAGAATAAATATTCATATTGAATATTAATACTATTGCAGAGAATTTATATTGAATTCAATCGGTATTTTATTCAATATGATATTTCACAAAGTTTTCAGCTCTCTCTATATACATACACTAGTTTATACATTTCATTCACTACAACAACAACACTGTACATTTTTACAAAACATTTAATCTGTATCTATCTGCATTGTCTAACTCCAGTTCTTGTCATGTCTCCTGTGTGCCTGTATAATTAGCAACTACAGCAGTAATCTGAAAATAAACAAATTTGAATTTGCAAAAATATAAATTTGTTTGTGCCTCAGTTATTTGGGTCATTTGTCATCATTTACATTTGAATTCATCACACACAAAGTTGTGTACATAGATATATACACTTGTATTCCTATCAGGGATAGGTAATCATAAGTGGCTGCAATACACACGTGTACGTTCATACACGTGTGCACTGCCTCGCCAACTCATGTGCGCAGCCAACAAGAGCAAGTGTGCAAGTGAAAATCACAAAGAACAATGACCAAAATAAGCAATGAACCAGACAGGTCAAGTAATGGATGCAGACATAAACACCATCATGCAAGCCATCAAAAATCAACACACAATGACAAGTATGGCAGTGAAACTCAAGCAAGTGCACAAGCAACATCAAAATACAGACCAGAAGCTCAAGTACAGGGAACAACCAGTGGTAACATATACAAAGCAGTGTGCAACTCGAGCTTCAGAAAGACCAAAGACATAAAGAACTTCAACCAAACAACATCAAGACATGTCAACAGCAATGAAAACAAAGTTAGACCAACAACAAATGCATAGGAATGCAGTAACAAACAGAAGGGATGATCAGACAAGTACAACAACTCCAGACCATGCTACAGAATGGATGCAGTGATACAAGACTCAAGTGAATGGAAAGACACACATGAACATGAAACCAAACAATATCAAGTTCAAATGACATCACAACAATCATGACAACAGCCAGTTGCAACAAAGACCAAGCTACAAACACCAAGTGCAATAGCAGATACATGAATACCACTACAATGATCTCAATATAACAATGATAGAGTAAATGCAAATGCATCAAAGAACAAATACATGGAAAAATGCATCAGTGAAGCTATTGAAGGCAACATGACCAAAATATGACAGTGTCAACATGAACAGAGATCAGAAGTGAAGATTGCAGCAACATTTAGTGGCATGCTACAGAATATACAATGAAGACAGTGGTTGATGTCGAGAAACAATCAGAAAATGTAAATTTGAAATCATAGAAGGATGCTAAAGTCAAGAAGGGAATTCGTGAATGGATACTGAAAAAATCAAAAACGTATCTTTGAAAAAGTCATAATGTAAAAGAGGAAAGTTCTCTGCCGTGTGAATCAAGGAAAATCAAACGTTACACAAATCAAGACCGTATGCATCAAGTAAGTGACTATATCAGGAAAGTGAAAATCAAGAAAACAACAAATTGATACAAACGAATTATAGGGTTTCAGAATCCATATAAATACGTCTCCCAAATCATCATCGAAAGTGGGGGTGCAGAAAAATCGAATCAAATCCATATAAAAACCCACCATCATCATCGGCACTGACAAGCAAATCGAATTCAAGCAATCCATACAGATAACAAAAGGATAAAATCACATACCAGAGAGAATTCGAATTAAAGCATCTCAAAGCAACCAAGCCAATTACATTAAAAACCCTAATTTCACAGAGTGATCAAGAGAAGCAGCCGAGTGGAATTCAAAAGAGCCATCGACCGACAAAGCACGGCGCAAAATCGAACGATCAATATAAGTGGACAGAGCCGCATTTTTTCCAGATCGAATGAAGGGAACAAAGCCCTAATTTGGACGAATAGTAACAAAAGCGACATTTCTTTCACAAGTCAGAAGGATCGGGTTAAAAATTAAAAGGGTCGGGCCTTGTTTTATAAAAGGGAATTTATTTTAAGCGCTTTAGTTTATAGGGTTTAATTTTTAAATTTAGTTTTATTTGAGCAAAAATTTTGGAGTCAAGTTTGTATTTTAATTTTTGCTCCTGCTTTTATTTTTTAAATCTGTTTTTTTCTTTTCAAGTCAAAGTTTTGTAAATCACTACCTAGGTTGTAGGTAGTGTCGGATTGTCTAGTTAGAATTAGTTCAGTGAGCAGGGTGTGCGAGTTTGCAAAACTCTATAGGCGGAGCAGAGTTTGCGAGTAAGCGAAACTCTATAGGCGGAGCAGGGTGTGCGAGTCTATGAGAGTGTTTGTGAGCGGGAGCAAAAAGGTTTGCGAGTCTAGTAGAGTGTTTGTAAGCGGGATACTGTTTAATTCTAATAGAAATCTGGGAATGCAGCAGTACGCAGGGGTTGCCGAAGCTGGGCATTTGTGTGTGATTTACTTTTCAGCATATTTATTTCTGCAATTTGTTTCTGCGTTTAATTCGACAAAATTTGCTATAACCCTATTCACGCCCCCTCTAGGGTTAATCTAGATCCAACATGCGCATGATCCAGAGGCTACTATTCCTCAGACAGAGTTGGTGGAATTGTTAGTAGAGCCTGATTTGACTTTTATTACACAACTAGTTTGGGTTGTAGCGAGAGATGAGAAGAGATTGAGAAACTAGACAGTTGAGTTGGTGAAAGTTCGGTGGAGCCACAACGAGAAAGACTGTACTTGGGAGACAGACGATAGGATTCTAGATACTTATCCTAATCTATTTTGAGGGCATGTCTATATTAGATTTATATAGATCTTTCCTAGTCAGGTAGACTAGTATGGTTGTTAGGGGTTGTTACAAATGATTGCTATGTTTTGTATTTAGTCCTTACTGAATTTCGAGGACGAAGTTCTTTAAGGGGGGGGACTGTAACACCACTAATTTTTGATAACATTATTTAGAAGATTTAATTAAATAAATTAAATGTAAATGATAAGTGATAAGGGATTGAGACTTGAATTAAATAATTAAAAGCCAAGCCTAATAAACTAATTAATGGGCTTAAGAATGGATTTTTGGTTAATTAAATCAAATAAGGGTATATTGGGAAATTTCCATCCAAAACTCCCACCCTTATATATTTTCTTTCTCACTATTTTCCTTCCATTCACATCATTTTGAAAAAAAAAGGCAAGAGATAGAGGAACGGCTGGCCATTAAGGAAGAAAAAAAAATTTCAAATTAAAGCTAGAAATTCAAGCTTGTGGAAATCAATCTCAATCCAATCTCCTTATTTAAGTTAAGGTGAATAATAAGTCCATCTCTATTTTTTTAAATCATACATTTTCGAATTTAATGGTAGATTTATTTTTATGATATATTGAATGATGATATGCTTGATTTAAGATTTATTTGATTTAAACGAGATTGTTTAAGGAGCTTTTGCATGGTTTTAAGGTAAAACATAGATCTAATGATGTTTAAATACCATGGGAAATTTTTTTACTAAGCAAAACATGATTTTGGAGTTGGGTTTCAATTTTGAGAATTTTCTAAGTCATGGAAAGTTTATTATGAATTTTCATACGAAAATATGGTTATTTGGGTTTATAAATTTATTTTGGAAAATATATTGAAACTTTGGGTCTGGAATTTTGATATGTTAGATAACATGATTAAAATGAATTTCATGAATGTTTGAGGATTTTTCCAAAGTAATTTGCTATGCGAAATAAATTATTTTAGAAGAAGGACTTCTTTGCAAAATTCATTTTGTCTAATGGAAGGGCTTAATTGATTAACTTGACCATGAATAAGATCTAATTAGCGGTAGTTAATTTTTGAAAAGAATTTGAAAAAGTTAAGGCAACCAATATGGTGTTGGCACGTGGCAGGTTATTTGGAGGAAAAATTATTTTATAAAGAACTAAACCAGGTTTACTCAAAAAATAGGTTCTTCCTGCTTTAGAAAGCACCTTTCAACACAGATGCCTCCACCTTTATCTTAGTTGAAACCTACATGCTGAAATCGGTACACAAGGTATCATGCTGATGGTATGTAGTGGATTGGAGAAAGGCGGAAGGTAAGGCATCGAAAGGATGGCTTCCGAAGGGGTCAAAGCCTAGATTTGTTTTTAAATGAAAAGCGCCAGCCTTTATCTTGATTTAGCCTTCGACAGAGTGGGAGCATATGGTTTCGAAAGAGTTTTATAAAGAGGTTTCGAAAGGGTTGCCTTTAACGTATAACTGCTTGCGACTGGGTTCTTTACTTATGAAAGAATGCTTAAAAGAAGGGGTTCCGACCTAGTCGATACCCTACTGTCGTTCTTTGACCTTTCGATAGCGTTGAAGATATCAATGCTGTTGAAAGGATACTTTTTTTATAAGTTAGAGCTGCTTCCAATAGCTTTCGAAAGGGTTTCAAAGGTGATGGTTTTGAAAGGGGTTTCGAAGCCAACCTTCTAATGTTTTTACCCAGATGTTAAATGCTTTCGAAAGAGATGGTGCCGACACCATCGAGTTTTCCCCAATATTTTATATGATAAAGGATGGTTCCAAAACAGATGCTTTTGCCTTTAATCACTTTGACCCAAATTTTGTTTGAAGTATAAACCCAAAGTTTTCGAAAAGGGTACTATCACTGTTTTTGGAAGTGTTGCTTCCAATGGTGTTGAAAGGGGTCCTTTCAATTGGTTTTGAAGCTAAGCTTCTAAAGTTAAATGCTAATAATTTAATGTATTCGAATTTTTTTGAAAGGTAGAATTTAAAGTATTATAAGGTAGGAGCCTAATATTTTTAAGAGCTTTCGAAGGAGGTCATCCTATGAAGTCGAAAGCTTGGTTTCGAAGGTATTGAAAGGTTTTAAACCCAAACTCTATTTTTAAAGGAAAAAATCGTGGCCATATCAAAGGAGTCTTTATAATGGTTTTAAGAAGAAGCTATCTTTGTTAAATTTAAACCCGTAGGAGTGGTATTGCTATGTTGTTGTGTTGCTTCTTCAAATGTGAATATATTCACTTTAAAATGGTCCCATAACGACATTTTGGGTATAAAGGGTAGAAAAACCAGTTAGGTTAACCCAGTAGTTTGACTGAACTTCTGAATGAGTATAATTGCGTCCAAGTGGTCAGGAAGACCAGAATATAGGATGTTAAAACATAAAAGAAAGATATTGGCAGGGGTCAATAGGTTCTCAGTATTCCCATGAAAACTGTGTAAAGGGAAATATATTGGCAAGGGCTAATAGGTTCATAGTTATATTAAAACTATGTATAAATGAAGATGTCAAAAAGATAGGTTCATAGTAAGCCTATGAAAACTATGTATAAAGGAAGATGTCAAATATATAGGTTCATAATAAGCCTATGAAAACTATGATTGGATACTGGCAGAAGCCAGTAGGTTTGTAATTAGCCTATAAAAACTATATCCGGATGAAATATTGGTAGTTGTTAATAGGTTCCTTGTCAACCTATGAAAACTAGGGTAAAAATGAAAGGAAATTGGGGTCACCAATAGGTTCCTAGCAACCTATGAAAACTGGGATAAGAGTGTGATATTGGAGTTACCAATAGGTTCGTATTCATCCCACGAAAACTATGCAATTGGATAGAGAGTCCTTAAATGTTTAACCAGTCATTAGTCAACCCATGAAAACTAATAGGTTAATAGTAATCTTAGAAACTATAATTGAGACAGATAGTCTAAAATGAATGGGAAAGGGTAATTCAGAATTGATTCATTTGTTTTTGCATATCATCATATTATACTATTTTAATTTGTTTTAACCATTATGGATGCAGGAGCACAATATATGGTTTTATAAAAGGTTTTGAGATACTAGTGAGGGAAAATCAATTCCGCTAAGCGGCATGGTCTCACTAGATATCTAAATGATTTTAGATAGTCGATTATTATTCATACAGGCTTTATATCTGACTCGAAGTTTATGTTTCCCCTTAAACTCTCGGGTACTCAATTGATTTTGAGTAGTTTGAGAGTTGGAATTTTCAGGTACCTCTTAAGACGAATAAGCTTCGGGAGACGTGCATGAGGCATGATAAGTACTTAGATTTCTCTATTCTTTTGATTCCGCTGTGTTGTTGTAATGGCAAAGTTGTTATATTGTCTGTATAAACTCTGATCATCTAATGGGGCATCTTTATATGTCATTTGCCGCTCTTGACGTATGTTGCAATAAGTATATTTTCTCTAAATGTGATTTACGAATTTGGGATTATGTAATGAATTTGGAAATGTTTTGATATGGACTGTGATTTTTATTGAAGTTGAATATTTTTTCCATATTCATGTGTTTCTGTGTATCAATGAATCTAACTTCGCCGTGTTTTGTCGCCTAGGATAAAAAACCATGGATGATCGCAGCATCCGTAGCCATTAGTTTTGGGCCTCCAAGTAGGGGGATGTCGCAGAACGCTAATGGAACTTTATCAGTCTTCTACTTCTCTACGATTCAGAATCACTTAGGATTTCCATGTAAAGGATTCTAGATATTTGAATATTCTATTTCTTATTCTCTTCTTTCCTGATCTCTAATTATGAATCTAATTTATTACAATCCAATTATTGTATATTCCAAAAAGAAGAGATCTGTAGGAGAAATTAGGAGCGGAGGTGAATCAAATCCAAAAGGAGGCAGTTAAATTCTCTGTAAGTGGAAATATTAATTTTTCACATTTTAATATTTGTATAGTAGAAATTTGGATTTGTTCTAAGCCTTGGGGAATTTTGTTCATGATAATTCTGAAACTAAAAACCCGAAATTCTTCCAAAATGATATGTCAATTCTTAAGTTTATTGGAATCTCAATTGTTTTATATTAAAATAGTATAATTTTTTATATTGCAATTGAATATTTTATATTCTGTTCCACCTGTGACTTTTCTCTATTAATGTGATTTAAGGGTTCTAAAAAGAAAATAAGTTAGGAAACGGTGTGTAAGGTACGAATTCTCTTATTTGTAGTTTGCACTGCCAATTTCCCTAATTTAAATATGAATCCCTTTTTTACTTCACTTTCATGTATATAAAAGTCGAATAGAATATAAATGGCTTAAATTGTAAGTTTTATTAAATAGAGATGTTGAATCTACTATATTAATATAAAATAAGTTTGGTATCTGATTCTATTTTATTAATACAAGTGTACTGTTGGGCTAAGGATATTAGTTAATTTCTAAGTTATTGTATGTAGTTAATCTTGTATAGATTTAGAAGTTTTGACATTTTAACAATTATTATAAGAAGCGGAAATCTTCGCATGCATAGGAATATCTAATGTGGGATGCAAGGTTAGTCCCAATTCTACAGGATAAATCTTTGCAGTTAATCTGGTACTAACGTTTGCAAATTGTCAAACTAATGTGGAACGTTACAATTTGGGTGACGGGTAATATGTAGGACCTTCTTTTTGGTCGAGGCTATTAAGTGGAAATTAAGGGTCCGCCTCCTTCCCACTTAGGAAGTATTAAACGGGCAAGATTATTGTTTAGGTGCGGTAGTAGAAATCATGAGAGAGGACCGCTTTGAGGTTGAGGTATTAAGTGGTTGTAGTAGGGTCCGCCTCTTCCCATAAAGAAGTATTAAGTGGCCTGATGAGATTTCGTGAGATGTCAGTTTCGGAGTATCTAAGCGGGGTCAGCTTTGGGTTTGGTATTAAATGACGGGGATCTATTTTGGTTACAGATATTAAATGGTCAGAGTCTTTCCAATTTTCGTTAAAGAGGTATCAAGTGGCTCACGCACTTTCTCTCACATTGTTAGGACATGACTAATGGTAGTTGCGTGGAACTGGAAAGGGCGTTTCACCTACAGATGAAGGTAAGCTATGGAGTTGGACTAGGAGAGCGTAAGTTGTAGAGTTGGACTGGAAGAGCCTTAGGGCTTACAGTTGGAGGTATCTTATGTAGGATATAGTATAGGATGCATAAGAAATATACTTGTCTAAATAATACTGCCAAATACCATTATTATAAGGCTTGAAATTTTCGTTCGTTAGATATTGTTATGCCGACCCCCTCCTCATCACAATGCACAGGTTAGGAGAGACGACGTCGATTTGGAAGATGAAGGTGAAGGCGGAGTCTTGTGGCAGCTATCTACCTATTATTTTTTTGATATATTTTAATATACCCATTTTCAAACATGATGTTGTTGTTTCAATTATTGGAATTTTTGGATATTTGAGATGATATGTTGTATTTTCTGAGATTTGGATATTTATGAAATGAGTACTTGATATTGTATTTTATCCTTTCTGCTGTGAGATTTTAATTGCATAGATAGATAGCTTTATATATTATTCATTATATCAATTTTACCAAAGAACAAGCAGCCTTGGAATAGGCCTAACATTCGATGGGATTTTGTTGGATCGGAAATTAGGCCCATTTTGAGAAGGGTTGTTATAGTGGTGCGTCTTGTAGTTCTACGACAACACAATTTATCATGCATGGGCGAAGAAATGCATCGGACCTAGGACTTATAAAATGGCTACAACAATAATATTTCCAACAAAAGAGCATGCTTTGGCAGCGGTTGTCTAAAGAGCATGTTGTTGGAACTAAGCCAGTACGCAATGGGGTAAATGTGTAAATTTCAAATATTTTCTTTATTTTGGATATTATTATACATATGAAGTCTAAATTTCTTCCAGATCCAATCTAAATTTGTTTTAAATAAAACCAATATTTTATTTAATTTATAAGTAAAGTTTTTGTTTAATTATATGTATTATAATATGTGCACCATATACACATAGTTGTATACGTGCACGTGCAATATAAATGATGTACATGGTTTAACATGCCCGTATTTGTATATAGGGTTTTGCACCGCAACGGACAAGTTAGCCCCACTGTATACATACGTGATGTCAATGTATATATGTCTATATATTATTTATATAAATTTTACATATTTTAAAACATTACTTGTGATCTGCAAAAGTTTAGCATAAAATGTTTATAATTTTGTAATCAATCTTAATGTTTAAATTTTATATTTTAGATTTAAATCTACATAATTCCAAATTTAATTTAACAAATTAATTTTAAATACACACACAAACACATACGTGTATATTAAGCTATTTCAAAAAAATAATCTTTTTTCGTTCATTAAATATACACACACATACATACATGTATGCATGTGTGTATTTAATATAATAATTTTGAATTATATACATATGTGAATACATATAAATTATTAGTAAAATAATATATATATGTACATATATATATATATATATATTCTTCTAGCCATATAAATTCATTTTTTGGTTTTAAATTATAAAAGAACAATTTGTTCTAATTAATTCCCATATGAAAATATGCATTAAAAATAAAATAAAATTTTTTGAAAACTATTTAAATTAAAATATAAATATATTCTATGATATTTATGTGTAAATAGTGTATATATAATTAAATTCAATATTAAATCAAGACATACATATATACATATATATATATATATGCATTACATCTTCAAAATTTAAATATAAGAAATATTTTTTTTTCATAAACTTCATATACATATATATAAATTTTAATAAAATAACTTAAATTTTACAATAAAAAATAGTTTAATAATAGTATTAAATTTGAAAAAATAATTTTTCATTTGGCCGAGAGCACAAAATACAATATATATTTGTGTGTGCATACATATATATATATTAACATATATACAATATATTCCATGCAATGAAGACAACATAATATTACATAGATTCGTGATATATTTGACTGTTATCTATAACATATATGATTAATAGAAATTATATAGACTAAAACATCATCGTAAATTAAGAATTTTACCTTTCACCTAATGTTCGGATGTACAGCTTGAAATATAGAATCAGAAGTCCTTGAAACAATTTCAGAATCCGAAAAGTGCTGCCGTCCTAAATATAGCTACTAACGGTGTATGTGTTGTATTTGATAAAATATTTTAGAGCTTGAAGATTTGAGGAACTAGGAGGGGAAATGGCCGGCCTTTGCTGGTTTAAGAGAGCTTAAAAATCAAGTGCGAATTAGAGTGTTGGAGTGTTTAACTAAACGAGATTCCAAGGAGTGAAATATAGATCTAGATACAATTTCTTCTCTCACTCATTCTCCCCTTTTCAAATCAAAATCTAACCAATTTCAAGCTATCATATGGCCGATCTCACATACACACCTATAGCCAGCTATAGTAGACCTCTCTTTGGGCCTCAAAGTTGCTTCAAGCCTGATTAAAAATTGACAAGTTTAAATCTAATTCAAAATCGTATCAATATCGTGTAGTGATCAGCGTATTTATAGCAATACATCTTGACTATGAGTATTTAAGACAATATGCATATTTTATTGTGATAAATCACACGTGATTGCAACACATTGCAACTACTATCACAAAACATTCCATTTATGGATTTTTTATATATTAAATATACTTTAAATTAAACTAATTAGTTAATAGAACATAATATATCAAGTATATAATAGAAACAAAACATCTTTTATTTTGAACAAGATTGGTTATCGAGTTAGATATATATAACAATTACATAATTGCCCCCAGGGAATGCCTTTACTCTATCAATCTTCTATCCGCACTTCAGGTCAATTATGGAATCTCCATCTCATCCCTTCAATCTGTTTGATGAGAACTGATCGAGTTTGATGCTTCATTAATTGATCTGCTATGTTGTTCTAATTATCAACTCTATCAATCGATTCTCTTCAATGCTAATAAATGTAACATCCTAGAATTTTACTATTGATTTTGAATATTTAATTAATTTTAAATATTTAAATAATTGGGTTTTAAAATATAAATAACTTATATTCAAATATAAGGATTATTTGAATA
This sequence comes from Allium cepa, assembly GCA_030765085.1. Lineage (NCBI taxonomy): Eukaryota > Viridiplantae > Streptophyta > Magnoliopsida > Asparagales > Amaryllidaceae > Allium > Allium cepa. Next base: position 734,394,440 of record CM060938.1, on the reverse strand, counting down.
TTTGAATTTTGAATTAAACATTAGTTATATGGATTTAATAGCATTATTTAACTCCTTTTAATAAATAAATAATAATGGTGAACTCATTTTGTAAATCTATTTGCTATAATAAGAATTTCAAAGAAATAATAAGAAAATCAGTTGTTAATAAAACGACTTTCTTTTATAAATTAGTTTATAGGATTTTATGGCAACGATGGTGCTTTTGAAATTTTATTTAACTCATTTTGTAAATCTCCATGACATATTTTACGGCAAACGATAGTACTTTTAAATTTTACAGAACAAGATAACAGTGTATTTTATTATTGTTTTGGGATTGTGTTAAATTTTGTGCACGATCGTATTTTTATTTATATTGTTCTTGGTTCATACGGGAATGAAATGTTATGCAACGTTGTGCCAAAAATTATAAGATTTAGTAACTCTAACACTTAACAAGTTTTCAACACTTCTCATTTTCTTTCCTCTTCTCCTTTTATTTTTCCTGTAGCATCCAAACCTTGCCACCAACTTTTAAATTCAAAATCAAATTATTTTCTCAATGAAAAATTATACCATCTGATCTATTATACCAGTACAAGTGAAAGCTTCAGATACATATGAGATTTGGGGACGCAACATCAATTGGGATGTGGCTGTATATTTGAGGGTGAACTAGGGTTAGCATTTGTCAGGGCTAGAGGCCAAGTTAGGAGAAATGGCGAGTGCGGTTTGTTAGAAATAATATTTGTGTTTGTTCTATTCTATAGCACCTTGGATGTGTTTTTACCTAGTCTTTAGGAATATGCCTATAGTTTAGGAAGTATTCCTTATTTCTTTCTCTATTTAAAAGCTTATCCTATGTAATAAAGTTTATAAAGTGAATAACAATGTAGTTTCTTTTTGTTTAAGGTTGTATATATTTCCTCTTTCTCTGTATTAAATCCTAACATGGTATCGGAGCTAGGCAAGAGAGAGAGGAGTTATTGAGAGGAGATAAAAAAAAACTAGTGAGCGAGAGTTAAGAAAAAAAAATCCCGAAAGAAAATTAGCCTCAAACAAAATCTTCTATCCAAAAATCAAATCAACACCTCGGATCGATCGCAATGATGTCGCGATTGGGATTGAGGGCGGTGGCTGTTTGGGGAGATTCGGCGATTTGGTTAAAGTGGTGAGTTCGATTCAACAATCGCTGTTGTTGTAAGAAATGGAATTTGGATGGAAGGCGGTTGGGGTGTGAGACATTCGAAGTTGCAGTTGTTGATCTGAGATTAGTCTTTGGTTACTGTTTTGGTTTCGTTCAAGTATGAAATTGTGCGAGACAGTGTTATGTTGACGATGCATAGTTTTGGGCTGTTACTGTATTGTATTGCAGAAGTGTTTTGGTCAGAAGCTTATTCGGGCAGTAGCACAGTAGTGGTTTGCAGCAGTGGTTGTATTAATGAAGGGTTAAGAAGATGTTGTGTTGTATCAGGCAAGTGCAAGCGGTTGGTGAATTGAAGCGATCAAGTGGTTAGTAATGTGAAAGACTTGTTGTGAATGGAGTATGTATGGGCAGTTACTTTTGTGATGGGAAGTAGAGGGATGAAGAGGAAATGCGGAAGTTGTTGAAATGTTGGTTCAGGCGGTATTTCTAATGGTGAAGACAATTTGGGGTTGATAGATGACAGTGCAGCAGAAACGTATGGACAATGGTGAGTGTTTATAGTGTTGTGGATTATTGAAACGATGGAGGAGCTTGGAAGTGGCAATAAAAGTGGTATAACTGCAGTTTCGGTTGTGTGCCAGTGTGAATGTGGACTGGTTTAGGAACTGTGATGGTGGTGTGATGAGGCCTTGGTTTCAGGCGATGGATGTTGCTTATGAAGTTCGATTAGAGGAGGTCAGGTTCGATGGTGAAGATGGTTGTTAGGAGGAAAGCTGTGCAGAGTGGGGTTCGACAAGTGGTTCAGGCAACAGATATTGGTGATGCACTATTGGCAGAGGAGATGCGATAGTTATGTGATATGTTGTATGGTTTGAGTATGGTAGTGAAGGGCAGTCGGGGGGGAAAGGAAGTGTTTGCAATGGTGTAGTGATGAGTTGTCGGAGGAGTCTTAGTTGTTATGAAGGTCAGTTGAATGGGTGTGTTATGAATTTGAATGATTTGAGTGGTCGGAGGGTTGAGCTGAAGTGGTTGGTTGTTTTTTGTATTCTGGTAGTGGAGGTAGGTAGACAAGTTGCTGGGTTGTTTGCAGGGGTAAGTTTGAATGGATGTAGTGCAATGATCAGTTGATGGTGGGCAGCTATGTGACAGTTTTCAGTGGTTACTGCTCTAGTTCGTTGGCAAGGTGATAGGCGGTGGAAGTCGTAGAAATGTGGAGGAGAGGTATAACAGCAGCAGTGATGGTTTGTGATGATGAAATGGGGTGTTGAATTGTAATATTACGGCAAGTTGTGTTGGATGAGAGGGTTGATGTGGTGATTAGGTTTGAGTAAGGCAGTGATTACTGTTTGTGGCAAGAAAGCGGGGTGAAAGGCAGTGCAACAACAATGAAGTAATGCAGAGGGACTGTGATGCTATTGTGATGAAAAGCAATTATATGACAGAAAGTTATAAAGAGTTATATGACAAGAATGATTGAGGAGTGGGTTGATAGTTGATGTTCTGTGAATCAATGATGATCAGGTGATGCTTGTTAAGGAGAGTGACTTGTATGTTTTATGAAGAGGAGTGCTGTGGTTGTTGTGAAAGGAGATGGGAAGGCACTGTGGTGCAGTTGTGGATTGTTTCGTAATTGTGGTGAAGGAGAGTTGCAGTGTTGTGATTGAGTTGATGAAGACTGAGTTTGTTTTTCAGATGTTTGTCGCAACGGTGATGTTGATGTTAGGATGAAGAAGACGTTCTGCAAAACGTTGGCTGCAGATGTTGACAGTGAAGAAAACGATGTCGGTTATGAGGTTGGACAATTCGAATAATGCTCGAAAACTGTTTGATGATATGCCTAAGGGAAGATAGGCATGCCTACATGTGAAGTAGGCGGGGTGAGGAAGATTTGGTTTTGTGTCATCCAACAAATAAGGAAGAAGAGCCACGGTTCTCACTTGTTGGGGAGATGGCCGATACAAGGGACGACCCGAATGAAGAGGTCACTGGATCCCTAAGAGTAAACCAAGAGTATTTGTTGATGGTTAAAATACCAATCAACGTGAAGCAGTTGAGCATGCCCAACCAGGTAGAGATGAAAGTTGTGACCGAGTTCGTCTATGGAAGACGATGAAGAAATTGTGTTGTAAACTGAATTTTAGCACATTCAGTTTAAGGGAGGGTGTTAGAAATAATATTTGTGTTTGTTCTATTCTATAGCACCTTGGATGTGTTTTTACCTAGTCTTTAGGAATATGCCTATAGTTTAGGAAGTATTCCTTATTTCTTTCTCTATTTAAAAGCTTATCCTATGTAATCAAGTTTATAAAGTGAATAACAATGTAGTTTCTTTTTTTTTAAGGTTGTATCTCTCTCCTCTTTCTCTGTATTAAATCCTAACACGGTTGGGTTTCGTCTAGCACCTACTTGAACCAATCAGCAGAGCTCCAACCATCTTCTGTGAATCGCGTCATGTGTAGGATGCTGGACATACTCCAGGTCATGATTGGCTTAGCGATGTCGAGTTTCACATCATAAGGTTCATCGCTGAGCACACAGGATGGGGAGTTGAACGAAGGTGGTGTGGGATTTCGTAGTGGGTGGATGGACATAGGAGGGAAGAGTGGGTCATCTGTACGGAAGTGTCGCTGTCCACGTTCTGATTTTTGGGGGGAAGTTAGTTTGGGTAAGAAAGTGTATTATTTTAGTTAGTTAATATTTAGTTAAGTAATTACTTTTTTTAGATTTATTTAAAAAAAATTTAAATTATTATCTTGCTCATACAAGGTCGCATGTGAACGCGGTCTTTTGTTTTGGGCTTATAGCGATATTATCTACACATTGGAGTTGGGTTCGTTTAATTTGAGCTAGTAAAATTTTGGACCAAAATCGAACACCATTCGATTTTGGATCAAATTGGAATGCGAAAGCAACTTAAATTTTGATGAGTTTACTCATCTTGAAATAAAACATATGACCGTGTTGCTATAGAATAGCGTTGAATGCTTGGATTATTATATATATTGTTTTTTGATTGTTTGCTGGATTTAAATTCCCACTTGGAAAGCGAATTGCGTAAATAACCATTGTTTTACAAGAGTTTTGTAGAGAGATTATAAGGGGTTTCTCGCCATTATTAATTTACTATTATATGCAACTTACTTATATTCTTATGTTGCTTCTCCCCATTATTAGTTTACTGTTTATGGATCTTACTTATATTTTTATATTGCTTATATTGATGTTTGGTTGAAATATGTATGACATACTGTTTGATTTGTGTAAGTGTCGTTATAGCGATCATCGTTATACCATCACTTATGAAATATCATCTCCCTAAATCTTTATGTGTGTTGAACTTGCGCTTGTATTTTTACAAAATAAATGTTTGGTCGTGTTTTGTGCTTTGAAAGTTGTTTAAACTATATTTACAATTATTTTTGAGGATTTTGAAATAAAAGATAAATGCTGTTTAAAATTTATAAAAGGAGTTATAAATTTTATTTATTTATGTTTTAGGATAATTATTGTTGTTTTAAATTTATAAAAAGATTATAAATGTGGTTAATTTTCTTTCGAGATATAAATTTGATTAATTATCTTTCAAAGTGTTTAATGTCATTTTAAATTTATAAAATTTATAAATTTGATTAATTATCTGTCAAGATAATTAATTTTGTTTTAAATTTATAAGAAGATTATGAATTTGATTAATTATCCTTCGAGATAATTAATGTTGTTTCAAACTTATAAAAAGATTATGAATTTGAATAATTATCTTTCGAGATAGTAAATGTTGTTTTAAATTTATAAAAAGTTTATAAATTTGATTAATTATCTTCCAAGATAGTTAATATTGTTTGAACCAAGGTTTGAAGCTATTTTGACCTACAAAACAAGTTTAGAAGTTATGGTCCATATAGCGATGGTCGCTATGAATGCAGTTCAAAGATATTTGGTTTTTGCAAAGTATAAAAGTTATTTACTTAAAATATTTTGTAAATTTTTTGAAACGGTACATAAAGATTTTATAAGTATTTGGAAGGAATTTAGGGTTTTAAATATATTTTAAAGTATTATTTTATCTTAAAGTAAAAGGTTATATTAAGATATTAACAATAAATTATCTTAGTTAATCATTTTATTAATAATGTTTAATGTTAATTAATCATTTTAATAATGATTTTTAAAGTTAATTAATCATTTTAATAATGTTGTTTAAAGTTAATATTGGTGATGTGAAAACCAAGCACAAATTCGGTTTTAAAGTATAAAAGTTCGATTCGGTTATGGAAAGCAATTTCCATAAACGATATAACTTATACGGAAATGATTTGGGCATATACTTAACAATAAATGTTCGGGGTAGGTCTGAGAGGAAATAATGCCCCAACTTGTCCGACTTCATTATTAACCGGGAGACAATATAAGTTTAAAATCGGTGAGTAGTGATAAGGATAAGAAATTTAGTTTCCATATAAGATCATTTTTATTATTCTCAATAGTTGAGTTATTGACTATCGATTCTGATATCTAAGATGATCCATTGTTCGTTTTGAGCGTTGGTATCCTTTGTCGAAAATGACTAAAACCAAATTGCGAGTGGAAGCCAAGCTAGGTAGGGTTGCTCCCATTCGGGTATCTTCACATCTACTCTAGATTAAAATTGGTGGTATACGCATGGAGACATGAAATACTCTGATTCTCGGTAAGGTTAGCGGGGTTTGGCTTGAACATAACCGAGAAAGTCACAGAGTAAATGACCCTCTCATGTATATTGTTTAGAGGTGTACTTTTGGTAAGGAGGACGCACACTCCCAGTCATTGTCGGAAAATATTCCTTTCCTACTTTTTGATTCAAATCTTTGAATTGTTTTCTTAATTTCATTGAGAAGTGCCTGTAGCTCGTCTGGTGTTTAATTATTTGTGTCCGTTCTTAAAGTACAGATTTTAATCTTGTTTATGACCATTTTTTCAAGTTTGGGTTTTTTTCTAATTTGTTTCCATTCTTTCTTGTATAGATATTGTTCTTGTGAGGTAAAAACTCATTCCATATTTAGCGGTGTGGTCACACAGAATTATTATATGTTCTCCGTATTTCTTGAGTTTTCTCATTTTGGTTTTCCAGATTGATCCGGATGTTATTTTATTATAATGCTTGAGTCGGACCGAGTATTTTCCCGGGTTGTCATCTGTTGGACATGGAGCTCATGGAGAGAGCTAGAAGTTCACCTACCGTAGTATTTTATTTTTTGCTGTATATTATGCATTCTCATTTGCAATTGCATGGACGAGAAGTTATAACTATCTAGCCTGATGAGGTTTGTCCTTAGGGTGACAACTTTTACTATCTTCGTTATATTATATGTTTTTGTTCTGCTATAAGACTCGGTTTTCCCCTGTTCTTTTTCTTTTTATTTTACTCTAATAATCTGCCTTTCTAATACTTGGATGCTCAGCATTATAATATCGTGAATGTATTAGATGTCGATTTTCGAGGATCGAAAAGGCGTGTCGTTACACAATGGTATCAGAGCTGAAGGTCATGCGAGAACCTTGACATTGATGAGGTAAAATCATTTGAGATAGGGTAAGTGACACCTTAGAACGAGTTAAGAGTATGAGAATGCATTTGTTATTGCTATAAAAATGTATTGTGTTGATTGGTCTGTTGAGTTGTTTATGAATTTTGGTCGAGACGTGGGATGTCACGGAGTCGATAGGGATTTCTAAATACCTGAACAAGGCAAATGAAAACAATATTGATTTTGGAAATTTGGTAAATGAAATATTTTACCTAAGGTTGTATGTTATATATATATATATATATATATATATATATAAAAGAAATTTTTTCAAATTGATATAGTTTTCTATGTTTGGCTTTTTGTTTGTTAAATATAATATTTCATGGTTATCATTATTGTTTGATTCGTCGTGCTCGGATAGTTTAGGAGCATTGAATATTGTTTGCTGATTCTTGATTTTTGCTCGATCAGTTTAAAGGCATTTATTGTTTGATAATTATGAGTATATTAAAGCGAACCTCTTGTGAATTGATATTCACAATTTGACTATAAGGTGTTTGTTAAAAGTCATCTTTAAACAAAATTATTTAATTTAGTCTAAAAGAGAAGATAAGACATTTAGAGGATAAACAATTGTGAAAAGTTTATTGTAATAAAAAGAAGTTATTATAATATAAGATGATTTTAAAGGTACAATTTATATGAGTATGGTATATAAAATGATTTATACGATTTATAAAGGTTATTTTATGAGTAAGAGTAGTTTTTAAGAATTTAAATCCCGGTATTGCTTGACATGATTTCAAAAAGATTTTAAGAAAGGTAATGATAATATTACTTTGAAGTATTTATAAGTATAAATATTTCAAAGAGAACTTTTAAGAAAGATACATTTTCCTTAGATAGTTCGGAGGCAAACATCTCGATTAGTATTGTGATAATCTGAATAATCTTCTAAAAGGCGATCCGATGTTTTCTTAGGCGAACATTGTACTGCATTTAGTAAATTATTCTCTTTATAGTTATTTGATCGGAAGGAATTCAAATCTGAATAAATGCAAAGCGAGTGTTAGTGAGTAAATTTCTAAAGTTATTTTACATATAGAAGCATATGTAGTATGATTCCAAAAAGGATTTTGAAAATAGAAATCGGGTACTTAGTTCTTAAGTTTCCTTAAAAGAAACCAATTTAAAAAAAAGGTATTTTGGTAAATATTTTGATAAATTAATTTTTTTAACACTTAAATGGGAAAGAAATAATTTAACTCGAGTTTTTAAAAAGGTTAAATTAGATAGGAAGATTTTAATAAATATTGTTTATTAAAACTGTAGTTTTTGTTTAAAGATCTAAGTCTCAAAGATTATTTGATGTTATTAGGCCAACCTGTAACATCTTTCCACAGAACACTCTTAGTTAAAGAGGCAGAAAGGCTGACTGTAACGGCCCAGAATTTCTGTCATTTGAAATTCATATATTTAATTGATTCTAAATATCAATAAGTAAAATTTGTAAGTCGAATGAATTATATTTCGAATATTTAGATTTAATTGGATAACTAAATCGATAACTTAATATTTGAAATTGCGTAAATAATTGGAAATTGGGTTTAATGTGATTAAAAATGATTTATAAAGTTATATTAAATCATATTGGAGTTAGATCAATGTTTGTGAACTTTTAAAATTGAATTAAAAGTTAATTTTTGAAAATTGAGTATTTTAATATTTAATCGACTAGTGAAAATAGTCATTTTTCAAACAGTCTCAGATTTTGATGAAACTAGTTTCATCGGATCCGTAACGTTATATTATTGTAAGGTTTCAAATTTCGTGTCAATCGGATTTACGGTTTGTCCGAGGCAAGCCAAAACGCATAGAAATTTGTTTAATCGATTTAATTTAAATTTGATCGTTTATTTCCATAACTCACACAGATGAATGAATTGGCTCTTGATACCTATTCCATTGTGTCCGAAATGCGGGTAAAACCCTAGAAACGCCAGCCGGCATGCTTCGTTTGAAGTTCGAAAAATCTCGTGTGAATAGTGTTTTGGCGAATTTTCTATAAAAGGCCATCACTTTCACCAAATTGAAAACAAACTAGGGTTTAGTTCAGCAACCACCACCTCCAATTCAATGGCCGAGAATGCTCTTTCTTTCCCCCTCGAATTTCTCTAAATCCATCATTTAATTCAAGAAACTTTCAACATGGAAAATGTAGAGCATCAAGTGATCTTCGTATTCAACGGTTAAAATCGTAATTAACGAAGTAGATCGTTGGAAATTGGAGCTTGAAGGCCGCACGTCTCAAAACATTTTCCGAGGCCAATATAGGGCCGAGCTCGACCGCTTTCTGGCCGATGGTGGCTTGCTTGAAGGCCTTCATCGTGGTTTTCTCCGATCAACGTGAAGATGCCCGTAGATGGCTCGAAAATTTGATTCATAATGGGCGGCCATGGGTTCTTTGTGACCTAGAAACGAACGTGGGGGCGGGGGAAGAAGAAGGGGCCGGCTGGATTTCATCAAGCAAAAAATAAATGGCCGTGATGAGTTAGGTTTAAAATTTGAAACTAAAAGTTGTAAAATTTATATTATATAAATTGTGTAAACTTTAAAAATCCATATCTCTCTCATACGAGGTCAAAAACGAAAGAAACTTAATTGCGGCGGGTTCGTATGGACGAGCACTATGCAATGGAGCTGGTTTGGAGTCGTTTGGAGCTACTGAAAATTTCGGGTAAATTAAATGCACGTTTAATTTTATTCGAAACAAAACGCTACAACTGCTATCGGAAACTCAAGGTGAGAACTTCTCACTCAATCGAATTGTTTCTATGTAAATTTTAAATAGTTAGATTTAAAATTGTGTGATTGGATGATAGTTATTATCTGTTGTATTGAAATAGACCCTATACGCCGTATATTAAGCGGATGTTATTTATTAAACACCTATACCGCGATAATTCCAACTTGATGTGGAATTGGTATTATATATGTACTTGGAGTTGATTTCCCGAATTATATAGCGGATGAGACCCTATTGTGCCGCATAATAGCAAAAAAATTTTTATAAATCTCATATACCGCGATATTTCACCTCGAAGTGGGATTGGTATTGTGCTAACATCTTTGGATGCAAGGAAACAGGTTGGAGGGATCCAACTGGATTCCTCAAACATTTGAATTTATTACATATGTTGTGTGTTGGTTGATTTATAATCCGTGTGCTTATCTTTGTGATTGAGATTGTTGAAGGCTAAAAATTTAGCCGATATATTTTTGGTATCGTTAGATGCCGAAAATAAATAAAATTGGATTTTTGAAAAGTTAAGTTGAGAATTTATGATAAAATTTATTTTTTGGGAATTGGATTAATTCAGATGAAGGAATTTTTAAAATGATAAAGTTTTATTTTTTATCTTATTGAATAAAATTCCAAAATATGATAAAAGGGCGTAATAAATGGATTTTCGATAATGTTATTCAAAGGTTGAAAATTTATTCAAAATATGGATTTTAAAGAGTTGGAAAATAAAAGAATTTGCATTCTTTAAAAAGGAAATTATTTTGAAAAGAAATAAATTTAGGAATCCATTTGGGAATTGATTCTGGTATAGTTGAAAATAGATCTTTGGGAAATCCATTAGGAAATTTATTTGGCGTTTTGAAATGAAACTGGAATCAATTTGGAAATTAATTTGAGGTTTAGTAGAAATTAATTTCAATTTGAAATTTGAATGACATTCACTTAGTGTTTAATTTCTTGGAAAATCAATATGGAATCTTGATTTGGTGTTTTTGGAAATCAATTGAAAACTGATTTTGGTATTGAAAGTGAATAATTGAAATCGATTCGAAAAATCGTATAAAAAGTTGAATACTTGGAAATGTAAATTCACAATGGAAATTTATAAGGGAAATTTGTTTTAAAATAAACATTGATTTATTTTTAAAAGTGTGGAAATAAATTTACGGATTTGGAACATAAATTTAATAATCGGTAGGGATATATTTAATTGGTTTGAATGAACCATTTTGAAATGAAAGTGTATCCTCCCTGGAAAGCCGAATAAAATTTCTGAATAGCTTTGAAAAATATATTATTCATGTATATATATAAAATTCTAGTATTGGTTTTGAAAAGGATACTTTGAAGAAATTTACCTCTTAAATTATTTTAAATCCTTCAAGTAAAGATTTATTAAATTGTTTATAGAAATGATTATTTCTAAGATTTAATCATAAATTGTTTTAGAAAATAGTTATACTCTATTTACTAATTTTATTTTGAAAAAAATTAGTTCGGGTTCAAGTTTATATAATATAGGTATAATATTTTTATAACTAATATTTTAAGCAAAGTGTTTAAAGAAAAACAGTTTTATTCCAAAGAGTTTCCCAAATATATTTTGGATAATTAATATAAGTTATTTTTAAAATATTTGAACTCGGCAGATTTCCAGTGAAAATGAATAACTATTTGTAAGTATTTTCCGCTTAAGAAAAATGATTTGAAATTTAATTTTCAAAGGTTGTAAAGGTTAAAAATAATTTGAAATTTGTTTTCAAATGGTTGGAGTGTGGAAAAATATATCTTATAAAGATATTTTGGAAATAAATAATTTGGGAAGATTATTTGGAATCGGGTTATGTTGTGAATATTGATTTATAGTTAAATAACCGACTATCAATATTGACCCTTAAAGGGCTATTTGTTATGAATTGGTTGAAATTTAATGCTACACTTGTTATTAAATTATTGCGCTCGTTATTCGAATTACCCATTCCGAATAGTGATACGACGTAATGGATAGCAGACCGGTGTTGAAGACCGGGTATTTGTGAAAACAATAGGATGACCTGTCGATTGTCTCTGCACCGTTAGCTACGGTATGGAGATTTCCTTTGTGGTGGGAAATTCGATCGGGATTGTGAATACCCGGATTGCAAGGGCTTATTTTGAAGTGCCTTCGGTTCTGTTCGAACCCGGAACAGACTTGTATGGTTACGTGTCTGACATTACAGTTTGAGATATAAAGCAGATTTCTTTCACATACATTTCTGTTGGGGGTAGAGAATTTATTCTTTTAGCTTAACACCCTTCTCTAAGACGTACGAGCTCAGAGGTTTTGTAGTTGAAGGTTATCAGCGATATATTCCCAATTTGGTAATGTGGCATGCTGAGTGTTGTTGTGTGATGATTATTTATTGATCATTTGTTGATCAAAGCGTGGCTTTGTGAAAAAGCATAGCTTTGTGGACGAGACTTCGTCGGACCTCACACCTCGGAAATGGTCAAAACAGGAATATGCGGCAAGGTTATGAGGGTCACTCCCTTTAGGGAATGTCATTTCCTTCTCGAAAAAGGTGGTGTCAGGTATGGAGCCTTGATGCTTAACCTATGTGGTTGCTCCAATCTCATTTTCTGTTTGGTTGTTTCTTTGTGATCGAGGGTCCTCAGATAAAGGTTCCAAAGGACCGGGGGGTGGCATATTCGTGTAGTAGTTACCTAGTTACAGAGGTAACCCGACCTTGTGTTGGCAGAGAGCTGGTTAAGATCTTAGGACGTCCCGCCAGAGGCGATCCCATGTGGCTGTAGGAAGTTCCTTAGCCTGACCATTTGTTGGAAATCCAATTCCCAATGCGAACCCAGTACGGTTTTAGTTGTATAACCTGCCATATACTTATGGTGGTCACCACTGTTTAAATGGTAGTTATAGTAGGCATAGTTCGAAACGTATATGTTGGCTAAGATTAATATTCTATTTTCGAAATGCTTTCTACACTATGCACTAATAATAATATCAAAAATGATTTGTTTTGCGTAGTAAGCATCTTTGACTATCATAAAAAGAAATCTCCTCCAATTCTGCGTTTGCATTGTGTGTGTGCGTGGAGGCCTTATGGTAGTTTCATTTTCCAAAAGCATTGCATATATTTTTCACTTCCCTTGTTGTTGTTGTTTTAAAATAAAAATAACTGTTTTGGGTTCTCACACCAGTCTCATGACTGACCTGGAGTTTATTGTTCTCTTTCTAAACTCTGGGTGCCCATCATTTTCCACACGGGCAGCCTAGAGTCTGGTTATCAGGTCATTCTGGATTCAGAAGTGCTTTGGAGCTCAAGTGGCGAGTTGGATGGCGAGACGTATTACTTGTATATGATATTATCTTTCTGTTGTAAATTCACTTGTAAGGACATGTTTGTATAACTATCCATTGTTTTGTTGTGTTGTATATTGTGGTTGTACACTCTGATGATGATGTGATGTAATGTAATTACTGAGATAGTTCTTTATTTTAAAGATTATTCATTTGTCGATTATATGTTGTTCCGCGGCGACTGTGAGATTCTGTTATTGTTTCTGTTCTGTTTCCTTGCTTATTCTATCTTTTTCTTCTACCTCTTCTTTAACCCTAACGATACGGTTTTCCGGCATTCGATTGTTCGGCAGTAGATACAGTGGACGTATTAATGTCGACTTTCGTGAGTTGAAAATCGCAATCGTTACATGTGGTATCAAAGCATATGGTTAAGTGACAACCTTGGCTCTGTTGGGAATTACTCATTAGGGATAGAGTCAGCTGTACTCTAGAACGAGTTGAGTGTAATAATAGATATGAGAGCGTATTTGTTAGTGAATATGAAATTGTTTTTTATCGTGTTGACTTATCAGTTGATTGTTTATAGATTCTGGTCGGTGCAGTCTAGCTAACTGTATCGATAGGGGTTTCTAAACTCTTAAACGAGATAAACCGACATAGTATCATTTTAAATTGGGTAAATGAAATAATTTTACCTCGATTATATTTTATATATAAAGGGATAATTTTTCACAATTATCAAAATGTATGTAAAATTGAATTGTTTGATTGTTGAAAATGTAAGAAAATATATAAATGAACCAAAGTTGTTCGAATAATCTGAATAAAAACAACAATTGTGAAAGAATAAATTATATAAAAGCAACAATTGTATAAGCATAGAATTTTAATTGAAATGATTTACAATTGTGGAATAATCTTGTATAAGTAAAGGGAAATAGTGAAATTATATAAGCAAGATTTATAAATGTGATTTATAAATAAAAGAAAATTTTAAAAGAACAAAAAGCATTGGATTCACTACTGTTGTTGGGGAATAATGAGGGTGATGACTGCAGCATCATCAGTATCATTTTCGAGTTTCTGTGTGATAGATTTGCTACCATAGTAAATTGAAATTGAATTTTGTTATGATAAACAAATTTGAAATTAAAATCCAAGTTGAAATTGATGAATATAAGTTATCGAGTTTTGAACTTATAATATGAGATAATAAAGATTTAACTTTAGTAAAGTTGAAATAAATTTGAATTAGTATGATAAAATATATGATGTGAAATTTAACTAAAGGAAGTTAAATAAATTAAATCAGATTTGGAAGCTGAATAATAAGTTGTATAACTTATTAAATGTGAAGATGTAGATAAAACCAATTATTAAAATGGTTAAACAACTTTGTTAAGCAAAACGAGGTATGAATCTGAATAAGTGATAAAATTGACTTTGGTAAAAGTTACATAGAATTTACTTTGGAGTTGGAATCTGGATTGGATTTATAAGTGGAAACTTGAAATGGAATATAACTTAAGTGATGCTGAATGAAGTTGATTTTGGTATCGAAGTAAAGTAATGAAGTGAACTAAATGGATGTGAAATTGAGTTATATAAAGGCGATTCAACTTTATTTGTAAAATAAATTGGTAATTGAACTAATGAATTGAATATTAAGCAATCGAATATAATGAATTGATATAGAATAATGGATATAAGTGTTAATTCATTTAAGGCTAATTGAATGTTAAACCAAATTGAAGGTAAACAAAGTGAATATGAACGTTGAATGTAAAGTGAATAAATTCGGTTGTATTGGATATACATTGGGTTGTTAGATTATTGTTAATTGATCGAATAGAAATTCATATGCAATTGAATGAAACAAATTGAAAGCTAAAGCAATTAAATTCAAATTGGAGGTTAAGTAAACATAAATTGAATAGAAATTGATTTGAATTGAAAGTGAACAAATGCGAATGTAAATTAGTGAATGTAAACTAATTGAAAATGAATAATTGAATGTCGTTGTATATAAATTGGTTGTAAACAATTACAAGTAATGTCGAAATCATATAAGTTGCTTATAAACCTTGCTTAGTATGCATTTCTTTTAATATGCATGTGTTGTAGTTGTTTAAAAGAGCAAAATGTTAATAACTTCTTATATATGTCACTTACGTGTTTATATTGAGTAAGTACAGGCACCAGGGTTACCGTTAGCAGGATTTGGTTACGCAAAATGCTTAATAAATAACTGCTTTGTTTAAAAATGCTAAAATGTACGCCTACGCAATAAAAATTGGAAATATGAATTGTTTTTCTGTTTTCCGACTGCGTGGGTGGATGTAATATATTTATATCAATTGTGATATTATAAAAGCTCTCCGTACAAAGGAGGTTATGGCGAAATTTTCTGAAAATTTAAGGCGTTAGAAAATTTTTGGAAAATTTTGGAAATAAAAAATTTGTGAACACTAAGATTTGATTTGAAGTTAAAGGTTAAACGATATAGTTGATTTTGAAAAGATAACTATATCTGGATTTGAAAATATTAGTGAAGTTTTGTAAGAGTTTAACTATTGAATTTTCGGGAAAATTAAACACTTAAGAGATTTGGAAATCAAATTTGAACGGTTTCTTACATGGTAATTTCGAGGACAAAATTCTTTTAAGGGGGAAAGATTGTAACGACCCAGAATTTCTGTCATTTGAAATTCAGATATTTAATTTATTTTAAATATCAACAAGTAAAATTTGTAAGTCGAATGAATTATATTTCGAATATTTAGATTTAATTAGATAATTAAATCGATAACTTAATATTTGAAATTGTGCAAATAATTAGAAATTGGGCTTAATGTGATTAAAAATGATTTGTAAAGTTATATTAAATCCTATTGGAGTTAGAACAATGTTTGTGAACTTTTAAAATTGAACTGAAAGTTATTTTGTGAATATTTAATCGACTAGTGAAAATAGTCAATTTTCAAATAGTCTCGGATTTCGACGAAACCAGTTTCATTGGATCCGTAATGTTATATTATTGTAAGGTTTCAAATTTCGTGTCAATCTGATTTACGGTTTGTCCGGGAAAAGCCAAAACGCATAGAAATTTGTTTAATCGATTTAATTTAAATTTAATCGTTTATTTCCGTAACTCGCATAGATGATCGAATTGGCTCTCGATACCTATTCCATTATGTCTGGAACGCGGGTAAAACCCTAGAAATGCCAGCCGGTACGCTTCGTTTGGAGTTCGAAAAATCTCGTGTGAATAGTGTGTTGGCTAATTTTCTATAAAAGGCCATCACTTTCGCCAAATTGCAAACAAACTAGGTTTTAGTTCAGCAGCCGCCACCTCCAATTCAATGGCCAAGAATGCTCATTCTTTCCCCCTCGAATTTCTCTAAATCCATCATTTAATTCAAGAAACTTTCAACATGGAAAATGTAGAGCATCAAGTGATCTTCGTATTCAACGGTTAAGATCGCAATTAACGATGTAGATCGTCGGCAATTGGAGCTTGAAGGCCGCACGTCTCAACACGTTTTCCCAGGCCAATATAGGGCAGAGCTCGACCGCTTTCTGGTCGATGGTGGCTTGCTTGAAGGCCTTCGTCGTGGTATTCTCTGATCAACGTGAAGATGCTTGTAGATGGCTCGAAAATTTGATTCATAATGGTGGTCGTGGGTTCTTTGTGACCTGGAAACGAACGTGGCGGAGGGGGGGGGGGAGGGGGAGAAGAAGAAGGGGCCGGCTGGATTTCATCAAGCTAAAAATAAGCGGCCGTGATGAGTTAGGTTTAAAATTTGAAAATAAAAGCTGTAAAAATTATATTATACAAATTGTGTAAACTTTAAAAATAATATCTCTTTCATACGTGGTCGAAAACGCACGAAACAAATTACGACGAGTTCGTATGGACGAGCACTACGCAATGGAGTTAGTTTGGAGTCGTTTGGAGCTAGTGAAAATTTCAAGTAAAATTAAGCGCACGTTTAATTTTATTCGAAACAAAACGCTACAACTGTTATCGGAAACTCAAGGTGAGAACTTCTCACTCAGTCGAGTTGTTTCGATTTAAATTTTAAATAGTTAGATTTAAAATTGCTTGATTTTGTGATTGGATGATAGTTATTATCTGTTGTATTGAAATAGACTATATACGTCGTATACTAAGCGGATGTTATTTATTAAACACATATACCGCGATAATTCCAACTTGATTTGGAATTGGTATTATATATGCACTAGGAGTTGATTTCCCCCATTATATAGCGGATGAGACCCTATTGCGTCGCGTAATAGCAGATAATATTTTATAAATCCCATATACCGTGATATTTCACCTCGAAATGGAATTGGTATTGTGCTAACATCTTTGGATGCAGGGAAACAGGTTGGAGGGATCCAACTGGATTCCTCAAACATTTGAATTTATTACATATGTTGTGTGTTGGTTGATTTATAATCCGTGTGATTGTCTTTGTGATTGAGATTGTTGAAGGCTAAAAAATTTAGCCGAATATATTTTTGGTATCGTTAAATGCCGAAAATAAATAAAATTGAAAAGTTAAGTTGAGAATTTATAATAAAATTTATTTTTGGGAATTGGATTAATTCAAATGAAGATATTTTTTAAAATGATACAGTTTTATTTTTATCTTGTTGAATAAAATTCCAAAATATGATAAAAGGGCGTAATAAATGGATTTTCGTTAATATTATTCAAAGGTTGAAAATTTATTCAAAATATGGATTTTAAAGAGTTGGAATACAAAAGAATTTGCATTCTTTAAAAAGGAAATTATTTTGAAAAGAAATAAATTTAGGAATCCATTTGGGAATTGATTCTGGTAATTGAAAATAGATCTTTTGGAAATCCATTTCGAAATCCATTTGTTGTTTTGAAATGAAATTGGAATCAATTCGGAAATTAATTTGAGGTTTAGTAGAAATTGATTTCAATTTGAATGAAATTCACTTAGTGTTTAATTTCTTGAAAAATCAATATGGAATTTGATTTGGTGTTTTTGGAAATCAATTGGAAACTGATTTTGGCGTCGAAAGTGAATAATTGAAATCGATTTGAAAAATCGTATAAAAAAGTGAATATTTGGAAATGTAAATTCACAATGGAAATTTATAAGCGAAATTTGTTTTTAAAATAAACATTGATTTATTTTTAAAAGTGTGGAAATAAATTTACGGATTTGGAACGTAAATTTAATAAATCGGTATGGATTTATTTAGTTGGTTTGAATGAACCATTTTGAAATAAAAGTGTATCCTCCCTGGAAAGCCGAATAAAATTTCTGAATAGCTTTGAAAAATATATTATTCATATAGATATAAAATTCTAGTATTGGTTTTGAAAATGATACTTTGAAGAAATTTACCTCTTAAATTATTTTAAATCCTTGAAGTAAAGATTTATTAAATTGTTTATAGAAATGATTATTTCTAAGATTTAATCAGTAATTGTTTTAGAAAATAGTTATTTAAATAGTTATACTCTATTTACTAATTTTATTTTGAAAAAATTAATTTGGGTTCAAGTTTATATAATATAGGTATAATATTTTTATAACTAATATTTTAAGCAAAGTGTTTAAAGAAAAATAGTTTTATTCGAAAGAGTTTCCCAAATATATTTTGGATAAGTAATATAAGTTATTTTTAAAATATTTGAACTCGACAGATTTCCAGTGAAAATGAATCACTATTTTTAAGTATTTTCCGCTTAAGGAAAATGATTTGAAATTTAATTTTCAAAGGTTGTAAAGGTGAAAAATAATTTGAAATTTGTTTTCATATGGTTGAATGTGGAAAAATATATCTTATAAAGATATTTTGGAAATAAATAATTTGGGAAGATTATTTGGAACCGGGTTATGTTGTGAATATTGATTGATAGTTAAATAACCGACTATCAATATTGACCCTTAAAGGGCTATTTGTTGTGAATTGGTTGAAACTGAATGCTATTTTTAAATTATTGCGCTCGTTATTCGAATTACCCATTCCGAATAGTGATACGACGTAATGGATAGCATTGAAGACCGATGTTGAAGACCGAGTATTTGTGAAAACAATAGGATGACCTATCGATTGTCTCTGCACCGTTAGCTACAGTATGGAGATTTCCTTTGTGATGGGAAATTCGATCGGGATTGTGAATACTCGGATTGCAAGGGCTTCTTTTGAAGTGCCTTCAGTTATGTTCGAACCCGGAACAGACTTGTATGGTTACGTGTCTGACATTACATTTTGAGATATAAAGCAGATTTCTTTCAAATACATTTCTGTTGGGGCGGGGAATTTATTCTCTTAGCTTAACACCCTTCTCTGAGACGTACGAGCTCAGAGGTTTTGTAATTGAAGGTTATCAGTGATATATTCCCAATTTGGTAATGTGGCATGCTGAGTGTTGCTGTGTGATGATTATTGATTGATCATTTGCTGACCAAAGCGTGGCTTTGTGAAAAAGCGTGGCTTTGTAGACGAGACTTCATCGGACCTCACACCCCGAAAATGGTCAAAACATGAATATGCGGCAAGGTTATGAGGGTCACTCCCTTTAGGGTATGTCATTTCCTTCTGGAAAAGGTTGGTGTAAGGTATGGAGCCCTGATGCTTAACCTATGTGGTTGCTCCAATCTCATTTTCTGTGTGGTTGTTGCTTTGTGATCGAGGGCCCTTGGATAAAGGTCCCAAAGGACCGGTGGTGGCATATTCGTGTAGGAGTTACCTAGTTACAGAGGTAACCCGGCCTTGTGTTAGCGGAGAGCTAGTTAAGTTCTCGAGACGTCCCGCCAGAGGCGATCCCATGTGGCAGTAGGAAGTTCCTTAGCCTAACCCTTTGTTGAAAATCCAATTCCCAATACGAACCCAGTACGGTTTTAGTTGTATAACCTGCCATTTACTTATGGTGGTCACCGCTGTTTAGATGGTAGCTATAGTAGGCATAGTTCGAAACGTCTATGTTGGCTAACATTAATATTCTATTTTCGAAATGCTTTCTACATTATGCACTAATGATAATATCAAAAATGATTTGTTTTGCGTAGTAAGTATCTTTGACTATCATAAGGAGAAATCTCCTCCAATTCTGCATTTGCATTGTGTGTGTGTGCGGGAAGGCCTTATGGTAGTTTCATTTTCCAAAAGCATTGCAGATATTTTTCACTTCCCTTGTTGTTGTTGTTTTAAAAGAAAAATAACTATTTTGAGTTCTCACACTAGTCTGATGACAGACGTGGAGTTTATTGTTCTCTTTCTAAACTCTGGGTCCCCATCATTTTCCACACGGGCAGCCTAGAGTCAGGTTATCAGGTCATTCTGGATTCAGAAGTGCTTTGGAGCTCAAGTGGCGAGCTGGATGGCAAGAAGTATTACTTGTATATGATATTATCTTTCCGCTGTAAATTCACTTGTAAGGACATGTTTTTATAACTGTCCATTGTTTTGTTGTGTTGTATATTATGGTTGTACACTCTGATGATGATGTGATGTAATGTAATAACTGAGATAGTTCTTTGTTTTAAAGATTTTTCATTTGTCTATTATATGTTGTTCCGCTGCGACTGTGAGATTCTGTTATTGTTTCTGTTTTGTTTCCTTACTTCTTATATCTTTTTCTTCTGCCTTTTTTTTAACCCTAACGGTGCGATTTTTCGGCATTCGATTGTTCGGCAGCTGATACAGTGGACGTATTAATGTCGACTTTCATGTGTCGAAAATCGCAATCGTTACACTGACTCAGTTTTGAGACCCATATTATGTTTAGGACTCCATTTGAATTTTAGGAAGATAAAAATTAAAAATTAAAAATAAATAATAAATAAATTAAAATTGACATTTTGTACATACTCTTAGGATGTAGAGGAGTATTATATAAATAAGTAAAGGTGGAGTAAGTCTTTAATTTAATGTTTTATAAAGTTGTATCTTTATAAAATGTTTATAAACTTAAGTGAAAATTCATAGTAATTCATAAATAATTTTGGTATTGAATGAAATACTATAAATGAAAACAAAAGTGATTTAGAAAAAGATTGATGTGGTTAAGAAACTACAAGATTAAGTATGCAAGTTATATGTAGATCATTTCGTTCGCATGATTTTTGATCCAAGATTCGAGTACATAACTTCGTGGTGATTCACACTAGTCCATAAAAAGTATTTATCACTTGATTCTTGTCAGCGAACACTTGATTTGGATTCTCAATATGATACTGAGGTTTTCTACCATATCATATAGCTATATAAGGAGAATAGAGGTTTCTAATCAAGAAACTTGATCGGAGTCCGCACTATGAAGGTCGAGTGAGCAATACTAGTTCAAAAGTAAAGTCTATATATTTGAGAAAGTGGTCGAATCATGTAACATCCCGCTTCCGAAGGCTTAAAATTAACTGCTATGGACGCTGCAGTCATCTATATGTGTTATCTCCGAGTGACCGAAATTGGAATCTTGAAACTATTGGCAACATAGAAACACAAGAATATGGAAAAAAAATTAAACTTCAACAAAACAGAATTTCTCTTTTCTTAGAATTTCAATTTAATACTTAATTATATAATCCTAAACGTTAACCGCGTTCAGATCGCATATACATGTACAAAATATGATAAGAGCGAGTATGAAGATGTCCCCTTATGATGATCAGACAACTAATAAATATGAACTTTAAAGTTCTTAGTACATCACAATAGAAAGCATAAAATAGCTCCTATTTATCTAACACTGCCTCTATACGTCTCCGGAAGCTTATTCATCCAAAAACCTAAAATTCTCCCACTCTCGGACTACTCAAATTAATTCTGAGTAACCGAGAGTTTGTGGAGAAGCACAAACTTCGAATCGGACAATAAGCATGGTATAAATAATCATGTATCATCTTTTATCATAAATAGATAGCTAGTGAGACCAGCCACTCAGTGAAACGGGTTTTCCCCTTACTAGTATCCAAACAAAATACGCAAATCATGTACTATGCCCATGCATCCAAAATGATTAGTCTTAACATAATATGAAATAAAGCCATAAATCATATTCATTGAATATTCCATCAAAAAGCAATGTATTAGATTTCCCATTTAAAATCAATTTATTAGAGTTCCCTTTAAAATCTTTGAAATTACTATCTATCATAATTTAAAAGGACTATCCGTCCGAAATCCATTTAAAATAAATGTAAATTATCCATCGTACATTGCTTTATAAAAGTTGGTGTAGGTTATCCATCGCATACTCCATAGTTTTCCTAGGATGACTATGAACCCTTGGGTGCCAAATCTTGAGGCTAACCACCTCTAGCAAAACATTGTATTCTTTAGAAATTTGATTTGGGCTATCCACCACACGTTCCATGGTTTTCCTAGGTAAACCAAGAACCCAACACTTAGCCAATTGAAATACATGATCCCCATGATTACTTATAAAAATTCACGGTCCCCATGATTAATAATTTTCCCCTAACATACGACCTGTTTAACCTATTCCCATTGGTAGCCCCAATTAGGTTAAATTAAATAAAAATACATTGATAGCCCCAAAGTATATCTTCAAAAGCATATTTCTTTTTGTAGCCCCAAACTATGTATCAAAAACAGTAAACCCACCCCGGTGTCTCCAAGATTTTATAACATTCAATTTAAATAAGGACCCCCCTTACATATTTGAACAAAGATAAGTATTTTATGCTATAACCTATCGAAGTAGCCCCTTCGAATTCGCAAAATTTTAATCCAGAAAATGGCTAAAAACAGCCCTTTAAAAATCTTCGATTTAAGTGCCATTCGAAAGAAAATATCCCCCCGAAGTTAGCCCCTTGGAAGCGTTCCATCTGAAAGCATCACAAAACCATACCTTCCGACAAGAACTAGTCAAAAAGTTTTACCTTTTGACCTTGTCGAAAGCCTGGGTATCCCCCCAATAGAAACATTTATAAACTTTTCGAAAGCAATGAAACTCAAAAACATTCAAAATCAATGAAGGTAACCCCTTTGATAGCATTACAACATCCAAAGATAGCCCCCTTTGGAAGCCTTCCGCCTTTTTTATAAAACATCCCTACCCTTTGACTTAGTTGGAAGGGTGAGGGCTCTCCTTTTGACTTTGCCAAAAGGTATAAGTTGGCGGCTTAGCCCTTCCTTCGAATATCCCATTCAAAGGCATATAAAACATAAAGCAGAACGAAGTCAGAAGCTTCCCCTCGACTTCGTTCCTTTCGAAATTTTGAACTGAAAGCATACATCTCCTTTGTAAGCATGGCTTTCGAAAGCATGAAATACTTAACTTTTAAAACAATGGGAAGGTTCAGAACTAACCTCTTCCTTTTCCTCTCATACCTTTCGACTTAGTCGAAAGGTTCTAAAACATATTTTTGGAAAACATTTAAAACAATTCTCTTGAAGGTTTAAAATTTCAAAGATCTTAATCGAAACCCCTTCTTGAGTATATAAAAATTTTGTTCTTTACAAAATGATAGATTAGAAGGATCACCCTTCAACTTATTCGAAAGTAATTATATTTCTATTCGGAAGCAAAGGAAGCAGCATTCACATCCCTTCGCGCCTCTTCCCTTGGACGTCGTGCCTGCCTTTCGACTTAGGCGAAGGGTAACTTTTTACCTTGCATCTTAGGCAAAAGGTACCTTTCAACTTTGTCGAAAGGGTAAAAACTGGCTAGTTGTAGTCGAAGGCAGAACTGGGCCTATTGAAATGACGTTTTATCTTGCTTGTCTAATTTTGATTGGCTGAGGAGCCTTCTCTTATACTTTCAAATAGTAAAAAGTATACAAAATTTAACCTTTTTCTTAAAATATATTCTTCTTCCCAAATTAAAATTTTGAATTGCAGCCTTCCCTCCAAATTAACTAATTCGAAGCTAATTTTGCAATTTAGCCTTTAGGCTTAAATAATTTAATTACCTTAGTAAACCACTAAGGAAAATCCCCAAAAATCATCAAAAATCTATAAATCATATAATTCAACATATTAAAATTTCAAAGCATATGAAGATCAAAACAACTTGGAATTTAACCAAAATCAAATAAAAGTGTATTAATTAGCTCATTAACATTTAAAATACCTATGTCTTATCCAAACAAAGGTTTAAATGGTTATATCCTAACCAAAATCACAAATGTAATTTGGGTATAACCCATAACCGATCCAAACACAGAAAAATGAGATGATAAACATGAGTTTTCACCCTGATTAGTTAATTGGAGAATGAGATAATTTCCTAGCTTCAATTCTTTAGCTTGATCTTCGATTTATCGCTCTTCCTCGAGCTTTCAATGGCCGGTCGAAATACAGATGAGGAGTTATGAATGAGAAAGTAAAAATTTATTAAAGTGTAGGAAGAGATATATAATAAGATATGTAGCCCTATTTCTAAGTTTAACCCTTAGGAAAATTCCTCCTCCTAAATTTAGTTAAGTCTTATTTTAGTTCATTCATTAACACACGACCATTGGATAAATTAATCTCATCTCCCTAATGATTCACATTGTTCTGTTTTATTTATCCAATTACATATTCCAAATAATGAAAATTAAAATTCAGGGGCATTATAGACATCCCCTCTTAAAGAATTTCGTCCCGGAATTTTCAATAAGGACAAAACAACAAGCACATAGCCCATGCAAGCAAAGCTAGTATAGCTTACCAGCCATATTCTATACAAACCATATAGAACGTAGCATCTAAAACGGCCCAGAAAAAGTAGCCATAATCATGTCTTTTGTCTTCCAAATACAATCCCTCACGTTGTCGCTTCATTGAACTTTCACCAACCTGACTGTCATGTTCCTTATCCTCTTCTCTTCCTTTTCCACAACACGAACTGGTTGCTTCACAAAAGTCATATCCGGTTCCACTACTAAGTCCTCCAGTTCCATCGGAGTGATAGTATTTTCTAGATCATGACATACTTTCGAAGATGAGAAACATGAAACACATTATGGACCCAGGCCAAACTGCTCGGTAAATCACT
Source organism: Allium cepa (assembly GCA_030765085.1). Taxonomy (NCBI): domain Eukaryota; kingdom Viridiplantae; phylum Streptophyta; class Magnoliopsida; order Asparagales; family Amaryllidaceae; genus Allium; species Allium cepa. The sequence continues at coordinate 734,369,699 of CM060938.1, read as the reverse complement.
ATGTATATGAGTCTCCTAATTATCTCTAATATAGGAAATGGTTCAACATATCTCGATGCTAGCTTTCCGATCTTCCCGAACCGACCCACACCTTTAATCGGCAACACCATGATGAAAACTCTATCTCCATCACGAATGATACTACTAGGAACTCTATGTAGTCTAATGATGTTCTTCATGAACAACTTAACCAAATTAGGTGTCGTCCTTGTTGACCTTACTGGAATGAAATGGATACTTTTGGTCAATCTGTCCACTATGACCCATATACTTTCATTACCCTAGTTTTACCTTGGCAACCTATCAATAAAATCTATAGATATCGAGTCCCACTTCTAAACTGGAACATCCAAAGGCTGAAGCAAAGCACTTGGCTTCAAATTTTCAGCTTTTACTTGCTGACAATTTTAACACAATTTTACCCATAAGCTAACATCCTTCTTCATTCCTTTCCAGAAGAAACTTATCTTCATATCCTAATACATCTTGGTTCCTTAAGGATGAATTGTACACTTAGATTGATGGCATTCCCTAAGAACTTCCTTCCTAATGTTTCCAACATCCGGAACACATAACCGTTCCTTCTTTCTCAACCAACCCCTGCGATCAGGAATAAAATCCTTTAAATCATCGATCTCGGTTCTAGCTTCTAACCTTCTAATCCTCTCGGTTAACACTGGATCCTCTTTCTGCCTAGAAGCAATTCGTTCGATCAGAACTGGTTGAACTTCCAAACAAATCATCATGGCGATATTCCGACTAGATTCAGTAGTCGACCTTAACTGCAAACTGCAAGCAGCCTGTGCTTCCAAGTCTTTCCATTCCACCAACACTGCTAACACTACATTCTGATGTTTCCTGCCTAGCACATTCGCCACCTTATTTCCTTTTCCCAGTGTATACTCGATGCTAAAATCATAAGATGCAATAGACTCCAGCCATCTCTGGTGTCTCATGTTCAACTCCTTCTGAGAGTACAAATACCATGGAGGCTTACGATCCATAAATAGCTTAAACCTTTCTCGCAAAAGATAATGTCTCTACACTTTCAATGCAAAGATTACCGCTGCCAACTCCAAATCATGAGTCGGGTATCTCACTCCATGCGGTCTAAACTATCTAGAAGCATAGGCAATAACATTTCCATTCTGTATTAGCACAACACCTAACCCAGCACCACGTGCCTTAGTGTAAACTAGCAACCCTTGATTCCCTTCTGGAACTACTAACACGGGGGCATTGGTTAACAAATGTTTCAATATAAGGAATGCCTCATTACATTTGTCAGACCAAACAAACTTCACGTCCTTTCTGGTTAGCCTGGTCAAGGATGCCGCTATCCGCGAGAAATCCTTAATGAACCTATGGTAGTATCCTGCAAGTCCAAAAAAGCTTCTAATCTCACTTACCGTCTCCGGTCTTTTCCAATTATTAACAGCTTCGATCTTATCTGAATCAACTGCTAAACCTTCTTTGGAAACTACATGACCAAGGAACTTGACTTCCTTCTTCCAGAAATGACACTTAGAGAACTTTGCTTTCAGCTAATGTTGCCTTAATGTCTCCAATACTATACTAAGATGATCTGCATGATCCTTCTCATTTTTAGTATAAACCAAGTTGTCACCAACAAAAACCAACACGAACCTACCTAAGTGCTCTCGGAAAACCCAATTCATCAAATCCATGAAGAAAGCTGGCGCACTAGTATGCCAGAATGGCATAACCAACCATTCTTTTGACCCATATCTGGTCTTAAACGATGTCAAAGGAATACTGTCCTCTGCCACTCTTAGTTGATGGAAATTTTTGCCAAATCCAGCTTGGAAAGTGCTCTGACTCCACTCAACTGATCAAATAAATCGTGGATTCTCGGCAAAGGATACCTATTCTTGATTATTCTCTCATTCAACATACGATAGTCAATAGCAGCCATTCCCTAAGGCGAACTGCTTGGTCGGATGAAATTCTTCCCTTCTAATTCCACTAGCTGCACCTTCAATTCCTACATCTCGGTTGGTGACATACTATTAGGTGGTCTACTTGAGGGTTCAGCACCTGATACGAGATCTATCCGAAACTCGATTGCTCTTTTCGACGGCAAGCCTGAAACTGGTTCAAATACATCTACAAACTCTCTTGCAACATAAACCTGCTTCAACTCTGCTTCCATTCCCATAGCACCAAATAGCGTATAAGCATTTCTGCTCGAACTCCTTACTGATTAAATAACTCGGCTACGTCTATTAGGGCGCTTCAATGATATTTCCTCCTCCTAGCAAAATATCCTAGCATCGTATCTATCTAACCAATCCGTACCCGATATGATCCCAAACTCACGAAATCAAAAACATATAAATGCATGCAAACATATAACCTAACAAATCAAGTTCTAACTAGTCATATCTCATTTACGGAGTTACAAACCCCCTATAGGATTCACAACCCTTAAAGGAGTAATAAGGTATAGAGGTTTTGGACATAATCAATCTACCAAATGCTAAGATATAAACGAGTGCGATGCACGGGTATCAAATAGTATCCTAACTGGAGTACTATGTATAATACGCATACCTTCCATCACAGCTTTTCCTTTCTCGGCAATCGTTGGTCTAGAGGATGATGGTTCCAACACAAAGACCATTCTCTTTCCAGCCTTAGCATCCTCATAACACTTGTCCTTGTAATGCCCCATCTGGTACAGTTGTATCACTTCACATTCGACCTCACAACAACTGCTATTCAATCACACGAGCGATACTTATTAGCGTAGTGCCCCTTCTTATCGCACTTGTAATATATAATATCAGCATTGCTCTTCTTAGCTGTTACCCTCAACCGGGCACCTTTCTTCTTGAAGAACTTCCGCCTCTTACCCTGAAAATTCTGAACATCAACTGGTTTCCCTATTCCAAAAGTAGAAATCATCTTTTCATTTTGAATAGCCATCTCAACAACAATATGACACAGATCCCGAAGGTTTGGCATGGTTGCTCTGGCAATCTCAGGATTCAACCCCTGATAAACTTATCATTCCTCTGAATGACAGCATCCACAATAGCATATTTGTAACGGGACAGCTTATCAAATTCCATCACATACTCAATCGCCGATTTATCCCCTGGACTAAATCTTTAAACTTCATTAGCAATGCTGACTTGGCAACCTCAGATAGAGAAATTCAACCCATGTCAAATCTTCCTCTGGCTCTCCTACGGTAACTCTTTTCCACCAAAACAATGTTGCTCCCTGCAGTTGCCTTGAAGCAAGTCTTCTCTTCCGCATATCTTTCAAGCTGAGATCTGCAAATATCCTTTCACAATGCCATGGCTAGTTCTCCACTCCTGCTGCACCCTCGATTCCCAGAAAAGGCTTCCCTCCAAGACTAGCATAATCTTTGCTTAACTTGGCATAATTATTACCAACTAGAGCCACTGGATTAGCTCCACCAGCATTCCCTATAGCCATTCCCACAACTGCTCCAGCTTGCATCATATTGACGATGAATTGATACATTATCCCCATATCGATTGATGAAATCTCAGCACCAACATTGGCATTTGCATCTGGGTCTGCATTTGCTTGTCGACCCTGGTTGATCCTAGTATTAGGTCGAACATTTCCACTTGTTGTCGTGCATCTTCCACCTTGATTCACTCTTCCATTTTCTGCCTCCATATCTTACTTTCCTACTACCTTAAATCAAATCTTGGTAAGATATAGAAGAATGGTCTAAGAGAGTGGGGAATAAATACTTAGTATTTATAGCAAAGTATATATGCGTTAGTATAACGCTTAACCAAGCCCTGATATATTTAGATTCATTAGATTATGCTTTAAAAATCTGTTAAGGTTTAAATTCCTTTAAGTACATAAACCATGCTCCTATACCAACTTGCAACATCCCACTTCCGGAGGCTCAAAACTAACTGCTACAAATGCTGTAGTTATCCACAAGTGTTATTTCTGAGTGACCGAAATCGAAATCTTGAAAATATTGGCAACATAGAAATAAAAGAATATGAAAAAAAATTAAACTTCGACAAAAAAGAATTTCTCAATTTTTATGAATTTCAATTTAAGATATAATTGCATAATCCCAGACGTTAACCACGTTTAGATCACATATACATGTACAAAATACGATAAGGGCAATATATGAAGATGTCCCCTTATGATGATCATAGAACTAATAAATATGAACTTTACAGTTCTTCGTACATCACAATAGAAAACACAAAATGGCTCCTATATAGCTAGCACTACCTCCTGCACGTCTCCAGAAGCTTGTTCATCCAAAAAATAGAAAGTCACCCACTCTTAGACTACTAAAATTAATTTTGAGTTGCCGAGAATTTGTGAAGAAACACCAACTTCGAGTCAGACAATAAGTCTGGTATGAATAATCCTCTACCATCTATTATCATAAATAGATAGCTAGTGAGACCACATCGCTTAGCGGAGGGTTTTCCCTTCACTAAAATCCAAAATAAAACATGCAAATCATTTACTATGCCCCTGCACCCAAAATGATTAGTCTTAACATAATATGAAATAAAGCCATAAATCATATTCATTGGATATCCCATCCACACGTTTATTAGATATCCCATCTAAAAATAGTATATTAGATTTCCCATCTAAAATCAATTTATTAGAGTTCCCCTCTAATATCTTTAAAATGACTACTCATCATATTTTAATAGGGCTATACGTCCCAAATCCATTTAAAATAAATGTAAGTTATCAATCGTACATTGTTTTATAAAAGTTAGTGTGGGCTATCCACCGCACACTCTATAGTTTTCCTAGGATGACTGTGAACCCTTGGGGATAAATCTTGAGGCTAACCACCTCTAGCAAAACATTCTTTTCTATAGAAATTTGATGTAGGCTATCCACTGCACATTCCATGGTTTTCCTAGGTTAACCAGGAACCCAACACTTGGCTAATTAAAACATCATGATTCCTATGATTATTTACAAAAATTCATGGCCCCCATGATCAATTATTTTTCCCTGGTATACCACCAGATTAACGTATTCCCATTGGTAGCCCCAATTAGGTTAAATTAAATAAAAACACATTGATAGCCCTAATGTATATCTTCAAAAGCATATTTCGGTTTGTAACCCCAAACTATGTATCAAAAACATTTAACCTACCTTGGTGTCCCCGAGGTTTTATAACATTCAAATAAATAAGGATCCTCCTTACATATTCAAACAAAGATAAGTATTTTATGCTATAACCCTTCGAAGTAGCCCCTTCAAATTAGTAAAACTTTACTTAAGAAAAATGGATAAAAACAGCCCTTTAACCCTTCGAATAAAGTCTCATTCGAAAGCAAATAACCCTCCAAAGTTAGCCCCTTCGAAAGCCTTCCATTTGAAAGCATCACAAAACCATAGCTTTCGACCTTGTTGGAAGGTTTCTTCTCGACCTAGTTGAAAGGTTCTACCTTTCAAACTTGTCCAAAGCCTGGGGTATCCCCTCATAAAACCATTTATAAACTTTTCGAAAGTAATAAAACTCAAAATCTTTCGAAATCATCGAAGGTAACCCTTTGAAAGCATTAAAATATCCAAAGATAGCCCCTTCAGAAGCCTTTCGCCTTTTTTATAAAACGTCCCTACCCTTTGACTTAGTCGAAAGTATAAGCTAGCTGCTTAAACTTTCCTTCAAATATCCGATTCAAAGGCATATAAAACATAAAGCGGAACGAAGTCGGAAGCTTCCCTTTGACTTCGTTCCTTTCGAAGTTCTAAATCGAAAGCATGGCTTTAGAAGGCATTAAAAACTTAAAATTTACAATAATGAGAAGGTTCGAAACGAACCCCTTTCTTTTCCACTCCTACCTTTCGGCTTAGCCAAAAGGTTCTAAAACATATTTCTGAAAAACATTTAAAAAATTCTCTTGAAGGTTTAAACTTTCGAAGATCCCCTTCGAAACCCCTTCTTGAGTATATAAATTTTTTGGTCTTTTATAAAATAATAGCGTTAAAGGATCCCCATTTAACTTATTCGAAAGCAATTATGTTTCTATTCGAAAGCAAAGGAAGCAGCCTCCCCATCCATTCTCCCCTTTCCTTCGACACCATGCCTACCTTTCGACTTAAGCATAGGGTAACTGTTTACCTTCCGTCTTAGATAAAAGATACCTTTCGACTTCGTCAAAAGGGTAAAACCGGGCTTATTGGAGTCGAAGGCAGAACTGAGCCTACTGAAGTGATGTTTTATCTGGCTTATCTAATTTTGATTGGATGAGGAGCCTTCTCATGTGCCTCCAAATAGTAAATAGTATATAAAAGTTAACCTTTTTCTTGAAACATTATTCTTCTTCCCTAATTAAATTTTAAAGTTGCAGTCTTCCCTCCGAATTAACTAATTTGAAGGCAATTTTGCAGCTTAGCCCTTAGGATTAAATAATTTAATTACCTTAGTAAATCATTGAGGAAAACCACCAAAAATTTGATAAATCACATACTTCAAAATATTAAAATATCAAAGCATATAAAGATCAAAACAACTCAGAATTTAACCAAAATAGAATAAAAACGTGTTAATTAGCCCATTAACATTTAAAACACTTATATCTTATCCAAACAAAGGTTTAAATGGTTATATCCTAACCAAAATCACAAACATGAATCGGGTATAACTCATAACCGATCCGAACACACAAAAATAAGATGATAAACATGATTATTCACCTTGATTAGTTAATTGGAGAATGAGATAATTTCTTAGCTTTAATTCCTTAGCTTTACCATCAATTTATTGCCCATGGAAGTATTAGTAAGAAGTTACGAATAAGAAAGTAAAAGTTTATTAAAGTGGAGGAAGAGATATATACTAAGAAATGTACCCCATTTCAAACTTTATCCCTTTGGAAAATTCCTCCTTCTAAATTTAGTTAAGTCTAATTTTAGTCCATTCGTTAAGACACGACCATTGGATTTATTAATCTCATCTTCCAAAATTTTCATATATTTTATTTAGTTTATCCAATTAAATATCCCGATAAGGTAAATTAAAATTAAAGGGAATTACAGATCAGATATCTCGTACGGATGATCCATGTACATCTTATGTGCTTAAGTATATTTATATGATGTATTTAGTAGTTTAAGAAAGTTTGGATAGTGACTTTCGATTTTATTTGAGGGGGCTCGGATAATATTCCTAGCGATAACCAAATGATGATGAACATGGTGGTACACTTACGAAATTACCTACATCCTCGGACACTCGAGAAAGTTGTGAACCTGAGCAAATTTTTAAGTACTGTTTGTTAGTCGTTATCATTTTAAATAATGTTTAGTGTTAGTTTATTCCTTTATGGAATTTGACTTGGATAATAGTGTGGTTTTATATACTATGATTTATAAAGCCTGAACTTTTAACCAAAGGGGCACCTTCTCAAAAAGAAGGTTATAGGCCGCAGCTAACTGCTCGCGATCGTTTGTGCAAACAAATATCCGATAAATGTGACGACCCGCAATTTTCGGGCATTTAAAATCAAAATATTTAGATGATTTTAAAATATTCAATAGAGTAATTTTAACTTGAATTCAAATCACTATTTATTTGATAATTAAATAATAGGATTTAATAATTAGAAGTTAGACAAAGTATTTAATCTGGAATTCTAAGCCGTTCGATCAACAATCAAAATGCTCAAACTAAAATAATAATAATAATAATAAGATAAAACAAATGATATTAATAATAAAAATTAAAAATTAAAATAAAAAAATTAAAAATAAAAGAAGAAGCTTCTAAGGGAAGCCGCGTTATATAAAAATAATACATATAATAATATTGCTGCCTCCTTTCAAGTACTTCAGCCCAAACCATTCTTTTTCTTCTCAAAATAGAAATTTGTTTGAAATCAAAAATAATGGCAGCTCCTTCGTTTTAATCAACCGAGCCCTTCTTTTTTCGAAAATCGAAGCTAACCAGCTCTAATTTAAATCATGCAGAACCCAAATTAAAAGAAGAGAGTTTCATCCTTTTCGTTCGAAATCAGGGGGGCCGCTTCCTCTATTTTTGACAAATCGGATCGCTCGAGCGAGGAGTATTCGCGAGTATTTGGTGGAGGCGCGTCGAGTAAGGGAGGTATGTTGTTCGCTGGTGCTCAGCGGCGAGGTAGGGGCGTTGTGTGTACGCAGTGGTGGCCGTGGTAGATCTGGGAGAAGTTCAGTGGGTTGCGTAGTGGCTCGAGGTTAAGGGGGCGCAGAGGCGTTCGAGCGGCGGCGAGGTCGAGCACAGTTGGGGCATCGCGACTTCTTCGATCGCGAGCAAGGTGTGGCAGCGATGAGTTGGATCGGCTCGTTCATGGCAAAGAAGATCGACCACCGGAGGCTCAGTAGAGGGGGCAGTTGGTAATGAGTTTTATTTACTTCAATATGATATGTGTTATTTCAATTTAATGAAAAAAAAGAAAAAGAATATTAATGAATTTATGATATAGTTCATAGTAAAATATTCCCTATTCTTTTATTTAAATTATATTAATACATATGAATATCTTTCGGAAGCAATATATCATAGCAGGATTCACAAAATAACTCTGTTCTATTTTTAATTTAATAACATGTACTGGTTTAAAGGGAATTCAATTCTATTAGTAATTAATGTTTATAGAGAAAATTATATATATGCAAAAGTTTAAACCAAAATTTAATTATTTTTACCTGTACAGCTGCTCGAAGGAAAAATCTGTTTTTAACTTGATATGTATATAAGATTTAAGGAAATATATAGGGACTTGTATATTGAAGTTCGTGTATAAAAACAAAGGGTTTTTGATAAATCTATGTAAATTATTTTTATAAGTTGATGGCCTCAGAAGAAATAAATAAACATCTACACACTTTGTATTTATTAGTTTAACTTTAAAGTGATTTATTTGTTTAGTTCACTTATTTAAAATTTATTTTAGTTACTTGAGGATTTTTCACTAAGGAAATTAGCTCGAAATTTAATTATTCATTCAATTTAAATCATTAGTTAATTTAGATTATTTAATAACGATTGATTGCTCGGGTGTTAATAAAACCATCTAATATTTATTCAAGGGTCTTAAATCATGAAGAATCAAGTCAGTTGGAGTAAATTGCAAATAAAAGCAAAGGTGGGTTAATCTCACTCAGTTAGATTTAAATTTAAATTGTTAAATTTAAATAATTGATTGTATTTTTAAATTGATTGATGTGATACAATATACTATAATTTGAAATTGGCATATTATGTGATGCTAACGTCTGTGGATGCAGGGAAAACAGGTTGGAGGGATCCAACTGGACCCCTCAACTTTTATTTAAATTTTTTAATATTCTCTGTTCTGATTATTTGATATTTTATAATGAATTATGTGGAAGTATTGAATGCTATGGCTTGGTTGATATAATTGGCTATAATGAATTATCAAAAATATAAATTTGATTTTGGAAATGAGAATAAAAGAAGTGAAATTGCAAGTAAAATAATTATAGAATAAATTTAAGAATGGCTTGGAAAAGAAATAAAGTGACTTTAAAATTCTAATAAATGAACCCTGAGAAAGGAAAGGAAAATTTAATAAACAGAAAGTTAATGAATTTTAAAATGCAGTATTATTAATTTAAAAGAACATGCGTTTATTTAGAATTTAAGATTTGGATTATTGAAAGAGTAAAGAAGAAAAGAAAAATAATAATAATAGTAAATTTGAAAATGAACTGATAAGTAAAATAATTTATTTCAAATAAAATAAATCGAAAATCAATTTGGGAAAATTGATTTAAGTGATTGAAGTTGGAATTTTCTCTGGATAGCCAAGTACATGTTTTTAAAAGTAATTTTTTAATTATAAATTAAATGTTTTAAAGTTATTTTTAAAGACAGCAAGTTTTGTAAAATTTATTATTTCTAATATTTAAAGTCTAAAGTAAGTATTTTCTTTTAATCTATTTTAGTAGTAATTATTAAAAAGTAACTTAGTATTTCGTTTTTAAAAGTATAAATCAAGTTTTATATTTTATTAAGTAACCTTATTCTCAACTATTCATATACTATGTATTTTTAACAAATCATTGAAGTAATTTTAAATTAAATGTTTTAAAGTATATTTCAAAGTAAAGTGTTTTAAATTATTTTAAAAATCTAGTTCTATGCTTGGTAATTTCAGTGGAGATAGTAAATATTTGGGAAATTTATTCTGTAAAAAGGAAGTTAGTTTGGAAACTGTTTCCAAAAGGTTAAAAGTGAAATTATATCTTGTAAAGATATTTTGAGATGAATAAATAATTTGGGAAATTATTTATTGGTTGATGGTTGTTAGTGAATATTAATTGATAGTTAAATAACCGACTATCAATATTGGACAAATACGTTGATCGTTTCGAAGAGACCGGGATTGAGATTTATTTCTCGAAAACCACTTCGATCCGGTTTGTACGTTTCGTGGAAACGAGTTTGGATTCAATGATGGAGCAGTGAAGTGCAAGGGCTAGTCGCTACTAATCCTGAGGATATTTCCAAAATGGATGTAGTAGGAATAGTGCCTTCGGTTCCGTTCGAACCCGGGACGGACTTGTATGGATGAATGCTTGCGAAAACATCGTCATGTGGACGATGGGCATTCTAAGTGATATGTTCTAAAAGGTAACGCTAAGCCTCAAGCCTCATCAAATGGGAATGACTGAAAATCAGGGGTTATGCAGCAAGACTAGGTGGGTAGCACCCAAGTAGGGTGAGGTCGCTCCTGTCTAGATGTCCCTTTTTATTACGGCTTAGTGGGTGGTTGCCGATCCCAACCGCGGGGTGATCTCACTCGAGATTATCCAGTAAGGGGTAGTCCCGGCCTTGTATTGTAGAGGAGCGGGCGTACTCCTCGGTACGGTGATCTAGGCCCCGTACTATGACAGGTGGTACCCCAGTGCCTAGTCATTAGTTGGAAATCCATTCACCCTATGAGCCTTGTACGAGTTTTGTTTGTATTACCCACTCTGTGGCTAGTAACTAGAATTTAATGAATGTAACAATTTCGGCTATTTTATAAGTATTTGTATATAGACCCTATTATAATATCAGAGGATTTCTATAAAAATTGTTTTAGCTATCGTAAGGTAAAAACCTGACATGTTTATTTGTGGCGTGGTCTTACGAGATGCTTTTGTTTTCAAAGGATTTTGAAACTTTAATAATCAATTGGGTGTGATTTTCTCACTCTGGTATTCCAGACTGACTCGGGTGTTATTGAACTGTAATGCTCGGGTCAGACCAAGTATTATAGGATACAGGATATGATGCTGTGGAGCTCAGGAGACGAGCTGGATGATGATACATACTCCCGTACTTGTTTATATATATATATATATATTCCGCTATATTGAGTTGTTGTGTATCCATTTGTATGATATTGATGTTAAGCTGTGATTGATGTACTCTGATGATGTACTATATATAAACAAAGATATTTGATGTTTGAGTAAGGAGTATTTATTATCTATTATATTTTATTCCGCTGCGATGGTTAGATTCTGTTGTTGATTTTTTATTTTCTTCTTCTACCTCTTCTTCTTTAACCCAAATGGTTCATATTTCTGTACAACTGGAGTTGATTTAAGTAAAAAAGTGTTGACTCAAGGGGTACGGATTTGCGAGCTGTTACACTTGGTATCAGAGCATAGGTTGGTGATAACCATGGCTCTATGGGAATTACTCATTTAAAATAGAGTCCGTAGTACTCTAGAATGAGTTTGAGCGTATTAATATATATGAGCGCGTATTTGTTAGTGAATATAAATTATTTTAATATTGTATTGATTGGTTTATGAGTGGCATATGAACCTTCGTCGGCACAGTCTGGACAACTGTATCGAAGGGGTTTCTAAACACTTGAATAGAATAATTGACACGGTATTGTTTTAAATATGGGTAAATGAATTAAGTTTACCCAAAATATATTTTTGGATATAAAGAAAGTTTTGTAAACTATGTAGCTAGTATATGGTTGCTTGAATGTTAGAAATGATAATATTAAAGTATTATCATTGATAAGTGGAATTTAACTAGAAATTTAAAATATAACCAAAGTTTGAGGAAATAAATTCATTATAAAATGAAATTTATAAATATGAATTATAAATGTAAATTATAAATTGAAATACAATCAAATGGAAATTTGTATAAGCATAAATTATACAAATGCATTATAGTTAAAATTTGAATTAAAACGGAATTTGAAAACTTTAACCCGGAGATTTTGAAAGTATTTTGAAGATAAATAGTAGTATTGTTGTTTTTGGGTTATTTCTGAAAGGAAATTTGTTTTAAAATGGATTTTGGAAGAGATATAGCATTGAAATCACTTGGATTATTGGAAAATAATTCTGATGATGACGGCCGCATCATCAGTATTCATTTTCGAATTTCTAAGTGATGGATTGCTATCAAATTGATTTGTTCAAGGAAACCTATTTGTTTTTGAAAACCTAAAAGTAAATTTGTTGAGAATAAAACCAGGATCGGTTTAATTTTTTTTGAGAAATGTGATTTGAGATGTTGAAGATTTCAAAATGATTTGAAACCAAAGCCGGGAGTTTAAAAATCCTGATGAAATAGGTTGTAAGCTTATAAATTGAGATGATTTTTAAATCATGAAGGAAATATAAGCTTTGAATAATGTAATTTAAATTTAAAATGAAATGAAGTTAACTTGGATGGGAAAATAAAATTTAACTGGATTGAGATTGATTGAATAAGTTGAAAATAATATCCAATTGTATTTGAATTTAGTTGAAATCGAATTGAGATTAAATAAATCTGAGTTAAAACAAAATTGTATTGGACTAAGAATTCAATTGAATTATTGAATAGAATTAGATTCCTACCTGAATAAGTAGAAAATAAATTGGTTAAGGATTAAATTGGAGTAAATAAATTAGAATAACTTATAAAAGAATTAGAATTAAAAATCCATAGAATAAAATATGCTTGGATAATAAGTAAGTGTAAAACTCGAGTTAAAAATAAAAGATGAATACATTCAAGCCTATAATGAATGTGATTGTATAAAATAATAAGTTGTGACTTATAAAATTTAAAATGGAATACGAAGCCCAAAATTAATATTATGATGAATTGGAAAATGAAAAGAAAATCCAAACTTGAATTATTAAATAAATTGAACCAAGAAAATTTAATGAAGTGATATTTGGAATTAAAAATTAAGTGTTGAATTTTAACCAGGGGAAGAACTAATTAGATATCTAAATAGTTAATGAAATTGAATTGTGAGTTTATGATGAAGTTTGGAAATAAACTCAAGTTACAAAGTAAATTCGACTTAAATTGTTGATGGAGTAAATGTAATTGGAAGGAAGTCGAATTGTGAGTAATGAAATTTGGTGGAAAATTGAAAATGGATTAAAATAGTAATGGTTTGAATTGCAAATAAAATCCAAATAAGTGGAAATAAATTGGAAATGACCTTGTAATAAATTGAATGAGCTGAATCTAAAAGGCTAAAATGTATAATAATTGATCAAATAAATTTGTAGTTGAAATGGGATTGGATTAAAATAAAATGAAGTTAAATTGAAAAGAGAAATTTATTTGCAAATGAAATGAGCTTAAGTATAAAAAAAAGATTTGAATAAATTGAAGGAGAGTTGGATTGAATTCAACTTAAAACTAAGTGTAATGATATTGGGTTGGATTTAAATCAAGTGAAACTAAATTTGAATCGAAATAGAATTTGGTGGGTTATAAATAATATTTAAGGAAATGAAAATTCAAATGGATTGAGTGGATAAACTAGTTATGTTGAATAAATAAATGGATAGAATAAATAAGAACCAAATGAATGATGGAAGTAGAACTTATTATAAAAAGAAATGGTAATGAACTTAAGTTATTGACTTAAGTAAGTGTTGAATAAAATCCGAACTCAAAATGGAGTATGGTTTAAATGTGTTGAGAAATATTTATTGAATGGGATAGCCTGGATTGTTTTCGAGCTAAATAAAATAGGTTGGAATAAACAAATATGGAATGAAATGCAAGTGAATGGATTCAAATCTGAAATGCAATCAAAATGAGAATATGGATTGTGAATAAATTTAAAAATGGAATAGAATTAAGTATAAATTTAGTTTAAATCAATTTCAATTGATTATAAAACATAAGTACTTATTTATTCACATAGATCTCGTCAAATTGCATAGAATAAATTGACAATTGACGTAAATGGATGCAATTAAGAGGCTATGAATTGATAGGAATAAAATAAATTAATTTTGAGATCAATTGAATTAAAAATGAGTTTGTTTTGCTTAAAAATAAATTAATGTAAGCTTTGAGTTGTTGACCATTCGGATTAAGTGAAACGATGGGTGATTGGTTGTAAGCAATTAAATTTAATGTTGGAATATTTAAATTGCCTATGAAAAGTGTTTGATGTGCATTTCTTTTAGAATTCATATGTTTTAACCATTGCAACTAAGTGAAATATAGTTAAACTGCATATATTTGGCACTTACATGTTTAAATTGAGTAAGTACAGGTACCTGGGAGTCGTGTGGCTGGATTTGGTTGTGCTATTTGCTTAAGTAATAAGCTACTTGCTTAAAATGCTAAATAAGGTACGTCTATGCAATAAAAATAGAAAATATGAACAGTTTTTGATTTTTTTCGACCGGGTGGGTCGATATATATATATTTATATATTTTGTCAAATTGCAAAAGCTCCTCCGTAAAAGGAGACTCTGCCAAAAAAATTTAGAAATTTTGGGAGTTAGAAATTTTTTTTTGAAAATTTTTGGAAAATTTTGTTAACGACAAAACGATTTCAAACTGGAAATTGAAATAAGTTAGTAAATGAAACTAATTAAAATAATGACATGAATTAGTAATAACTGAAAAATAAAATTTCAAATATTCAGAGTTAAAGATAAATTGAATTCATATGGAAATGAAAAAATCAATTTGCCTAGAAATAGATATAAGCTTAAAGTGGTAAAGTGAAAATAAATAAAGAAGCATATAGAATGCTTATGCTAAACTCAAGTAGGGAATGGAGAATTATTAATTGGAAATTGATATTTCAAATATATTCTGAGTTAATATTTGAATGAATGAATGAATATTGACATTGGAAGGAAGTCGAGAAAAAATTGTTTTGGGAATATTGTGATTGGATATTAGCGCTAAGCAGGATATGCAGGTATTATAAAGGGAAAAGAAATTTGGATTTGATTTCAACAGATAAATTTTAAATGCTCGACAAAAAGGTATGTATTTAAATTCGGTATGAAATTTGATTGGGCATTTGATCGAGCCACTTGGCCTTTTGTTTTCTTTTGGAATTTGGGAGCCCGTAGAGGCCTTTTGTAGTTGTACCGAGCTAGCCGCGCAAAGGAGACATTGACAAAAAATTTTGCAAATTTAGAGAGTTAGAAAATTTTGATAATTCAAAATTTGGTTTAAATTGAAATTTGAATGATTGAGCAAGTAATAATAGTTGAAAACTATGGGAGAGTAGAGAAGTTAATAAGAATGATAATGGTCTTTTATAAAAGATAGTTGATAGAATGTTAAATTGTTGGTTTTGGAGAAATAATAACGGGTATTGGACCATTCTTCCTAATTAGTAATTTGGGGACGAAATTCTTTTAAGGGGGAAGGAATGTGACGACCCGGAATTTTCGGGCATTTAAAATCGGAATATTTAGATGATTTTAAAATATTCAATAGAGTAATTTTAACTTGAATTCAAATCACTATTTATTTGATAGTTATATAATAGGATTTAATATTAGAAGTTGGACAAAGTATTTAATCTGGAATTCTAAGCCGTTCGATCAACAATCAAAATGCTCGAACTAAAAATAATAATAATAATATGATAAAATAAATAATATTAATAATAAAAATTAAAAATTAAAATTAAAAAAAAAGCTTCTAAGGGAAGCCGCGTTATAAAAAAATATATAATAATATCGCTGCCTCCTTTCAAGTACTTCAGCCCAAACCATTCTTTTTCTTCTCAAAATATAATTTTGTTTGAAATCAAAAATAATGGCAGCTCCTTCGTTTTAATCAACCGAGCCCTTCTTTTTTCGAAAATCGAAGCTATAGAGCATCTATTTTAAATCATGCCGAACCCCAATTAAAAGAAGAGAGTTTCATCCTTTTCGTTCGAAATCAGGAGGGGCCTCTTCCTCTATTTTTGACAAATCATATCGCTCGCGCGAGGAGTATTCGCGAGTATGTGGTGGAGGCGCGTTGAGTAAGGGAGGTATGTTGTTCGCTGGTGCTTAGTGGCGAGGTGGGGGCATTGTGTGTACGCAGTGGTGGCCGTGGTAGATCTGGGAGAAGTTCAGTGGGTTGCGTAGTGGCTCAATGTTAAGGGGGCGTAGAGGCGTTCGAGTGGCGGCGAGGCCGAGCACAGTTGGGACATCGCGACTTCTTCGATCGCGAGCAAGGTTTGGCAGCGATGAGTTAGATCGGCTCGTTCGTGGTAAAGAAGATCGACCACCGGAGGCTCAATAGAGGGGGCAGTTGGTAATGAGTTTTATTTACTTCAATATGATATGTGCTGTTTCAATTTTGTGAAAAGAAAACGAAAAGGTATTAATGAATTTATGATATAGTTCATAGTAAAATATTCCCTATTCTTTTATTTAAATTATATTAATATATATGAATATCTTTCGGAAGTAATATATCATAGCAGGATTCACAATACAACTCTGTTCTATTTTTAATTTAATAACATGTACCGGTTTAAAGGGAATTCAATTCTATTAGTAATTAATGTTTATAGGGAAAATTATATATGCAAAAGTTTAAACCAAAATTTAGTTATTTTTACCTGTATAGCTGCTCGAAGAAAAAATCTGTTTTTAACTTGATATATATATAAGATTTAAGGAAATATATAGGGATTTGTATATTGAAGTTCGTGTATAAAAACAAAGGGTTTTTGATAAATCCATGTAAATAATTTTTATAAGTAGACGGCCTCAGAAGAAATAAATAAACATCTACGCACTTTGTATTTACTAGTTTAACTTTGAAGTGATTTATTTGTTTAGTTCACTTATTTAAAATTTATTTTAGTTACTTGAGGATTTTTCACAAAGGAAATTAGCTCGAAATTTAATAATTCATTCAATTTAAATCATTAGTTAATTTAGATTATTTAATAATGATTGATTGTTCGGGTGTTAATAAAACCATCTAATATTTATTAAAGGGTCTTAAATCATGAAGAATCAAGTCAGTTGGAGTAAATTGCAAATAAAAGCTAAGGTGAGTTAATCTCACTCAGTTAGATTTAAATTTAAATTGTTAAATTTAAATAATTGATTGTATGGTTGAATTGATTGATGTGATATAGTATAGTATAATTCGAAATTGGCATATTATGTGATGCTAACATCTGTGCATGCAGGGAAAACAGGTTGGAGGGATCCAACTGGACCCCTCAACTTTTATTTAAATTATTTAATATTCTCTGTTTTGATTATTTGATATTCTATAATGAATTTTGTGGAAGTATTGAATGCTATGGCTTGGTTGATACAATTGGGTATAATGAATTACCAAAAATATAAATTTGATTTTGGAAATGAGAATAAAAGAAGTGAAATTGCAAGTAAAATAATTATAGAATAAATTTAAGAATGGCTTGGAAAAGAAATAAAGTGACTTTAAAATTCTAATAAATGAACCCTGAGAAAGGAAAGGAAAATTTAATAAACAGAAAGTTAATGAATTTTAAAATGCAGTATTATTAATTTAAAAGAACAAGCGTTTATTTAGAATTTAAGATTTGGATTATTGAAAGAGTAAAGAAGAAAAGAAAAATAATAATAGTAGTAAATTTGAAAATGAACTGATAAGCAAAAGAATCTATTTCAAATAAAATAAGCTGAAAATCAATTTGGGAAAATTGATTTAAGTGATTGAAGTTGGAATTTCTCTGGATAGCCAAGTACATGTTTTTAAAAGTAAATTTTTAAATATAAATTAAATGTTTTAAAGTTGTTTTTAAAGAAAGCAAGTTTTGTAAAATTTATTATTTCTAATATTTAAAGTCTAAAGTAAGTATTTTCTTTTAATCTATTTTAGTTGTAATTATTAAAAAGTAACTTAGTATTTCGTTTTTAAAAGTATAAAACTAGTTTTATATTTTATTAAGTAACCTTATTCTCAACTATTCATATACTATGTATTTTTAACAAATCATTGAAGTAATTTTAACTTAAATGTTTTAAAGTATATTTCAAAGTAAAGTGTTTTAAATTATTTTAAAAATCTAGTTCTGTGCTTGGTAATTTCAGTGGAGATAGTAAATATTTGGGAAATTTATTCTGTAAAAAGGAAGTTAGTTTGGAAACTGTTTCCAAAGGGTCAAAAGTGAAATTACATCTTGTAAAGATATTTTGAGATGAATAAATAATTTGGGAAATTATTTGTTGGTTGATGGTTGTTTGTGAATATTAATTGATAGTTAAATAACCGACAATCAATATTGGACAAATACGTTGATCGTTTCGAAGAGACCGGGATCGAGATTTATTTCTCGAAAACCACTTCGATCCGGTTTGTACGTTTCGTGGAAACGAGTTTGGATTCAAAGATGGAGCAGTGAAGTGCAAGGTCTAGTCCCTACTAATCCTGAGGATATTTCCAAAATGGATGTAGTAGGAATAGTGCCTTCGGTTCCGTTCGAACCCGGGACGGACTTGTACGGATGAATGCTTGCGAAAACATCGTCAGGTGGACGATGGGCATTCTAAGGGATATGTTCTAAAAGGTAACACTTAGCCTCAAGCCTCATCAAATGGGAATGACTGAAAATCAGGGGTTATGCAGCAAGGCTAGGTGGGTAGCACCCAAGCAGGGTGAGGTCATTCCTGTCTAGATGTCCCTTTTTATTACGGCTTAGTGGGCGGTTGCTGATCCCAACCGCGGGGTGATCTCACTCGGGATTATCCAGCAAGGGGTAGTCCCGGCCTTGTGTTGCAGAGGAGCGGGCGTACTCCTCGGTACGGTGATCTAGGCCCCGTACTGTGACAGGTGGTACCCCAGTGCCTAGTTATTAGTTGGAAATCCATTCACCCTACGAGCCTTATACGAGTTTTGTTTGTATTACCCACTCTGTGGCTAGTTGCTGGAATTTAATGAATGTATCAATTTCGGCTATTTTATAAGTATTTGTATATAGACCCTATTATAATATCAGAGGATTTCTATAAAAATTGTTTTAGCTATCGTAAGATAAAAACCCGACATGTTTATTTGTGGCGTGGTCTTAAGAGATGCTTTTGTTTTCAAAGGATTGTGAAACTTTAATAATCAATTGGGTGTGATTTTCTCACGCTGGTATTCCAGACTGACTCAGGTGTTATTGAACTGTAATGCTCGGGTCAGACCGAGTATTATAGGATACATGATATGATGCTGTGGAGCTCAATAGACGAGCTGGATGACGATACGTACTTCCGTACTTGTTTATATATATATTCCGCTGTATTGAGTTGTTGTGCATCCATTTGCATGATATTGATGTTAAGCTGTGATTGATATACTCTGATGATGTAATATATATAAACAAAGATATTTGATGTTTAAGTAAAGAGTATTTATTATCTATTATATTTTATTCCGCTGCGATGGTTAGATTATGTTGTTGATTTTCTATTTTCTTCTTCTACCTCTTCTTCTTTAACCCAAATGGTTCGTTTCTGTACAACTTGAGTTGATTTAAGTAAAATAGTGTTGACTCAAGGGGTACGGATTTGCGGGCTGTTACAATAAAGCAGCTGATGCCAGTCCCGTAGGCCCACTTAGCGATGAGATATAACTTTCTGGCAAACAAATCAAAGCTCTCTTTAGAGACCCGCTTTACCGTGTAGAGGAATCCACTTCTCAAAAATAAAAGTGACTATCTCCAAAAGTTGAAGTGTAAAAACTTCTTCTAAAAGAAAACTTCTCCAGTACAAGGCATACTCTACTAGAGCAGAATAATACTTCCTAAAAATGAAAGTATTATTGTTCAAAGTAAGAGTATAAGTCTTCTCAAAATGGAGAAGATTGCAATGAGCCGTGATATGGGGGCAATATAATATAGCTATATTAATAAAAGCAACGCTCAAGCAACATACCACGAGCTCACTGCAATATCATACAAGGAAAATAAAGAAACTTGTGTGAAAATAAGGAATAAATACATTTACAAATATAGACAAAAGATTGTACAAGTAAAAAGAGACATTCTATTCCATACAATGAAAGATTTGTATACATGTGCAGGTTTCAAAAAGCGGGGGTCGGTACCCGCACAATCTCCGGTCAATACAAGTCTCTAAATACAAGAAAAAAAAAGGATAAAACCAGACCCATTACTTCTTCTTCCCGTGGCCTTTGGATCCCTCGCCTGACCTAATGGTTAACTTTTTGTGTCGGCCTGAACGAGTCGGGGAAGAAGGGGAAAGTGGTGCAATTGAGTCCTCTTCCGCTTTCTCATCGCCAGCAGAAGTGCCCTTCTTATTCTTTGAAATTCCACGCTTTCCCCTCTTCTTTGAAGAAGATTCGCTGCCCGGAGTGATAAGATCAATCTGCTTTGTATCATCGGAACTAAATTTCTCCGGGGTCGTCTCACCCTCCTCAAGTTCTTCAGCTTTCTGCTCTTGTGAAGCAGCCGGGTCATCTAAGTCTTGAAGAGCTCCTATTTATTCTTCTTGCGACCCCGGTTGAGAAGCGGAAGAAGGAGTAACTTGAAGAGGTGGAGGGGCAACAGCTGGAGGAGGCGAAGCCTGTACAACACTTGTTGTTTTCACTAAAGAAGAAGGAAAGTTAACATCAGTATTTCTCGTAAAGAGAGGAGATAGTGGCATGTCGAGGTTTAAGTAATAAGCAAGAAGTTCATCGAGCTTATGTGAAGCAAACGAGTAGTCCACTTGAGTTGGATCAGCATTGAAGTTACCTGGAGAGATTGGCTTTATCACGTCAATTTCAAAATCTTGGGCTTCAGTGTCTTCTTGGGCCGTGTCTTCGGCATGAGCAATTGTAGTTTCAGTTTCGCCTTTGGCAGGAGGCGGAGAGTGGGAACTGGAGCCAATAATATCGATGTCAACCGAAGCCGAAGGACGAGTTGGGTCGGTCAAAGGTGCCTTCCCTAGATGCTCTCCTTTCGCCGCTTCGGCTCACTCCTTGGCAAGTTGTTCTTTCCCTCTGATAAGGGCGGCACGACCCTCATTATCCAAATAATAAGCCTTAAGATCCTCCTCGGCGTAGCCAGCATCTCTAAGCATATCAACTGCTGCCTCCCACACTTCAGCCAGGGTAACCTCATACTTTGGGCCTAAAAATGAAAAACTATCGTTCCCTAAGACGCTGTGAATATAAAACTCGAATAGGGTGGAGCTGATGTTGGCCTTAGTCGCCTCATGTGATTGTTCAGCTGCTGCTTTTCCAGCGATGGCCTCGTCACACTCCTTTTCAGCCTTAGAAAGCTGGGCCTTTAACATTGCAATCTCCAAATCTTGGGAGTTAGTCTTTTCCCATAGCTGAACAACATCATTGCGGTAGATTTCCATGATTTTCTACCGTGCCTCAAGTTTAGCCTCAGTATCTCGTTGAGCAGCGTGGGCGTCTCTTACTTGCTTTTGAAGAACCTCTTCCTTTTGAGTATAAGAAGTGAAAGAGGTGGCAATATCATCTTTAAGCTTCTTGACTTCATCCTCAAGTTTTTCGGTATAGGCGGTGATGCACTTCATCTCTGTATCATGCTGATCAAGAACTTTCTGCCACTCAGACTTATTGCTTTCCATGATCAGCATAGCCTCGAGATTTAAATGATTTACTCTCTGAAGCTCATCAACTAGTTTGCCAGCCAGACATTTTTCAATATTAAGCTCGACAACGTCGAGATTTCTTAGCATGGCCTGCTTATCAATTAGAACCAGGTCCAGATCAAAACGTACTCCTTTCAAACACCAATGCGGAAATCGGATTTGGAGTGTAGGCGGAGACTTCTCAACTTGATAAGGAGGTCTATTAATGATTGATTGAATTTCAGCTCTTTTAAGGGAAGGAGAGCTAGAAGAGATGTCTAGAGGGATGGGAGCAGCGTGCACTTTAGAAACTTCAGATGAAGACTTTTCGCTAAGCTTGGCTCGCTTGATTGAATCTTCGGCTACATGAATCTTCTCCTTATCGTCATGAGAATTTCTCTTATGGGAGTCATCATCCCTCTGGTAAGAGTCATGTCGGTCGTCTCTCCTTCCATAATGCCCCTCATAAGCCTACCTCTCACGAGCTTTCCTAGCTGCTCTTTCCTCTTCAGTCTCCCTAGGGGCAGGAAGATAGCGCTTGGGGTCATAAGAATCACGTCTCGCATAGCGCTGAAAGTCATCGTAATATGAGCTGCTGCGTCCCGTAGGAGAACCTGAAATTGATGAAGAGATAAAATTTAGAAATCTTCGAAATAAAGAGGCTAAGTGCACATAATTGCCAAAAATCCTAAGTGTGTGTGTGGCGTGCGAACTACGCGCGTCAAGCTGCAAACCACTCTTTGGCTTAGGAGTGATGTCGGCTTTTGCAGCAGGAGTCACCTCTTGGGTTGATGGAGTTGATTGCAAAACGGATATCGCTTCGATTGCTGGAGAAACAAGCTTAGAAGTGGTGGTGTCATCTTTAAAGAGTTCATGGGAAGTCACCATAAGATCGTTCAGTCCTTCGAAGATATCATCATCATCGTGCCCAACGGAATGGGTCACATCAGCAGTGCCCTCTTCAGCACGCTTTACACTCTTCGCAACGGAACTCCCTTTCTCAGCTCCCTCATCAGCTTCTCCAGTAGCCTTCCCAGAATGTTGAGAAAATTCCACTTCTTCAATAACTGGGGGAAGTTTAGATTTGCCAGATAATCCCGCACCGTCAACGGAACTGGAGCATTTCACTAATGAAGCCTCTACAATAGGTTCCTTCAGTGCAAATTCCTTTGCGAAGGCTGGGGCATCTGACGCTTCTGCTTGAGAACTGGGGGCATCACGGGACTGAATGGATCGAGAAGAGTGCAAGAGTCCGAATTGGTGCAAAAATTCGTCCTTCAGTAGAAACTTAATGCTCCTCTCATCGATAGCTACGACATTCAATCTTTCGAAAGTCGATTTGTGACTAGAATCTTTAGAGGGAGAGAGGAAGTGCTGCAAAAGTAAAGAATGAAGTTATCACTTGACGACTCGAATTTCAAAAGGTTCAAAAATGAAGTGAACGGAGATATGTAGTCTTACTTCCTACTCTCCACATACCGTAGAATCCCAGAGGGCAACGGACAAAGAAGAACTGGTTTAAAAACCCGTGAGCGCTCTCGGACAGATCCGTAATCAGCTTAGGGTTTCTTGCACTCCTTACAAGAGTTATGAAAGGGTGATCTTTGTTCCTCCCGAATGAACACAAATAGCAAATCTCCTCGAAGCTTGGGAGGCAGTTAAGCGTCCTCCTAAATAGTACGCACAACCCCATCAAAATGGCATACCATTAGGGTGCAACTGGAATGGAGAAATAGTTAATCGAAGGAGGAGTGTTCTAAGAAAATCGTTGAAGGGGGGAATAGCTCCATTCAAACACATTTGACGATTGACTGTAATGAAGCTAGGAGGCGGCCTATTGGCAGTGTCATTTACCCCAGGAAGCAAAGCATCCGCTACAGCAATGCCGAATTGAATACATAGCTGGCTGAAAGCCCGTTAATTCAATGTAGTAGAAACTCTTTCCGGAAGATTCTCCAAAGGGTCAACTATTGGGAAAACCTCATCGGCCCGCTCTACTATCTCTTCTCACACTTGTTGAGAAGCCATTCTACATAAGGAACTGGATATTCAAATATGAAGGTGCACGTTTCCTAAAAGTGTGAAGTATGTGCAAAACTAATAAAATGACAAGCAAATATAACTGGAATTAAACTAGTTAACGTTTGTTGATTATAAAGTTTCAGGGCTTGTTATTTTAAGTTCAAGTACAGTGTTGATCCAAACAGATCAGCTTTAGTTGATTAACGTAGTGTTGCTTTACACTTCACTTGAACTGGTTAATTCACAGCGTTTCGTTCACACAAATTCCTTTAAGTTGATTATTGTTTATCAACTAATCTGTCATTCGATGTGGGCAGTCAATGGCAGTATATTCGCCCTACTTTTCTGCAAATGTTGTATTTAACAGGTTGTTAGCTTAAAAATTGATACAATCTATGAAAGAGTGCAGCAAGTTCAAGCAGTTCATTCTGGCAGTTCAAGTTGGAAATTCAATCAAGTTCTGTCAAATTCTGGCAATTCATCGGTCATGTTCCTACGAGTTAAAGCTATGCTGCGGGTTAAAATTAGGTCGTGTTGATTCTTTAAGTCGTTCACTAAGTTAAGTGGTGCGATTCATGTTCAAACTGCTAAGCCCTAGGTCGCTCGAAGCTCCTAAGTCGGGCACTTCTTAACTCTCCTTAACCCGCTAACTCCTCTTCATTCAACAACTCGCCTAACCCGATAACCAGTTAGCATCTCCACAATAAAATCCATCATCTCTCCACCGCCAAATCATCCAAGACCAATTCAAACCACCTCAGATCCATCGTAGATCTGATCCACTGCTGTGTTCTCATGAATTACAACGACAACATGTCCAATGATGATCAAAGATCGATCGTAACATGACTCGTGGTGAAACGCGGCACATAAAATCAGAATAGGGTCGAAAAATGAGGGATTCACGGTAGTGGTGATGGTTGTGGTTGGATAATGATCGGATTCACTTACGTAGTGTGATGGTGAAGATGATCAACGACTGGTTGGTTTGAATTCATCTTTGAGAACTCAAAGATTCTTCAATGGCAGGTTAGAGTATTAGAGCAGGTGAAGAGAAGAAGGAGCAACCTAAGCGACTTATATACAGGGGCAACGGAACTCGAATCGACACGAACGACCTAGCTCTCTCATAAGTCGCTAGCGACTTAGCGATTCAGGATGGCGCGAGTTAAGAAGCATCGAAGTACACGATCTAACCCCTAGGCGTATACTTTGAGGGGCAAGTGTTAACACCTCTCTTATTCACGACCTAGCGACTTATTCGACTCAACGACCTAAGAGCATAAGCGGCTTAACTATCCAAGGCATCAACGACCTAACGACCTAAAGCATAGAGCGGCTCAACAGGCACGACTCAACGACCTATGGAGCTCCATCGACCTAGCAAATCAATGAAGGCAACGACCTAACGAGTTAAGGAAAGAGTGACCTAACAAACTAGCAAGCTTCAGGGTTAAGCCGCATGCGCACTGCCTCTTCCATTAGGTCGCTTACGACCTTAGCTAGCCGAGATAACTCCAGTGCTACACATGCAAAGTCGCTCACAGCATATATCTCGTCCAGGATGGCTCCACTAAGTCGCTAACGACTTATGCTACCTCGGGATAGCTCTTAGGTCGCAACTCCCTAGGTCGTGACACCAGTCGACCTAACTCCGAAACTTCCCTACAAATAGCCCGCCAACTCCACATTGAAGGGGGATTTTTCTGGAAGAATTTCTGGAAGGCCAAGACTTTGCTGTTTTTACGACTTCTACAACACTTCAAACGCCAAAGACACTTCAAAGAACCTTGGGGAAAGGATCAAGTTCATTCAAGATGAACTCAAAGAGCTTTTCTGCATCATAGTTCTAACTACTTGCCTTAATGGTGTTGTAATTGAAGAATTATTGTGAAACTTGTAATCAAGTCAATAATAGAAGAGATTAATGGATGTAGGCTTGACTTTGAGCCGAACCACTATAAAAATTGTTGTCTCCTTATTATTTTCTGCTATTTTCTGCTTGCCTTTCGTTCCCGTACCAACGGGTGGTGCTTTCGTTATATCACAACTCACACTTGGGTGTTAGCGTGCATTTTTAGCGTTAACATTGTGAAAGAAATAATAATAATATTAATATTTTGAAACTTTGTTGCAGTATTATTATTTCACGATATTTGAAAAGAGTTTTTGTAAAGTGGTTGTCAAATATTTTGTTATGATTAAAGTTTGGTGATTTGCCTTTTTTTGATTTGGATGACTCACAAAGTGTGACGACCGCATTTAGAGAGGGTTTAAGTCCATAATAAATCACATATGTCCAACTCAGAACAATCCAAAACGTTGATAATCAATGTGGTTAATTAAGGAAAATAAGAGAAGAAGAAAACAAGCACAGAAACTGATAGGGGAATGAAAAAAATATAATAATTAAATAAACAGCTCATGAAGCGATTTACACTATACATTTGATTATACTTTTACAACATCAATCAGAGTTATATATACAATAGAGACAAAATATACAATGCAACAGAATAACATGATGCAAGAGAATATACTAGTAATATAATATACCAAATCTTCATCTTCGTCTTCCATATCAAGTCAGAGGGAGGTTATCCCAAATCAAGGTGCACCAATCGAAACCAGCAACAAAGGTAATAGTATGGACCAAGTCCACAAGAAAAATCGAAGAAGGGAGTCCTCTAAGGGTAGCTATCCCACTTGGCCTGGTTCAAGCCGTCCTGTTTTAACCATTTCAAATTGAAACAAATGTTGGAGCAATCCATCATCGTTCTTTTTTTTCAAGTTCAGCAAACGTACATCAAATCCAACCATTTCATTTTGTAGTATCTTACACGTACACAGTTGTTAAAGTGGTTTCAACATCGACGAAGAGTATATCAATAATAGGACCTAGTCTTCTAACAACCAAATGTCATTTTACACACTGGTTCGTTCTATTACATTTCAAAACGATTCATACTTGAAATCAAATTATCGTATTTACTTCAAAATATCCTTCATTTCAAAATATCGTTTTATTCACCACGAAATCAATTTCACTTCAAAATCATTTTTAATTTTTTCTTAGGTTATAACTTCATTTAACCACATTTATGTTTTAAATCAATGATTTAAATATAAATAGTTCCGACCTTATTCAGTTTGAATTTTGAAAATAGTTTAAATAATTTAAATAGTTTAAGTAGTTTAAGTAGTTAAAATAGTTTAGCGATTGAAAATATTTTGATATAAAATAGTTTGAGCATTGAAAATGGGTTATATGTTAAAATGGTTTGAAAATTTTATAAATGCAAATTTTAAAATAATGAATTTTAAAACAGTTTATAGCACTATAGTTTATAGTGAAAATTGTTTCAAACTTAAAATTGTTTCTTTATATTTCTAATATATCTGGACTCAGGTCCAAATTCAATCAAACTGATGCAATTACAAAATTTTCAATTCAAATCATCTTCAATCTCAAATCAATTTTAAATCAACTCAATTTCGATTTCAATTCAAATCAAATCTATTTTCTATTTCTATTTGAATTAACTTCAATTTCGAAATGTTTCATTTTTAACTTCAAATTCAATTCAGCGATTTGATTCAATGGTTCACAAACCTCAATTCTATTATTATTTTAAATCATTTCAATCAATATAAATTTCTAATCCAATTTCATTTTATCGATTTATATATCACTTATATCAAATAAAACTTCAATGCTCAATTTAAGGTTCAAATCTTTAAAATAATTCAATTTCGTGCCGAAATTTGAAATATCGATTTAAAACACTTTAACCAAGATAAATTTTCAAAGTTCGAATAAAGTTCAAACCTTTAAAGCAATTCAATTCCCATTATTCAGTTGTATATCGGTTATAACTTCAAATTCCAAAATAAATTCTTTCAACGATTTCTTTTAACCAATTTTGATTTCTATCATTTCAAAACTCGAATTCGAAATTAATTCAGTTCTTATAAACAGGATTCCCTTGTTTCTTTAAAAATGATATCCTTTAAATAATTTCAAAACCAAGAATTTTATAACCATTTAACTTAACCAATCCGGTGTTTGTATATAATTTTCTATCCTATGGCCAACTGATCGGTTATTTCAATTTTAATTTCAAGGATGGATATATATCATTTCAATCAAAATCAAAGTTTCATAGGAATATATCACTTCAACTTATTTCTTAATTTATTCGAAATAATTCAAATAACAGTTTATACGCTGTCAAATAATATACAGTGATACCATGATATATATATAAAATAAATAAACATCCGATCATCCACTATATTAACTAATATCATCCAATCTCAATTAGTATCCAAATAGCCAATAAATCACAACAGTTAACTAGTTATCAATGGCTGGAGTCTAACTT
Source organism: Allium cepa (assembly GCA_030765085.1). Lineage (NCBI taxonomy): Eukaryota > Viridiplantae > Streptophyta > Magnoliopsida > Asparagales > Amaryllidaceae > Allium > Allium cepa. The sequence goes on along the minus strand of CM060938.1, from coordinate 734,341,455 downwards.
GCGGTTTAATTCCAATTTCAATTTAACTGTTAATTCAAAATTTGTAACATGTCAATTTCTATATCGATGTCAGTTGAATTACCAAACAACAAACAATAAAATTAAATCACTTCATCATTTCAATTTAACAAATATCGAAAATATTTTAGTCTTCGTGAGCGGGTTTAATCACTCGCCTTTATTTGTATTGAATTTTTTGTATTCAAATAAATTCCAATACAACCATATGTTGTAGATGACTTAGATACGAATCCAACGAAACTTATTTCGCTTGAATCCGACCTCATACGAAAAAGTTATGGATTAACAAACATTCGATATCATTAAGATTATATTTAACACAATAATTAATTTTAAACTTTAAAATCTTTTCCTTCTTTCATATCCCTCCAGAACAACGCGTGCTCCCTCTTTTTTTTGTTCGATTGCTCGCAAACGAAGTTTGCGATCCATCTACCACCGCGTGCCTCGCCTGCAGCCGCCGCTGACCATGACGCCGCCACCCTCCACCACTCCAGCCCCTCGCATGCTTCCGTCATTTATGCATAGTGAACACAAATGCTGTGCTCGTTTAGACGAGCCTCTCCGCCGCGTCATCATCCATTCGATGATCCAAGACCCTGGATCGACTCCCCTAACCGAGCTCTCCAACATTCATGTTGGAGTCGAAGCCTAAAAATGCTTAGATCGACTGGAGAAATATGGGGCATTGAATGGAGGGTTTGAATGGCGGCTAAGAATTAGGTTTAGGTTTTGGTTGCAAATGAAATAAAGTTGAGTGCTATTTATAGAAAATTTCCACGGCACTATTCATCCATGAAAATTTCTAAACTCCAAACGAAACGTGTTGTCTGGCGTTCTATATGTTATACAGCTCTACCGAACACAATGGAATATGTATCGGAAGCTAATTCCATCATATTTAGAAGATAGCTTTTCAAAATTGAATTATTTTAATTTGAATTCCTTTGATTAATTTCTACACATTTTGAACTCGGATGACCAAACGATACGTCCAATCGCTACAAAATTCGATATCATATGATAATTTACTATTATGGATCCGACGAAACTGGTTTCTTCGGAATCCAACACGGTGCCCAAAAAGACTATTTTTACAAGTTAATCAAAACAATTAATTTCCAAAATTGATTTAATCACTTTTAAAATCCAAATTAAAAGTTTGTTATCTTCCTTCTTATTTAAATAGAATTTAAATCAACTTTCGAAATCGTCTTCATTCACATTAAATTCAGGATTCAATTATTTATATAATTCCAATATTAAATATAACAATTTGATATCAAATAAATAACTATATTTTAAATATAAGTTATTTAACTTATAAAATTTTCTTTTAAAATGAATTCATATAATAAAACAATTGCTTTCATTTTACAATAATTCAACATCAATGGAATTATTGTGTACAACAAAATTTATTCACCTCTTGCCAAATAAATGTTTTCTTATTTCTGAAATTTATACTTATCAAAAATACAATTTCATATAAATGAACTTATGCTTTTACTTTGAATAACTTTCATTCGATTCTTTATTAACTTAATATTGATTATTTTAATTTCTGCTATCAATTACTTACAATTCACTATCATTTAATTTACCTTTTAATATAAGTTTTCATATTTTAACTTATTGAGTTTTGTTATTTAAAAGTTTTATCTAAGTTCATATCCAATAAATAACATTAACAAATCATTTAAAATTTTATTTTTAACCATTTTTATTCAATAGTTATATTAAATTTAATAATTTAAAATAGTTAAAAATATAGGTCATTACAATCTCCCCCACTCAAAACTTTTCATCCACGAAAATGGATTGAGTAAGGAATCTAAAATTTGATATATTTTATTCAAAATAATCAACATACAAAACATTAAGATCTTATTTGCAAAACTTTTACCATCCTTCTGCTATGCCACTCTGATATCGGCTTATTTATAAACAAGCTATAAAATTTTAAAGTCTCAAAAATTTTCGAACACCCGAATTTATGGAAAATTTTGGCAGCGTCTCCATTGCACGGATCAATCATAAAAATTTACAATACATTTATATATAATAAATACACATCTCATCTCAGTGATAAGGCATCCCGTAGGGAAAAATACAAAAGTACGGTATGTTATCCGAGATATGTACCTTTTATTATTAATATGAGCGAGTTCACTCATACTAAAGCGAGCAAAAGCAAGTCAAATCGCATATACGTCGAAATTGTCTTCATAGGTACCTATCTCAACTGAATTTTGAATATTAATTGCTTATAAAAGGATATAGGAAGCATGCATGAGTTCAATAGAACTATATAACATGAATTCTAAATCCAAATCATAAGCATAAGCACTAATACACAAGATAACAATCATATGTAACCAGAATAGTTAAAACAATAATTTGCAACAAAGAATCCATTCAACAGTAAATATTCATCTAATTAATCCAAACTATATCTATTTACATTATCCTATGTCATAATTTTTTGTACACTATCATCTCTTATTAACGTCCATTCTTTATTAACATTTGATTGGTTTACTTCCAATTTATTCACATCTACTTCATTACATTTAATTTATTCAAATTTCAATTATTTCACTTTATGTTTAACACTTCTCATATAAATCTATTTTTGGACCACTTCTAAAAATCATTTTATTAATTCTTTCATTTCAATAACTGAAAATTATTAATTTAAAGAAAATGTAAAAACTAAACACCGGGTTTCTTTCCAAATCATTTTGAAATAAGATATATACTCGTATATTTTATATATATCAAATCATATTTAGACATTTACATCAAAACCTATTTATCAAACCAAATGCGTAGCAAAGCTACTAAGTGGCATCCCCCAATTTGAGACTTGAAATTGAATGTCGAGGATGCGGTCGTCATCATCGAAATTATTTTCCAATAACAAAAGAGGAGAGTAAAGGATTTACTTTTTTCTAAAATACCTTTTAAAAACAACTTATATTCACAACTATTTTTAAACAATACTAATATTATTTTCAAAATCCAAGAAAACAATTTCAGAAGCACACGAATTCAAGTTCCCGAATTCTCAGTTTAGAATCATTCTTTTTACTTAAACTAAAGTTAGATTTATATTTTATAACTCATTACTTAAGTTTATAAACATACTTAAATACAAATTTAGTTAAGTTAATACTTACAAACTTGGTTTTGTATTCGCCAATACAATACTTAGTTTTGACACATCTTTTTCCACTTTTATAAAGTGTATAAACATTTCTTGATTCAAGTCCAAACTAACATAATACTCTTCTATCCAAAAGAGTACATATACCAATTCAGATTTATTCCACATATCCAAATTTATTAATCAACTTCCTAACCCTGTTTATTCACCATTTAATAGTTTGAAAATATTATAATTTATGAACTGCCAAAATATGACGGTTTTGAAAATTTGATTTAGACCTAAGTTTAATTTTGTTAAACGAAAACTTAATTTTTCACTTTCATATAAAACTATAATTATAATGCTCTAGAAAAATTCTTGTTTCAATGAATTCCAACTTATATTGAATCATATACGTCCATTTAAAGTTTCTGGTCGCGAAATCATGAACTACCAAAATGCAAGGCGTTTATTTTAATTTATATTATAGATTATTATAAAAAAAGTTCAAACACCTTTAAAAATTTACCAAACAAGTTCAAACACCTTTAAAATTCACATAATCACATTATAACCTTACTTAGTTGGAAATCTCAAAATTTAAACACTAAATTTTACATTTCAAAACATTTTGAAATAATATCGTACATATTTACTTTATATATCAAATTATATATCTGAAACATAAACAACTTGTTTTAATTAGAAATAACTTCCTTTTAGTAGCAATTCCCACTTAGAAACTTGAAAATGAATACTAAGGATGATGCAATCATCCCCAGAATTACTTTTCATTGACTAAAGCGAGTTCAATGCTTTTATTTCTTTTAAAATCTTTTCAAAATATAACTCTAGTCAAAAACACTTTTAAAATATATTATTATTACTTCTAAAAGCTTTGAAGACAATTTTTGAAAATCAACGGGATTTTAAATTCTAAAATTTTTAGCATCCTTTCTATTTACAGCTATATTATAAATATACTTACACAATTCCATTACTCTAATTATGAATACACTTCATAAATTTGCCTCTTTATTTTGTAAACAATTCTAATTGTAATTAGGTTCCAATTCAATCTAATTAGAACGCTTCGTGAATTAGAAATCACAAAGTATTCGTATTTAGTTTAATTCAACCAATAATCGCTGATAACTAATTATTATCATCTCCTAGCAATAAGCATCCATAAATGAATTCATATTTTCAAAAACCTATATGGTTATTTACAAAAATTATTCGTCTTATATATAAAATATAATTTAGGTAAAATTGTTACATTTACCTGATTTTAAAATAATATTATGTCGACTTGCCTCGTTAAAGTATTTAAAAACCCCTATCGATAACATGGCGCCTCATGTACGGACCAAAATTCATAAATAACTCAACAGACTAGCAAACGCAATATAAAACGTTTTATAGTACTAACAAGTTCTTGCTCTCATATATATATATATATATACACATACACACCCAAACAAACTCATTCTGGGTATTATTACCATATCTCTAATGAGTCAGTCCCACCAAAGCTAAGGTTATCGTAACAACATGGCTCTGATACCAACTGCGATGACTCACATTTCGAGAAGGTTAAAGTCGATAATAAACCACACATGTCCAACTCAAAGCAATTTGAAACGTAGATAATCAATGGGGTTAATTAAGAAAAATAAGATAAGAAGAAATTAAACACAGAAACTCGCAGCAGAATGACAAATATAATAATCAAATAAGCAGTTCATGAAGTTGTTTACACTATACATTTAATTATACTTCTACAACATCAATCGGAGTTATATATACAATAGAGACAAAATAAAAAATGTAGTAGAACAACATGATGTAAGGGAATAATACTAGTAATATAATATACCAAATCTTCGTCTTCATCCTCCAAAATGATATGATCTTCAATGCACTGAAGCTCAAGGCTAACCCAAGCATAAAGTAATACAATACACTTAATTCAAAACTAAAATATTATCATGTGATTCAAATCAATATCACATATAACAAGAGTGTAATAGCGTTAGAGATGTTTATGGGGTTTTACATCTCTTATCCAGTGTACAAGTGCGTGCAATAACTTAAGAGATGTTACGGGATTTTCCATCTCATAAGGATCCATCAAAATACCCATATATAATAGAATATTTTCCTAGCGTTAAGGCTTTACATTAATCCCCTTAACGCGTTTTTAAGCATTGTCGTACAGTTTGCATATAACAAAACCAGTAGAATGTCGGTAGATAGGGATGCGCCGTGTTACGACAACACTAAATAAAACTCGTAGTGGTTTCTTATAAGGGTAAATGTATGACAAGGCATGTAAGGCAATACCCAAGGTAGTATGCTACCAGTTCAAGTCACTAGGCTAGTGGTAACGCATCGCTGCAACGCCCGCCCACCGCGCCCTCCCATCCCATATCGAGTCAAAGGGAGGTTATCCCAAATCAAGGTGCACCAATTGAGACAAAAAACAATGGTAATAGTATGGACCGATTCCTCAAGAAAATCGAAGAACGGGTGTTCGTTATGGGTAGCTAGCCCACTTGACCTGGTTCAAGCAGTCATGTTTTAGTCATTTCAAATTGACACAAATGTCGGGGTTATCCATCATCGTTCACTTTCTTCAAATCCAGCAAACGTACATCAAATCCAACCACTTCATTTTTAGAGTCTCCTCCACGTACATATTTGTTAAAGTGGTTTCAACATTGACAGAGAGTACGCCAATTATCGGTCCCGGTCTCTTTTACAACCAAACGTCATTTTACAATATCATATTTACTTTATATCAAATATCATATTTACTTCAAAATATCCTTCATTCCAAAATATCATCTTATTCACCACGGAATAAATTTCACTTCAAAATCATTTTGAATTTCATCTTAGGTTACAACTTCATTTAACCACATTCACGTTTTAAATTAATGATTTAAATTTAAACAGTTCCGACCTTAAACGGCTTGAATTTTGAAAATAATTTGAATAATTTAAATAGTTAAAATATTCAAATAGTTAGAGATTGAAAACAGTTTGTTGTAAAACAGTTTGAGTATTGAAAATAGGTTATATTTATTAAGATATACATCATATTCAGAAGATAGCTTTTCAAAATCGAATTATTTTAATTTAAATTCCTTTGATTGATTTCAAACTCGCATGACCAAGCGGTACTTCCAATTGCTACGAAATTCAGAATCCTCTAATAATTCTCTACTATGGATATGATGAAACGGGTTTCATTGAAATCTGAGGTAGTGCCCAAAAATTCTATTTTTTTTAGCAAAACCAGTGGGTTTAAAGGGCCCTGCCATATATTAATAAAAAGAAGTTACAATGAAAGATGGCATACCATCAAGATATGCAAGAAATAGTAAATCGCCTAAACCCGCATGACCAATATCATGGTCTAAAAAGTTTGGAAATGGAAAGGACCAATACCTGTTTTGTAGACGAACTACCACCAAACTATGTATTGTTCCTTCCATCCAAATAAAATAAATATCCCTTTTTATCACTCTTAAGAAAAGAGAGCCCTTAATAGTCTTCCATCTCATCAACTTAAATAATTGTATACCATTCTAAGGAAGCACTTCTATTGGGTTCACGCATAACAATTGCCTTATCCTTAAGCTTATCAAGGAATGAATCCTATTTTTTTAAAACTTTCCATAGAAACAAATTATCTTTAGGACTTGCAGTCGAGTTTCGAATCCAGGAATGCCATGGAAAGAAGGTACGAGGAATGGTATTTATCAGGTACCTGTAAATACTTATCAACGAGGCTCCAATGAGCATGTATATTAACATTGTTATAGGATTTTCCCAGAATGCAACCCCAACAAGCTCGAACAATGGAGGAGCTAGAGTATGGGAGATTCATCAAACCATTAGACCAATAGGTAGCGACTTTTGCCTTTTCATTGATACCAGTCAATAATCTCATATTATAATTAATAACATCAAATACCAGTCAAGCTCCTATTTCTAAAATTATTCATTTTAATTAACATGTAAAAATAGGAGTTTTCAAAAAGATTATTTTTACACATGAATTAAAACAAGTAATTTTAGAAATAAATTTAATCACTTTTAACATCCAAACTAAAAGTTTACTATCTTCCTTCTTTTTCAAATAGAATTTAAATCAACTTTCAAAATCATTTTCGTTAACATTAAATTTAGAAATTCAATTACTTAAATAATTCCAATATTAAATATAATAATTTAATTATCAAATAAATCACTATATTTGAAATATAAACTATTTGACTTATAAATTTGCTTCAACTATTTTCATTTTACAACAATTCAACATCAATGCAATTATTGTATACAACAAAAGTTAATCACGTCTCACCAAATAAATGTTTTCATTTTTCTAAAATTTATACTTATCGAAAATACAGTTTCATATAAATAAACTTGTGCTTTTACTTTTAATAACATTCATTGGATTCTTTATTAACTTAACATTGATTATTTCAATTTCTTTTATTAATTACTTACAATCTAATATCATTTAATTTACTTTCTAATATAAGTTATCATCTTTTATCTTATCGAATTTTGTTATTTGAAATTTTTATCTAAGTTCATATTTAATAAGTTACATTAATGAATCATTAATTTTTATTTCTAACCATTTTTTTCAATAATTATATTAAATTTAACAATTTAAAATAGTTAAAAATACGGGTCGTGACACCATGTATATTTATTTACTCTAGTTACTATTTTAGGAGAAACTGGAATACCACTAGATGGATCGCATTATTTTGATTCTAGAGTTATACCGTAATTCGGTAGGAGGAGCCACCTACTTGTCATGATTGATTTTGGTTTTGAGATATTTCTATTTTAAGGAGTTTGAAAATATATTTTGAATATAAAAACTCGTGCATTTAGTTCTAAAATTTATCTTCATAAAGTTTGGATGCTTAGCCTTTTATTATAGAGTATTCTCTATACTTTTGTTGAATATGGTCATTATATTGGTTTTGGTTGCATGTGGCTTTATGTCACACTAAAGTTGCACATAGATTTGTATCATGCCAATTTTTGATATTTTTATTTGCATCATCATTATTAGTTGCATCATATTGCCTTGTTGCGTATAGTTGTTATATTGTTTATGTTGCTTGTGCTTATGATAGAAATAGCTAGTGTATTGCTCCTTTGTCAACATGATTCTTTTTAAGATTATGTGAATACAAGATTGGTATAGGAGAGATTTCTATTTGATTTTTTGCATGCTTGCATTCGCATAAAGACAGTAAATTGTTTGCTAAAAATCAAATGCCAAAGAGCTAAGTAGTAGATTTAGAAATTGGTGATTGATTGATGATTTTATGCCCCAAATATGGAAGGCCACGTAGTTTTTGTTTTGAGTGGTAATTTTTTCGGATCTAGCAATGCATAAGAGGTATTGTCGAAATTTTTCATAATATAAGGAACTTTAAAAACTTAAGGTTGAGAGTACAATTTATTCTTTTAGAATTTCGAAGACAAAATTCTTTTAAGGGGAAGAATGTAGCACCGTTTTGATTTGGATATTTAATTAATTTTAAATATTTAAATAATTTGTTTTCAAAATATAAATAACTTATATTTAAATATAGAGATTATTCAAATATTTTAATTTTGAATTAAATATTAATTAAAATGGATGTAATAGCCTTATTTAACTTCTTTTAGTTACTAAATAAGAATGGTGAGATCATTTTATAAATTTATTTACAATGATAAGTAGTTCGAATAAATAATAAGAAAGTCGATTATTTATAAAATGACTTGATTTTTGTTGTTGTACTTTTGAATAAATTTGTAGGATTTTTCATAATTCTTTATTTGAAAAATACTTAAATTTTTGTTTGATATATTTTACGGCAAACGATGGTATTTTTGAAATTTTATAAAATAAGGTAACCTGTGTATTTTTTTATTGTTTTGGGATCATGTCGCATTTTTGTGTGAGATCGTATTTTTATTTCTGTCGTTCGCGGTTCATACGCGAATGAAATGCGGTGCGGCGTAGTACCAGAAATTATATGATTTAGTAACTCTGACACTTAACAACTTTTCAACACTTCCCATTTTATTTCCCTCTCCTCATTTTGTTTTGTTGTAGCTTCTAAGCCTATCCACCAACATTTAAATACCGAATCAAATTATTTTCTCAACGGAAAATTATAAACGGAAGTAGTGGCTTTGATTTCGTGGTGTGTGGATAGATCTGGAAGGACAGAGAGGGTCATGTGTATAGGTGCGTCACATGCACATTTTGATTTTTGGAGGGAATTTGGTTTGGGGAAGAAAGTGTATTATTTGGGTAATTAATACTTAATTAAGTAATTATTTGTTTAATTTATTCCAAATCTTATAAAATTAATATCTCACTCATACGAGGATGGATTTGGACGTTGTCTTTTGCATTGGACGGGTATCGACGTTATTTACGCATTGGAGTTGGATCCTTTGAATTTGGAAATAGTTGAATTTTGGACTAAAATCGAACGCTGTTAGATTTTAGATCAAACCAGAACGTGAAAGCGTCAACTAAAATTTTGGTGAGTTTACTCACCTCTAAATAAATTATATGATATATGGGTTGCTAAAGATTGTTGTTGGATGCTTGGATTGGTAGTACATATTGTTGTTTGATTGTTTGTTTGGATTTGAATTCCTACTTGAAAAGCGGAATGCATAAATAACCATTGTTTTGCATGGGACTCTTATAAGGAGATCCCAAGAAGTTTCTAGCTATAATTAATTTATTATTATATGCATCTTACCTATATTCCTATGTTGCTTATGTTGATGTTTGATTGAAATATTTGTGACATACTGTTTGATTTGTGTAAGTGTTGCTATAACAATTACCGCTACACCGTCACCTTAAACCATTGTGTGCATTAATCTTGTGCTTGTATTTTTACAAAACAAATGTTTGGTTGTATTTTCGCAGTTTGAAAGTTATTTAAACAATATTTCCAATTATTTTTGAGAATTTTGAAATAAAAGATAAGTGTTGTTTAAAATTTATAAAAGGAGTAACAAATTTGATTTAATTAGCTTTTTGGATAATAAATGTTTTAAATTTATAAATAGATTATAAATTTGATTATTTATCTTTTGGGATAATTAATGTTGTTTCAAATTTATGAAAAGATTATAAATTAGATTAACTATCTTTTGGGACAATTAATGCTGTTTTAAATTTATAAGAAGATTATGAACCTGATTAATTACCTTTTGGGATAATTAATGTTGTTTTAAATTTTTAACAAGATTATAAATTTGATTAATTATCTTTCAGGATAATTAATGCTGTTTTAAATTTATAAAAAGATTAAAAACTTGATTAACAATCTTTCAAGATAATTAATGTTGTTTGAACTAGGTTTGAAGCAATTTTGATTTACAAAACAAGTTTAGAAGTCAGGTCCATATAGCGGTAGTCGCTATTGATGCAGTTTAGAGATATTTGATTTTCGTAATGCATAAGAGGTAATTTATTTTAAATATTTTGTAAATTCTTTCAAAAGGGTTCATAAATATTTTATTGGTATTTGAAAGGAATTTAGGGTTTTAAATATATTTTAAATTATTATTTATCCTAAAGTAAAAGGTTATCTTGAGATATTAATAATAAATTGTTTTAATTAATCATTTTAATTATAATTTTTAAAGTTAATTAATCATTTTAATAAAGCTATTTAAAGTTAATATTTGTGATGTGAAAACCAAGCATAAATTCGCTTTTAAAAGTTCGATTCAATTGTGTAAAGAAATTTCCATAAATGATATCGCTATATGGAAATGATTTGGGCATATAGTTAACACTAAATGTCGAGGTGTGGAAACTCGTTCTCTATCTTGAAAGATAAAAATGTATGTTGAGGTAAGGTCTAAGAGGCAACAATGCCCCAACTTATCCAGCTTCATTGGTAACCAAAGGATACTACAAGTTTGAAATCAGCAAGTGGTGATAAGGACAAGAAATTCAACTTCCCTATACGATCATTTTGATTACTCCTGGTAGTTGATTTATTAAATATCGTATTCGCTATCTTTTGGGTTTCATTATTCTAAGATGATTCATTCCTTATTTTGAGCATTGATATCCCTTTTTGGAAATGACTAAAACTAAACGACCAGTGGAAGTGTAACGACCTATGATGTTCCGGAATTTTGGGCAATTTTATTTGATAATCTTCATTAATTATTATTTAATTTGGCAAAATTTATCTTTTCAAAGCTAATAATATTTAATTGAATTTATCTTTCAAAGCTAATAAAAGTGTATTCTGTTTATAATGTGTGTGTATATATAGACATTGTGAATAGGAACACTTTGGTTTGAATTTAATAAAAATATTTTTCAATTATAATATATATATATATATATGTATGTATCTATGTATCTATGTATATATATTGAGATTGGAAGCCTTGTTTCAAATTCAATATAATAACTTTCAAGACTATTTCAAGTTAAAATTTTATATTTCTTAATAACAAAGATAATATCTATAAATATTTATTTATTTAAAAATATTTTAGATTAAGTATAAAATTAAAATAAGATTAATAAAAGGTTTGTTTTACTTTCTTTTTAAATTTGCTTTATCGTAATATAGTTCGCAAATACATAAAATTTAAAGACAAATGTTCACATATAGTACATAATCTATATGAAAACATTAGTAATTAATTGAATAAAGGATTTAGTATTCTTTCTCTAAAAATTTATCACGAATAAATGTAATTCAAATATATATAACATAAATTAATAAAGACATAAACATATTTATATAAAACATAAGAAATAAATTAAATAATGGGTTTTAAACACTTGTAAGATAATAATAATAATAATACATTTAACATTTGTAAATAATTTAACATGTGCAAGCATTAGTAACATGCAAAAGTAACAAATGGAAATATTGCCTCTTTCAAATTTTAATTTTAAACAAATAAATGTTTACAGAAAATCTGGTTATTCTGTTCAAAATTTTCAATCCTCTTTTCTTCTTCCCAAAACTAAAAACTAAATTCAAAAACTAAAATCAAAAAGAAGAATAAAAAAAATAACCACATCAGTTTCAAAGCTTCAACCTGTGATCAAGCTAGCAAATTCACTTTCAAATTCAACAATAAGGAGCAGATTCAAGTTTTGGTTCTAAAACAAGATTCCAGATTAAAAGCAAGATCCTGTTCTCCATTTTTAAGATTTAGGTGAGTAAATCTTCCTTTAAAAAGCAGTTTTTAACTATGTTTATACTAGATGTAAGCAATGATTCCTAGTAGTGAATGAAGTTTTTGCATGTATGAAATGGATGTGGATGTATGTATATATATGGTGATATGTCTGGGAATATCTGCGTATATGTTTATATACAAACCTCTGTTATATTCACAGTCTAAAAAACATCGAAAAAATTCGTATCTTCCAAACAAGTTAATTTTAGACCAAGATCTTTAAAAGAAAAAAGATGGTAACATGGTAATATTAATTTTAAAAATGGATGCAAAAATTTATATTAAGTGTTTACTTCAAAAATGAAAAATTATAGAGAAAATAAAATATATGTCAAAATTTGATTATTTGGAAATCATATTTTGATTGTGTAAACGAATTCGTATTGTAAATGGATGAATTTTAGAAATCGAATCATGATTTTTAGTATTGTATAAGTCGAGATATACTAAGTTGATCGATTTTGGGTATATCATCGATTGCCGATGATCGGCGGCGAGGGGTGTGTCGAGATTGTGGCTGGAGGAGGATGGAAGGTGGGCGGAACTCAAGAAAAATGGGTGGAGATTTTTCTAATGAACATGGCTGATCATCGGAGGCGATTTTGGGTTTTATGGTTGGTTTGGTCGTCGGGGTTGTCGAGGCTCATTCGACGTTGATGGTGGACCAGACTCGATCGCTTTTGGGGGAAACGGTTTGTCGTGTCGTGGCGCATCTCTAGGTGGAGAGGCAAGTTTTCTGGTGGTCAGATTGGGTGGCGCGAGTTGATTTTCGTTGGGCTGTTTGGGTTTCATTAGCTTCTGGTTTGCTCCATTTTGTTACCTAACGAGTTCGTCGGTGCTGAGGGGTTGGAGCATTCATATAGGTGATCGTCAACATGCTGATGACCTTGGCGAGGATCGGAGGTGGTCAGATGATCGGGGCATGTGCACGCGTGCACGTTGTTTCAGGTGGTGTTGAAGTTTTGGGAAGAAGCAGGAGATCTCGGGTTTGGCTCGAGAAGGTTGCGATGTTGTCTCGAGGTTGTGGAAGATCGCGAATGACTCGGGAGTGTTGTGTAGCTACCTCGGATTTTTGTTCTTTTGGGCTCGGGTTGTTTATATAAATAATCGGGTTTAAATTTTTAAGGAAAATTATGCATAGGTTTTAAATTTTAAAGGAAATCAACGCCCAGGTTTTAAAATTTAATTGAAACAAGAATCCAGGTTTAAAAACAAAAGTAAGAACGTGTTTATGAAATAATAATCAGATTTTAAAACGAAAGAACAAGTTTAGGTATGTAAAATGAATCAAGTTTCAAGTATTAACTAGTTTTAACCAATATAAATGTTTTAAATCAACTTTAATAAACAAAGGGAAATGGTCAAAAAAATTTGAAAATGTTAATAAAATGAAGTTTTCCACAGTAAAGTTTTAACAAGTTTTTAATACGGTTTCAAGGATTAAAAGTTTTAAAACAAGTTAAATGTTTAAAAATTGTTTTTGTTTAAAGGTAGTTAAATTAGGTTAATTATGAAATTAATTCTAAATGTTTTTCAAATGTAGTTTAACTATGTAATTAAGGAAGTAATTAAGATAAGTGTATTCTCAATGATTTGGTATAAGTTGATTTCAAGTTTTTAATTAAATAAGAATAAATGTAATTAAGTAATAAATTAAGATAAAAGAATTTATCTTTAATTAATTAAGGTTGAGATTGATTATGGATAACTGATTAGTGAAATCAATTAAGGTTAATCACTTAATGTAATTAATAAGGGTTAATTAATGTTAATAATTAAAGGATGGTTAATTTCTTAGTCTAATTAATTAAGAGGATAGTTAATTACTTAATGTAATTAATTTAAAGATTACTTACTTAATGTAATTAATTTAAAGATTAATTACTTAATGAAAGTAATTAATATATAGCTAATGAATGTAATAATTTAAAGATCATCAACTGGTGATTAAGAAATAATTAATTAATATAATTAATTTAAGTTAATTAATTAGTTTCATTAATTATGGATAATCCCTTGATGATTGATTAAGTATAATTACATAATGTAATCAATAAAGTGTAATTACGTAGTGTAAGTAATTGATGGATAACTACTGAATATATTTAATAAAATGGAAATTACTTAGTGTAAGTAATTAAAGAGTAATTACTTAATGGAGGTAATTAAGGATTAGTTACTTAGAGTAATTAATTGAAGGATTCATTAATTAAGGAAATTAATTAAGGGGTTGGTTAATTAATGAATGTGATTAATTAAAGATAATTAATCAATGTAAATGAATATAGAATAATTAATGTAATTAATTAAGGATCATTGTAATTAATTATAGTTAATTAATTAATGAGAATAATTAAAGATTAATTAATGTGAATAGTTAAAGAATAATTAATTTATGTAATTAATTAAAGGCTAATTACTTATTGTAATTAAAGAATAATTAATTAAGAATGAGTAATTAAGATAGATGATTAAAGGATGATTAATTAACTGATTTGTAATTAATTAATGTTAAGTAAGCAGGATTTAAAAGTGATTAATTAAATTAATTTAGAGATTAAGCTAAATTAATTAGGAATTGTACATCTAATTAATCTTGCTTATGGGTGATTAAATTATATTGGATGACTTGGATTGTTGATATCTCTGGTGTGTGATTGTGATGTGCTATGATTTAAGATGCTTTGTTTGAATTTTGATAATATGAATTATCTATCTGTGATAATGTAAATTATCTATCTATGTGGATATGTTATTCTAAATATAAATTAAATTATTTAAACCTTAAACAACATGGACATTAAAATGACGTTTTGAATTTCGATGAGACTGTGGTCAGATTTCCAAATTGGCTATTCGAAAACCACATCGATCCAAATTAAATGATAGGTCGTGAAATCTCAAGTGAAGATCAATATGAAGACTCGAAGTGTAAGGGATATTGTCGTTAACTCTGAGGGTGATTCCAAAACGAGTTTAACGGAGATCGTGCTTCCAGTTTCGAGATGAAGATTCAAAGTGCAAGAGCTATTATCGTTTACTCCGAGGGTGATTCCCAAATGAGTGTAGTGAGATTGTGCCTTCGGTTTCGTTCGAACCAGGAACGAACTTGTATGGATTGAATGCTTTCAGAACATCGTCATTGGAGGACGATGAGCATTCCAAGATATGTGTTCTAAAAAGGTATTCGTAGCCTCAAGCCTCATCAACCGAGAATGGCTAAAAAGGGAAGGTGCAGCAAGGCTAAGTGGGTAGCACCCAAGTAGGATAAGGTTTTCCCCTGTCTAGAGGTCCCTTTTTATTCGGTTGTGTGGGCGGTTGGTCGCGCCAACTGTGGGGTTGTCTTATTCGGGATTATTCAGTAAGGGATGGTTCCGGTCTTGTAATGCAGAGGATTATGGTGGATTCTCGGTACGGTGATCTAGACTGCATACTGTGACGGGCGGTACCCTAGTAGCCATGTCATTGATGGAAATCCATTCTCCCTACGTGCCCTTGCGGTTTTGCTTATAGAACCCGCTTCGTGGCTAGTATGCTAGAATTTAATAATTTAACAATTTCAGATATTTGATTAAGTATTTGTATATAGACGCTATCATGATATCAAAGGATCTTATAAGAAATGTTTTGGTTATCATAAGGTAAAAACACGACTGTTTATTTGTGGCGTGGTTTTACGAGATACCTTTGTTTTCAAATGATTTTCAAAGTTAAACAGCTTTAACCCGTTTACTCACACCAGACCCATGTCTGACCCAGAGTTTATTTTTTGTTTTCTTAAATACTTGGGTACTTAAATTTTTACGAGTAGCCAAGGGATTCAGGTTAGCTTTGATGAATTCTGGAGGAGATATGGAGCAGGAGGCTTCAGCGTATGTTGATATTGTGGTTCCCCTGTGTTAACCTCTGTGTTGTATCTTGAGTTGTATGATAGACAGGTTTACATAACTGTCTAGTGTGTTATGATGTAAAGCTATGTAATTCTGATAGATGTTGTATATTATGTAATAACTATGTGATTAATATATTTTATTCGATCCGTTGTGAGATTCTGATATAGTTTAATTCTTTCTTTCCTATCTTTTCTCTTTTTTATCCCTTTCTTTCTTATTGATGATGTGTCTTTCTGCGGAATGAAAGGTGGGTCATCACATTTGGTATCAGAGCTCTAGGTTAAGAGAATACCTAGGCTTTGAAGTGATATCTTTCTTGAAAGAGCGTACTTGTGTGTGTGTGTGTGTGTGTGTGTATTCCTAATTTGTTGGGTATCTGTCCGGGTTAACCACATGAGTTAGATTGGTAGCTTGAGTTCTAGAATAGGAGGGACAGTGGTATGTGTAGAACGACTACCACAATGGAAGAGGCCCATATGTTGAGGTTGGAAGAGCATCGGCTGAGGCTGTAGACCTAATACCGCACTGAGTAAGTTTTGCAGCATTGAGTAAGGATATCACCAATCTCGGAGGATGGTCTTTTTAAAAGGTATGAAGTCCATCCTTGAAGTATAAGCTTGGTTGCGCTCAGGTGAGAAGATTTTCTAGAGTTTGGATCAGTCGGAAGTGTAGTAGTGAGTGATAGCATTTTGGAAACTTCAGGAAGTATTTGAAGAGCAGTTTTACCTAGCGTAGGAAAGACTCGTCTGTGAAGGGAGTTTGTCTGTATCGGAGTATGAGACTCAATTCGAAGTGATGTTTGGGCTTGGTTTTAGGCCCGAGTTTCTTGAGAGATGTCTACCGTGTCAAAGGATTATTGTTGGAATTGGTTGGCAGCTTGGAGGGTCGAATCGCTTATGGATAAGAAGTATTTAGCATCTATGGCAGCAGTGCAGCTCGGAGATGTTATGTGTGCCAGCAGGAAGTCATCTAGCTAAGCAGCATCCTAGAGGTGGGGTTCAAAAGCAGCAGAGTGGATCCCTTTGCTTCGATGGTTCAGAAGTCTTTGTGTTTCAACTGTTAGCATCCCAGGCATTTGGTGGGAGCTTGCCTACTTCTTTAGAAGGTTTAGCAGGACTAGGTGTTTGCATTTGAAGGTGGACCATCAGTTTCTTCTAATAGGCAGAGTCATTTTTGAAGGGTTTGACTTTATTTTGGAATTTCGACAGATTGGTTAGACAAGCATAAGCTATTTTGATTTGCGAAGAGAGAACAGTGTCTTTGGAAACTAAACTGGATAGGATAGCAAAAGTGACTTGCGATTAGTTTAGGAGTTTATTTGGGTAGTCTTTTGCTTGGAATTGAGGCATCGCTAGAGGATATGGGAGCTATCGAAGTAATCAGAGATTTTCCTAATGTCTTCATGGAAGTCAGAGGTTTGTCCGCATTGGAGATTAAGTTCCGTATCGACTTGGTTCCAGGAGTGATACCGGTGGCTCAGCCTAGTAGAAGGATGGCTCCTAGAGAAAAGAATGAGTAAAGTAGACTCAGGATTTGTTGGTACTTTAGTATTTTCTCTATTGGATCTATTTTCAAATTTTCTCCATCTAAGGGTAATTGAAGACAGTATACCCTTGACTGCATTCAGAGAACCTATCTGTTTCGTTGAGTGGTTGGTTATGCTTTGGGTTAACCAACACTCCAGCTTATTTTCTGGATTGATGAACCATGTTTTCAGGAATGTGTTGATCAAGTGTGCACGTGTTCATCGACGCATTCTCATCTACTCCAAAATTAGAATTAAGCAACGAAAGCGAGGTAGTAGCTGTGCAAGAGTGGAAGCAACCCCAGATTCCTTGAGAGTTCGCAGTTTTCTTGGATTAGAGGGTTTCTACAGAAAGTCATTCAGGATCTGAAGGCTAGGTTATCTAGTGCACCTATTCTGGCTACTACGGATTGGAGAAGTAAGTTCGAGGTCTATTGATTAATGTGAAGTAGAGTTTGTGTTCTGGATTTTTGGAAAATCTTGAGAGGACCATTTTGTTAGGTAGGATCCGGAGATCATCTTGTTTTCGTTCTAGATTTGTTTGAGAGGCATCCGCGAAGGTTGAGCCGATCAAGAAGGATGAAGGCAGCCAGGATAAGTCTTTGGCCTACAGGATTGAATTGGCAATTCGGATAGCTGGGGTTCACAATGTATTTCACGTATCTCATCTGAGGTATACGTGCTTTATCCTTAACTAGTTGTAGAACCAGCAGTTCAGGAATATTTGGAAGTTGAGTCGGACTTTTATGTGGTATGATATCCTGTTCAGATTGTAGATCGAGATGAGAAGAAGCTTAGGAGTAGAGTGGTGAAGCTGGTTTAGGTTCAGTAGAGCAAGGATTCCAGAGGTTATACCAGGGAAACTCTAGATAGTATTAGGAAGTCTTATCCAGAATTTTGTCTGGATAGTTGGATTTGTTTGTTTGGATAAATTGGTTACTATGATTGTTAGTATATGGTCGATGTATGCTTTGATGTTTGTAAATAAAACCTTTGTTGGATTATTAAATTATCATTGCTTTTAAATTTTGAGGACGAAATTCTTTTAAGGGGAGAGGAATGTGAAGTTTCGGAATTTTGGGCAATATTTATTTGATGATCTTTGTTAATTATTATTTAATTTGACAAAATTTATCTTTTCAAAAGCTAATAACATTTAATTGAATTTATCTTTCAAAGCTAATAAAAATGTATTCTATTTATAATGTATATAAATATATATAGACACTGTGAATAGGAAAACTTTGATTTGAATTTAAAAAAATATTTTCTAATTATAATATATATATATATATATATGTATGTATGTATATGTATATTTTGATTGGAAGCCTTGTTTTAAATTCAATATAATAACTTTCAAGACTATTTAAAGTTAAAAATTTATATTTCTTAACAACAAAGATAATATCTATAAATATTATTTATTTAAAAATACTTTAGCTTAAGTTTAAAATTTAAAAAAGATTAATAAAAGGTTTGCTTTACTTTCTTTTTAATTTTGCTTTATCTAAATATAGTTCATAAATATATAAAAATTAAAAAAAAAATATGTACATATAGTACATAATCTATATGAAAACATAAGTAATTAATTAAATAAAGGATTTAGTATTCTTTCTCTTAAAATTTATCATGAATAAATGTAATTTGAATATATATAAATAAACATATATTAATAAAGACATAAAGATATTAATATAAAACATAATAAATTAATTAAATAATGGGTTTTAAACACTTGTAAGATGATGATAATAATAATAATAATAATAATAATACATTTAACATTTGTAAAACAATTTAACATGTGTAAGAATTATCAACATGCAAAAGTAACAAATGGCAATATTGTCTTTTTTAAATTTTAATTTTAAACAAATAAGTGTTTAGAGAAAACCGGGTTATTCAGTTCAAATTTCTCAATCCTCTTTTCTTCTTCCCAAAACTAAAAACCAAATTCAAAAACTAAAATCAAAAAGAAGAAACAAAACAATAACCACATCAGTTTCAAAGCTTCAACCTGTGATCAAGCTAGCAAATTCACTTTCAAATTCAACAATAAGGAGCAGATTCAAGTTTCACTTCTAAAACAAGATTCCAGATTAAAACCAAGATCATGTTCTCTGTTTTTAAGATTTAGGTGAGTAAAACTTCCTTTAAAACAGTTTTTAACTATGTTTATACTAGATGTATGTAATGATTCCTAGTAGTGATGTAGTGAATGAAGTTTTTGCATGTATGAAATAGATGTGGACGTAGGTATATATATAGTGATATGTCAGGGAATATCTGTGTATATGTTTATATACGAACCTCTGTTATTTTCACAGTCTTAAAAACATCAAAAAAAATTCATATCTTCCAAACGAATTAATTTTAGATCAAGATCTTTAAAGGAAAAAGGATGGTAACATGGTAATATTAATTTTAGAAATGGATACAAAAATTTATATTAAGTATTTACTTCAAAAATGAAAAATTACACAGAAAATAGAATATAAGTTAAAATTTGATTATCTGGAATCATTTTGATTGTGTAAACAAATTTGTATTGTAAATTGATGAATTTTAGAAATCGAATCATGATTTTTAGTATTGTATAAATCGAGATATACCGAGTTGATCGATTTTGGGTATATCATCGATTGCCGATGATCGGCGGCGAGGGTTATGTCAAGATTAAGGCTGGAGGAGGATGGAAGTAAGGGAACTTAGTAAAAATGGGTGGTGAATTTTCTGATGAACATGGCGGATCGTCGAAGGCGATTTAGGGTTTTATGGTTGGTTTTGGTCGTCGGGGTTGCCGAGGCTCGTTCGACGTTGATGGTGGATTGGAATCGATCGCGTGTAGGGGAAATGGTTCTTCGTGTGGTGGCGCATCTCTAGGTGGAGTGGAAAGTTTTCTAGTGGCCGAATAAGGAGGCGTTAGTCGATTTTCGTCGGGTGTCTGAGTTTCAGTAGGTTCTCGGTTGCTCGATTTCGTTTCCTCATGAGTTCGTCAGTGCTAAGGGTTGGTGCATTCATATAGGTGATCGTCAACATGCTGATGACCTTGGCGAGGATCGAAGGTGGTCATATTATTGGGGCGTGTGCACACATGCACGTTGTTTCAGGTGGTGTTGATATTTTGGGAAGAAGCAGGAGATCTTGGGTTTGGCTCGAGAAGGTTGCGATGTAGTCTCGATGTTGTGGAAGATCGTGAGTGACTCGGAAATGTTCTGTAGATGGCTCGGGTTTATATTCTTTTAGGCTCGGGTTGTTTTATTTAAATAACCAGGTTTAAATTTTTAAGGAAAATTATGTACAGGTTTAAATTTTTAAAGGAAATCAACACCCAGTTTTTAAAATTTAATTGAAACAAGAATTCAGGTTTAAAAACAAAAGTAAGTACATGTTTATGAAATAATAATCAGATTTTAAGAAGAAAGATCAAGTTTAGGTATGTAAAATGAATCAAGTTTTAAGTATTAACTAGTTTTAATCAATATAAATGTTTTAAATCAACTTTAATAAACAAAGGGAAATGATCAAGTTTTTTTAAAAAGGTTAATAAATTCCAAAGTATAGTTTTAACAAGTTATTAAGTAGGTTTCAAGGATTAAAATTTTTAAAACAAGTTAAATGTTTAAAAATTGTTTTTGTTTAAAGGTAATTATATTACGTTAATTATGAAATTAATTCCTAAATGTTTTTCATATGTAGTTTAATTATGTAATTAAGGAAGTGATTAAGGTAAGTGTATTCTCAATGATTTGGTATAGGTTGATTTCAAGTTTTTAATTTAATAAGAACTAAATGTAATCAAGTAATAAATTAAGATAAAAGAATTTATCTTTAATTAATTAAGTTTGAGATTAATTAAGGATAGTTAATTAGTGAAATCAATTAAAGGTTAATCACTTAATGTAATTAATAAGGGTTAATTAATGTTAGTAATTAAAGGATGGTTAATTTCTTAATGTAACTAATTAAGAGGATAGTTAATTACTTAATATAATTAATTTAAAAATTAATTAATTAATGAAAGTAATTAACGGATAACTAATGAATGTAATTTATTTAAAGTTCATTAACTAGTGTTTTAGATATAATTATTTAGTATAATTAATTTAAGTTAATTAATTATTTTATTTAATTAAGGATAATCACTTGATGATTGATTAAGTATAATTACTTAATGTAATTACTTAGTGTAAGTAATTGATGGATAATTACTGAATGTAATTACGTAATTAATAAAAGGGAAATAACTCAGTGTAAGTAATTAAAGAGTAATTACTTAATAGAGGTAATTAAGGATTAGCTACTTAGTGTTATTAATTAAAGGATTGATTAATTAAGGAAATTAATTAAAGGGTTGGTTAATTAATGAATGTGATTAGTTAAAGATAATTAATCATTGTAAATGATTATAGAATAATTAATTAATGTAATTAATTAATTAAGGATCAACGTAATTAATTATAGTTAATTAATTATTGAGAGTAATTAAAGGTTAATTATTGTGAATGGTTAACGAATAATTAATTTATATAATTAATTAAAGGCTAATTACTTAATGTAGTTAAAGAATAATTAATTAAGAATGAGTAATTAAGATAGATAATTAAAGGATGATTTATTACTTTATTTGTAATGAATTAATGTTAAGTAAGCAGGATTTAAAAGTGATTAATTTAATTTATTTGGATTGTTAATATCTCTGGTGTTTGATTGTGATGTGCTGTGATTTAAGATGCTTTAGTTGAATTTTGATAATATGAATTATATATCTGTGATAATGTGAATTATCTATCTATGTGAATATGTTATTCTAAATATAAATTAAATTATTTAAACCTTAAATAACTTGGACATCAAAATGGCATTTTGGATTTTGATGAGACCGGGATCGAATTTCCAAATTGGATATTCGAAAACCATATCGATCCAAATTAAACGATAGGTCATGAAATCTTAAGTGAAGATCAAGATGAAGGCTCGACGTGTAAGGGCTATTGTCGTTAAAACTGAGGGTGATTCCAAAACGAGTTTAACGGAGATAGTGCTTCCAATTTCGAGATGAAGATTTAGAATGCAAGAGCTGTTGTCGTTAACTCTGAGGGTGATTCCAAAATGAGTGTAGCGAGAGTGCCTTCGGTTTCGTTCGAACCCGGAACGAACTTGTATGGGTTGAATGCTTTCAGAACATCGTCATTGGATGACGATGGGCATTCCAAGATATGTGTTCTAAAAAGGTAATCGTAGCCTCAAGCCTCATTAACCGGGAATGGCTAAAACAAGGGAGGTGCAGCAAGGCTAAGTGGGTAGCACCCAAGTAGGATAAGGTTTTCCCCTATCTAGAGGTCCATTTTTATTCTACTGTGTGGGCGGTTGGTCGCGCCAACTGCAGGGTTGTCTTATTCGAGATTATCCAGTAAGGGATGGTTCTGGTCTTGTGATGCAGGGGATCAGGGTGGATCCTCGGTACGGTGATCTAGACCACGTACTGTAACTGGTGGTACCCAATAGCCCTGCCATTGATGGAAATCCATTCTCCCTACGTGCCCTTACGGTTTTGATTATAGAACCCAATTCGTGGCTAGTATACTGGAATTTAATAATGTAACAATTTCAACTATTTGAATAAGTATTTGTATATAGACACTATCATAATATTATAGGATTTTATAAGAAATGTTTTGGTTATCGTAAGATAAAAACCCGACATGTTTGTTTTGTGGCGTGGTTTTATGAGATACCTTTGTTTTCAAATGATTTTCAAAGTTAAACAACTTTAACCCGTTTACTCACACCAGACTCATGTCTGACCCAGAGTTTATTTTATGTTTTCCAGAACTCCTGGGTACTCAAATTTTTACGAGTAGCCAAGGGATTCAGGTTAGCTTTGACGAATTCTGGAGGAGATATGGAGAAGGAGGCTTCAGCATATGTTGATATTATGGTTCCCCTGTGCTAACCTCTTTGTTGTATCTTGAGTCGATGATAGACAGGTTTTCATAACTGTCTAGTGTGTTCTGATGTTAAGTTGTGTAACTCTGATAAATGTTGTATATTATGTAATAACTATGTGATTAATATATTTTATTCGATCTGTTGTGAGATTCTGATATTATTTAGTTCTTTCTTTCCTATCTTTTCTCTTTTTTATCCATTTCTTTCTTATTAATGATGTGTCTTTCTGTGGAATGAAAGGCGGGTCGTCACATGACCCATCCTTCACGACCCTCAAAAATCGACACAAACACACAACTGTATAATATGCCGACGATCAAGTGCTGGAAAATATAGATTGCCGAGGAAAGAAAGAAGGAGGTAGAAGAAGATAAGGAAAAAACAATAATAGAATCTCACAATCGCAGCGAAATAAAATATAATAACCGATCTTTACAGAAAAAGAAACTTATATCTGTTTTATACATTACCTCATCAGAATACATCACAATCAAATCAATTACTGGACAATTATATTAACACTCCACACAACAACTGACTATACAGCTTATACAACACAGCGGAAAATTCATCAAGTACGAGTGATAGTCTCACCATCCAGCTCGTCTCCTGAGCTCCACAGCATCATATCCTGTATTTATAATACTCAGTCTGATCCGAGTATTATAATAAAAAGAACACCCGAGTCATTCTAGAAAACCAGCGTGAGAAAATACACGCAACTTAATTATTGAAGTTTCAAAAATCTTTTGAAAACAAAGGTATCTCGTAAGATCACGCCACAAATAAACATGTCGGGTTTTTACCTTACGATAACCAGAACAGTTCTTATAAAATCCTCTGATATTGTAATAGTGTCTAAATACAAATACTTATTCAAATAGCTGAAATTGTTATATTATTAAATTCCAGCAATACTGGGTTCTACAATCAAAATCGTAAAAGGCATGTAGAGAGAATGGATTTCCAACTAATGACTAGGCACCGGGGTACCACCCATCACGGTACCTGGTTTAGATCAGTATATCGAGGAACCTTAATGTTCCTCTGCAACACAAGACCGGAGCTACCTCTTACTAGATATTCCGAATAAGATCAACCCGCGGTTGGAATCAACAACTGCCCACGCAACCGAATAAAAAGGGACCTCTAGACAGGGATGACCTTACCTTAATTGGATGCTACCCACTTAGCCTTGCTGCATATCCCCTGATTTTCAGTCATTCTCGGTTGATGAAGTTCAAGGCTCAGCGTTACCTTTTTAGAACATTTCACTTAGAATGCTCACCGTCCTCCTAACGATGTTCTAAAAGCATTCATCCATACAAGTCCGTTCCGGGTTCAAACGAAATCGAAGGCACTATTCCTACTACATCCATTTTGGAATCACCCTAAGGATTAGAAATGATTAGCCCTTGCACTTCACTGCTCCGTCTTTGACTCCAAGCTCTTGTCTTCCTCAGGAAAATGTACTCATTGGATCGAAGTGGTTTTCGGATCACAAATCTGATCCCGGTCTCTTCGAAACAGCGTTCGCTATTTTCTGGTAAACCCAACCCCGGTTCTTTAGGAATACTCAGACGAGAATAAGACCAAAGTTCACCTCATAACTGTTCGCGGATGGATTTCCTCATAAACGTCCTAGAAGAACGAACGAGTTTATACGTACAGTATAGTACCTCGAACGGTAACTGTACCATATAATTCTCATACCTCTTCTAGGTATTCCAAAGTTATATTTGGGTCCAGATTTGATAGTCGGTTATTTAACTATCAAATAAATAATCAATTCAACCAATTATTTATTTCCACTGAAACGTCAAGTCTCATCAAAATTAGATTTTTATAGTTTAAATCACTTTATCTATAAAAAATATACTTAAACATTTAAAAATAAAACTACTTAAATTACTTTACTCAAAATGAAAGCTATGAAATTCTATAACAATTGCCAAGTAAAATTAAGCCACAAACTATTTTTAATTTTTTTTATATAAAGTACAAATATTAGAAAATATCTTTAAAAATATAATACTAATTTAACTTTTAAAAATAATTACTACTAAAATAAATTTTGAATAATATGTACTTTAAAATTCTTAAACAATTAAAAATAATAAATTTCTCTAAAGTATTACTTTTAAACAATTTTAAACCTTAACCTCATATATAAAAAAATTCCTTTGAAAATAAACTTGGCTTTTCAGGGAAATACACTTTCATTTCTTCCATTTCAATATATCACATATAATCCTTTATAAATCCTGCTTGATTTATTCCAATTAATTTTACGTCCCAAACCGTAAATTCCTTTTAATACTTTAAAAATAAATCCACTTTTATTTTTAAAAATCATCAAGGCTACTAAAATTACTTAAATAAAATAATCTTAAGAAATTCTATAAGAGTTTCTAAGTAAAACATAAACCAAAAATTCCTTTTAAAATAAAATTATTATATCAAATATTTATGTTAAAATTGCCTTTTAAAATCATAATACTAATCTACATTTAAAATAATTAACTACCATAATTAACTTAAATAAATATTTACTTTTCACTTAAAAATAATTAGAATAATAAATTTTCTAAAACATTATAAAAAGAATCATTATTAAACTTCTAGTTTATACTTTGAAATCTTTTCTTTAAAAATATATTTAGGTTTTTTCCATAAAATATTCTTTCCAACTTAAAAATAAAATCATCCTTTTTATTTTTAGAATGAATTGCACCTTTCTTTATAAATTCCCACCGATATTTATACTCCCAAATCATCCACTGATAAATTTTCCATTTCATTTATAAACCCAGTTTATAAATTTCCATTCCTCATTTCCCTTTAAGTCACAGTTTCCAAAATACTAAATCAATTTCAAACCGATTTCCTGAGTTAAATTCCTTTTAAAATTTATCTCTTGATTTATCCAAAATCAATTAACACCAAATTCACCTTTTATTACGATTAAAAATCCTTATTTAAGTCTGAAACATCGATTTCATTTTTATTCCAAAATTCTTTTTCATTTCCTTTAAGAGCCAAATTTAATATATTTTTATATCTTAAAATATCAAAATATATTCATCCAAACCATAGCATCGAATAACTTAAATTCCCATATAATCAACCCATGCTATCAAATAATATATCATAGTTATGAAAATAAATTTAAATATTTTGAGGAATCCAGTTGGTTCCCTCCAACCAGTTTCCTGCATCCACAAATGTTAGCACAATATAATTACCTATTCCACTTCGAATTGGAATATCGCGATATATGGGGTCATCCGCTATTATGCGGGGAGCATAGGATCTCATCTGCTATATAATGCGGGAAATCAATCACTCCAATATATATACACACAAACACTACTACTATATATAATTTCACATCCAAACAATCAAACAGTAATTGAAATTCTAACAATTTATTTTAATTCAGAAAATCCAGATGTGAGTGAGATTAACTCACCTTGAGTCGGTATTTCAATTTCAAATTAAATCGAGCCCGTTCGATTTAATCTAAAATTTCCACTCGCTCAAATTTCTTCCAGATCTGCTGTAACGCGTGAAGCTCGTCGCTGCGGTTTCGGCGCTTCTTCCTGTTTCGTCAGAATCTGGACATGCATGCAAAAAATATGCTAGTTTAAAGTTTGAATATAATTATATATAATTTAAAACAAACCCCCCTTTTTTCACCAATGAAAATCGGGTCGTTCATTCAAAAGAAATCAAGCCATAGCCTTTGTCTTCCACAACATGAACGTTCCCAGGTAAATCGAACCCAAAACCACCGCATGCCCTCAACTCACGCACCCTCCATGACGACCATACTGATAATCAACGACCACCACTTGGACCCCCCACGCAAGCACGACCGTCGCCTAGGTTCTAGAAGCACTTGGCATCCAGCGTCGCGAAATCACCTCCTAACGTTCGTGCAAACGCGACCACAAAGCTTCTCCTTCGGTCGACGATAGCTAATCTCCCCCGTGCATCGCCTAGTGCTCACGTTACCCTACGTATTTCCAGTTGATGACATACGACGATAATGCTTGGATCGAGAGAAATCGAGGGGAAAACATGAGAGCATTTCAGCCATAGTTTTCAAAAGAGGCGGCTGGTCAAAAATAGCTTGGGTTTCTCTTGTAAACGCGTATATATACGTTTATTAAATAATATTTTATTAATATTTTCCTCCAATTAACAAGATTTCTGAAAGAACTCCAAATTAGACATGCCGCCTGGAATTACGGGGTTTTACCCATATTCCAAACACAATGGAACATGTTTCGGAGCCCAATTCAAATGTATGAGGAAGATAGCCTTTTGAATCTGTTGAAAATGTTAAATTTTTGATTTTAATTTCAACGTGTTTCTTACCCTTACGAACAAATGGTGGATCCAAACACTAGAAATTTGAAATTCGATAATAATACACTTTTAAGGATCCAATCGAAACGGCTTCGTCGAATTCCGAGACTATGCCCCGGAAGGCTATTTTAACTCGTCTATTAAATCGAGCGATTTTCAAAATCATCGAAATTGTTTATAGTTTCACTTTTATAACCTTAATAACTTAATTATAAATCATATAGAATTTATATTCATATCATAAATTATTCTGATTCCTTTTAAATCAAAATCTGATTATTTACATTATTATTATATATTATATCCATTATAAATTAATATTAAAATTTTCAATTTTAGCTTATCGACTTTTGATTCCATCCAAAAGTCTGATATTATAATTCAAATCCAACTAGACTTTAAATAAGTTTTTAGAAACTATTTCACCTAAATTCACAAATTATCTCAATTTCAAATATCACATTATTGTGATCCAAATCCAAGTAGAATGCCATAATGGAAATTATAACTAATTTCATTGATTTAACCAAAATCTTCTTATTTCAAAATCAATTAACTATTCAAATTCAACATTTAAAATAAATTAAATGTTCAAAATCTAATGACCAAAATTCCGGGTCGTTACATTCCTCCCCCTTATAAAAATTTCGTCCTCAAAATTTGTTAAGGTGGGAAAATGCTTCTAAACTTATTAACTTACCCAAAAATCCACTTAATTAAAAATTACATTCACTTCTCAAAAACCTTTTAGTTTAATCCCAAAACCATTAGCCTACATTCTAACTCAAGACTTGGATTCTTCACATCATTCCAAATCAACTATTTTCTAGTTAATCCAAAAAAATTTAAAAATTTTCTAACTCCCAAAAATTTTGAAAATTTTTGACGGCGTCTCCTTTGTACGGAGAGCCTTTTAGAATATCAAAAATATGATAATTATATATACATCGACCCACACATTCGAAAAATAAAATATATCACAATATATTATTATTTCTTAACCTTATTGCATAGGCGTACCTAACGTTAGCGTTTTATAAGAAAGCAGCAAATTTATTATGCATTCACAAGCTCCAAATTCTATTTGATTGCCTTCCGTACCTGTACTTACTCGAACAAGCACATAAGTTCCAACATTATGAAATTTTAACAACATTCCATATATTTAACTAGCCAAACACATCAATTACACAGCCCAAATAATAAACTTCATAATCCTACATGTTAACCGTATATTATAAGAAATCATAAGGTTTCACCACTATTTATAATTCTTTTCATAAATCCATATTTCATTTTTGTAATGATCCCAGTTTTGAATCAAATTTAATATGGTAATTGATATAAAATTTGGATTTAAATTGCGAATAAATTTGAAAAATCAAATTTAATAAGATATGTGCCTTTTTATTTATATAAATAGATTATAATTTGAAATTTGAATTTGAAATTTTCCAAAATAAATAATCTATGTTGTTTATTATATATAAGTATACAAATTGATTTAAATTGAATTTTGAATTTGAAACTTTAAAATAAATATATTGAAAAAATAATTTGGATTTGAAAACACTATATTTTAAATTAATAAAAGTTTGTCATCTAATTTTATATAATATATATATATGGGAGTTATGATTTGAGATTAAATATAGTAATTTTCAAAAGGGTATTATAAGTTAAGATTCTTATATATATACAGTAAATGTGATTACTTATTTACATATAATTGGTTTTAAAATCACTTTTCTTAAAGTCATACATATAGTTATAAAGATAAATGTATATAGATTTAATATTTTTAATTTTGTTTAATAAAAATGGTTTGTATATAAATAAGGATATTTTAACTTAAGTTTAAAATTTTAAAAGAGATTTAAAAAAAGATTTAAAATACTTTTCTTTTATACCTGGAAATAAATATAGTTAGCTTTGATATGTATATACATTTTGAAAATATAAGTACAAAATTTAAAATACATAACATATATGTAAATATAAAATAACCTAAGGGTCTAAAACATAACTTATAAAATTATTTAAAGTGAGGGTTTAAACACAAATTACTTTCATTTTAACAAATGTAAGGTTGAGATCACATGCATTAGCATGTGTTGCCCTAATATAATTTGTATTCACAAGTGTAAGCATTTCAATAAAGAGATTAACAAGTGTAAATTAAGTTAACATGCAAAAATACAAGTGTCACCTATATTAAATTTTCTTTTCAAAATAATAAATAAAGTAAAAAAAGATTTATATATGCGTCTATCTCCTTCTATTCTCATTTTCTTCATCTTTCATATATTCAAAGAAACAAAACATGTAAAGTAAAACCAGAAAGAAATCAATATATCAAAACAAAGTTAAGCTCAATTCTTCTTAAACTAAAAACAAAACCAGATCAAAATCAATTCAACTTGAACAAGAAAATCAACTTCAAGCTTCAAGCTTCAGATTCAACTCTGAAAAACAAGAAAAGATTTAAAGTTGCCGTTTCAGATTCAAATACATCTTAAACATAGGATCAACATTCAAGTTTTCAGATTGGAATCTAGTAAATCAAACTTCCAGGTTTTAAAGCAAATATTTCTGGAAAAAAAATTCTCTGCTTAATCAACTTTCAAGTGAGCAAATTCTTAAATCTATATACATATCTTGGTTTGTATGTGATCAATATTGGATGAATGTTGTGAAATGTAGTTGTATGGGTATGAATATGTCTGTATATGTATATGTGACTGTGTGTCTGTGTGTGTGTGTGTGTGTGTGTGTGTGTGTGTATTTGTATTTGTTTGTTACATATATATATATTTCTCTGTTTAACATTTCACAGACTAATACCACGAAGAAATTCAGATTCTTCTTCCCTCAATCTGATTTAGGTAATGATCTATAAGCGAAAAAGGATGGTAACCATGTAACATTCGTTTTAAAAATAGATTTAAGTATGTTTATTGGATTAATTATTTCAAAATATAGAATTAATAGTAATGATCATACATATGTCAAAAATCAATTATCTTAATTTTAATTTTTGATTACACAACAAGATTTGTATTGCAAATTTATGTTTTCTGGTACTTGTTTCAAGAATTTTAACCATGTAATTGGCGAGAAATCTTGAGTTGATCAAAATTGGTATTATGGTCAATTGTCGTCGGTCGGCACGTTTATATGTGCCATGATCATGGAGGAAGGTGGCTTGGATGTCGTAGATCAAAGGAAAAATAGTTAGGGATTTTTCAAATGATCGGTGCGGCATGGGATCGTCCATTTAGAGTTTTTAGTGAGCTATTTGTACGAGGTCAGAAATCGAATTGCTGCGTCGTCGATGGTGATTCGGAGGCAACCGGACTAGGGGGGTTAGAGATGTAGGACTCTGGAGCAGCTAT
The DNA here is from genome assembly GCA_030765085.1 of Allium cepa. Lineage (NCBI taxonomy): Eukaryota > Viridiplantae > Streptophyta > Magnoliopsida > Asparagales > Amaryllidaceae > Allium > Allium cepa. The sequence goes on along the minus strand of CM060938.1, from coordinate 734,309,856 downwards.
GGTCAAGGTGGCTGGGTTCTAGGTGGTCAGATCATCGGCGTCGAGACATTTTTGGGTTGTTTAGTGGGTTCCGGTTTCATTCAACGTGCTTGAATTCGATTTCATAAATGCTTTCGAGGATCTGGGAGTTTAGATTGATCGACGGTGATGTCGACGACTTTTCGAAGGCCACGGCGATGGTTGGAAGTCGTTCTGGTGATCGTGCACGTGCACGAGATATCATTTGTGTCCGTTATTTTCAAAGGTTTGGGAAGAAGGCTTTGCGTCTGGCCGAACTTGAGGAATTTTGGGAATTAACTCGAAGAAGAGAAAAGATGTGGGTTAAGTTGAGGTTGGTCTCGAGATTTCTAAAGGTTGGCTTGGGTATTTGGCCATGATAATAAGTTTTAAAATAAAATGTTTTAAAGTTTAAAACTTAATCAAGTTATATAATTTATTAACCACTACTTCCAAAATATTTAATTTAGAATTTATTAAAGGTTTGGAAATAAAATTATTTGAGTTTCAAGTATTTCATTATATATAAATTTTATTTATAAAATTAATTTTAAATAAACTTAATAATGTAATTAAGAAGTTAATCGAAAAGATAAAATGTTTTTAATTGTTAATTAACTTAAAAATCTAAGTTAATTTATGGATTGATAATAAAAAAATTTCAAAGATTAAAGGTTTAAAGATTTAATGTTTTTAAAGTTATTTAATGAATAATTACTTTGTGTAATTAAATTAAACCTAATTACTTTGTGTAATTATTTTAAGGCAAATTAATTATTGTGATTAAATTAAAAAGGTAGTTAAGGGCAGTTAATTATTTGAAGATAATTACTTGATGAAAGTAATTAAGAATAATTATTTAATGATTAAAGGCTGATTAATCAAGTGATTAAAGAATAATTAAATTAAAGGATAATTAATTTACGTTATTAATTAATTAAGGTAATTAATTTAAGGATAATTAATTAATTCAAGGTTAATTAATTAAAGCGATAAATCAAGGGATAATTAATCAAGGTGATTTATTAATTAGTGTGATTAATTTAAGGTTTATTAATTTATAATTAAAAGAATACTTAAATTAATTAAGGGTTAATTAATGTAATCAGCTTAAGGTTAATTAATTTATTTAATTATGGGATAATTAATTACTTAAAGGTTAATAGCTTAATGAAAGTAATTAAGTATAATTAATTAACGATTAAAGATGATTAATCAGGTGATTAAAGGATAATTACTCCAAAAAATTAACCGAGGATAATTAATCAACTAATTAAGGTGAATTAATTTATAATTAATTAAGTGTAATTAATTAAAGGATAAGGGTTAACTAATTAATTTATTTGAGGTGAATTAATGTGATTAATTAAGAGATAATTAATTAATGTAATTAATTAAGGAATAATTAATTTAATTAATTATTTAATGATCAAAGGTTGATTGATTTATTAATTGAGATTAACAATTAAAGGTTGATTTATTAATTGTGGTTGATTAATTAATAATTAAAGGGTTATTGACTTATTATTAAAGGTTAATTAATAAACAAATAGAGAATAATTAATTAAAATGATTTGAAATAAATTAATATTAATTAACCAGAATTAGTAATTTATTCATAAGTAATTTAATCTGGTTTAAATTAGTCAGGTGACTAATTGATCTTACTTATGGATGTTTGGATGGTATTGAATGCTTTGAATTGTTTGATATCCCTGATGTGTGATGTGTTGTGATATGATTGGGCTATGAACTGTGATTTATTTATCAGTGATGAATTTATATGTTTATTTATGAATCTAGGAATGAAGGTAAGCGTTATAGGGTATACCGCTTATCTGTATTATTATGCTGAATTGATAATGGTTGTGATATGTTGTTGTTATGTTTAAAACCCTTGGACTACACCAACACACAAATATGGATTTCACGTTGAAATCGGTTAAATCGTAGATATTTTGAAATTTAAATATTATTTTGTTTAAGAGTTGAATTTTGAATCCAAATGGTTTTGGAAATGGAACTGGGTTGAATATGAAAGGCTTTTAAAAAGGAAATTTGAAATTGAATTTAGATAGGATATATCTTGTTTAAATTTTGAAATTATTTCGAAAACTATGGTTTAAAGGGTTATACAGGCTATAAATCGTGTGTGTATATATATATGGATTATAAACCATTTTGAAGTATATTGAATAAATTATTTTGAGATTTGAATTTAATTCAAATAGAGCTTGCCGAGGATACGACGGTTCGCTAACTTTCTAATGTATATTTTGGAAGGCTATAACTTGAGTAAAGTTAATCGAATTTTTCTGAAAATGAAAAGCATTTGTTTTAAATGATAACAGCTTTCATATAAAGAAAAAACTTCCAGTTTTTGTTGAAAGAGTTTCTAGTTGTAAATCAAGTTTGAAGTGGAAATTGTTTTGAAAGCTATGAATGAATTTTTTTAAAAGATTGGTGAACTTCGTTTTAAATTGAAGAGGATCTAAAAGGTGTATCTTTTGTATAAAAGATTTAAAAGTGGAAATTTGTGTAAACCACTGGGATTTAATTTGTGACTTAACTAAGATCCCAATATATCCATATGTTTCTAAAATTGGCGTTCACTATTCAGTTTAGCCGGGAGAGGACTTTATATCATATAACCCATTCCGAATAGTGATACGATGAAATGGATAGCATTTGAAGACCGGTGGCGAAGGTCGGGTATTTTCAAGAACGAAAGGATTACCTATCAAATGACTCTGTACTGAGTAGCTACGGTATAGAGATCACCATATGTGATGGGAGTCCAAACGAGATTATGAATACCTAGATTTGCAAGGGCTTCTTTGAAGTGCTTTCGGTTCAGTTCGGACCCAGAACAGATTTGTATGGATGTATGTCTGACGTTACACTTTGAGATGTAAAGCTGGTTTCTATCAAATACATTTCTATTTGGTAGCGGAGAATTTATTCTCTTAGCTTAACACCCTTCTATGAGACGTACGAGCTCGGAGGTTATGTAGTTGATATTTACTAGTGATACATTCCCAATTTGGTAATGTGGCATACTAAGTGCTACTGATCATTTGTTGATCAAAGCATGGCTTTTGTAAAAAGTGTAGCTTTGCAGGTAGAGACTTTGTCGGACCTCATAACCCGAAAATGGTCGAAACATGAAGAATGCAGCAAGGTTATGAGGGTCGCACCCTTTAAGGTGTGCCCATTTCCTTTTGGAAAAAGTCGTATCATGGTATGGGGCCTAAATATTTAACTTATGCGGTTGTTGTTATTGTTGGTGAATCCCGGGATAAAGGTCGATGTTTTGAATATGCGATTATATGATTTTTGTTTGAAGATAATAAACATATATATATATATATTCGTTTAAATGTATTTGTTAATGTACTATTTTATTTTTCATTGATTAAATAAATATTTGCTGAACAAAAATAAATAACACAGAATTTGAATTCAAACAGAAATTTTATTCAAACAAATATTTATTACAATCCTTGAATAGTACAAATTTCAAGCTCTCACTGTATATATACAATTTCAATACAATTTTGATTAAATCACGATTCACATTTATATTTGACTTCACTACATATCACTCATTCACTCAACTCGTATTTTATCTTCAACTTCACTTCAAAATGAATCCAGCATCTGAGCAATCTGCAAAAATAAATATTGACGCAGTAAAATTGAAAAGGAAATATTTTTGCAGTATAAAACAAAATGTGGATTTTGAAAATAATATCTGCCTCAGTTATTTGGGTTGTTCGTCATCATTTAATTTTCAAATCATCATACACGAACAACTTATGACATACACAGTGTATCACTATATATGACACAAGGCCATGTACACCAATATATACACTTGATAAAGGAACATTGAGCACAGGTCAAACCCAAAATACCGGATTCAACTCAAGTGCAATAAAATAATGTCACAACTTTTAGCACAAAGTTAAATCCAAGCTACAAGCTGTATTCAACTCATGTGTAATTCGAAAAACAAATCAAAATGCAATCAAGTGGTCAAGATAGCTACATACAGTCTCAAGTAAAGATTAGACAGTCCATTCATACCGTCAAGCAAATGCATATCAGACAATGTCACGAGACTCAGCATGTACATGATGGCAGCTGAAACACCAAAATAGCATACAAAACAACCAAGCATCATATATACAACAAACACATATCATCCCATATGTCAACAGTCAATAGTGCACCACTGACCATACAACAAAGCTCAATCGAACTACAAATGCAGCAACCAAAACATACTTGAACCAATGGGCAGATCCAAACAACACAGTGCACAAGGGCAGTTGTACCAAAACAAGTGCAACACAGTGACAAGCTAACTACAGGTTCAAATGAAAAGAGTGTGACACAATTGTATACATTTATATGAACTAGACAAGCAACTAGTAGAGCAGGCTCGAATGACCAAGTGCACCAAAGATATGGCAACACGGCAATAAAGACCAAGGCACAGTACACACACAATTTTAAATATATGAAGATAGTGCAGTCAAGGCAACATGAAATACAACAGACTCAAGTCTACAATTCAACTTGAAGCCAATACACTAATACATATGATACACCATATATACAAAGAACTGGACAAGCTATAATGGATGATAAAACTCCAATGCAGACCAGTGAACAGCAAGTGGCCAAAGTAACAAGCTAGAGTGACTTCAACACAAAATACAAATCAAAGATGTAATTAACAAGTAAACAACTGTCGTTCAATATCAAAGCAATGGTGATGGCCGAAGATAATACAAGTCATGGAATCGCATACACAAAATCAAGTGACCGAAGGCAAATGCAAATCAAGCCGTGGTGGCCACGAAATCAAACAGTGCCGTGATGACCAAGGCAACAAGTTCGAACCAAGTCAGAAATCATCAAGCCGTATAAATGAATAAGTCAAAAAATCGAACAGTTCAGAATTGGAGCCGTGAGAAGCAAGTATCAATTTATAGGAATTTGATTAAGTCAGAGAAATCATCAACATCCAAACATAATCTAATGGCCGAAGCACAGTATTGAAAAAATCAGACGAACGAAAAACAAGGAGAACGAATCCATATAAAAACCCACAATCATCATCGGCAATTTGCATTCGAGTTCGAGAATAACTGACAACAATAAACCAATAACTCAAATCATCGATTGAGTTCAAGTATTCAAACCAGGGAGAAAAACCATAAATTACATACCCGAATCAAAGACGAACTCAATCGAATTGAAGTAAGCCAAAAGCGATCGACAGAGAGAAAGAGGAACGCAGCTTCAGAAATTAAAGTCGGCTTCTTCAATAAAGCCCTAATTTGCAAGCAAAGGAAAACGAGAACAAGCCATTATTATACGGAGCAAAGGAAAAAGGAACGGCCGATATAATAAAAGAAAAGGGGATTGAGCCGGCCTTGTTTAAATTATAAGGCTTAATAGTTAAAAATTAAGGTTTTTATTTTAATTGTGTTTTAAATTATATTTTTTTCTTTTTAAACCATTGTAATTTCTACTCGTGTGACTAGGGGACAAACTACGTGGCGTAGTTTGAGAATTCGCAACTCAGTGGCTGAGTTGTGGTAGGGTTTTGAGCGTAGAGTTAGGTTAGTCAGTAGCGGGTGTCGCGAGTTTACGTGTGTAAGCGTGTGACTACTTAATTTCTAGTAGAAATCTTGGGGGAGCACGTAGGCAGGGTTTTGCCAAAGCTGGGTAAATTCTATGTCGTTCTATTTCTGCATTTATTATTCTGCTGTTATTTATGCCGCTATAATTTTGATATATCTGTGTTGAAATAATTTTATAAGCTTCCACAATAATTTTTATAATTAACAGCATCACCCTATTCACCCCCCATCTAGGGTGAAATCGATCCTACAAGTGGTATCAGAGCTAGGTGCAAAAGCCGTTTTTGTTTTAAAAATTTGATTTTACAGAAACCAATTTTTGGTTTCGAAAAATTTGAATTTTTAAAATGGCTACTTTTGCTGAGGGTCGTTCCAATATTGTTCCTCCTGTTTTTGAGGGAACATATTTTTTGAATTGGAAATTAAAAATGGAATTTTACTTGAAATTTGTTAATATTAAATGTTGGAATATTGTTGAAAATGGGTGTGATATAACCGACAAGAAAATTATCTCGATTAATGCCCTTGCTATGCATATATTATATTCTCATATTAATCAAGATAATTTTAACTTTATCTCTCATTGTGAAAATGCATAGGAAATCCGGAATGCTTTCGATGAAATATATGGTGCAGAAGTCAACAATAATGAGAAATCATCCTCAATCGACTCAGTTAAAGAAACGAGCTTAACAGGATTGGTAGAAAATAGCAATGATGAGGATGGCGATGATGAAGCAGCTGAGTTGGCGCTACTAATAAAGAATTCAAAAAGTGGAACCACAAATACGGAAATCCAGCTCCAAATCAACAATTTAAAAGCAGAATAATCAAAGCACTGGACAACTCAGAAGAACACGGGATCATTTGTCATAAGTGCAACCAACCCGGACATATCAAGCCCAATTGTCCTTAAAATCGATGCGACTTTGAAAAGAAATCGAAAAGGAGTAGTTTTGCAGCCACGTGGAATACAAGTGATGAAGATAATCAAATTCTAGCAGTGAGAGTGAGAAAGCAGATATGTGCCTTCAGGGAAATACAACTGATAGTGACGATGACAAGCCAAGTGAGGTATCAAAACTCACTCACTCAGAATTACTTATATATTTCCACGAATTAAATGGCTATTTTGAATGACTTAAGGAGAAGTATGCCAAATTTGAATCACAAAAAGATACTTTGATAGAATTAAATGAAAAACTTGACCAATTAGTTAAAACCTATCAAAGTAGGATCCCTAAGTATGATAAGTGTCCAACATTCAAAGAAGAAATTAAAAATCATAAATTAATATAAAATCACTTGAAAATGTAATTCTAATTTTGAAAGAGAGCGAAAATACTAGGAGAGAGAATTCTATTAAAAAGTACACACAATTGTTAAACGAAAATGAATCTCTCAAAACACAAGTCCAACAATTGTCAAGGACTTTAGATAAATCTTCAAAAAGTGAAAAATCATTGAATATGCTATTAGGGAAGCAAACTGTTAATACAGTTAGACAAGTTCTTGAATATAATCAATCCAAAAATATTAAAAGCAATATTAATCAAGTCAATTCTATGTGCACAATTTGTAGAAAATATGGACACAATCACAATAATTGTTGGTATAGACCCATACATGTGAAAACTATACCAATTTGGGTTCCAAAAGGCACAAATATAAAATCACTCAAAGTTAAACAAATTTGGGTGCCGAAGGGAACATATATAAGTAGTTTTGGGTCTCCACGGAATTATTTTTCTAAATATTCTGCCACTAACAACCATGGACCTATAAAAACAAATAGGTCACAAAAATCGTTTCCCGTGTAGGTGTGGTGGCAGGCTAAGGAACAACAACAGTGTTATCTGGATTCTAGCTGTTCCAGAAACACAACGTGCGACAAAGCAAAGTTCCTTAGCTTAGTATAAAGGTGACAGAATCACAATGGACAACAACGAAAAATATCATAAAGGTAAAACAGGTAATGGTATATTTATTTGAACGATATATTAAATGTGATAATCTGCACCATAATCTGAGTTAAATCAGCCAATAATGTGATGATGAAATAATGATGATTTTGATTCTGACTTATTTAAAATAATTGGCCAATTATATTCTTATGCCAAGAACACTATAAAAATCTGTAGAGCATCTGAATTACTTCATATATATTATTTTGGATTAATAATAGTGTTTTGTTGGATGATAATACATTTGGTTATAATACGACTAACTCTATATTCACAGTTTTTGATTATTTACACGTCTTCAATTCAAATTCAGGAAAATGTCATTTAAAAAGCTGTTAAAATTGATTTTAAGATATTTTGTTGCACACTTCATGTTCTGGTCTATCAAATTCAATTAATAATTTTGAGTGAAAGAGAAATTCAGATGCAGATTACACTGGTAATCTAGTTGATAGAAAAATTACTAGCTGGACGTGATTTTTGTTGAGACATTTAGTAACTGCATCATTTTTCAAAGCAAATATCTGCATATTTTTCAGTTCAAGTAATTTTTAAATAGCAGAAATTTTTCTCATATAACCCCTTCTAGAAAATCATTTTTGACCATGTTTTCAGATCAGTCATTTTGAAAATTTGATTTTATAATTATTTTTGAATTTGATTTTAAATGACTATTTTGACTAATCCGACTCCCTAATAATTATCTAAAAGATAAATAGTGATTGAAAAAGCGATGAGTGTTGATATTTATCATATATTATGACTCGAGACGGTATAATTTGTAAATTTCTATAGAAATTTAAACAAGAGTTATAAAACTTTTTGTTGGTAAAAATTCCTTGACCATCTCTATTTCTATCATATTTCTAACAACCATCACTCATCAAAATTCAATATAGTTTGTCAATATGTGATACTTTAAATAGGAATCATTCGTTTTTCATTTTACATTTTCTTTTAATAAAATAAAAAAAATTATATTAGATAAAATAAAATAAAATAAAATCCAATGTATTCACTCTCATTTAAAAGTCCTTATGGTTATGCATGGGTGAATTACTTGGAATTTGTGCTTCCATGCTTATTTAAAAGTCCTCACGGTTATGCATGTATGGAGCGCATATCAAAATTGATTTTTAAAATAAACAAGTTGATTCTAATCCCATTTAAAAGTCCTCACGGTTATGCGTGGTTAGAAGATACTTGAATTCATTTTAAAAAAAATAAAATAAAATTGGAATACTACTAATCTCATTTAAAAGTCCAAACGGTTATGCATGGTTAGTAGATATTCAAATTCCTGATATAAATATACCACAAATAGACACAACTGTATGGTTTTATATGATGACATCATTCCCATCATTCTAAAAGTGGAATATGCGCCTAACAAAGTATTTATGATTTTTGTTTGATTTTTTATTGAAATTTAATATTTATATTCAATTGAGTTTTAATGTTGGATTAATATCTATCACCTTATTTCCATTTTTCTAACACTATTACTCTTTTGCTGATAATAAAAGGGGGAGAGAAAAGTTAAGATTTTGTCAAATAAAATCAAGCAAAGGTCAAATATTTTCTATTTGCATCTAGGCTCATTTGCATATTTTTAATTGTATGCATATATGTAGGGGGAGCTTTGTGTAGAGAGGAAGCATATAGGGGGAGCAATTAGAGTATATCAATGATCAAATACATTTAACATATTCAAATCTTAAATATATGTTTGTTATCATCAAAAGGGGGAGATTGTTGAATATGCGATTATATGATTTTTGTTTGATGATAATAAACTTATATATATTCGTTTAAATGTATTTGTTAATGAACTATTTTATTTTTCATAGATTAAATAAATATTTCCTGAACAAAAATAAATAACACAGAATTTGAATTCAAACAGAAATTTTATTCAAACAAATATTTATTACAATCCTTGAATAGTACAAATTTCAAGCTCTCACTATATATATATACAATTTCAATAAAAATTTGATTACATCACGGTTCACATTTACATTTGACCTCACTACATATCATTCATTCACTCAACTTGTATTTTATCTTCAACTTCACTTCAAAATGAATCCAGCATCTGAGCAATCTGCAAAAATAAATATTGACGCGGTAAAATTGAAAAGAAAATATTTTTGCAGTATAAAACAAAATGTGGATTTTGAAAATAATATTTGCCTCGGTTATTTGGGTTGTTCGTCATCATTTAATTTTTAATTCATCATACACGAACAGCTTGTGACATACATAGTGTATCACTGTATATGCCACAAGGCCGTGCACACCAATATATACACTTGATAAAGGGACAGGTGAGCATAGGTCGAACCAAAAATACCAGATTCAACTTAAGTGCAATAAAATAATGTCACAACTTTTAGCACAAGGTTAAATCCGAGCTACAAGCTGTATTCAACTCAGGTGTAATTCGAAAAACAAATCAAAATGCAATTAAGTGGTCAAGACAGCTACATACAGTCTCAAGTGAAAGATTAGACAGTCCATTCAGACCATCAAGCAAATGCATATCAGACAATGTCACGAGACTCAGCATGTACATAATGGCAGCTGAAACACCAAAATAGCATACAAAACAACCAAGCATCATATGTACAACAAACACATATCAGCCCATATGCTAACAGTCAATAGTGCACCACTGACCATACAACAAAGCTCAATCGAACTACAAATGCAGCAACCAAAACATACTTGAACCAATGGCTAGATCCAAACAACACAGTGCACAAGGGCAGTTGTAACAAAACAAGTGCAACACAGTAACAAGCTAACTACAAATTTAAATGAAAAGAGTGTGACACACTTGTATACATTTATATGAACCAGACAAGCAACTAGTAGAGCAGGCTCGAATGACCAAGTGCACCAAAGATATGGCAGCACAGCAACAAAGACCAAGGCACAGTACACATCAAGTTTTAAATATATGAAGATAGTGCAGTCAAGGCAACATGAAATATAACAGACTCAAGTCTACAATTCAACTTGAAGCCAATACACTAATACATATGATACACCATATATACAAAGAACTGGACAAGCTATAATGGATGATAAAACTCCAATGCAAACCAGTGAACAGCAAGTGGCAAAAGTAACAAGCCAGAGTGACTTCAACACAAAATACAAATCAAAGCCATAATTAACAAATAAACAACCGCCGTTCAATATCAAAGCAATGGTGATGGCCGGAGATAATACAAAGTCATGGAATCGCATACACAAAATCAAGTGACCGAAGTCAAATGCAAATCAAGCCGTGGTGGCCACGGAATCAAACAGTGCCGTGATGACCAAGGCAACAAGTTCGAACCAAATCAAAAATCATCAAGCCGTATAAATGAACAAGTCAAAAAATCGAACAGTTCAGAATTGGAGCTGTGAGAAGCAAGTATCAATTTATACGAATTTGATTAAGTTAGAGAAATCATCAACATCCAAACATAATCTAATGGCCAAGCACGGTATTGAAAAAATCAGACGAATGAAAAACAAGGAGATCGAATCCATATAAAAACCCACAATCATCATCAGCAATTTGCATTCTAGTTTGAGAATAACTGACAACAATAAACCAATAACTCGAATCATCGATTGAGTTCAAGTATTCAATCCAGAGAGAAAAACCATAAATTACATACCCGAATCAAAGACGAACTCAATCGAATTGAAGTAAGCCGAAAGTGATCGACAAAGAGAAAGAGGAACGAAGCTTCAGAAATTAAAGTCGGCTTCTTCAATAAAGCCCTAATTTGCAAGCAAAGGAAAACAAGAACAAGCCACCATTATACAGAGCAAAGGAAAAAGGAACGGCCGATATAATAAATGAAAAGGGGATTGGGTCGGCCTTGTTTAAATTATAAGGCTTAATAGTTAAAAATTAGGGTTTTTATTTTAATTGTGTTTTAAATTGTATTTTTCCTTTTTAAACCATTGTAATTTCTAGTCGTGTGACTAGCGGACAAACTATGTGGCGTCGTTTGAGAATTCGCAACTCAGTGGCTGAGTTGTGGCAGGGTTTTGAGAATAGAGTTAGGTTAGTCGGTAGCGGTGTGGCGAGTTACGTGTGAGCGTGTGACTACTTAATTTCTAGTAGAAACCTTGGAGGCAGCACGTAGGCAGGGTTTTGCCGAAGCTGGGTAAATTCTTTGTCGTTCTATTTCTGCATTTATTATTCTGCTATTATCTGTGCTGCTATGATTTTGATATATCAGTGTTGAAATAATTTTATAAGCTTCCGCAATAATTTTTATAATTAACAGCAACACCCTATTCACCCCCCTCTAGGGTGAAATCGATCCTACATGGTGACGATCGGAGGATGGCATTACTCGTGTCGGTAGTTGCCTAGTTACATAGGTAACCCGACCTTGTGTTGGCAAAAAGCTGGTTAAGTTCTCGAGACGTCCTTCTAGAGGCATACCCATGTGGTGTAGGAAGTTACTTAGTCTGACCATTTGTTGGAAATCCAATTGTCCAATACGCGCCTTGTACGGTTTTAGTTGTAAAACCTACCACTTAACATGGTAGATATAGTAGACATACTATAATGGTACCTATGCTGGCTAAGATTAATATTATACTTTCGAAAGGTTTTCTGCACTATGCATTAATAATAATATCAAATGGTTTTCATGTATCAAGCATGTTTGACTATCATAAGGAGAAATCTTCTCCAAGTGTGCGCTTGCATTATGTGTGTGGCTGGAGGCCTTATGATAGTTTCATTTTCCAAAAATCATTGGAGATTTCTTTTTATTTCTTTTTATTTGTTTGTTTCAAAGAAAACTGTTTTTGTTTACTCACACCAGTCCCATGACTGACTTGGAGTTTACTGTTCCCTTTCTAAACTCTGGGTGCCTACAATTTTCCATACGGGCAGCCTAGAGTCAGATTTTCAGATGGTCAGATTGTAGGTGTAGCTTTTGGCAATCTTTGAAGCGTCTGGATTGGCGATTGCATTCCAGACTAGACTTGCTTAAATTCAGCTTGATGGTGGTTTGAGCTTATTGGATTGGAATCTTTGAAGTTTTTGGATAGCGCTATTTGGTTTTGAAGCATTGGAGATGAAGTTGCAGTATGGATGTTGGATTCTTTTGGAGCCTATGTTGGTGCTATCTTTCCGCTCCTATGTTTCTGCTATTGTGCATTTTTGGCTCTGATAGTGTTGGGCATCTGTTGTATCATATTGTATCAGATATTGTATTCATTGTTGTATCAATGGTATTCATTTCTTTTTCCGCTGTGTTGTTGTACTAAATGTGTTATAAGCTTCGGTGAACCAGACTCAACGTTTGAATCTGCGACATTCGAATATGTGTGATGTATTTGAGTGTCGATTTTCGAAGGTCGAGTCAGGGTCTTTTCATTTGGTATCAGAGCAGAAGGTTGAGTAAGAACTTTAGCTCAGGAGTATAATACATTATGTGACTCATTAGAGATAAGGATACAAATGCCCTAGAATGAGTATATCCCTAAGATATACATACATATGCCTTAGCAAATTCTGTTACTATTCACTGATAGTGAGTATGAGTGCAAGAAGAGGACGAGATAGGGGACAGGGAAATACCACTACAAATGGTCAATACCCTGCAACAACAAGGAACAATCTTTTCCTATCAATCTCCTTTGATCATCATTTACTTTCAATTCTTTTATGCTTCGTGGTAGCTACAAGAAGAAGCTTTGGTGTGATGGTGGCCCTACGAATCATTGCAGAAAGATTTCTATTTCGTATTCTATTCATCGGTTTTCTATCATCTTTTCGATCTTAACTTTAATAAATTTGAAATTTTAATTGAAATGAATTAATTAAATATGAAGTTAAATTAAATTGTATCTGTTGTGTATTCTTTGGGGTCCATATACATTCTATGAATGGTTAGTTATCCCTTCAGACTAACCAATGCTCCTATAGATTTCGTAGATCTGGATGACCCGAGTATCTCGTGAAAGTACTAGTAAAGTACTGAATGAGTTCGTTCTCATAATTATTGATAATATTCTGATTTGGAAAGCCAAATGCAGAGTAGATATTCAGTTTGATGTGGTAAAACATTCTCCATCTATTCTTTGATTATCTCCCTGTCTAGCAAATTTCAAGGACGAAATTTTCTTAAGGGAGGAATCTGTAACGATCCTGGTTTTGGGTCAAATTTAATTTGGTAATTAATATAAAATTTTGGATTTAAATTGTGAATAAATTTGAAAAATTCAAATTTAATAAGATATGTGTCTGTTTATTTATATAAATAGATTATAATTTGAAATTTGAATTTGAAAATTTTCAAAATAAATAATCTATGTTGTTTATTATATATATGTATACAAATTGATTTTGAATTGAATTTTAAATTTGAAACTTAAAAATAAATATATTGAAAAAATAATTGGATTTGAAAACATTATATTTTAAATTAATAAAAGTTTGCCTTCTAATTTTGTATATAATATATATATATATAAATGTTTTGGGAGTTATGATTTGAGATTAAATATAGTAATTTTCAAAAGGTTATTTTAAATTAAGATTCTTATGTATATAAAGTAAATGTGATTACTTATTTATGTATAATTAGTTTTAATATCACTTTTCTTAAAGTCATGCAAATAGTTATAAAGCTAAATGTATATAGATTTAATATTTTTAATTAAGTTAAATAAAAATGGTTTGTATATGAATAAGGATATTTTAACTTAAGTTTAAAAATTTAAAAGAGATGTAATAAAAGATTTAAAATACTTTTCTTTTATACTTGGAAATAAATATAGTTACCTTTGATATGTATATATCTTTTGAAAATATAAGTATAAAATTTAAAATACATAACACATATGTAAATATAAAATAACCTAAGTGTAACGACTCGATTTTACGACGCCCGAAGGTCGACATTAATACGTCCACTATATCAAATGTCACACAGTCGAATGCCGGAAAACCGAACCTTTAGGGTTTAAGAAGAAGAAGATAGAAGAACAGAAACAATAATAGAATCTCACATTTCGCAATGGGGCAAATATAATAGATAAATGAATAATCTTTAAATAAAGAATCATCTCAGTTAATACAATACAACATCAGAGTTTACAACGACATCATACATCACTGACAGTTATTATAACTTGACTATAAAAAAATTGATTTGCACTAAGCATACGCAACGGACACTACATAGTAAAGAGAAACGTCTTGCCATCCAGCTTCAACTCCTTTTCTCCACAGCAACTCTTTTCTGACTATGCTCCCGAATAACTGAAACCTGACTCTAGGCTGTCCCTGTGGAAAATTATGGGCACTTAGAGTTTAGAAAGGGAACAATAAACTTCAGGTCAGTCATGGGACTGGTCTGAGATCTTAAAAACAGTTATTTTTAACAAAAGGAAAACAAAGGAATTTAAAAGAAATCCGTAATGCTTTTAGGAAAATGAAACTACCAAAAGGCCTCCCGGCACACACACGATGCAATCGCACACTTGAGGAGATTTCTCCTTATGATAGTCAAATATGCTTAATATGCAAGAATCTTTTCGATATTATTATTAGTGCATAGTGCAGAACATTTGCAAGTATAATATTAATCTTAGCCAGCATACGTACCATTATAGTATGCCTACTATAGCTACCATATTAGATGACAGGTTATACAACTAAAACCGTACAAGATGCGTATTGGGGATTGGATTTCCAACAAATGGTCCGGCTAAGGAACTTCCTGGGCCACATGGGTATGCCTCTGGATGGATGCCTCGAGAACCTAACCGGATCTCTTCCAACACAAGGCCGGGTTACCTCTTCAAACATTACTACACGAGTATACCATCCCCCGGTTGTAAACAACCTTTATCCGAGGATCCTCAACAACAATAATCACAAAGTAATATATATATTTGCGATATTCACATAACTTAAGTATCTAGGCTCCATACCATGATACCACTTCTATCCAGAAGGAATGTACATACCCCAAGGGGCGCTACCTCCTATCACCTTACCGCATCCTTCCTGTTTCGACCATTCAGGGGTGTGAGGTTCGGCGAAATCTCGTCCACAAAGCTACGCTTTTCACAAAAGTCATGCTTCGATCAACCAATGATCAGCAGCACTTCGTATGCCACATTACCAAATTGGGAATGTACCACTAGTAACCATCAACTACATAACCTCTGAGCTCGTACGTCTCAGAGAAGGGTGTTAAGCTAAGAGAATAAATTCTCTGCCACCAACAGAAATGTATTTGATAGAAACCAGCTATACATCTCAAAGTGTAACGTCAGACACACATCCATACAAGTCCGTTCCGGGATCGAACGGAACCGAAGAAACTTCCAAAGAAACCGTTGCAAATCCGGATATTCACTAATCATGTCCGGAATCCCCATCACAAAGGGTGATAAAATCTCTATACCGGAGAAACCCGGTGCAGAGACATTCGACAGGTATCCTTTCGCTTTCGAAAATACCTGGTCTTCAACACCATCTTTAAATGCAATCCCATTTCGTCGTATCGTTATTCGGAATGGGTTCTATGACACAAGGTCCTCTCCCGGCTAATCCGAATAACGAGCGCTTATTTTAAAAATAAGTGTTACATTCAGATTCAAACAAATCACGACAATTTCACTTTGATCTTTTAAATAAAAGATCCATCACAATCACAAAGGTTCGATGTGGGTTTCGAATATCCATTTGGAATTTGACTCCCGGTCGCATCGAAATTCAAATGCCGATTAAGAAGGCCAATATTGATAGTTGGTTATTTAACTATCAATCATCATTCACAATGGTCACTGGATTTCAAATAATTTTCCCCAATAATTATTATTTTCAATATATCTTTGCAAGATAAAATTTCACTTTTCAACACTTTGAAAATAAATTCAAATCAATTTTTCATACTTCAATCCTTTGGAAATAAATTTCAAATCAATTTTTCCTTACGCGGAAAACATTTCAAATATTTATTCATTTCCACTGAAAATCTGCCGATTTCAAATATTTTAAAATAATAAAAATACTTATTCAAAATATAATTGGAAACATTTAAAATCAACTATTTTAGAATATGTGCTGAAATATTAGTTATGAAAAATATTACACTAATATCTCGTATAAAAATTCAAGTCCAAAACCAAATTTAAAATAAAATTAGTAGATAGAGTATACATATTTAAATAACTATTTTCTAAATCAAATATCAATTTAAATCTTTAAAATAATCCCTTATATAATTAATTAAATAAATTTTTACTTTAAAACAATTTCCAACTAATTTCTCCAACAATATTATTTTAAAACCAAATCTAAAAATTTTAAAATTCTATTCAAAAGCTATTTTAAAAATATACTCGGCTTTCCAGGGAAGAATTCTTTTCCCCTTACAAAATGGTCCATTCAAATAAATTAATAAATCTTCTCGATTTATTTTAATTTACATTACAAATCTATAAATTCCTTTCCACACTTTAAAAATAAACCAAAATTTATTTTTAAATAATTTCCCTTTTCTTTACAAATTCCCGTTGTGAATTTACATTTCCAACTATCAACTGATATACAAATTTTCAAATCGATTCCTAAGATTTATTCTAACTCCAAATTAATTCCCGAACCAATTTGTAAATCTAATTTCAACACTAAATTAAATGCCAAATTTAATTTCTAAATTTATTTTCTTTTGAAATGAATTTCTTTATCTCTTTCAATTATTTCAAATACGTATCTTACATAATTTCTTCAACCATTAAACAATATTACCTGAAATTCCTTTATTAAAATATTTTCCCATATTTTGGGAATTTATTCAATAAGTTTTCAAAGAAAAACTTTATTTTTTTAAATTTTCTTCTTTTAAAATTCACCTGATTCCTTTGAATGAATTTATTATAAATTTTCTACCCAAATTTCAAAATTAAATTTTCTATTTATTTCTGGTATCCTGTGATACCAAAAATATATTCGGCCAAATTACAGCCTTAAATGGTTTCAATCACAAATAGTCACACGAATTAAAAATAATCAACACACAACATACGAAACAAATTAAATATTTGAGGAATCCAGTTGGATCCCTCCAACCTGTTTCCCTGCATCCACAGACGTTAGCACAACAATTAAATACCATTCAACTTCAAGGTGGAATATCGCGGTATATGGGATATATAAAATATTATCGCTATTATGCGGCGCAATAGGGTTCATCCGCTATATAATGCAGGAAATCAACAACTCCAAATACATATATAATATCAATTCCACTTCGAGGTGGAATATCGCGGTATATGAGTTTAATATAATAACCTCCGCTATTATGCGGCGCATAGGATCTAAACTAATATAACTAGTAATAAATTAATTATCCATACACACAATCAATCAATTTTAAATTTAACTATAAAAATTAAATCAGCGATCGAGTGAGAAGATCTCACCTTTAATTTGCAATCCATTCTAACTCATTTCCATTTCGGTTTGTTTCTCCATTTTAGACCTTGTATAAACATTTATACAATTCATTAATATTCGGAATAATCGAATAATCAATTTTCGATTTGGTTGTTTAACTAACTAATAGTTTTATTTAAAAACTAATACTTTTAAATTTAGGCAAATTCTTTTTAATTAATTTATGTAACTAAAATTTTTGAATTTAAAACCAAATTCCCTTTGATAAATTTTCTTTAACAACCAAAAGAATTAAATAAGTTGATTAAACACCTTAATGATTTACTCTTAACCCATTTTTTTTCCAATAATAAATTTAATTAGCTAACGATTTTGGTTTTGAACTAACATTTTTAATTTTAAACAAATTTCTTTTTAAATAAATTTATCTATAAATTATTTTTAGTAACTAGATAGATTAAATAAGTTAACAAAACAAATCAGTCTCCTAAATATATTATTTTAAATAAAACTAGCAGATGAAAATAGTTATATAAGTATTATTATTTATTTATTTATTTTTCCTCTACATACACATGAATTTTTTTAGACTAAATTTAAATCGAAAGAAGAGAGACAGATACCTTCACTATCTCAGCTTACCGAGCTAGCAAACCCCCAAATCAGTCGTGATATCAATTTCGTCTGAGCATGTGAGTTCACCCAATCGCGAACATCAACGCAACTTCGTGACATCGCCGCCTTCGCTTGCGAGTACCAACCTACTTCTACCAGAGATGCTCACTACCACCATCAACAATCCCTGTTGTTTCCCCTCGAATCGCCTTCCACGACCCATAGTTCGAGTTCGTTGCCCCATCGATCGCGAGCCTCCACAAATTCGCGACAACCTCCTGCCGACCCCGAAAATTTGTTTGCGAACTAGGGTTCAGATTTGCGTTCCCAAACGAGCCGCCCTCAAGACGTCACCGTATCTCCGTTGTTCGCGAATGCGACTACTAATGTCGCAACCAAAATCAAGACCCTATCCACTGCATGCTTGAATCGAAGAAGGCCTAATCTTGCGACACTCGACTGAGACATTGAACTCCACAACCTTGCGTGGCCACTCCCTGCTCAAGCTCCCCCCCTTCGAAATCGATTTTCGTAGCTCCATTTTTTTCTTTTTTCTTTTTTTTTGTTGGGATGCGGCCATGGATTAAAAGAACGAAGGCGAACTCGATTCTAAGCATAATAATTTTTTTCGAGTTCGGCTGCCATGATTTGAATTAGATTTCTTCTGTTCGAACGAATTTTTTTTCGTTCCTGGATTTATTTTACTAGGAGGAGAAGAATTTTTAAACGATTTGTTTTCTTTTTATTTATTCCTTTTGGCTCGATTTTGAAAAGTAGGAGTGGGACGCGTGTTGAAATTAATTAGACAAGTGTTATATTAAAGAAAACACATGTAAAAAAATTTCTGAGAAAATATTATTAAAATAAACATATATATTATATTTTAAATTCAAATTCAAATCGCACCAATTTCGCAACTCAAAATCCAGATCTCCAATCGAGATATGCCGCCAGGCATTTATAATGTTATACGCCTATTCCGAACGCAATGGAAAAGGTTTCGAGGCCAAATTTGATCATATGGAGAAGATAGCTTTTTGGACCGGTTAAAACGTTAAATTTTCAATTTAATTTTCAACGCGTTTATTTATCGCATGGCCAAACGATCACTCCAAACACTACGAAAATCGAAATCCGATAATAAAACAATATTATGGATCCAATAGAACGGGTTTCGTCGAAATTCGAGACTGTGCCTTGAAAGGCTATTTCTAAATATCGATTTAAACAATATAAATTCAATACTGAACAAAACAGTTTCAAATTAAATTCTGAAGCTTCTATCATCTTCAGTATTATCAATATAAATTTTCTAAGCCATCAAATTATTTTTAACAGGCTCAAAATTGAAGATTTACAATTTTACCTAAATTTCTATAATTAAATTCGATAATTAAATTGCCAAATTCATTCTGAAATTTGAAATTCAAGTTAAACTATCATTCAAACATTTAAAATTAATTAAATATTTCAATTTCAAATGTTAAATTTTCCGGGTCGTCACATCCTTCCCCTTTAAAAGAATTTCGTCCCGAAATTACAAGTTAAGAAGAATGGACCTTAACCCGTTTACTAAGTACCCAAAATAAACAGTTTTAACAACTTGTCAAAACCAATCTTTTTATTAACAACCCATTATTGATTCAACTAACTTTCCAATCTCAACCATAAACTCCAAACAATATTATTTTCTTAGCCATTTACATTCAAATTTTAAAATTTTAAAATTTTCTCAAAATTTTCTAACTCTCTAAATTTTCGAAAAATTTCGCCAGCATCTCCTTTGCGCGGCTAACTCAGTACGACTACGAAAATGGCACCACGGCCCCCAGATTTCAAAAAGAAAAGAAAAGGCCAAGCGGCTAGACAAGCAAGTCATCAAATTTAATACTGAAATTCAAACACATACCTTTTTGTCGAGCAATTTCAATTTTATCTTCGAAAATCAAATCCCAATTCCTTTTCCTTTAATGCACTTGTATATCCTGCTAACCATAATATCTAATTACAACATTCAAAAATCATTTTGCACATTCCTTTACAAAATTTTCAATATATACTTCTTATACCATTTTTTACTTTACTATTGAATTTATATATCCATTTTCATTCAATCTTACATTTTCAATTTCATTTGAATTCAATTTACCTTCTAAATATTGAATTTTATCAATTATCTTTTTTGCACAATTGATTCATATCACTATTTTAAATTAGTTCCATTTACTAATTCACTACAAGTTCTAATTCATTTCATCTCAAACCATTTTTATTTCACCTCTATTATCTTTAGTTCACTTCGAACTAATTTTACAACTTCATTCTATTCCACACAATTCAAATTGGTTTTCGATTTTCAGTTTTCAATTCCAGTTTTTATTCTTTTATTCATTCCCAAACACAATTCAATTCACTATTTTGGTTTGTAACCACCTATATTTAAACTGGACTTCAAATTCCGTATGAATTTAATTTATTTTTCATTTATAATTATTGAATTCAATTCTTTTCAAACCATGTTTATTTTGGTCATTCTTTCATTTAGTTTCACTTACTAATTTTAGTTTAATACTTTGCTTTGTTTATCCCAAATCGAATTCAATTTCAAGTCTAATTCCAGTTCTATTTACTTATAGATTCGAAATGAATTTCAACATTCGATTCACTTTCGTTTATTTGCAATTGCAAATTTATTCATTCATTCACAATTTTCTAAGTTTTCGAATTTATTTATTATTCCAAAACTATTTTTAAATAGGATCCAGAGTTTTAAACAGTTTCTTAAATCATTTTGAAGATAATTTTTTATATCCAAAACCTTTGTATTTCCAAAACAAACCCAACTTTGGCAAACAATTTTCAATTTAAAATCAATCAGCAGAAATTCCTCTCTTGGAAACTCAAAAATGAATACCGATGATGTCACGGTCATCATCGGAATTATTTTCCAGCGACCGAAAAGAGTTTAGAGCTTTTTATCCCTTTAAAACATTTTCCAAACCTTTGAAAATCATTTTTAAACTCAAGGAAATTTAAACTTTTCCAGGTTTCAAAATTTAAATCCTTTCAAATTCTTTTCTGGAATCTATTTCAAATTATAAATTATGTTTACAATTTATGTTTGCAAATCTCATTTGTATATGGATTTTATTTTTAAACTTTTGATTATGATTCCAATTTCTTGTTCTACTTCAATGATAATAGTTTAATATTATCACTTCCTAACAACCAAGCAACCATATATATACTATAATAATCTATGAAAAATCATTCCATATATATACAAAATAGTTTTGGGTGAAATCATTTCATTTACCCTAATTTAAAACAATATAGTGTCGAATTGTTCTGTACAAGTGTTTAGAGATCTCTATCGATAGAGTTGTACGGACTATACCGACCAGAATCCATATACCACTCCACAAACCAATCATCACAATATAAAACAAGTTTTATATTCACTAACAAATATGCGCCCATATCTATTATTACACTCAAACTCATTCTGGAGTACTACTGACTCTATCTCTAATGAGTAACACCCAACAGAGCCAAAGTTGTCGCTTAACTAAATGCTTTGATACCACTTTGTAACGGTCTAGGCTTTTCAACCATCTACAGTGGCCAATCTCAACTGGTAGACTTTTCCACCATCCCAGCCCCGCCGTGGCATACAATGGTATCTTACTCTTGCTTTATGGCCAACCTTTCGACTGTCACGCCTTACCAACCTCCTAAAGAGGACGTGTAGGGGTCAGAGTCTCCTGCTCGCCACCAAACAAAAAGCGAGCACCCCCCATCACGTTTCACAAAGATAAGCAAGGTCAGTCGTGAGACTGGTCTGAGATCTTAAAAATGGTTATTTTTAACAAAAGGAAAACAAAGGAATTTGAAAGAAATCCGTAATGCTTTTAGGAAAATGAAACTACCATAAGGCCTCCCGGCACACACACAATGCAATCGCACACTTGGAGAAGATTTCTCCTTATGATAGTCAAATATACTTAATACGCAAGAATCTTTTCGATATTATTATTAGTGCATAGTGCAGAAAACATTTGCAAGTATAATATTAATCTTAGCCAGCATACGTACCATTATAGTATGCCTACTATAGCTACCATATTAGATGGCAGGTTCTACAACTAAAACCGTACAAGGTGCGTATTGGTGATTGGATTTTCAACAAATGGTCATGCTAAGGAACTTCCTGGGCCACATGGGTATGCCTCTGGATGGACGCCCCGAGAACCTAACCGGATCTCTGCCAACACAAGGCCGGGTTACCTTTGCAAAAATAGGTAACTACTACACGAGTATGCCATCCCCCGGTTGTAAACAACCTTTATCCGAGGATCATCAACAACAACAATCAAAAAGTCATATATATTTGCGATATTCACATAAGTTAAGTATCTGGGCTCCATACCATGATACCACTTCTATCCAGAAATGTACATACCCTAAGGGGAGTTACCCCCTATAACCTTGCCGCATCCTTCCTGTTTCAACCATTCCGGGGTGTGACGTTCGATGAAGTCTCGTCCATAAAGCTACGCTTTTCAAAAAAGTCGTGCTTCGATCAACAAATGATCAGCAGCACTTCGTATGCCACATTACCAAATTGGGAATGTATCACTAGTAACCATTAAATACATAACCTCTAAGCTCATACGTCTCAGAGAAGGGTGTTAAGCTAAGAGAATAAATTCTCCGCCACCAAGAGAAATGTATTTGATAGAAACCAGCTTTACATCTCAAAGTGTAACGTCGAACACACATCCATACAAGTCCGTTCCAGAATCGGGCGGAACCGAAGGCACTTCCAAAAATCCCTTGCAAATCCGGATATTCACTAATCATGTCCGGAATCCCCATCACAAAGGGTGACAAATCTCTATACCGGAGCAACCCGGGGCAGAGACATTCGATAGGTATCCTTCGCTTTCGAAAATACCGGTCTTCAACACCATCTTCAAATGCAATCCCATTTCGTCGTATCGTTATTTGGAATGGGTTCTATGACACAAGGTCCTCTTCCGGCAAATCCGAATAACGAGCGCTTATTTTAAAAATAAGTGTTACATTCAGATTCAAACAAATCACAACAATTTCACTTTGATCTTTTAAACAAAAGATCCATCACAATCATGAAGGTTCGATGTGGGTTTCGAATATCCATTTGGAATTCGACTCCCGGTCGCATCGAAATTCAAATGCCGATTAAGAAGGCCAATATTGATAGTTGGTTATTAAACAATCAATCATCATTCACAACAGTCACTGGATTTCAAATAATTTTCCCCCAATTATTATTATTTTCAATATATCTTTGCAAGTTAAAATTTCACTTTCAACACTTTGAAAACAAATTCAAATCAATTTTTCACACTTTAATCCTTTGAAAGTAAATTTCAAATCAATTTTTCCTTACGCGGAAAACATTTCCAAATATTTATTCATTTCCACTGAAAATCTGTCGGTTTCAAATATTTTAAAATAACAAAAATACTTATTCAAAATATACTTGGAAACATTTAAAATAAACTATTTTAGAATATTTGGTTAAATATTAGTTATGAAAAATATTATACCAATATCTCGTATAAAAATTCAATTCCAAAACTAAATTTAAAATAAAATTAGTGGATAGAGTATAAATATTTAAATAACTATTTTCTAAATCAAATATCAATTTAAATCTTTAAAAAAATCCCTTATATAATTAATTAAATAAAATTTTACTTTAAAACAATTTCCAACTAATTTCTCCAACAATATTATTTTAAAACCAAATCTAAAACTTTTAAATTTTATTCAAAAGCTATTTTAAAAATATACTCGGCTTTCGAGGGAAGAATTCTTTTCCCATTACAAAACGGTCCATTCAAATAAATTAATAAATCTTCTCGATTTATTTTAATTTACATTCCAAATCTGTAAATTCCTTTCCACACTTTAAAAATAAACCAATATTTATTTTTAAACAATTTCCCTTTTCTTTACAAATTCCCGTTGTGAATTTACATTTCCAAATATCAACTGATATACAAATTTCCAAATTGATTCCTAAGATTTATTCTAACTCCAAATTAATTCCCGAATCAATTTCTAAATTTAATTTCAACTCTAAATTAAATTCCAAATTTAATTTCTAAAATTTATTTCCTTTTGAAATGAATTTTTTAATCTCGTTCAATTATTTAAAATACGTATCTTAAATAATTTCCTCAACCATTAAACAATATTACCTGAAATTCCTTTATTAAATTATTTTCCCATATTTTTGGAATTTATTCAATAAGTTTTTAAAGATAAAACTTTATCTATTTAAATTTTCTTCTTTTAAAATTCACCCAATTCCTTTGAATGAATTTATTATAAATTTTCTACCCAAATTTCAAAATTAAATTTTTTATTTATTTCTGGTATCCTGCGATACCAAAAATATATTCGGCCAAATTACAGCCTTCAACGGTTTCAATCACAAATAGTCACACGAATTAAAAATAATCAACGTACAACATACGAAACAAATTAAATATTTGAGGAATCCAGTTGGATCCCTCCAACCTATTTCCTTGCATCCATAGACGTTAGCACAACAATTAAATACCATTCCACTTCAAGGTGGAATATCGCGGTATATGGGATTTATAAAAAATTATCCGCTATTATGCTACGCAATAGGGTCTCATCCACTATATAATGCGGGAAATCAACAACTCCAAATACATATATAATACCAATTCCACTTCGATGTGGAATATCGCGGTATATAGGTTTAATATAATAACATCCGCTATAATGCGGCGTATAGGGTCTAAACTAATATAAATAATAATAAATTAATTATCCAAACACACAATCAATCAATTTTAAATTTAACTATAAAAATTAAGTCAGCGATTGAGTGAAAAGATCTCACCTTTAATTTGCAATGCATTCCAACTCATTTCCATTTTGGCTTGTTTCTCTATTTTAAACCTTGTATAAACATTTATACAATTCATTAATATTCGAAAAAATTAAATAATCAATTTTCGATCTGGTATTTTAACTAACTAATGGTTTTATTTAAAAACTAATACTTTTAAATTTAGGCAAATTCTTTTTAATAAATTTATGTAACTAAAAATTTTAAATTTAAAACCAAATTCCCTTTGATAAATTTTCTTTAGTAACCAAAAGAATTAAATAAGTTGATTAAACACCTTAATGATTTACTCTTAACCCTTTTTTTCCAACAATAAATTTAATTAACTAACGATTTTGGTTTTGAACTAACATTTTTAATTTTAAATAAATTTATCTAGCTAAAAATTACATAAAAAAATTTACTTTAATAAATTTTTTTTAGTAACTAGATAGATTAAATAAGTTAACAAAACAAATCAATCTCCTAAATATATTATTTTAAATAAATCTAGCAGATGAAAATAGTTATATAAGTATTATTTATTTATTTATTTATTTATTTTTCCTCTACATACATATGAATTTTTTTAGACTAAATTTAAATCGAAAGAAGAGAGACAGATACCTTCACTATCTCAGCTTTCCGAGCTAGCAAATCCCCAAATCAGTCGTGATATCAATTTCGTCTGAGCATGTGAGTTCACCCAATCGCGAACATCAACGCAACTACGTGACATCGCCGCCTTCGCTTGCGAGTACCAACCTATTTCGACCAGAGATGCTCACTGCCACCATCGACAATCCCTGTTGCTTCCACTCGAATCGCCTTCCACGACCCATAGTTCGAGTTCGTTGCCCCATCGATCACAAGCCTCCACAAATTCGCAACAACCCCCTGCCGACCCCGAAAATTTGTTTGCAAACTAGGGCTCAGATTTACGTGCCCAAACGAGCTGCCCTCAAGACTTCGTTGTATCTCCGTTGTTCGCGAATGCGACTACTAATGTCGCAACCAAAATCAAGACCCTATCCACCACATGCTTGACTCGAAGAAGCCCATCTTGCGACGCTCGACTGAGACATTGAACTCCACAACCTTGCGTGGCCACTCCCTGCTCAAGCTTGCCCCCTTCGAAATCGATTTTCGTAGCTCTTTTTTTTTCTTTTTTTTCCCTTTTGTTGGGCTGCGGCCATGGATTAAAAGAACGAAGGCGAATTCGATTCTAAGTATAATAATTTTTTTCGAGTTCGGCTGCCATGATTTGAATTAGATTTCTTCTGTTCGAACGAAATTTTTTTTGTTTGTTCGTTCCTGGATTTATTTTACTGGGAGGAGAAGAATTTCTAAGCAATTTGTTTTCTTTTTTATTTATTCCTTCTGGCTCGATTTTGAAAAGTGGGAGTGGGACGCGTGTTGAAATTAATTAGGCAAGTGTTATACTAAAGAAAACAAGTGTAAAAAAATTTCTGAGAAAATATTATTAAAATAAACATATATATTATATTTAAAATTTAAATTCAAATTCAAATCGCATCAATTTCGCAACTCAAAATCCCGATCTCCAATCGAGGCATTCCGCCAGGCGTTTATAATGTTATACGTCTATCCCGAACGCAATAAAAAAGGTTTCGAGGCCAAATTCGATCGTATGGAGAAGATAAATTTTTAGACCAGTTAAAACATTAAATTTTCAATTTAATTTTCAACGCGTTTATTTATCGTATGGCTCAATATAATAAAACAATATTACGAATCCAATAGAACTAATTTCGTCGAAATCCGAGACTATGCCTCGGAAGGCTATTTCTAAATATCGATTTAAACGATATAAACTCAACTACTGAACAAAACAGTTTCAAATTCAATTCTGAATCCTATCATCTTCAGTATTATCAATATAAATTTTCTAAGCCATCAAATTATTTTAACATGCTCAAAATTGAAGATTTACAATTTTACCCAAATTTCTATATTTAAATTCAATAATTAAATTGCCAAATTCCTTCTGAAATTTGAAATTCAAGTTAAACTATCATTCAAACATTTAAAATTAATTAAATATTTCAATTTCAAATGTTAAATTTTTCGGGTCGTCGCACTAAAGGTCTAAAACATAACTTATAAAATTATTTAAAGCGAGGGCTTAAACACAAATTACTTTCATTTTAACAAATGTAAGGTTGAGATCACATGCATTAGCATGTGTTGCCCAAATGTAATTTGTATTCACAAGTGTAAGCATTTCAATAAAGAGATTAACAAGTGTAAATTAAGTTAACATGAAAAAATACAAGTGTCACCTATTTTAAATTTTCTTTACAAAATAATAAATAAAGTAAAAACAAGATTTATATATGCGTCTATCTCCTTCTATTCTCATTTTCTTCATCTTTCATATATTCAAAGAAACAAAACCTATAAAGTAAAACCAGAAAGATATCAAAATATCAAAACAAAGTTAAGTTCAATTCTTCTCAAGCTAAAAACAAAACCAGATCAAAATCTATTCAACTTGAACAAGCAAGTCAATTTCAAGCTTTCAAGCTTCAGATTCAACTCAGAAGAACAAGAAAAGATTTCAAGTTGCTGTTTCAGATTCAAATGCAACTTAAACATAGGATCCACATTCAAGTTTTCAGATTGGAATCTAGTAAATCAAACTTCCAAGTTTTAAAGCAAAAATTTCCAAAAAAAAAAACTTCCCTGCTTAATCAACTTCCAGGTAAGCAAACTCTTAAAGCTATATACATTTCTTGGTTTGTATGTGATCAATATTCGATGAATGTCGTCAAATGTAGTTGTATAGGTATGAATATGTCTGTATATGTATATGTGACTGTATATATATGTTTGTAACGGGTATATATATTTCTCTGTTTAACATTTCACAGACTAATACTACAAAGAAATTCAGATTCTTCTTCCCTCAATCTGATTTAGGTGATGATCTATAAATGAAAAAGGGTGGTAACCATGTAACATTCATTTTAAAAATAGATTTAAGTATGTTTATTGGATAGTTATTTCAAAATATAGAATTAACAGTAAAGATCATGTATATGTCAAAAATCAATTATCTTAATTTTAATTTTTGATTACACAACTAGATTTGTATTGCAATTTATGATTTTTGGTAATTGTTTCAAGAATTTTAAGCATGTAATTAGCGAGAAATCTTGAGTTGATCAAAATAGGTATTATGGTCAATTGCCATCGATCGGTAAGTTTATATGCATTGTGATCATGGTGGAAGGTGGATTGGGTGTCGTAGATCGATGGAAACATAGTTAGGGATTTTTCAGATGATTGGTGCGGTGTAGGAACGTCGATTTAGGGTTTTTTGTAAGTTATTTTGTCGAGGTCGGAAATCGAATTGTTGCGCCATCGATGGTGATCCGAAAGCAACCGGACTAGAGGGTTAGAAACGTACGACTGAGGAGCTGCTATGGTCAAAGTGGCAGGGTGCCAGGTGGTCAAATCGTCGGTGTCGAGACATTTTTGTGTTTTTCAATGCGTTCCAGTTTTGTTCAACATGCTCGAATTCGATTTCATGGATGCTTTCGAGGATCTAGGAGTTTAGGTTAGTCGACGGTGATGTCGACGACTTGTCGAAGTTCGCGTCGATGGTTGGAAGTCATTCTAGGGATCGTGCACGTGCATAAGATATCGTTCGTATTTGTTATTTTCAAAGGTTCGGGAAGAAGGCTCTCAGAAGAAAGAAAATTTGGCATGTAACTTCTCCTCTGCATATTTTCTCTCCTCTCTCCCTATTTTCTTTTATGTTTTGTTGTTCTTTCCAAAAGCTACAGGAACCCACTATCAATCTCTCCTTCCTTCCTCCTCTCTCTTCATTTTTTTTTTGTTGTTTACTGCAAAGATGGATACATGCTCCACTCCTCACCTCCACTTGACCACCTCACCCCCGCCTTTTCCCCCTACCAGCCACATTCCCCTCCATCGCAACCTACCCGCTACCGGCCTCCGCCGCAACACAGCCCCCTCCACTGCAACTCCCCGTGCGGCCGCCCCGCGCAACCACTGACCCGACCCCATCAGCCCACGTCAACCACCACCCCACTACCGCCTTACACCCCCTACCGACCACCCACACGCCCACCTACACCCCTCCATTTACCTGCAACCACCACCCCACTTTTCCCCCCCATCGGCTCCCCCTGCACCGACCCCTACCGGCCACGCACCCCATACCCGCTCGCGCCACAACCCCATGCACGGCCGCTCCACTCTGCCCTGCTTGCGCCACCGTCAGTCTCCCACCTTCTGCACCCGAGTCCCATGCTCTGCCCACACGTTAGCCTGCCTCCGTCCCTTCCCACTAAGCTTCGGTCGTGAGGGATAGTTAGCCTCGTATGTATGGTTTAGTGTAGCATAGGTTTATACCTCTGTATGGTTTATTTTGTGGTACAGTAGAAATTTTATACAAGTTATGTATTTAGTAAAGTACAAGTGTTATATAGTTATATTAGGATATACAAGAGTTTTGTTGAAAAATATAAGTGCACATTTCAGCTGTTGTTAGTTTAGTCTCTAGGTTGCGTATAAAGTTGAAACATAAAAATATATATTTATGTTTTGTTACTTTGTGGGGTACAGTATAAAAAAAAATTATATATGTGAGTTGTTATTATGTGAACTTTAGTTGTTTAGCAAAGTCATGTAGTTATACGGCAGTGTTTTATAAGTTTGGGTGCAAAACTGATTGCATAAATTTTGTTCATAAATTGTACCTGCGTTTCTGACTTGTTTTAGAAATTTTGTTTTACGTAATAGTTTGTAAATATACAGTTTGTTTAGAAAAACATACATATATGTAAAGCAGTATGTGTTGAAGCAGTGATAGTATGTGTGAAGTAGTATAAGTCACGTTATTTATTAGTTAGTTACTGAGTTACATTATCTCAGATGTTGTTCCACTTGCTTGACAGTTGTAGCTGATCCAGAATCTCAGGCCTAGGCTCCATCTACCTTATTTGCATCTAGTGGTTTGGTATGGTTTATATATATACAAATCAATATATATACATTGTATTAAACTATTGTTGAATAATCTTTTGTTTGATTTATAGTTCGTATTCGTGCTTGTGCCGTCTATCTAGTCTATCCATTTTCGTGCTTCGCCGTCATCTTCTTCAACCACGCAAGGTGAATATTTCATTCACGACTCAATCTATTATGCTATGAAAATCAAGTGATAAATTGTTGTTAATATTAATTTGGATATTAAATTGTTGATTGGTAAAAATTGTTGAAATAAGAATTGTAAATCGCTATGCAAGTTAAATTTGAATGTTGTTAGTTTACGACAAATAGTTGTGACACTAAATTGTTATATGAAGTTGAATTTGGTTGTTAATATAAGTGAAATTTAATATGAAATTGAAATTGATATAGGATAGTCAACAATTTAAAATGGATTATATATGTTGAACTTGACCCCTTTAAATGTTACATAAATCGTCGCGAAAAAATAGCGTTAACTACACTTTGAACCATTGAATGTATGATTGATGTAGTAATTTGATAATAGACACCAAGTGAAAACCCTAATGTAATAATCTTTAATCCGCATAAAACGATAGTGTGGATTCTAGGAATAATTATATTAATTTACATAAATAACAAATGTAAGTCAATACGATTATTTCGGGATTATTCAATAAATGGTCAAATTGTTATGTATGGATGCTATTTCTTGTTTATTTACTTTGACACCATCCCAATTATCACACTGCAAGTTCCCTTTGCTATGCTTTGTTTTATATTGAATGATATCGGGTTGAAATGATAAATACCCCATTTAAACAACTTGGCCTAGGATAGAAAATAAAATAAGAAACCCGATTGGTCAACAAAACCATTTTCGAAAT
Organism: Allium cepa; assembly: GCA_030765085.1. NCBI lineage: Eukaryota > Viridiplantae > Streptophyta > Magnoliopsida > Asparagales > Amaryllidaceae > Allium > Allium cepa. The sequence goes on along the minus strand of CM060938.1, from coordinate 734,278,369 downwards.
TGAAATATATTTTAAATTAAGGAATGAACTTAACAATTTGGTTGGAAATTTGGTAACGGTTTTAATGGATGTAATTGAAATAAATTTCACGGATTTAATCGAGATAAATTTTATGGATTAGATTGAAGTAAAATTAATGGATTAAATTGAAACAGATTAATAAACCTATGTAATTAAATAAAATGAATTGGCAAATTTATTGAAATGAGATTTAGAAACAAGTAAGTTTTAGAATTTGATAACTTAAAAATTTATTAAATTGGTTAGGTTTAGAGTAAACTCGGTTTTAATTAAATAGATTTGGAACATGTTGTAAATTTTATTTGGAAATTTAGAAAATTTGACTTAGGAGGAATACAAAAACTAACCAAAGTTTATGGATATAACTTAGTGATTATTTAAACTTAAAATGATTTTAAATTTAACGAATTAATCAAATCAGGACATTGTAAATGGAAATGGACTTTTGTTTAGAAATTTAATTGAATGGGTAAATAAATCAAATGAAGTTGGATAAAATTGAATTTAGTTAATGAAATATATTTAATCGAATTTATGATAACAGGGGATGTAAACATGAAGTGAAATGAATAGAATTTGATTTAAAAATTTGAACTAAGTTTACCATTAAATTGAATTCATTGATTATGAACTAAATTTAATGAGCGACATTTAGACCTTATTAAATTGAACTGGAATACTTAATTTTAAATTGACAACTCAAATGTTGAACTAAAGATTGCATTTGGAAATATGTTTTGAATATCTAAAATACATTGAATCGTGAAATGTCGAATTTTGGAAGTCAAATTTGCACCTTGACTTTTGGGCTTTGATTTGTTTAAACGTAAATTTAACCGGCCATCGGGTAATAATACGTAGTTATTAAAGAGAACGGTATCGGGAATGGACATACTCTCTGTCGATACCGAAAACCACTTTAATAACTATTATGCGCGAAGTGTTGATCCAGAATGAAGTGGATGGTTTGGTGAACGCGTTGACTGAATAAAGAGAACGATATTGGATGACCCCTGACATGACTAAAACAGGAGCCGCGCCGGGCCTTTGAGGATCGCCACCTCTAGCGGACACGCTTCTTCGATACCATATCTATTAATTTTGTGATTCGATTTGGGTGCACCCCTTGATTTGGGAGTGTTGTTTCGCGGTGTTGAGATAGTAGCTACTATGCTCAACATCAGTCCGGATCACGCAACTACTAGTATCCTAGTTGGTATCGCCTCATGTACCTTGTCATACTGATTATCCTAGTCGCGACCACTACGTTTTGTTTTGTGTTATACCTATGGGGTACCCTCTGATAACCACTAGTTTACGGTGGGGTTTACGGTGCTGTATAGACTATGGCATTATAAAATGTGTTAAGGGGAATTATGGTAACGCCTTAACGCTATTTTAATATCGTACTTTACTGATTAGGCATTATCTACATACCGTATTCTATTGTATATGTAGACAGTTTATCGAATCCTTAGAGATGTTTATTCATCTTTGAGTTATGGACTTTATTTCCTGCATTTGATTATCCTGCATAAGATTTTGAGTCCTGACTCGAGTGTTTCTTTTTGTATATGCTCGGGTCAATCTGAAGCTATCCAGTTTGCTGATCAAGGTTGGTTGAAGATGCTGAAGACTTATCATTTATCTTTATCAGTCTATTTCTATTTCAGTATTGATGTCTGTGTCTGTTGGACATTTATGTATTTCCTTTCAGTCACCTTTTGTTTAGACATTGTTGAACTTTATGTAGTAGCTTCATGAACTGCTATTATGACGATGTATTTTCCGCTGCATTATTCTGTGACTGTGATGTTGTATTGATTCTCATTTATATTTATGTATTTATAATCCCATAATGATTCGTGTTTTGTATTATTTAAGTTGACATGTGAGGATTATTGTCAATTTAAATGGTCCAAATATACGGGTTGTTATAGTTGGTATCAAAGCTTTGGTTTCCCTAAAAACCTTAGTTTGGGATTATATAAACTCATTAGAGATAGGGTAGAAATACCCTAGAATGAGAAGAATCGATTCAATATCCCGATCCTTTAAAATTCAAACTTCTTTGATTCGTTCATTAGATTTTTCTTCAAGCTGTATGATTTTCTATCCTAGGTTCTAAATCTCTTTCGATATTTCAGGATGAGCACCGAAAGAAACAATAGGGGAGGAAGAGGTCATGATCCTGCCCAGGCTGCACCTGCCATCCCAGCTCCAGTCAAATTCACCACTCTTAGCAAGGAGTATACACTAGGTGGTACTAAGTTTTCTGGATTCGAGGGCATTATCGAAGCCCAGCAATGGCTCAAAGGCTTAGAGAAGATATTTTCTAGATTGGAGATCACTGATGCTCAGAAGCGTCAGCTTGCTGCGTGGCAACTTCAGGATGCTGCGCAAGATTGGTGGGAATCTGTTACTTCTCGTATCGAGGAGAACACCATCACTTGGGCCCAATTTAGGTATAAATTTGGTTGGATTTCGTAGTCTAAATTCTTCTCTCAATCTTTGAAATGTTATTTATCTAGTCTATCTATTCATTAGGGATACTTTCTCGGCACAATGGATGCCCGCTGCTGGGAAAACCCAACTTTATAGAGCTTTTATGGACCTTAAGCAAGGCAGTATGACTTTTTCTGAGTACAAGAGGAAATTCAACGAACTCTCCAAGTTTGGCCCGGGATTGATCGATACACCACTTCTAAAAAACGAGAAGTTCATTATGGGAGCTAGGCCAAAGTATTATGACTTGCTTACTGGCCACACTCACTGCACCTTCACAGAGCTTGTTGATTATGCTCTTAGATATGAGGCAAAGCCAAGGGGACCCACTGCCAAGGCCCCTCCTACTCAGCCCTCTTCCACCAGCTCGAAAAGAGGAAGATGAACTTTGATCAACAAAAGAAAGCTTGGCAAAAGACTACAGGATTAGGATATGCCCAGAAAAGCCCAATCGACCTTGCTAAGATCACTTGCTTCAAATGCGATAAGAAGGGCCATTATGCTAATAGTTGTCCATCCACTAGAGCTGCTATTCCACCACCTCCTCAGATGAGGAATGATTTATGCCATGTCTGCCTCCAGCCAGGTCACTTCAAGAGAGACTGCCCATTGAGGAAGAAAGGCACACCATCAGGAGTATATGCTGTCACCACTCTTGCACCACTTCCACCACCTGCTCAGGATGACCGAGGTACCTTACGAAGTACTTTTTCATTGCGTGATTTACCTGTTAGGGTATTATTCGATACTGGAGCATCTCGTAGCTTCATGTCTATTGATCTTTGTAATAAGCTCAAATTAGAACCTACTCTTGCTACTACTTCCTTATGTGTCTCCAACCCTATTGGAGGACTTGCCAACCTCAGTCGAATTTGTAAAGAGGTTGCGCTTTTGTATGGAAGGTACCGATTCACTTGGGATTTTTATGTGCTTGGCTTCGTAGCATTTGACATTTTGTTGGGTACTGATTGGTTAAGAAAATTCGATGCTATTATTTCTTGCAAAGCTCGATCTGTTTCTCTAGTCAATGACGAGGGTCTACCGCTTGTCATCGAATGCAAATCACCTCAGAAATATGCCGGAAGCTTCATATTCTCTCTTGATGCTCACCCGGATGACCTTAGTACTACTCCTATTGTTCAGAAATTTCCAGATGTATTTGGAGAGGTCGACTCTCTACCGCCAAAGCGAGAGATCGATTTCCGCATTGATCTTATTCCCGGAGCTACTCCCGTAGTTCTCCCTCACAGAAGGATGGCTCCTAAAGAAAAAGCTGAACTTAAAACCCAAATTGATGATCTATTTGCTAAGGGTTTGATCAGGAGAAGTTGTTCTGAATGGGGCGCCGCAGTCGTATTTGTCACCAAATCTGATGGATCTCTTCGCATGTGTGTTGATTACCGGGAATTAAACAAACGCGCTCTCAAGAACCGCTATCCGATGCCTCGCATCAATGATTTATTCGATCAGCTCCATGGAGCTAAAGTTTTCTCACAACTTGTTCTAGCCACCGGGTTCCACCAACTCAGAGTAGCAGAAGATAGTATTCATAAGACAGCTTTCCGTACCGAGAATGGATTCTATGAATGGTCGGTTATGCCATTCGGTTTGACCAACGCACCTGCTTATTTCGTCGACTTAATGAATCGAGTCTTCCGTGATGTCCTTAAAAAGTTTGTTCTTGTCTTCATTGATGATATTCTCGTCTTCTCCAAAGATGAGAAAGAGCATGAGACACATCTTGCTTATGTTCTGGAAACTCTCCGAAATCATCAGCTTAAAGCCAAGTTCTCTAAATGCCACTTCTGGCGAGACAAAGTACGATTCCTTGGCCATATTGTTTCTGAAAACGGGATTTCAGTCGATCCAGCTAAGATCGCTGTAATCAATGTAAGTTCTATCCTATTCGTTATTTCTATTCGATCCATCTTATTCCTTTCTAATTTTAAAATTTATCTACAAGATTGGGAGACTCCCAAAACTCCTACGGATATCCGTAGCTTCTTGGGCCTAGTCGGTTATTATCGCAGATTTATTGAGCGCTTTGCCCGGATTTCTGCCCCACTGACTGGTTTAACTCGAAAGGATGTCAAGTTTATTTGGAGTGAGAAGTGTGAATCCGCTTTTAATGAATTGAAGCGTAAGTTAACTTCAGCCCCAGTTCTTGCGGTAATTGACGGGAGTGAAGGATTAACTGTCTATACTGATGCATGTCGAGAAGGTTTAGGTGCTGTCCTTATGCGAAATGGAAAGGTTATTGCTTATGCTGGTCGTCAGTTGAAGACTCATGAAGTAAATTATGCAACCCATGATTTAGAGCTTCTTGCAGTTGTATTTGCTTTGAAACTATGGAGGCACCATCTTTTGGGGACAAAATTTGAATTATTCACAGATCATAAGTCCTTGCGGTATATTTTCTCTCAGAAGGACTTGAACCAGAGACAAGTCCGATGGCTCGAATTCTTAGCTGCATATGATCTCGACATCAATTATACTCCTGGAAAAGCAAATGTTGTAGCTGATGCTTTGAGCCGTAGCAAAGCATTGTCATGTTGTAATCTTGTAGAAGGCATGCTATTTCAGCTTGTTATCTCCTCATCTCTTTTAGATCGCATCAAAGCTAAGCAATGTGAGGACACCTTGCTTTATCGCATGAAGGAGTTAGTTCTTGGTAGAGTTGGAAATGCTGACAGTAAAGTGGGAGCACAGATAGATAGTAATGGAGTTCTGAAGATTGACAACCGTATTTGTGTTCCTAATGTTGATGGATTGAGACAGGAAGTGCTTAGAGAGAACCATCAGTCATCACTTTCATTCCATCCTGGTGTCACCAAGATGTATCGAAATATGAAACGTTTATATTGGTGGAGTGGGACGAAGAGAGATATTTCCATATATGTCAGTAGGTGCACCACTTGCCAGCAAGTCAAGGCCGATCACCAGAAGACGGCAGGATTACTTCAACCCCTAGAGATTCCGTGTTGGAAATGGGATCAGATTTCTATGGACTTCGCTGACGGATTACCGAGGACCAGAAAAGGTAACGAGAGTATATGGGTGATTGTTGATAGGTTGACAAAATCTGCTTACTTTATTCCTGTTAAGACCACTCGTACTGCTTCGAGTTTGGCCGAGATTTATATGAGAGAGATTGTCAGACTTCATGGAGTTCCATCTAGTATTGTATGCGATAGAGATCCCTTGTTCACTAGTAAATTCTGGAAGGCATTTCAGGACGTCTTAGGCACTAAACTGAATCTGAGCACGGTCTATCATCCTCAAACAGATGGCCAAACTGAGAGGGTAAATCAGATTTTGGAAGATCTGCTCCGAGCTTGCATTATTGATTTCGGTGGATCTTGGGAAGACCACCTTCATTTGGTTGAATTCACTTATAATAACAGCTATCAGGTAATCCAAAATTTTCAATTTGAATAAGTAAAAATTGGAATTGAAATATAACTAACTTTATAATCAGACGAGTATCGATATGGCACTGTTCGAAGCTTTATATGGACGGCCATGCAAATTGCCAGCTTAACCAATTAGTTCTTGGCCCAGATATGATTATGGAAGCGTCCGAGAAGGTTAATGAGATCAGAAGGAAGATGAAGACCGCACAGGATAGGCAGAAGAGCTATGCAGATAGGCGTAGAAGAGAGTTAAAATTCAAGGTTGGAGATGAGGTCTTTCTTAAAGTATCACCTTTGAAGAATGTTATTCGATTTGGTCGTAGAGGGAAGCTCGCTCCTAGATTTGTTGGACCATTCACTATCACTGAGAGGATTGGTACACTAGCCTACAGAGTTGCGCTGCCGGAGAAATTTGAGGGCGTGCACAACGTATTCCATGTTTCACATCTTTGGAAGGTTGTACATGATCCATCCATGACCATTCCTATTGCTCAGTTAGATGAGGTTGATATTGAGCCGGATTTGACTATAGAGAGGAGACCACTTCGTATTGTTGATAGGGATACGAAGCAGCTTAGAAGGAAGACTGTTAGCCTAGTCAAAGTCCAATGGAGTCCCGATGATCGTGATTGTACTTGGGAAACTGAGGAGAGTATCCGAGATTCTAATCCAGAATTGTTTGTTGAAGGTAAATTCCATTCTATATTCTTTACTTTATTCGATAATCTATTCTATATCTATCGTACCTTTTTATTGTTCTTCCACTCTTTCCTTTGTTCCTTTTCGGGGATGAAAAGTTTTGAGTGGGGGAGAATGTAACGACCCTGAAATTCAGACCCAGTTTAAAAATTTTAAACCGCTTATTCAATGTAGAAATTCGAATTTTCACGAACAATTTCCGTTGCTATCCAAACTTCACATTTGGAATGCGTCTAGATAGACATAGGTGTGCGCCAAATTTTGTTGAAAAATATTGAAGTAAATTAAGCTCGTCGCATTTACATTTTTGTTTAAATCTTATGTGAAAATTTCCTATCGTCCGAACTCAAATATTTCTCTCGATGTTGCATAAGAAAAATATTCTGAACTTGACGGCGCATTTCATTTCGTCAAATTTCGCTTTTAATTGCTAGCAAAAATGTTCGTTCGTGCAAATGGTTCAATAAGATTACCACTTTGCAAACGGTGTCGAACCATTAATATCTTTATACCGCAGTGTCCGTCTCGACGCGCTGATCACAACGGTATATTTATTTGTGTCAATTGGAGTTCGGCGTTGCGAATTAAAATTTTAACAGAGCAAAAACCGGTCCATTACGCAGTACAAAACCGATATCCAACACTCCAACATTCAAAATTTTAGAGCCTTTCAGCTGCCTTGGGAACCCAAATAGCCACCATTTTGAAAAATCATCATTGCACTGACGTATGCACACTCTGAATCCTGTGTATATATCTCTCTTCATTTACTACACTGTGCACCAGCTCATTCATTTATTGCTCTGCATCAGTTCACTTCGCCTCAGAAGAAAGAAAATTTGGTACGTAACTTCTCCTCTGCATATTTTCTCTCCTCTCTCCCTATTTTCTTTTATATTTTGTTGTTCTTTCCAAAAGCTACAGGAAACCACTATCAATCTCTCCTTCCTTCCTCCTCTCTCTTCATATTTTTGTTTTGTTTTTTGTTTACTGCAAAGATGGATACATGCTCCACTCCTCACCTCCACTTGACCACCTCACCCCCGCCTTTTCCCCCTACCAGCCACATTCCCCTCCATCGCAACCTACCCCCTATCGGCCTCCGCCGCAACACAGCCCCCTCCACTGCAACTCCCCGTGCGGCCGCCCCGCGCAACCACTGACCCGACCCCATCAGCCCACGTCAACCACCACCCCACTACCGCCTTACACCCCCTACCGACCACCCACACGCCCACCTACACCCCTCCATTTACCTGCAACCACCACCCCACTTTTCCCCCCCATCGGCTCCCCCTGCACCGACCCCTACCGGCCACGCACCCCATACCCGCTCGCGCCACAACCCCATGCACGGCCGCTCCACTCTGCCCTGCTTGCGCCACCGTCAGTCTCCCACCTTCTGCACCCAAGTTAAATTTGAATGTTGTTAGTTTACGACAAATAGTTGTGACACTAAATTATTATATGAAGTTGAATTTGGTTGTTAATATAAGTGAAATTTAATATGAAATTGAAATTGATATAGGATAGTCAACAATTTAAAATGGATTATATATGTTGAACTTGACCCCTTTAAATGTTACATAAATCGTCGCGAAAAAAAAGCGTTGACTACACTTTGAACCATTGAATGTATGATTGATGTAGTAATTTGATAATAGACACCAAGTGAAAACCCTAATGTAATAATCTTTAATCCGCATAAAACGATAGTGTGGATTCTAGGAATAATTATATTAATTTACATAAATAACAAATGTAAGTTAATACGATTATTTCGGGATTATTTAATAAATGGTCAAATTGTTATGTATGGATGCTATTGGTTGTTTATTTACTTTGACACCATCCCAGTTATCACACTGCAAGTTCCCTTTGCTATGCTTTGTTTTATATTGAATGATATCGGGTTGAAATGATAAATACCCCATTTAAACAACTTGGCCTAGGATAGAAAATAAAATAAGAAACCCGATTGGTCAACAAAACCATTTTCGAAATTGAAATATATTTTAAATTAAGGAATGAACTTAACAATTTGGTTGGAAATTTGATAACGGTTTTAATGGATGTAATTGAAATAAATTTCACGGATTTAATCGAGATAAATTTTATGGATTAGATTGAAGTAAATTAATGGAGTAAATTGAAACGGATTAATAAACCTATGTAATTAAATAAAATGAATTGGCGAATTTATTGAAATGAGATTTAGAAACAAGTAAGTTTTAGAATTTGATAACTTAAAAATTTATTAAATTGGTTAGGTTTAGATTAAAACTCAGTTTTAATTAAATAGATTTGGAACATGTTGTAAATTTTACTTGGAAATTTAGAAAATTTGACTTAGGAGGAATACAAAAACTAACCAAAGTTTATGGATATAACTTAGTGATTATTTAAACTTAAAATGATTTTAAATTTAACGAATTAATCAAATCAGGACATTGTAAATGGAAATGGACTTTTGTTTAGAAATTTAATTGAATGGGTAAATAAATCAAATGAAGTTGGATAAAAAGGAATTTAGTTAATGAAATATATTTAATCGAATTTATGATAACAGGGGATGTAAACATGAAGTGAAATGAATAGAATTTGATTTAATAATTTGAACTAAGTTTACCATTAAATTGAATTCATTGATTATGAACTAAATTTAATAAGCGACATTTAGACCTTATTAAATTGAACTGGAATACTTAATTTTAAATTGTCAACTCAAATATTGAGCTAAAGATTGCATTTGGAAATATGTTTTGAATACCTAAAATACATTGAATCGTGAAATGTCGAATTTTGGAAGTCAAATTTGCACCTTGACTTTTAGGCTTTGATTTGTTTAAACGTAAATTTAACCGACCATCGGGTAATAATACGTAGTTATTAAAGAGACCAGGATCGGGAATGGACATACTCTCTGTCGATACCGAAAACCACTTTAATAACTATTATGCGCGAAGTGTTGATCTAGAATGAAGTGGATAGTTTGGTGAACGCGTTGACTGAAGAAAGAGAACGATATTGGATGACCCCTGACATGACTAAAACAGGAGCCGCGCCGGGCCTTTGAGGATCGCCACCTCTAGCGGACACGCTTCTTCGATACCATATCTATTACTTTTGTGATTCGATTTGGGTGCACCCCTTGATTTGGGAGTGTTGTTTCGCGGTGTTGAGATAGTAGCTACTATGCTCAACATCAGTCTGGATCACGCAACTACTAGTATCCTAGTTGATATCGCCTCATGTACCTTGTCATACTGATTATCCTAGTCACGACCGCTACGTTTTATTTTGTGTTATACCTATGGGGTACCCTCTGATAACCACTAGTTTACGGTGGGGTTTACGGTGCTGTATAGACTATGGCATTATAAAATGTGTTAAGGGGAATTATGGTAACGCCTTAACACTATTTTAATATCGTACTTTACTGATTAGGCATTATCTACATATCGTATTCTATTGTATATGTAGACAGTTTATCGAATCCTTAGAGATGTTTATTCATCTTTGAGTTATGGACTTTATTTCCTGCATTTGATTATCCTGCATAAGATTTTGAGTCCTGACTCGAGTGTTTCTTTTTGTATATGCTCGGGTCAGTCTGAAGCTATCCAGTTTGCTGATCAAGGTTGGTTGAAGATGTTGAAGACTTAGCATTTATCTTTATCAGTCTATTTCTATTTCAGTATTGATGTTTGTGTTTGTTGGACATTTATGTATTTCCTTTCAGTCACCTTTTGTTTAGACATTGTTGTACTTTATGTAGTAGCTTCATGAACTGCTATTATGACGATGTATTTTCCGCTGCATTATTCTGTGACTGTTCTGTGACTGTGATGTTGTATTGATTCTCATTTATATTTATGTATTTATAATCCCATAATGATTCGTGTTTTGTATTATTTAAGTTGACATGTGAGGATTATTGTCAATTTAAATGGTCTAAATATACGGGTTGTTACACTTTGCGTCGGGGCAAACTCGAGGAATTTTGTGAATTAACTCGAGGTAGAGAAAAGATGTGGGTTAACTCGAGGTTGGTCTAGAGATTTTTGAAGGTTGGCTCGTGTTTTTGGCCATGTTAATAATTTTTAAAAATAAAAGTTTTAAAGTTTAAAACTTAATCAAGTTAAATAATTTGTTAACCACTTCTTCCAAAATATTTAATTCGAAATTTATTAAGGTTTGGAAATAAAATTATTTGAGTTTCAAGTATTTCAATATATATAACTTTTATTTATTAAGTTTATTTTAAATAAACTTAATAATGTAATTAAGAAGGTAACCGAAAAGATAAAATGTTTTTAGTTGTTAATTAACTTAAAAATCTAAGTTAATTTATGGATTAATAATTTTGTTTCAAAGATTAAAAGTTTAAAAATTTAATGTTTTTAAAGTTAGCTGATGAATAATTACTTTGTGTAATTAAATTTAGGTTAATTATTTTGTGTAATTAAATTAAAGCTAATTACTTTATGTAATTATTTTAAGGCAAATTAATTATTGTGACTAAATTAAAAAGGTAGTAAAGGGTAGTTAATTATTTGAAGATAATTACTTAATGAAAATAATTAAGAACAATTAGTTAATGATTAAAGGTTGATTAATCAAATGATTAAAGAATAATTAAATTAAAGGATAATTAATCTATGTTATTAATTAATTAAGGTAATTAATTTAAGGATAATTAATTAATTAAAGGTTAATTAATTAAAGTGATAAATCAGGGGATAATTAATCAAGGTGATTTATTAATTAATGTGATTAATTTAAGGTTAATTAATTTATAATTAAATGATAATTATTCAAATTAATTAAGGGTTAATTAATGTAATCAAATTAAGGTTAATTTATTTATTTAATTAAGGGATAGTTAATTACTTAAAGATTAATTGCTTAATGAAAGTAATTAAGGATAATTAATTAATGAATAAAGATTGATAATCAAGTGATTAAAGGATAATTACTCAATATTAATTGAGGATAATTATTCAATTAATTAAGGTTAATTAATTTATAATTAATTAAGTATAATCAATTAAAGGATAAGGTTAATTAATTTATTTATTTGAGGTTAATTAATGTGATTAACTAAGAGATAATTAATTAATGTAATTAATTAAGGAATAACTAATTTAAAGGTTAATTATTTAATGATCAAAGGTTGATTGATTTATTAATTGATATTAATACTTAAAGGTTAATTTATTAATTGTGGTTGATTAATTAATAATTAAAGGTTAATTAACTTATTATTAAAGGTTAATTAATAAATGATTAGAGGATAATTAATTAAAATGATTTGAAATAAATTAATATTAATTAACCAGAATTAGAAATTTATTCCTAAGTTATTTAATCTGGTTTAAATTAGTCAGGTGACTAATTGATCTTACTTATGGATGTTTGGATTGTATTGAATGCTTTGAATTGTTTGATATCCCTGATGTGTAATGTGCTGTGATATGATTGGGCTGTGAACTATGATTCATTTATCCGTGATGAATTTATATGTTTATTTGTGAATTTGTGAATGAAGATAAGCGTTATAGGGTATACCGCTTATCTGTATTATTATGCTGAATTGATAATGGTTGTGATATGTTGTTGTTATGTGTAAAACCCCTGGACTACACCACACTCACACAAATATGGATTTCACGTGGAAATCAGTTAAGTCACAGATATTTTGAAATTTAAATATTATTTTGTTTAAGAGTTGAATTTTGAATGCAAATGGTTTTGGAATTGGAATTGGGTTGAATATGAAAAGCTTTTGAAGGAAATTTGAAATTGAATTTAGTTTTAATAGAATATATCTTACTTAAGTTTTGAATTTATTTTGAAAACTATGGTTTAAAGGGTTATACATGTTATAAATCATAATCCATATATATGTATATGGATTATAAACCAGTTTGAAGTATATTGAATAAATTATTTTGAGATTTGAATTTAATTCAAATAAAACTTACCGCGGATACGGCAGTTCGCTAACTTTTTAATGTATATTTTGGAAGGCTATAACTTGAGTAAAGTGAATCGGATTTTCCTAAAAATGAAAAGCATTTGTTTTAAATGATATTAGCTTTCATATAAAGAAAGAACTTCCAGTTTTTGTTGAAAGAATTTCGAAGTTTGAAGTGGAAATTATTTTGAAAGCTATGCATGAATCTTGTAAAAGATTGGGAACTTTGTTTTAAATTGAAGAGAACTATAAGGGTGTATCTTTTGAATAAAAGATTTAAAAGTGGAAATTTGTGTAAACCATTCAAAAAGAAAGGTTTTGGTATTTAAGTTATGACTTAACTAAGAAACCAATATATCCATATGTTTTTAAAATTAGCGCTCACTATTCGGTTTAGCTGGGAGAGGACTTTACACTACACCAAAAAGGTGTATTTGTAACGAATATAGTCATTATAAATGAAATTTATAACAGATATAGTCGTGAGAGGTACAGGCGTGAGGTATGTCGTTACAAATATTTATAGCGGCCTCTACCCGTTATTAGATATATCACTTACCAACGGACTTTGTTGTTAGAAATCTAAATTTTTGTAACGAAAAGTTTGTTATTAGTGGCATCGGTTTGTAACGGTTATTTTCCGTTACTTAGTTTCCCCTTTCATGGTAGAAGAAGGGGTTGTCATTCTAATTATCACGACCTTGTCCGTTACAAATTTCATCATTAGTAACGCACTTGTTCGTTACAAATTTCATCAATAGTAACGACTATGCTCGTTATAAACTTCGTCTTTAGTAACGAATATGTTCGTTACAACTACCAAACCATGTAGAGCTGCATTTTTGCTAGCATTTACACTACAGAATTGTCTATTATAATACAGTAGGTACATACATATCAAAAATTACAGAATTTCGATAACAACAAGCAATTACGCATCCAAACATACAACTTAAATTGCACAAATATTTGACAAAAAATTAAAGGAAGATTCGAAATTTCACAAGTTCATCATACATAACTAAAGAGTATGAAATCAAAACATTACAAGTTCTAACATTACTTCAAAATAAATTCTAGATCCTACAAACAATGAACACGACATGTTTGGGCATGAGTTGTCCATCTTTTTTGAGGAATCTCTGACGTACCGTTGCTTTGAATGTTCGATAACGTTGTGAAAACTTCTTCTCCAATATTGGTCTAGCTACCATGGGGTCGATATTCAAGTCAAACACTTTCTGTTGAAACAAAAAAAATCAAATAACAATGTCAATTTTTTGTTATTCAATGGAGAAAATATGAAAAATGGATGGAGCAGACAATGGTTTGTGTTGAATGAGAGACCTGAAAAGTTAATGACATTATTTGATCTTTAAACTTTCAACGTCGTCAATATTTTAAACATAATTTGGTTCCTAACCTCTTCTATGCAGCTTGGATACATAAAAAAGGCAGAGGAGAGACAATTTTGTAGTCTCATTATTACGTACAAAAAGGGCAAGAGTACAAAAAAACAAGTTGTAGATGAACCAGACAAAACAGATTCAAGCATAATGAAGTATAAACAGTTACGAATAAATAGTTAAATATATTACGAATAAACAGTTACGTATCATTATTGCTTTCCACAGGCTATCTTTGGAAACAGCATCTACATCATTCCATCCTTCATAACCAATCGGAATGAGAGAACGAAGCAAAACACCACAACAAGAATGAAGATGAATTCTTAAACCAAACTTAACGCGCATGCTTTGGGTGCATGTTCAACGAGTGGTTGACGTCGTATGCACGTTAAACAGATTTCACCATCCGGTCAATTACAAATTTGTAGCTAAAGTTTTTAGTTTTTTATGATGGCACGGATTGTAATTAACTGTTAGAGAAGAAATTGTTAATTAAAATTGCAAATACTTCATACTGCGTATTGCTTGAGCATTGCAGAAACTCTCAAGAGTAATAATCCAAAAACTCATGTACATCAATTATCAATCTTTGAAAGGAAAAAAAATTGTAGTTGAAGCATGAAAAAGTCTAACTAAAATTCATTGAAGATAAATTAAGGCTACATCAGCTCTGTATTCAACTAATCATAGTCAACCCTTTTTTTTAAACTACCTTTAAAGTTCAACATTCATGATCATTTAATAAGAAATGCCAAGCGTTCTTGTATAATACCTAAGTATAGTTCAAATTCAGTAAACAGATAACTTACAAGGTTTTGTAACTGAGACAGTGGAGAATATCATGCATGCTAAATTCATATATCAGACCCCTTTTGGGGTAAGATAACTTCATCAACTTGACTCCCTTGTACTCCGCCTTACAAAATAATTAGCGTCCTGAAAATGGAGTGGTTCATTTCCCCATGAAGTCTAACCACTTGTCAGTTCCTTTGCAAAGAGCTCAAGGCATCTTGGGGGCTGAGGTCTAGGTACGTAGTCTTGTAGCAGTTCTTTATACGATCAAGGATTTCAAGCAGCCATGTTATATAAAGAGATGCGCCCATGTTTGGTGTTTCCGATTCTCTGTTTAATTTGCATACATTTGTATTTTCATCATACTACAGAGAAAAAAACAAAAGAATTGGACAGTTGCATAATGTATACAAAAGTCTAAAATATAAATGTTCTAGGTACATGTACACACCTTCGAGCCAGGAATATCCATGAGGTGTGAATCCGAAATAAATCTTAAACACTTGGACCAGGCCTTAAATGAACTAATCACCAGACTTCATTCATCATCAGCTGTCCCTGTCCATAAAACATCATCTCCTCTAAACCATCCACATCATAATTCCACATACAAACTGTTCACTCAAAATCATCAACTGCTTGTCAACTGTCACCATCAATTGCATCACCTCGTTCCAACATCAACTGTCATCACTCTGCTAATCATCACCACTAACATCAAACTCTTCTACAATTCCAGTGTGCAATACATTCACCAAGCACTGACCATCATATCATATTGCAAGCATCTCCACTGCATACAAACAGTTTCACTGCTTTTCTTCTCATACAAACCATCAGAGACTATCTGCCATATTCCCATTACTGACTTGCTCCACCAAATCAACTGCTTGGTATAATACTCTTATCATATGGTGTGTGTTTGTACAGAAAATGACCATGTTTACAATTATTCTTGGTATAATACTTGCAATAAGTTCAGCTGTAATATCTTATGCAATACAAGGTAAAATATTTTCTGTTATATATGATAATTTATGTAGTATTTGGTTCTGCAATATGCATAACTTTCTACAAAAATAAAAATACAAAAAGGATTAATTAAAAAGTGCAATCAATTGGTTATGCAATAATGTAACTTTCTCTAATTTGTTAATTAATTAAGTATGACAACGGTTACCATTATATAATAATCTTTCAGATTGGGGATTTAATACGGTTGGCAATAAATTAGTATACCAAGTTAGCATCGTCAGAAATTTCAGTTTCTAACCATAAATAATATCGATAGTAAATTAAAAAATTAATAGGTGGATAATAACTGTCAAATTAGGAAACATATCTTAACTGATTTAATGGAGCAATATCAAATGTGTACCTTCAATACAGAAGCATTTTTAGAAAACCAAATCATTTACAATGGATCTAAATAAAAAGAAATATAATATTAAAATTGGAAAATGGGAAACCAGACCTGAAATCAATTGTTCGAAATGTTTACCTGCAACAAAGAGGGAAAATTACTAAGTGCAAGTAAATATTGAAAATAAGTACAATAGAATGCTACACATGATATAAGAATTTTTGTTAATAATATGTTAATCAAAGACACAACACAAAGAAGTATATTTTGTTTATTGCTAAACATTAATCAATGGTTTTACTTGTCTTTTCTATAATGCAATTTTTTCAACTTAGACAAGGAAATCCTCAAGCTTGTATGGAATGTATGCTTTCATGTCTGTTATAAAATGAAGAAATAAAAAAAAATCAAATACTTACTTATGTATACTACTTGGATATTTGGCTTATGCTTCAGCAGCTTTAGAGCAGAAAAGGAAACATCCAAAATGAGAAATGCTCACCTAATAATTGACATAAATGAGTAATAATTTTAATACACTTAAGGTTGTGACGGTATAAGAAATCAATTAATTTGATAGAATTAATTATATTGTAATGCATGAGTCATTATAGTAAAGATATTTATAATTAATTAACATTTATGTTGCTGTTGAAAAAATTACTAGCCTTTATAATAAAGATAATAGGGCAAATGAATAACTAGTGGCTAAAAAAATTGACTAGGCTAAAGATAACTTTGAATAACTATTATATTGGAACACTAAGTCTAAACTCTTGAATGTGTTTGGGCTGTGTTAACATTCACTGAAAAACAAATATAGTGTATTTTATACTTTCACATGGTATCCTATTTTGATCATAATCCAAAAAATCCCCTGTTATATACTTGAATCTCAAAATACTTAAAAACGGTAATTTGGGAAAAAGATTAAACTAAAAACGAAAAGTAGAGGCTGAGATTAGACACTGTAAAATTGATATGCTAATGAAATTATTCGGGGGAAATGATAATAGTAGAAAATTACTAGTCTACCCATCCAAAAATTCATTTTATGAATATTATAATTTGACTATCTCAATTAAAACAATATACTAACAAATATAGTAGTTAAGGGAAATCAGGTGACAAACTTCATAGACATCGTATCATTACAATTAGTACTTGCATTTTATTTATTTCATAGACTGAAAAGAAAAATTCAAACATTATGAATATTCATTTCATAATAAAATCATTCCAAACCAATGAAGCGTACAATATTTTCAAATTTCAAAGCTCAAAATAGAGTTACAATTTGATATGTATTTCATGCATGAATATAGTTTGCATATTTCTTTGGAGGAGTATTACAGTTAGATGGTCAATTAAGTAAAATAAAGTATGTATAATAAATTTATAGTTACGAACAGGGAGGGAAGCTTTACGAATATTCTAATATGCATCAAAACAATATTATATTTTAAATTTCACTCGTATAGTAAAGTAAATTTCCTGGTTAAATTGTAATATTAAAATGTAAACCAACATATAAAGATGTGACATGGAAATCATATATCAGTTGTTAACATATGAAAAAAAATCTAACATACAGTTAGATCTTTTCATATATAGAAATTCATATGCATATTGGCATAAATAGAGTAACAATAATAACAATAACAGTAAAATGTAAAAATTATGAAACAAAAATTATAACTCAATAGCTTTGGGCATATAATCGACAACAATGATGTTTAGCCATAGTAAAATGGGATTATATTATAGATTTGTAGATTGAAATGAAAAAATGCATATAAGAGTTATTTTTTTCTTTTTTTCTTTTTAAGACCTAGAAGAACTATGTTTCCTATTGTACCCTAGAAGCATACGATGCATATTCCAGACAAACACCCATTCATCCAGATAACGGCCATAACAATTGTTGTTTTTGTTATCCAATTAATTGCCTTCAAATATGTTTATATAAATACCTTTAAGATCAAGGTGAAGGGGAACAATTGTAATAATGACAACCTCTATTTTCCAAATCAAATATCGAATTTTCAATCGACCTTCCAATTTCAATTCGAGGCAAACTTTAATTTCAAGGAAAAATTGGAGATGGAAAATTTATATTACAATTATAAAATACTCGAATCGATGGCGGCAGCGGTAGTAACCCTAGAGGCGGAAATGTTAGTTCCTAATCTTGGAGATTGGAAAGTTGTATGGAGAAGAGAATCTAGCTACTGGCTACAATCTGTTTGGAGCTCGACAAGGTTAGGAACTCACATCAGGAAGATAAATGGGTGGTTTAATCCTGATCTTCCTAGATCTGGTGATAGATGGTTTGACTCTAAGAGTGATGGTAAATAGGGAAAAATAACGCAGAAGGTAGGGGGAGAGAGAATAGACGAGAACGGAGAAGAAAGGGTAAAGCAGAAACGAGCGTTGAAGAAAAATTTAGGTGGCGGCTGTAATTTCTATTTCAAGGGTTTCATTGTATATCAAAGAAACTAAGAAGCTTCAGTCAAAATATAGTCATAGAAGATAAAATTACTAAGCAATCTCGTGCAATTTGATTTATTTACGACATTACCAGCTGTTGTAACAGTATTATTCGTTGTAATATGTTGTGACGATAATAACTGTTGGTAATTTCTAACGAAAATAACCGTTACAATTTGGGATATGAAAAATGTTGCAAAATGGACTATTTGGTAATTGGTAACGGAAATAACCGTTGTAAAATGCTTGTAACGGAAATATCCGTTAGAAATTTATAACGGTTATAACCGTTACAAATTGAAACGAAAAAAGTGTTACAAATGGACCTGTTTGGTGTAGTGTTATATCATATAACCCATTCCGAATAGTGATACGACGAAATGGATAGCATTTGAAGACCAGTGGTGAAGGTCTGGTATTTTCAAGAACGAAAGGATTACCTGTCGAATGACTCTGCACTGAGTAGCTACGGGTATAGAGATCTCCATATGTGATGGGGAGTTCGGTCGGGATTGTGAATCCCAGATTTGCAAGGGCTTCTTTGAAATGCCTTTGGTTCTGTTCGGAGCCGGAGCGGACTTGTATGGACGTATGTCTGACGTTACACTTTGAGATGTAAAGATGGTTTATATCAAATACATTTCTGTTTGGTGGCGGAGAATCTATTTTCTTAGCTTAACACCCTTCTCTGAGACGTACAAGCTCAGTGGTTATGTAGTTGATATTTACTAGTGATACATTCCCAATTTGGTAATGTGGCATACTAAGTGCTGCTGATCATTTGTTGATCAAATCATGGCTTTTGTGTAAAGTGTAACTTTGTGGGACAAGACTTCGTCGGACCTCACAACCCAAAAATGGTCAAAACATAAAGAATGCAGCAAGGTTATGAGGGTCAATTCCTTTAGGGTGTGTCCATTTCCTTCTGGAAAAAATGGTATCATGGTATGAAGCCCAAATATTTAATTTATGTGGTTATTGTTATTTGTTGGTGAATCCCAGGATAAAGATCGGTGACGACCGAGGGGAGGCATTACTCGTGTCAGTAGTTGCCTAGTTACAGAGGTAACTCGGCCTTGTGTTGGCAGAGAGCTGGTTAAGTTCTCGGGGCGTCCCTCCAGAGGCGTACCCATGTGGTACAGGAAGTTCCTAAGTCTGACCATTTGTTGGAAATCAAATCATCCAATACGCCCCTTGTACGGTTTTAGTTGTAGAACATGCCATTTAACATGGTAGCTATAGTAGGCATACTATAATGACACCTATGCCGGCGAAGATTAATATTATACTTTTGAAAGGTTTTCTACACTATGCACTAATAATAATATCAAATGGTTTTCACGTATCAAGCATGTTTGACTATCATAAGGAGAAATCTCCTCCAAGTGTGCGCTTGCATTATGTGTATGGCGGTAGGCCTTATGATAGTTTCATTTTCCAAAAAGCATTGCGGATTTCTTTTTATTTCTTTTTGTTTATTTTTTTCAAAGAAAACTATTTTTGTTTGCTCACACCAATCCGATGACTGACCTGGAGTTTATTATTCTCTTTCTAAACTTAGGGTGTCCACAATTTTCCACACGGTCAGCCTAGAGTCGGATTTTCAGATAGTAGGTGTAGCTTTTGGCAATCTTTGAAGTATCTGGATTGGCATTTGTATTCTGGACCGGACTTGCTTAAGTTCAGCTTGATGGTGGTTCGAGCTTATTGGATTGAAATCTTTGAAGTTTTTGGGTTGAGAAATTTGGTTTTGAAGCACTGGAGATGGAGTTGCAGTAAGGATGTTAGATTCTTTTGGAGCCTATGTTGGTGCTATCTTTCCGCTTCTATGTTTCCGCTGTTGTGCATTTCTGGCTCTAATAGTGTTGGGCATCTGTTGTATCTATAGATATTGTATTCATTGTTGTGTCAATAATATTCTTTTCTTTTTCCACCGTGTTGTTGTACTTAATGTGTTATAAGCTCCGACGAACCAGACTCAACGTTTGAATCTGCGGCATTTGAATACGGGTGATGTATTTGGGTGTCGATTTTCGAAGGTCGAGTCAGGGTCGTTTCAATTTTATTCCACTCGAGATGATTTACAACCAAATTTTACAATACTAAATTCATATTTACCACGACCAACTCATATTTACTTCAATATGATTAACACGTGCCTTGCTTATATAAATTTACTTCTATTCAATTCCAAATTGATTAAGAATCAATTTTATTTTCAATTTGATTTATTTGCATATCTTTTATGATTCACCTCCATTTATATGCAAATCCAATTAATTAAATTTCAATCCATTCCAATTGATTCAAAAATCAATTTTGTTTACTTCTTCAATTCATTTACTTTCGTTTACGACAAAATGATTAATTTCTTATGCAAATTTGTCGTTATTCATGCAAATAAAAATTTCTTAAGCTTATAACCTTTTTAAATTAATTCCAACTCAAGTTAATATTAATTTCATTCCATTCTGAATTATTTACATTCCAACATTCTCATTTCCATTACATTATTAATTTAAATCCCTTCACTTGCATTTTATTTCATTATCCAAATAGGTTTTCAAAATCATTTCTTCTTGCATCAATTTCATTTCCATTTTTATTTTATTTTTAATTTATCAAATTTTTATTTATATTTCATTTACCAAAATATCAACAATTTAATTTATTCTTACATTAAATACTTTTCTTGATATTAATTACTTAACCATTTAACTTGGTTATATCTTTCTACCTTTTAGTTGAATAAGTTATGTAAACTTATCTATTCACAATTTCTTTAATTTCAACTTAAGTTTATCCACATTAATATTTGCAACATCCAATTGCACAAATAATTCACCATTCATATTTATATTCAACTTACTCAAATCTAATTCACCTTTGTTTACAAATTCAAAATTTTACTTCCCCAATTCTTTTACTTTATTACCAAATCAGCTTCGCCTTGGTTTCCATTCACATTTTATATTTTACTTTATCTTATTCCAATTCACATTTAATTTAGAATTAAAAAAAATAAACTTTTCCATTTTCCTATTCATAAGTTCACAACTTATTTATTTAAAATCTTATGTTACTCACTTAAGTCTATTTACATCTTATATCCATAATTCTGGATTATTTATTTTACTTAAGGACTTAAATGTATTCATCCCAATCAATACTGTAACTTATACAATTATCCTACCTTTCCATTTAATATCCGATTTAATCCAAATCCACATTTAATTTTATTTAACTTATCTTAAGTTAAATTCCAATATATCTTATCCACTTTTATTACTCAAATTAAATTTTAACTCCAAGATTAAATTTTTCAATTTTCTTTCTTATTTGGATCAACTTCACTTTAAAAAAAATCAATACTTATTCCCTTTTTCTTTTCACATCATTTAAATAGAATTTTCAGAATTCAATTACCTGGTTTTATTTCAAAACCATTTTGAAATAATAAATAAAATATATCCTCTTGATATATCAAATCAAACCTCCAGATTTCCAAAACAACTTGGTTTCATCAAACCAATTTCCTTTAGAATTCCAAAACAACTTGTTCATCAAACAAGTCCAAACAATTCATCATCCCAAACCATCTGGTAGCAATCCATCACTCAGAAACTCAAAAATGAATACTAATGATGTGGCCATCATCATCAGGATTATTTTCCAATGACTGAAGTGAGTTCAGTACTTCCTTACTTCTCATAATTTATTTCCCAAAATAATACTCCATTATTTCCTTCAAACACTTTGGAAAACATTTCAAAATTTCCAAGATTTAAAATTCCCAAAATTTTTCTCCAAATTCATTTAAAAACATTTTCCAAAATTCCCGGGGTTTAAATTCTGGTTTAATTCAAATTTTAGATTTTATTTAATTATAATATTAATAACCAAACATCCAAATAAATATAATAATTTTCAGAAATTTATTTCTTTTATATCAAAATATAATTTTAAGAAAAATTATTTCATTTACCCCCTTTAAAAATAATGCTATGTCGGTTTATCTTGTTTAAGAGTTTAGAAACCCCTATCGATACGGTTATACTTTCCGTACAGACTAGAATTCATAAATGCTCAATAGATAATTCAACGCAATATAAAAACTATTTTATATTCACTAACAATTACGCGCTCATAGCTATAAATACACTCAACTCATTTTAGAGTACCATTGACTCTATCTCTAATGAGTAATTCCCCACCAAAGCCTAGCTTATCACCAACCTAAGCTCTGATACCACTGTCACGACCCATCCTTTGTGACCCTCGAAAATCGACACAAATAGGCCACTGTATAATATGCAGACGATCGAGTGCCGGAAAAGACAGATTGTTGAGGAAAGAAATAAGGAGGTAGAAGAAGAGAAGAAACTAAAACAATAACATAATCTCAAAATCGCAGCGGAATAAAACATAATAGATAATAACTGATCTTCAAACAAAAAGAAATTTATATCTGTTTTATACATCACAATCAAATCAACTACCGGACAGTTGTATTAATACATCCACACAATAGCTGACTATATAGCTTATAAAGAACAGCGGAAAATTCATCAAGTACAAGTGATACGTCTCGCCATCCAGCTCGTCTCCTGAGCACCACAGCATCATATCCTATATTTATAATACTCGGTCTGACCCAAGCATTGTAATAAAATAACCCGAGTCGGTCTAGAAAATCAGCATGAGAAAATACACGCAACTTAATAATTGAAGTTTCAAAAATCTTTTGAAAACAAAGGTATCTCGTAAGACCATGCCACAAATAAACATGTCGGGTTTTTACCTTACGATAACCAAAACAGTTCTTATAAAATCCTCTGATATTATAATAGTGTCTAAATACAAATACTTATTCAAATATCTGAAATTGTTACATTATTCAATTCCAGCAATACTAGGTTCTACAATCAAAATCGACGTAGGGAGAATGGATTTCCAACTAATGACAAGGCACTGGGTACCACCTATCACGGTACCTGGTCTAGATCAGCATACCGAGGACCCCTCATGTTCCTCTGCAACACAAGATCGGAGCAACCCCTTACTGGATAGTCCGAATAAGATCACCCGGCGGTTGGGATCAACAACCACCCACACGGTCGAATAAAAAGGACCTCTAGACAGGGATGAATTTACCCTAATTGGTTGCTACCCACTTTGCCTTGCTGCATATCCCCTGATTTTCGATCATTTCCGATTGATGAGGTTCGAGGCTCAACGTTATCTTTTTAGAACATTTCACTTAGAATGCTCACCGTCCTCCTGATGATGTTCCGAAAGCATTCATCCATACAAGTCCGTTCCGGGTTTGAACGGAACCGTAGGCAATATTCCTACTACACCCATTTTGGAATCACCCTCAAGATTGGTAGCGAACAGCCCTTGCACTTCATTACTCCATCTTCGACTCCAAGCTCTTGTCTTCCTCATGAAAATGTACTCATTGGATCGAAGTGCTTTTCGGATCACAAATCTGATCCAGTCTCTTCGAAACAACGTTTGCTATTGCTCGGTAAACTCAACCCGATTCTTTAGGAATACTCAGACGATAATAAGATCGGAGTTCACCTCCTAACCGTTTATAGATGGATTTCCTTATAAACGTCCTAGAAGAACGAATGAGTTTATACGTATAGCATAGGACCTCGAACGGTAACTATACCATATAATTCTCATACCTCTTCTAGGTATTCCAAAGTTGTATTTGGATCCAGATTTGATAGTTATAACTATCAAATAAACAATCAATTCAACCAATTGTTTATTTCCACTGAAACGTTAAGTCTTATAAAAATTAGATTTTTATAATTTAAATCAATTTATCTTAAAAAATATACTTAAACATTTAAAAATAAAACTACTTAAATTACTTTACTCAAAATGATAGTTATGAAATTCTATAATAATTTTCCAAGTAAAACTTAAGCCACAAACTATTTTTCAAATAAAAGTTTTATATAAAGTATAAATATTCGAAATTTCTTTAAAAATATCATACTAATTTAACTTTTAAAATAATTACTACTAAAATAAATTTTGAATAATATTTACTTTAAAATTCTAAAACAATTAAGAATAATTAATTTCTCTAAAGCATTACTTTTAAACAATTTTAAACCTTAAACTCTTACATAAAAAAATTTCTTTGAAAATAAACTTGGCTTTTCACGGAAATACACTTCCATTTCAATATATCCCATATAACTCTTTATAAATCCAGCTTGATTTATCCCAACTAAATTTACGTCCCAAACCATAAATTCCTTTTAACACTTTAAAATTAAATCCACTTCTATTTTTAAAACACATTAAGGCTACTAAAATTACTTGAATAAAATAATCTTAAGGAAATCTATAAGAGTTTCTAAGTAAAACATAAACCAAAATTTCCTTTTCGAATAAAGTTATTATATCAAATATTTATGTTAAAATTGCCTTTTAAAATCATAATACGAATCTACCTTTAAAATAATTAACTACGATAATTAACTTAAATAAATATTTACTTTTCACTTAAAAATAATTAAAATAATAAATTTTCTAAAACATTCTAAAAAGAATTATTTTTAAACTTATATTTTATACTTTGAAATCTTTTCTTTAAAACTATACTTTTTTCCAGAAAATATTCTTTCCAACTTAAAAATAAAATCACCCTTTTTATTTTTAAAATGAATTGCACCTTTCTTTATAAATTCCCACCAGAATCTATACTTCCAAATTATCCACTGGTAAATTTTCCACTTCATTTATAAACCTAGTTTATAAATTTCCATTCCTCATTTCCCTTTAAAACACATTTTCCAAAATACTAAATCAGTTTCAAACCGATTTCTGAGTTAAATTCCCTTTAAAATTTATCTCTTGATCTGTCCAAAATCAATTCCAAAATCCATTAACACCAATTTCACCTTTTATTACGATTTAGAATCCTTATTTAAATCTGAAACATCGATTTCATTTTTATTCCAAAATTCTCTTTCATTTCCTTTAAAAGCCAAATTCAATATATTTTTATATCTTAAAATACCAATATATATTCATCCAAACCATAGCATCGAATAACTAAAATTCCCATATAATCAACACAGGCTATCAAATGATATATCACAGTTACGAAAATAAATTTAAATATTTTGAGGAATCCATTTGGATCCCTCTAACCTGTTTCCTGCATCCACCGATGTTAACACAATATAATTACCTATTCCACTTGAGGTGGAATATCGCGGTGTATGGGGTCATCCGCTATTATGTGGGGAGCATAGGGTCTCATCCGCTATATAATACGGGAAATCAATCACTCTAATATATATATGTACTACTACTACATATAATATCACATTCAAACAATCAATCAATAATTGAGATTCTAACTATTTAAATTAATTCTGGAAATCCAGATGTGAATGAGATTAACTCACCTCGAGTCGGCGTTTCAATTTTAAATTAAATCGATCTCGTTTGATTTAATCTAAAAAATTTACTCGCTCAAATTTCTTCCATATTTGTTGCAACACGTGGAGCTCGTCGCTGCGGTTTCGGCGCTTCCTGTTTCTTCGGAATCTGACCATGCATGCAAAAGATATGCTAGTTTAAAGTTTGAATATAATTATATATAATTTAAAACAGACCCCCCTTTTTTTACCAATGAAAATCGGGCTGTTTATTCAGAAGAAATCAAGCCGTAGCCTTTGTCTTCCACAACACGAGCGTCCCCAGGTAAATCGAACCCAAAACCGCTGCATGCCCTAAACTCACGCGCCCTCCATGATGACTATACTGATAATCAACGACCACCACTTAGACCCCCATGCAAGCTCGACCGTCGCCCAGATTCTAGAAGCACTCGGCACCCTAGCGTCGAGAAATCACCTCCTAACGTTCATGCGAACGCGACCTCAAAGCTCCTCCTCCAGTCGACGATAGCCAATCTCCACCGTACATCGCCTAGTGCTCACGTTACCCTTCGACTTTCCAGTTGACGACATACGATGATAATGCTTAGACCGAGAGAAATCGAGGGGAAAACATGAGAGCTTTTCGGCCGTAGATTTCAAAAGAGGTGGTTGGGCAAAAATATCTAGGGTTTCTCTTATAAACACACACACACACACACACACACACACACATATATATATATATATATATATATATATATATATATGCTTATTAAATAATATTTTACTAATATTTTCCTCCAATTAACAAGATTTCCGAATGGACTCAAAATTAGACATGTCGCCTGGCGTTTATTGGGTTTTACCCATATTCCGAACTCAATGGAACATGTTTCGAAGCCCAATTCAAATGTATGAGGAAGATAGCCTTTTGAATCGATTTAAAATGTTAAATTTTTTATTTTAATTTCAATGCGTTTCGCACCCGTACGAACAAACGGTGGCTCCAAACGCTACAAAATTTGAAATCCGATTATAATACACTATTATGGATCCAATGGAACTGGCTCTATTGAATTCCGATACTGTGTCCCGAAAGGCTATTTTAACTCGTCTATTAAATCGAGCAATTTTCAAAATCGTCTATATCATTTAAAATTTCATTTTTGATACTTTACTAACTTAATTATAAATCACGTAGAATTTATATTCATATCAGAAATTATTCTGATTCCTTTAAAATCAAAATCTAATTATTTACATTATTATTATATATTAAATCCATTATTAAATTAATATAAAGAAATTCCAATTTTAGCTTATCGACTTTTGATTCCATCCAAAAGTCTAATACAATAATTCAAATCCAACTAGACTTTAAATAAGTTTTAGAAACTATTTCCGTATCTATATACACCAAAATTCATAAGTTATCCCAATTTCAAATATCACATTATTGTGATCCAAATCTAATTAAATTGCCATATTTGTAACTATAACTAATTTCATTGATTTATCCAAAATCTTCTTATTTCAAAATCAATTAACTATTCATATTCAACATTTAAAATAAATTAAATGTTCAAAATCTAACGACCAAAATTCCAAGTCGTTACAGGAAGCCAAGCTATGTAAGAATTCTCCCGTTAGAGTATCTTCACATTTATTATTAATTAGATTCGTTGGCACGCATGCCGAGATGTGAAATACTTGGATTCTTGATAAGGTTGGTGGAGTCTGGCTTGGACGTGTCTGGGAGATTCTAGAGTAAATGAACCTCTCAAGAATATTGTCTAAAGGTATAATTTCGTTAAGGGTTACACACCCTCTTAGTCATTATTGAAAAATTTCTCTTTCCTTGTTTCTAATTCAAACCTTTGAATTGTTTTCTTAATTTCATAGAGAAGTGTTGTTGCTTTTTGATGTTTAATTATTTGTGACCATTCTTAAATTTTGGATTTTGATCATGTTTATTCCCATTCTTTAAAGTTTGGGTTTTGTTCTAATTTATTTCCATTCTTTTTCGTATGGATGTTGTTCTTGTGAGGTAAAAACCCATTCCGTGTTTAGTGGCATGGTCTCATAGAATTTTTTATGCTCTTCGTATTTCTTGAGTTTTCCCATGCTCGTTTTCCATACTGATCATGGTGTTATTTTATTATAATGCTCAGGTCAGACCGGGTATTTTCCCAGGTTGTCATTGGTTGGACATGGAAACTCATGGAGAGAGCTGCAAGTTCACCTGCCATAGAATTTTTATTTTCTGCTGTATTATTATGTATCCACATCTGCTATTCTGAGGTCAAGAAGTTATAGCTATCCAGGCTGGTGCGGTTTTTTTATGTATCTTAGAGTGATAGCTTTTACTGTCTTTGTTTTATTAAATGTTATCATTCGGCTGTGGGATTCTGCTTCCCCATAATCATTTTCCTTTTATTTTACCCCAACAATCCGCCTTTTCGACCCTTGGATGCTGGCATTGTAATACCATGGATGTATTAGGTGCCGACTTTCGAGGGTTGAAAATGCGGGTCATTACGATAAACCACCTTTATCATGTGGAACTAGTCGAAGTATGTTTCTCGACCTCTAATGAATCTTATCATTACGTTGTTATCATAAAATAATAATGCATTATTACTTGGAATCACCCTTGGCTTAGTTATAAATTTGTACATTTATATTTATGCATTGCTTTTACTGTGGTGCTATTCAAGGCAATGTACTTATTCTTAGAATCTGCTAAATCCTAATATTTGGAACATTTTGAACTTAAAGCTCTTTAACCAAGGTTTAAACATGAATATAATATTAACACATTATACTCAGTATCATTTATGAAGTTTGAGTCCATCTACTCATTCATAAGGAGTTCGTTGTTTCTATAAATAGTTCTCTAGTATTTCGTAAATATTCGAGAATATTCTAAACCATCATTTAGTTATCTTAATTTGAATTTAATATTCTCTTAACGTGTCATATACATTAGCTAAATATGATATTATAGACAATACAGCATGTATGATAGTTCCTATTGTCAATATACAAGGAATTCATCTTACATGTTCCATTTTAAATATTTTAGACATTTTAATAAGGTATCGCTGGGGACATCCCCAACATCCTTTATACTTATTAAAAAAACATATAATTAAAATTCAATATTGAGTATTAAACAACTAAACTATTACTAATTTTAATATAAGTACATCGTTAACAATCAGTTGCATGTTGTTTACTTAGTCTAGAACTATCTATGTACCTTGCAATCGTTCTTTCTTATAGGCACGGACTTCCCCTGCATTTTGACTGAAAATTAAGCCGTTCAATATTTCTGCCAAAATACTTATTCAATTCTGATGCTTATAGGATGATACTTTTGTATCCTTTCTTGGATCATATCTGAAAAACCCACAAACTCAATATCTCGCCCACTGACTTTGAAGAACTTTGGTTTTTATGTGGAAACAGTCTATTCTAAATCATTATTTATAATTTTCTATTTCAACACCTATGTACCAAATACAAAATCATACCAAGTGATAATTTTGTGAATATATCTGAATTAATTTGATCATGTTGAATACTTAATCCATTATGCTAATTTCATCAATTGAAATTTATTATGTTATCCTTATCAAGGTTGCTCACTATATTCCAACTGCATTTATCTCTCACTTAAAGACATATTTGCAGTCAATTGATCATATCACTTCGGGTATAACTATCTAAATTTTATTTTGGTAATGTACTCAGAATCCTTTCGGACTTGTATATTATAACATATGGCAGAATCAATACTCTTTGTAGTTTTAACTAACAACTAAGAATTATATATTCTAGATATTGATAAGAAACTCATAATTTTACTTCAATGTGCAAAGAATGCTTATTTGACATTCTAATGCACTATGTTCATTTAGATTTGGTTAATTTTATTTCAACTTTTGTAATTAGTTTTATCCTTGGATCGTATCCAGGTCCATTTTAGTACCAATAATTTCTATAGAAAATTCCTTTGCTATGAAGTTGGTCATTCTTGAAATGGATACCGTTTCTTAGTGTAATAGAACATGTATTCATACACACTTTATGAATTTCTGTATGCATATATATATGTATAACTAATTTGGTCTTAGTTTACAAAACTTGTATTCAAAACATATATAGGTCATCCAATGATAATCATTCCCGAACTTCTTTTAGGATGATTCATATAAGATCCCACGTGTACAATTATTACATGTAGCCTTTCGACTCACACAATGTACTAACTCATTGGCCTAGGATATGTTGGGTTTCTTATGGATCCTTATTTTGTATGATTTTGTAAACTATAAATGAAATTAATTTGATCCTTTTGTACTACTTTGAGTACACTCCTTTATACCAAAAAGTTAAGTCAACTTCACTCACATTAATTACACTTTGTTCAACAAGGTTCGTTTCTCCTTATCGACACTTCATTATGTTTCATAGGAAGGAGTAACTTTTGAGATTGAATCTTTTTGCATTTTTAGGTATGTTCAGAACTCTTTTAAGTATACTGTAACGACCGTAGATTTAATTTAATTTAAATTGGTAATTAAATGAAATTTTGAATAAAAATTTATAAAATTTATTATAAATGGAAGCGAGTTTCCCCAATTCAAATAGAAAAAAAAAATATTAAGTCATATGGGTTTGAAAATTTGTATATATGAGAATATATATGTATATATTGGATTTTAAATAAATTCTTAAATAAATGATTTTGAAAAATAAATAATTTACTTTGGACACAAGTATAAAAATAAATAAATAAATTGATTTAAAAATTTATAAATGATGATAAATTTGAGTTGTATAAAATATATGTGTATATAGAGAAATATAAAACGATAATTTTTAAAGTAAAATTTATTATAATCATTTAAACTAAAAGTACAAGTAAATATTTGTGT
Organism: Allium cepa; assembly: GCA_030765085.1. Lineage (NCBI taxonomy): Eukaryota > Viridiplantae > Streptophyta > Magnoliopsida > Asparagales > Amaryllidaceae > Allium > Allium cepa. The sequence continues at coordinate 734,247,336 of CM060938.1, read as the reverse complement.
GTAGCCCGTAGAGTTAGGACTGCAAAGCTAAAAAAAAAAGTATAAAATGAAAATAACATAAGATATGTATAGGAACATATGGTACATATGTATTAAAAATCACCTCCTCTAGCATACAAAGGAAGATATTCAGCCGAGACTTGTAAATCAAACAAATAGAAAGATCCTTAATACATAAATAAACAAATGCATAAAAAAAAAAAAAAACAAAACCACATAAAGCTCCAGCCACCAAAGCAATGTATAAAGTAAAGGAAATAATGAACAAAAATATAAACAAAGTATACAAGGGAAATCTAAGTACATATAAAATATAAAGTAAGATCTGTACATACATAAAATAAAAAGTATAAGCTAGTAAACAAATGGAAGACATAAAATATAGCCTGCATAAAGTGTAAGTGATTAATGCAACATACCTCATGCATTTAATGCAAGATTATCTTCAGCCATGCCTATTTTGTACAAACATGTCACCTATAGCCATGTATTAATATCAACCTGTCTGCGAATCTTTGCCATATATCTCTGCCCTTTCATTTTAATTCGAAAACTAATATTTCAAAACTTAAGAAGCAAAGCAGAGAAAGCAAAATAGAAAGAAACTAGGCTCATTCATTTCCTCTTCAAGAACAAAACCTGGTGATTGAAACTCAAAACAAAAAGTATGCATCCTGAGACAATAAAGCAAGTGTAAATCATAAACCAGAAGAGAAAAAAAAAAAGAATGTAAACATCCTAGTCTATAAAAAGAAAGAAAGGGAAAGCTACAACTAGAAAACAATTATCATCAACAAGACAAGAGGCCTCTGTTCTTTTCTGGAAACAAGGTGAGCAACTTTAATTTTTGTTTAAAAACCATTTCTTTGAATCCCTGCTTGAGAATCTGTGAGTAAACGAATTAATTTCAACTTTAGTTATATATTTGCTTATTAATGATATGTGCTTTATATAGTTTAACCTACTGTTTTGTGTATGTTTGTTTGAACTGGAAACTTTCATAGCTGTTCTTGATCAATACTTCAAGTTTTTTTTTTTACAAAGTAAAGTAAATAAATTTACAAATCTTATTCATATAACTATTTAAATTTTGTATTGTGTAAATTCAAGCTGGTTTATATGAAAACAAAGCCTGCAAAATATGTTTAGAGTTAAACAGTATGATATCAACTCTGTATTCAAACTACAGGTTTAAAAGGAAATTAAGGTTTAAAAATTCAAATGTTGAAATTTGTAAATCCAATAGCATAATTAGTTTTCATATACCTAATTATGATTTTTAACAGAAAAATCTTGATTTTTAAGCAAAGAGAAAACGAGCAGTTTTAATTTGAATCGAAATTGTATTTTTGTCAATTTAGGGAGATTGAGTTAATTATAACTTCTGAAAATCAACAGGAAGCAAGATTGAAATCTAATTGATTCTAGAAAAATGTCAATTGATTTTTCAAATGCATATGTTTTGAGTTTGAATCTAGAGTAGGGTTTAAGCTCGTATTCTTTCAGTGCTCTGTAAATTTAAGATTTCGGCACCACATGTCAACCGAGTGACACGCGACTTCAGGAGGAGTTGGAGGGGGGTGTGAGTGACGTATTGGAGGAGATTCAATGCCTACGGTGAGGTGAGGTGGCCGCGTGATTGATTTGTCAGTGGGGGTTTGTTTGCCTTGTTCGAACTGCAGGTCATAATTTTTATTTCGGCTTTTAATTGAAGTTTGGGCTTCGATTTCGTTTGAATGGATGATTTGGGGTTTGTAGACATTGTCGTGGGTCGCCGGAGGCGAAGCAAGCCACCATGCACGTGCACGGTGGTGACGAGGTGACTGGTGAATTTTCTGGGCGGTCGCGTGCGCGTACTCGAGTAATTCGAGGGTTGCTTCGACCGTGTCTTCAGGCTTGCTCGTGTGTGTGTGTTTCTGCAATTGGCTCTTAACAAATGTTTAAATAGAAAAAAAAATAAGAAGAAGGTATAAACTGGGAAGAAGAAGGGAAAGTGAGAGAGAGAGAGACGCACGGGAGAGACACGGGAAGAGTGGGGGGGAAACTCGTGACAGTCACAAGTGAAAAGGGGAGTTGTCCCTGGTTCACGTTACAGCCTAATTTTGGTTTAGCATTTTATAACTAAGTTGGTAATTAGTCAGTTAGATTAATATTAATCTATAGGTTTAGTAAGGTAAATTGTAATTTGAAATTAATTAATGATTAAGTGATAAGTAAATTGTAATTAACTACTTAAGTTAATTAATAAATAATTAATAGTTAATTAATTAAGGAATTGATTTTATATTAGAAACAATTAAAGCATTAAGTGATGTAATTTATATGATAATTAATTAAAGACTCATTTATTTAATTTATAAATTTATGATTTAGATTTATTTATAATTAGAGATTAATTAAAAGTAATTAAGAAATGTTATTAGTTAATGAAGATGATTAACTAAGGATAATAAATCAAATAGAGGTTAGTTAAGGATTAATTAATAAATGAGATTTATTAATATTAATTAAAGATTTATTAAAGTAAATTTATTTAAATGATAAAGATTAATTTGAAATTAACGATTTAGGGTTACGGGATGATTTCTTAATGGTAAGAAATTAAAATTTTAATTTCTTAGAATAATGAATTAAAGGGTTAATTAATTATGCAATTGGTTTAAAGATTAGATTAATGAATATGATTAATTAAGGATAATTTAATTTATTAAAGTATTTGATAAATTAATTGATATCGAGTGATTAATAAATCAGAATTGGTAAATTAACTCATAAGTAATTTATTGGAAATAAATTGAATTAATTAGGATAAGTAATTTATAAATCCTGCTTATAAATGACTATTGAATACTTGACCTTGCTTATGAATGTTTATATTGTATGAAATGCCTTAAATTGGTTGCCCTATTTGATCTGTGATATTTTGTTCTGTGACTGCGTATAAATTATCCATTCATTTACATTGTTATATTATCTGTGAATCTGTGAATGGACGATAAGCGTTATAGTTTATTTCGCTTATCAACTATATTTCTGTGTTTTAATCTGTGATGATTGAAATGATGTTGCACTATTGTGTTAAACCCTGGACCACACCACACACACAATTATGGATTTCACGAGGAAATCGATTAAGTCGCAGATTTTTGAAATAGTTAAATTTGAATTTTTAAATTCAAATGTTTTGGAAATGGAATCGAAATAAAAGTGAAAAGCTTTTGAAATGGAATTTCAAAGATGTAATTTATTTTAAATTACTTGATTAAGTTTTGGAATTTAAATAATTTGATTTAAATTTAAATTCAATACTTGAAATTAAATCCTATGATTTGAAATTAGGGATTAAAGATGTTATATTGGTTATATAGGGATTAAACCACTTTTAAGTATTGTTTTTGGGAATTTGAATTTAACCCAAGGATTTCAACTCGTATAAATGAATCAGATTTCCAAAATGAAAACTGTTGTTTTCAAATGATAAACACTTTTAGATAAGAACTGAGATTCCAGTTAATTAGGGGAATTTCAAGATTGAATAGAAAAATGATTTTCCTAAGTTATGAATGAATTCTTTTTGAAAGCTATGAATTAAATCTGTTTATTTTTAACAGATTTAAATTGATGATTTGTTTAAATCAAATTGAAATGAAATTGTTTTGAAGCTATAAGTTAAATCTTTGATTTAAAGATTTAACGAGTTAATCAAATTGAAATGAAAATTGATTTGGAAAATCTGTGATGAATCTTTTGTTTAAAAGATTAAGATGTGAAAATTGTTTAAACCGTTAAAGGTTGTGAAAATGAATCTTTTTGTTTAAAGATTGAAATGGTAATTGGATTAAACCATTTGAAATAAAGTTTTGAATTATTAAGTTGTGACTTAATTGAAATCCCATTATCCATTTGTTTTTGAAATATCGTGCTCACTATTCGGGTTAGCCGGGAAAGGACCTTTGTATCGTATAACCCATTCCGAATATGTGATTCGTCGTTATGGATAGCATTTGAAGACCGGTGATGAAGACCGGGTATTTGTGAAAGCGATAGGATGACCTATCGATTGTTTCTGCACCGAGTCGCGCCGGTATAGAAACTCCCTAAGTGATGGGAAATTCTATCGGGATTGTGAATATCCGGATTGCAAGGACTTCTTTGTAAGTTCCTTCGGTTTTGTTCGAGCCCGGAACAGACTTGTATGGATTGTGTGTCTGACATTACAAGTTGAGATGTAAAGCCGATTTCTTTCAAATATATTTCTGTTGGTGGCGGAGAATTTATTCTTTTAGCTTAACACCCTTCTCTGAGACGTACGAACTCAGAGGTTATATAGTTGAAGTTATCAGCGATATATTCCCAATTTGGTAATGTGACATACTGAGTGTTGCTGTGAAATGATCATTGTGTTGATTATTTATGATAGGATCATTTGTTTGATCGTCTATCTTGGTGATCATTTCTATGATCATTTGTTGACCCAAAGCATGGCTTTTGTATAAAGTATGTTTTTGTGGACGTGACTTCGTCGAGCCTCACATCTCGGGAATGGTCAAAACAGGAAAGAAGCAGCAAGGTTATGAGGGGTAGCGCCCTTTAGGATGTGTGCATTTCCTTCTGGAAGAGGGTGGTATCATGGTATGGAGCCCAGATATTTACTCATGTTGAAAACACTTTGTTATGATTGTGTGAATTGATTAGAGAGCTCTCGGATAAAGGTCCCAAAGGACCGGGGGATGGCATATTCGGTCAGTTGTTACTCAGTTAGGAGTAACCCGGCCTTGTGTTGGTAGAGATCCGGTTTGGTTCTCGGGGATGTCCATCCAGAGGCATTCTCATGTGGCAATGGGAAGTTCCTTGGCCTGATCATTCGTTGGAAATCCAAAGAAACGATACGAACCTTGTACAGTATTAGTTGTATAACCTGCCATGGAATGTGGCGGTAACCTGCTATTGAACATGGTTAGCTATAGTAGGCATACGATAATGGTCGTATGTTGGCTAAGATTTATATTCTACTTTCGAAATGAATTTTTCCTACACTATGCACTAGTAATAATATCAAATGTTTCTCATTTAATGCGTATCAAGCATCTTTGACTATCATAAGGAGAAATCTCCTCCGATTCTGCGTTTGCATTGTGTGTGTGTGCGGGAGGCCTTATGGTAGTCTCATTTTTAAAAGCATTGCGAATTGACTTTGAAAATCTTTTGTTGAATGTTTTAAAAGATAAAGTGTTTTTGTTGCTCACACCAGTCCCACGACTGATCCGGAGTTTATTGTTTTCTTTCCTAAACTCTGGGTGCTCATTATATTTCTACACGAGCAGTCTAGAGTTTGGTTTTTCAGATAGTCAGATGTAGTAGATTATCTGGAGTTAGTTCAGTCTTTGGTCCACACCAGTCTTGTTAAGCTTTGGGCTATGTCACACCAGTCTTGCTTATCTTTGTGCATCGTTATTGGGAGTTCGAGCTATTGCTGGATTGATTCTTGGAAATGGAGTTGCAGTTATCTTTGGAGTTCTTCTTTGAAGACTATTTTAGAGTTATATTGTTCCGTATGTTAGATGTTATCTATTTTTCTTTTCCGCTGCTATTTTATTGTATCATATCTCTGATGTATATTGATATCTATTGGATCATCTGTTGTATCAGATATTGTATCAAAGCTGTATATCAATGTATTATTCTTTTATTCCGCTGTGTTGTTTACTTAATGATTGTTATAAGCTCCGGCGAATCGGATTTGAACGGTCGAATCTATGACATTCGAGTACGATTTGAAGTATGGATGTCGATTTTTGAGCGGGCAAAATCCGTACTCGTTACATTTGGTATCAGAGCTAAGGGTTTAAACTTTAGCTCAGGAGTGTAAAACATTAAGTAGCTCATTAGAGATAGGGTGAAGTATCCCTAGAATGAGTAATCTTTAAGATATCCGTTTTAACGCCTCAGTAAATTCTCTTACTATCTACTGATAGTGAGTATGAGTGCAAGAAGAGAACGAGATAGGGGACAGGAAAATACGACTATAAATGGTCAATGCCCTGCAACAGTGGAAACAACTTTCTCTATCTATTTTCTTTGATTCATTTCTAAATTCTTTTGATTGCTTCGTGACAGCTACAAGAAGAAGTTTTGGTGTGGTGATGCTCTACGAATCGTTGTAGGAAATTCTTATTTCGTATCTTCATCGGTTTCTTATCAGATTTGATTTAAACCTTAATGAATTTGAAATTTGAAATTGGAAAATTTAAATAAATTGGAAAATTTAAATTGAATTAAATTGATTAATAGAATATGGGGATAATTTGAATAGTATCAATAATGCGATTTCGTTTAAAATCAAAATTTGAAATTCTGTTGTAATTTCTTGTGAATACCAAGGTCCGAAGAGGGACAAATTGGTATATAATTTGAGATATTCCGACTTGAATTTGAAATGCATATCTTAAGTTGAGGAATTATAGGAAATCGAATCTGTCTATCTCTGTGTTGTTTTTGTGCCTGCGAATTTCGAGGACGAAATTCTTTTAAGGGGGGAAGTTTGTAACGACCCTAGATTTAATTTAATTTAAATTGGTAATTAAATGAAATTTTGAATAAAAATTTATAAAATTTATTATAAATGGAAGCGAGTTTCCCCAATTCAAATAGAAAAAAAAAATATTAAGTCATATGGGTTTGAAAATTTGTATATATGAGAATATATATGTATATATTGGATTTTAAATAAATTCTTAAATAAATGATTTTGAAAAATAAATAATATACTTTGGACACAAGTATAAAAATAAATAAATAAATTGATTTAAAAATTTATAAATGATGATAAATTTGAGTTCTATAAAATATATGTGTATATAGAGAAATATAAAACGATAATTTTTAAAGTAAAATTTATTATAATCATTTAAACTAAAAGTACAAGTAAATATTTGTGTGTAGCCCGTAGAGTTAGGACTGCAAAGCTAAAAAAAAAGTATAAAATGAAAATAACATAAGATATGTATAGGAACATATGGTACATATGTATTAAAAACCACCTCCTCTAGCATACAAAGGAAGATATTCAGCCGAGACTTGTAAATCAAACAAATAGAAAGATCCTTAATACATAAATAAACAAATTCATAAAAAAAAGAAAAAAAAAGAAAAGAAACAAAACCACATAAAGCTCCAGCCACCAAAGCAATGTATAAAGTAAAGGAAATAATGAACAAAAATATAAACAAAGTATACAAGGGAAATCTAAGTACATATAAAATATAAAGTAAGATCTGTACATACATAAAATAAAAAGTATAAGCTAGTAAACAAATGGAAGACATAAAATATAGCCTGCATAAAGTGTAAGTGATTAATGCAACATACCTCATGCATTTAATGCAAGATTATCTTCAGCCATGCCTATTTTGTACAAACATGTCACCTATAGCCATGTATTAATATCAACCTGTCTGCGAATCTTTGCCATATATCTTTGCCCTTTCATTTTAATTCGAAAACTAATATTTCAAAACTTAAGAAGCAAAGCAGAGAAAGCAAAATAGAAAGAAACTAGGCTCATTCATTTCCTCTTCAAGAACAAAACCTGGTGATTGAAACTCAAAACAAAAAGTATGCATCCTGAGACAATAAAGCAAGTGTAAATCATAAACCAGAAGAGAAAAAAAAAAGAATGTAAACATCCTAGTCTATAAAAAGAAAGAAAGGGAAAGCTACAACTAGAAAACAATTATCATCAACAAGACAAGAGGCCTCTGTTCTTTTCTGGAAACAAGGTGAGCAACTTTAATTTTTGTTTAAAAACCATTTCTTTGAATCCCTGCTTGAGAATCTGTGAGTAAACGAATTAATTTCAACTTTAGTTATATATTTGCTTATTAATGATATGTGATTTATATAGTTTAACCTACTGTTTTGTGTATGTTTGTTTGAACTGGAAACTTTCATAGCTGTTCTTGATCAATACTTCAAGTTTTTTTTTTACAAAGTAAAGTAAATAAATTTACAAATCTTATTCATATAACTATTTAAATTTTGTATTGTGTAAATTCAAGCTGGTTTATATGAAAACAAAGCCTGCAAAATATGTTTAGAGTTAAACAGTATGATATCAACTCTGTATTCAAACTACAGGTTTAAAAGGAAATTAAGGTTTAAAAATTCAAATGTTGAAATTTGTAAATCCAATAGCATAATTAGTTTTCATATACCTAATTATGATTTTTAACAGAAAAATCTTGATTTTTAAGCAAAGAGAAAACGAGCAGTTTTAATTTGAATCGAAATTGTATTTTTGTCAATTTAGGGAGATTGAGTTAATTATAACTTCTGAAAATCAACAGGAAGCAAGATTGAAATCTAATTGATTCTAGAAAAATGTCAATTGATTTTTCAAATGCATATGTTTTGAGTTTGAATCTAGAGTAGGGTTTAAGCTCGTATTCTTTCAGTGCTCTGTAAATTTAAGATTTCGGCACCACATGTCAACCGAGTGACACGCGACTTCAGGAGGAGTTGGAGGGGGGTGTGAGTGACGTATTGGAGGAGATTCAATGCCTACGGTGAGGTGAGGTGGCCGCGTGATTGATTTGTCAGTGGGGGTTTGTTTGCCTTATTCGAACTGCAGGTCATAATTTTTATTTCGGCTTTTAATTGAAGTTTGGGCTTCGATTTCGTTTGAATGGATGATTTGGGGTTTGTAGACATTGTCGTGGGTCGCCGGAGGCGAAGCAAGCCACCATGCACGTGCACGGTGGTGACGAGGTGACTGGTGAATTTTCTGGGCGGTCGCGTGCGCGTACTCGAGTAATTCGAGGGTTGCTTCGACCGTGTCTTCAGGCTTGCTCGTGTGTGTGTGTTTCTGCAATTGGCTCTTAACAAATGTTTAAATAGAAAAAAAAATAAGAAGAAGGTATAAACTGGGAAGAAGAAGGGAAAGTGAGAGAGAGAGACGCACGGGAGAGACACGAGAAGAGTGGGGGGGGGGGGGAACTCTTGACAGTCACAAGTGAAAAGGGGAGTTGTCCCTGGTTCACGTTACAGCCTAATTTTGGTTTAGCATTTTATAACTAAGTTGGTAATTAGTCAGTTAGATTAATATTAATCTATAGGTTTAGTAAGGTAAATTGTAATTTGAAATTAATTAATGATTAAGTGATAAGTAAATTGTAATTAACTACTTAAGTTAATTAATAAATAATTAATAGTTAATTAATTAAGGAATTGATTTTATATTAGAAACAATTAAAGCATTAAGTGATGTAATTTATATGATAATTAATTAAAGACTCATTTATTTAATTTATAAATTTATGATTTAGATTTATTTATAATTAGAGATTAATTAAAAGTAATTAAGAAATGTTATTAGTTAATGAAGATGATTAACTAAGGATAATAAATCAAATAGAGGTTAGTTAAGGATTAATTAATAAATGAGATTTATTAATATTAATTAAAGATTTATTAAAGTAAATTTATTTAAATGATAAAGATTAATTTGAAATTAACGATTTAGGGTTACGGGATGATTTCTTAATGGTAAGAAATTAAAATTTTAATTTCTTAAAATAATGAATTAAAGGGTTAATTAATTATGCAATTGGTTTAAAGATTAGATTGATGAATATGATTAATTAAGGATAATTTAATTTATTAAAGTATTTGATAAATTAATTGATATCGAGTGATTAATAAATCAGAATTGGTAAATTAACTCATAAGTAATTTATTGGAAATAAATTGAATTAATTAGGATAAGTAATTTATAAATCCTGCTTATAAATGACTATTGAATACTTGACCTTGCTTATGAATGTTTATATTGTATGAAATGCCTTGAATTGGTTGCCCTATTTGATCTGTGATATTTTGTTCTGTGACTGCGTATAAATTATCCATTCATTTACATTGTTATATTATCTGTGAATCTGTGAATGGACGATAAGCGTTATAGTTTATATCGCTTATCAACTATATTTCTGTGTTTTAATCTGTGATGATTGAAATGATGTTGCACTATTGTGTTAAACCCTGGACCACACCACACACACAATTATGGATTTCACGAGGAAATCGATTAAGTCGCAGATTTTTGAAATAGTTAAATTTGAATTTTTAAATTCAAATGTTTTGGAAATGGAATCGAAATAAAAGTGAAAAGCTTTTGAAATGGAATTTCAAAGATGTAATTTATTTTAAATTACTTGATTAAGTTTTGGAATTTAAATAATTTGATTTAAATTTAAATTCAATACTTGAAATTAAATCCTATGATTTGAAATTAGGGATTAAAGATGTTATATTGGTTATATAGGGATTAAACCACTTTTAAGTATTGTTTTTGGGAATTTGAATTTAACCCAAGGATTTCAACTCGTATAAATGAATCAGATTTCCAAAATGAAAACTGTTGTTTTCAAATGATAAACACTTTTAGATAAGAACTGAGATTCCAGTTAATTAGGGGAATTTCAAGATTGAATAGAAAAATGATTTTCCTAAGTTATGAATGAATTCTTTTTGAAAGCTATGAATTAAATCTGTTTATTTTTAACAGATTTAAATTGATGATTTGTTTAAATCAAATTGAAATGAAATTGTTTTGAAGCTATAAGTTAAATCTTTGATTTAAAGATTTAACGAGTTAATCAAATTGAAATGAAAATTGATTTGGAAAATCTGTGATGAATCTTTTGTTTAAAAGATTAAGATGTGAAAATTGTTTAAACCGTTAAAGGTTGTGAAAATGAATCTTTTTGTTTAAAGATTGAAATGGTAATTGGATTAAACCATTTGAAATAAAGTTTTGAATTATTAAGTTGTGACTTAATTGAAATCCCATTATCCATTTGTTTTTGAAATATCGTGCTCACTATTCGGGTTAGCCGGGAAAGGACCTTTGTATCGTATAACCCATTCCGAATATGTGATTCGTCGTTATGGATAGCATTTGAAGACCGGTGATGAAGACCGGGTATTTGTGAAAGCGATAGGATGACCTATCGATTGTTTCTGCACCGAGTCGCGCCGGTATAGAAACTCCCTAAGTGATGGGAAATTCTATCGGGATTGTGAATATCCGGATTGCAAGGACTTCTTTGTAAGTTCCTTCGGTTTTGTTCGAGCCCGGAACAGACTTGTATGGATTGTGTGTCTGACATTACAAGTTGAGATGTAAAGCCGATTTCTTTCAAATATATTTCTGTTGGTGGCGGAGAATTTATTCTTTTAGCTTAACACCCTTCTCTGAGACGTACGAACTCAGAGGTTATATAGTTGAAGTTATCAGCGATATATTCCCAATTTGGTAATGTGACATACTGAGTGTTGCTGTGAAATGATCATTGTGTTGATTATTTATGATAGGATCATTTGTTTGATCGTCTATCTTGGTGATCATTTCTATGATCATTTGTTGACCCAAAGCATGGCTTTTGTATAAAGTATGTTTTTGTGGACGTGACTTCGTCGAGCCTCACATCTCGGGAATGGTCAAAACAGGAAAGAAGCAGCAAGGTTATGAGGGGTAGCGCCCTTTAGGATGTGTGCATTTCCTTCTGGAAAAGGGTGGTATCATGGTATGGAGCCCAGATATTTACTCATGTTGAAAACACTTTGTTATGATTGTGTGAATTGATTAGAGAGCTCTCGGATAAAGGTCCCAAAGGACCGGGGGATGGCATATTCGGTCAGTTGTTACTCAGTTAGGAGTAACCCGGCCTTGTGTTGGTAGAGATCCGGTTTGGTTCTCGGGGATGTCCATCCAGAGGCATTCTCATGTGGCAATGGGAAGTTCCTTGGCCTGATCATTCGTTGGAAATCCAAAGAAACGATACGAACCTTGTACAGTATTAGTTGTATAACCTGCCATGGAATGTGGCGGTAACCTGCTATTGAACATGGTTAGCTATAGTAGGCATACGATAATGGTCGTATGTTGGCTAAGATTTATATTCTACTTTCGAAATGAATTTTTCCTACACTATGCACTAGTAATAATATCAAATGTTTCTCATTTAATGCGTATCAAGCATCTTTGACTATCATAAGGAGAAATCTCCTCCGATTCTGCGTTTGCATTGTGTGTGTGTGCGGGAGGCCTTATGGTAGTCTCATTTTTAAAAGCATTGCGAATTGACTTTGAAAATCTTTTGTTGAATGTTTTAAAAGATAAAGTGTTTTTGTTGCTCACACCAGTCCCACGACTGATCCGGAGTTTATTGTTTTCTTTCCTAAACTCTGGGTGCTCATTATATTTCTACACGAGCAGTCTAGAGTTTGGTTTTTCAGATAGTCAGATGTAGTAGATTATCTGGAGTTAGTTCAGTCTTTGGTCCACACCAGTCTTGTTAAGCTTTGGGCTATGTCACACCAGTCTTGCTTATCTTTGTGCATCGTTATTGGGAGTTCGAGCTATTGCTGGATTGATTCTTGGAAATGGAGTTGCAGTTATCTTTGGAGTTCTTCTTTGAAGACTATTTTAGAGTTATATTGTTCCGTATGTTAGATGTTATCTATTTTTCTTTTCCGCTGCTATTTTATTGTATCATATCTCTGATGTATATTGATATCTATTGGATCATCTGTTGTATCAGATATTGTATCAAAGCTGTATATCAATGTATTATTCTTTTATTCCGCTATGTTGTTTACTTAATGATTGTTATAAGCTCCGGCGAATCGGATTTGAACGGTCGAATCTATGACATTCGAGTACGATTTGAAGTATGGATGTCGATTTTTGAGCGGGCAAAATCCGTACTCGTTACATTTGGTATCAGAGCTAAGGGTTTAAACTTTAGCTCAGGAGTGTAAAACATTAAGTAGCTCATTAGAGATAGGGTGAAGTATCCCTAGAATGAGTAATCTTTAAGATATCCGTTTTAACGCCTCAGTAAATTCTCTTACTATCTACTGATAGTGAGTATGAGTGCAAGAAGAGAACGAGATAGGGGACAGGAAAATACGACTATAAATGGTCAATGCCCTGCAACAGTGGAAACAACTTTCTCTATCTATTTTCTTTGATTCATTTCTAAATTCTTTTGATTGCTTCGTGACAGCTACAAGAAGAAGTTTTGGTGTGGTGATGCTCTACGAATCGTTGTAGGAAATTCTTATTTCGTATCTTCATCGGTTTCTTATCAGATTTGATTTAAACCTTAATGAATTTGAAATTTGAAATTGGAAAATTTAAATAAATTGGAAAATTTAAATTGAATTAAATTGATTAATAGAATATGGGGATAATTTGAATAGTATCAATAATGCGATTTCGTTTAAAATCAAAATTTGAAATTCTGTTGTAATTTCTTGTGAATACCAAGGTCCGAAGAGGGACAAATTGGTATATAATTTGAGATATTCCGACTTGAATTTGAAATGCATATCTTAAGTTGAGGAATTATAGGAAATCAAATCTGTCTATCTCTGTGTTGTTTTTGTGCCTGCGAATTTCGAGGACGAAATTCTTTTAAGGGGGGAAGTTTGTAACGACCCTAGATTTAATTTAATTTAAATTGGTAATTAAATGAAATTTTGAATAAAAATTTATAAAATTTATTATTAATGGAAGCGAGTTTCCCCAATTCAAATAGAAAAAAAATATATTAAGTCATATGGGTTTGAAAATTTGTATATATGAGAATATATATGTATATATTGGATTTTAAATAAATTCTTAAATAAATGATTTTGAAAAATAAATAATATACTTTGGACACAAGTATAAAAATAAATAAATAAATTGATTTAAAAATTTATAAATGATGATAAATTTGAGTTCTATAAAATATATGTGTATATAGAGAAATATAAAACGATAATTTTTAAAGTAAAATTTATTATAATCATTTAAACTAAAAGTACAAGTAAATATTTGTGTGTAGCCCGTAGAGTTAGGACTGCAAAGCTAAAAAAAAAAAGTATAAAATGAAAATAACATAAGATATGTATAGGAACATATGGTACATATGTATTAAAAACCACCTCCTCTAGCATACAAAGGAAGATATTCAGCCGAGACTTGTAAATCAAACAAATAGAAAGATCCTTAATACATAAATAAACAAATGCATAAAAAAAGAAAAAAAAAGAAAAGAAACAAAACCACATAAAGCTCCAGCCACCAAAGCAATGTATAAAGTAAAGGAAATAATGAACAAAAATATAAACAAAGTATACAAGGGAAATCTAAGTACATATAAAATATAAAGTAAGATCTGTACATACATAAAATAAAAAGTATAAGCTAGTAAACAAATGGAAGACATAAAATATAGCCTGCATAAAGTGTAAGTGATTAATGCAACATACCTCATGCATTTAATGCAAGATTATCTTCAGCCATGCCTATTTTGTACAAACATGTCACCTATAGCCATGTATTAATATCAACCTGTCTGCGAATCTTTGCCATATATCTTTGCCCTTTCATTTTAATTCGAAAACTAATATTTCAAAACTTAAGAAGCAAAGCAGAGAAAGCAAAATAGAAAGAAACTAGGCTCATTCATTTCCTCTTCAAGAACAAAACCTGGTGATTGAAACTCAAAACAAAAAGTATGCATCCTGAGACAATAAAGCAAGTGTAAATCATAAACCAGAAGAGAAAAAAAAAAGAATGTAAACATCCTAGTCTATAAAAAGAAAGAAAGGGAAAGCTACAACTAGAAAACAATTATCATCAACAAGACAAGAGGCCTCTGTTCTTTTCTGGAAACAAGGTGAGCAACTTTAATTTTTGTTTAAAAACCATTTCTTTGAATCCCTGCTTGAGAATCTGTGAGTAAACGAATTAATTTCAACTTTAGTTATATATTTGCTTATTAATGATATGTGATTTATATAGTTTAACCTACTGTTTTGTGTATGTTTGTTTGAACTGGAAACTTTCATAGCTGTTCTTGATCAATACTTCAAGTTTTTTTTTTTACAAAGTAAAGTAAATAAATTTACAAATCTTATTCATATAACTATTTAAATTTTGTATTGTGTAAATTCAAGCTGGTTTATATGAAAACAAAGCCTGCAAAATATGTTTAGAGTTAAACAGTATGATATCAACTCTGTATTCAAACTACAGGTTTAAAAGGAAATTAAGGTTTAAAAATTCAAATGTTGAAATTTGTAAATCCAATAGCATAATTAGTTTTCATATACCTAATTATGATTTTTAACAGAAAAATCTTGATTTTTAAGCAAAGAGAAAACGAGCAGTTTTAATTTGAATCGAAATTGTATTTTTGTCAATTTAGGGAGATTGAGTTAATTATAACTTCTGAAAATCAACAGGAAGCAAGATTGAAATCTAATTGATTCTAGAAAAATTTCAATTGATTTTTCAAATGCATATGTTTTGAGTTTGAATCTAGAGTAGGGTTTAAGCTCGTATTCTTTCAGTGCTCTGTAAATTTAAGATTTCGGCACCACATGTCAACCGAGTGACACGCGACTTCAGGAGGAGTTGGAGGGGGGTGTGAGTGACGTATTGGAGGAGATTCAATGCCTACGGTGAGGTGAGGTGGCCGCGTGATTGATTTGTCAGTGGGGGTTTGTTTGCCTTATTCGAACTGCAGGTCATAATTTTTATTTCGGCTTTTAATTGAAGTTTGGGCTTCGATTTCGTTTGAATGGATGATTTGGGGTTTGTAGACATTGTCGTGGGTCGCCGGAGGCGAAGCAAGCCACCATGCACGTGCACGGTGGTGACGAGGTGACTGGTGAATTTTCTGGGCGGTCGCGTGCGCGTACTCGAGTAATTCGAGGGTTGCTTCGACCGTGTCTTCAGGCTTGCTCGTGTGTGTGTGTTTCTGCAATTGGCTCTTAACAAATGTTTAAATAGAAAAAAAAATAAGAAGA
This sequence comes from Allium cepa, assembly GCA_030765085.1. Classification (NCBI taxonomy): domain Eukaryota; kingdom Viridiplantae; phylum Streptophyta; class Magnoliopsida; order Asparagales; family Amaryllidaceae; genus Allium; species Allium cepa. Next base: position 734,231,472 of record CM060938.1, on the reverse strand, counting down.
AGGTATAAACTGGGAAGAAGAAGGGAAAGTGAGAGAGAGAGACGCACGGGAGAGACACGAGAAGAGTGGGGGGGGGGGGGGGGGGGAACTCTTGACAGTCACAAGTGAAAAGGGGAGTTGTCCCTGGTTCACGTTACAGCCTAATTTTGGTTTAGCATTTTATAACTAAGTTGGTAATTAGTCAGTTAGATTAATATTAATCTATAGGTTTAGTAAGGTAAATTGTAATTTGAAATTAATTAATGATTAAGTGATAAGTAAATTGTAATTAACTACTTAAGTTAATTAATAAATAATTAATAGTTAATTAATTAAGGAATTGATTTTATATTAGAAACAATTAAAGCATTAAGTGATGTAATTTATATGATAATTAATTAAAGACTCATTTATTTAATTTATAAATTTATGATTTAGATTTATTTATAATTAGAGATTAATTAAAAGTAATTAAGAAATGTTATTAGTTAATGAAGATGATTAACTAAGGATAATAAATCAAATAGAGGTTAGTTAAGGATTAATTAATAAATGAGATTTATTAATATTAATTAAAGATTTATTAAAGTAAATTTATTTAAATGATAAAGATTAATTTGAAATTAACGATTTAGGGTTACGGGATGATTTCTTAATGGTAAGAAATTAAAATTTTAATTTCTTAAAATAATGAATTAAAGGGTTAATTAATTATGCAATTGGTTTAAAGATTAGATTAATGAATATGATTAATTAAGGATAATTTAATTTATTAAAATATTTGATAAATTAATTGATATCGAGTGATTAATAAATCAGAATTGGTAAATTAACTCATAAGTAATTTATTGGAAATAAATTGAATTAATTAGGATAAGTAATTTATAAATCCTGCTTATAAATGACTATTGAATACTTGACCTTGCTTATGAATGTTTATATTGTATGAAATGCCTTGAATTGGTTGCCCTATTTGATCTGTGATATTTTGTTCTGTGACTGCGTATAAATTATCCATTCATTTACATTGTTATATTATCTGTGAATCTGTGAATGGACGATAAGCGTTATAGTTTATATCGCTTATCAACTATATTTCTGTGTTTTAATCTGTGATGATTGAAATGATGTTGCACTATTGTGTTAAACCCTGGACCACACCACACACACAATTATGGATTTCACGAGGAAATCGATTAAGTAGCAGATTTTTGAAATAGTTAAATTTGAATTTTTAAATTCAAATGTTTTGGAAATGGAATCGAAATAAAAGTGAAAAGCTTTTGAAATGGAATTTCAAAGATGTAATTTATTTTAAATTACTTGATTAAGTTTTGGAATTTAAATAATTTGATTTAAATTTAAATTCAATACTTGAAATTAAATCCTATGATTTGAAATTAGGGATTAAAGATGTTATATTGGTTATATAGGGATTAAACCACTTTTAAGTATTGTTTTTGGGAATTTGAATTTAACCCAAGGATTTCAACTCGTATAAATGAATCAGATTTCCAAAATGAAAACTGTTGTTTTCAAATGATAAACACTTTTAGATAAGAACTGAGATTCCAGTTAATTAGGGGAATTTCAAGATTGAATAGAAAAATGATTTTCCTAAGTTATGAATGAATTCTTTTTGAAAGCTATGAATTAAATCTGTTTATTTTTAACAGATTTAAATTGATGATTTGTTTAAATCAAATTGAAATGAAATTGTTTTGAAGCTATAAGTTAAATCTTTGATTTAAAGATTTAACGAGTTAATCAAATTGAAATGAAAATTGATTTGGAAAATCTGTGATGAATCTTTTGTTTAAAAGATTAAGATGTGAAAATTGTTTAAACCGTTAAAGGTTGTGAAAATGAATCTTTTTGTTTAAAGATTGAAATGGTAATTGGATTAAACCATTTGAAATAAAGTTTTGAATTATTAAGTTGTGACTTAATTGAAATCCCATTATCCATTTGTTTTTGAAATATCGTGCTCACTATTCGGGTTAGCCGGGAAAGGACCTTTGTATCGTATAACCCATTCCGAATATGTGATTCGTCGTTATGGATAGCATTTGAAGACCGGTGATGAAGACCGGGTATTTGTGAAAGCGATAGGATGACCTATCGATTGTTTCTGCACTGAGTCGCGCCGGTATAGAAACTCCCTAAGTGATGGGAAATTCTATCGGGATTGTGAATATCCGGATTGCAAGGACTTCTTTGTAAGTTCCTTCGGTTTTGTTCGAGCCCGGAACAGACTTGTATGGATTGTGTGTCTGACATTACAAGTTGAGATGTAAAGCCGATTTCTTTCAAATATATTTCTGTTGGTGGCGGAGAATTTATTCTTTTAGCTTAACACCCTTCTCTGAGACGTACGAACTCAGAGGTTATATAGTTGAAGTTATCAGCGATATATTCCCAATTTGGTAATGTGACATACTGAGTGTTGCTGTGAAATGATCATTGTGTTGATTATTTATGATAGGATCATTTGTTTGATCGTCTATCTTGGTGATCATTTCTATGATCATTTGTTGACCCAAAGCATGGCTTTTGTATAAAGTATGTTTTTGTGGACGTGACTTCGTCGAGCCTCACATCTCGGGAATGGTCAAAACAGGAAAGAAGCAGCAAGGTTATGAGGGGTAGCGCCCTTTAGGATGTGTGCATTTCCTTCTGGAAAAGGGTGGTATCATGGTATGGAGCCCAGATATTTACTCATGTTGAAAACACTTTGTTATGATTGTGTGAATTGATTAGAGAGCTCTCGGATAAAGGTCCCAAAGGACCGGGGGATGGCATATTCGGTCAGTTGTTACTCAGTTAGGAGTAACCCGGCCTTGTGTTGGTAGAGATCCGGTTTGGTTCTCGGGGATGTCCATCCAGAGGCATTCTCATGTGGCAATGGGAAGTTCCTTGGCCTGATCATTCGTTGGAAATCCAAAGAAACGATACGAACCTTGTACAGTATTAGTTGTATAACCTGCCATGGAATGTGGCGGTAACCTGCTATTGAACATGGTTAGCTATAGTAGGCATACGATAATGGTCGTATGTTGGCTAAGATTTATATTCTACTTTCGAAATGAATTTTTCCTACACTATGCACTAGTAATAATATCAAATGTTTCTCATTTAATACGTATCAAGCATCTTTGACTATCATAAGGAGAAATCTCCTCCGATTCTGCGTTTGCATTGTGTGTGTGTGCGGGAGGCCTTATGGTAGTCTCATTTTTAAAAGCATTGCGAATTGACTTTGAAAATCTTTTGTTGAATGTTTTAAAAGATAAACTGTTTTTGTTGCTCACACCAGTCCCACGACTGATCCGGAGTTTATTGTTTTCTTTCCTAAACTCTGGGTGCTCATTATATTTCTACACGAGCAGTCTAGAGTTTGGTTTTTCAGATAGTCAGATGTAGTAAATTATCTGGAGTTAGTTCAGTCTTTGGTCCACACCAGTCTTGTTAAGCTTTGGGCTATGTCACACCAGTCTTGCTTATCTTTGTGCATCGTTATTGGGAGTTCGAGCTATTGCTGGATTGATTCTTGGAAATGGAGTTGCAGTTATCTTTGGAGTTCTTCTTTGAAGACTATTTTAGAGTTATATTGTTCCGTATGTTAGATGTTATCTATTTTTCTTTTCCGCTGCTATTTTATTGTATCATATCTCTGATGTATATTGATATCTATTGGATCATCTGTTGTATCAGATATTGTATCAAAGTTGTATATCAATGTATTATTCTTTTATTCCGCTGTGTTGTTTACTTAATGATTGTTATAAGCTCCGGCGAATCGGATTTGAACGGTCGAATCTATGACATTCGAGTACGATTTGAAGTATGGATGTCGATTTTTGAGCGGGCAAAATCCGTACTCGTTACATATACTTACCTATTCTATCAAATAGAATCACTTTTATTTTCTATTATAAGTTAATTTATTTACTTCCATTTTATATTTTATGAACTCATCATTAACATTCCACATGTGTACCAAATACATATGTTCATGTTTCTGATAATTCATCAGTGAATACAGCAAAGTACGTGGAACCAAACTGTATTTCGACCGCATACATCTATTTACATCAATTGGTAGATTTCATCAATTCTTATGATGCTCCCACTGAATAGATGCTTTACCCAAAATTGTTTAGGTTATAATTTACTGGCACCATATGATTTATAATCATATAATCAAAAAATTATTTCTCAAAATTGCGGTTTAGTTCATAACTCCAAAATAAATTTAGGTACTTCTATATTTTATAATGCATCATTAATACCTCCATTATATTTTATTTTATAACGAATATTCATAATATTCATACTGAAATAAAGTAATATATGTTTTCCAATCAACATTGGAAAACAATTATTGTTTCGTAAATGATGTTGGTATGTTTTACGAATATAATTTTCGTAACTTGATACGACTAATAAGTGATATATGCATGCTCCCGCTATTTCGCTATTACTATAATAGCATATGAAATACAAAGCTCCATTCAACCATTTAAAATAGATTGTTTATTTAATTTATTGTAATTGGTTTACAATTGAGAAATTTTAGATCAAATATATTAAATTCAAAAAAAAACAAATATCATGGAAACAATTTTCTATGTGAAAATACATTTAGAATATATATCATATTTCTTATTCCTTGTTAAGTATCTATTACTATTTTACAATTCTCATTTCTGATATTTCATTACGAACCAAAAGTGATCATTCACTCTCTTCATCCTAACTATGCCATGAGTTACATCTACTCATGTACTATCACTTTCCTTCTAAATGGTTGAACCATTCAAAGGAAATCCTTACTACAGTATCATAAATAACTCTTCATAAAAGTGCATTTTGGAAATCCTTAACATTTAAGGAAATTAAATTTGTTGCACTTTACGTAAACTGATCAAACTGACATTTCAGTGATTGAATTATGATTCCTTTCATGTATCTTTTGGTCTATTATCACATTTAAGACAGGAAGATCGTGCAATCATATTGAATACACGATCACACAATATGGTTTACTTTCTTATTCCAAATAAACTAATTTCATTGAGATTTCAAGTATTGCAGTGGTGACCGTTCAGCATATCAAATTTATATGTGATTGGAAATGGATCAAATATTCATATCCTTGTATTTCTTTTAAAGTTCAAAACTCATTGAAGATAATACTTTATCTCAGGCAAGTAAAGACGCAAGTGATCAAGTTTCGAACATATTTGGTAGTCGTATAATTAGGCGCTCACGTGGTCAACGCGAAAAAATTTATTTGTAAGTATAAAATTGTTTGTCAATAATTCAATTCATTTGTATATTTTAATTAATAAATATTTTTTCAATTATAATAGTTGCACAAATTTATCGATGTAGATTAGTTTAATTTATACATAGCAAGTCTTCTTACGATGTTATAAAGGTTAAATGTTACCATTTCATTTTTCTAGTAAGGCTCCCACTAGTCTTTTATGTTTCTCCAAACCCTAAGATGAAACATAGAAGTTTTTCGAATTCATTAGTGGGTGTTAGGACGGTATGTCTTAGGATTCTGATCTTGAGTTTGCTCAATAAGTCATAGCATCGCAAACGACGGATAACCCTTTACCAGTTGTATCATATAAAACTCCTCACCCATGGTTCCTTATTCTAATCTCATTTCGACCTTGAGTTTGCTCAATGAATTGAAGAAAATTATTTTTTTCGTATCTACCATTTCATGACGGCCTAAGTATAGTATATGTACTTTGAGTTTGCTCAACAAATACATATATGTATCTTACCATATCCAATCAATATATTAATAATACTACACATAACGTCTTTGGCTTGAGTTTGCTCAACAACGAAAGAGTATACAAGTAATTTATTATTGTATATGGCAAAGGACAACACTTGTATTATTCATAATCTTCAATATATTTAATTGAGTGATATCGACTTATGGAATAATATAATTCTTATAATATGCCATCATAATTAAAGTGTTAGACACATCAAATATCACGGTATGCGTATTATTAGATATGTATTTATTCTTAAAGTCTATTTAGGGTTTCTTTGATGTTCCACCTTTGGCTTGTACATTTATATTATGGGAAATTAGAGAAAAGGATAAACATTGGAAAAAATTAGACCGAAGGACATTAATTTTTATTTTTAGACTGAAGGACAAATACTAATCATATTTAGCATTATAATTAACTTTTACACTATGCGAAATGCAAGTTATAACTAGCAATACATTTAGTTTGACACTATACAAAATGCTATTTGTAATTAGCATTGTCCTTTAGCAAAAAAATTAGACTTGCTATCCTTCAGCCTAAAAAAAATTCTATGTTTTCCCTTCTGCCTATTTTCCTATTTATATTATATAAGTTTTATTATTATATAACTTTTATAATTTATTTAACTCATGCAATGATTTATATACAATATTATATTAATTAAATTTTATTTAAATAATTTAATTAATTATTATATTACTCAATTATAACATGTTATATTGAACATATTTATTATAACCTTTATAGTAATACACTTATATCTTATATATATTAATTTTTTAAATAAAGGAGATTCCACGAAGTGAAATAAGGATCTAGATCCATTTTCTTCCCTCATTCATTCTCCCATTTTTATTTCAAAACCTAACCCCTTTCAAGCCATCATATTGTCATTATCACGTGCACACCTATAGTTAGTTATAGTAGTCCCCTCTTTTGGCCTCAAAGTCGCTTTAAGCCCAATCAAAAATTAACATGCTTAAATCCAATTAAAATGCATATCGAAATCGTATATTAATTAACATGTTTATAATAATTATCTACACACTATTTAATATTGATCGACACATATCAACTAGAATTTTATAATTAATATTTCATAAATATTAAAAAACTTAATTAATTTATAATAGTTAAAATTTAACTAAATCGAGTTGTACATGAGTATTCAACGTTTTGATTGTGTGACTCTTAGTGTTAGGTGTAAATTTGGTCAGCGATTAATATCGAATAATTAGAATATTAACATTCACACTTCACTTAGTAGGTGGTATGACATTTTGGCTAAATTTATTGCTTACATTGCTTTTGTAAAATCCAATTTTACTTTATTTATGCGTTACACGGTAGTGACAATTATTTATACCAATTCTCCTTGTCAAAACTATATAACATTAGGACTTATGGAACTTGGTAATGGTGAAAATTCCAGTATCGTCCATGTTCAACTTTATAGTCCAAAAAACAAAGTTCTTGGTTCAATAAAGACTTTGACTTTGAGTTGACTTCACTTAATTGTGATACTTATCTCATATAACCGAGAAGATAAATCCTCTTTTGAATAATGTTTCATTTCCAATGCTTTCACTCGACACAGTTGAAAACTGTCGAGTTATATTAACCAACTGAAAACTATCGAGTGAGTCATTGCATTATCCAATAATTATCAACATGTAACCCCTTCGTTCCTAAGTGTAGGATCGAATTAAGTCCGGATGGGGAGTGAATAGGATTTATAATAAATTCATGGAATAATAAAAATCGCAGCAAAAATAATAATAGAGTAAATGTGTAAATAAAGTAACACATAAATTTACCCAGCTTCGGCAATACGTGTCTATTGCTGCCCTCAATATTTCTACTAAGATTAAATAATCGATCGCTTACAAACCTTATAAACTTGCGACTATGGCTTAACTGATGTTCTAACCCTAAGCTCGAAATCCTACCTCAACTCAATCCATGAGTTGAGAATTTCTCGAACTATGCCCGTAGTTCAACCGTAGTTGCAAACTAGAGTTTTAAAAGTGAAAAGCAAAATGTACTTGAATAAAAATTAACAAGAGAAACCCTACTGATACAAATTTAAAATAAAGAGAAATTGTCCTCAAATCAAAACAGTCTTCAAATTATTTTAGCCCAGTTCGTTTTCTCTTCAATAGCAGACTCCTTTCTTCTTCGATATTCTCTAATTGGGGTTTCTTATTTTTGAAAGCCGCTGACTTTGTCTTGGATTGAAGAACATTTGCCTTTATCTCCTTATCGATCAATTTCTTCAATCCTCTGGTGATTTATAAGCTCGACTGCTTCAATGGTCCGGTGCTTATCCGATTGATAATTTGGTTTGATTTTAGCTTTTCCTGATTTTTCATTTCGAACTCGACCTCATAAAATTGCCGACGACGAATTAGGAATTTATAGAGTGGGATTGTGAAAACTTCTTCTGATTTTTTACATGTTTTTTGAAATATTTTGCTTTGAATATTTCAACATTCGATTGAGCTTTTAATCTTGACCGTTGATCCTTTCGTCTCTGGATTACGATCATTGACTTGTTCATCACCGATATATTTGTAACTTCGGCTGACTTTTGAATTTTTCAATATTTGGACTTCGACCAGATTTTTGAATTTTTCAGTATTCTGACTTCGGGTTGAATTCTTCAACGGTGATATTTGCTTGCGTATGTGCACGAATTGTGCTTTTGGTCTGCATGTGTTTGTATGTGTTGTTGTGTCTTATGCATATCCATTGTTGTTGTGCACCTTGCTGCATCGTCACATATACTTGAATTTCCCTTTATTTTGTGTACCTGTTCAACTTGTATTATGCTGCTCTTGGTGTGTTTGGTTTGTGCACTTGATTGTTACCACTTATGAGATTGTGCATGTGCATATGCCTTTTTCTTATGTATGCTTTGAACTTTGGTGAGCTTTCCTTTTGTTGCTCCTTATTGTGCATTTGCTTGATCTTGTTGTTGTGTCAAATATTGCCTTGTGTGCTGTTGTTTGACTTGGTAGTTAGCCTAATTGTGCACTGTGTTGAGCTGCTTGTGTGTGTGTGTATGACAATGTGTGCATGGCTTATATGCTTGAGGTGATTCATGTTGCCTTTTGGTTTGTGCACTTATTGTTGCACCAGTTTGTGTTTACTCTTCTTACATCAGATTATGTTGCACCGGTTTGTGTTTTACCCTTCTTGCATCAGTTGTGTTGCACTAGTTCGTTATCACATTGTGTTGAGCCTTCGGGATTAACCTTGCTATGCATCCACCTGATTTGGTTGCACTTGCTTATTTTGGATTGCCCACTAATGCACTTGAATTTGCTTATGCTTAGTTATGCTAGTCTGCTTCAGCCTTATACTTGCTATACTTAAATTTATGCATTTGTAGTGTGTGAATTTAAGCACCTTGCATTGTGCCTTTCAACTTCTAGACCTACATTTATATTTTAATTATAGCTTCAATTTTTTCTTTTTTTCTTTTCGTTTTGTTATTATTTGACAAGTAAAGCAGATGCCAGGAAAAGAGCTAGAGCAAGAAAAAAACCATTGTATTCAAGTAGAAATTGTAGCGTAAAAAATACTATATTTGAAAATTTGTTGTGTATGAGAGAGTAAAAAATTGTTGTATATGAATATTATATATAAAATATTCTAGAAGCTCCTGTTGTAATCGTGTATACTAATTGCATTTTATTGAAACAATTTTTTTGATCTATTTATTTCATTATGTGATATTACAATAGTACTATATCAAATACATTTAAAAAAAAATATGTTTATTATCATGAACTAAAAATAATAGACTAAAATACTCTACAATCTCCTCCTTCTGATGATAACAAACATATATTATGATTTTATGACAAACAAATGTGTTTGATGTGTTGTGATCAAGCTCCCATATTTAAATACTCCCCGTACAACTAGACTCCCCCAAATAGATGCATGCAATAAAAAGAATAAATGCTAAAGAAATTATGATGTCACAACAATTTCAAAAGCTAAGACAATTGTTGAAAAATAAAATCAACTCTTGAATATCAGTAATGGTATCACTCTACCACCAAAATCTTAATCTCTCCCCATTTTGTTATGATTAAAATAATAATGATTGATATAGTACTAGATTTTGATTGAAACTATAAATCATATAGGGAAAAAATAAATTAAAATTTCAAACAACCAAACAAAAGTCATAATATATTATTAGTTAAACACGTATATAATTTGGAGCAATGGTAAGATGATGGTTTATGGAGAATTTAATATAGTGATAGCGGTATGGTATATTTCAGTATTTTTTTTTTAAATTCTAAAAAGTTTAAAATTAACAAAGAAGCAGTTACTAACCATGCATAATTGTTAGGACTTTTAAATAACATTAGTAGTTAAGTAATCATCCATACATAAAATTTGGATGATTAGAATATGCTAATTAAAAATATTATATAACATGCTAATTAAAAATATTATAAAATTTGTTCAATTTTCAAGAAATTTCCAACATATACTTTCTCTAGATATGAAGTATAATTTAATCACTACCCATCATGTTATCAATCATTATTAATATTTTTTGATAAATTTCAAAATGTTCAAGCAGTTACAACATCTTTCCGAGAGTTAATTTCTCACTAAATTTAACAAGAGCATTTTTATTAAAGAAAATCAAGGTAAAAATTTGAGTTATTTATAAAATTTCTAAATCCAAACGAAGTTGTGAAAATCTATTTTCTACAAGGGGTTTTGTAAAACAATGTCTGCTAATTTTAAAATCTGTTGGAATATTAATCAAATAAAAATATATCTCGAATGAAGTGATATCTGATACCACTTATACTTTAGCCACCTATGGTGACATACAATGGTATATTATTAGACAAGTTGATTATGTACTTCACAATATCACACGAATTGGTTTAAAAAATTCAAAAAAAATTCAGCAACGCCATTTACGTCAAATAAAGGAAAAGACATTTATACCAAACATAGGCACACACAACTAAAAATTCTCCAACCAATGATTTATTAGTCGCCATTAAAGGTTTTGAAAGTTTTCATCGTATATAGATAATTGACCGTTGTTATTTTATAAATTCAATCCATTTGAAACCACTATTTGAAAACTTTAAGTTCTTAATTTGATTTAGCGCTAAATTTGGAAGATTTAGAATATTAATATTGCTAATCGACAAAATTGGTTTCAAATCAAAATGACAAATTGATCAAAAGTTATGTCTGAAATACCACAACTTGTTTATAAATCAGAAATACTTTCCAAGTAATACGATGACATTATTGCTGTTTTTGAAGATTTTACAAAATGAATCGGCAAAAATTCAAAGCTTAAGTTGTAATGTTATCAGTTAGCTTTATAGAACTTCAAGAATTTAAAAATTCGGAGTAATGACATTCAAGTTATGATTAGTTTACTACGGCAATGTTAAGAAGTTTGAAACAACTTTCAAACAAAATATTGAATAATTTTTAGTTTTTTAATGGTTTAAATTCAAATTCTAGAAAACCACAAAATATAAAATTTATAGAATTTTATGTCTATTTTCCAAAACATCTTGGATTTTGCAAATCAAAGCTAAGGAGTTCAAGATATGGAAATTATACTACAGTAGCGTTAGTAGAAAAAAATAGAACTAATAATAAGAAAAGAGACAAGCACCTTTGTCCAAGTGGTTAATTGATTCTCACATCTTATGCATTTGGGTATCGCACTTCTCCTTTAACGATGGTGCTAGTCGATTGTTTATATATTAACAACTTTTCAAATCCAAGTCCATTTTTATTGTTCGCAAAGAGTTATACGATTTTTCTTCAATGGAAAACTTTCGAAGAGGTGGCTCTAAATCATTGATTTTGGATTGTAAAAGTTTATTTTCATTTATTAGCATTGAAGAACGACTAAGAGCAATCTGTCTCTTTTCAACGTCATTTCTTTTAAATACCACATTTTCATTTTCGAGCTCTTTTATTTTGGTCAATTTCAAGCATCTCAATTTTAAAGGTTTTCTTTTTTAAATTAAAAAATTTCAAATTCTGAAGATATTTTCAATCCCCTTTTCAAATTATTGATTTATTTGAATAATTTCAGTATTTCTATTTTTTTTGAATCACATTTTCATTTTCAAGGGTTTGAAATTTTCTTTGATATGTAGGAAATGCGGATTACAGATCTTAAGGCAGAATTAACACTAGAAAGGGGTGAATAACGTTTAATTAATTTTATGAATCTTTTCAAATTAATTCCAAACATATGCAATTCACAAACACAGGAACAATCACAAAATCAAACACAGATGCAAATAGTAAATAAAAGCAGTAAGGGAGAGAACACACCAGAATTTTATACTGCTTTAGAGTTACCTTACATCTAGCCACACACAATTCCTTGTGCGGATTTCTTTTCAAATATAATCTCGATATTACAACCTCGATTTCAAGGCCACGAGATACACCCTCCTATCTTTGAGTCTAAGGCAAACTCTTTTGATTTAACCTGGTTGCAAGATCACCCAATTGATTTACGGGCTACAATCGCACCCAATTGATTTACGGACCAGAATTACACGTTTCCAATATCACTTTGATAGATAGAGAGATTTGATGCACTTCTTTATTTACAAATGATCCTATAACTCTGAATAGCACTAAGATCTTTGAGAGAGAATGATAGAGAATCAAACTAGAGATGGTCAAGTTTGATTCATTTGGAATTTCGATGGAGTTTTGTTAAAACATTTGAAATATAAAAGATTATTTGAGTGGAGAAGGAGTGATGAAATGAATAAAAACTTACTATTTTTTTGTGTGAAAGCAATTGGTATTTATAGAAGAACAACTGCCATGTCCATTCGTGAAAGATTATGAGGAGTAGACATTTCATTTGAAAATTAGAATTTTAAATTCTACGGCTACCATGTCGGCATGGGGGGATGAGTTATGTCGACATTCCTATATGTATTTTGAAAACTGATTTTGTTTTTAAAATGTTTCTATTCTAAAACTTGTTAAAACAACTTCTAAACTTTGTAAACCATTTTGAATATAGTTTAACTTATTTAAAAAATTAATGTTAAAAATATATAATATAAAAGTAATATTAAAAACTAAGTATAGACATATTTTTGAGATTTAAAGCTTATAATATTAATACGGGGAGATAGTTTAAAAAATAGAAGATGATTTTGAAATCAAAATATGAAAGTTAATAAAAGTAATTTAAGGCTAAAATATTTAACTGGGAGAGATGACTTTTAAAAAGTTTTTGGAAAAATGTTTAAAAGAAATCATTTTGAAAATTTTATGGATTCCATTCCACTAGAGAAGGTCATGGGTTCACTTCCACCAAAAAGGTCGTGGGTTCCATCAACTATTAAAGCGAGAAGGTGGATTCCATTACACAATTAAAATCAGAATAAAGAATTTAGTTCTATAATACATTTTCAACATAAATCTAGACACTATTACTTATCTTGATATTTTGAACTCTTGGTACTCATGAGTCTTCAGTCTTGATTTCTTCAATCTTGAATTCGTCAGTCTTGAATCTCTATACTCGGTCTTGAATCTTTATATTATACAATATATATATATATATATATATATATATTTCCTGCATATACATATTTATCTAGAGAAGAATATTAGTATTTATATTTTTTAACAAATCATAAGGTTGTCATCAAAACCATCATCTCAGGAACTAATAATCTTCCTTTTTTTATGAGGACAAACTTTGTTATAAAATCTACTTCACAAAATTCTGTACTCTATCTCCCCCTTATTCGAACAACTCCTATTTGATATACTAACTCCCCCTTAATCTAAGCCTATCTAACCTATTTTATAATTCTCTCCCTTTTTCATCAACAAAAACTAAGCTTAAACTACCTAACTCCCGCTTAAACTAATACTATGGAACTAAATACTAATAACGAAGTATAATTAAGCGAAACGTAAATATATTATATATATGTTGTTATATTACACATATAAACGCAAGTATACATAATATATAAAAACATTAACATAAAAAAATCTAATGAGAGTCATTGGTAATTGGTGACTTGTGAATCGAACAATTTAGGTAATGGAGACAAAACTTTCCGCATTGTTCGACTAAAGTACCATCTTTATCAAAACAGACTTCTCCAACGCAAAGAACTTTGCCGTCTTCGTCTATTTGTGCTTTTTCTTCTTCGTCGTCTTCCTCTAATGGATTATGAATATGAATGTTAGAGGAGTCATCTTCAACCACGATCGGGTCCGCATGATTATCCATTAGATATTTTTGCAAATTTATAAGGATTTTACCATGTTTGTCTTATTCCTTAGCCATATTTATTTGCATGACTTTCAACTTAGTCATCATTTGCAGGGAGTCCTTCAAAGTTTCCCCTATCATTATGACTCGGCTAGTGTAGTTCGATGAAATGGACCAGTATTAGGAGAAGGGAAAGAAAAGGCCGCATTTTGGTTTGATTTGGAAGAGGATGCCATTATTTTATATTCTCAGAAGTTTACTACAGAGAGAAATGAAGTGGAAGGTAGAAGAATTCGAAATATAGAGAATATATAACTACCACGCTAATTTTTAAAGGGAAAATCAAATTTTCAAATTTTACCTTTGTTTGTCGACATGGGGGTAGGGGATGTCGGCATCCTTATGAAAATTTTGACAATTTTTTTTTCTTTATTTATTTAAATATATATGTTACTATATCTATATTTTATATCTCAGTTATAGAGCAAATAACTTGTTCTCTTCTAAATTTAGTAAAGATTGATTGATTCAAGGGTTTGGTCAGAATATCAGCTACTTGATTCTCACTGTTGATAAACTCAAGAGTAATAATCTCTTTACTTATATTATCTCTATGAAAATGATGTCCGATACCAATATGTTTGGTTCTGGCATGATAAGTAGGATTTTTGGATAAATTTGTTGCACTAGTATTGTTACAATAAATTGGTGACTTTGAAATATTTAATCCAAAATCCTTTAGGGTCTGTTGCATATAGATAACTTGAGAACAAGCCAATGCTTCAGTTGTTGATAGTGGGACTGTATTTTACTTTTTACTAAGCAGAAAACCAGAGAATGTCCTAAAAAGTGACAAGTTCCACTTGTACTTTTTCGGTCTGATTTACAACCAGCATAGTCAGCATCACAATATGAGATTAAATCAAATGAATCTTTTTTAGGGTAAAATAATTCATAGTCTAAAGTGTGTTTAACATATTTTAAGATACGTTTAACAGCTTTTAATGGATCTCTTTAGGTTGAGATTGGTATCTTGTATAAAAAGAGACACTGTGCATGATATTAGGCCTACTCGTAGTCATATAGAGTAGCGATCCAATTATTCCCCTGTATAGTTTTTGGTCGACATCTTTTGACATTTCTTCTTTATTCAAGGCTTCCTTGGCTGCCATGGGAGTGAATTTTCCACTCGCAGTGGTCATACCAAACCTATTAGCTAGATCCCCAATATACTTTTCTTGACTAATGAAAATACCACTCTCTAATTGTTATATTTGCAATCCTAAAAAGAGAGTAAGTTCGTCCATATGACTCGTCTCAAAATATTTTGTCATTATTTCAGAAAACCCTTTGTTCATTTCATTGTTTGTTGATCCAAAAATTATATCATATACATAAATCTATACTATTTGGATATCATTTTTGTTTCTTTTGATAAAAATAGTATTATCTACTTTACCAATTTCAAATTTTGATGGTAATAGGTAAGATCTTAGTCTATCATATCAGGCTCTAGGAGCTTATTTTAGACCACATAAAGCTTCCTTTAATTTGTAAACATGATTTGGAAACTTTTCATCTTCAAAAAGTAGGGGTTGTTTAGCATAAACAATCTTCTTTAACAAAATCATTTAAAAATGCACTTTTGACATCAATAATTTGAAATTATTATGGTTTGCGAAAGCAAGAAGAATTCTAATGGCTTCTAATCTTGCTACGGATGTAAAGGTTTCATCATAATCTATTCCTTCCTCCTGACAATAATCTCGCATGACTAACCGAGCTTTATTTCTAATGATCTCACCATGTTCATTCATTCTATTTTTATAAACCCATTTAATTCCTATTATAGTTTTGTCCTCGGATCTAGAAGCAAGTTCCCATACATCATTTCTCATGAATTGATACAGTTCTTCTTGCACAACAAGAATCCATCAATCATCAGATGATCCTTCCTTTGGATTCTTGGATTCAATAGTTGATATAATGACTACATTACTCATCTCGTTAAATTGATTTCTAGTTCTAACAATAGATTTTATATTTCATAGTATATTTTCTATAGGATGATCTTTTAAAAGCCTGATCTTTTTATTAAAATGAATAGTTTCACAATTTGTTTCATTTGATTCATTATTTAAAGTAAAAAAATCATCTTCATCATTTATTTGAACAAAATCTATGAAATTTTCATCAAAAGATACATGCATTTTTTCTTCAATGGTGTTAGATTTTAAATTGAAAACTCTGTATGCTTTACTTCTATTAGAATATCCAATAAAGATACCTTTGTCGGATTTAGGATCAAATTTATCCCAATTGTCCTTTGTATTTAAAGCGAAACATTTCCTTCCAAAACTTTAAAATAAGATACCTTTGGTTTCTTATTAAAAAGAAGTTCATATGGTGTTTTATTGGTTAAAGGTCTAATTAAAATCCTATTCAAAATTTAACAAGCTGTAACGACTGCTTTAGCCCAAAATTTCTTGGTAATTTACTATCTGAAAGCATAGTTCTTACACATTCTTGAATCGTCATATTTTTAAGCTCTACCACTGTATTTTGTTGTGGAGTTATTGGAAAGGAAAATTTGAGTTATTCCTTTTTTATTATAGAAATTATCAAAATTTTCATTTTCAAATTCTCCACCGTGAACACTAGGAATAGTTTTGATTTTTAAAGAAAAATGATTTTGCATTCTTTTTGCAAAAGTTTTAAATAAATCAAAAGCATCACTTTTAAGTTTCGAAAAAATAGTCCATGTCAATCTAGAATAATCATCGTCTACAGTTACAAAAACATATTTACTGTGATTTATTGACTAAATTTGAGATGGGCCAAACAGATCTAAATGAAGTAACTCAAGAGGTTTTGAAGTTGAAATCATATCTTTCAATTTAAATGAACTCTTTCTAAGTTTTCCAAATCGAAAAGCATCACATATACTATCTACTTTAAAATCCGTTTTAGGAGACCTCGTACTAGATCAAGTTTTGAAAGTCTAGATAAGAGTTTGAAATTCAAACGCCCAAATCTTTTATGCTAAATCCAATGGTCACTTATTTTCCAAAAGACAAAGGTTATCATTTGAAATTTTCATACTGAGAATATAAATATTTTTCTTCCTAATTCCTTCAAAGATAATATTTGATTTATTATCTTCGATGTGACGCTTATCCTTTTCAATTTTAATCTTGTAGCCCTTGTCACATAGTTGATTTATGCTAAATAAGTTGTGTTTTATATTCCAAACTAATAGAACATCAGAAATAGTATGAGTTTTAGAGTTATTGACATTGCCGACGCCAATCATATATCCTTTTGAATTGTCACCAAAGTTGACTATTCCTCCATCTTCATAAATTATGTCATTCAGTATCTTCGGATTACTAGTCATGTGTCTTGAACATCTACTATCAAGTATTCGATTGTTTTCTTGATTTGCACCATTTGTCCATTGAGTTGATTCGTCAAAAGCCATGTAACACATCTGTTTCTGCACAACACACCAATTTGGTAGGTAACTTGATTTTCTATAATAACAAAATGCTGATCATGAGACGATGATGGTTTTGACAGTTTTGAACTAGTGTCAATAAAATGCCCGAAAATTCCCATTTTAAATTTTCAAAAATTTATATTATGATAACTTTGAAAACCAATGCTCTGATACCAAATGTAGGAAATGCGGATTGCGAATCTTAAGACAGAATTAACACTAGAGGGAGGGTGAATAGTGTATAATTAATTTTATGAATCTTTTTGAAATCTTTTCAAATTAAATCTAAACAGATGCAGTTCACAAACATAGAAACAATCACGGAATTAGATACAGATACAAACAGTAAATAAAAGTAGTAAAGAAAAGGGCATATCAGAATTTTATACCGGTTAGAAATTACTCTGCATCCAGTCCCTCACAATTTCTTATGTAGATTTTTTTAAAATATAATGTCGATATTACAACCTCGATTTCAAGGCTACGGATACACCCTCCTATCTTCCAGTCCAGGGCAAACTCTCTTGATTTAACTAGGCTACAAGATCACCTAATTGATTTACGGGCTACAATCACACCCAATTGATTTACGGACCACAATCACACCATTTCCAGTATCACTTTGATAAATGGAGAGACTCGATACACTTCTTTGAGTACAAATGATCCTATAACTCTGAATAGCACTGAGATTTTTGAGAGAGAATGGTAAAGAATCAAACTAGAGATGACCAAGTTTGATTCACTTAGGATTTCGGTAGAGTTCTGTTAGAACATTTGAAATATAAGAGAATATTTGAGTGGAGAAGAAGGAATGAAGAAATGAAGAAAAACTAACTTAAAATTCGTTGAAAACAACTAGTATTTATAGAAGAACAACAGTCATGTCCATTCATAAAAGGTCATGACGAATAGACACTTCATTTGAAAATTTGAATTTTAAATTCTACGATACCATGTCGATATGGGGGGATGGGGTATGTCGACATGCCTATGTGTATTTTGAAAATTGATTTTGTTTTAAAATGATTTCTATTCTAAAACTTATCAAATCAATTTCTAAACTTTATAAATCAATTTGAATATAGTTTAAACTGATAAAAAAATAATCTTAAAAATATATAATCTATAATATTAAAGTAATATTAAAAACTAAGTAAAGATATATTTTTGAGATTTAAAGCTTATAATATTAAAACCATGAGATAGTTTAAAAAACAAGAGATGATTTTGGAATCAGAATATAAAAGATGATAAAAATAGTTTAGGCTACAATATTTAAACTGAGAGAGATGACTTTCTTAAAAGGTTTTTAAAAAAATATTTAAAATAAATCATTTTGAAAATTTCATAGGCTCCATTCCACTAGAGAAGGTCATGGGTTCCATTCCATTAAAGAGGTTGTAGGTTCAATCCCAGTATCAAAGTAAGAAGGTGGATTCCATTGTACAATTAAAATCAGAATAAACACTACACCAAAACAGCTATTTTACAATGCATATTTTTTAGAATTCCAAACGGTTATTACCGTTACAAAATATCAACAATTATTTCTGTTGGTTAACATTTTTCACATTTATAACCGTTGGGATATTTTCCATGGTGTGTAATTAAGATGAAGTCATGGCGTCAAATTTGTAATTACCATATTAAAACACATTCCTAACGCTCGTGTTTCTTCATTTCTTTTCCATCTTCTGTTTTGCGATTCCTACTTATGATCTAAGTTTTATCTTTGCTCTTCTCCACTTCAACTCCCAAAATCCGAGTTATTTTTTTGTCATGTCAATCCCCTCCTTTGCTCTATCTCCATAATCTCCTCTTCGTATGCTTTATTCCAGGCAAAGAAGGGAACCTTACTCGGTTAGGTAAAGGAACTTTATTTTATGCGTTTATGTGATGATATTCAAGTATGACTGATGATTTTTTTTGTCGATTTTGTTGTTTAATGGATATAGTTATTAATTTCACTTGGGTTATTTTGCATTCGAAGAAAAGAAGATGGATCTGTTGTTTGAATTTATTGATTTTGTTCATGACCGAACAGAGCACTAACTTTTACTTTACTATTCGAACAGAGCACCAACTTTCACTTTACTATTCAATTTTATCTCATGATGGCTTTAGGGTACAAATAAACAGTGATCAAAACCTAAGACTTCTTTTATGTATTAACAATTTTAAATAAATATTTAACTGCTAATTGCTTTAATTCGTCTTAAAATAAGTACTATTGTGAACTTTTCATTTTTAGCCGCTTTTAAAATTTTAAGTTTAGACATATGTTGAGCAATTAGTTAATTTGAATTTTAAAGTTTAGGGTACAAACATACGGTAATCTTTTTTAGTTGCTTTCAAATTTTAAAGTTTAACTGCTTCATTTGTATCTAATCTGTACTATTACTCTGGTTTCTGGAGTAAAAATGTTATAGCAACTTTGTAGAAATCCTACAGTTTAGTTTGGCTCAAGTTTATTTGTTTTTTGTATCCAATCAATATTATTTCTTTTTTGTTCCAATATGTGGGAATTTTTTTTTTTAGTAAAATAGGTTCAATTAAAACACACACATTCTCTCTTATTAATGTACACCACTATTAGTGGAAATGATAGAAAACACAAATGTGTACATTCAAATTTAATAGGCACTTGTATATCAAAGGAAAGAAATGAACAAAAATCACAATTTTCCAAATATTTTTTGGATTTCTGTTTTGTGCAAAGGAGCTTAACTAACTTATTCACTGTGTTTCAATAATATTTGTTGTCAAAGCCAGTTGCAAATTAGAGATCTTATGGTATCAGATTGTTATCCCTGAAGCTTGAACTATTTAGACAGTTAGGCTTTCATATTTCGCTTCTAAAGCTTGTGTTTCTAGCTTTGCCAACGGTATGTGCACCTATGTACATCAATTATTCATGTCAACTGTATTTTATATAAGGAAAATGTAAACGCGAATAAACATGACTATTGAACACAAACGTTCTCTTTTAAAATTCAATGTAAAATATTCAAGAGTTAATGTATCCACTTTCTACTTATAGAGGGTTTGAAAATAAATTTTAGCTACTATGGAAACAATGAGACATCAAACATTTTTGTGTTAAATCATAGTTACACAATTTTAGCTAAATCCTCTAGAACCAAAATTATCGTAATGATTACAGAGAAAAAAAATCCATGGATAGATGTTCCTTTAGCCTCACTCTTATAACCTTTCTCATTTCCATTATATATTTCCTACAAGCATAAAACAAATCATTGTTTGCACTTTCAGGGCTATAATAATGACTTTATATGCATGATTTTGCATGGTTTCAATATCTGATAACATATGAGTCATATCACTCCGGATAGAAAAGAAAATATATGGTTGCTTTTGAATTCTAAAGTAGGACTGTTCTCAGAAGATGATATTATGTTCAGTTTATTCTTGCATTTGTGTAGCAACCATACCTAAAATATTTATGATATCTTAAATACTAAATAAATCCAATTTATTATTACTTGAGATGTATTTGACCAATTCCTTGCCATGCCAGTGTGAGTAATCAAAGATCGTAGAAATCTTCATGTAACTTGAATGGGATTGTATATGTGAAATAATAGTTGATGTAAATTTCATTTGAAAACTTTGGCTTTGTACATGGATGAAGCTAGGATTTGACCATGTTCTGGGCTGAAAAATTACGCTTTTGTACCATGAACTTATATACCATTTCAACCAATAATGGTATTGAAGTTATGGCCATACAGGAAATTAGGACTAGTTTACATCTATTGTGCCAATTAGTATTTTTTTACATATTAATGAGGTTTAACTAGCAAACTTTTATATATTGTTGGTCAAAATAATTTTTAGGAAATTTTTTAGTGCACCATTCCAGTTGTTGAATTGGATGCATATGAATTGAAATCTAGAATAATATTTTATATTATTTTAAGATTCGTAAAGTAACATATCATGCAGGTTTATAGGGAAAAGTTTTGAAGTTCTTAACCGACCCAAATATGTTTTGAAATTTCTTAGTTTTTCAGGAATTAATGTCACATCGGTTGAATTAGATGAATATGAATGAAAGCTTCATTAATTCTACAAAACACTTGGTTAATTTGATGAGAAATATTTTAAATATTATGCTAACTTACAACTGTAACATTATATTAATCGCGAACATGAAAACAAATGGTTTTCTCGACTTTTTCTCACATTGCATGTGTATATGGTCTCATATAATGTTATATCAAACAATAAATATACAGTTTGCAAAAATAAGTGAGAAGCATCATTATAAGTTTCAGTAAGTGGAAAGAACAACATATTAACATGTATGATTTTTTTTTTATAGTAAAAGTGTACTTCATTAAAGTGAGAAGCATCATTATAGGTACTTTAATATCTTGATCAGGGCGATTTTTATGTCAGGATGATTATTGTGTTGGCATGTAGTTTATTTCTAAAATTCTAAAAACAAGCGCATTTTTAGCAATTTCTCTTCATAGGCTGGTTTATCAACTGCAAAGTATAGAACAAACCCGAATTTATAAACAATTTTTTTATATATAGTATGATTCTGTATTTGTGTTTTCGGTGCTCTTAGATGTTAATCATTCTAAAGTTTGCTCTTTGGAGGCCTTAGGTGAATCACATGTACACATTCTTAAACAAGGCAAACAAGTTGTACTTTATTTTGTTATATATGAATTATATAACTTTTTATATGATTATTTTATGCTTACTTTTACATGTTTATTGTTTATAAAGATCTAGTGGGTCGTGGAGCTAGTTATGGTGAGGGATATGGTGGGCCTCAACCTCGCTAGCCTCAACATCAGTTAGATTTGAGCATCAACAAAATATGCATGGTCAAGTTACCTGAATCTTTAGTAGCTTCATATTACAGGTAATATAAGGTACCAACTATTCGTACTACTCAACATGCTTTGAAGTAGCTTGTATGCATGGCTGTTACCTTGGTTTGTTTGATTCCTAGGTTTGTTTTCCATAATTGCTTAATTAATTTTATAAACTTAGTCAATTTTTATGAGCTTATGTTAATTATATTTTATAAACTACTATAAATGTATCCACTCCGTCAAGAAAGATATTGACACATTAGGAGATCAATAATTTCTATAAACTACTATAAATGTATCCACTCCATCAAAAAAGAGATTGACACATTAGGAGATCAATAATTTCCATTAGAATGGCTTAAACTCCAACAATAAAAGTTATTGTCGACAGTGAGCATCGAGATATTTCGAACCACTATAAGCTTCGTTATCTTGTTATTCACTTTTCATTTTGCTGCTTTTTCAGCTGACTCTTAGCTCCTTCGTTGTAGTCTATCTCTAAATTATGGTACTTCACTTTTTAACTCAAAACTAGCTTCTTAGCGCTGAGGTAGTGTTGTAGTGAAAAACTACAACGAAACTCTTCATGCTAACTCAATTAATTATTATATAAAAAAGGTGACAAATGGAAAACAGTAAGGTATATTTAAATTCTATCAGACCTGAGTTTAAATTGAATACGTTCAATGATCCGTTAAATTCTCAAAAGGAAAGGACATTTCCTTTGGTTAAGAATGTCATAGTGGATGCAAAGCTATTAATTAAACTTGGTATGATCTGTTTATCCATAGTTATTGTACATTTATTTAACCGTGAATCTATACTATAATATTATTATTGAGTTAGATTTCAAGAGCATACAGACATCCTTCATATTTTGAAAAATGAACAGTCACGTTTTTAATTTCTTTTTATTTCAAACTTTGAAACGTGATAACTTTTTTAATAATTGAATTTAAAAATCGATTTCACTATTAAATCTTAAATTTAATGTGCTTTCCCATGATATCCATTGTTAATAGCCAAAAATAATTTTTTTAAAATCATAGTTTTTGGGATTATTCATATTATTAAAGTTATTAAATCTGTTTGACTTTATTTCTTTTAACTAATCTATGTCGTTGATTATTTTGAAAATTTTCAGCCTCTGATTCTACTTTCACAAATTGCAGTCAAGTCTGGTGAAATCCAACATTACCAAAATACAGCAACAATGTTAGATGGAATTAGAAATGGAACCAGAAAGCTCAAAAGCATTAAATACAATTATATGCTTCTTATTATATTGAATTTGCTTTGACTGTAAAAGAAATACAATGATATTCGTCACATTAAAATAAATATTGTTGAATAATGGTTGTTGGTTCCAACACTTCAGACATAAAATATGTATGCTTCAGTTTTAGCATATTTTTCATAAGAATCGTTCAAAACAGAAAGAAATCTCTATATCCTCTAATTTTATCATTCTATAATAATATGATGCTGCATAATGTGTTCCTAAACATAGTCCGTTATGGGATCATCATCAACACTTGCGTTCTCATGAATCATGTCAACGTTTCTTTTGGCATTTTTGATCAATGTCAAGTGTAAACCAAATGTTGTTACCTGTACTACTCTCATAGATAGTTATTAATGAAGCAGCAAATCGAATCAACGACATCAAGTATTAAAGGAAATGATTGATAAAGGTATCTCACCAAATGAAGTTACATATAATACAGCTGATGCATGGAGCCACAGCTGATGCACACAACAAATTTATATGTGTATAATTTATATGTGTATTGTGTGGAAATTTTATCTTTGAAATCATTTTTGCTCGATATTTTGCAATTGCTTATCAAGCACCAGTACTATCTGCATTACTGTTTTCAAAGATTTATGTACAAGATTTAGTAAAAATGCAAACTTATTTGAAAAGTGATAAAAAAATATCAATATTTCTTAATCAATGAACTATATAAATCATTTAAACATGTTATGATGATAAGAGGTTGAGTGCGGTCCGTATGCGAAGCATGTGTTCGCACTAGCTCATTTTAATTAGTGTAATAAAATTAGCTCGTTTGTGTGCCCAGAGACAGGCTTTAAGCTGGACATGTGTATTATTATAATGGATGAATTATAAACTAAATGCATATGGGCATTTTGCCCTAAGTTATCGTTAGCATATAAATAGAATATCATTTCAACTTATAAATCTATCATTTCTGCGAATTTAACTTATAAGTTATTATAGAATTTTAACTTGTGTCACTTTACTTGACATGTGTGTGGCTCATTTAACTTCAGTAATTGAGTGCAACATCCTTCACCGCTAATAAGTTTTTGAGTTGATTCCTCTAAAATTACATATCATGAAAATACAAATAAACGAACTCTTTAGTTTTCACTGTTCAAAATTATGAATTGAAGTGTTCCTTCAGTATTCTGCAAAAATGTAAGGGTAATATCACTGGGGTTACTCATCGTTTCATTTTCTAGTAATTGCTCAATAAGCAAGTATCTGTCAGTTAATTCAAGGATCAATATAAGTAAAACAATATGTTTCTATAGGCACAAAAGAAAATTCATAATGCATATCACCACAATTTAAATGTTTTCAGGAAAGCGTTGTACAAGGCAAACTCCATTAACAGTGTTTCATTGTGTTTCACGGTTACAAATACTTCAAATTTATCTCATGCTTTTCATCTTTTAAACTTTCAAATAAGTATAATCAATTTCAATGTCAATGTAGTATGATTATCATTATTTATAAATGATTTAGAAATACCCTCCTTTCTTTAGTTCATTAGAACTCAGTTGAAAATTGTCAATTTCATGAGATATTTTTGGGTTAACATATGCGAAAATTTCATTTGTGATCCTCTATAGCAAAATCCTACCTTTTAGATCATATTGCCTTTGTGGTGGAACCCGGTGGTTCCCAAACTAACAGTGAAGCAATTCATTACTCTTATTAATATGTCAAGATCTATGCCATAAATTTATTGTTTCCGTCCACATATGTAAATGATCCACCAAATTTAGTTTGCTATTAGCTACAGTTCTTCTAATTCCCTGACATGTTACTTTAATCAAACAGTGTACAAAAAAAATTGTGCATCCAATGCAGATTCTTTGGACGTACTACTTGTTATTTAGATATTACCGTAATACATTAGTTAAATTGTATCTTGGACTTTCAGTTGCCTATAAGAATTCAAGGTGAAGGGGAGGTGCATGATAGTTGCAAGATTGCGGTTCTCTGCTTCTGCTTCTCAGTATCGATTAATTCAGGTATTGCTTATTGTTGATGTATTGGATGTAGTAGTTTTTTCATTATGTTATTTTCATTATCATTAATCTGATGGCGACACTGATCTGCTTTTTGGATACTTGAATAGTATGAAAAGCTGGTACCTACCATTTTCTTGATTAATTTTAACTGTAAATGGTTTTGAAGTATTAAATAGATTTTTTTCATCGGATGATGTATAATAAATCTTCTCATTCCCCTCATAATGAATTATATTCCAGAGTAAACTGGTACTTACCATATTTGGAATTGAGATATCAAAGAGTGATTCAAAACAGATGACATGTGCCTAGTTAAAGGAACCCTCATTCTTACCTCACCTCCTTATGAATGAGAAGTAGGCATTTTCCTTCTACAACTTCCTGTTTTCAGTCTCTTCTTCAATAATCAATATTCTTAGTCTGTTATCAAGAATTATGTGCCAATTTATATTTGCATACGTCATTGTTATCCCCAAACTCAATCATGCAATATTGAAGTGAATGCCTTATTTGTATGTCAATCTTACAGATACTTTTCAGTTTCGTATGCAAAATGATTACAAATCCCTAATTCTTTGTTATTTTGCAACAATGAAGTTTCATTTTATATTTAATCAGTTCCCCTGCTCGTGCAATGCACATGAGCATAAGAAAAAATGAGTCGATTCATGATCTTCTAAATGGGATGCCTCAAACGGACAGAAACAGTAAACATGCACATATTAAGAGCGTATAAGATAAAGATAACTGTCCGAGGCCTTGGTGCAGTGGTAAAAACGCCAGGCTGTTGACGACAAGGTCGGCAGTTCGATCCCTGCCTCTGGCATATTAAACTGTGCGCCATGATGATTCTTGCAGACTTGTGTGTTGCCTACTTTGTAAATATAAGTACCCAGTTTCAAAAAAAAAAAAAAGATAAAGATAACTACTTTACTGAAACAAAAGAATAACTAGCTTAGACTGCCTCTTGGAATATTTTGTATTTCGATTCTGTATGGTGATCACCGTTAATGATCTTCGTGGAATGTTCTATGTTGCTCTAGAAGATATATTGACATATGTTCAAACTTACCTTATATTGTTTTTATTTGAATATAATTATATTATAGTTGAAAAAAATGGCGGGAAGAAAAAAACCAATGTTGATCCTTGAGTTGCTAGAGCATATATTTATATGGTATATTTTGTTGCTTAAGGTATACTAGAACACTTGAGGCTATGCTTAGTCTGGCTTCTCTCCTTATTCAACATCGTTTCAAGTTTGTTTCAAGCTTCAACATAATTGGAAAACGCAAAGTAAAACTTAGAATAAAAGTGGCAATATACGAAGATTTTAACAACAAAAGGTTTTGCTTAACGTGTGTTACGTAAATGACATAGATATATGATAAACGTATTACATAATAAGACTTTAACAACGAAGAAAACAACAAACCATAAGAAGCTAGAAAACAACAAATCATAAGTTTTGGTTGAAGTGCTTAACGTGCATAAGTAAAGCTCACATATATAACACTATATATTTGTGCATAACTTTAGTCTTTACTCATATACATGTGGATAGCTTACATAATTGCATTTGTATCAAATATGCATATACGTATAATATTAAATGAATAGTACATGTTCATTCGTTGCATTTAATCCAAAATAGAAGTCTTTTTTGTTAATCATTCACAACATAAGTTGTTACTCAGTGAAGAATCTTTAAGATGTTAACAACAATTTATTTTGGCCAATAATCTAAAGCAACCATATTTAAGACAATTATCAACAATCCGACATGTTCACTTCACACTCTCCTGCTTTTCAACTAAATGAACAAACTACGCGTTCAAATAACCACAAAACCAGCCACGGACCAGCGAAGTTAAATAAATGGTAGGATTTATAACAACAAAGCTTCACTGTTAAAAACTTATGCTCTAAACTTATGCCGCTGGAATTTATAACGGCGAAGTCTTCTCCATTATAAACTTATAATGGTGAAGTCTTCCATGGTATAAACTTATAACGGCTTATAGCGGCGAAAGTTTCGTCGTTATAAAACTAGCCACCGTTCAGTGAACTCACGAAATTGGTTTGAACTAGCCACAGGAAAGTAAACAAGCCGCACCTGGTTGCTCTGTGGCTAGTTTTTCAAACGGATAAGCCATTGATGATTGTGCCCTAACATGCAAAAAATAGAGATGCACACTTATCCATCATTTTATTAGAAGCCGTAGATTGAGAATTATTGGCTACGGTGACTGCAGCAACCACTTCTTTAGTTGGGGTACATCATTTTGGAGCCTTTTCAACTCCATCCCCACACAAATAAAGAAAGACAAAACAGATTTTCTGTCTTGGTTGACAGATTGAATACATTTATGTTATTTATTTTCTGCTCTGTCTTGGTGCTCATTATGGACTTTTAAATTATCATCTAAAATTTTGGTATTATAGTATTATAAGTACAATGTCTTATTTTTTCGAGCAGTCTAAACAGTTTTTGCTACATTGCACTAGCAGCTTTCAAATTGCTTGCAGAGCAGTAAAAATTTCTAATGCGGTACTTAATTCTCTTTTGAATGTGTATTTTTCTTCAGTGGACATGCATTGTACTAAAAATTTATTTACCTTATACCTTGGTACTATGAACTCTAACTGACTGGAAAACGAATACCCATCAGTTATGCAATGAAAATTGGTGGTAGAGATTGGGATGTTCATGGTAACTTGCCTTGTTGTACATTTGTACTGGAGCAATCTTTATTCTCACCTAACAAATCCTCCTTTGGAAGCAGATTCAACAACAAGTTTGTCGATAGCTGCTTGTGCAACAAACTCGATTATTGCATTAGCTATTTCAACGTCTTCAAGCACTATATCTTCATATTATACCTGCAAAGTATTGCAAATTGAAACCGAGTATTCCTTCTGCTCCTAGGAAGTAAGTTGAATGCAATTTAATATTGATGCAATTAGGTATTCGCGAATCTAAATAATAAACTAACGTTTTTCCGACCGTAGAAACAACGGAAAGGAAGGAACAAATCCTTCAAATATTGATCGGTGGGTGCTTTAAATCCTTTTCCAGCATCATCTTTGTTTCCCCTTCCTTTGTTGATAAAAATCATATATTGCATCATTCAATGGCGAATGTAAGACTAAATCCGTATTTAATTGAGGTTATCTGCTGTTTTTTGACTACACATACTTTGCTTATGTTATTTTATTCCTTAAAATGCTCCTAATAGATATGTACTACTGTTTTTTATGAGGTATCACACAATTTTGTTGCCATATTTACTCTTAGGGACAACTAATGTGTTGTTAGTAAAATAATGTGGCTTATCTTTTATTTTAGTTCATTTGCAAGCAAAATTTTTATACATAAATTTTATTTGAGTCGGTTAAAGCTATTTTACAAGTTGTTTTGAAGATGAAAGCCATTTTAGTGTTGGTATATTCTGATAACATCTTCTGAATCATTTTCTTTAACTTCTGGTGTAAATGATATTACATGAGCTATAAAAATGATAATTCCAAATTATAATCGAGCAATTATTGTTTCTTAGGTACTGAAAAATGTGAGCGAGAACTCCTTCCCTCACCTTAATTACAGCTATAAAAACTATATAAATATATTCAGTAAGTTGCGTAAGTTAGTTTCTTTCCTCCATTCATGTTATATTAGGTGTGAATTTCGTTAACTAGATTCCTAATAAATATTAAATGCGTTACAACTTGTACTCTAAAATTTTTAATAAGGTGCATTAAATAGTGAGCCTTGTAACATTTTTTTGTAGATCTAAATGGTTACATAGAAATGTATCCATAAATTACAGTTTCAACTTGTTATCTCATAGAATTTATTAATCACTTGTGGATTATAGTACTTCAATCATAAGTAGGGGTGGGTACGGAAAATTTTTGTACCATCCAAAGCATTTCCTATTCCTTTCGATTGTTGATGGAATGATGCTGCCTATTCCATATTCCGTTCCATCAACATTGGAATTCCTATCGGTGAAAATCGAAAAACTCAGAACGGGGGTATTCCTTTTTTCGATCAAAGAATTTTATAGCTAAATTTTTTATCAAATTTTAACTATGAACAAGGGATGTGATAAAATAATAGAACTATTCTAAACATTGACACAACATCATAGCAATAGGACAAAATTTGGAACAGCAGAACATAATTCAGAACATTATGAATTGGTTTTTTTCACAGAAGCAATCCAGCTAAAGTTTGTTGATCATAGATACATTACATGAATTCATAATTCAATTCATTTTCACGGTATATACATCATAACATGATTCCAAAACAAAATTCATGAATCTTAAATAGGTAGTGGATGATAGCTTCAGTCGAGATTTGAAGCTGTAGAAGACAATATAACTTTTGAAACCAAGTATTATGCAATGCAAAATCCCTGTAGACACAGAAATGATATACCAGCAAGCCATACTAATATGAAAATAATCTGAGTGCATTGCTAGATTACATACTGGCTAACTGAGAGTCATAATATGGTTACTTCACTTCATATATCTTCAACTCACATGAATTTATCTATACCAGCTATCGTGCTTTGAATCTTACTAGGAAACAAAGAAGAAAAAATACATGCCTACAGATTCATAGTAAAACAATGCATCTCCAACTGTGTCGATTATATGGATTTTACTACTGATCGGGTCATCCTTTACATGTATGGTAACTATACTATAATGAGCAAAGCAGAGCCCCAAATTCTGATGATTATGGAAAGGGTAAAGCACCAAGAAAGTGTGTCACATATCACTATGACATAAGATTAATACAAGTTTAGAAAATTAAACTTAGCATCTTATACAGAATAGTTCAACATGCTGAAAAATAATGCATAGAGATTGTTTTATAACCCATTAATAAGCATGCATTAATTTAAAAATGATGAAGAAAAATGTTCGCTGAAATTAATGGTAATTTGCGTACCATATTGGCGGTCAAGCTAACCCGCAAACACTATTTGAAGTGGAAACAAATAAAATACAGTGTAGAGCATAATACTCATCAAAGTAATAGTAAGCAGGAAAAGGGAAAAGGTTAGGAAGAAATATCATGCAAATTTCCTTTATTTGATCAACTCAGTGCAAGATATAGAGCTACCATTCATGATTTTTATATGTCATTTGCAAATGTTCTTTCTTGACACGTCTAAGGCTTCTTCTATATGTTCTGATTCTATATGGAGCTTGTTGTAAAAACATATAAACATAGTGTTGTTATTCAACTCTATAAGATTATGTCTTCAGAGAGACAGCGTCGATACATAAGGGAGTGAGAAATCTATCTGAAGCTGTTGATTAAAGATCTGATGCTCAATATCTATTCTCCCATTGTTAAGCAAATCTGGGCTTGTCTCATTCTGGCCCAAAGGCCCATCATAACAATTGTATATATTGTAATATCGGCTGTAACAAAAGAGTGTGATATCACATTATCATTCTTGTACAAAAACTCTCTGTATAATCATCATTCATATATACAATATTCAATTTTCATATTCATCACTCAAATTCTCATATGGTATCGAAGCATAGTTCCTAACAGCACAAAAAGATCCTATAGAAAAAGGAAATCCATCAGAAAATCAATCAGAATCATCACCTGAGTTTCATATTTTCTTCTCATCAGATCAAATATAATCATCTGAGAAGAAAACTCAAGACAATCACATCTGCCTTGCCAGTCCTTTTAAAGTTCTGGCTGCAATAGGAATTGTCACTGAGTCAAGAAGAAACAGAAATCAAAATTCAGAAGGAAAAAAACCAGAATCAAGAAGTTAAAGTCATCAAGCAATTGAAATCAAGGAAAGTGCCATCCTGAGGAAAAGAAATCATCAGACCATCATCATTATTTGATTTTCTTTTCTGGTTGCATCTTACCTGAGAGAATCTTGATTCTGCATTTCTGATTAAAGATTTATTGTCTCTTGCTTTGTTTTCTTACAACTCTTGTTTTAGAAATCTTAAGATCGTCATGGGGATTGAAGCAAATTCTACAGCACCCACTAATGGCAGTGATCTGCAACACACTGCATCAAATGTTGAGAAATTGGTCAAAACCACTGTCAGCCCTGAAAGTCAATTTGTCACAGTTCATCTCAGTGAGGATAATTATCTCCTGTGGAAACTACAAGTTGAAACTGCTCTTCACGGATATGGTCTCGAAGAATACATTCAAGAAACCATATCAGTACCTCCAAAATTCATTGTTGATCAACAAAACAAAATGATCAGTAATGAAGAATATGTCAATCATCATAGACAAGACATGTTAATATGCTCATGGCTAATGTCATCTATAAATGCAAATCTTCTTACTCATGTAATAGGCTGCAAAACAGCCTATGAGATATGGACTACAATAGAAAGACACTCTCAGTCAGCAGCAAATGTGATGTTCTACAAAAGACAGCTTCACAATATTAAAAAGGAAAGTCATAACATGAGAGAGTATCTATTCAAAATTAAGTCAATCTGTGATGCATTAGAGGCTGCAAATCAAAAGGTATCTGATTCAGAGCAGATTATGACAATACTCAATAGACTCAGTGAAGAATATGAAGCAGTGGTAGCAGTTCTAACATCTCAGAGAAATCTGTCATCTATTGAAGATGTTCATTCTATTCTACTATCACATAAAGCAAGAATTGACATCAAGAAACCTCAAGAATCAGATTTATTTGTCAATTTTGCAGTCAATCACAAAGGAAAAACTCAAAACAATAACAGAGGTGAACAATTTACTCAAAGAGGTGGTCATCCTAAATATCAAGGGGAAGAGGCAGATGGAATAATAGCAACATGCCAAAATGTCAAATACGTGAGAAAATTGGTCATACAGCAGCAAAGTGTTACTTCAGGTTAAATCTCAATTATGTTACAGGACAAGGACAAAATACCCAAAGAAATGCAAACTACAGTGCAAATATGGTACATCTGCAGCCTGAATCAATCAACCAATCAGAGATGAAGAATTCTCAAACTAAAAGCACAAGGTCAAATCACATTCAAGATGAAGATTCGTATCCTGACTCAGGTGCAACTAATCACATCACAAATAACTTGATCAGTTTAAATCTTGAAAGCAAGTAATACAAAGGTATGAATTCTATTTACATGGTAATGGCAAATGTATTGCAATTACACACACTGGTAAGTCATATATCATGGAAAGAAAACAATTATACTTGAACAATCTATTAAGAGTCCCACATATTAAGAAAAACTTACTAAGTGTGTCACAATTTGCAAAAGATAACAGTGTATATTTTGAATTTTATCCACATAACTGCTTAGTTAGGGACATTCTAACTAAGGAAGTACTTTTGCAGGGTAAGCAGTGTAAAGGACTGTACAAGTTCAAAGTGGATAATTCAAGAAACTCGGTCATTAAAAGAAAGTGGTGTAATAACTCTGAATTCAAACAGCAAGAAATGAATGAGATATTTGAAAAATGGCATTATAAACTTGGGCACCCAAATGCCAACATTGTTAAGCATGTAATGAATAAAAGCAGTATTTCTTTTAATGACATATCATTACCATACATCTATACCTATTGTCAAATGGGTAAGAATCATAAATTGCCTTTTCAGATTTTGAAACTTGTTATAGTAAACCCCTCGAATTAGTTGCTACTGATTTACGGGGACCTGCCCCAATTCATACTGATTATGGATACTAATACTATATATCTTTTATGGATGCATTTTCTAGATATGTGTGGATATATTTTCTGAAATCAAAGAATGAAACTCACGATGCAGTAATGCAGTTTATAGCACAAGCAGAAAATCAAACAAACAACAGAGTCAAAATCATGCAAACTAATGGTGGAACTGAATATTCGCCATTAAAGAAATATTTTCAAATAAGAGGAATCAATCATAGGACAACATGTCAATATACTTCAGAACAAAATGGACTAGTTGAAAGAAGACATAGACAGATTGTAGAAACTGGCCTTACTATTCTAGCACAAGCATTCATGCCAAAGAAATTTTGGCCAGATGCCTTTGTTACAGCAGTCTATTTAATCAATAGGCTACCCTTGAAGGCTTTGAAATTAAAAAAATCCTTTAGAAATATTAACAAACACTAGCCTAGATTATCATAGTCTCAAAGTATTTGGTTGTCTATGTTTTCCATACATTAGGCCTTATAATAATCATAAGTTAGATTTCAGATTATCTCCTTGTACTTTTATAGGGTATGCTGATAATAAAAAGGGTTATAAATGTCTAGGCAATAATGGAAAAATATTCATCTCTAGACATGTAGTATTCAATGAAACAATATTTCCATTTAAAGAAGCAAACATCAAAGTAAATAGTAAAGTGTATAATGCAAAAGGATCTATATCTTCTATATCCATTCCACCTGTTGAGATAATTCAGGGTGAAGCAAAGTCAACTCAAGACACCATTAATCATGAAGCAGTATGCTCATATTCTCAAAGAACAGATCCTAACATTGGGCCTGATTTAGCAACTGATCAAACAAGTTCAACTAGTGTATCTGATCAAGATTCTCAACAAAGAATTACTGAGTAACTAACTCCACATCATATTCAAAGCAGTATGCAAAGCATAGAATCAAACATGCAATCTGAAGGTGAAAGAGCTACTCAACAGCAAAATACTAGCAGACCAAGTCATCATATGATAACCAGATCCAAGAGTGGTATTTTTAGACCAAAAATTTATCGTACTGTCTTAGATGCTGAGGAACCAACTACATATGATCAAGCCATACAAAATAAAAATTGGAAAAATGCAATGAATGAAGAATAACAGGCACTAATGAAGAACATGACATGGGATCTTGTTCTTAAGCCAAAGGATAAAAATATAGTTGGGTGTAAATGGACCTACAAGTTAAAAAGGAATGTTGATGGTACAATTTCTAAGTACAAGGCAAGATTAGTAGCTAAGGGTTATTCACAACAGAGTGGTTTCGATTTCACTGAAACATTTTTACATGTTATGAAACCTACTACTATAAGAATTGTTATTATTGTAGCCTTATATAGAAATTGGACCATTAGACAACTTGATGTAAATAATGCCTTTTTGAATGGTATTTTGCAGGAACAAGCGCACATGGAGCATCCCCAAGGCTTTAAACAGAGTGGAAAAGAAAATTATGTGTGCAAATTACACAAAGCAATTTATGGTTTGAAGCAAGCACCAAGAGAGTGGTTTGAGAAATTAAAAGAAACAATGATCAGACTTGGTTATAATTTAACCAAGTCAGATAGCTCCCTATTTACAAAATTTAGTAGAGACACAACAATATTTATACTAATATATGTTGATGACTTTATTATTATAGGTAACAGTGAGCAGGAGATTAACAATCTAATAAAGCATCTCAATCTAGAGTGTAGCATTAAAGATCTTGGAAATTTAACTTATTTTCTAGGGATAGAAGTTAAAAGACCTACAAATGCAAGAATCCACTTAAGTCAAAGGAAATACACAACAGAGATTCTACACAAAGCAAAAATGCATGAAGCTAATTCTATTTCAACACCTATGGTCAGTAATTTGCAGCTGTCCAAGTACAAAGGAGAGACATTACTTAATGAAAGGCAATATAGAAGTATAGTTGGAGCACTTCAATATGCTACTATTACCAGACCAGACATTGCATATAGTGTGAATAAAGCAAGTCAGTTTATGCAGAACCCAACAGATATCCACCGGAAAGTAGTTAAGAGGATATTAAGATACCTCAAAGGAACACTCAATTATGGGTTAATATTAGATGCAAGCAAGTCAATTAGCATCAATGAATATGCAGTTGATGACTAGTCTAATGACCCAGATGACAGAAAATCCACAATTGGGTACTGTATATATTTAGGTAACAATCCAATATCATGATGTTCAAAAAAAACAATCTACTGTATCAAGATCAAGTACTGAAGCCGAGTTTAGAAGCGTAGCAAATGCTACAGCAGAGATCATGTGGATTGAATCACAATTTGGAGAGTGACAAGTTAAAACTGAAAATAAGACAACCATTTGGTGTGATAATCAGAGTGCGGTGCATCTTACAGCTAATCCAATACTACATTCAAGAACAAAACATGTAGATCTGGACATTCATTTTGTTCGTGAACAAGTAGCAAGAAGAAAAATACAAGTAAATCACACACCTTACACTTACCAGACAGCCGATATATTAACAAAGCCTCTCTCAAGAAATAATTTCAATCGATTCAGAGAAAAACTGGTTAGAAACACTGATGACGATTCACATACCAGAAGCATATGAATAGCCATTTCTGTTTTTCGAGAAGGCCTCGTCCCATTAGTCAAAGCCATTGAAGCAACTGTGTAATCATTTGCATACAGAGAGAGCAGTCGAGCTATAAAGGCGTCAACTTTTATTCTTTATCATGCCATCAAAAGCCATAGTTGTTGAATCTGAGAGAAGCAGCCGCTGAATCTCTAATCAATTTCCATCTTCAGATGACAATTGATTAGTATTTCATCTGGATCTCAGATCTAACTCAATTTTTTTCATGAATCTTTACATAAGTGTTTTCTGATTGAAATCGCCACAAACCCTAGTCGCCCTAGGGTTTGAGGGGGCGTATAAGATTATGTCTATGTCTTTCGGGAGACAGCATCGATACATAAGGGAGTGAGAAATCTATCTGAAGCCGTTGATTAAAGATCCGATGCCCAGTATCTATTCTCTCATTATTAAGCAAATCTGGGCTTGTCTCATTCTGGCCCAAAGGCCCATCATAACAATTGTATATATTGTAATATCGGCTGTAACAAAAGAGTGTGATATCATATTATCATTCTTGTACAAAAACTCTCTGTATAATCATCATTCATATATACAATATTCAATTTTCATATTCATCACTCAAATTCTCATAAACTCTAATCTTGTAAGAACAAAAAAAACACAACACAAAACTATCCAAGTCTTCTATACTACAAGAAATATCAATCAGACTACTGAAGTATTGTTAAGGCTTGATAAATTAGACAATAAATTATCCAAAAAGTAAAAACAAGAAAGAGAAAAGTGTCTCAGCCTGGTCTGTTGTTATGATTCATAAAAAATTCAATCGACAAAGAAGAAAAATAAAAATAAAATCCACAAACAGTTAAATATGAACATTTTAAAATTTATAAAAAATGCTCGTCCATGCACAAGAATTTTTTTGAACAGTACTATGAATGAATCTATGAGGTATCTTAATATATTGAGATCCGACAGGTTTAGATTCAATATCTATCTATATATACATACAGGTATAATTAAGATAGAGATCGGCTTTGAAAACATACAAAAAGAAAAGGAAATCAAATATTACATGATCTGCACAGGTAAAACAGAAATATAAATGCATGTCCATGATGTATACAAGGAACATCACGAAGCCTTTCTAGTCTAACTTTTCTTTAATTACTATGAAATTGGTAAGATATAACTGAGAATCAGCAGCGGTGGTTAACTCAAATGGATTGCATGTCATAGTCTTAACAGTTCAAAAGGTTCCTATTTAAGTTAATCATAAATTAAAACAATAACTATGCCACTCTGTCCTAATTAATTCCACTTATTATATGATTGCGTATATATAGTAAAGATATTTAGCCCTACCAATTTGATGGAAATAACATGCAGGCTCATATTGTCTTCAAGTGACATGTACAAAAAGAGATGCACAATTAAGAGGTGTAGATATGTTAGCATCAAATCTAAATTGGAATGAATCAATGCATGTAAGAATGAATCAGTGTATAAATGATACATACCTACATCAAAAAAGCATGTCCCTTTACGCATTTATTCCCCAATCAATTATATGTTTGGAATGCTTATCTGTTATGCACTGATACTAAATATATTTCAGGTACTAACTGGCTTGTAGCTTATTTTATGTAAAAATTGTATATGGATGATGATGGTAAATATAGTGAATCAGAAGGTAAAATACATACCTGCTTTGAAAACTTATGCCCTCTATGCATCTATTTCTCCATATTATGTGATGATGATGTTGCTAATGACATGGAAGAAGTCCCTGTTGTAGTAGAAATGGTTAACAAAAAGATGATGCAATAGGAAAAACATAAGTGACATAATTTTGATGCAATAGGAATACAGTTGAATGCATTATTCAGGCACTGTTACAATAAATAATTTATAAATTCGCCACCGATACGATGAAACATCACATAAAACACAGCATAGGAGACTAAAAGCACGCATAAATTCATAACAAATAACCAAGCACCTACCAACACTGTGCAAATATATCATGCAAATTGATGCAATGCATTAAGTATTTGGTTATCGGTGGCAGTTTATATTATGCAAATGACTTTACTTTTGAAAACTAAACATTGCATTCAATTTGCAGTTTGCTTCGGTAACGGGTACTGAAGCATGATTGAGATTTGTGCTGGTAGCAATGTAATATCCACTTTAATCATGTTGGATTTAGTTTCATTCATATATCAATATCACAATTATCAGTAATAGTTGAATTTTTTACCTTCACAAATCACCTCCATGTCCATAAATAATTCGACGTCCTCTTCAAATTGCATTTGATGACAACCAAGGTTTTCCGCACTCAACTAGTCATTAAGACATACCAATGCTTCAACCATATTAGGAGCCAACGAAGCCCTAAATGGATTAACAACTCTTCAACCAAGACTACGCATTTTCGCTAGCAACGATTGAACTAGGAATGGCTAAGATATCTTTAGTGATTTTTGAAAGTATTGGATACTTTGCTTGATTACCTTTCCACCAATCTAACAAATGAAAATCTTTACTGGTAAGGTTTTCAAATGGATCGTTTAGATACGGATCAATCTCATTAGTTATCTCAAGTGATTGTTCTTCCCTTCTTGTTTGTTGAAGTCTTTTTAACTTTTTACTTCTAAGACTATCATCAAATTGCTCATCAATCTCTTCATTTCTTACAATAACATTAGATCCAATTACATTTGGTATATTCATGCTCTTTCTATATTCATCATATAGCTCATTTAAAGCATGTTTTACAACACCAAGAAACTCATTTATTTTACTACTATTCCAACCTATATCGAGAAAGCTAATCTTTAAAGATTGAAATTTATATCTTGGATCCAAGACATGAGCTATAAAGACACTTTGTTAATTACTTCAATAATATTTGTTGAATTTAACTTTCATTTTTTTTGCTACGTTTTGCAGATTAGAATCATGAATATTGTTACTAGCTTGCTCAATTGCATCTTGAACCAATATAACCTCATCGAAAATTAATGAAGAAGTGACACTCTTAGTTGCACTAAGTTTTAATGTGGTTTCATAAAATCCCTTCAAAAACTCAATCAAAACTCGACCCTTTTCCCAATCTTCTTCTTTTGGAGGTCCTGTTCTTTTTACTAAGTTTTTATTTTTTCTTTGACCATCTCATTGAAGTAAACTTTAATTGGTTCATCTTCTGTACACATTCTATCAAATACTTTTCGAAATCTGTAAGAAATGTCAAGCATTTTAAACGTTGCATTCCATCTTGTAGGGCAACCAAGTGGAACAATA
The DNA here is from genome assembly GCA_030765085.1 of Allium cepa. Classification (NCBI taxonomy): domain Eukaryota; kingdom Viridiplantae; phylum Streptophyta; class Magnoliopsida; order Asparagales; family Amaryllidaceae; genus Allium; species Allium cepa. Next base: position 734,192,136 of record CM060938.1, on the reverse strand, counting down.
GCCATTTTATCATTTTTAATCAAGTTAGAGTAATATCTAAACCTATCCAATCTCGAAGGAGAGGAGTGGATTACTTTGCTAAATTCCTAATGCCTTCAACTGCTTTGCAATAATACTTTAGTCCATCTTTAACAATAAGATTTAAAACATGACATACACATCTCAAATGTCTATACTTTCCACCAAGCAATAAAGAATCAGAATATTCTAATCTTCTCTTTATATAACCAATTGCTGTATCATTAGTGCTAGCATTATCAACTGTGATGGTAAAAAATTTATCTATGCCCCATTCATTCAAACAATTCTCTAATACCCTTCCTATTTCATCTCTTTTATGACTATTAATCTTTGTAAATGTTATAAATCTCTTATGCAATTTCCAGTCACTATCCATAAAATGTGCGGTAACAACCACATAATTAATGTTTTGGAAGTCCAAGTATTGGTGGTTATTCTAACCCTTTGATCTCCATTTAGACTTTTCCACTATAAACAAATCCCAAATAGTTGATGCACATTTTTTTCTATCGAGTATTATAAACCTTGGTTGAATTTCGGCAAATAGTTCTCTAAAGCCTTCACTTTCTACCATCCCAGATGATGTATCATTCTTAACAATGATTTTTTCCAAAGCTAACGTGCATTTATTTTGATTAAAAGAATGTAGAATCAAAGATCCAGCCAACCCATCTTGAGGTTGACTGTTGTCCACATGTTTTTTCATAAATGGGAGATTCTGGACATAAATAAAAACGGTGATACCGTAAGCCAGTTGTTCCTTGCTTCGAATCGGCCATGCACTCCATTTTGCAATACTTACATATTGCAATCGCCCCTATTTCCCCATTGTCATTTTTCCTAAAAATCTTTGTCATGTGGTCCCATACTCTCGATTTTGTTGGTCTTGATGGTTTTCTACATTGAATTTCTGTTCGACTTTGCATGTCAGGCTGAGTTTGTCCCGCTTCATTCGCTGCACTTGATTCACTAGATTCCATAGAAAACCTACAAAATTTCAGTTCTAAGAATAAGAAAACTTCATTATATGCTGAAAATTACTAATTGGAATTAATTATTTCAACCAAGATGGAATTAGCAGGCAAGTCCAGTGCAGACCATTAGCAAGTAAAAGTTGGTTCCAGTACAACATGAAGTAACAGACTAAAAATATATAAAATCTATGAACACATGTTTAAGACATTTGAACATACAAATTCTCATTTCATATTCTCATTTGGAATGTGGAATTAGATTTCTATTACAATTTTTACACATGTTCAAAATTTTGTTTAGTCTGGTATTATTCTTGTAATCTTAAGAACCGCAAGCACTAAACTATTTTCAACTTTGCAATTCAAAAAATTGATTGTATATAACCAATATATCATAATTATTATTTATTTCAATGTTTTTTGCTTGTATACTCCTTTTGCATATTACAGGTTTCTGAAATTCTAAATATTTAGCCCAACTAAAGTAATAAGCTAGTTAATTTATATGACAAAGAATGAAAAATAAACAGCTTTAATCCCTATATGGAAGCATATTTAACATGTGGAATATAACAGACAACGAGAAATTGAAAGATTTTGTTAATTCAATAACAACTAGCAATTACCTGACTATGAAGGACAAAATATAACAGATGCCTTTTTGATATGATATGATGGAATTTAAGATTGACTGTGTGCATGTAACATTTTATCGCTAAATGGTATGATGGAATTTAAGGATGTTATTGGTTTAAAACTGAAATTAGTTCTAAAACCAAAAATAGTTATTGAAAAAGGTTATTTTATAGGTAATTGTGTGCTTGGATTATGGGAACTAAAATGGATCAGATTTCAAATTACTGGAAGCTTGTTCTTTGTTCATTGCAAACATAATATGCCAGAGACAACTGAAATTAAAGCACCACAATGCATTTCCTTATATTATCTAAGACATAATAGCCATGAATACAAAGCCTGTAAACAATACAGGTCACGGTTTTTTGTAAAATTTATAATGTATCGAATAAATTCTCATAACAATTATACGTCTACTACAAACTAAATATGCAAAATACAAAGCCTATAAACAATACAGTACAAGAAATCTAATTCCTACAATGCAAAATAGGTAACAATATATCATATTTAACGTAGATATCAAATAAATAAGCACGAAAAACTAAGAGCCTATAACTTCGAAACTGATACAATACAAGAAATCTAATTCCGTAATACAAACAGGGTGCAAATAAAGAGACCTACAACCAATCAAAAATACTCAAATAAAACAAAAACAATGCAAAGTAACATAAAATTCTATAAAAATTTAAGCAACAAATTACTATAATAACATATTATAACAAACCTTTATTTTGAACTAACCTACATATTAACAGTCATATAAAATAATTTCACTTTATAAATTGAAATTATGGACTGCAAAATTTTGTAATAACACATGCAATATATTGTAAAAACAGTGTAAATTATCAAAACGTCGTAAAATACCAAAACTGGAACACAAAATATGGAACTTAAATGAAAAGTAGAAAACCGCGAACAAAAAAAGAAGGAAAGAAAAGAAAAATCTAGTACCTGAGGGATAATTTCTTAACCGAAATTGAAAGGAAAGTCGAATGATTACTAGAGAGAATTCAGTGACGAGAGAGAAAAAGGGAATTAGGGTTAGGTTTGTTTGTGCGAATTGGTGGATTGGTTTCTTTTGCATGAACTGTGGTGACTGCTGAGTGAGATTAGGGTTTCTTAACGTTAATTTTGTATGGGCCTAGCCCAATTCAATAGTCCCATTTTTTTTCTTAAACAAAGAGGCATGCGAAAGGAAAGAAAATTTCCACGGAAATAGTGGAAATTTCCGCTGAGTTCCGTCTTTTAGCGGAAGGAATTCCTTTCGAATTATTTTTGACGGAAAAATACGGAAACCGGAAATCACAAAAATATTCGGAAGGAAAATGCTAGAAAAGCAGTAAAATGGAAAAATAATCAGCCCTAATCACAAGTTTGAAACGGTATTGTTTCTTTGGCATGTTTGATTCCCCAAATTTGCATAATTCTTTCGCAATAAAAAGTACCCCGACAAGCACCTTTGTCCAAGTGGTTAATTGATTCGGCGTTGGTGCAGGATGTCACAAGTTCGAAACTTGCTTTCGAATGTTTAATTTGACATGGGAAATGTTGTCCCAATGATTTGTTGTGTATAAAGTACCAGTTCAAAAAAATGGTAATAATAAAAATAAAACAAGTACCCCTTTCATTAGCCTAGTGTGTGTTCTGTGGGTTCGGGTGAGGCACATCTAGTTTACTTAATTGGTTCTTTGGTTAAAAAAAATGTAATATCTTTCAATATTATTTTTAGGCTACACACTGTCGTTGTTAGAGTTTTGAAGTTTTGCAAACCTTTGTTGTTGTGGTTTGCAGTTTTGTAAGTTCAGTCATTTTCATTGTTATCTAAGTGTGTGATTTATACAATCATTATTCACATGATCACTCTTTGTTCACATGATGTTAACTAAAATTTTGATTTAATATTTTCCCTTAAAGTTCATATTGTTGTAGTTTTTTACTCAAAATGACAGTGATCTTGCAACATTATGTTCCCAAAAAGTTTTTTTTTCCTCCATTTACAGTTGGATGTAGAGATTACTTGGTGCAACTACAAAATTATAGTTGGTTTGGCGAGTAGAGGTAACTAACCAAATTTTAAGATGGAATATGGGATAATATAAAATCAATGGTTAAATAGTAAAGCACTGATACTTAAAAAAGCTCGTTTGCTTAGCTAGTGTTCTCTTTGTAATATACCAGGTATAATTATCTTCCAAGATGTTGTTGGATGTTGAACGTACAAAATATTGTGATAGAAATCATAACTGATGCATTGAATATATATGCCGTAGAAAAAAAAAATCAAGAAATGGAGGGGTTTGGGGAATGCATTTGCAGAGCAGAGATAGGGGAATGAAACATGAACCAAGGTGCCATCATTCAAGAAGGAATGTGGAAGACCAATCTATCTATGCCCCTAAACCAATGTTTAATCAGATATGTTTACGCTCTTTTTGTGTTAGAGTGAATATTCTTATAATATGAGTTTATGCTTGTGTTTTAGAGTTATAATTTAAACATGTTGATCTCCAAAAGAACAAAAATAATAGTCCCAATGAAATTTGAAGTTTTTTGTAAGCTTCTAGATATGTTGTAGTAGTGAAATTTGAATTTGTCACAATGAACTTTATAGATTTTGATATGTACTATTTCGAACGTTTGATGTTTTTTCATAATTTGATGATATATTAGTTTTGAAATTTAGTTTCGTGTTTTCTATTGTTATACATTCGTATAAATATAGTTGAATGAAATACTATTAGATGCTGAATAAGAAATGGTTGAACTATACCAGATTTGCAACACTTATAAATGTTGGTAATTTTGCTATTTACCTATGTGTGCAAGGAATTCCCAATGGTTATAACTGTTGAAAACTAAAAAGTTCCTAACGGTTATAACCGTTGGGAATATGAAAGTAATCATAGTTTATAACCATAATTCCTAACGGTTGTAACCATTGGACAAGAAAATATTGCCAACGGTTATAACCGTTGGGGAAGAAAAAATTCCCAACGGTTATAACTATTGAAAAAGAAATAATTCCCAACGATTATTACCGTTGGGAATACCAAAATTCCCAACAGTTATTACCGTTACAAAATATATAAAAATAATTATAACGTACCTGCTACCAATGATTATAACCGTTGGGAATTTAATTACCAACGATTATAACCATTACAAAATGATAACTCTGGCGTTGTGAAAGATTTCAGTGCTATTATGAAGTTTTAACATAAATTTAGACACTATTACTTATCTTGAACTCCTGAAATTTTGAAGTCTTGATACTCATGAGTCTTCGATCTTGATTTCTTCAATCTTGAGTTCGTCAGTCTTGAATTTGTCGGTCTTGAATTTCTATACTAGTCTTGAATCTTTATACTGTACAGTCTTCATTCTTCAGTACCTGCATACATACATACATACATATATATATATATAGACAAGAATATTTGTATTTATATTTTATAACAAGTCCTAAGGTTGTTGTCATCAAAACCATCATCTCAAGAACTAACATTTTTAATTCCCTTTTAACATTTGCACATTTGGAATTTTCGGGTGTCTTAAAACTTTCCAACTCATTTTGCAAAATGTTGTTTTTCCAAATCAACTCAGTTTCGTTTTTTTCCAAAATTAATTTTTCTTTTTCTAGCTTTTGAAATTTACATGAAAACGAGCAAATTCTTTTTCATGATTCAAACATCTTTTACAATTAGAATTTTCAATTTTCTTAATATTTTCAAGCTCTATTTCCAATTTTATTATTTTTCTGATGTAGTTCAAACTGTTATTTTTTAGTTTAAGATCATCAATAGATTTAATTATTATGACACAAAAGAACTAAATTTTTAAATGGAAAATCACTTATCTCGCTAGTTGTTGAATCATTGTTGTCACTGTCATCGTCTGAATGGTATTTTGTGAATCTGTCAAATAAAGTTATTCTACTGAATCAGTTCTAGGTGTTGAATATGCGACTATATGATTTTTGTTTGATGATAATAAACATATATATATATATATATATTCATTTAAATGTATTTGTTAATGTATTATTTTATTTTTTAGATTAAATAAATATTTGCTGAATAAAATAAATAACACAGAATTTGAATTCAAACATAAAGTTTATTCAAACAAATATTTATTACAATTTTTGAATCGTATAAATTTCAAACTCTCACTATACACACACACACACACACACACACACACAAAACTTCAATTACAAATACAAGTTTGATTGCATCATAATTTCTAATTTACATTTGACCTCACTACATATCACTCATTCACTCAACTCGTATATATCTTCAACTTCATTCCAATGAGAATCCAGCATCTGAGCAATCTGCAAAAATATACATTGACGTAGTAAAATTGAAAATAAAATATTTTTTCAGTATAAAATAAAATGTGGACTTTGAAAATAATATTTGCCACAGTTATTTGGGTTGTTCGTCATCATTTAAATTCGAATTCATCATACACGAACAACTTGTGACATACACAGTGTATCACTGTATATGCCACAAGGCCATGCACACCGATATATACACTTGATAAAATTACAGGGACAGGTGAGCACAGGTCAAACCCAAAACGCCGAGTTTAACTCAAGTGCAATAAAAATAATGTCATAATATCAGCACAAGGTCAAACCCAAGCTTTAAAGCTGGATTCAACACAGGTGTAATTTCAAAAATCAAGATGAAGTTCAAGTGAAATCAAAATGAAAAGTGCACCACAAACCAAACAGGCAGTTCACAAGTCAAAGACAAGTGTCGACCAGGCAGCAAACAAGAACAAAACAGCAAGCTCAAATGCTGCATGAAGTCAATGCAAACACAACATGCATCATATACATGAGCACTAATGCATATAGACCAGAGCACTGCTATACATATGAGCATGAATGAAACAACAATGCAAACACTGCACACATACATGAAGTTATGCCAGAAAATATATAAATGTCAAACTACCAGACTAGTGACCAATGCAATCATCTGAGAGATGTGTGAACATACACAATGCAATCAAGATTCAAGTAAAACACTACAACGTACATACACGTATATATGCAGACAGTGATCAATATGCATTGCAGTGACAGATATGCAAGAAAATGCAGTAAACATGTACACAAGCATCAGGTCGAAAAGTGCATCAGGAATTTCAAAATGACATTAGTAAACTGAAAGTGTCATATACAAATCAGGATGAACTCAAATCTAGACAAGAACAGAGTTCAATGCAACACAACTCCAAGCTTGCAAATACAAGTCGACGAAGCAGACCATCGACCAGACTATATACATGAACTGGCTCGAAGACCTGTAACAACAAATGAAACACGACCACATGACAAAGATGATCTAGGTCGAATCAGTAAACAACATAAAGATATCAAATGCAACCAGATCATCTCAAGCATTCAAGCAAAGCAAAGCAAAGCAAAGCAAACCAAACCAGTTCAGGTTAAAGCATGAATGATGTGCACATATATACACATGATAGTGAAACAGGCCAAAGGTGAGAACAAAACAACACACACATATATACATACATAGATGTATGTATACACATGGTAGTTGAAACAAATGGTTTAAACTCAACTACAACAAGATTTCATGAAACCAGAGTAGTACCATTGCATGAACACACAACTCAAAGGCATGAAGCAATACAAAGGCAGTTCAGTAATCAAGTGAACACTATATACAGCGAAACAAATGCAACATGAAAACAACTCAAGATCAATGCATATGAAGCAACCAGGCCTGACTGAAGTGTTCAGATACTACAAACATACAAGTGTAATGCACAGTGAAATATACAGCTCAAAGTTTCAACTGCAATGACATGGTGAAAATGGAAAACTACAAACCATGGAACAGCAGAAGCCGATGCCAACAGAAAAAAGAACATAGCATGCAGGTTCAACTAAAAATCAAGCTGTGGTAATCATGAATTCGAACTAGTAAGGTTTAAATGCCGCAAGTCAACAAGAAGGAATCGAACAGTTCAAATTCAGAGCCGTAATGACCAAGAAGTCGAACAAATTCAAAGCCGTGAGTATCAAGTTAAACAAGCAACGAAATTATATGAATTGAAGAAGTCAGATAAATCACCATCGTTCAAGAATAATCAAATGGCCAAAGACGAATTCAAATAGATGTATGCAAACGAAAATCAAGGATCTCGAATCCTATATAAATAAGTAACATCATCGGCAAATTGCATATCGAGTTCAAGCAGGCAAATCAATAGAAGCAAAAGAAAAATTTACATACCAAATCAAAGCCGAACTCGATCAATGAGGAGAAGCCGCGAACAATTAAATTGAAGTAAGCAATCAAAGCATCAACCATCAATTAAGCGGCGACTTCACAAAGCCCTAATTTCAAGAGCCAAGAGGAAAGAACGGAAGAAGGAATCATGCCGACATTGTTTTTACAGAGCAAAATAGATAAAGGAAATAACGGGCCGACATAGAGATAAAGGAGGCCGCATTCCTTTTGTGATAAATTATTTTGGGCCAACATTTTTAACAGGTCTTTAGAATTAGGTTTTTTGGTTTTTAATTGTTTTTAAATTGTTGTCTTTTGTATTTTCTTTTGAAAATTGTGTATTTACTAGTCGTGTGACTAGGGGACAAACTACGTGGCGTAGCTTGAGAATTCGCAACTCAATGGCTGAGTTGTGGCAGGGTTTTGAGCGTAGAGTTAGGTTAGTCAGTAGCAGGTGTCGTCAGTTTACATGTGTAAGCGTGTGACTACTTAATTTCTAGAAGAAACCTTGGAGGCAGCACGTAGGCAGAGTTTCGCCGAAGCTGGGTAAATTCTGTGTCATTCTATTTCTGCATTTATTATTCTACTATTATCCGTGCTGCAATTATTTTGATATATCTGCGTTGAAATATTTTATGAGCTTTCGCAATAATTTTTATAATTAACAGTATCACCCTATTCACCCCCCCTCCTCTAGGGTGAAATCGATCCTACATTAGGGAGTTTCTCTCTGTTATTGAATTTTCCACCACATATTACATCTAGAGTATTCCACATATTTCGTGTAGTTAAATAATGAGAGATATGATTAAATTCAGATCTATTAATTAGAGAGTAAGGAATATGCATAGCACAAGCATTAACTGTAATATTTTTCTTATCTACCATACCACACTCGTTTTCAATAATATATTAACATTTAAAATTAACAAATTTTAAACAAAGTTTCATTTTCGATTTCCAATTTAAGAAATCTATTCTATCGCAAATAGGTGGTGGACTAACACTGGAATGACTCTCGCTAGATCTACAACTAGGGTTAGACATTTTTGTTAGTAGCCTGACTCTGATACCACTTGTAGGATTGAGTTAACCTAGAGGAGGTGAATAGGGTTTATAATAAATTCACAAAACAATAAAAATCGTAGCATAGATAATAATAAATTAAATGCAGAAATAAAAGCCACACATAAATTTATCCAACTTCGGCAATACTTGCCTACTGTTGCAACCAAAATTTCTTTTGAGATTACCCAACCGACAGCTAATAGACCATGTAAACTTGCGACTATCTCTTACTTGATTTTTTAACCCTAAGCTTGAAACCATATTTTAACTCTATCCTCGAGTTGAGAATTTCTCGAACTACACCTCATAGTTCAATCCTAGTTACAAACTAGAGTTTTATAAGTTAAAAATAAAATACATTTAAAATAAAAATTAACAAGAGAAACCCTAATAATCTATAAATTTAAAATAAAGAGAAACGACCCAAATTCAAAATAGTCTTTAAATTATTTTAGCCCGGTTCATTTTCTCTTCAATAGCAGACCCTTCTTCTTTGATATTCTCCAATTAGGATTTCGTATTTTTGAAAGCCGTCGATTTTATCGTCGATTGATAAGCGTTTGCCTTTATCTGCTTATCGATCAATTTCTTCAATGCCTTGTCAATTCACAAGCTCGGCTGCTTTAATCATCGAGTGCTTCTCCGATTGATAATTTGGTATGATTTTAGCTTTTTTGATTTTTAGTTTCAAACTCGACTTCAAAAATTTACTGATGATGAACTGGGTATTTATAGTGTAGGATTCTGAAAAATTCTTCTGAGTTTTCCATATACTTCAAAATATTTTTGCTTTGAATATTTCAACTTTCAATTGAGCTTTTAATCTTGGTCGTTGATTCTTTGGTCTATGGTTTTGCGATCATTGACTTGTTCATCTTTGATATATTTGTGGCTTAGGCCGACTTTTGAATTTTTCAATATTTCAACTATAGCCAAATTTTTAAAATTTTCATTATTTTGATTTCGGCTTGAATTCGTCAAAGCTAATATTTCCTTGCTTACGTACGAAAATTGTGATGTTGGTTTGCTTGCGTTTGTGTGTGTTGTCGCGTATTGTGCATATCCATTATTGTTGTGCACCATGCTGTTCTTGGTTTGTTTGGTTTGTGCACTTGCCTATTTTCACTTGTGAGCTTGTGTATGTGCATATGCCTTCTTTTTGTGAATGCTTTGAACTTTGGTGAGCTTTCCTTTTGCTGCTCCTGACTGTGCATATGTATGATCTTGTTATTGTGTCAAATATTGCCTTATGTGCTGTTGTTTGACTTGATAGCTCGGCCTAGTTGTGCACTATGTTGAGCTGCTTGTGTATGTGTGTGCATGACTTTGTGTGCATGAATTGTATGCCTAAGCTGATTCATGTTGTCTTTGGTTTGTGCAGTTGTTGTTGCACCAGTTTGTGGTCACCCCTCTTGCATCAGTTTGTGTTTTACCCCTCTTGCATCAGTTTTTGTGTTGCATCAGTTTGTTGTTGCATTGTATTAAGCCTTCGGGTTTGACCTTGCTGTACATCTACCTGATCTGGTTGCACTTGCTTGTTTTGGCTTACCCACTAATGCACGTGAAGTTTATATTGCACTGCCTTATGTGCACGCATAACTTTGGCTTGAATTTGCTTATGCTTTGTTATGCTGGTCTGTTTCAGCCTTGTGTTTGTTATACTTGAATTTGTGCACTTGTAAGGTGTGAATTGAAGCATCTTACATTGTGCCTTTCATCTTTTAGACCTAAATTTATAATTTGTAGATTCAATTTGTATCTTTTTGCTGCGTTGTTATATGACAGGTAAAGCAGATGTATGGACAGAAGTTGAAGCAAGAAAATAACCATAGTATTCTAGTAAAAATTGTAATGTAAAAAATATTGTATTTGAAAAATTACTAGTATGAGAAAGTAAAAAATTATTGTATATGAATATTGTATATAAAATATCGTGGAAGCTCTTGTTGTAATCATGTGTACTATTGGCCTTTTATCAAAATAAAATATTTATTGAAATAAAGTTTTTGTTTTGTTTATTTCATTCTATGATATTACAATAGTACTATATCAAACACATTTATATATACATATGTGTGTGTGTTTATTATCATTAAAAAAAATCATAAACTATTATACTCTATACCCAGCAGTCATGAGTGATACATTGTCCAATATTTGAAGAGTGTTACGAACTCTAGTCTCAACATATATATATATATATATATATATATATATATTCAATCTCGATTAGGTATATTTAAAATAATATGTTTATTTTATTGCGATAAACCACTCATGATTACTGCATGTTGTAACTACTATTACAAAATAAACAATTTATGGCTTTCTATCAAATATAGTTAAATTAAACCAATTAATTAATATAACAGATTTTATTAAGCTTATAACTGAAAGAAAACACCTTTTATTTTAAATAAGATTGGTTATCGGGTTAGATATATGTAACAATTATGTATTTGTCTCCCAAGGGCATACCCCAACTCTATCACATGCTACTATGAGCATTAACTCATACCAACCCCTCCATAAATGGTGCACTGATGACTCAACTCAAAAGGGGATGTTTGGGCCATTCCTAAAAATGAACAACTGAGGAAGTACCACCTAGAACGTTCAAATCTCGTTCCATATGGTATTTAAAAGCCACATATTGCATTGGTACAAAAGAATAACATTTTGGTAAAATACTCCATTATTCTCTTTTTATACACGGTAATCAAATCATAACTTACTAAACGAAATGAACCATAGTTGATGTAGGTCTACAATGGAACCACCCTAAAAATCAATCTTATTTTATTTCATAGCATTATTTAACTTGCTCTTATTGCTCATTAGAGCATCGTCGGTAGATGCCTAGTCATTGAGGATCTTCAAATCAATGTAACTCTAAGATTAGTCGAATTCGTTAGCCAACAGTGCCCAATAAAAGCCTTGTTGGGATACTTATATTATTCAATATACAACCCTCACTTTTAATTTGTTGTAGTTGACAATAAAGATTGATAAATAAATACATAAACTATCGCGCGTTCTGTTACAACGTAATGTGTTGAATCTATCAAATAAAACGAAGAGACGGCCATTGTATATGATGCAATATTAGATTTGTATTAATTAATAGTTTAATTAATAAATGAACCTGTTGTGAAAAAATTGAAATTGGTATAGATAATTTTTTTAATATAAAAATAGACCCTATATCGTATGGTTACTCGTTTTTCGTATATCCAAGTCAAAACATACATCGAAGAATTTTTTTCATTTTCCATCATTTCAAGATCCCCATCCAACGCAGATTTAGTCGTACGTCCAACTCATCTTTTTTTAAGTTGAACATAAGGACCCGCGTTTCAAAAAAATGCACTGTTCATATTTTTTAAAAGCAAAGTCTATATTTAAATAAACATTTTAGCACCCACTCACCATCCTGATATACTTAATTTATTTTTAACATATAAGCACATATTAATTGTTAGCTTGCTTATTTTGATATCATTTTGAGTATAAAATTCTTTTTAGACTTGACGTTAAGCTGTTACGACGGTTATAAAAAGCGTAAGTAGGTTACTAGTTACTTTTATAATTTGAAGTCTTTAATCTTTTGAATTAAGGATAGCAAATAAATTGATAGATCATAAATTTTTAGCTTGTGTTTTATATTATTGTTTCCAACTTAATTATCACAATCCTGATAAACATGCTCCAATCGTAGTAAATTTTTTTTTTTTTTTTGAAATGGTACTTTATATACAACAAATCAATGGGACAACATATCCCATGTCAATAAATGTTCGAAAGCATGTTTCGAACTTGTGACTTCATGCACCAAACCAAATCAATTAACCACTTGAACAATGGTGCTTGTCAACCAATCGTAATAATTTATGATGAAAAGAAGATACTATAAACTGGTGGCTCTTTTGAATCACTTTTTCGTTTCGTTTTTTGAACTAATGGTAGTCTAAGGTTTCGCTTGTAAACTCCAAAAACGCACGTGTGTCTAATACATATGATTACTTGTTATAAGATATCGATTTGAATCTCGTAGGCCGAACAATCAACCAACGGCTGGTAAAACTTATTGGCTCTTTTCAACCACTCCAAAACATGAAATTCCTTAATAGTTTAGAAATGGGTCTCTTTGGACAGAGAGAGTTTCACCCTTAGGCTACTTTGCCAAAAGCCTTTATATTTGTTAAGCCAAGAAAATTACTCGCAAGAAACAACACCTTAAGGATATAACATCCACAATAACTCGGACATCATAATTAAAGTTTGAAGAACATAACCAAATATACTCGTTAAAACCACTAGTTGTGATTATATCATTCAATACAGGAACAAACTTCACCAAATTAGACTTAGAGGAGCAACGGTTTACAAACTATATATAAACGAGCATTGCTTCCCCTATCGGTCCATTTTGACCAAGATACTACGTTTAGTCCAAATCAACTGATTTTACTTCTAAGGTTAACATAAAAGAGAGTTAACTCATCCAAAGTTCTAATTTGCACGCTCTTTGATGGTACTCAAATCCATCTCAGTGCAATCAGTTGCCTGAATGATGTAGTGAACCCCTTCCAGTTCATGCTGGAAACTGATCTTCGATGTCGCATACAGCATTCTTGAACGAATTCTTGAAGTCGATGGAGACCTACACATGAAAAATCAAATGAAGAATGTTAATAAATTTAATATGCCTATCATGTACAAAAACAAAGGCTCGTCCTCACATATGTTTTCAACCTTTACAAGCTTAAACAGAAGCAAGAGTTTTAAGTTATGTTTTGGTTGTATATGAAATGAGAAGTTACAACTCTGTTATTTCATTTGACTTGAGCCATTAACCAAATATTATGATATGTCATTAACATGTTAGGTAGAATTGGTTATAGATGACTTAACTTAGCAGACTTACTTACAGTTTGGTTCAACAAATTTACCTGCATAAGTATTTTACTTCTGCGCAATTTCTGAAGTCAAAAAATGATTTGTTTGATTTGTTCTATTTGCATCATTTAACTTCATTTCAAATTCTTAAGCTTCTTTATAGTACATGTAAAAAGTAAAACAAGTATCACGAAAGACAACATAATCTATAAACAAATTTACAGGCTAGACTTTGCACACAGGGTGTAATTTATCCTCTCATGACACCAAGTTAGAACTTGGTAAATATATATGATGCATTGATAAGGATAGAAATGAAAAAAAAAGGGCAAAAAGAAGACGAACCATGCTATGAAGAATATCTTGCTCTTTTGACAATTATCTTCAGTTACAAAATCAAAATCGTAAACAGCATATCGGCAATCGTTTCCAGGCAAAGAAGCAGTAAACTGGTCATAGTTCTCTCCTGGTTTCCCCGTCTTCTCTACAACTACCTCATTTTTCTTCTCATCAATCTTGAATATTATATATCGATGAATTTTCTTTCTCTTCAGCGTCATGAAAGCTTTCTTGCTTTCATCAGCTATGCTCATTCCCGATAATGCATTTGACTACAGTTTCAGAATATATATTAGATACTTTAAAAAAGCATAATTCTGTTGACAAAGAACGCATGGCATTCCAGGGATATTAAATCTAAAGAATTCTATTATGGCTCTAGATTTATTGAAGATTCAAATAAATAATTTTTGCTGCTAACAACAAAAGATTCTTAACTACTAAATAAGCTACAAATCACAAACAAATCGGTGTAAGCAACTAGTTCGCTGTTCCAGCATGAAAAATTAAATATAAGACTGAATTCTTTGTTTTTTTCTTCTTCTTTCCGCTCAGTATATCGAGATCAGAATGAGTTTAGGGCATAGTAATACTTGGTCTCATATTAGCAACGAGTTAGCTGCATGATATATATATTAAAAATCAAGGATATACTAGGATATATTTTGAACAGAAACTGATCCTAGGATCTTATTAAGTTTACAATTTAGGTGAATTAAATATATCTATAGCATTTCTTTCTATTATTAGCATACATAATTCAGACGTGACTTATCTAAGATGTGGATTTATTAGGAAATTTCTAGGATAATGTTCACGGTTAGTGTCACTTATTATTATTTCTTTCTTCAGAAATTTAGCATCATTAAGTGAAAAGTGGTAAGGCAGCGTTTAATTGCCTTTAAATGATGAAGTTTGCACCAAAATTGGACAACACCCTTCGGAAGTTTTTGAAGAGATAATAAATGAAGAAACTAAATTGAAAATGAGGAATATCTTACAAAAACTCCAAATCACAGAAAAGTAAATTGCACGAAAGACAGTAATTTAAAATGGTTCGGCGTTTTGCCTACGTCCACTATGAAGTTTTATCACTTTATTGCTTAATACTTGAAGATTTAGAGCGAAGTACAGCAGATAATAGACTTAAATTCGTAATCAGCAACAGTGAAAACAATATGGAGTTATTCTGGCAGCGTCCGGACGTGCTTTTTCTCTAAAAATTCTCCGATCCCCTTTCTGAATGTCCAGGGGCTCTATTTATAGGTGTAGGAGGCTGATATTTCGCCTAAAATCCGGAGAGACCGCTTCTGGCACGTGAGGGGGGCCCACATGCCCGGCCTCAGGAAATCCGGGCCCACTTTAGGATCGATTCGAACTCTAGTTCGAGTCGACCAAAAACGTGTCCAATCGAGGTGAAATTTGGTGTGGACATTCTTCAACATGCATGCAAGCTCTTGTGAAAATTTCATAGCATTTGGACTTATAGATCTCGAGTTATGATCGATTCAAGATTGCATTTTCGGTTGTCATGCTTGGTTCGAATCGACCCTCATCGAATCAATAGGGTCGAATCGATGGCTGGTGCATGTGAACGACGACGTGGTGCGCGCACTTCTCGGGTCGATCCATCTTTTTCTCCGAGTTTTACTGGGTCGCCTCCATGGTCTTAGCCGCCTTGACTTAGTGGATTCGAGGTAGTGGATTTGAAGATGTGTTCCTTCGAATCGATCGAATGGATGTTCCTTCGAATCGATCGAATGGATGTTCCTTCGTATCGATCAGGGTAAACGATAGTTGATCGATACGAAGGCTTCCCAACTGAATGGTTTCGAGGCAAGTCATGGGATGGAGTCGAAGTGAGGTTACGGGATGGATTCGAAGTAAGGTTACAGGATGGAGTCGAAGTGAGGTTACAGGATGGAGACGAAGTGAGGTTACATGATGGATTCGGAGTGAATCATCTGCATGGATTCGAAGTACTCTGCCCTACTGGATTCGAAGGTCTTCATCCTGAAGGATACGAAGTGAAGTAGCCCCATGGATTCGAAGTATCTTGCCTTGAGGGATTCGAAGTAGGGGACGTTTGATGGGTTCGAACCACGGCTTGGTTCTATGGATTCGAACATGGGGCCTGCTCTGATGGATTCGAACCTAAAGTTATTTCCTCCATTCTTCATTGGCGATAATTTGAGCATACGAACTCGGATTGACTTGAGATTTGAGATGCTGACTTTTACGATCTTTCTCTCGTCATGTCCCATCAATTGTAGCTCAATCTGGACTCGGACAAAATCCAGCGATATCCATAGTGAATCATAGTATGACCAATCTTTGAGACGAACTGTTCTATGTTTTCAATCGATCTTTTGGTATCACGGCTTTGCCAAAAAGCGGGATAACAGAAGATATTGGTTTTCAGATTCTATGCACTTCGAAACTTGGTACTTTTGATTTCCTTTTAAGCTTAAATGGTTAGTGTTGCTCAATTTTCTCGCAAATAATTAACAAACCGATTATAGTCTAGTCCAGGTCAATTAAAGTCGGCCCATCTATTCTTCGACCGGTCCACTCATGTCGGCCCAAAATCAAGTTAGCCCCAAACCAGCCTATCCACACAGTAGCATTTGAGATCGATGGTCGGTCGTCTCTCCACAAGCAGCTTCAATAGCCAACCCATCTAACAAGGACATACAACTGCACTGCCCAGCCCGGTCAGCGCAGCCTGGTTCATCTACTACCGGCCCTCTCATGTCGGCCCATACTCAGCACCACTCCAAGTCAATTACCAGTCAGCTCAAGCGTGCCCTGTCTTTGGCCCAACTTCATCACAGTCATCTTTGACCGGTCCTAAGCAGCTCGTCTCGTAATCTTATAGCGAACAAGGTGCCTCTCTTGTAACTTGGTCTTTAGCACCGATCAATTCTCCTCGGCAAACTTAAGGTTTAAACAACCAATCCACTCATGGTAGTCCGCATCCAATCTGACTTCGGACCAATCCATCAAGACAAACTCCATAGCCGGTCGGCACACTCAAGATGGCTTCAACATCAAACTCATCTGTCAAGACCGACTCAGGCAGAACATGTCTCTGGCCCGGCATTACCACAGCTCGTCCTGTCATATCACAGCCGGGCAGACATGTTCTTTCCACCTTGGTCCTCAGCAGCAGTCAACTTCCAGTATCATTTGTTACCCGGTCGAAGTCACTCATCTGCCTTGCCAGAAAGGCATGCAAAAGTAAACGATAAGCCGTACAGCCAATTCTACGATGTACTGTAGAAAGCGGTCAGACACATACCTACTTCTTAGCAAGCCGTCAGCATTTAATGTGCATTAAATGTCAAGTCTGCGCCCAGTACAAAAGGACAATCGACATACTTCTCAACAACTCATTCCATTTTGCCTCTTCCATTGTCTCTCATCAGCCAATGCGACCGCATCTAGGACCAGACATACTTCTCGCCTATTTACTGTGCAATCTCAGCCATTCATCGTCCATTTCAAGTACTATAAATACCTCTACATTGCTACTTCAAGGGGGTTGAAAATGACTAGAGTTTTGGCTATTTTTTCCAGAGCTCCTCACAACAAATCGAAACCCTAAGCCCTTAATATTAGCTATTTCTTAGTCTTATGTGCTTCCTTCCTTATTATTATTTCGTAATTCCTTGTAAGAGAAAAATATAGTAAGATATCTTCATAATGTACTTAAGCAAGCTTGCAGAACACTCTATATTTCATGTCATCTGCCTTGCTTTCCTCATTTTATATTTTTAAGTCTAGTGATTAGCGAGTAACATTTGTTTTCACAACGAATTAGACTAATTCCGAGGTTGGTTAAATCTCGGACCAACAGTTGGTTGATAAAAGAGAAAATATCAAGTAGAAATTTTTTTGGCTTAAAATAATTGTGAATATGATGATTATGATGGCATGCGCTTTTGATAGAAAATATGAGTAATAGTAGCATCATCTCACCTTGCTTATGCCTAATACAACATAGGTTCATATATTAAAACAACTAAATATCTCATGTTCGATTTGCCTCCAGTTCACGACACTCCATTGATTATGTTTGCGATGATAGCAAAATTGCCACCAATACTTTGAAATTGATTTTAATATTCACATTTTGAAGTATAATATAATATCTGTTAAAAAGAAAGATTCAAGTTACAGCTATTTATTTGCATGACAAAAATCAACACAATTTTAGCATAAAAGTTAGTAGTTGTGGCAATGCTAAATTATTTATTACCATATGCAGTATTTGTTAGGATTTCAATATACTTTAGGATTAATTAATTATGAAACCCTAAATCTGAACATGTGACCCATATTAATTTAATTGAGAAGAAATCGGAGAAAGATAAATAAATTAGCGAAAGTCATACTAGAATCCATAGTTGCTGATTGAAAGAGAAGAAGGATTAGTTTAATCTTCCAAATTGACACAAACCCTAAATCTGAATTATTTCCATAGAAGAGATTAGAGGAATAACTAGAGCATGTGTAATTTTGGAACCATAACCTATTATTTATAATGTTGGTATTTTCTAATTTGACCCTTCAACAAATTAGAATTGCCCCGATATCTACATATTAATATCATGACAATTATATCCTTAAGCCTTTTAGTTTTAATTCAATATCTATACGTTAATACCATGACATATGTTTGGTAGATCAATTAAATAAGATAAATTGTGTGGATGAATGGAAACATTAACATATTCTAAATGTACCTCGATGTTCACGTTTGTGTTCACGTTTGTAAAACACAACTGCTATTTGAGTTTTGGAAGTAAATGCATATTAACAAAAATCAACAGCACAAATATTAATAATCATTTTCCCTATTAATGTCTTTGAACAAAAGAAATCCACAAATAATATTAATGATTCTTTTTTCTTTTTGATGTCTTTGAACAAAAGAAATCCGATCACAAATATTTAGGTGCTTTTAAATGCTTGTGTTATGCATAACCATTTGCCAACAAACATGATATTTCAAGTCAAAGTAGTTCGTCCTTTTAGAGTCTTCGTCAAACATAAAAATTTAAGTTCATTTAACCTCGATGCATAAATATTTGTATCTCACAATGTCATCCACCCCTCCCTCCATAAAAAAAAAACCATGCCCCCATCTCTTCTTCTTTATTTTCTTTTTTTTCTTTTATTTATTTATTTATGAAGACATATTTCTTTTGATGGAAAATACTGCTTATGCTGATACACAATTTTGAAAAAAAAAATCCTCTTTCATAAGTGATAAATTTTGTCCTTCAACTCTCTTTTTTATAATGACGAATGAGGATCACCTGATTCCTCGCTCTACAATTACAATAAGAACATTTCAAAATTGATCCCAACTCGTAAACGCCGACTCCACCTAACAACCAACATAACTCAAACATGTTATCCTAAAAAATCATTAATCAAACCAACAAACCCAAGTGTACAAAATATATTGCATGACTAAAATACATATAGATCAACTCGATAAAACAAACCCAAGTTTGTCATTAAGATCATATATATCCTAAACTTACATGTCCGCCAACTTCATCACCGACATCATCCATAGGTGGAGTCTGGTTGGCAATTTCCTTGGATATGGTCATTTTCCCTTGTTTTTAATATTGTCATTAGAAGTACAACGTATCTGTAGTACTATTAAGTTTTGACATACATCTGCATCCGTTTGTGTACGTGTTTCATTGTGTCTAGAGCATGCAAAACCACTTAACAAAGCATTCATGCTCCCCTTCCCTAAATTGAGGTACAAACATGGTTCATATCAAGGTTTTTAAAATAGGATTCAAATCGTAAATGGTAAGGTTCAAACCTTAAATCGAAAAGGGATGTAAATCGTAAATCGTTGATTCAAAATGTTCATATTTTAAGATTTTTAGAGACATTGAAATTGATTATAATGTTTGAACTTCTACGTCTGAATTTTAAACTCAGTTTTTCTCTTGTTCGATTCTTATTTTGTTAAAATAATACTACAATTAGATTCATTGATCCAAATAAGCATATTGACTATATAAGCATAGACTGAATGGTTTTTCTCAATTGCGCTTTTAACTGAGTATGAATCGAAATGTAAATCAAAATTGGAATGGGAAAGGTCCAATTCCAAACATGATTCAAATCATAAGGTGTAAAAAAAAATATAGTGATGATTTTGAAAACATTAGTTGAAACAAAACGAGTTTTTATTGTTACATGCTATTAATATTCTATATATAGTTACCACAATTATTTTTGAAATCTCGTGATGTGGAATTAATTTCCATTAATCATGCAACTACTACATTTAATATGAGTCACACCTACTAAACACCTTAGTCATCACACCTCATTACATGCATTACAACCAAGCCTTTCATGCTTTAATAAAAATAGAACGTAGACATTGCACTCTAATAAAAAATTACAGGATGTCATTTATATTTCAAGACTAAATTTTATGAATTTGGCTTCATTGAACATTACAAAGCACACTTAGTGACCAAAGGTTGCACACAAATTAAGGGGTTATGTCATTTTCACACTTGTAACAAAATTGTATATGTCCATCATGCACTCGTAACACATACAAAAACTAGATACTAATAATTCTTGTTACATTGTGAATCCTTTAAAGGTATTTATATGATTTTGCTTGTGAAGTACAAATCAAAGAAATGTAAAGTGTGTCACCGACAATTTTCATCATCTGTGGATAAGTGCTTAGAAATTGAATTCAGATCGGATTTATTTACAATTAACAATTATTGGTATTTTTGCACTTTGTTTACTATGTAGATGGATCACAATTGTTTATTATTATTTATGTTCTTCAAGGTTTTCAAAAGATGGTTCAAATCGTAAAGTTTAAACATTAAAACGAAACCATGTCGTAAAATGTTGCTTCAACGGATCTATGTTTAAAGGTTCGTACACACTTTGAAATGATTTTGATGTTACAACATCTAAATATAAACCTAAAACTCAATTTTCTCTTATGTTTCTTCTTTATTTTGTTTGAAAACATTAAAACTGAAATTATACATGTAAGTATCTTAAACGTATCATTATAAATTGAACGATTTTTCTCAATTATAGTTTTAAATGAGTTTGAATTGAATGTAAATCGAATCGTAAAAGGAAAGATTCGATTTGAATCGAGATTCGGATCGTAAGATTTTAAGTTTTTTTTATAACAATGATGTTCATAACTTACTACACGCATTGACTCACTCCGTGAACATCTCTAGTAGGTTTTAAGATCAAAGACCTTTTAAGATTAAAATATTTTCTTGACAATAAAGTAGCTCTAACTTCTTTGATTTATTAACCAATGGAAGTTTGTAATAAATATAACTGACCAACAGGGATGTCAACTCATTTCATCCATGAAACACCTTTGACTATCCACTGATACTAACAAGCCTTGTTCGATCCTAAAGCATATCAATGATTTACTCATTGACATATCAACAATAATATCACAAGACTATTCATTGGTACTAATGAATTTATCATAGAGCATGAATATATCAATGGTTTATTGCCCCACTCATCTACCATAGTATCGCTAGACCGGATGTTGCCTTTGTTGTCAATATATTGAATCAATTCATGCTTATAAACATCTCAAGTTCACTTTTATGATATTGCAAACTTGCATCCTTTGTCGCCTTAATGTGTCCTTAACCATTGTATTCTTTATTCTCTTATTCTAAACTCCAAATGTTTAACTATACTATTTTTAATTAAACCATCGTCCAGTTAATCATCGGTCCACCACTGATTATTTTAGGAATTATCATCTACAGTATCAATTAATCAATGGACAGATAGTTTTTTGTTAGAATTTACTTGATTGCTTATATTGGCAGTCAAGTTTTTGAATGTGAGATTCAAAACGAAAATTTTAGTTTAAACTATAAATTGAAATTGAATTTAAATGTGAATTAAATTCGAATGGTTTAGATATTATAATTTTCATGTTTTCATGCTACAAAATTTGGTTATATACATTATCAAATAACATTTATGTAAAAAGTAAGTTTTTATTTTCATATTGAATATTTATATTAATGCATGGGTTTCTATGTTTACACCTAAAACTTAAATTTTTTTTTTTCCTATTTTATCCTTTTTCTTTGGAAAAATTAATAAATTATTATATGTTAAAGTAATATCTTGATACTTCCATTTCAAGATGGATAGAATGATTTTTCTCAACTAAGATTTTAATCGAACTATGAATCAAAATTTGAGAATTGCATCATAATCAAAGAAATTAGATTTTAAATAGATTCTAAATTGTAAGATTTTAATGATTTTGACAACAATGTTAGAGGCACTAGATTGTGATTATACGCATAGGAAAATACACATTTTTCAAACAATATCATTTTCTTTCTTTCCACTTTGCTTTTTCCTCCAATCTAAAACCTAATTACTATACTATCTTTTCCTAGGAAAATGATAATAATAAATAATAATTTGGATTTAAACTTGGATTATGATTTTGTACAGGAACCTTTAAGGTTCAGATTTTGATTCTTAAGCATTTGAATTTGGTAAGATGTGGAATTTGTGACCTATTCATTTTTTGACATATTTAAGGTAGGGTTCATATTTGTATATTTTTGAGGGATTCGACGGGTTCGACAAAAGAAGAAACATATAACAAAGGAATAAGGGAAACAATGAAAAAATTAAAATACGAATTTCAGCACTAAATTGTTAATATATCATTCTCTCCAAATCTCAGCGCTACCTCTAGAAAAATTTGTAATGACCGATTTTGTTATTAGTCGGTACATGCACATTCGCATCCTTTTATTTTACCATGCCCGACTGGAACTCGTCTCTTCACAAACTAAAGAAACAAAGTTTGTTTTCCAAAATTACATGTCATGGATTAGATTACTTGTGAGCTATTATAGTTACACTCTTATATACAACTTAGTTATTCACGTCACAATTTTATTTTGGATAACCAATCGTCGATACATATAATACACAAGGCCGGCCCAATAGGCAGGCAAAACAAGCAAATACCTAGGCCCTACCCTATCATCTCAAATTCATAAACTTGGACATATAAATATGATTTGAGCAATCCGATAGAACTAATACTTCTTAGCATGGCAGGCCAACAATTGTTTATGCTACTAACTAAATTACATGTTTACTTCATGTGCAATATGGATTATATATACTAATAGGCACAAATATGGAAAGATATACGAGATTCAAATAATTCTCGGTAAATCTAAACATGACAAGAAACATACAAGATCCATCCTCCATGGTTCGTGACATTCTCTCTTCGTTTTCGTTTTCAGATCTCTCCATGGCTTCTATTTTGACTCCTATTTTGGATAACAACTACTTCAAATTTGGATGATGTAAACAACGTCTAAACTTCACGTTTTATACACAAGTTTCTGTTTATGATATTTTTGGAGTTTACATTGTAAAGTATGATTCAAAACATTAGAAAACATTCAGTAATAAGTACAAGTAGTTTTGTTGCATTCTAAAGAGAAGTAATAAATAAACATATTTAAGCAGCTAACTATTTTATGGAAGAAATAAGAAATCTATATTCTTAAGATCAATAGAAAATTAAAAAAACAGAAATTAAATCCACTTGTATTTCACATCACAATGACTATTGTAATAACTTAATGATGTATAAAGGGATGAAATACATTGATAAAACTAAGAACATTGTATATAATGTATGTTTATAGTTATTTACAAGAGATTCGCCTAAGGCCTCCAAATCTATCGAGACGGCCCTGATTACACACAATCTAGTATTTCATGCATGCAAATCAAACACACTGAAATTGATTAGCAAAAATGTAGAACAAGTCATCATAAAACCTCATCATCATATTAATAAGTTAACTGGTGGACATTTTCAAAATAGCAGGTTTCAACCATTTTCATACAACTGCAATCAGTTTGAACGTTACAACACTCCATGCTCTACTTTATAAAGGTATTAAATAACTGCAGATATATGGCGTTATACTTCGTATATAACCAAACCGTACGATTTTACCATGGCCAATATAATTAAATGAATTATTTATATCATATTCTTCTAGTAAAACATAATTCGAATGTTGATCGATGTTGATTCGTTAGGCAATAATTTATATGAGTTATGATCTCTTTTATTGTTACATGTATAGTGGATGCAGTTTTCTTCAATATCCATGAAATAAACTTGTTTCATATAAAATATAAGCTAGTTTATCAAACACAAAAATTTGTCTTAGTGGTGGGTCTTCTAATTGATACTTGTGAAGACCAAATTCAAGTCCTTTTGATGGCACATTCTTTGGCATCCAAACTATGTAGCCGGCATTTTTAATTGTAAGTTACCAAGAATACTCTAGTTACTTGATTGCTAGAAGGAAGAAAAAAATTTCATCAAAGTGATTATCTTTCTGCAAGAACAGATTGATTTGCAAGCACACTACCATCGCTGGTAACAACTACCACATTAGTCATTTTACGTCAACTAGTTTTTCACATCACTTCACATATAGAATGCGATGACTCAATCTTAAAATGTATGCACAATGGCTACTGAATTAAAGCAAAAAAGGTCATCTCACAACCTAAAGATGCTTTAAACTTTAATTGGAAACACTGTAAATCATATAGACTGTATATTTTTATGATGACAATAAAATAAGAAGGGTGAAACATATTCAAGATGATGTTAAATATGCTAAAAATAGAAAGGATCAATGAGAGGATCTAACATTTCACTTAAGAGGAAGTCAAGGTGGAGATGTTTAGGAAATGTTTTGCACATCAAATGCTTTTCAAAAATTATAATAAATTTGAAATAAATAGATAGAAAGATATAGCAAACGTCCTGAAAATTCAATGCAACTCAGGACTTAATTTTTTTTTTTTATTTCTTTCTTTTTTAACTTCAATCCATACCACACAAGTCTAATTAACTATTTTAGCGGTTGAGAACACTAAGTTTCAATAGCACAAACCCAGTAGCTAAGTGGATTATAATCATGTTCACAATGCCACTTTTACAATAATTTGATTCAAAAATACATAGAAGAATACGTTTTCATATATAAAAAATTGCTGTCATGGTTGCTTCGTCACAAACACAGATGTCCATATTAATCATCAGATTTTCAACTAATTAATCTTTTTTTATATATTTTCACTACTTCTAACTAATAATCATGGATTTAATATTCAAGAACAAAAGTTCCGATCCGAATGAAAACGACCTTCAACGCAAATACAATCTATCCAAGAACAGAGGAAATAATTAAGAAAAGCACTTACTTCACTTGCCCTTTGGAATGACATAACTAATCGACTCAAAGCGATCGAGCTATTGGCAATCAAGATCGATGATGAAAATAATCAACTAGTTCAAATTTTTGAAGAAAAGAAGCATGGATTAAATAAATACTTTCATTAGTAAACTTTGAAGTGATTAGAAAATAATTAGATTTTATAGGTGATTCTCCGCATCTACTGATTTCTTTAATAGCAGCTGTATGGCGTTAAATCCAAGCAGCTTAGAATACTGTGGAATTTATGCGGTTATGCATGTTCTTTTCTAAGCGGCTTACCATATCTACCGTCAATTCAATAATTAAACCCAATGAACGGCTAAGAACTTATCTTCTTTTATTGCAAATTTAGGTTACATCAATAAATAACTTTAACTTACGCAGGCAGCATGTTGTAGACATCAAAGTAGGCATCGATTCCAGACTGCATAATTTAAACAAATCAAATGATTCACGATCATAGTTACGAATCGACTTTTGCATCTCTTATTTGATACTTGGATGCTTTGACCAATTGAGTCTTAAAACGAAGTGAGAACTATATCTCTTAATTGTTTGTGGTACATAACAAAGTTATTAGGCTCCTCTACCTACCTTTCTAAGATGCGCAAAATTGTCATTTTTCCAAAGAATAAAAAATAAAAGAAAATAAAGAGATAGACAATAAAAAGATAAATTCTAACAATGTGACAATAGCTCTACAACCGCAAACTTTGCAACGCTCAAGGTTTGATTTTAGTTTCTTTTAAAAATTATATGAAGCAACTTGAAATTTCTTAAGAGTGCTATATAAACATATAACAATTGGTAATAATTGCTTCATACTCAAAATCAAATTAAGACAAGAATTATATAACGTAACATTATCGATTGCAATTAGTGTCTCATACTTCATTTTAGCTACTAAGTTCATTGTGATGTATATGCAATAAAAGTCTCATGCATAATTATATGTATTCACAAAATGCGAAAAACTAATATTTATCGTCTGTATCAATTTTGTTCATTTTATTTTTCCATCATATCGATTTCCTACTTTGATTTTATATGTCATGAGTGAACTAATAAGATAATCTTAAGCGAGTAACGGTATTCAAATCAACAAAGTACTTTTTCCCTCTTTTAGTAGAAGTGCAACGCATATGGCACACATCACCATGAAAGAGTGGTAATAGGCTAGTACCGTTGTTAGATTTTAATGGAAGTTTTTTTTTCCCTTTTTTTTTTCCCTTTTTTACTTATTTTAGTTGGAAAAAATAATCTCTAGCACTTGTCATCAAAGTCATCATCGTATTTTGAGATATATGTTCAAATAAATCATATTATGCATTGGTCTAATAGTAATATATACTAACTTATTATGATATAAAGAAGCCGAGTCAAGAAGAGTCAACTTTATTCATATCAATATATTGCTATGGACTGTCCCAGCTTGTTGGAGGCCTAAGGCTCAAAGATCACACAAAATATTTAAGGTTGTAAGGTGAAAATTTTATATTAATCATTGAAAATACATGCACGACACAACATTGAACTTTGGTGGCTTAGGAACAAAACATATCACCTAACCATCACATTAAATCTATTTTCATTAATCCGAAGGATGACATGTTATATGAATAAACAAAATACAGTTATATATATAAATAAATTTTGAATTTTGAGGCCCTTGAAGATTGGAGGCCGTAAGCCACGACTTTGATGGCTTTGGGTTTGGGCTGGCCTTGTACATTGTTTGAACATTCCACCACATATGTGTTGGATCTGGTGCATTGGTGGGAGAGCAATATAGATAAATTAAAAAAATAATCATTTTATTAATTTGTACTCCATCTTCAATTTGTGTTATCATGAATAATATAGTTATAATAAATAATATTCAATGTAGATTTAATGAAAGAGAGTTCTATATTTTGAAGTTAATTCTATTTTACTTTTAATTTTAATATTTTGCTTATAAAATTTAGTTAATTTGATTTTAAGTTTAAATTAACCAATTTCATTTTTAGTTTGAATAGCTAAAATTTTAATCATTATTGGAAGTTCACATATTCAAATTGAACCACGCCATACAAATGTGTTAATATATATATATATATATATATATATATATAATATTTATGTGTTAACCCATTTTTTAGCAAAGCGGACTTCAACTGGACTTAAAAGATTCAAATAAGGATGAAACGACTTGAAAACTTGTAGGCACACCTAAAATGATTAGAGAATTGAATTCAAGAAATTTGAACTCAAAATACGCAAAGGAGAGATGTCAGTGCCGACCTCTCAGGTAGATACTGACTTCTCATATTAACTCCATAGATGATACGGCTTCTCGGAAGACACCTCCATATGGAATTAGAAGAGTGTTGTAAAAATTATAAGTCATTCCAAGCCAAGAAAAAAAATCACAATCGATCTCTTAGGAAAAAAGGCTGACACTGGGATGTTTTGGAGAGAAGTAGACGACTTATTTTGGATGACCAACAATCGATGGAAAGAACATGTAACACCTTGAAATAATGTAGGAGAGGGAGTGCAAACGAGTTCGATGCATTAGGATTAACCACAGTTGTCGGTACCGACATGAGTGGTCGGTGCCGACTTGACTGTGTTATCCCCATGCACTTGAGATTTTGCACACTCTCTCCGGCTTCTATCTGGACTCTACTCCAACTCTTCTTTTAGGCCAATACAACTGCTAACAATAAAAATGCAAACCATAGAGCGACCAAAACAGGATCTAGTTCTACAATCACCACGCAGGAACTTTATTTCTTCTTCGATTCGTTTCTCTACACAACAGTCACCAGGGCAATTTCTATAGGAAATTCTAGGATTCAGAGCTTGTCTAACCCTTGTACTTGTGATTCTCTCTCTCTTAAACACTTTGTAATCTCATACAAATGATGTGCACGTAAATGTGCATATATTTACATGCGTATTTATTCTATTTTTATTTAAATAAATGTAATAATTCGGTATTTTTACATGTTTACAACAAATTTCAAAAATGCTTTCAAGTCATCATTTATATATCAATTTGAAGATAAAATGGTAATTTTGTGCATATATTAATTTTGAGAATATTCACTTGCACATTTTGTTTTTATTTGTAGGAATCTGGATAGAAATATGAAGAGGGTTCATGGAATATGAATGCAGAAGGATGGAGACAAAGGAATGAAAATGGAAATAATTCAACTCATGCTTTATGGAGGACCCCACCTACCCGTTTACCTTAATCTACAATTAGGAGCTAATGCACAAGTTAGTGGAGGTTAAAGTTACATGCATACTTAATGGTGGATTAATTAAAGACTAATGATAGAATGGTAGCCACACTTCCTAAGAAGTATTTTGGAAAGCCCATAAAATATGTATAAGGGTTTTGTGAATGTACAAATAACCCTTTTATACTCGGATAATGGACCTTTTAATCACTTATCATATTAGAATGCAAGTTGTAGCCACGAATTAAAAGAGAAATAAAAATAGCTTCCTAAGCCTTTTCTTTTTCTACTTGTTTTTATTTCATTCTTACTTGTTCTTTTATGCTTGTCTTCACTTATATGCTCTCTTTTCTTTCATGTTAGTAGTGTAGATTTATTTTATGCAAGTAGATTAATTCTTCTTTTGTTTTATTTGCTCTTACTATGCTTGTTTTTCTATATTGAAATTTACAAGTGTTGAAATGATAACACAAATGAGTAGTTAAACCCAACAAGCACCATTATCTCAGTGGTTAAGTGATTCGACTTTGGTGTGAGAGGTCACAAATTCGAAACTTGCTTGACATGATTCGAATATTTATTGACACATGATTTGTAGTTTGTCATTCAGTGACATGTTGTATCTAAGTACCATTTCAAAAAAAGAGCTAAATCTCTTCAATTTAGAGGTAATAAAACTCTCTATATTATATAAATTCAACATACATTGTTATTTGTGATCTCTTTTCAATGTTTCATGAAAAGTGAATGTTGATGTAAGTTTATAAAAATGAATTTGATAGCCTATATTGTATTTACAAATAGGCTATTCTTATTCAAACATAAACATAATTTACATCATCATCTTACTAGTTGATTTTTGATTATGAAATTAAGGTAGAAACAAAATTTGATGATCTATGTTACTAAATACGATAATATATGGATCATGCTTAAAATAGTTTTTGCTTTGACTTCATTTTATTACAATTGATAAGTGGTTTTATGTGTTGTATTATAGTTTGATGATTTAAGTTATGTTAATAAATAATATAAATAGACCATACTTATGATAAATACATCATTAATCCATTTAAGATCATAATAGAGAGATCATAAATTATTTGTGTGTTGATTTACAAAAATATAAGAGTGCATTTGCCTCTAAATTGTTTTCTAATCTCATATTTTCATTCACTTATTTTAGCTAGTTTTACAATTTTTAGCTTAAAAACAATCTTAGATTTGGTTTAATTTGATTGAGTAGAACTTTAATTCTATACAATTCCCTGAGAATCGACTCGTACTCGCCACGTACTAAAATTGTACGCCGTGCGCTTGTGGTTAATTTTTAATTAAAATTTATCGACTATTTTCTAATCCGATGGAAAATTATTCGTTAAACAAGTTTTTGGGCCGTTGCCGGAAAATTAATTTGATTTTAATTTTAATTTTTCGAATTATTTGTTGTTTGATTTTTATTGTGTGTTAATTTTGCATGTGAATTGCATTTAATTAAAATTGTGTTGTGTTATTGTTTGATTTCTGATTGCAATTTGATTTGAGTGCTTATTGTTTTTCTACTAGCATTTATATTTAAAAAAAAGCATACACGTTTCAAAAACCAATATATATATATATCATTTCATTTTTTTTTACAGTTACTGTTTGACATTACAGTTTTACATTGCATCACCACTTCTCCCTTTGATTGCCATCTTCAACTCCCCTGTACACACAACTGTACATTGTGCATCTTCTCTATGCACACTATAGTAACAACTTCCCTTCTTTGCCTGCCTGCATATTCAACTTCTGTCCCCAAATACAACTGCATATCAGCCGCTATCACTCCTACTTCCACTTACATCATACCACTTACTTCAACTACAAACTTCACTAGCACTGTCCGCATATACCAGGCAGCAACATCATCCATTGCCAGTCTTCCTCCTTATACCACAGCAGCAGCATCAAAACTTCACTACCGACAAAAACATCCCAGTGACATTACTTCTGCCTGCAGCCAGGCCACATTACTGCCTGCATCACTCTTCTACACTATTGTCTACACCTCTCCATTTACACATCATAACATCTTCCCCATGTCACTGTCTATATCGCCTGACCCATTCCTTGACCAACCACTCCACCATATTGGCTACAATTTTCCAACTACCAAACAGCCACTGTCTATATCACACTCCTTGCTTCCAGCTACACTATTCCCCCTGCACATAACTACTTCTTGCTTGCCTGCAACCCACATTACCAAAACTACTACATTCGCTATTATATTCATCACTGTGCACAATATATCACTTCAACTTCACCAAATCAAACACTTCACTTGCCACAGCAGTATACTTCAACAAACCACCCATCCCTCTGCAATAAAACATTTGCCACAAACCACTGCATACCCTTGCTGTAGTCACCGCCTCATACAACCATCCATCAAAACTTCTCACAAACCACTTCATACTGCACCCTGCAAACAACCAACCCCTCCCTGACAACCACGGCCTCTCTGCCTCTCTGCCGCTTTTCATAACAACCTTCGACCACCATCAGTGCCATCCCTCCCTGCATACATCATCATATTTCTCAACCTTATCTACCATCAGTGCTTGCAACATTCATCTGTGATAAGTGCACACATCACACTGTCTTACACAGTCTTCACAGCAAACGCTTCCACTGACCACCATAACCACCTGCTGCCGCCATCTCACAGCTGCACAAATTACCAAAAAAAACTGCCCTTCTCTCTGTCTCATACTTCACCACTGACATCCCTTCAAAAAACATCTCCTCCCTGAACCACCGCAAACCCCTCAACTACAAACAAACCTAAACACAATCGCCGAACACCCATCGCGAACCCAAGAAACCGCAACCCAAGAAACCCAAGAAATCGAACATCTCCTTACCTCTTACACGCGAGAACCACCGATCAGAGCATCAACCCAAACCCAAATTGACAAATCCAACCGCAATTTAAATCTGATCGAAATTCGAACGATATATTTTTTATTTGGGAATTTGTTTTTCTTGGTTTTGGAATTGTTGCTGAAATTTTAACTCAATTTTTATTTACGATTGTAGGTTGAGAAAGAGCAAGTAAAAATTTCCTTAATCAAAAGTTTTTGTGGGTTTTGGTTTTATTTGGGCTGGGTTTAGTTTAAAGGCGGAGTAAAAATATCCCCTTAATCAGTTTTGTTTTGTTGAATTAGTTTGTTTCAATTTGTTTTTACTTCCACACATATATTTTTAAGAAAAAAAATCTATTGACCATACTTTTCTTTCTCTTAAAGGAAAAAAAATTACTTTTAAATTAGTTTTCTTTTGTTTAATTTGTTTTTAGTCCATCCTTATTTAAATAAAAAGATTTGCTTTGTTTCCAATTTTGTTCCGTTGTTTTCAATTTTCAAGCGTTGATAAAATTTACAGGTTGCAAAAGCAGATAAGGAGAGGATTTGCTACTAAAATTGCTTGCATAAAATAAATCACCGCTAAAAAAATAAGTCGTTAATAATTCTGCATGCTCTGTTATCGTGCTTTCATCTTTAGTTTTATTTTAACTGCATTGTTGATTGCTTGCATTCATATATATATAATTTCAAAATTCAAAAAAAAAAAAATTATTGTGGCTGCATTATTAATTCACGTTTATATCTTGTTTTGCATTCATCTCATCTTACTTTTATTTCTAAGGACAATACCCAAATTCACATAAGGTGGGAGATTTCGTCACCCATTCCTTGGCCCGCAAATCGCATTTCATTTTAGAATTATGACTAATAATAAGTTAGACTTCAGACTTAAGAGAGCCACGAGCTTACCTAGGGCTTAATTGTATCTTGACAGTTGTCTTCTTTGAACAATTTCATTTCTTAGTGTCTAGGCTACGGTAGATCAATAATCGGTTATAAATATTACGGTGATTCATAAATATTATAATTGTTTCTCTGGATGTACTTAAACCTTCAGTTGCATTGCTACGGTTATTCACGGTGCATCAATCACTCCTGTCCGTTAACTGGCTAAGAAATATTTTTTTGATTTAAGACAAAGTGTGATTTATAATTTTGGGTTAGGAGCTACTAGGGACAACAAATTTGTAATTAAGTCATTTGCATTCATTCGTTGCATTAGTTCATGCATATTTAAAAAAAAAAGGAAAAAAAAATTCAAAATTCAAAATCCAAAACTAAAAGAAAATATGTAAATTTAACTTAATTTTTTTTCCAAAACAAAAAAATCTTTTTAAATCTTATCCTTTGAAAATTTTCAAACAAAATCAAAAATCCAAAAAAATAAAATATTTTAGTTATTTTTTTGTATAAAAACACACACACAAATATATGTATATATATATATATATATATATATATATATATATATATATCTTTTCAAAAACAAAAACATATAAAAAAATTTGAAAATTCAAAAACAAAACAAAAACAAAATTTATTTTTTGAAAAATAATTTTCTCTTGGTAAATATTTTTCCTCCTTTTAAAAAAAACAACAATTTCTCACTTCATTTTCTAAACCTTGCTTCTTTATCTAAACTCGATTCGAACTTCTTTCTCTTCCCTTATTTTTCTCGCTAGTGCATGAGTATTTGGATTCGTGACACTTCTACGGATCATTGGTCTCGTGACCCTTCTATAAGTCACTTAACTCGAACAAACGATCCTCTTGAAATGGTGAACTAGAACGCCCTTCGAACTCTTATGGATAGAATCTTTCCTGATAGAGTTTATATTCCTTCTTGTATCACATTACCCGCCCATACGGGTAACCATTTTGAAATTTACTCGAATAATATTACCACGCTTCCAAAATTTGACAATTGTGAACACGATGACCCATACATTTTCTTGAAAAATTCGAACAAGTTTGTGCAACCATGAAACTCCAATAACTTTCTGATGACGGAATCAAATTTCGGTTAATTCCATTTGCTCTTATGAATTATGCTAAAAAATGGTTGCACAGCCTACCATTTAACTCGATTAAAACTTGGGAAGAATTCGTGAAATTTTCTTAAAATATTTCACCCCTTGGAAAAACATTTAAAATTCAAAACGAAATCGACAATTTTCATCAATTCAGGGGTGAACCATTTGGAAAATATTTTGAAAGATTTAAAGGGCTCTTGATAAAATGTCCACACCATAACTTCAAAAAATGGACGCTTTACCTAATCTTATACGATGGACTCAAAAACAGCCCACGTACCATGCTAGAATCTATGTGCTAAGGCAGCTTTCTTGTTAAACATCATGATGATGCTTGGCAATTTCTTGAAAACCGAGTCGAAAAGTTCTCCTAATGGGAACGTTCAAACGAAAAATCAATTTACTCATGTTCGAGTGCACAATCGATAGGATTATCTTTGGCATTGGAAGCGAAAATCGGCGCTATGATTAACAAATTCAATAATGTTTTCTCATCAAACCAAATGAACCAAGCTTCCTAACCCATGTGTTATAAGTGCAACGATCCTAATCATATAGCCGATTAGTGCCCTAACTCTATCGAACGAATCAACGCTTTCATCAAGGTTAAAAATGATCTGTTTTCTCTAACGTACAATCCTAGTTGTAGTAATCATCCGAATTTTGCTTGGAACCAAAACAATCCCAACATGAATGTGGTTCGTCCTAATTTTCAAGCATTCCCAATTAATGCTTCGAATCCTCCCTTTCATCCCAATCATTTCCAACTAAACTTTGTGCGCTCATCCCAAAATCAACTGCAACAACCAAACAATAATTTTGCTCCCCCTCTCCAAGACGATAAATGTTTAAGTTCGCCAGAGAAAAGTCTTAAAACGTTGGCTAAAGCAACCACTCAAAGCCTCCAATCAAACAATAATTTTCAAAATTTATTGACCTCATATATGCAAAATACAAGCCAATCAATTGCTAGACTTGAAATTCAATGAGTCAGTTAGCCACGTCTATGAGTGAACGTGAATGAGGCACACTCTCAAGCCTGCTTGATCCAAATCCCAGAAATCAAAACAATAATTCGAATCAAGCCCATGTTGTTCAAGATAGCAACGCCACTCAATTGAATGCTGTCACAACTCTGGGTTTCGGTAAAAAAATCGATAATCAAGTCGTTAATCCAAAGTATTTACCAGAAACTCCTCTCAACACTTCTAAAACAACAAAGGAATCTGATCAGAACATAGAGCCAAACGTCATATCAAATGCCAACAAAATTCTTCTTCTACTTAAGTAGATCCGCCTACTGAGTATCTTGTTTCATTTCCACATCGTCTTCGATTCAAGAAACACTAGATCCAAGTGGAAAAGACGTTGGAAATTTTTAAACAAGTGAAAGTTAACAGCTCGTTTCTTGACATCGTTCAGCAAGTCCCAACGTACGCTAAACTTCTTAAGGACTTATGTACCCCAAAAGCGACACGCTCAAGTGTCCAAAAAGTCTTCTTAGCGGCCAGTTTGAGTGAAGTCTTGTCCCTATCCATTCCCGTTAAATACAAAGATCCTGGCTGTCCCATAATCTCATGTACAATTAGAGACAAGACGATTAAAAAATGCTTGATAGACTTAGGCACAAGTGCCAATTTGATTCCATACTCTATGTACGAACAAATAGGCTTAGGTGAGCTCAAACCAACAAAGGCCAGACTTCAATTCGTTGATTGTTCCAATAAGAAGCCCGTGGGAAAAATTGAGGATGTACTAATTAGAGTAGGGCAATTCATATTCCCCGTTGATTTTACCGTTCTCGAAACATAATCTATGACCAACCCTGCAGTCAAATCCCTTTGTTATTGGGCCGACCATTATTAGCAACCTTAAATGCCTTAATCAATTGTTGCAATGGTTCGATAAAAATATCTTTTGGTAACATGACTTTGGATCTTACATTTTCAATCTTGAAAACTAATCGAATAAGCCTCGTGACCAAACATTGGAAGTTAGTGTCATTCATGAAAACTTCGAAAATGAGATGATTGACCTTAATGATGAATGTGAGGCCGAGTATGAAACATTGTTTTACGAAATCCCCAACGAGATTAAATACACGCTTCCATTTGAATTGCTTCTAGTTGAGGCTGAATCTTAACCTAATTCTTTGACCGAGCAACCCCCAAGGTTGGACCTTAAACCCCGATCACCTTAAATACGCATACATAGGTGACAACGAAGCATATCCAGTCATAATTTCTGCTACTCTCTCTCTTGATCAAGAAACTTCCTTACTTTCAATTCTATCCAAAGTAAGGAAGCAATTGGATGGTCGATCACCGATATAAAGGGAATTAGTCTCGCTCTTGTTCAACACTACATTCATTTAATCGACGATGCCAAGCATATTCGTGAAGCGCAACAAAGGCTTAACCTAAAAATAAAGGATGCGGTTCATGATGAAATTCTTAAACTTCTCACAGCAGAATCATTTACCCAATCTCTAATAGTTCATGGGTTAGCCCAATTCATTTTATACCAAAAAAGTTTGAACTTACCATTGTCAAGAATGATTCTAATGAACTTATGCCAACTCGTACTTAAACGGGTCGACGTGTTTGCATTGACTATCGAAAATTAAATGTAGCAACACTTAAAGATCACTTCCCTCTTCCTTTTATCAACCAAATGCTCGAACGTTTAGCCGACCATGAATTCTGTTGCTTTCTTGATGGTTATTCCGGTTATAACCAAATTCCAATTACTCTCGAAGATCAAGAGAAAACAACTTTCACATGTCCCTTTGGCACTTTTGCGTATCGACGTATTCCATTTGGCCTTTGCAACGCTCCTACCACGTTTCAAAGATGCATGGTCAGCATCTTTTCTGATATGATCGAACATTTTCTTAAAGTGTTTATGGATGATTTTTCTACCTTTGAAAACTCTATTTTCGAATGCTTGCATCGTCTTGAGTTGGTTCTTAAATGATGCAAGGATAAACACTTAATGCTGAATTGGGAAAAATGTCACTTTATGGTCACTCAAGGCAGTCCTTGGACATATCATTTCAAACAAAGGCACTGAGGTAGACAAAGCTAAAATCCATGCCATTGCAAATCTACCCATTCCCAAATCTATTAAAGACATTCGCTCTTTCCTTGTACACGCGGGTTTTTATCGACACTTTGTAAAAGATTTAGCAAAATTGCTTGACCTCTTACGACTCTTCTTGGAAAAGACGTTCCAGTCGACTTTAACTTTGAGTGTATCTCTTTCGAACATCTCTAAAACAAACTTGTTTCTGATCCAGTAATGTTCTCGCTGAATTGGAATCTTCCATTTGAAATAATGTGCGACGCTTCAAACTTTGTAGTTGGTGCTGTCTTAGGACAACGCATTAACAAGATCCCTCACGTTATCTACTACGCTAATATGACTCTGAACGATTCTCAACTTAACTACGCAACCACTGAAAAAGAGCTTCTAATGATACTTTTTTCTCTTGAAAAATTATGAAAATACTTGATAGGGTCACACATTACTGTTTACACTGACCATTCTGCTCTTTGATATCTTTTCGCTAAAAAGGACGCCGAGTCCCACTTAATTCGTTGGATCCATTTACTATAAGAATTTGATCTTACAATCAAGGAAAAAAAGGATTCGACAATGTCATAGCCGATCACTTGTCTCGTCTTTCTAACGCACCATCGCCTTTACCAATCAATGAAAACTTCCCCGATGAACAACTCCTTTTTATTTTTATAGATCCGTGGTATGTTGATAGTGCACTATCTGGTCACTAAAGAAACTCCTTTATTTTTTTTCAAAACAAGACAAATATAAATTTCTTTCCCAAGTCAAGTACTTCTATTGGGATGATCCATACTTGTTTAAGTACAGTCCAACCAAGTCATTCAATGTTGCATCTTGGAAATAACTTGTGTTCTTTCATTTTGCCACAATCGAGCATGCGGTGGACGTTTTTGTTCTCGTAAAACTGCAGAAAAGGTGCTTCACTATGGTTTCCATTGGTCTGCTCTTTTTAAAGATTCATTCGAGTTATTTAAAACTTGCGATTGATGACAAAAGCTTGGAAGAATTTGTTGAAATATGATGCCTCTGAACTCCATTCTTACGATCAAAATCTTTGATGTTTGGGGTATCGACTTTATGAGACATTCTCCCAATTCTATTGGAAATTTTTATATTCATCTCGCTGTTGATTACGTCTTGAAATGGGTCGAAGCCGTTCCGTGTAAAACTAACGACCATAGAATTATTGTGAAATTCCGTAAAGAAAACATCTTTTCGAGGTTCGACACACTTCGCACAATAATAAGTGATAGCGGAACCCATTTTTACAATCGTTCATTTGAAACTTTAATGAAGAAATACTCGATAACTTACAAGTTAACAACTCTGTATCAACCTCAAACTTGTGGCCAAGTTGAAGTTTCAAATCGTCAAATAAAACAAATCTTAGAGAAAATTGTTAACAAAAACAGAAAAAATTGGTCTCAAAAATTGACCGATGCGTTTTAGGATTACTGTATCGCTTTTAAAACTAACCTTGGGAAGCCCCCATTTCATTTAGTTTACAGGAAGTCTTGCCATTTACGGTTGAAATCGAACACAAAACTGGCGAAAACCGAAAACTACTACTCAACGAAATAGAAGAACTTAGGAACGATGCGTATGAAAACGAAGAAATTTACAAAGAGAGAAAAAACTTTTCATGACAAGTCGATCCTAATAAAAAAGTTTTCGCCTAACCAAAAAGTTCTTTTATATTACTCTAGACTTCACTTATTCCCTAGGAAACTAAAATCGAGATGGATCGGACCATTTGTGGTACGAACTGTTTTTCCACATGATACCATAGAAATACAAAACCCCAAGGATGGATCGATTTTCAAAGTCAACGGTCATCATTTGAAACCTTTCTTGGAATTGCCAAGTAATTAAGAGGAGGAGCTCATGATTCTTTATGGGCCATGCTACGTTAGTAAGAAATGTTAACCTTATTTTGTAAATATATATATATATATATATATATATATATTTTCTTCATTACACTCATTATATCATGCATTAACTATGGGGACGGTCAAAATTAAGTGTGTGGGGGAGGGGTGGAGTCTCATCTTCACATTTTTGAATTTTCATGTTCTTTCAAAAACTCAAAATTTCTAAAAAATCTCAAACTAATTTTCCTTTTATCATCCTAATTTTTTTGAAGAAACACCATAGGATAAGTACAAATTTGGTTATTAAATTGAAATCTTTGAAAATTTATTTGTCCTAACAAAAATAAAAATAAAGTTTGATTACAAGCAACGATGGTTGAACTAGTATATAGAAAGGTTCATGGGTGATAATTATGAAGTATATCCTAATTCTTTATTTAATAAGTGGTTGATTTAAAGTAAAGGTGATAACATTTTAAATCTTTTAAGTTAAGTAATGCCAAGATAATATTATAAAACTCTCTCTTCATAAAAAAAAGAAAAAAATATATATTTTCATGTATATATGTACATTTTTATTAAAACCTAGAGTCATATGTTCACACGCAAGTGTGTACACTCGCCATGCTTTATACCCTTCTCACGTAAGCCCAAAAGGAAGTGCATGATCGGTATATCTAGCATCAGTTTATCTGAGTTAAGTGTATGTACATAAAAAATATTCTTTCACTAATAATGCCTACAGTCAATAGGTGTACATACCTGTGTGTACACTTGCCATGCTTTGTATTCCCCTCATGTAAGCCCAAAAGGAAGTGCATTGGTCATATAACTGGCCTTATTTTTTCGAGTTAGGCCTATGTAAATAATGTTAATATCAATAAAAAATTTAAATAAAGAGAGCGTAAGCAATTGAAATCCAAGCACTATTTGCGCTTATGTGATTTCAATTGTTATTCAAAAGAAATGAAAATATCACTTTGAATTTTTTTGATATTAAGCTAAGGATCTATTTCATAGTCGTACTACGTTATTAACTGAAACAACTAGCCAAACTAGAGTCTAATTGTGATGATTACTTAACTTTTGTTTGAAGTTTAATGAGTAAAAGGACTTAAATTTCTTAATAATAATTAGAACTTATGTTTAACTTATACATGTCGATTTGAAAGTAAATTCTTCATTTGTAAATATTTTCAAAAACTTGCATCCATCTCTTTGTAAATAAATGTTGCATTTAGGAATTTCTCATGTTGCGTTTGAATTTTATGGGTAGTATCCATTGAAAACCATCACGAGACAACCCTCATCCTCTTAGGGACACTAAAAGGTTTAACGGCTTGTTGCATATGCTAAATGCAATCGTGGTTCCTACGAAAATAGATTTATCTTAGTTTTTCTTTATTCGAGGATGAATAAAAAGATAAGTGTGAGGGTATTTGATGTGCATGTAAGTATGCATATATACATTCATATTTAATCTATTTTTATTTAAATAAATGTCATAATTGGGTATTTTTATATGTTTAAAATCACATTTCAAAAATGCTTTCAAGTCATCATTCATACGTCAATTCAGGAGTAAAATGGTAATTTTGTGCATATATTAATTTTGAGAATATTCACTTGCACATTTTATTTTTATTTGTAGGAATATGGATGGATATATGAAGAGGGTTTCATGGAAATATGCATGCACAAGGATGGAAACAAAAGAATGAAATGGAAATAATTCAACTCATGCATCATGGGGGACTCTACCTACCTACTTACCTTAATCTACAATCAGGAGCTAATGCACAACTTAGTGGAGGTCAAAATTACATGCATAATTGATGATGGATTAATTAGAGACTAATGATAACTTGGTGGGCACACTTCCTAAGGGGTATTTTGGGATGCCCCCTAAAATATGAATAGAGTTTTGTGCATATATAAATAGCCCTCTTATTTTCATCTAGTGGATCTTTTAATCATTTATCATATTAGAATGCAAATTTTTCTATATGTAAGTATACAAGTGTTGAAATGATAACACAAATGAGTAGCTAAACCTCTTCGGGATAATAAAACTAGATTATGTAAATTCAACATATCTTTTCATTTATGATCTCTTTTTAACGCTTCATGAAAAGTGAATGTTGATGCAAGTTTATAAAAATGAATTTGATAGCATATATTGTATTTACAAATAGACTATTCTTATTCAAACATAAACACAATTTACATCATCATCTTACTAATTGATTTTTGATTATGAAATTAAGGTATGAACAAAATTTGATGATCTAAGTTATTGAATATATAGTAAATAGATCATACTTAAAATAGCTTTTCTTTGACTTCATTTTCAATACAATTGATAAGTGGTTTTATGTATTGTATTATAGCTTGATGGTTTAAGTTCTGTTAATTAATAATATAAATAGACCACACTTATGATAAATACACCACCAATTCTATTTAGGATCAAAATAGAGATATCACAGATTATTTGTGTGTTGATTTGCAAAAATATGAGAGTGGATTTTTCTCTAAATTATTTTCTAATATCATATTTTCAATCACTTGTTTTAGCTAGTTTTACAATTTTTAGCTTAAAAACAATCGCAAGTTTGGTTTAATTTGATTGAGTAGAATTTAAATCTATAAAATTCCCTACGGATCGACTCATATTTGCCACATACTAAAACTGTATGTCGTGCACTTGCAATTAATTTTTAATTAAAATTTATTTTCTATTTTCTAATCCGATGGAAAATTGTCCGTTAAACAACAAATATGATCAAATAACTATTAAGTGGACGTAGGCTTAACTAACAGCCGAGCCACTATAAAATCTCTATGTCACTCTCTTATTTCTTTACGTTACCGTTGTTTTCTATTATCATTGCCCTATTCTAATAGGGGTGGTGCTTTCACATACTCATAATGGATATTGATCCATTTTTTAGGTTAACATTTTGGTGCTTTCACTGTGAACAAAGATAGATATGAAAACTTGAAGTTTGAATCTGAGATTTTGGAGAAGATGAAAAGACCTAATACTCGATCTAAAATAGGAGCAAGTCAACCAGAGCCTGGGGGCAACCAGGTGATGTCCTCAAACTTTTATCAATCCGTCTACGTGAATAAGGAAGAATTGGAGAAAATGATGATGGAAATACATGATGGAATGCTAAATAAACAGCATGAGATGCTGAAAGAATTTTGTCAAAGGATTGGACAATAGGGAATAACTAGAAGTGCTGGGATTCAGAACCAAGTGCCAGGAACTAGTGCAGGAGAAGTAGGCGTTGCAGCGGAGCAAGTTGGACCAATTCCCCCACCAACTAAACAACCGATATTTGGGGGCAATGTTGGTGTGACTGCTGGAATTCTGAGAACGGATGATGTTGGAATCGGGAACACAAATGTGCTACCAGAGGAGTATGTTCCAAAGCTTCCTCAAAGCAACGGAGGGCTAAATGAAGCCAGGTTCATGAATCAGAATGCAGGCATGCAGCTAGAAGAATACATCTTCAGATACCCCCTACTAGAACAAGGGCAGAATATTGCATTTGGAGGAAGACCTTCATTGGACGATGAAAACCAACTAGCTGAGTTGGTACAGAAGATGATTAGAGGTGGACCCCCAAATCAAAGCTAGGAGGACGTGAGTAGGAACTTGTTCACTTCAAATATTTGGAATGTGAGGAATCCCTCTGATTTCAAGCTTTCGACGCTAGAGATGTATGGTGGAAGATCGGATCCAATGGTTTACTTGATGAGATACATCCGACACATGGTGTGTTGGCTGCTTCATAGGAGGTGATGGGACGATGCTTCCTATTATACTTGACGGATTTGGCTGCGATGTGGTTTCGACAACTGGAAAATGGATTTGTTCATACTTGGACTGAATTAGTGGATCGATTCTTGAGGCAGATTAAAGTTCACGTCAAAGAACATAATGACACTTTCGACTGTGTAGCAAAGGTCGAAGAGAGCCCAAGGAGCTACTTAGTAAGATTCAACGCAACGGTTACTGCTGTGGACAGACCGGATCTATCGATAATCTTAGTGGCAGCAGTTTTAGGAGTGTAAGCATAAAACATTTCAAGGTTGCTCTGGAAATAGACCCACTGATGGATCTCATAGAATTCTACCATGAAGCGGAAAGAAGCTTATGTCAGGAAGACGCTTAAGCTGAAGACTTGAACTCAATGGAGTCAATGCTGTGGATGGTGGAGGACTGCCCAGAGCTAAATATGGTAAGGACAAAGGGAAACGGAAAGCCGGCGATGGCGACGGAGAATCTAAGCGGTTAAGGAGGGGACCAAAGTTCTCTTCTTACAGCGAGCTAACTGAAAACCTGGAAAGGGTCCACTTGGGAACTAGGGGCACATCCCCTATCAGAAGCCGGCTAGGCGAGAACCTCCAAATTGAGAGAAAAGATCTTAAAAGTACTACATATTACATGAGCTAGAACGAGTGCAGACACATTCATGACATGATTGAGGAACTGGTTTGGAACAACCAGTTGCAATAGCATGTTAGAAATTGAACTACAGTGGTGCGACCAGGGCAACCACCATCTGCAGCCAACACACCATGGATCAACCAAGGATCTGGTTCAAGACCCATAATCCCATGATCAGGATGACCGAGAGTGGATTCATCTCTTGCACTCCGCTTTTTCTTGCTTTGGATAATTAGGATAATAGCTTCAGACCATTTAGACGTGCATACAACCTAGATTGGTCACTACTCACACTCTAAGTCGGATGTTTGGGATGATTACTTAGGATTATGATAATCTCATGCCATTTACATGTGTACCGGATCTGGATTGGACCCTAGGCGCGCTCTGAGTCGGATGTCCTAGATGACTATTTATGATTTCTGCTTATTTATTTTAATTTGAATTTT
Organism: Allium cepa; assembly: GCA_030765085.1. NCBI lineage: Eukaryota > Viridiplantae > Streptophyta > Magnoliopsida > Asparagales > Amaryllidaceae > Allium > Allium cepa. Next base: position 734,148,496 of record CM060938.1, on the reverse strand, counting down.
GAATAATTCATGGGAACGTGATGACTGATATTTATCACTTTATGTCTCGTTCAGAGAGAGGAGATCAGAGTTCAAGGTACAAGTCTCCTTGCCGAAGAGCAAGAAAATGGGCTTGTACAGATTTGGATCGCCTTAGAGCTTCCGTTCGGAGAGACGGGGTCGGAGTGCATGGCGCAAGTCCCTTTCTCGGAGAGTAAGCGGATGAGCTTGTATGGATTTGGATCGCCTTAGAACTGCCATCTGAAGAGATGGGTCCCTAGTGCAAGGAGTGAGCCTCGTCATCGAAGAGTGAAAAGAATAGGCTTCGTCGGTCGCCACAGATCCACCGCCCAGAGAGGCGGGCTGTAGTGTAGGAAGTAAGTCACTTCGTCGGAGAGCGATTGGATGGGCTTGCTATTGCAGTCCCCCTTACCGAAGAGCGAGAGCCCTTACTAGGTGCAGGTAGCTTGACTGCGTTATCCATCATTGAAACACAAGCAGGAGATGTATCGGCATATATCCTCACCAGTGTGATCCCCATTACTAATGGACAAATATTTTCAAAAACAGAGCTCTTTTATCGTGGAATTAGACCTGCAATTAACATTGGCTTATCTATCAATCGCATCGGGTCTGTCGCTCAATTGAAAACTATGAAACAAGTTGAAAAAAAAAAGATTAGTTCAACAAGGACCCAAAGAGATCAAGAGTAGGTACCCTCATCGGAGAGTGAGAGGATGGGCCTATTCGGCCGTTGAGTCCCTCTGACCTGGAGAATAGGTTCCCCTGCTGGAGAGCGAGGGGATCAAATTCATGTGACCAGCAAGGATTGAACCCTAAAATGGACAATGAATGGTCAGGAGAGATCGCACCTTACAATAGATACAGATTCGATGAAAGGATTTGAATGCCTTATAATTAATAAAACTAATAAATCTCGGATGAACATGGAACAATTTTAAACACGTGATGTAATAACTCCAAATGAAATCAGAATGATTGTGATGTATAATCTATACTTAGGTAGAGTCAAGAGTCTTAGGTTGTAATAGGTTTGGAACAACCCATGACTGACAAGAGAATCCGAAGGAACTGGATGATTCATCAAGATTGAAGTAGCCGGAGAGCTCAACTATTGAAGGCTGATTACTAGAACTTGTTCTTGAGAAAAACACAACTTACATTCGATCCATGTATAAAATCTCTATGTCACTCTCTTAATAATTTTACTTTACCGCTGTTTTCTATCATCTTTGCCCTATTCAAATAGAGCTAGTGTTTTCACATACTCATATCGAGTGTTGATCCATTTTCTGGGTTAACACTATGTATGTATGTATGTGTTTTTGTGTATGTATGTGTGTGTCTGTGCTGTGTGCGTGTGTATGTTGTGTGCGTGTGTCTATATATACACACACATACACATTTTTTTTTGAAAATCGATTCTTTATTAAAGACGTAAAAGAAGTAACAGAAAAATTCGCCTTCTTGAAAAACCATAGCAGCATAGTAAGAGAAAAGAGCACGACATTCTGTATTAAGTACAATGTTTCACATCTCCTCAAAAATCAAAAATTACAAACAAATACACACCTTAGAAAAAAATTCAGCCCAAAAACTACATCTCCTTTTTCTGATTGCTACCAAACCGGCCCATAAACAATGCAACAGAACCCTACATTATAATTCACAGCGCAGCTACCCTTCATCATTTAGCTCAATGCTCCATCTTCTCAACAAAATTTATTCCCCATCCAAAATGCCAACACTGTGTCGCTCTCGTTTCATTTGTAATCTCACGTCAATCTCCATAAGTTTATATCTTTGAGATGGCGAGCAGGCTTTGTGTTCAAACTTTCTTCTGTTTCTTTCCATCCAAAGGTGAAGAATAAGCATTACTGGTGTAGTGTATCCGAGGTTTTGTAATACGCCTTTGGAACCATAAACATTAGTAATATGGTCGATCTTATGTTGCAAACTCAAATTTCTCAGTGATGGAATTTTCCGATTTGTCACCATTAGATCCCATAGATAAGTACTGTAATTGCATTTGTTAAATAGATGATCGTGTTCTTCCTGATAATTTTTGCATAGTCCGCAATTACTATTGAATGACAATCCCTAATTGAACTCTATTCCAGCCTATAATGAGCGCTAGTGCATAGTTGTACTCTATTCCAGCCTATAATGTCGACTAAGGACTTGTGGTTGATCCAAGGATTGAACCAAAGTGAAGTCTACCCGCCATTAACAATAACTCCGTTCAATGATTTGCATGCATTTTCCCTTTGCCGTAAATTATATTTCATTGTACCAAAAAAATTGTTATTAACCAACATGACCCAAAAATTGTTTTTAGAAAAATACATTGCCTTCATCCATCTAGACCATATATTATCCTTTTGTTATCAAATCCCACAACAGTTTAATTCTAGCAGTGATATTTAGGTCTGAAATTTTGAAGACCTGTTCCCCCTTCTGATTTTAGCTTGCACAGTATATCCCATGCTATTTTATGCAATTTTCCACTCCATAGGAAATCAGCACACGTTTTGTCTAATTTTTTCAACACAGCAGATGGAATATGGTAGATTATCAACCAACAGGTGTTACAGTACTGTGTACAAGTTTCACTCTTCCGACAGTAGATAAGAGTTTACCATCCCATCCCTATAAGTTACTTCTAATTCTGTTCAACTGGAGAATAAAGTGAATTGCATACAAATAATCCGAAGTTAAAGGAACGCCAAGGTACTTAACAGGTAATGCCGCTTGTAACAACCCTACCGATATACCCATATTACTAAAGAACATTATAAATAATGTTTTCATATAATACGGAGAATACGGCTTGTTAAGGGTGGCCAAATGTGAATATACTTTTAACTGACACTGACACGTCATACTTACTAATTTCATTTAATATCGGAAATAAATTTTTTGACGTGCAAGTCTCAACCTAAAGTAATAAACATATCAGTTTCTCACGTCAAAATACAATACAATAATTGTCAGAATAATACTAGCTAATACAATACATATTACGGATAATATACATCAAATACAATACATATTGCGAGCCCACAAAATAATACCAGTCTCACATAATAACCATCCAAAATAAGCCACTCTCCCAAATATACTCCCCATCATACACATACATACACACACACACACACATATCCTATAGAAGATAAACCAATTAGTCAAAATAGTCTATCATCTGCTAGCCCACTTACCCAAAAGCCTGCAAGTCCTGATACCTGAAAAGTCTCGGCCTGACCCGAGTATTATAAAATAAATGGGTCAGACTATCTCTAGATATTCAAAAGGGTGAGAATAAGATATAACACAAGAATATATGGCATAAGTAAATCCAGAAGTCCAAGATATAACAAGACACAAAAGCATATATTTATTTCACGAGCACAAAATAGTCACAGAAGCCCAATTTTCAAAATCCAATAGATCTTAATCCGTACCAATCATAATGATCATCCATACTAATAGCAATGATTGTACTTAAACAGGGACACACAAACAAACAAAGCACTTATACCAATCCAATACCAAAGATTGTACTCATACTGGGAACACAGAATCACAATTGATCTCAAGGATAGTCCATATCGATCAAGACAATCACAACAACCATGACCTGAAGACACTAGATTATTCATTAATATTATATATTTATGGCTGTGAAAAAATCCATAAGTATACCTTTTGAGGATTCATCGGTCCCACCAAACACCAAGAGATAGTAAACTCTAAAGTATCAAATAATATCACTTTTAGTAATCATAAGAACTTAACCAAAATGTCTCATGCCGTTCGATGAAATTCAAATATTTACTAGAAGTTAGTAAATCTCACTTATTACTGATATACTGAAAAACTTGAACTATATTCCCTTAAGGATCTATCGGTCCCACCGAACACCGAACCCTAAAGTGTTAAATACTTCTCTAAAAGTGATCGAAAGAACTTAACCAAAGTATCCCATACTATTTGGTGAAATTCAAATATTCACTGAGCAGTTAATAAATTCCACTAATATATTCTATGCAATAAGTTATGCAATATTCGACAAAGCATTACTCGAGAGCATTTAAAACAATCGATAACACTAAGTTAATTATAGCATTCCCCATATTATAGAACTAAGGCTCTCAACACATTTACTCTCTAAGAGTTTTATTGTTTAGAAAACAAATAATATAAATTTCCATAAATTCCTTTATCATTTATCTTTATATAGTTATTCACTATTTGGTAAAATAATCCATAAACCCAAATTTAAAAAAATACAATTATATATATATACAGTTGTCTGAAAATTCCATACAAGATATTAGTTAACAAATCATGTTTTCAAAAACCCATATATATATATATATATATATATAAGTCTATTATTTTATAAAACCAAATTGATTACTTTTTCAAATCCATTATGATATATTTAACCATTTTATTTAGGAATATTTTTGGTTTATATTTCCAAAACCATAATTCCATTCCCCTTTCTATTTTTACTAACAGTGCTAAGTATACAGTAACTACTAGTAAAAAAATCATTTATAAAAGGATAGATTGATTTAGAAACAAGTTTGATATTTATAAACTTAAAAAAACTCTCATTTACAAAATTAGTTATATTCATATTTAGAAAATAATTGGATATAAGTTTATAAATTTACAACCTTTTAAATGACGGTGATTACAGGTCCATAGCACAAGAGAATACACTACTGTACATCACAAGGTCCAAACACAATTTGGTCCAAAGGTTTTTAATTCTAATTCTTTCCAAGTCTAATTTTATAAATTAACAAACCAAAGGAATTGGACGTCAAAAGAACCTCAAACACACAAAACACAAGAAAACATCAATAATAAACATGTCGACAAACGAGGAAACAAACAGGGGATCCGGGATATTTATCTGGACCTGAATCAGCTCGAGATTTTCACCCACTGGTCCATCTGTCGGGACATTTTTGGAGCTGTTTCAGCTCCAAGAATCCTCCCCGGTCGAACTTTGGTGATGGCAGTTCAATCCTATAGTCTGAGTGATTGCCCTAAGGTGATTTGAGAGTGCATGCATTCATATAAACAACTATAATTATCAACCGAATAAGACCAAAGACTGGGGTTTCAGCAGTTTTTAGAAATTGAACAATATTAACATGAACAATACAATCAATACTCTTCCAATTCAACCCAAACAACAACTAATAATCGCATACATATGAATTTAGAGATAGTTGGTGAGGTAAGCTCACCTTTAAACTTGAATTTGATGAAATAGTCCCAGATTAGTCTCTCTTGATTACTACCTGGGTTATTTTAAGAAATTGCAAAGAGAAATTTACAACCAAATGATAAAACTAAAATCACTAATCCTAATTGATTCACTAGAGGTGTGGGAGATTACCTTCTTTAGATTTCTATAAGATTTAACCAAAAGCCCTTTGATTTAGAACTTGAAATTGAGGATTTTTGAAGCCAGGGTTTTCTTAGCTTTGAGAAACTTTCTTTTGTTTACTAGTTTGAACAAATGAACATATAGTTCATTTAGAAATTGGTATGGAAAGAAAAATCTCTCTTATTTGCACTAATGGCCTGAAATTTACGTATGCCCAGATCCACACTTTAACTAAATAATTAAAAACTCTATTTCCTCCTATTTCCTTCATTTTAACTCATGTTACAAATTAGACTACACATAGAAATATATATATATATATATATATATATATATATATATATATATATATATATATAACTCTACATTATATTATAACCTTTTAGCTTCAAAATAAAAGAAAGAAACAAGATTTTCAACACTTATTTTAACCTTCTTTTTAAATATATAAAAAGGGACAATCTCTTATTTTCATTTAATGAAAAATTCCAAAGTTAAGAATTTTAAAATCGAAACAAATTCATTTCTCACAAATAAGATTTATAAGAAAATTCTCAACTAATTTTTATTTCACAATAAAATTTCACAAACCACCATTTAGAATTAATTACCCAAAATTAAAATTAATTAATTAGGCAATTAACAATAAGGTTGTTATAGACTTCCTTCCTTATGAAAATTGTGTCCCGTAATTTCCTTAACGAAAGAAATCTATAAATTAAATTTCCAAATTTCTAATTACCCAAAATTTCTCAAAGAAATTTTTAGTTATGTTTCTTTATAAATAAGTATTGCATTAATTTCATTTTATTTATAAATATATATATAAATATATATATATATATATATATATATATATTATCTCAAGTATATTAAACACTTAAAGAAAATTAAGATGCTTTATCTTTTATTTTCTCAAAGAACTCTTAAAATTCTCTAACTAATTCATAAATTATTAATTAGATTTATCTCATTATATAAAATAATATTAATCCATGAAATTGTTGTGATCCACTTTGTTACTTACAAAGTTGATCGCAGCTTTTACTTTTCTAGTTAGAGACCCTAGTATATTAGGGGGCTAAGGAAATTTGATTTATTGAAACTTTTGACCAGCTTTTTAGCTACGCCCCAGTATGGGAAGAAAGGCACATTTTTCCAAAAGACCTTACATGAAAAATAATAATAATAAGAACTCGGTCGCCTATGTTTATACTAGGCTCACTGCTGTCCATTGTTGAACAACTAGTTCCATTAGCGAGCCGAACCTGGTAAATGAACAAATAGGTGGTCTAGATGTGAAACAAAAATTTTCCCCTCGCATCTTGGTTACTTTTACTTTTTCGTAATTTTGTGATCCCTAGGGTATGATAGATTCTCGGAAGAAAGCAATCGGCTTTTCCCAAGTTGTAATGAGAATACGGTATATTAATTGGAGTCGATGAAGAATGTTTCGAAAGCAGGGGACAACCTGTTGTTCCTGCTCCTCTTTCTTCGCTTCGGGGACGAAGGTCCTGGAATCAAAATCTTTAGTTGGATCGCTACCATGCAGGGAGGTTCAATACAATACAAAACACCCATGTTATTTTCTTCGCAACCGGTTCGGAAGTGTTGTATACTAGTCTTGAATCCTAGGCCCAAATCCACGGTGCATGTACGCACCTATACCCGGGCAAGTAGGCGGTGGGCTCTTTGATTAGGGAAGGGAAGTAAGGGGCCTTCGGGTAAGTACAAAATCTTCAAATGGAGCCTCATTGACTGCTTCGATTATGCATCCTATGAGGGAGGGTCGGGGTTGCGTGGCGATACCCATGAAAAAGATTTTGCAGTTTTTGCTTCTACAGTACCTCAATGTGACATGAGCGTGAAAGAGGATTAAAAGGAAGATCGAAGAGGGGATCTGGAGTCCCAGAATTCATTATTGCTTCTAAATGCGGTATTTCCGATTATTTGAGGGTGTTTTGGCTCGCAATAGATGGTGTTTTGGAAGATCCAAAAATAAAAACAGTGGTATTTGCTTGCAACAACATCATGGAGGCAGATCAGATCCACCAGACAAAAAATTCAATTTTGGCGCTGCCTGAAGCTGGGGAACGCAAGTTTGATCGAGGTGCATATTGATAATAAGGGTACGGGAAACCAAGTAAATAATTCAAGTCAATTGGGAGAGAATCGATACATTCTTTTTCAGGAGCGATTCAACCTTCCCGAAAGCAGCCTTAAGTAGCAAGAGTAGCTACTCATTCAAGATTACCTCGACCCTGTACTCAGTTATAACTCCTTCTAATCCACTCAAAACTACCTCTAAGGCAAGTTTGTAATCCAATTTCTTAGGCTATATAGTTCGTTGGCAATTCGACTATTGGCCCTCTTTAATACAAAAAGAAAATGTTCACAGGGGCTAGAAAGACTCGGTCATAGGAACTTAGACCACCTACCCGCTGGTAAACGAAAACCACCTCGATTGGATCTACCGAACAAATCAGGAATTGGGCCGCCCCGGAATTCACACGTGGGCCACCAACTTGACGAGTATCTGCAGACCCTCTACCTCATCGGCTACATCTATCGCTAAACCAACTTCCGAACCGACTGCCTACTGATTAGCTTTGTTCCGAATGTTTATACTGGGCTAAGGAAAAGAAAAATTTTGCCTACCTTACCCACTTGACGAATCCATTGTGGATGTTCCTGCGGGAATTGAATTCACCACCGTTTGGCTGACCGACGATAGTTACATGAATCGAAGCAGATACTGGAGTGGGACCCTAACAATATTGCCAAAGCTCATGGAGGCATATCCGTATTTGGGGAATTTGTAGGTTCGGATCCTGTTGGATGCTGAGTCGTAGCCTGAAGCTCAATTGCTGCCACCCGAATATTTATTCTAGCAGACGAGCTTCTACCAATTATATTATTTAATAATAGAGGGGATAGGGGTTTGCTCTGACAACACTCCACTTTTTGTTTTGTCCATGTAGTGTTGTATAACTGTCAAAAGTGAGTGACTGATCATCGGGAAAAAGCCCCGGAATGTGGTTCTGAGAGCCCAATTAATCGGACAATCAAGATGATAGAGGTATAGCCCATAAAAAGGAAAGCGGTCTACGGGACCATACCTAAGGAGTTACTAAAAGGAACTCATGATTGCTAAGAAGCCGTATGAGGTAGGAAACTCTTAAGTACGGTTCTAAGGGAAGGATTTGGTGTCATGGACGAAGGATTACCCTACTTTTCCTGATGTAAGATGCGCTACCGACGTGAGATGGACTGCTGCTAAACATTGGCCTATTGATTGTTTTTTCTTCCTGGTCAAGAGAGCTTAGCCCCGGAGAGATGTTGATTCATTGCTTTGACTAAAAGAAGGTTGGGGGTAATTCCAATCATCCGCATTGAGCCACATTTGATCTCCTTTCGGATAGACACCGGGTCGTTGCTTTCGATCATCAAGCCAAAGCCATAAGGTCAAAGCCACTCCTAAGTCTGATCACAAGACTTCCTTTACCCTACTTTTGGAAGATTGCTTACTACTGGGTTGGATTGGATTTCGTACATTTCTAATGGTCAAGACATTCGAATAGCGAATGAAAAACCAGGAGATTGGATGCGTGACCAACCAGGATCACTCCTTCGGACATCGACCTCTTACTCCCAGCCCAATCTATGTTGGACCATGGGTTCAACAGAAATCTCCCCAGATGAAACAGAGTGAAAGGAAGAGGAAGTGGTGAACTGGTTTTCTGAAAAGGTTGGAAGATCTGGCTAAAGAAGCAATGTTCGAGTCAGACGGGCTAGAAAAGTCTCATAGCTCTACTTATTCAAGTTAGCTTCCTGACTATACTGGGCAATAGAAGATCGCGCACAGAATTGATTTCAATTCCCCTACCAAACACCAGTCAACCGAAGAAGCAACTCATTTCAGGCAAGAATCCGCTCGTCCACATCTTCCAACTTCAGACAGATAGAGTTTAGCTATACAGATCGATTTGGATAGAGCTAAGATGGATATTCATATCAAAGCTTTTAGTAGGCATAGAGTAGAAGAAACTGATCGATCGAGGATCGATACTGCTGACTCTCAGCGTGATGATTACCTCAGGAGGACGATGAGAGTTGGGAATGGTTTGAGCCTACTAATCCTCAATTCTTTGATCGCACATTTCTTAGAGTATTGTACACGAAGCCTTGATTGGAATCATACAATAAAAAGATGCAATTCGGAATATAAAGAACCAAATTATTGAAATAAAGGCGCTCTTCTCGCTTAGGAATTACTTGAAATTCCTCGCTAGAAGGACGATCGCTTTAAACTCTCATTCTTTATCTCTTACTTCCTTGGGTTGGCTTTGGGCCTCTGCCTACTTAAGCTATGTTGTCGTTCTCTATAATTACAAAGTTAGATTCCCCTAGGGAGGTCTCTTGGTAAAAATCGTTGCTTTGAACGATGCATATGTAGAAAGCCTTTTTTATAGTATTGACTAGTTAATTTTAACTTTTTTCTTTCTTTCTATAGTGGAGGTCAAAAGAAAGTAAGCCAACAGCTTAGATTGAACATAGTAAAATAAGAAATTGAAAGATTTTGTTGAAATTGTTCATTTCGAAATTTCCTGAAAAGCTAGGTTTGCAACCTTGGTTATGTGCGATGGAATAAGAAATGCATCAAATCGATTCTTTTTAATGAATAGATCTAATCGCAACTTCGAATCCTTCCCGGTCCTCTCGTACTAGGGAAAGGTCCTTTCAATGCTCTAACGCATGCACTGGAGGGAAGTCTCTTTTTTCGCTACCTTCCCATGGAGTCCAGCATTCTTGTACTTCATCGGTGGCGCTTTTATTGAGTGGGGAACAAAGGCGACTGTCAAGGAGGTATGAATAACTCCGAAACTCGAAGATAAAGAGAACCGAGATTTTCCAATCAATCAATTAATGTGCAGGAACCCGCCCCATCGAACTGATTGCCTCACCCATTTGAAGACATACTGACCTTCAGGCGCCTCCTGCTTTCATAAAGATCTTTTATTCTCTTGTGGCATGGGTTCTTCCGCTGTGAAAGAAGTAGGTTGCGTGACCTTATTGGCAACATTCCTCCCTTTGTTCAACCATGATTACTTCCTCAACTCCCTTTCTTTCGTTATCTTAGATAGCTACGGGGTCTTATTCCTGAGCTGAAGCTCAGAACTAGCTCGCTTGTTTAGGGTAAAGGGTTATCATTCCATTACGGTCAATCAGTCATCCCAAGAAAAGTCAGCCTTGTAATATACTGGGGTTGACACAACTCACTAAAATGATCCGAGGTTGATGCGATGTATTCCACCAGTTGACTAGTTCCTCCATCCCTTTTTCTATGTGTTGGTGTTCTGTATGACCAATCACTGTCCCTGAACAGGCGGACAATCTAAATGACTGCCCTTACGACCAATCCAATATACTTTGAGAGCAGTCTCCTCGGGCTTGCTTCATTTATTATATAAGAAGCTGTATATACGATTAGATTTTATCACTCTAAAGAGTAACATAATATTTGGGCTTTTCATCCATTTAGCTCACCCATTTAGACGCGGCCCTCGGCCTGTGTCTTTTCAACCGCAAGCCAACCTCCGATCGAGTGCTTTCTTTCGCTTTGCACCTAAGATCGTATATGAGTTTCTAATTACCAATGTTGTTTATAGACACAACCCCAACATACTTAGTATGATATTTCGTCGAATAATCATGAGTCAGATAAGATAAAACATGTACAGGGGGGATTCGGTATAGCGGCTCACGTTTGTTTGCACTGCGTGTTCCAGCTGGACGAACCCGAGGAAAGGCTGCACAGCTTTCGTAGGGTTCCATTAGTCTGACGACCAAAGCGAACTGCCCCAGTGCACGCCTTCGCGCTACCAGAGAGCACATAGAGGGTTTGGAGACGAGGCAGCAAGTGCTTGGGGCGGAGCAGGAAGACCTAAAGATGCTAAGTGACTTTCGTCACCCAAGTAGTGAGTTTGAGAGTGACCAGTAGGGCGACTACTTGTACTTCTAGGCGTTGGCGACCTATAGTCTTGTCCCCAACGTTCTGCTATACACTGGATAAGGGTTAGCTCTGTAAATGTATAGAGCCCCAAATCGCCCCACCTTCGGCATCCCCCTCCTTGTGGTAAAGGTAACGACTTCGGGATTTGGTGAAGGTTAAGAGGGATAGCTTCATTCAAAATATGATATGAAATTTCCTGCTCTTCTGTACTTCGCTTCTGGTAAGTCTCATCGGTTTTATGGCAATATTTGGAATTGAATGAAAAGAATCTATTTATTGGCCGGCTTTGTTTGAGTAACCGCGACATTTCTTGTTTCATTACCAACTTGATTCTTGAAGTTCTTATCATACTCCTTTCCTGCGACTCCCGCAGCTAGCTTTGCTACTACTCTCGGGTTTTGATCAGGAGCTGCTCCTTTCTTTGCCCTCCCTCCGCCAATTAATATACTGGGCTCCCGCAAGGGAGAAGCCCTGGCCTCTGGACACACGAGAATTTCCTCTAAATCAAAGCAACCACTTCTATTTTCTTTGCACAAGTCCTTGACTCGAGAATCAACTCTAAGCCAACCGAATGAGGGCTATGATGATTAGGAATGTGTGGGAATTTGCCAAACAGTTCGGGCCAAATCCAATAGATAGTTGCCAAGGTAAGTTCACATTTTGCGACAACAAGAGATCTTCCAAACTATGAAATCGCAAGTATATTAATTACGGTGGGACGCTGTTCGATTGCTGTATATTGCAAACGGCTCTCTATCATAGTTGCAAGGGCTTAACTGCGCCTTAACTACTTAAGTAGCAAACCAACCCAGTGGTAGAGCGTGCCCCTGATAATTGCGTCGTTGTGCCTGGGCTGTGAGGGCTACGGGATTTTGTTGTATAACTAGCTACTTTTATGCGCCCATGTACTAAAAGTCCTCTTACTACCAACCAGCAGACATCATCATCATCTGGCTGGGTCTTGCCGGTATCAACAACGAGAAAAAACAACCAAATGGAAATAACAGCTAACTGGTTTCTTCTTAACTTAATTGTTTCCCTGGTTCACACCACATGATGCTTTACTTAGTAATGTAACCGAACTCCCACTCAATGTTCACAATGAAATGGGCCCGACGACCTTTTGCGCCCGAAGGGGGTCGGTTTTTTGGGTGTAGGGGAATAAGATTGCTTCTTCACAAGCTTATCCCCACCCTGTTTCCTGTCCGTCCCGGCCGGCAGCAGCCGGGTCTCCCCAATGTTTATACTGGACTTGGTAGACCAAAAAGATTCTTCCAATGTCTCATTTCTGGGTCCAGTGGAATTCATATGGTTCTATTATGTTTATAGTCTTGGAGGCTATGTTCCTTTTTGCTTTCTTTAGGCTTCTTCTCATTCTTCTTTGGCATCGACGGTAGAATCATTATCAAAAGCTTGTGGTAAGAATTTGGTCGAAAGAAAAAATCTCTATTTGATGGAGCTTCTTCTTATACCTATGAATTCCATTGGACCCAACACATATTATGACTAGCGTTTGTTGCTGCGCTACGCACCTCGGGTTAAGAATGGGAAAGAACCTATGTTTCTAACCGCGTCTCCGCGCCTCGACTTCTCGCTATGCTCCCCTCGGGAACTCTAGGTTACCCCTATCCGAATAGGAAGGTATTCATAATAAAATGCATTAAGTTGCACTGGGAGTAGAGAGGCGTTTCTTGGGCTAGTAAAGCTTGGCAATGTGACCTGCTTGGGAAGCTTGCATAATCTGTAACTCATCAATGGCACTCGTTTGATCCTATAGCTTTAGGTTAGGAGATTTTTGCTATTGCCAATAGTTGTTCACTACCTGCTTTCTACAGGGAACCGAGCACGTTCTATTGGCATTTCCTAGTTATTCTGGCATGAGATATAAGATCCTGATCCACCAAAGTAAGCGGATGAGAAGAAATTAGATAGAGAAAAAAGTGGAGTGTTGGTCAGAGAAAGCCGCCCCCTATTATTAAATAATATAATTGGTAGAAACTCATCCGCTCCCCAGGCATAGTGTTTCATGCGTTAGTTGAGCCCCTGATTCACGGCTTCTTGTTGTTATAGTCTGCATTCTTAAACATTAGAACAACAACGCAGTCAGATACCCTAGAGCGAGAAGTCGAGGACGGTTTCGGGTATTCCTTCCTCCCGCATTAATATACTGGTGCCTTTACTGATTCTAACGGGAATGTCATGCATCAGTTGAGGGATCCTAAGGGAGTCAGAGCGAGTATCCTATTCCCTTGGGGATAGGTGTAAAGTAGTTGTTCCTACCCAAAGAAAACTCTCTTACTTTTTACCTAGTATAGTAAGCTGATGGAAATGCTTTTTCGAACGATACATGATATATTTGGTAAAATATGTTCATTAGAATATCACTAAAGAATCCTATAGGAGGGATACCAATAAAGAAAAGGCCAGTGCATTGATTGGGCAAACTCCGGTCGACCCATTCCGGAATAAGAGGCAAGGGGGCGATCTAAGTGAGGGGAATGAAGTGACGAAGAATACAGGTTAGACTAGCAACATGAAAGCACTGTAAGGTTCAATCACTCCCAAGTTGGCATAACAGCACCAACGCCAACCCGAGATTTACTCCTATCATACCACCGCATAATCATTGAGATCGCCCGGGTATAGAGGTTATAGACACCGGCTCGTTATTCGTTCTGGCGTCCCCTCTCCCGTGTACCTCCTAGTAATAACTAAGGTGTTCCCTTTCCCGATCTATCTAATGCACTGATCGTTCAGGCAATTATCTAGGGCCGACCCTGGAAAGGAAGTACTAAACAGAATAGGTATTAGTTTTGTAATGGTTGGAGCAGAAAACTCGGATTCAGAAAGAATCTCATTTTTAGAACACTAGTATACAATGAAAATAATGTATGGATAGTTAGTTCTATTTCTCGATGGAGACGGGAAGGGATATAACTCAGCAGTAGAGTGCCACCTTGACTAGGATTATCGAAGAAGATCGGAACAGAGACTTGTGAGGCTAGCATGGCCATAGCTTGACCCTCTTGTTTGGCCGAAACAGAAGATTTATACGAATAGCAGGCCAATCATAGCCCTATTACAGACCTTTCGGGAAGGGAGAAAGAACCAAACACAAGTGCAGCGGCCTAGTATACTAATTGGGCAAAGTATGACCCAGGACCGATGAGACTTACCAGAAGTGAAGTACAAAAGAGCAAGAAATTTCATATAATATTTAATTTTTTTGGGGCCATCGGTGAATCATTGATTGAGTTCACTTCATTTCACCAAAACTTTCATGAAATTACCAGACACCCTAAGTAACCAATTCCTAAAACCTATTAATTGGGGCAGTACGGCTTTTCCATAAGCCTCGCACCGGGTATTATCGTATAAGAGAAGAATTGTAGATCCCATATGAGTGTGGCACGTAAATGAATCGAACGTTGTTGGGGCTTTGTTTTAGGATTGAATTGCCTATTGAACTAGCAAGATTAAACTGGAACTCACGGCATGCGCTCGAGGGTTGGCGTAGAGAAGTCACCGCCTGGTTCAACCTGTTCAACTAATAACCATTCTGGGCTAGATATGAGTTGGGAGCAGCTACCCATGGAAGAAATAAAGAGTAACCAAAGCTTAGGTTGACTTGCCGAAGGCGAGGCCAGTGACTGGAGTGAAGACGTAAGCGGACCACATACCATTCCAAAAGAAAGACTCTACCGAGACAAAAAGATGGGCTATCAAGAACGTAGAGGAGGTAGGATGGCAAGTTGCTTTAGGTTTCTTCTGAATCCTGCAGTCTTCTGGTAGAATAATGGGCTTGATTCAAGACTTCAACAGTGTTCAGGTCCATTATCGACGAATCCAATTTGCTAGGGATCCCAATGCGTAGAGGATCTATTGAGCGTGTCCATCAGATATTTTATTTCTGCTACATTATTAGATCTATTACATTATTAAAATAGAATTCTATTTAGTAGGTTTTCTACATAGGTTCGAATCCTGCCTCTCCCACTCGCGAAAGTCAGAGTCGACGCAAATTCTCCTAATTTGTGACCTACCACGATCAGAGCAAAGCTCAACCGATGGGCTATTTGCTATAGTTCAAAAGCCAACACTCCCATCCCGCCATTGCATTCCACATCCATCTATTAGATGAGACCGTATGTTCACTTCAACCATGATTTTGATTATATCAACTTCTGTTACGCTGCTCACTAATTGAAGGCGGTTGGAAGTTGGCCTTCTCTCTCTTTCAGTTCGGGCTACCATTATTTCTGGTACAGAGGTCCCTATATCAATGGGAAGGCTCAACCCAAGTCACAATCGAAAGCTCAGGAATCAGATGAGACCTAGCGTCTTCTGATTCTCTGGATGACTAGCAGCTTAGCATCCAGTTACATACTAAACTTGTTCGGCTACCTTTTTCATCGTGTTTGCGGATAGAACATCTCGCTTCCCTCACATCACAGGACTAAAAGCTTGGCCTGAAACTGGCTAAAAAGAAAATGGCTTGCTAATAGGATCTGTAACAGGTTT
Source organism: Allium cepa (assembly GCA_030765085.1). Taxonomy (NCBI): domain Eukaryota; kingdom Viridiplantae; phylum Streptophyta; class Magnoliopsida; order Asparagales; family Amaryllidaceae; genus Allium; species Allium cepa. Next base: position 734,132,552 of record CM060938.1, on the reverse strand, counting down.
CAAAAGGTTACAAACTTGAAAGAGCTTAGAAGTCCCCTTTTTTGATCCATTTCTTTATTACCCGGATTGGGAGGCATCTACCTCATCCCGATCACAAGGAGAAGGCTTCTGTGATCGAATGCCACTAGACAAAGTGGCTCAATATGAGAGATCCATTCCAAGTTGTATAGATCCCGAATTACTACTTGGTATTCGATTGACCGAAGGGGCTAAAGAAAGAACTGCTGAGTTGGAATCCCATTCATTCTAAGGATTCTTGTGGTTCTGCACAATCCAGCTACAGGAGAACCAGGAGCTTTTTATGACAGAGGCAGAAATTACTTCCTTTATTTTATTTGGCTTCGGACTGACTTTCCACATTGTATTTCGAACCCTGCGACCTCCTCCCGTGCGGGGACAATCAATAAGCAACGTAATGTAAGATAGTCCTGACCCACGAGAGAGGTAGTCAAAGAAAGGCTAACCGAGATTCATAGGGCTCTCGAACGAACTCGAACTTTCTTCGGAATTAGACAACCAAAAAGGTGCCCAAAGGAAGCTTGATCAGGAGGTTTCTTTCCTTGCTACAGCTGGTAAAAATTGTTGCTTTGCACGATGCATATGTAGAAACCCTTTTTTTTTCTAGTACGCTCTCCTACCTAAAACGTTGGGCAAAACGACTAGATATTGAAAGTCGGATGCGGCCCATCCAAAAAGTAAGTAGTGAAGTTTAGAAGTGACGTCTAAGCCTTATTAATACTTCTCAATGCTGCCTCCTTACAAAATGAGAATGACTTACTATCCAAAAAAGGATGTCGTAACTCTTTCTCTTAAGGTGTGGAGCGAATTGTCGAACTTGGACCTAAGCCACAATTTTGAATTCTTAGAATTGCTAGGACCGGGCACCTTTGTGGATTTCTAATCCTAGGATCTTGAATCTTACCCGAGATGAGTCCTATCTATGTCCCCCTGCTTCATCAAATCTTGGCGCAACACCAGAGCCCGATTCTAAATAGCTATCAGTCATGAGAGTCTGTCTTTCTTTGTGAAATTGAAATAACTCGAATTTCAAATCATTCACTTGCTTCAACTACTCATGCTATTAACTGAACAAACAGATACAAAAGGAATTCAAATACAAATTACAGGACGTATGGCGTCTATCAATTCAAGCCTGATTAGATTTTCAGGCTTATCCATATTTCAAGGAGCATATCTTTCCCAGTATATTGATTGGGAGCAAGAGGGTCGATTGGATAAACAATCCATGGACATGAAAAGATGATGTCCTAACCACGGGACGAAAGGGACCAAAAATACCAATTCGTTCACTTTTTCATGTTCCAATTGAATCCTTTCCATTTAGGATCAAAACTCCATTTTAGGCGGGAACGCGAACTGTTGCTATTTGCCATGCTCACTATTAGGCCCGGTAACGGCTCACTTCTTATACGCTTAACCAAACTATTGCAAAGAATTAGGTAAAAAAATAGACCAAGAACTACATATGGTCTGTGACTCACTTCCTTGAAAAGAGGAGGCGAGCTAGGTCCTAGCAATTCTAAGAATTCAAAATTGAATAAAGAATAGTGATATAAACGTTGAATCCAACGGTCGAACTCTCGGTAAACAAAAAGCCTACATAGCAGTTCCTGTGCTACGAGAATCAGGGAGAGGTAAGGAGCAGAACAACCGCCCCTTTTAGTCGCACCTCCCTTAGAGAAAGAAGAGAGTGGGTTTGAACAACCATCAAATCCATATATGGCTAACGTTCCTTGGGGAAAGGTAGCCGATCCACCTCTCCTCTTCTGATCGGACGTAGAGCCAAAGAACTGGTGGATGGGGCCGATGCTTGGCATGAGCGAAATTTAGTCTTGGTTATTAGCTCACACAACCCAATCTCGAACCTAAGTGACCATATAAATGCTAGATCCGGATTTCCCGACACCAGCTGTGACCATAGTAGCTGCATGAATCGAAGTAGATACTGGAGTGGGATGAAATCGGACCGCATATCATTCCAAAAGAATGGAGCGAAGGTGCACCAACTTATTGATCGGGAAGTCCCCACAATGGAAAATCACTCTAATCGGCTTGATCGAGTAGGGCGATTGTTCAAGTAGTTCCTATCGGCTTGACCTCTTTGCCGTCTGTAAAAGAATCTGGAAAACGAATAAGGACTATGCTGTTTCGCCCAGTATAAACATTGGTGAAAGTGAACAGAATGCTGTTGGCGTATTCGAACAATTAATATACTGGGTCTCAAAGCTTCTTAGGTCAAGTGCCAATCCTATCTTCTTAAGATCTTCTATCAGTCTAGGGTTGGCGTGTGAGAAATGCGGATTACGGATCTTAAGGCTAGATTAACACTAGATGGAGGGGGGTGAATAGTGTTAATAAAGAATTACTAAATCTTTTTCGATTTATGTTAATTTAGACACCGATGTATGCAATATACAGACACAGATGTGATCACAGAAACAAACACAGATACAGAAATAAAATAAAGGCAGTAAAGGAAAGAACACACCGGATTTTATACTGGTTCGGAGTTACCGTACATCCAGTCCCGCAACACAAGTACAGATTTCCTTTCAAAAGCAATTGTACAATTACACCCTCGGTTCAAGGCTACGAGGTACACCCTCTAGAATTTTGATCCTCTGGGTAGAGATACTTGATTTCCAGGCCATAAATTTATCCAATTGATTTACCAAGGCTACAATCACACCTTTTCTCTCTTGATTGATTTTCAAGGCTACAATCACACCTTTTCTCGCTTAATAGATTATAAAGAAGTCTATAACTCTGAATAGCACTGAGAATCTTGTAGAGAGAGTGATAGAGAATCAAACTAGAAGTAATCGAGTTTGATTCAATGTTGATTTCGGTAGAGTAATGATAAGAATGTGTATTAAGAAAAGTGGAAGACGAAGAGCAGTGAAAAACCAGAAAATCTGATGTTAAATTCGTTGAAACTAACCCCTATTTATAGAAGAACAACAGCCATGTACATTCGTGAAGAGTTATGACGAATAGACACTTCTTTTGAAATTTAAATTTTGAACTCAACTGACACCATGTCGACATGGGGTATATAGGCATGTCGACATCCCAAAGCATTTTTTGATGTTTTGATTTTCTTTGAAAATAACCTTCATCTTATATTTAAAACTAATTTAAACTTTATAAATATACTTGAATATAGTTAAAATTCGTAAGTAAATATAGAGAATAATATATATAGAATTTAACTCTAATTTTATATTTTAAATCTAAGTATAAATATTTAAAAGTTAAATATATTATATTAAAAGATAGTTTAAAATCAGGAGTAATTTGACTTTGAAATTAAAGATAATTTTGAGGCTAAAATTATTTAAAATCATGATAGAGGGTTTTGAATCTTTTTAAAAGGAAAGTTTTGAAAACATTTTGAAAACAGAATATAATTTTGAAAAATCATTTTGAATAAAAAGCTAGCGGATACAAAACAACGTTCCACTAGATTTTTCGTAGGTTCCATCCTACTTAGGGTTCCATACCTTTAACAGGCTCGAAGTGGATTCCATTCCACGAATAAATTGGATTTTAAGATGCCAGTGCTTTTCTATGAGTTTTAGCAAAATTCCTAATAATAAAAAAATACTTAACTTTGAAATCTTAAACTCTTTATAATCTTGATACTCATGAGTCTTTTATCTTGATATCTTGAATCTCTATACTGTACAGCCTTCTTTCTTACTACCTTCATGGTTAAATCCTGCATATACATATATATCTAAAATTATAATGTTAGTATTTATATTTTATAAACTATTCTAAGGTTGTTGTCATCAAAACCATCATTTCACGGACTAAAAATCTCCCCCTTTTTGATGATGAAAACCTTTGTTTATAAAAATTTACTTCTATCCTAATAACCCCCTCTTAATCTATGCCTAACTACCCTATTTAATATTTCTCCCCCTTTGTCATCAACAAAAAAGTTCACTCCCCTTCATTCTTCAGTACCTGCATTGATAAACTATAAAACGGAATATATAGATTAAGAAATAATTATACTTATGAATATGATAACTAATCAAAGTCTATATAAATTTCAATGTGTATATATATATATGTTTTACACAACAAATTTCAAACCAATATCAAGAAATCAATCCACACAAAGTATAAATCCAAACCAAATCAATTCAAGCAAATCAAACAAAGCAAACAAATAAAAATCAAACGTTACGTGAAACTTCCACCCATCCTTCTTCTCCAAAGATTGGGGCCACCTTAATAGCATCCCAATAATCATTGTCATTGGTGAGAGAGACAGGAGGATGTGCTTCGTTATCATCCTTGTGCAGAGAGGAGATCATCGTATTGCATCGACGTGCCTTTCTTGTTCCTTGATCCTCCGCATTTGACTCAGTTCTAAGTGACGCTTGTTTCGTAGAATAAACGATAGAATATTCTTGAATGAATTAAGAGTTTCTTCAAGATTTTCGGATAGATTGTGAATAGGATTAGCCATAGTTGAATTTATGAAAGAATAAAGGATATAGATGATAAGAAATGAATTTCAGCGAAAAATTATGGAAGAAACAGGTATTTATAGGTGTAGAAATTTGTTTGAAATGAATAGACATTTGTTAATTATTCAAATTTCAAATTCAAAATCAATTGTTATTTCTGACCAGTACACGTCGACATGGTCAAATAGGGGATGTTGACATGGGTCAGTGAAAATTTATGACTAATTTGATTTTGTGAATAATTGTGTGTGTGTATATATATATATATATATTTATAGACTATACTAACATTTATTCTGGAGATAAGATAAGATAGATAAAAGAAAGGAAGTTTCATTTCATTGCATACTACAATAATACAACGATTAAGCATACAACAAACTACATGAACATTCGAAATAAAGCAAACTAAAACAAATACAACAAAATATGAAAAGATAAGACTAGTTAGAGGATGATGAAGATGAAGATAGTCCAAGTTTCTTGCTGACTTTGGAAATGAACTTGTTCATTTTGGATGAAATTTTGTCCAACTTCTTACTAACGGATCTTTTAAGAATCCGTTGATTCTCAACAATCGTCTTTTGGTTTTTGAGAAGGGTTTTGGTGGATGGATTAGGTGGATAGTCAATGCTTTCCAAAGAGGTTTCACCTTCTTCTTCTTCAATTTCCATTTCTTCCCCTTCTTCTTCTTCTTCTTCTTCCTCTTCCTCTTCTTCCATTTTCTCATGAGCCAAACGCTCTTATTTTTCGGCAAGGGTCTCATAAGGTTGAAAAACAAAAGGAATTTTCATAAGCAAAATGTTGGAATGGTTGAAAACTTTTCTAGAAATAAATTCTTCGCCTTTGAAATCCACTCCAAAATAGTTAAAAATCCGAGTGAGATAAATTCCATGGTATAAGGTATTCTCACCTATTTCAAGATTTTTAGGACGAAGTTCATCCAAAATAACTTGCGCCTAATTTATGTCATAATTTTCGAAAATAGAAAAAAGAGCTTTGCAAACTTTTGAGGTAGGATTGTTAAAGTTCCCCGATCTTGGGGTCAAAGTATGTTGCAAAAGAAGATTGACAATTCTTGCCTTTGGTCGAAAATTTTGATTTTTGAATTCAAAATTATCAATCCCTTCGAAAATGTGATGAAATGTCTCACGATCATTTTCATCGATTTTAAAATTAGAAAGATCCATTCCCGTACACTTGCAATTGAGAATGGTACCCAAAAGATCACAATTCAAAACAATTCTAGTGCCTTTGACACTACTCCAAATTTCATCCTCATTTCCATGATAAAATCCACGGTTTAAATTAACATAGAAAATTTTGACAAGATTTGGATAGCAAACAAAATCATTTTGAGAAGAATCAATAAGACTAAGAACTCCATTGTTTGCAAAAAGAGAATCAAGTTCATAAGAAGAAGAATCTTAAAAAATAGCAAATTTCTGGGATGGACTTTGGCATAGTTAGCATAATTGATGTATGCTTTTATTGCCTCCGGATCATTGAATAATTGCTCTTTGATTTTTCTGGAAATTCTCATGGTGGATGGGTTGCTTCAGGAAGCTGTTAAAGTTGAGAGTAAAGAGTTTGAAGTTATGAAGAGAGAGTTTGAATTTGAGAACGAGACTGAAAAGATATGATAAAAGATAGTGAATAAATAGATTCTCAAAGGACATATTCTCTGTCAAAAAGTAGCTTTTCAGAGAATTGAATGAAGTGAAAGGTGGAGGGAAATTTAAACATTTGAATTCAAATTTTGAAATTCAAATTCAGGTACCCATGTCGACATCATGGTAGGGACCATGTCGACATGTCCCTTTGAATTTTCATGAATTGATTTTTCCTAAGTTCTCTAATATATATAAATATTATTATTATTAATGCCTATATATATATATATATATCTAAAATATTATTAAACTTCAAGTATATTTCAGAAAATATTATTATACTATTAAAAAATAATAAAAATAATAATAAAATAATGAAATAATAATAAAAAGTAGAAAATAAATTTTAAAATTCAAACAACACACCAATTCAAAACCATTCAATGAAACAATCAAGCAACTAATTCTAAGCAAGCAATTTCAACCAATTATATTGTAAACGTGTACCTTTTTCTGAGTCCATTTCTTTGAATTCGTCTGAGCCATAAACAGCTGTGAAACACAAATTCGAATTATCTGTTTTTCTGATCATCATCACTTGAGGACGAGTCTGAGTCATATAGAGTAGCAGTAAACGCACGCTTCCGTTTCTTTCCTGGATCATTGATCATAGGAGAATTTTGCCTATCTAGATACGGACAGTCTCTTTTGAAATGGTCTGGTTTATCACAGTTGTAACATTTGTCATTATTTGGCACTACATTCTGATTTCCAAAATTCTTATAGTTGTTTCTCCTGAGATTATTCATCTTGCTATGTTTCAGGAATTTCCTAAAATTTCTGGCCATAAAGGATATCTCTTCATCATTATCGCTGTTTGAGTCTGATCCATCGGTTAATGCATTGAATGCCATTGATTTCTTTTCAGATGCTTTACTTTCTCTTCTCCCGATCATTTGAACTTCATATGACATTAGATTTCCAATTAATTCTTCTATCTTTAAAGTGCCGATGTCATTTGCCTCTTCGGTCGCAAGTGTCTTTTGATCCCATTCTGGAGTTAGTGAATTTAAATTTTTTCTGACTTGATCTTCTTTAGAAAATTCCTTTCCCAAAGATATTAGAGAATACACAATATCCTGAAATCTACTATACATATCTGAAATAGACTCATTAGGATTCATTTTAAATAATTGAAACTGATTTGTGAAACTTTGCTTTTTTTCCTTCATGGGTAACTTGCAAAGTTTTCCAGATTTCATGTGCAGACTTACAAACTGACACGCTATTGAGTTCATTTCTATCTAGTGAACAAAACAGAATATTCGTTGCCTTAGAATTATTTTGTGCAATAGTCTTTTGCTCAGTAGTCCACTGTACAAAATTAGTTGTGGGTTCGGAATATTCAGTTTGTATGATATTCCAAGTGTCTAATCCTATATATTGTAAATATATTTTCATCCTACATGGCCAATATGCATAGTTACTGACATTAAAAAGTGGTGGTCTGACAGTAGACTGGCCCTCTATAAATGAACTAGTGACAGGGATACTAGTGTTAGTAACAATACCAATGTTGGTCGCTATTTTAAAAAAAAAATTCAAAAATCAGATTATGAAACTTTGAAAACCCCGCTCTGATACCAATTGTGAGAAATGCGGATTACGGATCTTAAGGCTAGGATTAACACTAAAGGGGGGGGGGGGGTGAATAGTGTTAATAAAGAATTAATAAATCTTTTTTGATTTATGTTAATTTAGACACCGATGTATGCAATATACAGACATAGATGTGATCACAGAAACAAACACAGATACAGAAATAAAATAAAGGCAGTAAAGGAAAGAACACACCGGATTTTATACCGGTTCGAAGTTACCTACATCCAGTCCCACAAGACAAGTACGGATTTCATTTCAAAAGCAATTTTACAATTACACCCTCGGTTTCAAGGCTACGAGGTACACCCTTCAGAATTTCGATCCTCTGGGTAGAGATACTTGATTTCCGGGCCACAAGTTTACCCAATTGATTTACCAAGGCTACAATCATACCTTTTCTTTCTTGATTGATTTTCAAGGCTACAATCACACCTTTTCTCGCTTATTAGATTACAAAGAAGTCTATAACTCTGAATAGCACTGAGAATCTTGTAGAGAGAGTGATAGAGAATCAAACTAGAAGTAATCGAGTTCGATTCAATGTTGATTTCGGTAGAGTAATGATAAGAATATGTATTAAGAAAAGTGGAAGAAGAAGAGGAGTGAAAAACCAAAAAAATCTGATGTTAAATTCGTTGAAACTAACCCCTATTTACAGAAGAACAACAGCCATGTCCATTCGTGAAGAGTTATGGCGAATAGACACTTCTTTTGAAATTTAAATTTTGAACTCAACTGACACCATGTCTGCATGGGGTATATAGGCATGTCGACATCCCAAAGCATTTTTTAATGTTTTGATTTTCTTTGAAAATAACCTTCATCTTATATTTAAAACTAATTAAACTTTATAAATATACTTGAATATAGTTAAAATTCGTAAGTAAATATAGAGAATAATATATATAGAATTTAACTCTAATTTTATATTTTAAATCTAAGTATAAATATTTAAAAGTTAAATATATTTTTTAAAAGATAGTTTAAAATCAGGAGTAATTTGAATTTGAAATTAAAGATAATTTTGAGGCTAAAATTATTTAAAATCAGGATAGAGGGTTTTGAATCTTTTTAAAAGGAAAGTTTTGAAAACATTTTGAAACCAGGATATAATTTTTAAAAATCATTTTGAATGAAAAGTTAGCGGATACAAAACAATGTTCCACTAGATTTTCATAGGTTCCATCCTACTTAGGGTTCCATCCCTTTAACAGGCTCGAAGTGGATTTCATTCCACAAATAAGTTGGATTTTGAGATGTCAGTGCTTTTCTACGAGTTTTAAAAAAAATTCCTAATAATAAAAAATACTTAACTTTGAAATCTTGAACTCTTGATAATCTTGATACTCATGAGTCTTTAATCTTGATATCTTGAATCTCTATACTGTACAGTCTTCTTTCTTAGTACCTGCATTGTTAAATCCTGCATATACATATATATCTAAACTTATAATGTTAGTATTTATATTTTATAAACTATTCTAAGGTTGTTGTCATCAAAACCATCATTTCACGGACTAACATGGCGTTCTTCCAGATTGTATTTTTCCAAGGGTTTCATAATTGGACATTGAACCATTTTCATATGATGTTGAATCAAAATCAGAGAGATTCGTCTCTCCGGATTGGTTACTCTACTACTGAGTTAAAAGGTCCTGCTCAATTCATGACTTAGCCATTTTTTATTACGAGTCTACTGCATATATACATATATGTAGTGCTTGCGATGCATAACCCATTGTCGTAATATATCCCGGTCCTATCTGAGTTCCTGAAGGTCTTAGTTTCCTTGTAGAAGCAAACTCTCCTTATGACCAAAAGATAGTTCTGTTCGTTCGATCGATAAGCGTAAGATAGGGTTTTGGGAGAAAGTAAAAGGTCTTATCCTAGCTCAAGAATGAAATAATGGTGAATTCGCGAACTCATTTTGAATGGATTAAGAAATGGGTGAATGGAAAATTGCTCAAGTGGGCTCAGTCAGCGAAGCAGAATAAGCTTACAGATCAAAGGTGGTGCAACCAAAGGCACAAATTGGCAAATAGACTCACTAGCGGGGTTTCTCGGATCTGGCGAATATGATCATTCACGACTATTGGTAGCGACAGACTATGCTTGATTGTTTGAGTAAGGCATTGCTATTGGCAGTTTGCTATAGTCGTTGGATGCTGAGTCTCATTGCCATAACGGCTAGGGGCATCAGGCTTCGAGCTCCTTTGAGATCCTTAGTCAGTCAGAGTCTAGTTCGCAAGCACCTAGGCCTCTTTCGCATGATTCTTTCTTTCTCCATTCGATAATTCCTAGAATTAGGATTTCAGTATTGTTAAGCCAGGAATCTTCATTTTGAAAGAAGACTACGTCGTACTGGTTGGCACCAACGTAGGAAGGTGCGAACAACATGGTGTTAGGCAATAGCCATTTTTTTATCCCACTAAATCGAATTTGACCCATGAATCTAAGAAGAACGAGAATCAAGCATTAACTTCTCAATCTTATAAGAAGGATCAAATAATCTTCCTTATTTGTTTTCCCAAAACCACTCGTTCAAGGGCTAGGGAAGAGAAAGAAGAGGAAAATAAATGAAAAGCAATATCATAGGCTTCATGGACATGTTAAAGAGTTTAGTTGCCTTGACTTGTTCATGCACATTTGGTACTATAACTCTTTGCAAAGAAGGTGGCGACCCCGTGGGAAAAAAGGTGTTCAATAAAACACCAGACGAGAATGGGAGCATGATTAGTTTTCCAATAGAGAAGTAGTCAACAAGTAAGGACATGAAATAGCAGTAGGGAAAGAAAGAAATAGGGAAGGCGGAATTCATTGATGATATCATCTACGTCCGTACTGCTCCTCGTGGAGTAGATCCTGCATCCAACCCTTTTTTTTCCATTTCTATCTCAGAATAGCTCCATGGATCTCATCGGAAATATTTGATGCTTCTTGGGGCTTCTTTGGCGACTGTGAAGTCACCGGATGAATTGTCGAGCAGATCGATTGGACTAGTAAAGGAGGTTGTTGCAATAGAATAATCTGCAGCCTTATAGGAATTTAGTAATTTCCATGAAGTAATTCTTTCAAAAAGCAATCCAGTTCGTTTGGAAGCTGTTCAATTGAAAATTAGCTCAGTAGGGTTATGCCTATACAGATGAGGGAGAGAGAGCGATAAGGGATAATTAATTGGAACAAGAGAAGCGTAGCGGATCAAAACTAACTTCTTTTCTCAGAGAAGAAGCAATGACGGTATCTGAGGAAGAAGCGACCCAAGTATATTAATCCAGGCCCCTGGTTGGTTGTGGGTAATGTATTTGGTTTCAAAGCCCTACGAGCTCTACGTTTAGAGGTCGGAAAGTAGGACCAATCCAAACCCTTCTTTCGGGAGGAATACATTTCGAGGAAAATAAAAATAGGTTTACTCTACACCTGCCCCTTTGTGAATAAATTCCTTGAAACCTTGACTTTAAGAGGTTATTTAATTCGAAAGACTACCTGGCTCCATCTAGAAGGGCCCCTTCCTTTGGGCGCCTGCATTGGTTGTGATGGCCCGCGTTGCCACTTCTTCCTTTACATTTGGTAACTTCGATCCTTCCCAGTAGAATGCAGTGTGTTTGAATGATGATCACTTTTACGCGAGAAAGAGGGACCATTCGGGCAATTTAGGTGAGATCCAATGTAGATCTAACTTTCTATTCACTCGTGGGATCTGGGCGGTCCGGGGGCACGACTCTAAAAGACAGTTCCGTTCCAAGCCTTGAGAAGAGAAAGCCAGAAGGTAATAGCTGTTCAAGCGTGGAGAAGTAACTAGGCCAATGCCAATGAAGGAATAACGCGACACCGCGCGATATACCGACAACTTACTACTAAGAATCATGGGTGCCGTATAGCTTCTCATAGAAATACAAAAACGTGGGCACTACGATTACTGAACCAATAGACTTACGCAAAAGTTAGTGTTAGAAAGACATCGTGGTTCCCATGGAGCATGTCCGTTGGCATAACAACACCAACGCCAATCCGAGCTTTACTGTTAGGCGTAGTTATGTCAGACCTCAATGAGCAAATTGTGAATTTGGGCCCCACACCCAATCCTTTGCTGAATGAAAAGGATCGGATCTAAAAATGCCATTTTGGTGAAGCGATCTCATGCTAAACGAATTTCACTCCAAAAAAATGAAAGAGAGTCCTCGAAGAAAGAAGGATGTGAGAAGCTAAAAAATGAAGCCCATGTCTTTGAAATCCAACGATTGTAATGCCTACAATTAAACTATCTAATAATTGTTTTTAGCATAACCCTACCGACAAGTCTGGAGGAAAGATCGATCCAATAATTCCGGTGTTCAAAGTCTCTAATCAAGCCTAACAAGTGGCGGCTAGAGCTAGCAGTATTTGTTTGGGAAGTAATAAGCCTCTTTGACATATTAATTGCAGCAAGTAGGATGTTGTTGTTGCTAATGTAGCTGTTGTTGCTTTCCCACATATTGATGACTTAGTCTCCTTCTTCGCTTCAACTCAACCACCTAACCACTTGGAATACTATTTTCGGGCATTAGAATGAAACCCATTCTTGCCACAAGCTTCTATAATATGGAAGTGAATTCATTGATCTTGTCAAGCGCACTGGATCCATTGTGGATGTTCCTACGGGAAGCTATCTTCATCCTCTCATCTCTTGCCTCGTCTTTGTAAACGTAAAAAGCAGAAATATGAATATTTCCCGATGGCTTAGGGCTTACAATAGATTCGTTCATCTCTCACATCAAAGACTCGAGCTGCAACAAACATTACTTTGTTTGAAGGGGGCACGACGATCCGCCATAGGTGAACAAGTGGGGAATTTTTAGGTTCAAATCCTGTTGGATGCTGAGTCGTAGCCTGAAGCTCAATTGCTGCACCTGTCTGATCCGATCGTTTAGCGGCACTTCTAAGAGACTCGCCCGTCAAACGAGAGCTTTTACCCATTCATTCCTTTGTTCCACTCGGCAAGTTACCTATTCTTGTTGGCGTTGAGAAGCTGAGGCCAGTAGGTATGCAATTTAATAAAGCACAACAATAGGGACCCGATCACCTGTGGGATGATCACCGATGCAAGTTAGCCCACCCCAGTAAAAACATTGACCTGAGTTTACTGACTCGCTAAGAGTTAGTCTTCCATATTAGCGGGCTTCCTTACCTATGATGAAATTCCAAATGGTCGCCTTGTATCTGAGAAGAATCAGCCGAATGAATCAGAATTTCTATTCTATGATCGATCGCATCAACAACTTCGAATTGGATTAGTGTATCCTCAATAAATAAGGGCTCTACGCGTAAAAGATTTTTTTCTAAATTTGGAACAAGGACCCTGATTGATGAAGGCTTCCAAAAAAGGAATGCCTATTACTTATACTTACTTCTTAGTTGTATTGGCCTGCATCCTCTCAACAGCCAACTAGTCTCTTAGCTTTCTACTGCTAAAAGACTCCCTTAATTTGCTGAAAGCTCGGGCGACCATAGGTGCAATTAATATACTAGGCCCAATTATAGTCCAATATCTGAGTTTGATCTATCAATAAAAAGAAAAAATTGAATCATCTTCAACAATATCTTATATAATAGCCGTATTGCTAGCAAACTATACAACCTAAGTAGGAAAACTGGAAAAAACCTAGTTGACATAAAGTAAATCTGATTGGTTGCCCGTCACCCTGTAGATGAAAATATCTTCAATGCTGTCATTTCGAATCCAAAAGGGCGCGGGACCACCTATCACTAGTCTTCGGCCGAAGGGGTTTATTGCACAAGCCGAGACGCTGTCTCTCGTAGAAGGAAGCACAACGAACATCAGATTTGGATCTGGAGTAACCATTAGTTATAGGGCAAAGGGGCACCTTTGGTACTATAACCTCTCTGCAAAGAAGGTGGTGACACCGTGGGAGAAAAGGTGTTCCGGTGGGTAATCTTTCCATGCGTCACGAATTAGATGGCAAGCACATTTCTTAGTGGCCCGCATGTGAATTCCGAGGCGGTCTGGTACCTGATTCGTTCGGAGGCACATTTTATGGGGTTTTGGGAGGGGTGGCTCTAGGGAGCAATTGCCTCGCCGGGCGAAGTCCTTGTTTGAACAACAAAGGGAGGAGTACTTGATAGGTTCTTCATATGAGAGTGGGTCGAATCTGTTTCCGTTCTTGGTTTGGTTCGGGACCCTCTCAAGGTTTTCGAGCGGACTGTTTCAACATCAAAAACAACAAAAACTTGAGCAAACATGTAAAAGCGGATTCGGAATTGTGAATCCCTCTTTTTTCCTATCCGGTTCCTCCACGACTGCGAACCCCGGTTCGATTTAGTGGCATTTTGCTTCGGGATGCCTATCGGCTCGGGTGTTGTGCCAGGGTTTGATGTAGCATGGTGCTTGCTGCCCACCCTTCCGCCGCTTTGAGAACTGTGTGAACGGAGTCTTTTAAATAGTTTGGAGTCGAATCATTTGTCTAGTTGACTTTCTTATGGCATATAGAAAGAATAAACTTCCGAGAAAGAGAACCAATGAGGAGCTAGGTAGGTAGGCCGAATTCGAAATTATTTAGCAATCAGAAGTGAGATTATCTTTGTTCACAAATCTTTCCATTTTCCAATTCGATCTGACTCGGTCAATGTTGGTGCATACCACGATAAAAGGCTTGTCTGACCTAGGATAATAAGCTCATGAGCTTGGTCTTACTTCACCATCAAGAAACGAAACCATCTTTTTGGTAAGGCAATAGATAAGACCATCCCTAGTTTCTCCAACAAGAAAATAATTTTGTGCGCTGTCTCTCGATCCTGGATAAGCTCCAGTTTCAAAGGTGATGTATGAACCTTTTTCCCGAGTGACACATATTATCTTATAAGTATTCCATCAAAAGATCTCTCCTAGCTCCCTCTTTGCTTAATAAGCTTAGTGAGCTGGCCTTAACTCTAGCAGTAAGTAAATACTTGGCATGATCACAACACTACAAATTTTTATGGACAGCGGTGGTTAGGAAGAAGAAGGTTACTAAAATAAAGAAGATAGAAGTGACTCCCTATTAATACTCCCCAAATGTTTGTAATAGTTTGGATCGTCCCTAGTTAGGTTATTTAAGCCCCAACTAAGTATGATGATCTATGGAGTTTTTTAAATCCAAACACCTCAGAGATAGAATTGCAAGAATGAAATGTTACACCTATTTCGTCACGTTGGTCCCCTGTTTCAATGAATTCGTTTGCTTTGTGTGCTCTTTCGGTTTTCTAATAGCAAGATCTGGCTTTTGGTTTGGACACTGATCAGCCTGTGCTTGAACGATGGCATTCCAAGAAGCAACTTCCTAAAGTCCTTTATAATCCAACTCCCGCCTTCCTTCGGGCGCCTACGCTTTCGTTGCTTGAAATGGTTGGAGCAACAGTCCCAATATCCCTCTCTACTCTTTCCTCCCAAAAGAAGGGTTTGGATTGGTCCTACTTTCCGACCTCTTGCAGCGTAGAAGGTTTTTCCATACCAGCTCCTTCTACCTATACCGTGAATCCGTAAATCTTTTGAGCATGCCGAAAAAAGGATGGTCCCTTTCATTATTTTCGTTGGAAAGAATCTTATATTATGCGTAGATTTGAGTTGCAAAATACAATTATGATACCTCGATATTTCTCTACTGGCTTAACTACTTTCTGGAAGAGCTCTGCCGAGCCAAAAGGAAAGAACCGGCGCAAAATGGAAAATTTCATTGAGAGGAATCGGCAAAGAAAAGAAAAACAGGTCTTAATGAATTTGTATTTGAGAGATTGTGTGCCACCACATAATAAGTATCATGTAGAGCAATGTCTATGGTTCATAATGCACTCTTCACACAACAGATCCACTTTGAAGTTGACTTATTCGCTCGGCCAATCGTCGGAATGTGTACCGGATACCCTTTATAACCACTTAACCGAGAACAGTCAAATCACACAATTTATAGCTCTAATGAAGTCAAAACCACTGGGGGGTCCGAGTAGTTGGACCATCTTAGTCCTCCTTGGAAGCGCTTGGATTAGAGGCATAGAGTAAGCGACCTCTAATTGTCTTGCAAATACGAAAGGTCCGCCGTTAGAGTGAGTGCGCCCGCGCTCCACTCCTTCGACTGATTATTCGCATCGGATCTCAGGTTCTCTATTGCACTCCTTGATTGGGGTTCTTTTCTCCTTTCCCTCGCGGTACATCCAATTTCGCTCGCTTAGAAGAGGGCGAGAAGCCCCTTGTTCGACTCTTGCTGGTCGTCCCTCGTCGGTTTAAGGTCTAAGCTCATAAACCGATGAGAGAGTAAGGGTATTCAAATCAAAGCAGGTGAATATGAATTGGTTGGATAGCATTCCTTCCCTAAGGAACATGCTAAACTATTGGGCCTCGGGAGAAGCTTCGCTAGTTTGGACTTGCATTGGTTGCTTAGTATTTAAGACTTCTAATGGAACTATACTCGGGATTTCAAGTTGGAAAGTGTTAAAGGGTTGTAGCCAGAATCTCTTGCATTATGTAGTCTAGCCCATCTCTCCTTTGAATGAAGAAGTGTAAGTTCCATGTACGGTTTTGAAGCCGATCCTTTCCAACAATGAGGCCTGGGGACCGATATGATAATTGGATAGTTGTCGCCTCACAAACTCCCCAAGCTTGATAAGCATCTTGCAAGCAATTTGAATAGGGATTATGAGTGCCTTGGCCTTACCTAATCTTTATACTTGGCAATTCGATGTCACATTGGAAAATGATCAACGGGACGAAACAGGTGTAACATTTCATTCTTGCAATCTCAAAACATAGCTCTATATCAGCTTAGACCAGCGATAGGGCCTTCAAGGTCTGAATCCAAGCCATTATTATTCTATGTACCGGTCTTTTTAGACAAGATTGATTTCACCTAATCTTCGTCATTCCATAACCTCATCTCGTATTCTCAATATTAAAAAAACTAGCTTAGGTGAGTTAACCTAATTGAGCTGTTGTGAGCTAAGAAAGAAGAACTAGAAGTATTGAAGGAATAGCCACGGGAATGGGCGCATCATGACATCGTAACCTGTCTCGCCCGAATGAACTAGTTGGTACTAGAAATGTTAGAAATAGTAAAAGTCGAAGTCGTTTTGTTAAGTCGAATTGAAAGGTAGGTTTTGTCAGCCTCTTGAACTGATTGATTTTCCAACCGAACAGCCATGAGTCTAACACTCCTTTGGCCTACACACTCTATATGTTGTCCCGCCTCAATCCCTCTTCCCGTTGGCTAAAGAAAGAACCCGATGAGTTGGAATCCCATTCATTCTAAGGAATCTTGTGGTTCCGGAGAATCAATCTACAGGAGAACCAAGGTCTCCTGACAAAATGACGTAATAGTAGTTTAATCATATCGATCAATCCCCAAATGTAACTCCTCTGCCCTTTTCTCAGTAGCGAGCGGGTAAGGGGCGCAGGCAAATCATCGAACCTTGGGATAGTTACACCTTTACTCTGCTGCTTCCGGACCCAATTAATAGACTGGGGATGGCTATCAGGTAAGGTGCGTAGCAGCGAAGAGCAGTGATGAAATCATTAATTCCGCTAATTCAAGTTCTATTCACTCTCTTTTGCCTGACAACTAAATGGAAAGTGTTCAATTGGAACATGAAAACGTGAGTGAATTGATTTTTTTAAAGAAAAAGGAGCGGGGTCAATTTAGAAAGCGAAAAAAAGAAGCCATTCTCATTCATCCACCAAATAAATTAAGCGCTTGTTCAGGGGAGTCTATTTTCTCTCAACTAATTATCTGGTACCTTTGCTACGCAACAGGTTCAGAAGTGTTGGCTGATGAACACCAACCGGATCCTAGTGGTACCTGTTTCGGCAAGTCCTTCTTGAAACCGGTACATCTTGATGAGAGGCCTCGAATAGCGCCAGTCAAGGATTTTGATCCCGGCCGACGAATAGGATTTATTCATCAATAAGAACCGAGCAACTTATTTTTTATTTCATTCTTTTCTTAAGCTAAGAAATGATTGATTCCGCTCTTTGCCGGTGGATGCCCAGAGGCAAAAGCAACCGACACCGGTGAATTAATAGTAGTGATATTCACATGTATTGTCATTACAACTTGGGCAAAGCTGATTGCTTTCTTTCGAGAATCTAAGAGGGCTTGTTTAAGTCAAGCAGTAGATTAATAGGGAGACCGAGAGAAGAGTTTTCAGTGAAAATGATCCCTTACTCTGGTAGTTCGATACTCGGATGTGGAATATACTTGCATAAAACGTGCAACACTTCTCAGTTTGGGCCTCACATTTATCCTATATACCATGTTCGCCTGAACTCTCGAATCAAAGGACGAAGTCAAAGCAACTAGTTCACTAAGGTGAGTTAGCTATTGTTGGGAAATCCTCTTCCTGTTGTGTTGGGCGAAGTCCTGTGTCTGACCTTAGCAAAAGATGCCGCAAAAGGAGATCTTAATGTTCTCCTCTTTCTGTCCACTCTGGAATTACATTTTGATTCAACTCCATCTCCACTAGCTAGGGCCTCCCATTGCTCTAGCCATAAGCTATGGCAGCTACAGCTCGCACCCACTCTAGCGACCAGGAAGCCCCTTCAAAAGAGACGGTGACCAAGCAAGCCACTAATTCAAAAAATGTTTATGTTTTGGCTTCGATTTTCTATAGTTGATAGTGATGAGCTCCCCTCTCCCTATTGGTCGGGTAAACCCCCTCTCTCTACCTACCTGGTCTTAGGACTTCATTCAGCTGGAAGTAGGAAATCAATCTCGATAGAAAACAGCTTTGCTACCTTGGCCTTTAGAAGAACAACTCGTGCCTCGAATTGAATCAATGTTATTAGCTGTCAATTCGAACTTTTTGGTCTTTTCCATTTACAGCCAATTACTAAAGCTAGCAAGAGGAGACCGATCCATTCTGTTGCTTTTGTATGATATCCTTCCAAAGTGGATTGACGTAGAACATCGCGCCACTATACGAACATACTTGGGAAGGGAGTCAAAGTGAAAGGATTCAGTCGAATCATAGATCTTCAATCAGGGCCCAATCGACCAAGGGAGAGGTGGTTCTTATCTTATCTGCAAGTCAAGCCCTGTATATTAATTAGGCGAAGGATTGGGTGAGGGGCCCAAACTGACAATTTGCTCATTGAGTTTACTGACTCGCTAAGAGTTGGTCTTCCATAGTAGTGGGCTCGATGTACAACAGGTCACTGGATTCCTGGAACCTTATTTAGAACCTCTGGCACGGGGAAGGAATAATTCTTCTTTCAACAATCTCGGAAGATTAATTATTACAGAATGAATAATATTTGCAGGAAGTTTCTAAAAGGAGTAAGATTTACCACTAAATGCCCGTTGTTGCTAATGTAGACGTTGTTGCTTTCCCACATCTGCATTCTTCACAAAAAAATGAGGGTCCTCTTTTTCCGCCTCTCGAACTTCATGAAGAACTCCATTATATCTCAAAAAAGCAGGGCTGTGCCCACGACTTTGGCTTTTTAGAGAATCCCGCTCCTGTGTGGTATCAAACTCGGCATCATTTGGAAGTCAACGCGAAGTCAAGTGGGTGTACTTGATTAGATGCTAATGTGTCCGTGTAGGAGATGGATGAGTAGTACAGGGGATTCTCTTAGCAATGCAACCAAACTACGTCGACTTATGATTCCTACTTGATCTGCGGAGTTGTAGCTTGCTGGAGCCCTTCGGTATCGGGGCTAACCAGAATGGTTGGGATAATAAACATCCATCTCGTTTGTACTTTGGATACATTCCACTAGCACTAAAAAGGCGACTCCTAGTAGTAGTGGTAGAATATAGGACAAGAAAACAAGAACTACAGTTCGAGAGACCAACTTGGTATTCGAAAGAGATTGAAAATACATAGCATAGCTAAGCTTGCTACGCACCTTCTCCCGTCGCCGACTTGATAGTACTTTTTTTGATCGAAAAATCAATATGATTTATTTCATACCCCTTGATCGATGAGAAAATGGGCATAGAGCCCAGAGGTGGTTTTACATGACCAGGATGAATATGCTTATTGACTTCGGAGCTAGACAACATCAATTGTCTCTGTCAAATTGTTTATCAGTTTATTCAAAATGTTGAAGTCTAGTTATACGGAATCTCATATCCCATTTAGCTAGGAGAGGTCATAGCGCAAAAGCAGATATGATCCGGACCGCCCGCGACGGAGACAGATAATACAGATGCAATTGAAAAAGGTAACCTACCGGTTACTTCGAATCAATAGAAGATCCTAGGCTCGATCTGGTTTAGTATCAAGGTGATTCTTTTACTTTGCTACCTACTGCCACTAACTCACCACCCCCCAAGTTAAGCTGGTACCTATTTACAAACAAAAAAGGGGGTGAATGTCAACCTTTTTACAAGATTAGCCAGTATCCAGGGGAGTAATGGCTCGGTTGCTTTTCCACTATCACACCCAAAAAACCATACTCCGCCTTACGTAAAGTTGCCAGAGTACGATTAACCTCTGGATTTGAAATCACTCGCTATTCTGTTTTCGATGTTCCTTACTCGTAGTGGTATCCCTTGATGCATCCCGGTGTTTCATAGAAAGGCAAAAAGACAATAAGTAGATACGTAAGATCGAGTATGGGTTTCGCCCGAAGCATCAGACCAATGATCACCCGTTACGGTCGTTCATTTATTTTATTCAAAAAATCTCCGCTCTAGAACCGTACGTGAGATTTTCATCTGTTGGAAAAAGGACTATTGGAAGTGCTGTTGATTGTGCTCCTCGAAGAAAGAAGGTCAGTATCTGCATTTCCCCGACCCTAGCATTCCATAGACCGATTGATTTGGGCTGGGCCAGAATAACTTGTTCAAGCAAGCTAATCAAATTTCATTTTCTAGGGCGGTACGATGTCATCTATCTCTGAGATGTTTGGATTTTTAAAAACTACATAGACATGCAGAAGAGAAATGCTAGCTTCACACAAAATCTTCACTGACAACATATGCATAGTGGCCCTTCCACTTTGGTGTAGTTGACCCTACCTATTGATTCAAGCTGGGTTGCCTGTCCTTGGCGTAGTTCTTGCTTGTTGTGAGGTGCGCCAGTATATTAATTAGGAGCGATGGTCGCCTTGGTCATGGTCTCAAGAGGTATCGCTTTAGCGGTGTAGGAGGAAATACCATCTCAATTTTGACATTCATGTACTTCATGAGATTAATCCTTTCACTACGTAATTGTAAAATCAATTCTCATCATATCGGTCCCCAGGCCCCATTGCTAGAAAAGCTTGTTCCATTTCATAGGAGATCTACCGACGGCTAGTATTCTGGAGGGCACGCGGGAAGAACTAAGACAGATAGTCATGTCAAATTCAAAGAGATGTCGCACATTCTTAAGTAGTACGAGGGTCCTGCCAGGTCAGGAAAGAGCTTTTACCCATTCGTTCGTTTGTTCCACTCATAGCTTCAATCTCCCCAATTTAGTATTCTTTACCCAACTCAAAGCAAGAACGATTCTCTACTTGCTACGGAAGAAAGATCCCTTCCTCAAAGGAAAGCTTGGAGGAATAAGTTGGATCAGATCTACCCATTTCGGATGCAGCTTCTCCGGATGGAGGCCCGCTAGAATCTGCCTGCTTGGCAGGCGGCAGGAGTTGCAGGCAAGTGCTTGGTAGGCTAACGTGACTAAGCGGCAGCTGGTCTAGGTGTTCGAAGCATGATTCATCAACAGGTAAAGGAAGCATTTCAGTATGCGTTGCGAACACTTTCATTTCTTTTTAATAGCTAACTTCCACCTTACTTAACAGCAAGGCGCGAAAGCATTCGCCTATACCTTCCACTTAGCAGCCAAAATAAAGTACTCCTTTAACACACAAGTACGCTAGTACAAAAGTCAGTAAACAACCTAATCTGCTCTTTTGTCTCACATCCCTCCTTCGGTTGCCTCAGAGATGATTCTCGAGAAACAGAGTTTCATTTCGAAAGGCAATGAAAAGAGCTATTGAATTAACTGAACAAACAGATACAAAAGGAATTCAAATACGAATTGCAGGACGTATTGAAGGAAAAGAAATTGCATGTGTCGAATGAATCAGAGAATGCGCATGACGGGGCAGATAACAAGGAAGATGCATAAATGAAAATTTCTTTCTTAAAAACTCGAAGTGCCCAGAAACAAGTTCATGAATACCATCAATAAGGAGCAAGTCAACCAGGTTTTTTAGGTGTGATAGTCAGAACACGCGGCCCACCACCTACGGTTGATCATGAGGTTCTATCGCACTGTCACTCCAGGGGACCGATCCAAACTATTCATAGCCTAGTATACCATATGCTATCAACAATGCATTACTAAGTCTCTCCACTTCACACAATTATTTTATGGCAAAAATATTATTTCAA
Organism: Allium cepa; assembly: GCA_030765085.1. NCBI lineage: Eukaryota > Viridiplantae > Streptophyta > Magnoliopsida > Asparagales > Amaryllidaceae > Allium > Allium cepa. Next base: position 734,110,427 of record CM060938.1, on the reverse strand, counting down.
TTTATTCTGAACTCAAAATATTTTACCAAAATTATTATCTTTAGATTCTCATATCAAAATGTCTCGATCAATGTTTAGGAACTTCTATCAATAATCTGGCATCTCATATATCGATAAAATCCTTAAATATTTATCGGATGAGTCAACATAGTAATTAACTACAAGTTTTTATTGGTTATATTTATTTTATCATTAATAGCATCCATGCATCTAATTTGAGTAAATATAACTAAGCAATCATTTCCTAACAACCAATAAACCAAAGCAAATAACTTATTCCTAAAACCAATTCTAATGCAACCAAGCAAAAGAAAGAACACTATCTTAGATTATAACTATGCCTTATTAAGCTGATATGCCAAAATCTCCACAGCCTTCCCCTTCCCTTCTTTCCTTTCCTTTTATGGGAAAGCTACTATCCTGTGCCTAACCTTCTTGCGATAAAACCAAACAGTGGATGGAAAAGAAACTCTGCCACTAACTAGTCATACCATTTCAAGACTCTTTCCAACAATTGGCTAGATTCCACTAGAACAATTTGAGCATTGAAAAGGTTCATGCGGTTGAATATTCTTTCACATGTCTTTGTCCAAGCCTGCATCTTAATAAGCTTCTCTGTTCCCCTAAATGATCTACCTCCGAAACGCCCGAAGTCTCTGCGTAGATAAGTGAAATCGGCACAAACCAAATGATCATCGGGATCAGTAGTCCGGGCATCACGGACAATCTCTGATATCTTCTTGGGAGTCAAAAACATCTCTCACACACTAGGATTAATGGTCGATCGTGGTGTAATTCTAGGTCTACTTCCAAGTATAATACTATTATGTACAATTCAAACTCTAATGTTACTTTTAATATAACTAGTTAAAATCAAAATACATCCCAATCCCATAATCATTTTATATTCCTATCCTTAATTAGATAATTAATATATCTATCTACCACACACCCAAAGGGACAAGACTCTAAGTCATTTAGGTCTCAAATCCATGATATTATATGTATAATGTTCTGACTCTGCTCTAATACTAACTGTAATGATCCAACCGGTATACCCATATTACCAAAGAACATTATAACTAGTGTTGTCTAATAATACGGAGAATACAGTTTGTTAAAGGCGACCATATATGAATATACCTTTAACTAACACTGGCACATCATGTTTACCAATTTCATTTAATATCTAGAATTTTTTTTGACGTGTGCAGTCTCAGCCTAAAGTAAAAAACACATCATTTTCTTAAAATAAGAACGATATATCATATAAACACCATTCATAGATTACACTGAATAATATACATCAAATACAATACATACCGTGAGTCCACAAAATAACACTAGTCTCACATAATAACCATCCAAAATAAGTCACTATCCCAAAATATACATCCCATCGTATACATATACATAAATATATCCTATAGAAGATAAATTGATAAGTCAAAATAGTCTATCATCTGCTAGCCCACCTACCTAAAAGCCTGTAAGTCCTGATACCTGAAAAATCTCGGCCTGACCCAAGTATTATAAAATAAACGTGTTGAACTATCCCTGTAACATCCCACCTTTTTATACGCTTTAAATCAGCGATAAACCACACATGTCAGACTCAAACCATACAGAAGGGCAGATTGTTATTGGGGAGAATAAGAAAAATAGAGAAAGGAAAAAACAAAACAGAATCTCGCAGCGGAATGATAAGTTATAACAATCAAATAGTAGTTCATGAAGCTGTTTATAAAACATTTGATTTTACTTATATAATACAAAATCAGAGTTACACATACCAGAGAAAAATAAATAACAATGCAGCGGAATAGTATGAATGTAGTGGAATGATATAATAAATAATAATAATAATACAATCTTCGTCTTCGTCCTCCAGCAATAAGGTCTTCAAATCCTGAAATGCTCAGGCTGACACGAGCGAATCGAAAAGACAAAACACTCGAGTCAGAACTAAAGATCTTGTGTGAGTTAAATCAACAGAAATAAATATGAGTGGTGTAACATCCTGAAATTTTAGTTAAGATAATTTATTAATTAATTTAATTTTTGAATTTAATTGTAAATTAATGGTGAGTTAATTTGAATTTTTCTAAATTTTATAAAGATATTTGTTTATTTATTTTATATGTATATTTATTGATTTTTTTAAAAATAAAACTTGGATTTGAAATTCAAAATAAATATTGGGAATGAATTGAACTTAAAGAAATTTATATTTGAAAACAAAATATAATAAGCATGATTACTTAAGTTTAAGATGAAAATTTTAAAATAAGCATTTGTTAATAATTTAATATCTTAAGTTTAAAAATATTAATGTACTGAAAATAAAAAAAATTGTATTTACTAACTTATAAATATTTATTAGTAATGTATAATTTAATTTCAAACCATTTTTCTTTAAGTTATATAAGTACAATGTATAGAAAATGCATAGATATAAACATAAAAATATGATAAGTTACAAAAGTATAAGATATAAAAGTGTAAATTTATTAACACAAGGGTTGAAAAACAAAAATTTATAAAAAAATTTAACTTAAGGTTTAAAACACAATTTGTAAATTAATTTTTAGCAAAGGATTTAAGCATAAAATGTTTATAATTTAACAAGTGTAACATAGCGATACAACTGGCATCCTTTTTTTTTTCTAAACAAATAAATATCAAAAGAGTGAATTCAGGCTAATGCATGTTTTTTTTCTCATCTTCAACCTGGAACCCAAGATTTTAGAATCAATATCACAAATAAGTCACCAGATCAAAACAAAGAAATAAAAACTTTGTGCAACTAAATCAAAATTCAGCAAGCAAAACAAGATCAAAGCAGAATCAAACTGAAACAAGAATTTGAAACCTGAAAGTTTTTAAATCTCAAACCGTAAAACCTGGGAATAAGAATTGAACATCATCAAGCAAGTTACAGATCTAAAGGGCAAGATCAAATCCAAGTTCCAGTTTTCAGTTTTAAAAGTTGAGTTCTCTGTTTCAATACCTACAGGTGAGTAACATACTTTTCTTAATTTTTAAAGGTATAAATCTGTTGTTTACATATACATATCTCTGTGAATAAACTGGTTTAGATATGCATGGATTCTCTGAATACAAATAGAATCTGGAATTGTTTACAGGTTTATTTCCTAGAACTCTAGAACAAAGTTTTGATTTCAAAAATCATTTCCATTCGATCTACTTGATGCTTGGGCTTAAATTTAAAACAAAGATTGTTTGTTCAAGCATATACTAAGTTTTAAAAAATATATAAGTTAAAACAATGTTTAATTTTCTCTGGAAACAAGACAACAGGAGCTAACTGTAAATAAGCAAAAAATTCGAACTTCATAAATTATGAGTTCAGGGGTATAAATGAAATTATTATAAATTAATATGATTTTTAAAGCAAGATTCATAATTTTTAGAGTTGGGAGTCGAGAGCAGTTTGGGTTTGCTTCGATTTCATAGTTTTGGCAATCTTTGGTGATCGACTAACTCGTGGAGGTCGGGGTTCTCTGGGGTGGTGATGGAGTGAACGTAGTGTCAGGGAAAAATAGTGGATAGGGCAGCAGGTGGTCGTGGAGGTGGTGGCGAGCGATTTAGTTCTGGAAACCTAATTTTGTCATGGGTTTCTATTTCGTATCGTTCGTCTTTTTTGGGCGATCGAGTTCGTCGTGGTTCAAGGGGAAGGTAGAGGGGACATTGATGAGTGGATGGCCGGAGTTGTGTCGCCGCTGGTGGTCGAAGGTGAGGAGGTGAGGCATTGACAAGTTGTTAGGTGTTTTCTGTTCTTGGGTTCCAGGTTTTGAATTTTTACTCGATTTTCGTATTCGAGGTTATGACGAGATTCAGAGAATCGGAGTTTGGTATTGAGGCGAACGTCGACTTGCTTGTCGATGCAGCGTTGACCGGAGATGGCGATCGGGGTTATACACGTGCACCGTGCACATTGGAACCTGGGTTTGTTGAAGTGGGGAAGAAGAAGCAGATTTTTGGGTTGATCGTGTGATTCTCGAGTTTAGGCTCGGGAAATTAATGTCGTAGCTCGAGTCTCAACTCGAAGTATGTGGGTTGTGCGACAGTAAGAATACTTAGAAATTTTTAGATAAAAGAAAAAAAAAATTGGCCATGCGTTAACTTTTGGGAAAACCCGAAATTATAGAGCATTTTGCTCGGATTCGACTCGAAGCAAGTCTCGAGTCAACGGGTAAACAGTTTGAAGTTTTAGGGAAATTCAAGTTTTTGAAATAAAACTAGTTAAATTTATTTCTTTTCAATATTTAAATGTTTCCTAAGTCTTTAAAATAGTTAAGGAGGGTTTTAAATAGTTGTTTTAATTAACCTAAATCTAAATGGTTTAGATAAATTGATTTTAAAATTGAAGGTATCTTCTTAGTAATGTATAAAGAAATAATTATTAAAAAAAGGATGTTTTAAAATGGTTGAATTAACTTTCAAAGTTAAGTTAAGATATTCGTTAAAAGGAAAATTATTATTTGAAGTAAATTACTTAATGTAAGTAATTAAAGTAAATTAACTAATAATTCAAGTTAATAAATTAATTAATTAATGAATGATTAAATAAAAATAATAATTACTTAGTCAAAGTAATTAAGGGAAGATAATTAAAGATTAAAGATTGATTTATCAATATTAAGAGTTAATTACTTTAAAGCATAATTAAGAATGTGGTTAATTAATTAAGGTTAATTAACTTAAAGTGATTAAGAAACCGCTATTAATTAAAGAGTAATTAATTATTGTAATTAATTAAGGAGTTAAAAAATCTATTAATTAATCAATTAAGGATAGCTAATTTTAATTAAGATTTAATTATTATTAATTGAAGGTTTATTAATTAAAGTAATTGATTAAGGTTTAATTAATTACAATTAAGGGTTAATTAATTAAGATAATTAATTAAAGAAATGATTAATTAATGAAAGTGATTAAGACTTAATCAATTGTAGTTAATGATAATTAATCATTGATTAAAGATTACTAAGAAAAGTAATTATGTGGGTAATAAATTTGAAAACCACACGTTTTATTCACCTTAATCAAAAATGTTGATTGTTATTGAATGATGTATGATGGATTGATATATTTGATATGTAATTGTAATGCTATGAGATATGAATTGCTTTGTGCTGAATTGTAGTATTTGTGATTGTTTCTGTGTAGATATGAAAACCCCTGGGCCCGTAAAACGGCATTTGAAATTCGATGCGACAGGGAATCGGATTCCAAGTTGGTTATCCGAAACCCACATCGAATCGTATTAGCAAATCTTTGTGATTGATAAATTTACTTTACCTATGAATATGTGAATGAAGATAAGCGTTATAGGTTATACTGCTTATCGATATATCTGTGATGTGATGATTGTTGTTGCACTATTGGGTAAAATCCTTGGACTACACTATACACACACAAATATGGATTTCGTGAGGAAATCGGTTAAGTCATAGATATTTGAATTTAATTCAAAATAGTTTTAAAAATTGAAATTTGAATCTAAATGGTTTTATAAATAAAATTGGGTTAAAAAGTGAAAAGCTTTTTGAAAAGGAATTTTAAAGATAAAAGTTATTTTGAATAACTTGATAAAGTTTTGAAATTTAAATATTTTGATTTAAGTTTGAATTCAATATTTGTAATTGAATTCTATAATTTGGAAACTAGGGTTAAAAAGGTTATTCGACTTGTAAATGGGTTTATATCAAATAATAGTAGCTTTTATATAAGGAAAGAATTTTCCAAATTATGATGAAAAGATTTCAAATTTGAAACGGGAATTGTTTTGAAAACTATGAAATAAGTCTTTGATTTAAAGACTGGATGAGTTAATCCAATTTGAAATGGAATTGTTTTGAAAGGCTATGAATGAATCTTTGTCAAAGATTGATGAACCTTGTTTTAAATTGAAAGGGGTCTTAAAAGTGAATCTTTTGTTTAAAAGATTCAAGTGTGGAAATTGTTTAAACCATTGAAGGTTTTTGAAATGAATCTTTTTGTTTAAAAGATTGGGAATGGTAATTTTTTTAACCATTTGAATGAAATGTTTTTGGGGTTTTAAAGTTGTAACTTAACTGAAAACCCATATCCATGTATTTTTAAATATTGCGCTCATTATTCGGTTTAGTCGGGAGAGGACCTTGTGTCATATAACCCATTCCGAATAATGATACGACGTTATGGTTAACATTAGAAGACCAGTGGTGAAGACCAGGTATTTGCGAGAACGATAGGATGACCTATCGATTGTCTCTGCACCGAGTAGCTACGGTATAGAGATTCCCTAAGTGATGGGAAGTCCGATCGGGATTGTCGGTTCCCGGATTGCAAGGGCTTCTTCGGAAGTGCCTTCGGTTCTGTTCGAACCCGGAACAGACTTGTATGGATATGTGTCTGACATTACACTTTGAGATGTAAAACCGATTTCTATCAAATACATTTCTGTTTGGTGGTGGAGATTTATTCTCTTAGCTTAACACCCTTCTCTGAGACATACGAGCTCAGAGGTTATGTAATTGATGGTTACTAGTGATACATTCCCAATTTGGTAATGTGGAATACGAAGTGATGCCGATCATTCGTTGATCAAAGCATGGATTTTGTGAAATGCGTAGCTTTGTGGACGAGACTTCGTCGAACCTCACAACCCGGAATGGCCGAAATAGGAAGAATGCAGTAAGGTTATTTGGGGTAGCGCCCCCTGAGGGTATGCTCATTTCCTTCTGGATAGAGGTGGTATCATGGTATGGAGCTTAGATACTTAACCTATGTGGTTGCTGTAAATTTATTACTTTGTTGTTGTTGGTGAATCCCGGGATAAAGGTTGGTTACGACCGGGGGATGACGTACTCATGTCAGTAGTTACCTAGTTACAGAGGTAACCCAGCATTGTGTTGGCAGAGATCCGGTTAGGTTCTTGGGGCGTCTCTCCAGAGGCGTACCCATGTGGCAATGGGAAGTTCCTTGGCCTGACCATTTGTTGAAAATCCAAAGAAACAATACGCGCCCTTTACGATTTCAATTGTATAACCTGCCACCTCATGTGGTAGCTAAGAAAGCATAATATAATGTTACCTATGCTGGCTAAGATTAATATTATACTTTCGAAATGTTTTCCACTATGCACTAATAATGATAATATCAAAAGATTTCGCGTATCAAGCATGTTTGACTATCATAAGGAGAAATGTCCCCCATGTGTGCGATTGCATTGTGTGTGTGCCGGGAGGCCTTATGGTAGTTTCATTTTCCAAAAAGCATTACGGATTTCAATATTTTAAAATTTCTTTGTTGTTTGTTAAAGATAAACTGTTTTTGTTGCTCACACCAGTCCCATGACTGACCTGGAGTTTATTGTTCCTTTCCTAAACTCTAGGTGCCCACAATTTTCCACACGGGCAGTCTAGAGTTGGGTTTTTCAGATAGTAGATATTGAATCGATTTTGTAGATTTCGGCTTTCTCTTTGGTATTCTTTGAAGACTTTGGATATTGAAGTATTTGGTTGGGACGCTGGACCGGACTTTCTTAGCTTGGTGCAACTGGATGGTGGTTCGAGCATTGGTTTGGAATTGCAGTTGTGGATTCATTCTTATCTAAAGTTCACTTGGAGTTATCTCATCTATTGATATCTTTTCCACTGTATCATTGTTATCTTGTATCTCTGATATTTATTCATATTATATAATTTTTTTATCGAATGTTGTATATCAATGATATTCATTTCTTTTTCTTCCGCTGTGTTGTGATACTTAATTGTGTTATAAGCTCCAGCATGACTTGAATTTCAACGTTGCGATCTGCGACATTTAAGTACAGTGAAGTACGGATATCGATTTTCGAACACTGGAATTTGGATCGTGACATTTTGGTATCAGAGCTGAAGGTTGAAACTTTAGCTCAGGAGTATAACACATTAAGTAACCCATTAGAGATAGGGTGAAGTATACCCTAGAATGAGTATATCCCTAAGATATCCGTTCGAATGCCTTAGTAAATTCTCTTACTATCCACTGATAGTGAGTATGAGTGCAAGAAGTGATCGAGATAGGGGACAGGGAAGTACCACTTCATATGGTCAGTACCCTGCAATAGCGGAAACTATCTTTCTCTATAAATCTCCTTTGATTCGTCTTTTCAATTCTCGGATGATTCCTGGCAGCTCCAGGAAGAAGCTTTGATATATTTGCATGGGACACAAACTCCAGATGGGTCAGAATTGTTTGTTTGGATGAATTGTTTGCTTTGGTTTCTATGGTTGATAGATATATTTTGGTTGTTTAAACTAAATTTTTTTGGGATTGTATCCATATATCTGTTTGTTCTTCTGGGACTCGATATATTCTACGAGTGGTTAGTTATCTTTTGAACCAATCAATACCCTTATATACTCGTAGATCTGGTGACCCAAGTATCTTGATTCGTTCTTGTATCCATTATTGATATTCTGATTTGGGAAGCCAAATTTAGAACAGATATTCAATTTGATCTGGTGATTCATCTCTCTATCTTTCTATATTCTTTTGTTGTCTCCCTACTTTCAAATTTCGAGGACGAAATTTCCTAAGGGGAGGAATCTGTAACATCCCTGAAATTTTAGTTAAGATAATTTATTAATTAATTTAATTTTTGAATTTAATTGTAAATTAATGGTGAGTTAATTTGAATTTTTCTAAATTTTATAGAGATATTTATTTATTTATTTTATATGTATATTTATTTATTTATTTTAAAAATAAAACTTGGATTTGAAATTCAAAATAAATATTGAGAATGAATTGAATTTAAAGAAATTTATATTTGAAAACAAAATATAATAAGTATGATTACTTAAGTTTAAGATGAAGATTTTAAAATAAGCATTTGTTAATAGTTTAATATCATAAGTTTAAAAATATAAATGTATTGAAAATAAAAATCAAATTTGTATTTACTAACTTATAAATATTTATTAGTAATGTATAATTTAACTTCAAACCAATTTTCTTTAAGTTGTATAAGTACAATGTATAGAAAATGCATAGATATAAAAATATGATAAGTTATAAAAGTATAAGATATAAAAGTGTAAATTTATTAACACAAGGGTTGAAAAACAAAAATTTATAAAAAAATTTAACTTAAGGTTTAAAACACAATTTGTAAATTAATTTTTAGCAAAGGATTTAAGCATAAAATGTTTATAATTTAACAAGTGTAACATGGTGATACAAGTGGCATCCTTATTTTTTTTAAAACAAATAAATATAAAAAAGAGTGAATTCAGGCTAATGCATGTTTTTTTTCTCATCTTCAACCTGAAACCCAAGATTTCAGATTCAATATCACAAATAAGTCACCAGATCAAAACAAAGAAATAAAAAATTTGTGCAACTAAATCAAAATTCAGCAAGCAAAACAAGATCAAAGTAGAATCAAAATGAAACAAGAATTTGAAACCTGAAAGTTTTTAAATCTCAAACTGTAAAACCTGGGAATAAGAATTGAACATCATCAAGCAAGTTACAGATCTAAAGGGCAGGATCAAATCCAAGTTCCAGTTTTCAGTTTTAAAAGTTGAGTTCTCCGTTTCAATACCTACAGGTGAGTAACATACTTTTCTTAATTTTTAAAGGTATAAATCTGTTGTCTACATATACATATCTCTGTAAATAAACTGGTTTAGATATGCATGGATTCTCTGAATATAAATGGAATCTGGAAGTGTTTACAGGTTCATTTCCTGGAACTCTAAAACAAAGTTTTGATTTCAAAAATCATTTCCATTCGATCTACTTGATGCTTGGGCTTAAATTAAAACAAAGATTGTTTATTCAAGCATATACTAAGTTTTAAAAATATATATAAGTTAAAACAATGTTTAATTTTCTCTGGAAAACAAGACAACAGGAGCTAACTGTAAATAAGCAAAAAGTTCGAACTTCATAAATTATGAATTCAGGGGTATAAATGAAATTATTATACTTTAATATGATTTTTAAAGCAAGATTCATAATTTTTAGAGTTGGGAGTCGAGAGTAGTTTGGGTTTGCTTCGATTTCATAGTTTGGGCAATTCTGGTGATTGACTGATTTGTGGAGGTTGGGGTTCTCTGGGGTGGTGATGGAGTGAACGTAGTGTCAGGGAAAAATAGTGGATAGGGCAGCAGGTGGTCGTGGAGGTGGTGGCGAGCGATTTAGTTCTGGAAACCTAATTTTGTCATGGGTTTCGTCTCGTTCGTTGTTTGTGGGCGATCGAGTTCGTCGTGGTTCAACGGGAAGGTAGAGGGGACATTGATGAGTGGATGGCCGGAGTTGCGTCGCCGCTGGTGGTCGGAGGTGAGGAGGCTAGGCGTTGAGAGGTTGTTTGGTGTTTCCGGTTCTTGTGTTCCAGGTTTTGAATTTTTACTCGATTTTCGTATTCGAGGTTAAGATGAGATTAAGAGAATCGGAGTCTAGTATTGAGGCGAACGTCGACTTGCTTGTCGACGCAGCGCTGACCGGAGATGGCGATCAGGGTTGTACACGTGCACCGTGCACGTTGGAACCTGGGTTTGGTGAAGTGGGGAAGAAGAAGCAGATTTTTGGGTTGATCGTGTGATTCTCGAGTTTAGGCTCGGGAAATTAATGTCGTCGCTCGAGTCTCAACTCGAAGTATGGGGGGTTGTGCGACAGTAAGAATACTTAGAAACTTTTAGGTAAAAGAAAAAAAAATTGGGCATGGGTTAACTTTTGCGAAAACCCGAAATAATAGAGCATTTTGCTCGGGTTCGACTCGAAGCAAGTCTCAAGTCAGCAGGTAAACAGTTTGAAGTTTTAGGGAAATTCAAGTTTTTGAAATAAAACTAGTTAAATTTATTTCTTTTCAATATTTAAATGTTTCCTAAGTCTTTAAAATAGTTAAGGAGGGTTTTAAATAATTGTTTTAATTAACCTAAATCTAAATGGTTTAGATAAATTGATTTTAAAGTTGAAGGTATCTTCTTACTAATGTATAAAGAAATAATTATTAAAAAAAGAATGTTTTAAAATGGTTGAATTAACTTTCAAAGTTAAGTTAACATATTCGTTAAAAGGAAAATTATTATTTGAAGTAAATTACTTAATGTAAGTAATTAAAGTAAATTAACTAATAATTCAAGTTAATAAATCAAGTAATTAATGAATGATTAAATAAAAATAATAATTACGTAGTCAAAGTAATTAAGGGAAGATAATTAAGGATTAAAGATTGATTTATCAATATTAAGAGTTAATTACTTTAAAGCATAATTAAGAATGTGGTTAATTAATTAAGGTTAATTAACTTAAAGTGATTAAGAAACCATTATTAATTAAAGAGTAATTAATTATTGTAATTAATTAAGGAGTAAAAAATCTATTAATTAATCAATTAAGGATAATTAATTTTAATTAAGATTTAATTAATAAATAATTAAAGGTTTATTAATTAAAGTAATTGATTAACGTCTAATTAATTACAATTAAGGGTTAATTAATTAAGATAATTAATTAAAGAAATGATTAATTAATGAAAGTGATTAAGACTTAATCAATTGTAGTTAATGATAATTAAACATTGATTAAATATTACAAAGGAAAGTAATTATGTGGGTAATAAATTTAAAAACCATACGTTTTATTCACCGTAATAAAAAATGTTGATTGTTATTGAATGATGTATGATGGATTGATACATTTGATATGTAATTATAATGCTATGAGATATGAATTGCTTTGTGCTGAATTGTAATATTTGTGATTGTTTCTGTGTAGATATGAAAACCCCTGGGCCCGTAAAACGGCATTTGAAATTCGATGCGATAGGGAATCAGATTCCAAGTTGGTTATCCGAAACCCACATTGAATCATATTAGCGAATCTTTGTCATTGATAAATTTACTTTACCTATGAATATGTGAATAAAGATAAGCGTTATGGGTTATACTGCTTATCGATATATCTGTGATGTGATGATTGTTGTTGCACTTTTGGGTAAAACCCCTGTACTACACTATACACACACAAATATGGATTTCACAAGGAAATCGGTTAAGTCACAAATATTTTAATTTAATTCAAAATAGTTTTAAAAATTGAATTTTGAATCTAAACGGTTTTAGAAATGAAATTGGGTTAGAAAGTGAAAAGCTTTTTGAAAAGGAATTTTAAAAATAAAAGTTATTTTAAATAACTTGATATAGTTTTGTAATTTAAATATTTTGATTTAAATTTGAATTCAATATTTGTAATTGAATTCTATGATTTGGAAACTAGGGTTAAAAAGGTTAATCAACTTGTAAATGGGTTTATATCAAACAATAATAGCTTTTATATAAGGAAAGAATTTTCCAAATTAAGATGAAAAGATTTCAAAATTGAAACGGGAATTGTTTTGAAAACTATGAAATAAGTCTTTGATTTAAAGACCGGATGAGTTAATCCAATTTGAAATGGAATTGTTTTGAAAGGCTATGAATGAATCTTTGTCAAAGATTGATGAACCTTGTTTTAAATTGAAAGGGGTCTTAAAAGTGAATCTTTTGTTTAAAAGATTCAAGTGTGGAAATTGTTTAAACCATTGAAGGTTTTTGAAATGAATCTTTTTGTTTAAAAGATTGGGAATGGTAATTTGTTTTAACCATTTGAATGAAATATTTTTGGGGTTTTAAAGTTGTGACTTAACTGAAAACCCATATCCACATATTTTTAAATATTGCGCTCATTATTCGGTTTAGCCGAGAGAGGACCTTGTGTTATATAACCCATTCCGAATAATGATACGACGTTATGGATAGCATTTGAAGACCGGTGGTGAAGACCGGGTATTGCGATAACGATAGGATGACCTATCGACTGTCTCTGCACCGAGTAGCTACGGTATAGAGATTCCCTAAGTGATTGGAAGTCCGACCGGGATTGTGGGTTCCCGGATTGCAAGGGCTTCTTCGGAAGTGCCTTCGTTCTGTTCGAACCCGGAATAGACTAGTATGGATGTGTGTTTGACATTACCCTTTGAGATGTAAAACCGGTTTCTATCAAATACATTTCTGTTTGGTGGCGGAGATTTATTCTCTTAGCTTAACACCCTTCTCCGAGACATACGAGCTCAGAGGTTATGTAATTGATGGTTACTAGTGATACATTCCTAATTTGGTAATGTGGCATACGAAGTGTTGCTGATCATTTGTTGATCAAAGCATGACTTTTGTGAAAAGCGTAGCTTTGTGGACGAGACTTCGTCGAACCTCATAACCCGGAATGGTCGAAACAGGGAGAATGCAGCAAGGTTATTTGGGGTAGCGCCCCCTGAGGGTATGTTCATTTCCTTCTGGGTAGAGGTGTTATCATGGTATGGAGCCCAGATACTTAACCTTTGTGGTTGTTGCAAATTTATTACTTTATGGTTGTTGGTGAATCCAGGGATAAAGGTTGGTTATGACCGGGGGATGGCATACTCGTGTCAGTAGTTACCTAGTTACAGAAGTAACCCGGCCTTGTGTTGGCAGAGATCCGGTTAGGTTCTCGGGGCGTCCCTCCAAAGGCGTACCATGTGGCAATGGGAAGTTCCTTGGCCTGACCATTTGTTGGAAATCCAAAGAAACAATACACGCCCTTTACGATTTCAATTGTATAACCTGCCACCTCAGGTGGTAGCTATAACAGGCATAATATAATGGTACTTATGCTGGCTAAGATTAATATTATACTTTCGAAATGTTTTCCACTATGCACTAATAATAATAATATCAAAAGATTTCGCGTATCAAGCATGTTTGACTATCATAAGGAGAAATCTCCCCCATGTGTGCAATTGCATTGTGTGTGTCGGGAGGCCTTATGGTAGTTTCATTTTCCAAAAAGCATTGTGGATTTCAATATTTTAAAATTTCTTTGTTGTTTGTTAAAGATAAACTGTTTTTGTTGCTCACACCAGTCCCATGACTGACCTGGAGTTTATTGTTCCTTTCTTAAACTTTGGGTGCCCACAATTTTCCACACGGGCAGTCCAGAGTTGGGTTTTCAGATAGTAGATATAGAATCGATTCTGTAGCTTTCGGCTTTCTCTTTGGTATTCTTTGAAGACTTTGGAGATTGAAGTATTTGGTTGGGACGCTGGACCAGACTTGCTTATCTTGGTGCAACTGGATGGTGGTTCGAGCATTGGTTTGGAATTGCAGTTGTGGATTCATTCTTATCTAAAGTTCACCTGGAGTTATCTCATCTATTGATATCTTTTCCACTGTAGCATTGTTATCTTGTATCTCTGATATTTATTCATGTTATATCATTGTTGTATTGAATGTTGTATATCAATGATATTCATTTCTTTTTCTTCCGCTGTGTTGTTATACTTAATTGTGTTATAAGCTCCGACGCGACTTGAATTTCAACGTTGGGATCTGCAACATTTAAGTTCAGTGAAGTACGGATGTCGATTTTCAAACGCTGGAATTTGGATCGTGACAAGTGGAACGACATCAAAGATGTTTACGGGTTTGACATCTCCTATCCAGTGTCTAATGTGTGTGTAGTAACTTAACAGATGCCCGGGATTCACATCTTCTAAGGATCCGTTAAACTATTGACTATATAGTAATATTTCGCTATTATAATAATGTCTATAGTAAAATAAACTCACTTTTAAATAGCGTTAAGGAGTTACCCAATCTCCCCCTTAGCACAATAATAGTCCTAGTAGTCCATCCAGCATCAGCACATCTCCAGATCGGGAGACTACCCTAAATACTCCACGGGCTACGGGAGAAAACTAAAATCATACAAGGCTCGCTAGGGTAGGTGACACAGCACAACTAGGCAACGCTAGGGTAGATATACCAGTTACGCTTCCGGACCAGTGGTAACGCGTAGCAGCTACTATCGCCCACCTCGAGCCACACCCCAAAATAAAAGGCCCCGAATCAATCACAAAGTAATCTAATGGTAACGAAGGAGCGTGTTCGATAAAAGATGCTACCTTCTTAGCCCGTCAATTGCTACTGTTTTAGCCATCTTATGCCAACTCATGGGATTCGGGTCCGCGTATATACCTCAAAGGAACGCCGCCACGATCCTACTTCATTCTGGAATCTCCACCGCGTACATGGTTGTTAAAGTGGTTTTCGGAGTTGGCAGAGAGTATGACAACTTTCGATCTCGGCCTCTTTAACAACCAAACGTTAATATAACACCGTGGTCATTTTCAAAATGGTTTATACTTTAAAACCAAAACCAAATATCATTTCCCTTTCAAAAACCAAATCAATACGATATCATTTTCATTTCAAATATATTCTTTCTAAAATCATAACACTTTCAAAGTTATAACATTTTGAAATCAAAACATTTGACTATAACCCTTTCAAATTATAGTACCTTGAAACTCATAACTTTGAACATAACTTCCACCACTTAAATGGTTTGAATGTTTAAAGTACTTTCTATAATAAAATAGCTTCTTCAATTTCACAACTCAAATCCAATGCAACTCGAATTTCTACATTTTATATTTAACCAAATCCCAAATCATAAATTTCAATTCAATTCAGTTTCCACATAAATTTTCCCAAATTTGTCGATTTCAAACCAAATTTGATCCATAGAATAAACCATTTCAAATTCAATATATTTCAAACTTTAAGTATTCAACAACTTCAAAACTAAGTTTGGTAATTACGATTCAACAATTCAATTTTCTATTATTTAGTTTTGAAATATATACATAATAAATCTATTATCATTTAAATAAAACTCATATTACAAATAATAAGATATTCCCTTCAGTTTATTTATACTTGAAATATTCATTTAATTCACCGTAAACCAAAATCAAGTTATAAAAATCATACCTTCTAAAATCTCAGATTTAATAAATTTCACATCAAGCTTATTTGAGTTTAATTCTTACATAAACTCAATTTCAAATAAATCTCAATTTAGCTTCCAACCTTAATTTTATTTAAATCATTATAAACTCTATAATAAAATATAATTTAAACACTTAACCATATTATCTTAAATAAAATCAAACTTATTATTAAGATTATTCTATATTAAAACAAATTATCAATAGCTTAAAATCAAGGATAAAATAACAT
The DNA here is from genome assembly GCA_030765085.1 of Allium cepa. Taxonomy (NCBI): domain Eukaryota; kingdom Viridiplantae; phylum Streptophyta; class Magnoliopsida; order Asparagales; family Amaryllidaceae; genus Allium; species Allium cepa. The sequence continues at coordinate 734,094,327 of CM060938.1, read as the reverse complement.
TTATATAATATCTAAAATCAATATTTACCAAAAACCATATATTTCTTTACAAAACCATACAAATCATTTCAAAATATATATATATATATATATATATATATATATATATATATATATATATATATAGACCATGGTGTCTGCATTAAATTTTCTATCCTATGGTCAAGTGATACAGATATTTATCATTTCAATCCGTAATGTAAAACATAAATACGGTTATATATTATTTCAAACCGCAATCCCGAATGAAATAAAAATCCATAACAACTTGCAGTTTATAACAACATAAAATACAACATCCATTCATCCAATATCAATCATCAAACATTTATCACAATCATCATCCAATTCAATCAATAACATCAATATAGAACAGGTAATAAATAACAGGTATTTACTGGCAATTTATATTCAATAATAAGTTAAATAACTATTCTATCCAAATTAATTCAAATAAACCGAGATGATGATTCAAAATATGCCAAACAGTCATAAATAAATTTCTAATCACATCATAAATCAATTTAACAAACATATGAAATTTTAAAAGTTGTGAGTGGGTTAAAACACTCACCTTTTTAATTTAAATTGAATTTAAATCTAATTTAAATCCAAAATTTGAATAGTCTCAGAATTCGTCCAAACCAGCACCACAATGTCCAGAATTTCAATACGATCCTAATAAAAGAAACCACACATAAATCAGACATTGTATGTGAAAGTTATATAAGTTAGACTGTTTGAATTTTGAAATTTAAAAAAAAATAAACAAAGAAAACTCCTGACCAAATTAGATGAAGCCACATCAATCACGTAACCTCCCTCTAGCTATCCACGTTTGAATCTCTTCTTCGCTCGCACCAGGGGAGCCGCCGCCACGCGCCGAGCCGACATGTCACCTTCCGCCATGAACTGCCGTGCGACACCCCCTAAGGCCGCCACCACCTTCCCTAAGCCTCGCGAACGCAAATCGATGCTCACAGCAACCAGCTGCCGTCGAGATTCATAACCCTAATCCAATTTCTAGTGTTGATTTGACTGTCAATACCACCTACGAACCCCACCGATGAACAACACTCGGCCCCCTTTACAATACGCTACACTCAAATTGGCGATCCGTGGAAGTTGATTGTCGTGTGATGAACGGTCGAGGATTGATCATTGATTTCTGGGCAACCGATGATTCAAATTGAAAAACTAATCTCAAATCTGAGATGCACTCGTTGAGAGCTACAGATCGATATAAAATTTGATATTATATGAGGAGTTTGAATTTTCGTTGTTGAATTTTGAATTGGAATTGAACTGAGGAGTTTAAGGGTTTTCAGCCATTGAGGAAGAGGAGTAAACAGAAGTTTCTGTATGTACAGAAATGAAAAATACAAAGGATGTTAGGGTTTATAACTGGATATTTATAGGTAGGTTAGAAAATAGAAATAACGGATCAGATTTGGTTTGGGTTGGAACGATAAACGATCCATAAAGCTCGTTCTGCCTCCAGAACGAAAATGGGTCAACCCATATATCAAAATAAATGTTTTTGACGATTTTAAAAATCAATGGAACACGTTTCAAGTCCAAATTCCATCGTATGAAGAAGTTACGTTAAAATCAGATTATTTCAGGCGTTTCAAGCCCATACGATCAAACGACAAATTTGATCGTTACGAAACTTGACATCCTACAATAATTCAGCGTTACGGATCCGATGAAACTGGTTTCGTCAAAATATGAGTCAGTGGCCAAAATGGCTATTTTCTAGTTAATTAAATAAATTAATATTAAATTAAATTAAATCACTTTTTCAATTCAAAATTAATTATTTACCATTTCTATCATTTCTGATTACAAATAAACTTATAATTCATTAACCAAAATTTCCATATCAAACAAATAAGGATATATTGCAAAATTTATAGTGTTTACCTTCAATTTAAATAAATTCAAATAAATTATATTTTTAATTTCAATTAAGTTAATACAATTTGTATTCAATCTCTTTATTCAATCAATCATCATCTTATGGATAAATTTAACTTTATTATATATCCAATTACCCTAATATTTTTACAGACATCAACTAAATTCATATTAACTAATTTTTAATTACGTTTAATTGCAATGGATTTAGATCTAATTCAATAGATTAAATAAACAGGTAAACAATTATGATTATCACCATTTGCCTAATTTAATCTCATTCATACTTTACTATCAAATAAAAAATGTTATAATTATTTGTCTAACATTGATTCTATCAAATTACAATTTATTACGTATTATTTCATCAATTAATATAACTTTGAATTTATTTCACAATTTACTAATTACAATCAATTATAACCTTACAATTGGTTTCAATTAATTGGGATTGCACTAAATTAATTATTTATTAACTTGCATTAGCATTATTACCTTAATTTACATTCAATTATAACAACATGTTATTTCAAAAAGAAATTCAATACTTACTGTTATTTTCTCATATTCAATTTATAACTAGGTATAACACGTTCACTACTTCATTTATTAGAATTTTATTCAAATTATTAATAATTAGTTTTAATTACCATTGCTATATTTTATTTTAGCGTTCATTTCAATAATAAATTATAAAGTTTTTAATCATTTCCAAATTAAATTAAAAAATCTTGTTAAAATAACAAATTTTATTATCGAAAATTTACGGGTTGTTACACCCTCCCCCACTCAAAACTTTTCGTCCCCGAGAAAGGAAAAGGAGGGAAAATAAGGAATTAAGAAAACAATACATCTTATTCAAAAATATTAACTTTATAAACAAATAAATTTACAAAATTAATTAATTTAAATAAAATATACCAATTTATAACCATTAAATCTTTTTATATTCAAGTCACAAAAATTTTGGAAAATATTTCATAAAATTTTTAAGTCCAAAATTCAAGAAAAATTTCGACAGAGTCTCCTTTGTACGGAGAGGTTCGGGAGAAATTATAATATCAAATATAACAATATATAACGTATATTTTCCAAAATATTATATCCCAACATGGGAAAAATAATATAATAGCGTTATAAAACCGTAATCCGAAAATGTACCTATTTGTCGGGCAATTTACGCTTATATTATGAAACCAAATGCAGTAGCAATTGCTTCCATAACTTGCACTTCACTTGTATAATCCAAAAGGAGGTTAATAATTATGTAAAATGAAATATTTAAAGTTGTTTCAATCACTCACATACAAATCAATAATAATCATTTGCAATCACAAATACAACCATCATATGAAGTCAATAAAATCAACCATCCATATATCCATAGAAAACAAAACAAATAGTTGTTCGGGTTCAAAAACTTTAAATTGCACGGAATGAAAAATAAATTACTAAGTGTACCATTTACTCAATAGTCTTAGATGAAACTAGATAGATTATTCACACATCCAAACAGTTTTAAAGTATCCTTGCCCAAACAACCACAAACCAACAAACAACAATTTCAAACAATAGATCAAATTCATGTTGAGATGTGGTTTTGATTAATGACACAAAGATATCATCTATAACATACAGATTTGACGACTACTATGACAAAAAGAGAATATATACTACAAGGAGACAAGATTTCAAAACTGGTACATCAATTTTATTATTATTTGATCTTTAAGTCTTAGGTCATTATTGTTAGAGTCTCTCCTCGGTTAAGTATATATTAGCTTATATATTTTCTATCACTCTATTTACAAATATTATATATATATAAGCATTTAATTAAGATTATAAAAGTTGGAAACTTATATATTTATATTTATATATGTGAACTGTGCTTATTGCACAAAATTCACCAGGTCAGTCGACTGACCCTGTTTGCCAGCAGACTGACACTGGAGAAAAAGTGAAATATGCACAGTGCACGTATATATGAATTTAAAAATTTAAATTCATTTGAATATTCAGTCGACTGACCATGAACTCAGTCGACTGAATTTTTACAACAGCAATATTTTTTAAAGGACACGACTTTTGTGAAGAGTTGCGAACCTTTAACGAAAAGGTCCGGATGCAACACTTCGATCGAAACTCTTCACCAACAGTCGTAGCTTTCTAACTGTTATTAATACAAATTCCAACATCATTTTAAATCACCGAATTACAATCGATTTCTCTTATTCTCTGATCTAACTTTCTGAAATCTATTTGCTATCATACTCTCAATTATTCTAAATAAAAGCAATACTATACCTTTCTATTCTTCATATACTTCAAATACAAACATTTATACTCGAGGAGAAGATTATAGGAAGGGTGTACTACAAGTGACAAATCCGTGTTATCAAAACACATAAGTCAAAACTATTTTCTGTACTTGTTGAAGTCCTGTTCTACTGCTCAGGCAAGTGATGTCCTCTTTGACTGTTGAGGCGAAATCCTGTTCTGCTGCTCAGGTCCCTATTCGGTTGCTCAGGGGTGTATAGACATGTTCCTCCGGGTTAAGTGAGGATTATTGTTTTAGTGAAATTCCAACAGGAGTCTGGGACTGGATGTAGGACGAAGCTCCAAACCGGTATAAAAATCTCTGGTGTTATTTTACTACACTGCTTTTTATTCCATACTATTTACAGTATTATCATCATCATCATTATACTCTGCATTATCATATATCCATATAGCACGATCCGCACTGTCTTTTCAGTTGGTATCAGAGCAAGGTCATCATATAACCGTAACACAGTTATCTGATATTCTATTAATATGGACACTAACACCAGCACCAGCATTAACACTAGCTTTGTTGAAGGACAATCCACTGCACGTCCACCACTATTTAATGGCATGAATTATAACTATTGGTTCACATGAATAAGAATATATATGCAAGCAAATAGTTTTTAATCATGGAATATAACTCAGATAGAATATACTATTCCTACTGAAGAACATTCCACTTGGTCAAATACATAGAAATTAGATGCCACAGCTAATGCAAAAGCCATGAATATGTTGTTTTATGCTTTAGATAAAAATGAGTTTAATCGTGTTAGCATGTGTAATACTGCATATGAAATATGGCGAACACTCAAAATCACACATGAAGGAACCAACAAGGTTAAACAAAATAAAATTTCTATGCTCAAGAGTAAGTTTTAAAACTTTAGAATGAAGGAAAATGAATCCATAAATGACATGTATTCAAGATTTTAGGGTATCTATCATTCTTTAGTCGGATTAGGAGAAAAATATTCAGATTTTGATATCGTATCCAAAATCCTAAATTCTTTAATAGATGAATGGGAAAGATAAGTTCTCACTATTGAAGAAGCGAACGATATTTCCAAAATAACTTCAGAAGAATTAATAGGAAATCTAATGTCTTATGAAATGAATTTGCAGGCAAAAAGAGTTCAGCCTCAAGATAAAAATAATATAGCATTTCATGTAGAACAGGAAGAATCAGACTCACACAAAGACGACCTAGCTTTTATTGCAAAGAACTTCAAGAAATTCTTGAAATATAGAAAAGGAAACAAGAGTAATAGCAAGAGAAGCTCAATTAGCAATAAACCACCGTCTTTATCAGTTGTGGAATGTTATAACTATCACAAAAAGGGGCACATGCAAAAAAAAAATCCAGATCAATGGAAAGAACATCGATATAAAAGAAAGGACAAATTCAAAAGAAAAGCCTTTTCAGTCACATGGGATGATTCAGATTCCTCATCATCTTCTTCGAAAAGTGAAAGTGAAAATGATAATGAACAAGCTAACATATGTTTTATGGCTAAAGCTAATGAGGTTTGTGAATTTACTTTTGATGATATGATAGAAATAAACTCTGAATTATTAGATACTTTAAAAAGTCTTAAAAAATATATAAAGAAGCTGTAGAAAATCAGAAAAAGGCAGAATTCGAAAGAGATATGCTTAAAGACGAGAAGAAAAAATTGGAAGAAGAATTTGAGAAAACTCACGAAATTCTCTCTAATGTTAATTCTCAACTTATATTATTGAGTCAAGAAATTGAAACTCAAAAAGAAAAGAATGATAGTCTTGTTTCTGAAAATCATGTTTTAAAAACTAATATTAAAATGGTAGAACTAGAAAATTCAAGTCTAAAGGCTAAACTAGATGGAATCACTAAAAATATTTCGAATTTAAATAAAGACAGAGAAAATTTATCTAGAATCATTGAGAATTCACATTCTGTTAATAATAAACATGGTTTAGGATATAAGAAGAAAGTTAAAAAGTCACAAACTAGTAATTTGAACAAAGAAATCTAATAAAACATCCATGTCTTTAAATAAACCAGTTTCTAAAACCTTAAGTATATGGATACCTAAAACCAATAACAAACTAATAAGAAAGAAATATATTAGTACGTTCATAGAAGATGTTCATAACAATAAAAATTATATTTATAAAAGGGATACTAAACCCTCTGGGTTTGGTTTCCTAAGACCTAACTTTTAGGACCCTATTAAAAAGGTGGGTACCAACGATATCTCATATTTTTTGCAGGTCCCACTCAAGAAAAGAGGAAAATGGATACTCGACAGTGGTTGCTTAAAACATATGACAGGAGATAAAGACATACTGATAAATATTACACGATCCATAGCGCACTTTCAATTGGTAAGCCCCGTAGAATTTCATTGCTATATGCTCGATTATACCTATACGTCTGGAGACAATTCCAAGGGATATATCATCAACAAAGGCGATGTGAGCAATTACAGTACATCTAATTTACCTCTTATTACAAATGTTTTATTAGTTAAGAATTTAAAACATAACTTATTAAGTATAAGTCAGTTTTGCGATAAAGGATTTAAAATATCATTTTCTGAAAATAAGTGTAGCTTTCTCGATTAGAATCAAAATCTTATTTTTGAAGGAAATAGAGATAAAAATATTTACGTTTTAAATATGAAAGTTGATCATAACTCAGATTTATGTTTAATAGCTAAAGAAAATGATCCTTGGATATGGCGTAAATGATTTTGTCATATCAATTTCAAATATATAAACAAAATTTCTAAAAATAATCTTGTAAAAGGATTACCAAATATGAATTTTAAAGTCAATGATATATGTGACTCGTGTCAATTAGGAAAACTAACTAAATCCTCGTTTAAATCTAAGAAAGTTATCTCAACATTACCACCGCTCGAATTACTTCATATGAATTTATTTGGTCCTACCCAAAATCAATCTATAAAACATAATAAATACGCATTTGTAATAGTTGACGACTTTTCTAGATATACATTGACTTTTTTATGAAAAATTAAAGCGATACCTTTGAAAATTTTAAAACTTTTGTTAAACAAATTCAAAATCTAAAATGTATTAAAATTAACAATATTAGAAGTGATCACGGAGGTGAATTTGAAAATATACAATTTGATAACTATTGTAAAAAGAAAGGAATATTTCATAACGTTTCATTTCCTAGAACTCCACAACAAAATGGAGTTGTAGAACGAAAGAATCGGACTCTACAAGAATGTGCAAGAACTTTATTAAATGAAAGCATGTTACCAAAACAATTTTGGGCAGAAGCTGTTGCAACTGCTTGTTATGTTTTGAATCGTGTTTCTATTAGACCTCTCACCAAAAATACTCCTTACGAACTGTTTAACGGCAGAAAACCAAACATATCTTATTTTAAAATATTTGGATCAAAATGCTTTATATTAAATACTAAAGATCAGTTTGGAAAATTCGATTCAAAATGTGACGAAGGAATATTTCTTGGATATTCGAATCAAAGTAAAGCTTATCGAATTTTTAATTAACGAACAAATACTATCGAAGAGTCACTTCATGTATCTTTTGATGAAAATGCTAAAATTGCTTCTACTACAATTAATGATAATGACTTACTTAATAAAACAAAAATAATTATAAACAATTCAAACGACGACAATGATATAATTTTATCTAGAGAAGATGAAAACATTGTTTATAAGTTAGAAAATAGAAATACTACTAATACAATAAGATCTCCTCCAAGAATTTTACGAAATCATCCTACCGAAAATATAATTGAAGAAATAAATTCGAATGTTCGAACTAGAAGTCAATTAAATTTAACGTGTAATGTAACATTTATCTATACTATAGAACCTAAAAATACTAAAGAGGAATCATCCGATGAAAATTGGATTATTGCTATGGAAGAAGAATTACATCAGTTTGAACGAAATGAAGTTTGGGAACTAGTATCCAGACCGACCGATCAGACAGTTATAGGAACTAAATGGGTTTATAAAAATAAAGCAGACGAATTAGGAAATATAACTAGAAATAAATCAAGATTAGTTGCACAAGGATATGACCAAGAAGAAGGAATAGACTGCAAAGAGACGTTTTCTCCAGTTACTAGACTAGAAGCAATACGAATCTTATTGGCATGCGCGTGCTTTAATAATTTTAAACTTTATCAAATGGATTTTAAAAGTGCATTTTTAAATGGTCATATTAAAGAAAATGTTTATGTTGAACAACCTCCTTTATTTATTCATGAAAAATATCCAGAACATGTATATAAACTTAAGAAAGCTTTATATGGATTAAAACAAGCACCACGTGCTTGGCACGAACGTCTTAAAAGCTATTTAACTAATTCTGGATTCGAAATAGGAAAAGTAGATCAAACACTATTTATAAAACGATCTATAAAGGATATATTAATAGTTCAAATATACGTCGATAACATTATACTTGGTTCAACTATAATGAATTATGTTAAGAATTTTCTGAAAAAATGACTAGAGAATTTGAAATGTCCCATATGAGATATTTATCATATTTTCTAGGACTACAAATTAAAGAAGTTTCAAATGGAATATTTATTAATCAAGAAAAATACTGTAATAATCTTATTAAACATTTTGGGATGGAAAACACTTCTACCAAACCAACTCCTATGAGTACAACAACACATCTTAATAAAGATAAAAATGGCAATAGTGTGGACCAAAAATTATATCGCAGTATGATAGGATCACTACTATATTTAACAGCAAGTAGACCAGATATCATGATGAGTGTATGCTTATGCGCTTGATTTCAAGAAGACCCGAAAGAATCACATCTACGTGCTGTAAAACGAATACTACGTTATCTTAGTAAAACTACAAATTTTGGACTTTTCTATCCAAAAGATTGTTCGTTCGAATTAGTATCATATAGTGATGCTGATTTCGGAGGATCACGGACAGATAGAAAAAGTACAAGTGGTACGTGTCACTTCATTGGTAAATCATTAATATCTTGGTTTAGTAAGAAACAAAACCGTGTCTCTCTATCAACTTGTGAAGCAGAATATATTTCTGCAGCACTAGCTTGCACACAAGTAATTTATATGCAACAGACACTTAAATATTTTAGAATCCACTTATCAAAATCAACAATCTACTGCGATAATTCTAGTGCAATAAATTTATCTAAAAATCCAGTAAATCACTCGAGAACTAAACATATAGATATTAGACATCAGTTTTTACGTGATAATATAGAAAAAGATATAATAAATCTAGACTACGTACCATCAGAAAATCAGTTAGCCGATATTTTTACTAAACCACTTTTAGAGAATACGTTTATAAAATTGCGATGTGAGCTCGAGATAATTTCAAGTAAGGATATATAAATAAAAAAAACAAAAAAGTCAAAAATAATTTTTTTTTTCAAAAAAATCGAAATCCTGACCATGCTGCGACTCGAATTCATGACCTATTACGAATAACCTAGATGTCTTAACCACCTAAGCTATTAATGTTTTTTTGTTCTAGTCTCTATTGGCCATCTTATTATATAGTTACATGTATTTTATACTACTATGTAACAATTATCTTTATACTACTATATTAGTGTGTTATTAACTTTATACATATAATAACTGATCAAATAACCTCAGCTAACAGAAATCCACTGACTCTACATTCATTTAGCCTAGAATTTATATAATCCATCAATTCAAATCCTATTTTATCTAAAACTACAACTATAAATAAGAACATTTTCCTATTTCTAAGCACTAAAAAACAATACGATATTCGATTCTTTGAAATATAAAATCAATCAACAACATCCTTTACAACAATGTCAACATCATCTTCTACCGACTCTATTAAAATCCTTGCCACACCCAACTCCCCAAAAACACCAAACCACCAGGGTTTGCCATCATCAGCTCACCATACTGGATACACGTCGGAAAAGAAAAAAGGAAAAAAGACCATTGATACTCACCAAATACAAAATAAAAGATTGACGATCTCCATCATTATCAACAGGAGTCTCTTATGCTTCAACGGGAGATGTATTATGAGCAGAAAATTAACTCCAGACGTATAGGTATAATCGAGTATGTAGCAATGAAATTCTGTGGGGCTTCGTCACACCCGATTGACGAAAATGCTGTTTCGTCGATCCGACGTCCTTCGACTTCGTCTCCTCCGCGACCTCTATACTCACCAAATTCATGGGATCACAACGAAGCTTCGAACATTCGTCGCAAACAGCTGAAAGAACACAAGACACCAAGTCCAAAGAAATAATCATAGTGTTTAATAATTTGTTTCGTTGTATGCTTAATAATTTCTTTTACCAATGTGTACGTTTATATATATCTGAAATAAAATTATTTCCCATCCAATAAACAAAAAATTTAAATATAAAAACTATTCACTTTTAACTGCAAAATAAAATTACATTTGTAGAATAAATAAAATATATACATTTCATATACTAAAACATTTCATTATGCAAAATGATACAGGTCAGTCGACTGGACCCTCAAATCATTCGACTGACACTGCATAATTTTGAAAATAAAAACATGGCCAGTCGAATGATGCAGACCCTCAGTCGACTGGTCCAGAAGGTTGAAAAAAATCAACCTTCAACATCAATCGACTGAAGTTCTACATCAGTCGACTAACGCTGTAACGAGGCCAAAAATAACACATGGCCAGTCGACTGATGCAGGTCCTCGGTCGACTGGTCCAGAAGGTCGAAAAATCACAACCTTCAGCTTCAGTCGACTAAAGGTCTGCACCAGTCGACTGAGCCGTAGATCTGAAAGGCTTTTAACCTTTCCACCTACCCTTTCACCCCTCTTTATTTATCATTTTACCCTTTCTTCTACTTTACAATTCAGTTTTTCAAACTACTCCAAACCCTAAGCTCTCCAAAACTGAAAATTTTCTCCTCCAAATCAAAATTAAAATGGCACCAAAACGAAAAGGCCAAGCCTCCTCCTCGTCTCATCCACCTTCTAATGAACAAATTCAGTAATAGTTATTTGATGACACCGCAATGAAGCAATGGAGACGGATACAAGGTTTCAGAATATTTGAAGGTTCATTCGTCAACTTCCCTGATTTTTCACCTTATCATATTCAAGAATTAGCCTGCCGTAGCAATTTAGAGTCGTTCATTGATATCAACGACAATAAACACAAAATTAACCAAATTATGGTTAAATTGTTCTACGCTAATCTCAACTTGGGACTTCAAAATGTTTCGAATCAAGAAGATTGCATATGGAGCCTAGTACGTGGTAAGCCTGTATTCTTTTCTCTAGATAGTATGACTCATATACGTAAAACGGAAAATCATAGAGTTGAATTATCTACTATTGATGTTGATTTGGTTGTTATAGACCGTGTAAGCCATTTATTTCTTGAAGATGATATGCGTCAATTAAAGTCAATGTCTTTAAGACCAAAATCCTGAATAATTCATCGCGCCTTAATGAAAACCGTAACCCTAAAACCGAGAGTTATGAACTCGTCTATGAGCATAATTTTAGAGCCTTGTATTCTATATTTGGAAGCATCAAAATCAATTGGCTTCGTTTAATACTTGACGACTTTTTAAGCTTTAACAAAAGCAAAATGAATATAATTTATCATGGAGAATATATTATGCGTCTTCTCAAAGCTTGCGAAGTACCGAAACCGGATTCACCGGTTTCTACATGTGGATGCTTAAATGCTTGGACCATAGCATTAATGAAATTACCAGTTGCCCAACCCCCTCCTATAATTTCCTTTAAAGAATGGACACAAAGACAAACATCTCAAGTCCAACCACAATAAGGCGAATCTTCTCACCGACCATCTCGCCAAACATCAAATAGATATCAACAAGAAGAAATTACAATTCCGGATGAAGGTCTTCAACCACATGCTGCCATCAATATCATGTGCCATAATCAACAAATCCTTCAATGAAACATTCACATAGTTGATAAGAAGCTCGATAAAGTAAAAGGATTTTTCATAAAATTATGGAAAGCCATATCGTGCTCTTCCGGTACTTCTACATCTACTTTGGGCGATTCGGGTAAGCAACCCGTATTTACATGGTCTTCTTCTTCTTCTGGGGACGATCAAGCTAGTAGTGATGAAGTATATGATGGTAATAAAGGAGACTATGGTAGGGGTAAGGGTCCGATGGTGTAAGATACTTATTTTTTCTTTTGATTCAAGACATTTGTTTTAATTAATATGTCTTGTACTTAAGTAGCCATCCTAGTTTATTTGCTTTTAAACACTATTGCCTATGGATATTAAATTTGTGGACGTGTGCTCTTCGTTTTATTCCATATTATCTCTCACATTATAATATCATATTACTTATTCCTTTTTGTCGATGACAAAGGGGGAGATATATTATTTCTAATAATAAGAATGTAGGATATAGAGCGTCAGAGATTCAAGGGGAGTAAGTATTTATGTTGTTTTATATACAGTCAAAATCTATATCTATTTACAGGTTGTCATCAATCAAAAAGGGGAAGAATATTGAGATATTATTTTGATTCACGACACAAAGCTATCATCTACAACATACAGGTTTGACGACTACTACGACAAAAAGAGAATATATACTACAAGGAGACAAGACTTCAAAACCGGTACATCAATTTTGTTATTATTTGATCTTTGAGTCTTAGGTCAATAATGTTAAAATCTCTCCTCGTTTAAGTATATATTAGCTTATATATTTTCTGTCACACTGTTTATAAATATTTTATATACATATAAGCATTTAATTAAGATTATAAAAGTAGGAAACTTGTATATTTATATTTATATATGTGAACTGTGCTTATTGCACAAAATTCACCAGGTCAATCGACTGACCCTGTTTGCCAGTCAACTGACACTGGAGAAAAAGTGCAATATGCACAGTGCACATATATATGAATTTAAAAATTTAAATTCGTTTGAATATTCAGTCGACTGACCATGAAGTCCAGTCGATTGAATTTCTATAACAGCAATATCTTTGAAAGGACACGACTTTTGTGAAGAGTTGTGAACCTTTAACGAAAAGGTTCGGATGCAACACTTCGATCGACACTCTTCACCAATAGTCGTAGCTTTCTAACTCTTATAAATATAAACTCCAACATCATTTTAAATCACCGAATTACAATCGATTTCTCTTATTCTATGATCTAACTTTCTGAAATCTATTTGCTATCATACTCTCAATTATTCTGCATAAAAGCAATACTACACCTTTCTATTCTTCATATACTTCAAATACAAACATTTATACTCGAGGAGAAGATTATAGGAAAGGTGTACTACAAGTGACAAATCCGTGTTATTAGAACACATAAGTCAAAACTATTTTCTATATTTGTTGAAGTCCTGTTCTGCTGCTCAGGCAAGTGAAGTCCTCTTCGACTGTTGAGGCGAAATCCTGTTATGCTGCTCAGGTCCCTGTTCGGCTGCTCAGGGGTGTATAGACCTGTTCCTCCGGGTTAAGTGAGGGTTATTGTTTTAGTGAAATTCCAGAAGGAGTCGGCGACTGGACGTAGGATGGAGCTCCGAACCAGTATAAAAATCTCTGGTGTCATTTTACTATACTGCTTTTTATTCCCCACTATTTATAGTATTATCATCATCATTATACTCTGCATTATCATATATCCATATAGCACGATCCGCACTGTCTTTTCAGTTCATTCTTATTAATTTCATTTCATACGTTTGTTGTTTGATTTCCTTTTCATTCATATAATGATTTATCTTTTTAATTTACATTTATTTCTTGCAAATTTTCATCTCCATCCATTGATTCAGTGTTTATTTCACTTATTTTCACTTATACTTGCATAACTTCATTTTCATTTATTCATATCATATAAACTTTCTTTTCATTGCATTACATTCATTCATCTCTCAATTTCATTTATTTTCATTCATTTATCCATAGTATTCACGTTCCATTAAATTTCTTAGCAATTCAATTCATTTACTTAAGTTTATAATCATTTATTTATAATACTTACCATCTATTATATTTACTTATAGTAACATTTCAATTATAACTTAAGTTTATAACAATATATCCTCAATTCTTATTTATTAGAGGACTTCATTGAATACTTTCATTACTTTAAGTTTTACTTATATAATTTCCATTACATTTTCTTATTAGACATTTCAACTTTTAAATCTTTGGTAAGCTATATATATGTTGTTTAAGAATGCAATTTAAATTTGTACAAGTTTATCTCATTTCATTTTGGTAAATAAATATTCAATAGTTACCTTTTCTTATATCTCTTTTATAACCTAGCATTTCATTCCTTATCTTAATTAGAGGTTCCAATTATTAATTAGTTAGATTCCATTTCACTAAAATAATTGAAATTATTAACTAACGGAAACTTAAGAACTAAATACCGGGTTAAATTTCAAATCATTTTAAAATAATAGATAGATGTATACACTTACAATTTATATATCCAATTATATTTAAAACAATTTGAAATTTATATTTGTTTATCAAAATAAATCTATAGTAAAACTACTACAATGGCCTTCCCACTTCAAAACTCAAAATTGAATGGCGATGATGCGTGCACTCATCACCGAAATTATTTTCCAGGGACAGAGAGGGGAGTACAGAACTTATTTCTTCCAAAATTTCTTTAAAACAATTCTTTCAAATCATATTGAAATATTTATATCATAAAATACTTCTAAATAATATTATTATCTTATTCCAAAATCATTCGAAAGAAATTTCAAAACCCCGGAACTTAAGTTCTAAATTTCCAATTTTACTTTATTTTATTTTAAATCTTATTTCCAACCAATATTTACAAGTTTCACTACCTAACAACCAATATATTGCAACCAAATATATCCCTTTATAAAAAAAAATTATTTTATATATAGAAAATATAATAGGCAAAATTATTTCATTTACCTATATTTCAAAACAAATATCGTGTCGGTCTGTCCTATTAAGTGTTTAGAAATCCCTATTGACGTCATAGGGTCCATGCACCAACCAGAATTTATAAATACAAAACGGAACAAATTAACACAAGGGGATTTTAGGCTTAAGGAAAAAGTTGTAGAAAAATTTAGTTTTAGGGACAAGAAGTTTGCTTTTTAGGCTGAAGGACACTTCTTAGTGTAAATCACAGAATGGTAGTTGCAACTATCATTTTCTTTTTACACTAACAAATGTCCTTCAGTCTAAAAAGCAAACTTGCTATCCCTGAGACTAATTTTTTTCGCAACTTCTTCCTTGCGCCTATTTTCCTGTTAACACAATATTAAAACCTTTTATAACACTAATAATACGCTCTCCCATATATATACACTCAATGACTCATCATAGGGTATTACTACACTATTAATAAAGAGTCAGACCCTACAAAGCTAAGGTTTATCGCTAAACCAAAGCTCTGATACCAAATGTAAAATCCCACCTTTTTGTACGCTTTAAATCGGCGATAAACCACACACGTCAGACTCAAACCATACAGAAGGGTGGATTTTTATTGGGGTGAATAAGAAAAACAGATAAAGAAAAAAAACAAAACAGAATCTCACAGCGGAATAACAATTATAATAATCAAATAATAGTTCATGAAGCTGTTTACAAAACATTTGATTTTATATATATAATACAAAATCAGAGTTACACATACCAGACAAAAATAAATAACAATGCAGCGGAATAGTATGAATGTAGTGGAATGATATAATAAATAATAATAATACAATCTTCGTCTTCATCCTTCAGCAATAAGGTCTTTAAATCCTGAAATGCTCAGGCTGACCCGAGCAAATTGAAAAGACAAAACACTCAAGTTAGAACTAAAGATCTTATGTGAGTTAAATCAACAGAAATAAATATGAGTGGTACGGCATCAGAGATGTTTATGGTTTTGACATCTCCTATCCAGTGTCTAACATGTGTGCAGTAACTTAAGAGATACTCGGGATTCACATCTCGTAAGGATCCGTTAAACACGTAGTAATATTTCGCTATTATAATAATGTCTATAGTAAAATAAACTTACGTTTAAATAGCGTTAAGGAGTTACCCAATCTCTCCCTTAACACAATAATAGTCCCAGTAGTCCATCTAGTATTAGCGCATCTCCAGATCGAGAGACTATCCTAAATACTCCAGGGCTCCGGGAGAAAACCAAAATCGTACAAGACTCGCTAGGGTAGGTGACACAGCACAACTAGGCAATGTTAGGGTAGATATACCAATTACACTTCCGAACTGGTGGTAATGCGTAGCAGCTACTACCGCCCACCTCGAGCCACACCCCCAAAATCAAAGGGCCCCAAATCAATCACAAAGTAATAGAATGGTATCGAAGGAGTGTGTCCGATAAAAGCTGCTACCTTCTTAGCCGGTCAATTGCTCCTGTTTTAGCCACCTTATACCAACTCACGGGAGTCGGGTTCGCGTATATACCTCAAAGGAACGCCGCCGCCATCCTACTTCATTCTGGAATCTCCACCGCGTACACGGTTGTTAAAGTGGATTTCGGAGTTGGCAGAGTGTATGACAACTTCCGATCCTGGTCTCTTTAACAACCAAACGTTAATATAACATCGCGGTCATTTTCAAAATAGTTTATACTTTAAAACCAAAACCAAATATCACTGCCCTTTCAAAAACCAAATCAATACGATATCATTTTCATTTCAAATATATTCTTTCTAAAATCATAACACTTTCAAAGTTATAACATTTCGAAATCAACACACTTGACTATAACCCTTTCAAATTATAGTACCTTGAAACTCATAACTTTGAACATAAATTCCACCACTTAAATGGTTTGAATATTTAAAATACTTTATATAATAAAATAGCTTCTTCAATTTCACAACTCAAATCCAACACAACTCGAATTTCTACATTTTATATTTAACCAAACCCTAAATCATAAATTTCGATTCAATTCAGTTTCCAAATAAATTTTCCCAAATTTATCGATTTCAAACCAGATTTGATCCACAGAATAAACCATTTCAAATTCAATATATTTCAAACTTTAAGTATTCAATAATTTCAAAACTAAGTTTGGTAATTATGATTCAACAATTCAATTTTCTATTATTCAGTTTTGAAATATTTACATAATAAATCCGTTATCATTTAAATAAAACTCAAATTACAAATAACTAGATATTCCCTTCAATTTGTTTATACTTGAAATATTCATTTAATTCACCTTAAACCAAAATCAAGTTATAAAAATTATACCTTCTAAAATTTTAGATTTAATAAATTTCACATCAAGCTTATTTGAGTTTAATTCTTAAATAAATTCAATTTCAAATAAATCTCAATTTATCTTCCAACCTTAGTTTTATTTAAATCATTATAAACTTTATAATAAAATATAATTTAAACACTTAATCATATTATCTTAAATAAAATCAAACTTATTGTTAATCTTATTCTATATTAAAACCAATTATACATAGCTTAAAATCAAGAATAAAATAACATTTATATAATTCTAAAATCAATATTTGTCTAAAACCGTATATTTCTTTACAAAACCATAGAAATCATTTCAAAATATTTATATATATATATAGACCATGGTGTCTGTATGAAATTTTCTATCCTATGGTCAAGTGATATAGATATTTATCATTTCAATCCATAATTTAAAACATAAATAC
This sequence comes from Allium cepa, assembly GCA_030765085.1. Classification (NCBI taxonomy): domain Eukaryota; kingdom Viridiplantae; phylum Streptophyta; class Magnoliopsida; order Asparagales; family Amaryllidaceae; genus Allium; species Allium cepa. The sequence goes on along the minus strand of CM060938.1, from coordinate 734,076,349 downwards.
GGTTATATATCATTATAAACCGCAATCCCGAATGAAATAACAATCCACAACAACTTGCAGTTTATAACAATATAAAATACAACATCCATTCATCCAATATCAATCATCAAACATTTATCACAATCATCATCCAATTCAATCAATAAAATCAATATAGAACAGATAATAAATAACAGGTATTTACTGGCAGTTTATATTCAATAATAAATTAAATAACTATTCTATCCAAATCAATTCAAATAAACCGAGATAGTGATTCAAAATATGCCAAACAGTCATAAATAAATTTCTAATCACACCATAAATTAATTTAGCAAACATAAGAAATTTTAAAAGTTGTGAGTGGGTTAAAACACTCACCTTTTGAATTTAAACTGAATTTAAATCCAATTTAAATCCAAAGTTTGAACAGTATCATAATTCATCCAAACCAGCACCAAAATATCCAGAATTTCAATATAATCCTAACAAAAGAAACCACACGTAAATCGGACATCGTATGTGAAAGTTATATAGGTTAGACTGTTAGAATTTTGAAATTTAATGAAAAATAAATAAAAAAACTCCTGACCAAATCAGATGAAGCCATGTCAATCATGTAACCTCCCTCCAGTTATTTACATTCGAATATCTTCTTCGCTTGCATCAGGGGAGCCGCCACCACATGCCGAGCCGACACGTCACTTTCCGCCATGAACTGCCGTGCGACACTGCCCTAAGGCTGCCACACCTTCCCTGAGCCTAGCGAATGCAAATAGATGCTCACAACAACCAGCTACCGTCGAGATTCATAACCCTAATCCAATTTATGGCGTCGATCTGACCGTCAATACAACGTGCGAACCCCATCGATTAACAACACTGGGCCCCCTCTACAATACGCTACCCTCAAATCGGTGATCCGTAGAAGTTGATCGTCGCGTGATGAACGGTTGAGGATTGATCATCGATTTCTGGGCTACCGATGATTCAAATTGAAAAAATAATCTCAAATCTGAGATGCGCTCGTTGAGAGCTTCAGATCGATATAAAATTTGATATTATTTGAGGAGTTTGAATTTTTGTTGTTGGATTTTGAATTGGAATTGAACTGAGGAGTTTTAGGGTTTTAAACCATTGAGGAAGAGGAGCAAACAAAAGTTTCTTTACGTACAGAAATGAGAAATACAAAGGATGTTAGGGTTTATAACTGGATATTTATAGGTAGGTTAGAAAATAGAAATAATGGATCGGATTTGGTTTGGGTTGGAACGATAAACGATCCAAAAAGCCCGTTCTGCCTCGGGAACGAAAACAGATCAACCCATATATCAAAATAGATGTTTTTGTTAATTTTAAAATCAACGGAACAAGTTTCAAGTCTAAATTCCATCGTATGAAGAAGTTACGTTAAAATCAGATTATTTCAAATTGATTTCAATTTAATTGATTTCTAGGCGTTTCAAGCCCGTACGATCAAACGACAAATCTGATCGTTACGGAACTTGAAATCCTACAATAATTCACCATTACGGATCCGATGAAACTGGTTTCGTCGAAATCCGAGTTAGTGGCCAAAATGGCTATTTTCTAGTTACTTAAATAAATTAATATTAAATTAAATTAAATCACCTTTTCAATTCAAATTTAATTATTTACCATTTCTATCATTTATGATTACAAATAAAGTTATAATTCATTAATCAAAATTTCCATATCAATCAAATAAGGATTTATTGCAAAATTTATAGTGTTTACCTTCAATTTAAGTAAATTCAAATAAATTATATTTTTAATTTCAATTAAGTTAATACAATTTGTATTCAATCTCTTTATTCAATCAATCATCATATTATGGATAATATATCCAATTACCCTAATATTTTTACAATCATCAACTAAATTCATATTAACGTAGTTTTTAATTACGTTTAATTGCAATGGATTTAGATCTAATTCAATAGATTAAATAAATGGGTAAACAATTAATTATTATCACCATTTGCCTAATTTAATCCCATTCATACTTTATTATCAAATAATATATATTATAATTACTTATCTAATATTGATTATATCAAATTACAATTTATTACGTATTATTTCATCAATTAATATAATTTTGAATTGATTTCCCAATTTACTAATTACAATCAATTATAACCTTACAATTGGTTTCAATTAATTGGGATTGCACTAAATTAATTATTTATTAACTTGCATTAAACTTATTACCTTAATTTTCATTCAATTACTGTTAACAATGTGTTATTTCAAAAATAAATTCAATACTTACTGTTATTTTCTCATATTCAATTTATAGCCAGGTATAACACTTTCACTACTTCATTTATTAGAATTTTATTCAAATTGTTAATAATTAGTTTTAATTACCATTGCTATATTTCATTTTAACGTTCATTTCAATATTAAATTATAAAGTTTTTAATCTTTTCCAAATTAAATTACAAAATCTTATTAAAATAACAAATTTTATCAAAAATTTATGGGTCGTTACAATCTTCAAATATTGAAGAGGGTGAGAACGAGATATTACACAAGAATATATGGCATAAGTTAATCCAGAAGTCTAAGGTAAAAAAAGACACAGGAATAAATATTTATTTCATGAACACAAAGTAGTCACAAAATCCAAATTTCCAAAATCCAAGAGATCTTAATCCGTACCGATCGCAATGATTGTACTCAGACCATAGCAAAAACACAAACAAAGGTGTCTTTCATACCGAACTGATACTAAAGATCATACTCGTACCGGGAACATAAAATCACAACTGATCTCAAGGATAGTCCATACTGATCAAGATGATCATAGCAACCCTGACTTGAAGACTCTGGATTATTCATTACTACTGTAGTTATTATCGTGAAGAAATCCTTAAGTATACCTCTTAAGGATCTCTCAGCCCCACCGAACACCAAAAGAAGTAAACTCTAAAGTTTCAAATCCTATCACTTTTAGTAGTCATAAGAACTTAACCAAAACGTCACATACCATCTGGTGAAATTCTAGTATTTACATGAAGCTAGTAAATCTCACTTACTATGGAAATGATGGAAAATCTGAATTGTATTCCCTTAAGGATCTATCGGTCCCACTGTACAACGAAAGAGAATACAACCCTAAAGTGTTAAATACTTATCTAAAAGTCATGAGAACTTAACCAAAGTATCCCATACTACCTGGTGAAATTCAAGTATTCACTAAGGAGTTAGTAAATACCACTCAAACATTATATGCAATAAGTTGTGAAATATTCAACAAATCGTTACTCGAGAGCATTTAAACCAATCGGTAACACTAAGTGATTATTAGCATTCCTCATATTATAGAACTAAATCTCTTAACATTTATTTTCTAGGAGTTTTATAGTTTAGAAAACAAAAAATATAAAATTCCATAAATACCTTTAATATTTATCTTATATAGTTATTCACTATTTAATAAAATATTCCATAAACCCAAATTTTTTAAGATAATACAATCACACACACACACACATAGAGTTGTCGCAAAATTCCATGCAAGATATTTAGTTAACAAATCATGTTTCCAAATCCTATATATATTAGTCCATTATTTTATAAAACCATATTTATTACTCTTTCATATCCATTTTGATATATTTAATCATTTTATTCAGAAATAAATTAAGTTCCATGTCTATTTTTACAAACAATGCTTAGTATATAGTAACTACTAGTAATACAAAATCATTTATAAAAGGATGTAGATTGATTTAGAAACAAGTTTGATATTTATTAACTTAAATAAACTTTCATTTACAAAGTTAGTTATATTTATATTTAGAAATAGTAGATATAAATTTATAAATTTACAACCCTACAAATCATGGTGATTACATGTCCATAACACAAGAGAATACACTATTATACATCATAAGGTCCGAATCGAATTTGGTCCAAAGGTTTTTAATTCTACATTCTCCCCAAACCTTACATTCTCCCCAAACCTAATTTTATAAGTTAACAAACTAAAGGAAATAGACGTCAAAAGAACCACAAACAAACAAGTAAAACATAAGAAAACATCAACAAAAACATGGCGACAAACGAGGAAACAAACAAGGGATCCGGGGTATTTATTTGGCCCCGAATCAGCTCCAGATTTTCACCCATCGATGCATCGGTGGTTCCTATTGGTCCACAGCTGGGACGTTTCTGGAGCTGTTTCAACTCCAAAAATCCTCCCCGGCCGAACTCTGGTGATGGCGGTCAATCCTATAGTTTGAGTGATTGTCCTAAGGTGATTTCAGAGTGCATGCACCCATATAAACAACTATAATTATCAATTTAATAAGATCAAAGACTAGGGTTTCAGTAGTTTTTAGAAATTAAACAATATTAACATGAACAATACAATCAATATTCATCCAATTCAACCCAAATAGCAACTAATAATCGCATACACAAGAATTTAGAGATGGTGAGACTAACTTGCCTTTAAACTTGAATTTGATGAAATAATTCCAAATTTGTCTCTCTTGATTACCAGCTTGGTTATTTTTAGAAATTGCAAAGAGAAGATTACAACCGAAAGATAAAGCTAAAATTACTAACCCTAATTAATTCACTAGAGGTGTAAGAGATTACCTTCTTTTGATTTCTGCAAGATCTAACCAAAAGCCCTTCGATTTAGATTTTGAAATTGAGGATTTTTGAAGCTAGGGTTTCTTAGCTTTAAGAAACTTTCTTTTGTTTACTGTCTAAACAAACGAACGTATAGTTCATTTAGAAATTAGTATGGAGAGAACACTCTCTTTCTTATTTGCACTAATGGGCTGAAATTTGCCTATGCCCAAACCCACACTTTAATTAACTAACTAAAAACTCTATTTTCCACCTATTTCCTTCACTTTAACTCCCATTATAAATTAGATTACAGTTAGGAATATTTATATACAAAATCTACATTATATTTTAAATTTTTAACTTCAATATAAAAGAAAGAAACAAGATTTTTAAAGCATATTTTAACCTTCTTTTTAAATATTTAAAATGAGATAATCTCTTATTTTCATTTAATGACAAAATCTAAAGTTAACAACTTTTAAATCTAAATAAATTCATTTCTCTCAAATAAAATTAATAAAAAAATGGACAACTAATTATTATTTCACAATAAAATTTCACAAAACACAATTTAGAATTAATTATCCAAAATTAAACTTAATTAATTAGTAATTAACAATAGGGTTGTTCTACCGCTTCTTTAATATGTAAAATTGTAGAGATTTCTGTTTTAGCAATAGCAGTTTCTGAAAAAACTTTGGACTTAGCCCGATTAATTTTCAGTCCCACCATATCTTCAAATTTGTTAAATATATCATTTATGTTGTATGCATTCTCTACAGTTGCTGCTAGGAGATGTATTATAGTAGGATGTATATTAGTATATGGGGTAAGCTTGCCCTTATTAGCACCCTCCTCCATTAGTAATGATAAGTATTCCATAGCTATGCAAAAAATGTAGGGGGATAAGGGATTTCCTTGACGCAATCCTCTGTTTGATTCAATAAAGCCTTGGGGCATCCACCTATCATTGTAGAAAAGGTGGTGGTGGATATACATTCGTATACCACATCAATAAGTGAGTTAGAAAAATCCATAGATATCGTCATATGACACACAAACTCTCGATTCACCATATCGTATGCCTTTTGTATGTCGATCTTAATGCACATTTTTCTCTTTTCCTTTTTTTGCAAAATCCCTTGCAAGTTCATGTGCCAATAGTATATTATCTTCAATAGATATTGTATGGGTAAAAGTGGATTGATTCTTTATAATAAAAAATGGTAGAAAATCTTTTATTCTATTGCAAATAGGTTTAGCAACAATTTTATAAATTACGTTAGCATAAGAAATAGGTCAATAATCAAAAATGAGTTGAGGCTTATTTTTTTTAGGAATTAGTGTGATGAAATTGTGATTTAAGCATCTCGCCAAATTCCTCATCTGAAAAGTTTCTAATATTACTTCCATCAATCGTGTTTGTAATAGTTTCCAGTGAAGTTTGAAAAACTTAGAGAAAAAATCATTCGGTCCAGGGCTTTGGAACCATCAATGGACATTAAAGCAGCCTTTACTTGATCTAGAGTAATCGGGGAAGATAAATGTTCTTTTCCACTATCATTAATGATTGGTCTTGTATTTATAGTTGGAAAATGCAATAATGATCACCATTAAAGAGGAAGCGATAGTAGAGAATTGCTTCCTCTTTGATTATATTACCATCACATATAAAATTTCCATGAGTGTCTATTAAAGCCTGAATTTTATTTGTGTGTCTCCACAAGGACATTCTTTCATAAATGAATTTAGAATTTTTATCACCTTGCTACAGCCACAATTTTTTACTTTGCTGTCGTCAAGGTTGTAAGAATTGCTAGGCTGACGCCAAGTGGTTAGTATGGACCAGAGATCAATCATTTAGATGGAGATTAATCGAGGATTAATTGGATCTAGAAATTTTTGATAACTCATGTATTTTGGATAATATTTTAGTTTTTTTAGTGTCGATTGATATAAATTGGAGTTCTAGGATTTTGAATGTACTTAGGAGTAGGCAAGGAGGCAAGGTAGCCTAAAACTAGCATATTGTTGCTTATACGTGGCATGGAACCTTAAATAGTGCCTAAATAGTGCCTAAAACATGTTTTGATTCTTACAAGAGGAGCTAAACCTTGTTTAGGTAGGCATAGACAAATTGCTAGGCGGTAATCATCGCCTAACGCTTAGGCGGGGCCTAGGCAGATGCCTAAAAAGTTTACAACAGAGGCTGTCGTAGTACCTCCTGCTGCCTTTGTCTATGTTAGTTTAGCTGTATGCTGATATTATACATGTAGTCAAACACATCCTCGTTTTCTGGATTTTCATCACTTTGCATAAAGGCTCTATTAAAATCATCCTGTAATTTTGCAATTGGGTTTTCTTTTGCTCTTAGTCTATTCCAGGCTATATGATTTCTCTTAACTCTCTCCATGTGTATATGTCTATACACATACACACACTCTTACTTTTTAACCTTTTTAAATTTAATAATTAGGCCTACAGCCTAATAGAAAAATTAATATTTTTAACAAATATAAGTATAGATTTATACATATATATGTATGTGTGTGTATGTATATTACACAATTTATATATACATTTATTTGAAAATTTAAAATTCAAATTCTAAACTTATTATTATAATTATATTATATTTATTTATTTCAAACAAAAAAAGTTGTTTTTCCAAATTTAAAGCTAAGAGTAAAGATAATAATATTTTGAGAAAATAAGCGAATCTTTATGAGGAGGGCACTCATGTAATTTTACTGTAGACTTAAAAATACAATTAAAGAAGGGGAAAAAAACCCTCCTATAGAAAAAATAGGAATAAACTAAAGTGCATGAAAAAAAAAGACAAATTAGAAGCATCGAAGACCATCGGCAAAATCAAAGAAATGCCAAGGTGCGAGAAAGGCCTCATTTGATCCCTGAATGGGGCGAACCATATAAATGACTACCAAGAATGTCCAAAGAAGCCGTAGAGGTCCTAATAGAAAATTGATACTCATCTCATCCAATGAATCAACATGCTCGACTAGAACTGCCCACCTAAATAGCTAAAACCGCAAAACTTAGCAGATGATGTGAGACTAAAACATTTATATGCGTGTAAGTTGATTATATACATATATTGAAAAGGAGAAGAAGGAATATGTAGGAGATAAAGTAACCTAGGTGTGACAAGGATGCTAAGGGGCAGTAATACTAGAAAAGGGTTAGTTACCTAATAATAGTAGAGAATCAGTAAGATCATGAGCGTTCACCTCTAGCAGAGTCCTATAGCATTATTGTTTCTAGTATTAATGATAATTCTCCACCGTAAGTAATCAATATGAGATTTTACCATTTTAAGGAATTCATGAAATCCGATGATATTAGCTAATTTATAGGTATTGTTCAAAATCCAACTAAAACAAAATAATGCAGTCATATAAGTCAAATTGCCCATTATAGAAGTAATATTATTATGGAAAAGTCTTTGATTTCTGTCAAACTAAATATATCAAGCCGCGGTAGTGAAAATGGTGTCTAATAAGAATCGACAACCAAAAGTAAAGTGAAATCTCAACCTAGACAAATAATACTCACAACTAAGAATATTAAAATTAAAAAATTCTAAGAATGTACAAGAGCGTAAACTTTGTAAACCGAAATTCATAATATAAGTGTGCAATTTTCTCTAGGTCCACATTACAGAAAATACATTTTTTATCGATATACGCATTCTTCTTTTTTTAGAGTTCAATAATGTTAAGCTTTCCATATAATATTAACCATATATGTAACTTGGAATTTGAAGGTGCATTCCCTTCCACATAAAGTTTAAAAGATTAGACTTAATTCATGAGAAATTTAGGAATTTTTAAAATGAATTGGAAGTAAAGTTGCTATAACTTATTTTCTTATTAATTCCTCAAAACCTTAACTTTAATTTCTCAAATTTTAAGGTATAAAGCTTATCTACTTACAATTTCACAAAATAATTAGCCTAAATTATAATACCCAACCAGCAATTATCGACTATCTAAAATCATCGAAAATCCCACTTTATTTTAACACACGAAAATCACAAAAAAACATCCCAAAACCAGAGGCACATACCAAACTAACATAATGGATAGAATACGTAAGTCCATAATATCACTTAACTTTAAATTCTAGAACCAAATACCCAATTTTTATTTCGAATCAATTTGAAATATAATATACGTACCTCCTTTGTATTTTCCATCATACTTTTTATAATTTTAAACAAAATTTTGTTTCACCAACAAGTGGATAACCAATTTCTATGGTAGAAATCTCTCACCAAGAAACTTGAAAATGATTACTGATGATGTTGCAGTCATCACCTGAAATATTTTCCAATGACTAAAGTGAGTTTAGTGCTTTCTATGTTCTTTAAAATCCTTTTAAAATATTTACATCCATAAATAATTTCAAAATAATACCATTATTATTTCTCCAAAAACTCGAAAAACAATTTCCGAAAGCACCGAAATTTCAGTTCTCAAATTCTCGGTTTCCTTTTTATTTATAAATCATATTTATATAATTTTCACTTCCTTATATAAAACCATTTCACAAATGCATATATTTATTTAGATTATAATAAACAACTTTATTAAAGCTAAATTTTTAACCCAACATTATCACCGAATGCCTTATACTCAAATTGTGTAACTGAATTCATAAGGTGTTGGTTTTAATGTTTCCATAATTACTATTTACCCAACCCATGTAGTGAAAAGGATAAAATTGCTTCTAATCAACCATAATAGTCGATGCTCATAAACTATTCGGACACAAGTACTCAATCAACAAATAATAGTCAATTCTCCTAAAAGGGTGAGTATGACTAATCAAATAATAAACGATAATAATTAAATATTATCATTGCCTAACAAACAAGCACACCCTTAATAAGTATACTTAGTTTATGAAAATTATTCCTTTATATAAAAAATATATATAAAATCTTGGTAAAATTATTTCATTTACTAATATTTTAAAAAAATATTGTGTCGGTTTTCCTTATTCAAGTGTTTAGAAATCTCTATCGATAAGTTGTTCTCTCTGTATCGACCAGAATTCTTAAGCCACTCAGCCAATAAATCAACACAATATAAAACATATTTATAGCACTAAAAAATACGCACCAAACTTATCCTAGGGTTTCACTTGACCGATCTCAATGAGTTAACCCCACCAAAGCCTAGGTGTTCACTCAACCAAAGCTCTGATACCACTTGTAACGATCTACCTTTCTTACACCTAAAGATGACACTTAATACATCCTCGGTATTCGTGTGCCAATCTTTTAAGCATTCAAAAGATAGGTCATTTGGAGTGAAAGAAAGAAAAGGTAGAATAGAATCTCAATATATGACGAGCAATCTATAATATAACAATGATCATTACAAATGAAAATTGAACTTTATTATACATATATCAATTAGAGTAAACTAATCAATCAAGCGCCCGAATAGTTATAACAACATATCCTCACAATTACTAATAATTATAAACAACCAATGCTGGGGAAAATAGAATATACATGAATACGACTTGGAAGCATCTAGCTTATCTCCTGAATCTTTAAGTATCCAAACTGAATCTGTAAATACGCTCGGTCTGACCCGAGCATTATAAGAAAAATAACGTCCGGATTAGTCTAGTAAACTAGAGTGAGAAACATACCTCAATTGAACTTTGATGTTAAAAACAAGGATGAGTTTTTACCTTACAATACAAAACATTTCTGTAGAAAATCCAACGATATTAAAATAGTGTCTTGGGTTTAAAGTAAATATTGAATCATAGCCGAAATTGGTACATTATTTAAATTCCAGTATAATAGGTAAACAACTAAGTTCGAAGGCACTTATTGGAGAATGGATTCCACATAATGACAAGGTAAGGAACCACCTTTTGTACAATACACCTCTAGATAATGTACCGAGGGCCTTATATGGATGCCCTGCGAATCAGGACCGTCTCTACCACTTACTAGATTGTTCTGAATATTTCATCACCCTGGTTGCTTTTGCAATCTTTTTCTAGAGCTCTTATGCATAACCAAATCCATAAGTGTATATATATCTAGAAAGGGAGATGACAATAACTTAGTGGGTGCGACCCATATAGCCCTTAAGCATTCCCTGTTTTAGTCGTTCCCGGATTATGAGGCTTGAGGCTATGATTACCTTTTATGTAGCAATTCCACTTAGAATGCTAACACTGTCCACCATGTAGAATTGCAATGCCAACATACATCCATACAAGTTCGTTCTAGGTCACTACCTTTACTACATCCATTTTAGAATCACCCTCAGGATTGATAGCATGTAGCCCTTGCACTTCAAGAACTCCCTCTTCAATCATCTTTAAAATTGTCTTCCATTCGAATGCTTATATTGGTTCGAAGTGGTTTTCGAATAACATGTTTGATCCCGGTCTCTCCAAATCGACATTGATAGTTTAAAATTGGCCAAGTTTGATAGTCGGTTATTTAACTATCAAATAAACAAACAATCATCAATCAAATCAGGGATTTATTTCCATATGGGAAACCAACATTGGTTAAGTACATAATAACCACTAACCTCTTTAATTAATCCCTTCTTAAATTAAAATCACTTTGTAGATATTTATATCAAAATACTTCTACAAAGATATATTCACGCACCCTTTATACTCGTTTCAACACTTGGACAAATATCCCTTTTTACACAACTTTAAAATCATTTATAAAACTTCTTTTGTAAATCTTTAAAACCATTTATAAAATTATTTTATTAATCTATAAAACTATTTGTAAAACTCCATTTAACCCATTTATAATACTTTATTATTTTATAAACTCCTTTATAAAGATCCATTATAAAAATCCCTTCTAAAACCCCTTTATATAACTCCTTTATAAAAATTATTTATAAAGCCTTCCAAAAAATTCTTGTAAACTCAAACACCATTTTCATTTATAAACTCTTTAATAAATCACTTTTGTTAAATGAGATTCCTTTTCATAAATTAATTTATTATTTATAAATGCAATTAATCAGATAAATTAATTTACTTTAGACACCCTAAATAAATAATAAACTAACTTTCCAACATTATTAATAAAATAATTTATTAACTCCAAAACATTATTAATATAATAATAATAATAACTTAACATTATATAATAATAATTATTTACATCAAAACATAATTATGTAATAATAATTATTAACACCAAAACATTACTAATAAATAATAATTATTAATTTCAAAACATTATCAATATAATAGTTAATAATTTTAAACTTTACTAATAAAATAATAATAATTAATCTTCAAACATTATTATATAAATAATAATTATCTTCCAAAACATTATTAATAAATAATAATAATTAATTCCAAAAAATTATTAATAAATAACTATTATTAATTCTAGAAATTTATTAATAAATAATAATTATAATAAATAACTTTTTGCAATATAAAATATTGGTAAATACATTTTCAACACTATTAAATATAAATAAACAACTTTTAAAACATTTCTAAATGATTTAAAAAAGCCAAATAAAAAGGTTTGTGTAAAATCAAAATTTGCTTATATAAATATTTTCCATAAAACCTAGAGGTTAGATTTAAAATTATTCTCCGAACCCACAAACCAATTTCAAGCCAAATGGCAACTAATAGTATTTTAATACTACTAAAAAGAGACCAATGGCCACCAAAGCACTGTGATATCCCTAATTTTAAATCACATTATTCAGGAGATTTATTTAGATAAATTAAATAGAATAATGTAGAGACTAGAGTGATTAGAGATTGAGATTTGAAAACTAAGTAGAGGCCATGCCTTAACTAAAAGAAATCATAAGAATGTGTTTATAAAATGGTTTTATAAGTTAAATATCAAAGAGAATAAGGCGATGGTAATATGGGAAAGAGCCGAATATCAAAATCTCATAACTCCTAAATCCTTACCTCATTCTCATTTACATTTTCATAAAACAAAAACGAAAAAAAGGGAGGCCAAGACCGACCACAACCCTAGGGGAAAGGGAATCAAAATAAATTAGAAGCTAAGGATTCAAGCAAGAAAGAATTAAGCGAGATCAAATCTCAAGTTCCTTATCCAAACAAGGTGAATAATAATCTAAATCATCTCATATATGTTTTAATGAACATCTTAATTTCGGAATTAAGATTTTAAAACCATTTGGATGATTTGAATGATGATATGCTTTGATTATATGCCATGTTTGATCTAAACAAGTATGTTTGTAAAAGGTTTGACTCGATTTTAAGGTTAAAATCACGTAAAATGGGTTATGAATGCCATGAGGATTTAATATGTCATTTAAATATTATTTTGGAGATGGATTTAAATTTTCATAATAATCCAAGCTATGAATAATTTATTACGAATTTTGAATGGAAGAAATATATAGATTTGACTTAAATTTTTTACGGCAATTTTATGAAGAATTTTAGGTCTGAAATTTATATATGTTAGAAAAAATATTCAAGGTGAATTATGATGATTTTTGGATATTTTTCCTAAGTGATTTAATATGGATATTAAATTATTTAAGTTGAAGGACTTAAATGCTTAATTGTTTTATGAAAGGGAATGACTTATTTGTTAAAATAATATCAACTTTTAAGTACCGAAATCTGTAGCTCTTTTAGGAAAAGGATTTTTCAAAAAGAAATGGAAACCAATTATATTTTGACAAATTGGCAAGTTAGATGAAAAGAAGTTACTTTATAAGGCAAAAAAAAGTTTTGATAGAATTTACCACTTCGCCACTTCCACACGGTCGCTTCCAAAAACATGCCTTGTAGGACTTTCGAACCCATTCGAAACTAATATATAGGGTATCAAGTAATCGATACATAGTGTACTAGAGAAATGCAGAAAGGATAGGCTTGCTTTTGAAGGGGTTGAAGTCATTCTTATGAGCTTTCGAAGGGGTAGAACTATTCTTTTTGACTTTGAATTACTTCTGTATATAAATGATGCTTTCAAAAGGGTTGAGGCCAACTATAAAAGCTTTCGAATGAGTTGCCACTGATTTAGTTTTGAAAAGGAGCTTTTGATAAGTTAGTTGCTTTTGGAACCTAGTCGAAACCAAGTTGCCGTCTTCATATCTTCTGAATTTGGTTAAAGGCCGCTTCTTATAGCCTCATAGCAACAAGTTCGGAAGGGAAGCTTTTGTTTCATTAATATGGAAGCCACTTCCCAATGCTTTCGAAAGGGCTTTTGTAGCCGCTTTGACCAATGCTTTCGAAAGGGTTTTTGTAGCCACTTTTATTAATGCTTTCGAAAGGGTGGTTTCGAAGCCATCTGTTTCTCAAAATTTTTTACTTGGAGATTTATGTTTTCGAAAGGATTACTTTCGCTTATGCTCACTTTGATTGAGAAATGGAATTTAAGGTTAAACCCAATGATTTTGAAAGAGATACTTTCAATTCGTTTCGAAACTCTTCTTCTATAAATTCTACTTGAACTAAGTGGTTTCGAAAGATAAGTTTTAATACTTTCGAACGTAATGTTTTAATGCTTTTGAAAGGAAGGTTTCAATGCTTTCAAAAGAAATGGTTTGAGTGTTTCGAAAGGTATATCTTTAAGTTTTTTGAAAGAAGGTTTTGAATACTTTCGATAGGTAGGTTTCAATGGTTTCAAAAGAGAAGGTCTAAGGTTTCGAAAGCCTTAGTTTTCAAAAGAAAGAACCCATCATTTTTAAAGATAAACCCATGGCATTATGAATGAGATTTTGAAATGGAATTTAACTTTGGAGTTTTGAAGAAGCTTTCCTTGCTAAAGATAATAGGTTAAAGGTATTAACCATTTTTCATTTAAGAAATGATTACAAGGAAATTAAACCATAAATTTTTATATTATTATGTTATGATCTGTTATCATATGTGCTTCTTCTCTAAACATATTCACTTTACATTGACCCATAATTGCATTTTGGGGTGTTAAGGGCAGAATAACTAGCTACGTTGACCAAGTATTGAATATATATATATATATATAGTTAATTCCTCTATAAGTAGAATTACATCCAGGAGGTCAGGTAGACCAGAATATAGGATTCCCAAATATTAATCAAAGGATTATTGGTTAGACTGGTTCTTATTAAGCTCATAAAAACAATGTATGAAAATAGTTATTGGTAGGGGCCAACAGGTCTTTAGTCATCCCATGAAAACCATATCTGAATTAAGTTATTGTAGGAGATCAAAAGTTTCGTAGTGATCCCATGAAAACTGTAACATGAAAGTAGTTTTGGAGAATCCAATAGGTTCATATCAAGCCCATGAAAATTATGATTAGAGAAAGTTATAGGTAGGTAACCATAGGTTCATATAGATCCATGAAAACTATGATTGGATGATAGTATTGGTAGGGAACCAATAGGTTCATAATGACCCCATGAAAACTATGAAAGTGCATAGGACTTCCATAAAGAATTAATAGGTTATTAGTCAGCCCATGAAAACTAATAGGTTAACAGTGATCCTAGAAACTATAACTTGAGACGGATAGTCAGGTAAATGAGGATGGGTGATCTGGAGCATATTGCATGTTTGCATATCATCATAATACCTTTTATTCTGTTATGTTTTAACCACTATGGATGCAGGTGCCCAGTATATTGTTATTATAAAATTGGGTTAAGATACAAGTGAGGAGACACCCCGTTCTGCTAAGTGATGTGGTCTCACTAGATATCTATATGGTTCGAGGTGATAGATTATTATTCATACCATAATTTTTGTTTGACTCGAAGTTTATGTTTTCCCTCTAAACTCTCGGGTGATCGGTTGATTGTTTTAGTAGTTTGAGAGTTAAAGTTTTCAAGTTCTTCTTTATACAAATAAGCTTCTGGAGATATGCAGGAGGCAAGTTTGCTATTAGGAGTTCTTTCTGTTTGATTCTACCGTATTTCGGTTGTAATGGCAAAGTTGTTTAATTGCTTATATCTAGACTCTGATCAACCAAGGGGGCACCTTCATAAGTTGCTCTAGGCGTATTTTGTAATAATTATATTTCTTTGAACGTGATTTACGAATTGGGGATTATATAATGAATTTGAAATGTGTTTGAAGTGGAATGAGAATTTTTTTATAATTTTAATTTTTTTTTCATATCCATGTGTTTTTGTTATATCAATGTATCAAACATTACCACATTTGGTCGCTGAAAATTATTAACTATGGATGATTACAACATTTGTAGCAGTTAATTTTAGGCCTCCAAGCGGGGGATGTTACAAATTGATATCAGAGCATAGGTTTATGTAAATTTAAAAGAAATTTTAACCTAAAAGGTTTTCAAAACATAATCCAATGGATCAAAAAATGAGATCGGCATTTGGGTAAATGCTACGGTAACGTACTTGTATTTGTTATGTATATATCTATAAATATGTATTCCCTCTCTCTTAAACCGTTCTTCTGTATCTTACTAAGGCTCATATGCGGATTTACGAGAGAGGAAGATATTGAGGTAGAAAACGAAAGAGGAAATATAGGTAGAGGAAGCACCACAACTAATGGAAATGCTCGACCTTATACCAGGAGGAATCCGGGTCGATGGGCAAATGCTAATCCAAATGCAAATGCCAACGTATGTGCGGGAGCAGTTGCAGTAGTAGCTGGGGGTAATGTTATTGGAGAAGTTAATTCTGTGGCCCCAGTTGGTAATAACTACGCCAAGCTGAGCAAGGATTATATCAATCTCTGTGGGAAACCGTTTTTGGGAATAGAGGATGTCGTTGAAGTAGAAAACCAGTTATTGCATTGCAAAAGGATCTTCGCTGACTTGGGATTAAACGATGAGCAGAAGAGGAGACTTGCTTCTAGACATTTGTAGGGAGGAGCACTTCATTGGTGGAATGGTGTAATCTTGTGAGTTCCCAAGGAGGAGTTGACTTGGGCAGAATTTTTAAGGAAATTAAAAGAGAAGTTTTTGTCTAAAATTGCCAAGTTAATATTGCCGAGAAATTTCTTAATGCAGGGTGAGATGTCGGTGATTGAGTATGCTACTAAGTTTGATGAGTTGTACAAATACAGATATGCTACCATTGACATCGTCATTAAAGGAAATGAGAAGTTTATTCGAAGGTTAAGACATGAGATTGCTAGGGCGACTATACCACATCTCTGTAATCCTGGCACAGTTGTAGTGGAGATGGCAATCAAGAATGAAGAGATGCTTTCTACTTATGGGAAGGAGAAGCAGGGCGAAACCTATGATTCTCAGGGAAAGAATAGGAATTTTTTAAGAAGGAAGTAACCCAGAAGGGAGAAGCTACCAAGAAGACAAAGGCTAATCTGGTATGCTTTAAGTGTTATAAGAAAGGACATTAAGCTCATAAATGTCTAACTGGAAAAGGGAATAAGATTGCGGAGAAGAAGGGGTTGAAGTGCTTCAACTGTGACCAGATAGGACATTATAAGCATCAGTGTCCAGAACCAGTCAACGGACAAGGTAAAAGTTTTTGTTTAGAACCATCTTCTTCTAGACCAACTGCTACTGAGAAAGGAAAGATTGTGTTGGAAGGTACGCTTTTAATTCATAGTATACAAGTTTGAGTACTATTTGATACCGATGCGTCACAATTATTTATATTTCAGTATTTGGTAGATAAGTTATGTTTTTAACCTTCATACCTTGTTACTTTCTTAAGGTTTTCGAATCCAATAGGAGAGTATGCAACAATGAGGATGAGATGTGACCAGTTAGAACTTGAGTTGTTAGGTCATAAGTTTGCATGCATTTATATGTTTTTGATTTCGTAGGCTTTGGGATTATTTTGGGTATGGTTTGATCAAATAGATACGATGTTAGGATATTTTACCAAGATAGGGAGATATCGTTAAGACATCCAAATAGTCATAATCGAATCATATATTCAATGGAGAATTCAGATCTGAATGCTTATGCTTTCTTGGGTGCAATGGAAGTAGAAGAAGAGTTGAATCAGGTTTTGTTAGCAAGAGAGTTTGCAGATTCTTTTGAGCCAATCATAGGACTACCACCGAAGCGAGCCATAAAGTTTCATATAGATCTTGTTCCAGGAGCAGACCTGTAAGTAGACCACCTAGCAGGATGCACCTACCAAGATGAAGGAATTGAAGGCACAGCTAGTGGGTTTAGAAGAATTTTTTATATTAAACCAAGTTGTTTGCCTTCGGAAGTGCCACGTTGTCCGTAAAGACACCGGATGTGTCGTAAAGGATGTGTATCGACTATCGTAAGTTGAACGAAAAGACAATCAAGAATAAGTATCCTTTGTCGAGAATCAATGATTTATTTGATCAATTGAGTGGAGCCAGAGTGTTTTCCCAATTAGATTTGGCGACGGGTTTTCATTAGCTAAGAGTGGCAGAGGATAGTATTCCGTTGATGACCTTTCGAATTAGGTATGGCTCATACGAGTGGTTCTTTGTGGATTTGATGAACCAGTTTTCTGAGAGAACTTGGATAGGTTCGTATTGGTATTCATCGATGATATTTTTATATATTATTAATATGAAAGAGAGCATGAAGATCATCTTAGAGTAGTGCTTGAGACGCCGAGGCAGCATCAGCAAAAAGCGAAGTTTTCAAAGTATCATTTCTGGAAGAAAGAAGTTAATTCTCTTGGTCACATAGTTTCAGAAGGGTTTGTCAGTAGATTCGGCTAAGATCGAGGCAGTGAATAGCTGAAAGAGACCAGAGACGGTGAATGAGATCAGAAGTTTTCTTGAACTCGCTGGCTATTACTAGAGATTTATTAAGGATTTCTCACGGATAGTAGTGCCTTTGACTAAGCTAGCCTGGAAGGAGGTGAATTTTATTTGGTCTGAAAAATGTGAGGAAGCATTCCTTAATTTAAACCATTTGTTGACCAACACACCTATGTTAGTAGTTCCAGACATGAACCAAGGATTCGTAGTGTATACTAATGCATGTGGAACCGGATTAGGGGCTGTGTTGATGTAGAAATGTAAAGTGATTGCCTATGCTTAACACAGCTTAGACCACATGAAGTGAGATATCCCACTCATGATCTAGAGTTGACAGCGTTGATCTTCGCGCTGAAAGTAGGGAGACATTATCTCTTAGGGGAGAGATTTGAGTTATATATAGATCATAAGTCTTTAAGGTATTTATTCTGTCGAAAGGAGTTGAATATGAGACAGCAGAGGTGGTTGGATTTTTTAGCAGCTTATGATTTTGGTATAGAGTATACGATTGGAAAAGGAAATAAAGTAGCGAACGCTTTAGTAGAAAGCTACGTAATGTGGTGTTATCTATGTTAACGAAGTGGAAGGATTTAAAGGCTTTAACTACTTGTAGTGTGCAGTTGAGATCGACCGCCAGTTCTAGTCAGAGCATTGCCATGTTGTCCTGCTTGGAAGTCTGACCAGTTCTAATCGAAAGGATTGCTTCTAAGAAAAAAGAAGATCCATAGTTAACCGAGAAGACTAAAATTGTTGAGATTGGATCAGAGATTGATGATCTAAAAATTTTTAATCTTAACCAGAGGGCATGGTTGAGAAAGAAGGGATGGTTATGTATTCTGAATGTTGACTTAAGGAGAGAAATTCTTAGAGAATGTCATCGATCCAAATTTATGATTTATCCTGGGGGAACCAAGATGTATCAAGATATGAAGAGGAGTTTTTACTGGGAAGGTATGAAAAAAGATGTTGGCTTGTGGGCAAAGCAGTGTGTGAACTATCAATAGGTACAGGCTGACCATCAGAAGCCGAATAGGTTGCTTCGACCTTTGGAGATACCAATTTGGAAATGGGATTCGATATCTATGGATTTTACAAATGGGTTGCCAAGGTTGAATCGATGAAATGAAAGTATATGGGCCATAATGGATAGGTTGGCCAAGAGTGCCCATTTCTTTCCAGTAAAGTCAACTAGGACGACACCTGTCTTAGCTAGATTATTTATGAAGAACATAGTTAAACTACATGGGATTCCTAGTGGTATAGTAAGTGATAGAGATACTTTGTTTACTAGCTAATTCTGGAAGTAAAGTAAAGTCTACATATCCAAGCAAATGGTCGGATCAGATATTTCATATGGATATGTATGTACATCATATTGCTTAAGTATATTCGTATGCTTTGTTGTGTAGCTTAGGGAAGTTTAGGGATTGACTTTCAATTTCCTTTAAGGGAGCTCAGATATGTAGGATCGATTTCACCCTAGAAGGGCGTAAATAGGGTGATACTTATAATTATAAAAATTAAATGTGGAAATATATAAAATAATTACAGTACAGATAATAGTAGAATAATAAAAAGGAGAAAACAACATAGATTTACCCAGTTTCGACAAAACCTTGCGTGTGTGCTACCCCCAAGGTTTTTACTAGAAATTAAGTAGTCAGACGCTTACACATGTAAACTCGCGACACCCGTTATTGACTAACCTAACTCTATGCTCAAAACCCTATCACAACTCAGCCATTGAGTTGCGAATTCTCAAACTACACCACCATAGTTCGTCCTTTAGTCACACACTAAACCATTACACAAGTTAAAAAGAAATTACAAAATAAAAAACAAAATTAAAATACAAAAACCTATATAACCACTAAAGCTCAAATAGATTGGACCAAAAGAAATATAGTTCGGCCCCAAGGAAATAAAATAAGTTGTCCCTCTTTATCTTTTAATTTTGTCTACTGATTCCTTTTGCTATCGTTCTGTACTTTGTTCCTCTTTCAAATTTTTAAGGCTTTGGTTTTCTTTGAAGTCGTCGCTTGGTCGTTGATCGATCTTACCGTCGAACCTCAATTTAGTTTAATGCTTCTTCAATCTTTGCGTAGCTTCAGCTGCTTCAAATTGTCGAGTTCGAATGATGCGTGAATTGGTAGTGAATTCCTTTTATTGATTATTGGTTATTCTCGACTTTGATTCAAGTTTAATGATTTATTGCTCTCTATTTTGCTTGAACTCGAATGCCTAGTAGCCGATGATGAGATTGGGTTAAATAGGATTCGAAATCCTATAATATCGTTCGTATATATTTTATTTGATTTCTTCAACTGATATGCTTGGCCACTGATTTTTGATTTAATGCTGGTGATTAATCCTGACTAGTTCAATTCGTATATTTTCTGTTACGGTTTTATGGACATTACTGCTTTATGAGTTTTCTTTAGATTTTGTTTCGTTCTTTTCTGGTTTGACTTCGGCCACTTTAAATTTATGATAATTGACTTCGACTTCATGAATTTTCTTTGCTGGCAATTAACACTACTTTGAAGTTTGCTTAAAATCTGCATTTGAATGTGACCTTGACTACAATCGAATTTTGTTCCTCTTTTTACTACTGCAACTTAATTTTCTTTGCGTTCTCCTTCCTTGTTCTTGTTTCTACTGTTAGTAACTATACACATACAAACATGTATATACATACATATACAAATTTATGTATATATGTGTTGTGCATTTTCATTGATCTACCTAGCTTGGAAATTCATGTTATGGTAATCATGTTACTTTGGAACTGTCCACCACACTGGGCTTGTATTCTTGAATCTAGTATGGTTGCAGTTTTGGGTTTCCAGTTTCCTTTGAAGCTTTGCATTCTTGTTAATTCATTTGTGTTATCCTTGCTGAAATGCATTGAATCATTGCACTGATATACGTGTGTATATATTACTATTTTGGTCTCTATTTCAATTTGGTCTGGTTCACATTGAACTTCTGGTCTGGGTTCATCTTTATTTTGGAACTTCTCTGCACTTTAGTTGATGGTCTCCGTACATATATACATAAATACTTGTATGTATATATATGTGTGTTTGACTAGATTGCACTTGTATCCAATATGCTACTTGTTGTATGAACCTGAACTAATTTTGCCGATACACCTGCTTGCTTAGTTGTATCTGTGATGGTCTCCGGTTCCTTTTGGTTCGTTGTTCCACTGGCATGTGTTAGTACATTTCTACTTTAGCTTTTGAACTTCATGTGTACATTCATTTGCTATGTCTGGTCTTGGATGATCTGATTCTCTTCAGTTCTGAACTTGTTCAATTTCTTTTTGACCTTTGTATATTTGAGCATGTTGAACTTATGTTAATTTGGGACTTCATATATACATCATTTTGTTGTATATCTTCATGCTTTTTGAAATTGCTCTACCCAATTTGTCCACTGCTTCATTGAGTTCATTTCTCTGATCATGTACATGACTTGTGTACTTGTCTCTGATTTGTTGGTCTTCATGGGTTATGATATGTTCATACTGCTTTGACCTTTCATGCTGGTGTTCATGTTGCACTGATTAGAAACTCGTACTTGACCATTCTATTTTTGTTTTATTACGGCACCTGAGTTGAATACAGCCTATGGCTTGGGTTTGACCTTGTGCTCACCTGTCCCTGATGTTTTATCAAGCAAGTGTACATCAGTATGCACGGCCTTGTGACATGTACAGTGATACACTGTGCATGTTACAAGTTGTTCGTGTAAATGTACTCAAAATAAATAAATGATGAATAACACAAATAACTGCAGCAAATAACATTTTCAAAGCACACACTTTAATTTGCACTGTAAAATTATTTCCTTCTACATTTTACTATGTCAGTGTTTATTTTGCAGATAATTCAGATGCTGGATTCGGGCTAGAGCAAAGTCAAAAATAAAATACGAGTGAATGAGTGATATGTAGTGAGGTGAACGATGTAAAGTGAAATTTGAATGTAATCAAAATTGGATTGTAATCGAAAAATGTATATTGTAGTGAGAGCTCAAATTTGTAATAAAATATTTTTTTGAATAAAATATCTATTTGAATTTAAATTTTGTGTTATTTATTTTATTCAGTAAATATTTATTTAATTATGTAAAATTAAAATAGTACATCGATAAATACATTTAGATGAATATATATATATATATATGTTTATTATCATCAAACAAAAATCATATACTAGCATATTCAATAAGATAATCTTCTAAGCAATAACCAAAGGCTGATGAGCTAATGGTATGCTTTAGGAAATTATCTGTATCCTTGTACGATCGAGAAATTTGTGAACCTAAGCAAAATTCTAAATATTGTTTGTTAGTCGTTTGACATTTTAAATAATGTTAAGTGCTAGTTTATTCCTTTATGATATTTGATTTGATTGATAGTATGATTTTAAATACTATGGACTTTTAAGTTGTTGGTTATTAGGACTTAAATCTCGATGCTTTTGAAAAGTGATTTCGAAAGAATCTGTGGAAAAAATAATAGTTTGATTATTTTGAAAACTTTGGTTAAGTATTATTATTTCAGGATATTTGAAAAAGGTTTTTGTGAAGTGGTTTTTAAAATATTTTTGTTATGACTAAAGTTAGGCAATTTGGGTTTTCTTGACTTGGAAGACCCACTAGGTATAGTTGTTTACTCTAGTTGTTGTTTTAGGAGAAACCAGAATACCACTGGATGCTCCGCGTTGTTTTGATTTTAGAGTTATACCCAGCTTCGGTTGGAGGAGTCCTCTCCTAGTTATAATTGGTTTTCATTTTGATTTATTTCTCTTCGGAGGAATTTGAAAATATATTTTGAATATTAAAACCCGACATTTAGTTCTAAATTTATCCTTTAAAAATATTGGATGCATAGTATTTTATTATAGAATATTTTTATACTTTTGTTGCATATGGTTGTTATACTGTTTACATTGTTATTGCTTATGATAGATATAGCTTGTGTATTGCTCTTTTGTCATCATGATTTTGTTTTGAATTATGTAAGTACAAGATAGGTACAGGGAAGCAAAACATCACTATTTGGTAACTTGCGCACCTGCATTCACATTAAGATAGTAAATTTCTTTGCTAAGAATCAAACGCAAAAGACGTATGTAGTAGATTCAGAGATTGGTAATTGATTGATGATTTTATTCCCGGATATGGGAGGTCTCTTAGATTTTGTTTTATTTATTGATTTAGGCCAATTATAGTTTTTCTAATCTAGCTGCGCAGATGAGGTGCTGTCGAAATTTTTCGTAACATAGGGAACTTTAGAAGTTTAATAACTAATTTTAACTAATAGCTTTTAAACCTTTAAGGGTTTGAAGACATTTTCTTCCTTAAGGAATTTCGAGGACGAAATTCTTTAAGGAGGGAGAATGTAATAGCTCAAAATTTTATCGTTTTGATTTGAATATTTAATTAACTTTAATATTTAAATAATTGGTTTCTAAAGTTTAATAACTTGAATCCAAATACAGGGGTTATTTAAATATTTGAATTGTGAATGAAATATCAATTAAATGGATTAAATATCCTTATTTAACTCCTTTTAATTAATAAATAATAATGGTGGACCCATTTTGTAAATTTATTTACAATAATAAATGATTTGAATAAATAACAAGAAAAACAATTGATAATAAAACAACTTGATTTTTAATGACGTATTTTTAAATGATTTTATGAAAAAATTTCAAAATTTTTAGTTTGGAAAATATTTAAATTATCGCTTGACATATTTTTCGGCAAACGATGGATTTTTTTGAAATTTAACAAAATAAAAAAATCTATGTATTTCACTGTTGATTTGGGATCGTGTCACATTTTGGTGCATGGTCGTATTTTTATTTCCATCGTCGGTGGTTCGTACATGAACGAAATATTATGTAGCGGAATACAGCAAATCCTTCTTTTCAAAACTTTCCCAAATCAAATCAAATTCAAAATTTTTGACTAGAACGTAATGATGTTATGATGTGTTGCTTGGAAATTTTGGTTTACTTGAAATCATTTGTTTACTTGTATTTGAAGTAGAAAAAATTTATTCCGTTTATAAATATGAAAATATCAACATGACACCACTTAGACTTTTCCATTTTGATTTTTCTCTTTTCCCTCCTCTCCCATTCACCTTTTTACATTAAATAAAAATGGCCTCTACTTTAAAAAATTCAAAATCGAAAGCTATACGCCACTAAAAATCACGAAATAGGGTTCGTTAGAATTTTCTGACCTTGATCTTCAAATCTATACCCATTTTGTTGAGTGAGGCTTCCATTTTAGGTGATCGACCTTTTGACCGTAGCTAAGTTTCCATCTCGTCATCGATTTAAGGCGAGTTTGGTCGAAACGAGGAAGGCCCAGACTTCTCGAGTGGAGACGAAGTTGCGGTTGTCTTTTGGCAAGGTGCAGCTCCTTCTAGGCAAACACATCGCTAGGGTTGATAAGCTTGACCAAGCAGGTCGTGAATGGCAAGAGTCGACCAGAGCTTATTTCGATGGCGAGGTTGAACTTGGGGATGCATGAGAAGTCAATCGGAATTGATTTGACGAGATTCAAATCTCCATAGCATTTTACGACATTGGAAGGGGTGGTATACGGCAACAGGTCGATTTGGCTTTGTGGGGGTTGAGTTGGAATTTGCCAGGTCGAGCAAGTCAGTGCGGGAAGAAAGGAACAATGGCGCGAACGGCATTGGATTTCATTGAGAATTGCTCTGTGTCGATGGATTTTTGTACATGGTGATGGGTGCACTTGTGCACTTATGCATGGCCTGGAAAATGAAAGGGGGAAGAAGGATTAGATAAAGAATTGTAGAGTAATTAAATCAATTAACTTGATATTGAATAAATTATATTATTTAATTTCCAAATCTTAATAATTGAATATCTAGCTCATATGAGGTCGGATTCAGACACGATTAGTTGTGTTGGACGCGTACTGATATTATCTATGCGCTAGAATTAGTTTTGATGGATTTGAAGCTAGTAGAATTTTGAGCTGAAATCGAACGTCCAAACCAAAACGTGAAAGCTTTAACTGGAATTTTTGTGAATTTGTTCACCTCTAGATAAATTATATGATATCTGTGTTGCTATAGATTAGTATTGAATGGTTTGATAGTTTAATGAAGTATAGATTAATGATTAAATTATAGTGATTTAATTTAATTACATTTAACGGAGTTAAATTAGTTATACTTCATTTGGGATATCTATTTAGCAAAATAAAACACTTTATGCTATAATTAAATTAAATAGACTACTTTAGACATATATCGAGCAGAATAAATCGGTGTTCTATGCTTGCAAAGTAAATGGATTATTGTTTGATTGCTTGTTTGAATTCAAATTCCCACTCTTTAGTGGATGACATAAATAACCATTGTGTTGCAGGGGACGAAAAGTAGACATCGAGGTGTTTACATAGCGAATAGGTCACTGCAGGACACTCCGAAGTGCATATATATGAGATTACGTGGTACTTTTGTAGAGAGACCCTAACACGTTTCTCACCAATATTGATTTATTTATATTCTTATATTCCTTATATTGATGTTTGTTTGAAATATTTGTGACATACTGTTTGAATTGTGTAAGTGTCATTATAACGATTTCGTGATGTCGTCACTTATGAAATACCATCTCCTTAAATCATTGTGTGTGTTGAACTTGTGCTTGTATTTTTAAAAAATAAATGTTTGGTCATGTTTTTGCACTTTGAAAGTTGTTTAAACTATATTTTCAAATATTTTGAGAATTTTAAAAATAAAGGTTATGTAATGATTTAAACTTTATCAAAAGTAGTTATAAATTTGATTTATAAATCTTTTGGGATAATTAATATTGTTTTAATTTTTTGTAAAAGATTGTAAATTTTATTTATTACCTTTCAGGGTAAATGTAGTTTTAAAATTTAAAGACAGATTATAGATTTGATTTATATTCATCCAAGATAATAAATGTTGTTTTAAATTTATAAATGATAGTTTATAAATGAGGATATCTTTAAAAAAGGAATGATTAAAATTCAAAGCTAAGTGTGAATTATATTGGGGTTTATAGTAAATAATGTTTTCGACGACATTCGTTTTTTAACCCTTCTTTTTAATACACTTAGAAATATAATTTGCCCATTTAAAGAATATTTTTAAAGAGTGTTTTTAAAAGTGTTTTACAATACTTATGCTGTGAAAATCAAACGCAAGTGAGAATCAAATGTTCTAAAAGCTTGATTCATTTATTGGTGGCAAGTGTATATGATTTAATTCCCATACACACACATTTGTTTGTTTCTGATAGTCGATTACTTAACTATCAATTTCGATATCCTTCTTTGTGTTTCATCGATTCAAGGCGATTTATTTACTCATTTGGAGCATTTAAACTCTTGTTATTCTTAAAGTTAGGAATGTGGTCGTGGCATGTGTAACATCCCGATATTTTCAACCATTCGCATCAACACATGTCGGACTTGAATTGCTAAAAATATCATATTGTTAATTTAAAATTGGCAAAACCAGCATAGACAATAAATAAATAAATCATAGAATCACATGCATAGAGCAATATAAAAATGAGCAGCGGAAACAAGTGATTAGTTGTTCATAAATCTACTATATAAATATATATAACAGAGTTAAACAAGATACAACAGAAGTCACGAGTACATAGAAGTCTCAACACAATAGTCAAATACAAGATCAGAATATATCACAGGAGTCAACTGAATAACTGCAAGCCGAATAGATAGATGGATCTCCAAGCGAAGCTCCAACTCCAAAGGCGAGTCTCGAATAATGTGACACTCAGTCTGACCCGAGCGTAAATCAAAACACAAAACACTCGAGTTAGGATTAACATTCTTATATCAATAAATCCAACTCAAGTGAAATATCAAATGAAATACAAGTAACTCAAAGGATGTTTGAGATAAGTATCCTCTAAGGATTCGTTAAACTATCAACTATGTAGTAATATACGCTATTATAATAATGTCTAAAGTAAAGTAAACTGTTGCAATAGCGTTAAGGCGTTACCCATATCCCTCAAACATATATATATATATATATATATATATATATATATATATTCACATGGTCTATACAGTACCGCAACTTCTCGTAAACTGGGCTTATCAGAGGGCACTCCATATGTATGGTACAAAACAAACTCGTAGTGTCTCGCTAAGGTAGGTGACACGGCACAACTAGGCAATGCCAGGGTAGATATACCAATTACACTTCCGGGCTGGTGGTAACGCATAGCAACTACTACCGCCCACCTCGGAACACACTCCAAAATCAAAAAATCAAGGGTGGCCACCAAATAAACACAAAGTTAGAATATAATATCGAAGAAATGTGCCCGATTGAAGGAATGACCTCACTTCGCCCGCCGATTGCCCCTGTTTTGGCCACCTTATGCCAATTCACGGGAGTTGGGTCCACGTATGTACCTCATATAGGATCGTCGCCATCATCCTACGTCTTTCTGGAATCTCCATCACGTATAAATTTTTTAAAGCGGTTTTCGGTATTGACAGTGAGTATTACAATATTCGATCCCGGTCTCTTAAACAACCAATCGTTATTATAACACCGTGGTTATTTCAAAATAGTTTATACTTCAAAACCAAATATCATTGCCATTTCAAAACCATATCAATACGATATCATTTCCATTTCAAAACCATATCAATACAATATCATTTTCAAAATCATGGCACTTCAAAGTTATAGCACTTTCCAAATCAAATCACTTGAAATTATAACCCTTTGGAAATCGTAGCACTTTGAAATCATAACACTTTGAAATCATAACACTTTGAAATCATAGCACTTAGGAAAACCATGACACTTTCCTTTAAACAGTTTAGATGTTAATAATAGTATATATAATAAAATAGTTTATAAAATAAATAGTTTATATAACGTAGTTATAAGTCAAAATAGTTATATTAAAATAATTAGTATATTAAAATACTTTATATTAAAAATAGTTTGTATTACAATTAGTTTATATTAAAAATGATCTATATTAAAATAGTTTATATGAAAAATAATTTATAAAGTAAAATATATAAATAGTTTTAAATATAATTTAAAAATGCTTTATAAAATAAAATAGCTTCCTCAAATTTCACAAATCGATTCAAAATCAACTCAAATTCAAATTTAATTCAATCTCAAGCCATCAATTTCAATTCAGTTTCTCAATAAACCATTTCAATTTATATCGATTTCAAAACAGATTTGAACCATAAAATAAACCATTTCAATTTCAGTATATTTCAAAGCTTTAAGTATTCAACATTTTCAAAACTAAATTTGGTAATTTCATATATATATCTATCAAATTTGATTTACTATTATTTAGTTTTGAAATATTTACTTACTAAATCCAATATTATTTAAATAAAACCTCAAATTTCAAATAACTAAATATTTCCTTCAATTTATTTAAATTTGAAATATTCATTTAATCACCTTAAAACAAAATCATGTTAAGAAAATCATATCCTTTAATATCTCAAATTCAATAAGTTCCAAATCGATTTAATTAAATAAATTTACAAATTTATAATAAATTCAAATTTATCTTCCCAACCTTAACTTATAAAAATCATTATAAAATCTATTTTGAAATCTAAATTCAAATAAATACTTAAACGTATTACTTATTAAATAAATCAAACTTTATTACATTAAATCTTATTATTAAACTTATTTGTTATGTATTTCAAAATAGTAAAATTATAAGTAAATCTTAAAATTTATAATTTCAAAACTAACTTATAACCTTTAAAATTTTCAAACATATAATTTTAAAATCGAAAAATTAACTATATATAAAATAACGTTATATATAATATATAAAAATCAATATTTATATAAAACCACATATGTATCTCTTTGAACTATGGAAAATCATTTCAAAAATATATATACCAACAGTGTCTGCATATAATTTTCTATCCTATGGTCAAGTCATACGGATATCATCTCAATCCGCAATTTAAATATATACGGGTATATATCATTTCAACCCACAATCCCAAATTCAATTCAATAAAAATCGTCTGGGTTTATCATTTCAACCCTTAACAATTTTCTCCTATTCTGTATATCGTTTGGGTATGTATCATTTCAACCCATAGGGAATTCTATACTACTAGGGAACTTGCAGAGTGATAAGAGATATGATAATAATATAACAGGCATATATCACCAATATAAATAACAGATAATGGTGTCTGATGTCGCAGGTGAATAGATACAGATAATATCATATGTATAACAATGTAAATAACTAACATCAGCATATTTCAATTGTCGTTTCAATTGAAATTAAATTTAATAAATATAAAAACGTTAATCATAAGTGATTGCTCACCTTTCAAGGGTACAGATGAACGAGGATGAGATGAGTTACGAATCCAAGCATGAAATATTGGTACGAATTTGACGAACAAAGCTGATAAATATGGATTGACAAAATCAAATTAGAACTGGATTGATGAAGATAAATGGTATAAGAGAATTTATATATATCTATATATAACTATATATATATATATAATTATATTCTTAATTCATACACATTTAAATTTAAATATATATATACACACACACACACGTATTTCAAAATTCAGAGCCTCAAAATAAAACACATATATTAAACTCAACATATATACGTAACATATTTAAAATCAATACTTATATTTTATATTCATTTCAACCTAACATATTACGTACGTATGTTAAAGTACCGTATTTATACTGGAACATTCAAAATTAGTATTTATAAAAATTAATTTTCATAAAAAAAATCAATATAAGTCATTTATTATAATGTATGTAAAACTTAAATGGTAACAGGAAAGGAATTTTAAAATCTATGAACAACCTATTGTAGGTACTATATATACATCAACCGACATGCATGACTTAACAGCTATATACACGCAGACTCTACGAATATATGCAGACCATATAATCTATATACTTTTATATAGACAGAACCTATGCACTATATACACGTATATACTAGTCAATATATAAATAAGGACTATATATATATATTAAAATATATAAATGCAGACTAGTATATATGATATACATATAAATATATATAAGTTTAAACACGGAGATTTTTAAAACCACCATATATAAAGCATATACTGAGATGAAAATATAACATATAAACAAGATATGTACACTTATATACATATATAAAGCTATATATATACACATAAACTTAAATAGATAATATCTAACTTATGTAAACATATATAGTTATAATTACATAAACTATCATAATTTAAATCATATAGACTGACATATGTGAACGAAATATGTATATGATATATCAAAAATCAATATTCATTATCAAATCATTACAACTTGCTTTACTATAATAGGTGTATAAACTTATACGACGACTAGCAACCTATACTAACTTTATATATTTAATATATATATACAATATAAACAGCAACGGACACAAAATTAACATAACATATATAAGCTAATGATATACACCTTAATATATAAATACTAACATATATAAGATATAGATATAAAAGTATACTCATGCAATAACATAATATATATGTATATTAACCAAAATTTGCGCATGCTTGAATAAATATATGAAACTACAAATGAAAGGGATTTATATTCAACAAAAAATTATACCAATATGAAAAAGTGACAGCAGAAGAGGGGACGGGCTTCGCGTGAGAGGAGCGGAGATGACTGCGGCCTAAGGAGGAGAAGCATGGTGAGGTGATGATGGCCATAGGTGGATGAGGGATGTGGATCTCAACTAGGCCTTTTATGGTGGGGGTGGCTGCCTCGAGTTGCATGGCAAGTGGAGGAAGTAGGTGAAGGCGGCCACGAAGAGAGCTGGAGGAGGAAGACACGTTGGTCTTGGCGGCAAGGGAGGCTGAGGTTGTTGGAGAACTAATGGCGAATGGAGGTGGCATCTGAAATAAATTTTCATATGAAAAATGTATATATAATATTTAATAATAGAACAGAGAAGACAAAAGGAACCAAAAACAAAATATATTGTAATGATGGAATAGTGAAAGTGAAGGGACATCGATAATAAATTAGCACCATGGAATCATGAAGTCAGCACGAATTCAGGGATTTATTAATTGCAAATAGCCGTTGGATTTGGACAGGTAAGTAGATGAAAATATAGATGGAAACCAAAAAGGTTTTAAAACGGGTACCGATACGGTTACCGTTTTCGTGGATTCCGCTGTGAACCGGACTTCAAAACACGAAATTGAATATATCGCAGAGATTAGCACGACAAGACGATCAAAACGGTATACAAATATTAGTAGTACGATCATAAATCAAAAGTCGATATCGATACCGAAAAATGCTGCAAATCTGCCAAAAATAAGTTAAACAGAGCAATAGCAGTCCGAATTTGGAGAAGCGAAATATGACGTCTCAGTCAGAAGATGATTTAAAAATTTGTTGAATAAAAATATTCAGGTTTGAAAAACATTTTATTATCATCAATTTTTAACCGATTTGAATTTAAATAAAATTACACTAGAAAATAAACTTCCATATTATTAGTTGAAAATTCACCATTTGCTATGTTTAAATATACGTATACCAAATGTTAAATTTTTATTTCGAAATAATATTATTTAAAATTTCCAAAATTCAATTAAATACGTTATAAAAATTATTAAAATATACGGTCGTTACAGAATGATAGATAATAACACTGCCCTACTTTGTTCGGCTGTAATGGTTTTCCTAGAGTAGCACTAGTTTGTTTTCGATAGTTGATTTATCAACTATCGATTTTAATATCCTTCTTTGTGTTTCATCAATCTAAGAGGATTTGTTTCTCATTTTGAGCATTGGCATCCAACACCGTGGATAACTACTAAAGAGTGAGTTGGAGCCAAGCTAGTTGGGTCGCACCTATTAGGGTATTCATATATATATAGAGATTTTTTGCCAGCATGTGTGCGGTTATGTGAAATCTTTGGATGCTTGTGTGAAGCAGGGTCCAGCTTAGAAGTTCCCAAAAGTGATGCTTGTTTGGCGCGGGCTCTCAAGTATATTTTACCTAAAGATATACTTTCAGTGTAGGGGGCACACCTTCCTAGTCATGTTGGATAAATTCATTCTTCTGGTTTTAATTTAAACCTTGGAGTTGATTCTTTATTAATTGCATCAAGAAGTCCCTTTTGCACTTCTCCGTGTTTAATTATTTTTGTCCATTCTTTAAGTCTAGATTTTGTGCATTCTTCACGTATGGGATTTGTCCTTAGTTGTGTCCATCCTTTATATTTGGATTTGTTCCTATTATTTGTCCATTCTCTTATGTATAGATGTTGTTCTTGTGAGGTAAAACATGTTCCATGTTTAGTGGTGTGGTCTCATAGAATTATTTTATGTTCATCATATTACTTGAGTTTTCTCACTCTCATTTTCCAGAATGACCCAGATGTTATTTTATTATAATGCTCAGAGTCAGACCGAGTACTTTCTAGGTTGTCGTTTTTGGATAGGAAGATCATGTAGTAGAGCTGGATGTTCAGTTACCGCAGCATTTTATCAGTAATTGTAAGGTCAGGAAATTATAATTGTCCAGCTCATGAGGTTTGTTTTTAACTCTGATGTATTTTGTATCTTGGAGTGATAATTTATATTATCTTTGATGTATTATATGTTGCCATTTCCACTATGAGATTCCATTTCCCTTGTTGTTCTTTTTAATTTGCCCTAACAATCTGCCTTTTTGGCAATTGGGTGTTCGACATTTGAATACCAGGGATGTATTGGTGCCGACTTTCGATAGTCGAAAAGGCAGGTCGTTGCACATCTTTCATCCATGTTTTTGTAACCCAAGAGCACATTATGTTTTTGTATAAGTAAAAACTATCTAAGATTTACAAAATAAGATGACTTTATTAATAATTTCTAAAATTCTCTAAGGTTTAAAATACGTCAATCATTTTTGATTATTTCCTTCAAAATCTTGTCTACTTTGAGAAAAAGTTTCGTATATACATATACATACATACATATATACGTACACATAAGAAAACACATACACACACATATATATACACGTATACACATACATAATATATATATATATATGTATATATTCATATTGTTATCTTTAATCAAAACACAAAAAAGCAGGATCTAACACTTACCTTCTGATGACTTATGAAACCTAATGTAGGAAGTGTGTTACAAAATAATAATTATCTCTTGTAGGTACCTAGAGAACAAGCGTGTGGAATAAATCCTTAATTGCATATATTCCATGTATTTGAAAATATGTGTTTTTATAGAACTTTGACGTCAGGAGAATCGGTAAACATATGATATTTTATTTCTCCGTAAATGGATAAAATGTTGGGCCAGTCGTATAAATTTTTGAGTATCATCGAACCATAATTTTTGCAAAAATTTTCGATACTCATTTAAGAAATAAATGATAACAACATGGACATATTTAAGCTTAACGTTTAAATGTCCTATATTTGAAAATTATTAAAAATGATTTCTATACGATTTTTTAGGAAATAATATAAATATTGAGAGAAGAATATTTTTGTTCAACAAAAGCATTATAAGTTCAAAATATTTTTAAAGCTACTAGAAATGTGTGCTTTGATAATTATTTATCTTAACTGCAAAAATAATATTACAAAGGGAAAGAAATATATTTTACCAAAAGTACCTATGTGTGTTTCCTAAACATTTTTCCCTTTTTCTTGATAACAAAAGGGGGGAAAATGGAGAAAACTCAAGACATTGATAAGGGGTGTACATAGATACAAGGGAAGCAATAATTGAGGGGGAGGGGGTTTATTATATAAGTCATGTGGTTGTCATCATCAAAAAAGGGGAGAAATTCCAGACAAGATTCTAGTGTTTTGAAGCTAACAACCATATCATAATGCTACTAATGGTTTTATTGAGTTATTTTAGGTATGGTAACAATGATATAGAAGCTAAATTATGATGATGATCGATAGGAGTTCAATAATGAATATATCAAATAAATCATATAAAAAATCGAACAAAGGCATTTACGATGGAGAATAGGCATTCATAGATATCTACTAATGATGAAAAATCTACTTGAACATAACGATATTGAAGAAATACTTGAAGATGGACAAACTGGTTCAAAAGTCGAATATTTTTTTTATCGATTTCTTATTGGGACTTGTTAGTCTTGATTTTTAACGCCCTATAAATGAACTCCGAATCATTCCAAATTTTTACATGACATTGCATACGTCATAAAATATTTTCATAATTTTTCAGATTTTTTATTATTCTTGGAATGGCTTAAATAAAACTAAAATAAAAAATAAGATTTAGAAAATATTGATAAATTTTTTGAGCTACAAATCTCCCCCACTACAATCTACATAGGTCGACCAATCATACATGCCGACCGTGAAAATACAGACGGTCGATATGTAGAAACTAAATTTTCACATTTTTAAGCTCCCCTACAAAAGTTCTGTTCCTCGCTCTCAGAATACCCGAAGCAGCATAATGCCAGTTCTGAAATTGCTCTTTGCTCTCAGGCCCAGCCCAGAAGCTCATGCGCAATTGCGATCTTTCCTCATGCACGACCCAGAGTAGATGCCAAAAATCCCCAAAAGCATCACATGTTTTTCACTAAGTTTTTGGAACTTTTGGTCCCGTTTCTTTGCTTCCTCCTCTTCATTTGAAAATCACTCGTTTTCATTTTAAATGGAAATAAATTATCATAACCATCTCTAGATCAACTATAAATGCTCTCAAACTCTCACAGGAAAAACAATTTTTCTTTGCATCTTGATTTTGATTATATTGCCTTCTTCTATAATTAGTTCATATATACAGAGTGGTGGTAAAAGCACCATGATACATGCTAATAGCACGTGTTCTTTATAAAATTTCCAACCAAACAGCTGTTTGATCGGCCATTTTCCACCAACCGCAGTCTAAAAAAATAGAAAACAAAATCCACAACATTGCTTAACATATCCTTTTAGCGCATATATACTACAAGGTACATAGTGGTTTCCGATGGTTGCCCACAGTCGGCGGCCGATGCGAGCCGTCGGAAATTGTAACGATCCCAATTTTTAATTAAATTTAAATTGATGATGAAAGTAAATTTTTGGATAAAATTGTAAATTAATTTGAATTTTTCAAATTAAATAGGATATTTGTTTATTTGGGTATTTATTTTAAAATTTAATTGGGATTTTGAATTTTTATATTTAAAATCTTATAGGTAAAAAGTAGCATCCCAAAAAATTCAATTTAAATAAATAATATATTTCAAACTCTTGAGATTTAATTTGAGAATAAATTGGAGGAGAAAAAATGAAACAAATGAAAATAAGTGATAATATTATATGAAATAAATTCCAATTATATTTTGAGATTAAAATATTGAAATAATAAATATTGTAAAAAGTCATATAGATTTAAAATCTTATATATGTGTGTGTATTACAAATATGAGTAAATTGAATGCATATTTAAAATTAATTTAAATTTGTTCAAAATAAAGCGTGAATGTATAAATGAATATGAAAGTTTATATTTCGAGTTTGAGATTGAAAAATTGAACTTTAAATTTGAAATAAATATTTAAAAAAAATTAAGTAGCATTCAAAATCATTTCTTTCTTTAAAATTAATAAAACAAAATGTGTATAAAATGAGCAATAAAAGTTTAATAATATATATAGATAGGTTGTTTATTTAAAAGATATAATAGTCTTAATTCAAAAGAAAAAAATATATATAATGAACTAAGCTTAAATATATTGGTTTAAAAAGTGACATTGTAAAATAGATATAAACAAAAGTTTACAAAAAGCTAAATCATCTTGTATACTTAATAATTAGATTTGATAAAATAAGGACTTAAAACACATTGTACCTATATATATATATATATATATATATATATATATACACAAACAAATTTAGACATACATATGTAACTATAAGACTTACAAGTGTTTAAGATATACATCTATTTTCAAAGTGTATAAGTTATAAATATAAAATTTATAAAATTCTTTTGCTTTGTTACATCAAAAGCTGAAAACTTACCTTCACAATAAAATTTAATAATTAACAAAATCTATGTTTTAAGATCTTTTCTTACAAATGGCACAAGATATCAATTCCTTAAAAAAATAATCAAATAAAAAATTCGGAAAACTTTTCACCTTCTAAAATTCGAATTTTTAGATCTCCTAAACATCTGAAGTTCAGAAAGCATAAAGATTTTGCAATCATTAAAACTCCAACACACAAGCAAGAAAAAATTCAGAAAGAAAAAAAAGAAAGAAAACTGTCAAGCTTTCTTCAATTCAAACTAAAAACTGTAGTGATTTCTAAAGCATCAAGTGTAGTGTGATACATTCAGGTAAGTTTTAAAATTTTATAGTTAATAAAATTTTGGTTTTGAAGTCATATTTTAACAACAATTTTTAAATTCAAACTGCAGATTTGTCTTAAACAGTGAAGCTTCAGGTTTTGACAAAGGGCAGTGCAAAGTTTTTTTTTCTGGAAATAATTGTGAAGGCAAGTAAATTTTCTTTTAAAAGAATTTGAGTTTGAAGCTATAATTGCTAAGGGAAAAAGGATTTAATACCCTAACATTCAATAAATTACAGGGAAAGAATCAAGTAAAGGCTAAACTTAGTTTCTGGACTGCCGAAAAAAAAGAAAAAAAGAAGAAAAGCTCTCTGTTCTATTAAAAATCCTAACTGTAAGAAAATTTAATTTGTTGTTGTTGATCAATTAAATTCATAAATACAATAAGAAGTAAACAAAGATCTGTAACTATGATTTGCAGATCTGAACCCCAATTTAAAATAAAGAAAGAAGAGTGGTTGCAGGCTTTCATCTATGATTTGAAACTGTCAAGAGCCTTCTGTCTTCAGGAAAAAAAAAGTGAGCAAACCTTACCTTGATCTGATCTATGTTTTGATGCATGCTTAAAGTAAGGTTATGGATTTGCTTGAATGTGAGTGAACCCCATGCCTTCTTCATTTCTTTTTTTTTCCTTGTGTTTGAATGCTTGCATGAATGTGGTTAGTTTTGACGTGTGAATGGTGTGCTTGTGTTTTGATTTTCCCTGGGAAAATTGTTTTCCCTTGTTTTTTTTTCCCTGTAACATTTAGTTACAGTAAAGCTTATAAGCTACTCTCCCATCTTCTGTTGAAAAGGAAACTCTCTTGAAAAAATGTGAGCAAAACCCTTAAACTCTTATGTATGCTTGAGGTTGTTTGTGTGTTTTGTGGATGTGCATGTATGACTGTGTGAAATATTGGTCTGTAAACAAAGACATGAGCCCTGTTCTAGATTTCAGGTTTTCAAACCCTGTTCATAAATCCAAATCCCCTTCTCAACTTCATTTTTGATCTTAGAATGTAAATAAAATTTGTTTACACAAATCCAGATCCAAGTTTAAAAGTAGTGTTAAGATAAATTTGAGGATAATTTGTATGGGAAGAAGAGAATCAGTAGAGCTTTAAAACATGAAGAAAAAAAATTCAGTTCTTAGTTTTTTTCAAAGCTGGGTAAGAAGATTTTTAAACCTGTATATGTGAATCTTGGCTCGTCTGTGATAATGCATGTGTGTGATAATATGTTAGTTATAAATACAAATACATATGTATAAATTCAAAAGGTTACATGTACATGTCTGTAATACATCATTTTATATACCCTGTTCTTATTTTCCAGGGTTTAAAACAAGCTAGGATCCAAATCTTTTCATTTAAAAATTCTGATAGGATGTGTGTTTAAATAAATTATGATTGTTTAATCATAAATGAAGATAAAAAAAATTAAAATTATTTTTAAAACATAACCAGTTAGAGTTTTTCTGGGAAATAAGAAAATGCAGTGGAGACTTGAATAAATGTAATAAATCAAATGTTATAATTTAATAATCTAATTTCATAACTTGAATACATTTTGGAAATGATGATTTTTAAAACAAAAACTAGAATTTTTAGTTGCGAGATTAAGGCAAAATGGTGGAATGAACAGAGTATGGGTTTTCACGTTTTTCTGACAATCGAATCAATGTTAAATGTTGGGATTTTGATTGGAGCAAGCATGAACATTAATGATTTCGAGAAAATTATCAAAAAAAAATTGCATTGCATATATTGTTAGTTCGAGATCACTTTAGGGTTTTGGGGCTCTGTCGTGTTAGTGTCTATTTCGTCATCAATGTTGCATCGAGTTGCAAAGGACCGGGGGAATTAGAAGCGTGGACGTATGGTGTTGCTTAGGGCATGACGGCGTGGTCACTAGTGGTCGGGGTTGGCGATGCGTGGAGTTCTTTCTGGTGACTGGTGGTTCTAGGATGAATGCCATCATGCTCGATTTTGAACACGGTGAGGTCGGGGTTTTCTGGGTGCTCAGGCAAGGTGAAGGGATCGTGGGTGACTCGTGGGTGATCGCGGCAGTGGCTGGTGGTGGGCGGTTAGCTGGTGTAGGTGCACGGTGCGTAGGGCACATGAATGTGCCTGGGTATGTTTTGAGACAGAGAAAGGAGAAGAAGGGAAACTCGAAGCATGGCACGGGGAGATTGAGTGGAAACTCGAAGTGGAGCTCGTGACGTTTTGGAGCTGTATCGAGTAGACTTCCAGGCTTGAAACAAATTTGTAAAAAAAATTCTCACGGGTCGATTCGAGTGGAAACTCGAAGCAGGGAAGCTTTTACATCGGGTATGACTCAGGGAAGGCCTCGGGTCAAACTTAAAAACAGCAAAAATTTTGAAACATGATTTAAATTGTTTTTCTTTAAATAATTATCCGGGATAAATGAAGTATTTTAAAACTTAGATTTCAAAAATAAAATTTGTTTAAAATTTTTAACTTGATAAAATAATTGAGGAGTAAATCAAATATTCAAATTTTTAACGTAAAGACAAAATTCTTTATAATGATTAAATAAAGATTTTAAACAATTAAAATTTGTAATTACTTTATAATTTAGAAGTTGATTCAATTAAAGGATGAAAGTAATTAAGATTTTCTTAATTATAAATTAAGGATTTATGGATTAGGATAATTAAATTAAGAAAAGTTAATTGATAAAGTTAATCAAGATTGAATCAATTCATAGTTAAGAATAGTTAATCGTTGATTTAAATTTTATAAAATAAATTGTGTGGTTAACACACTTAATCATATTTACCCTAATTAGAGATGATTGATTATCATCAATTTTTCTGTATTGGATTGATATTTTTTTTGTGATGTTGTGATTGCTTTGTGATGGACTGTGATTTGTGATTTGTTCCCATATGACTGTGAAACCCCTTTTGCCCGTAAAACGGCATTTGAATTTCGATGCGACAGGGAGTCGGATTCCGGTTTGTTATCCGAAACCCACGTCGAATCATATTAGTGAATCTTTGTGATTGATAAATTTACTTTATCTATGAATCTGTTGATGAATATAAGCGCTATGGGTTATACCGCTTATCGATATATCTGTGATGAGACTACACTATACACACAATTATGGATTGCACGTGGAGATCGGTTAAGTCACATATTTTTGAAATAATTTTAAAATTGAAATTTTAAATTCAAATGGTTTTGGAAATGGATCAGATTTAAAGTGAAAAGCTTTGAAAAGAATTTCAAAGATAAAAGTTATTTTTGAATAACTTAATTTAGTTTTGAAATCTGATTTAAATTTGAATTCAAGGTTTGAAATTAAATTCTATTTGGAGGATTTAAAATGTAAAAAGGTTA
Organism: Allium cepa; assembly: GCA_030765085.1. Taxonomy (NCBI): domain Eukaryota; kingdom Viridiplantae; phylum Streptophyta; class Magnoliopsida; order Asparagales; family Amaryllidaceae; genus Allium; species Allium cepa. Next base: position 734,036,174 of record CM060938.1, on the reverse strand, counting down.
TAGAAGCTTATATGGGTTTCAAACCATTTTTAAAAGTGTTGTTTTGGGAATTAAATTTAACCCAAACATTTTAGCTTCTATAAATGAAATCGGATTTTTCCAAAATGAAAACTGCTTGTTTTCAAATGATAAAGCTTTCGTATGAGAAATGAATTTCCAATGTGTATAAAAGGAATTTCAAGTTTGAATTGAAATGATTTTCCAAGTTATGAATGAATATTTGGAAACGGTTTTTGAAAGCTATAAGTCAAATCTTTGATTTAAAGATTAAATGGGCTAATCCAATTGGAATGGAAATTGTTTTGAATTCTGTGAATGGATCTTTGTGAAAATGGGTAAACTTTGTGAAATAAATCTTTTGTTTAAAGATTTAAAATGGTAATTTGGTTTAAACCATTTAAAGGAAAGTTTTGGATAATAAGTTGTGACTTAACTGAAAATCCTATATCCATATGTTTTTAAATATTGCGCTCGTTATTCGGTTTAGCCGGGAGAGGACCTTGTGTCATATAACCCATTCCGAATAATGATACGTCGTTATGGATAGCATTTGAAGACCGGTGGTGAAGACCGGGTATTTACGAGAATGATAGGACGACCTATCGATTGTCTCTGCACTGAGTAGCCACGGTATAGAGATTTCCTAAGTGATGGGAAGTCCGATCGGGATTGTGAATACCCGGATTTGCAAGGGCTTCTTCGGAAGTGCCTTCGGTTTTGTTCGAGCCCGGAACAGACTTGTATGGTTGTGTGTCTGACGCTACACCTTCAGATGTAAAGCCGATTTCTTTCAAATACATATCTGTTGGTGGCGGAGAATTTATTCTCTTAGCTTAACACCCTTCTCTGAGACGTACGAGCTCAGAGGTTATGTAGTTGAAGGTTATCAGCGATATACTCCCAATTTGGTAGTGTGGCATGCTAAGTGCTGCTGTGTGATTGATGATCATTTGTTGATCATTGGTTGATCAAAGCATGGCTTTGTGAAAAAGCGTAGCTTTATGGTCGAGACCTCATCGAGCCTCACAAACCGGTAATGGTCGAAACAGGAAAGATACGGCAAGGTTTCAGGGGTAGCTCCCCTAGGGTATGACCATTCCTTCTGGAAAAGAGTGGAATCATGGTATGGAGCCCAGATACTTACTCATGTGGACACACTATATTTATTACTGTGTGATGTTGTTGTTGGAGGGCCCTCGGATAATGGTCCCAAAGGACCGGGGGTGGCATATCTCAGGTTTTATTCCCCGGGAAGGGGGTAGCCGGCCTTGTGTTAGCAGAGAACAGGTTGGTTCTCGGGGAGTCCCGCCAGAGGCGTTCCCATGTGGTTATAGGAAGTTCCTTAGCCTGACCATTTGTTGGAAATCCATTCTTCAAATATGAGCCTTGTACGGTTTTAGTTGTAGAACCTACCATTTAACATGGCAGCTATAGTAGGCATAGCATCATGGTACCTATGCTGGCTAGGATTTATATTATACTTTCGAAATGGTTTTTCCACACTGTGCACTTATAGTAATAATATCAAAGAATTTTTCTCGTATTTAGCATGTTTGACTATCATAAGGAGAAATCTCCTCCAATTCTGCGTTTGCATTGTGTGTGTGGCGGGAGGCCTTATGGTAGTTTCATTTTCTAAAAAGCATTGCGGATTTAAACTTTAAAAGCTTTGTTGTTTGTTTTAAAAGACCAAATTGTTTTGTTTGCTCACACCAGTCCCATGACTGACCTGGAGTTTATTGTTCCTTTCCTAAACTCTGGGTGCCCACTATTTTCCACACGGGCAGTCTAGAGTTGGGTTTTCAGATATTCCAGTAATAGGTATAGATTCGTTAGCCTTCGAAGCTCTTTGGATTGGTGGATCGCATTTGCTACACTTCAGCATCACACCAGTCTTGCTCTCTTAGTGAATGTGATGAGGGTTCAAGCTAGCTTTGGATTGAAGATGGAGTTCTTGGAGTTTGGCATTGAAGACATTATCTTTCCGCTGCTATTTTCTTTTATCTCTGATAGTATTGTTATCCATTGTACCATGCTATTGTATTCTGTTGTATCAGACATTGTATAATATGTTGTATATCAAATGTATCATGCATATTTCTTCCGCTGTGTTGTACTTATTGTGTTATAAGCTCCGGCGAACCAGGTTCGACGTTTGGATCTGCGGCATTTGAATGCGAGTGTCGTATTCGGTGCCGATTTTCGAAGGTCGAGTCAGGGTCGCTACAGAAATCTTGTCGAAATACAAAACATGAATTTCGTCCATTTTCGATTGAATCGACGATGACTTTGCGACGGCGTCCGACGACAGTTCCGACATTTTTCCAACGGTATAGACATTTACGTGACTTAAAAACATGCCAGAGAACTGTCAAAAGCCTTCAAAATATTCGACCTATAAACTGTTGGGAGCCGTTGGAATTTGTCGGAATTTTTCAACCTATAGGCCATCGGGAGCCGTCGGGAGTCATCGGTAGCTATCAGAAATCTGGGTAAATTTTTCAGTGGCTAAACAACACATCAATATCAATATATATCACAACACATAAAAATCAATATATATATATATATATATATATATATATATATATATTAGTTATATAAGCTAAAGTCGATATCAATATCAATAATAACACAAAACTCAAACATTACTATCTCAAACTCAAACATTTCCAATCAGTACAAAACAAACCGTCTATCATCAGTTTCACACACCCAACTGCAATAACTATATCCAACATCAATGTACAATATATACATCCAGCATCCAACATCAAACCCCACAAATCAACATCAAGCACCACATGTCAACAAATCAACCTCGCCATCTCTCATTGTATATATACACAAGTTTAAAAAAAACTACAAAACATACCTCATGACTCATCATCGGCTCCGGAACCACCATATGAAGGGAATGCTCCATGATGCTCCACATACTCGGCCACATGCTAGTTCAGTTGCTCCATTTCCACTGCTTGGAGGTGGTCCAGCTCCTGCAGCTGTGCAATATATTATCGAATCTCATTAATCTCAACATTGCCCGAGCCTACAAAACAAGTTGAAATATTTTTAAGTTATTGTGTAACTTTTATAAAAATTAAGTAATTTTTACAACTTAGTTAATTTTTATAAATTATCGATTGATTGTCGTAGACATAACACATATTTCTCTTTGTCCGGTCCATAACGGAGTCGAAGATGGTGTCCTCCTCACCATTGGTCAATTGCTCCCGTCTCAAATGCTTAAGCATCTGTGCACGTGCTAGCATAAATCTTTCTTGCAACACAAAATTAAATAGAAATAAATATTACATGACATTATTATAACATTTTATAGCCAATTAATTAAAATGATCATTACTAATAACTTATAACTTAAAATATACTGACATGTGCAGTGTATGCTTTATCATCCTCATGTTAGGCTTACGTCACCGATCCCTCATTGTCGGTCTGCCTGACGACATGGGTATGTGCAAATACGTCCATATACGAGACATGAGCTCCACGTGCTCTTTCCTACAATAATTGATGTATATTATTATTTTCATAATAATTTATACAAAAAATGTAATAACTGTTTGTAATCGCAATTAATCATTTACCAGGTCCTCGCGATGATGTTGAAATAATTTCGAGCCATCACGGTATGTGACTGGATTTTTATGCCTGTTTGTCGAGTTCCTGTCTCACTCTGCCTGAAAATTAAAAATTAAGATTACATTTCATAGGTATAAATTATGTATTCTCTACTAAACAAATTGAGGTGATATCTGATAGACTTACCCCGAATTATTCGCTACTCCACCATGCGACCCAAGCATCCCATAAGCCGGTGCCATGGTATGCTTATTCGTCTATAATATTTTTTCCATCAAACGTAAATCTTGTCTTCGTTTTAAAAACTACCGACCAGTCTGTTTTATCTCTTTTTAGAGACGGATAAGGAGCATAATGAACCTGTAGGGCTTGTTTTGCTAGTATAAACGGATCGTACTTACGGTAACACGATCTATGATTTATTTCAATAATATTATATTTTTGGTGCACGTTGATTGCACAACCTGGAACATTACTTAACCAATTGCATCTAACCAAATGAACTTCTTCCACTGGTCTGGTGAAATATGTTAATTGCAAAACCTAAGTTAACATGCCATAAAAATAATTTATGTGATCATTTGGATCATCACTACCTTTAACATGTGCACCGGTATTGTTAGTTAATTTTTCAGCCCCATATTCTATGGTATTGAATTTGTATCCATTGACATAGAATATTGGATACGTCTTGAATTTTATTTTTAGTCCCAACTTAAGATGTTTCAATCCTTCATCGACCACACAATTTACCGAATCATATACGTTGTTCGAAAATCAAGTAGCAATTTTTTTGCTGATATCTCCGCTTTGATGTTGTGATTCATAAATACTACACGTATAGATAATATATTGCATTATAATTAATAAGCACATGTATTATTCAAGTAAATAATTTTAGAGTGTTATTTAATAGTAACTAACAAATTGCGCAACTTCTGTACAATTAAGAAGAACATATGTATAAGCTACATAATAATCCCTATTATCTAACAATACTTCCACACATTTTCCAATAGGGTGTCCCTGCAGTCTAAAAATAGATAGCATTGATTTAGAAGAATCTTGTTCAATGCCCTCATCATTTTGCATAGTACTTTCAAAAGATAAGTTCAATGGTCACTAAAATAATGTGAGAAAAAGAACGAAGCTTCTTCTTCGATATATGATTTGCATATCGAACCCTCAACTTGTGATTTTTTGTCTCACTTTTTTCTTTAGATGATTTAAGTGCCTGTTAAGAATAATTATTATTAAATTTTATTACATGTAATTAAAATAGTATTTAACATACTCGGTTCTAATACCTTTCAAATGGATACATCCATCCATATTGCACAGGACCTCGAAGACATGCTTCAAACGGAAGATGAACATGTAAATACTCCATTACATTAAAGAAACCTGGAGGAAATATTTTGTCCAGTTTTTAGAGCAGGATAGGAATTTCTTCCTCAAGTTTACATAGACGATCAACTTTTAACGTAGTTGAACAAAGCTCCTTGTAAAACAAACTAAGTTTTGTTACAACCCTCCAAACTTTTGTGGGCAACAATTCTTTGAATGTGACGGATAACAAATGTTCCATCATTACATGACAATCATGACTTTTCATCCAACCCAGGTTACCGTCCTTATAGTTGACACATCTACTAAGATTAGAGGAAATCCCATTAGGAATTCTTAATCCTCCACCCACTTTAACAGTACTTCAACTTGGTTACTGTCTAGCTCATATCATGCTTTGGTTTTTTTGTGTGTCCTTTGGCTTCATATAATGCTCAGGACGATTGCAAATTGCCTCTATATCACGTCTTGATTTCAAATCGTCTTTATTCTTTCCTTTAACATTCAGAACTATGTTAAATACATTATCAAACACATTTTTCTTATTATGCGTCACGTCGATATTATGAAAAATTAGGAGATTTTTTCAATAAGGCAACTTTAAAATATACTTTGTTTGCACCAATTCTAAATCATCGATTTACCTTGAATTTCAATTTGTCTTCCAGTTTCATGTATCTTTAGATAATCCTTTATAAGGTCATAAATATCTTCACCTGACCAAATCGTCGATGGTCGCAAGGTCTCAAGTCTGTTACTAGTAATTTTTTCTTATTTTTTCTAAAAGGATAATTATTATCGAGAAAACACCGATGACAGTCAAACCGCGAAATTTTATTCCCATATGGTAAAGAAAATGCTCGTGTTTCTTCCATGCAATAAGGACAAGCTAGATGACCAGCCGTAACCCAAAAGCATTGCATACACAAAGAAATCGCTTATAGTCTACAACAGAGAAGCGAACATACGAATTTTTTTTGAAATGTCATATGTTTCAAAACCTTTTACAACAATGTTTTCAACTCTTCAATCAACGGTTGTAAATATATGTTGATTCCTTGGGTTTGATCATTAGTTAGGGCCAGGTTTGATAATAGTGAGAAACATATACGGAGTTTTCATGCACATCCGTGAAGGTAAATTGTAAGGTGTAACGATTATAGACCAAGATGAGTATTTTGGACCAAATTGAGAGAACGGTGAAAATCCATCCATATATAAACCAAGTTTAACATTACGGCTTTCCGCTGCAAAAGCGGGTATGTCTTATCAAAATGCTTCCATTCTTCTCCATCAGCTGGGTGTGTTAACATACCTTCTTCGTGTGTTCTCACGTAGTGCCATATCATATGATGCGCAGTTACAGAAGATGCATATATCCTTTGAAGCCTAGGAGTGATGGGTAAGTAATGCATATGTTTGTACGGAACTTCCTTTCCCTTCTTTTGGTTGCATCTTTAATGATTACTTATTTTACAATTCCTAAGATTGATGTCTACTTTCCAAAACAACATGCAACCATTTAAATGTATATTTATTTTTGACACAGCAAACCAAAAGCAGACATAAGATTTTTCACTTCATAATGATTTTCGCACATTAAATTATAGAGCGACATATGCCATTTTGCTGCTTGAACTATAGCTATAAACCCGGCTTCTGTGAAGTTGTATTTTGATTTCATTATAATGTATTCTGCAATTACTAATAGTTGAGTACCGCTTGTACAACCATCCCAAAGTGGTTTCTTATTAGCATCCAATAAATCATAAATTTGTTATGCTCCAATACTTGGTTCTTCTTCGACATTAACATCATTACTATTAATTTCGGTAGTAGGAAACATTGAACGCGCTGCATCTCCAACCATATCTTCTATGAGATTCATCGAAACAATTTCATTATCCACCTCCTCCTCTGAATGTACGGGATTAGATGCCATAAATTCTCCATGACGATCTCATACCTAATAATTCGGCACAAAAACATATTGGCACAAATGAACTATTACCATATCCGTTATCAAATGCTTCACACCTACTACATAGACAACGAATTTCTTCGTCATTCCCATTATTACTTAAAACGAATACAATAAAGACGTGTACACCATTTTGAAAATGTTTACTTATCAAGCCTCCAATTTTTCTTCTTTGTTGGTACATCCAGTTCCGATCGATAAAATAATTGACCACATTTCCTACTATAAACATAAAAACATATTGATCATTTACGTATTGATATTTTATTTTCAATTAAATCGTACATTTAAATTTTTGCAAATATATAATATTATTTTATTTAGTTTTATTTTCAAATGGATTTACACAAATTATTATATGAATATAATATATAATTTTTAGGTTATTTTTTTACACTTTGATGGTTGGTCATCCTAGTTTCTAATGCAAACACAATAGTAATTGTATTTTGTAAACCATTTCATTTTAAACGATTCAAAAAAATTTTGATAGCACTTCCCTTTTGTTCCTTACATCGTACACATATGCGTGTATACATGGAACAAAAAGAGAGTATTGTCGAAATTTTATGAACCGCGTAAAATGAAATGATTTGCAAAATATAATTACTTTATTGTGTTTGTAACTTGTCCAATACAGGAACAATCCAACAAATATTGTATCAGATGAATATTAATGTCTGTTATGTGATAAAAACGAATATCCATATAACGATCTTATACAATACTTGTCAGACGGAGCCAAACTATCAAAGGGATTTATAGAAAGTAAAGCGCATTGTACTACAATTTTTGCAATAATTTATTTACATTCTAGGAAATGCATACGCTAAATTGTCGTTTTCATCAACTTAAAAAACGCATACATTAAATCCTGAGCATCGACTCTAATTAATCCAAACTTGCCATAATGCACGTATGCACTCATTAGTCAACACATAACACCAATTAATTACATATACACTAGAAAAATTATTTTTCTCAACATTTAAATGATAAACAATTATAATAACAACCTAATTAGCATTCAATTGGGTATAACAAACAATCAATGCAGTATTATAAACAATTATAACAACAAATTAAATCTAATTTACAAAATCAAAAATAGGGTTTATAAATTAAACCTTCTTGCAGAGAAATAACTAATGGAGAGAGCTGAAAATTGAAGATCAAGACTGGCTGACAATGTGAAGGAGGTGTTGGAGGAGGTGAACATGCTGATTTGGGGAGTAAGAAGAGAATGAAGATAACAGTCGGCCCGAGGCTATGATATCCGCGACTTTGCAATGGCCGCCGACGGCTATATTTACGACGGCGTCCAACTGCTGCCATTAGTTAGGTTATTTTCATTTATGACATGACAATTGCTTGCCGTCGGCAGCCATCGTAAAAAAATCGACGAGCCGTCGGTGGTCGGCGGAAATGGACGTCGCAATAAACAATGTTTATAGTAGTGATATATATATATATATCATTTACTCCCTTTCCCTTGAAGAGGAACTTGTTCGTAATGGTTGGATGGCGACATAATTCCTTGAATTCTCAGTTCTAATGTTGTTACGCCAAAATTACAACAATGTCGGATGATTAATGTAGAAAGCAAGAAAAATGAATATATTGCCAGTTGGGTTCTCAAGTAAAAGCATGGTGTTTCTACTTTATAATTGTATAAGAATTCGGAACTATGGATGATCAACTATGCGATGATGGGCTTCCATAAAGAAGACATTGAAAAGTCCCATAAATCGTGAAGGAAAAAAAAGAAAAAACCATGTACCCCTTCTAGATCTAGATTAGGGTTTGGATTTCAAATTTTAGATAGGAAATCACAAACCAATTGGTTTTCCCTTCATAGTTTTGGGATTTTTATCTACGACACAAGGAGAGTTAGAAATAGTGGTTATTTAGGAGGAGAAGCCTGTAGTAGATGACGAGAATGGTGAAAGTAAGATTTCGTAATAGCCCTGAAAAACTAGCTTTGTGTTGACAGACTAAAACCCAAAAGATGATCATTTCTAGCCGAGTTCACCAGAGACAACCATGGGATCGTCATAGTCGATGGCTGAAGGTAGCAGGAAGATGCTAGATGTTCCACAGGTCGAAGACAAGCCTTGTGGTTGAAGTTGTCTTCGTGTACAATGTGTGTAAGTGTGCATGTGCACCCCTGATATAGGCCTTGTTTGAGCCTATTTACTGTTGTATTAGGGGTTATGGCTCTCTGTATCGAGGTTGAGTTGTATGCTTGCAGTGTGGTTGAACCAGAGTGGTTGAGTTAAGTCTGGTTGAGTTAAGTTTGATTGAGTCAAGGTGAGCAAGTGCTTGAAATTCTATATAAATGCATGTATAGCCTACGTTGCAAAAAATCTGAAGCAATTTACTTTCATTTCCATGTCCAGTTCTTTGCAATTTATAGGAGCAGTTCCTTTCTTCTTTGAATCTAGTTACTTAGTTAATACTTGTTCATTAGATCATAATTTCTGGTTCAGTATATATCTTTGCTTAGTTTAACCTTTACATTTCCTGTTCAATTACCTTTCTGCATTTATTTTTGTTGGTAATTCATGTTCTTTGTTTTGCCATAATCAATTCTAGTTATTACAATTACCGCTTCCTTTTGAAACCTATTCTTGCTTTAATTCCAGTATTTTTAATGTTCCATGTTCTTTTAATTCTTATAATTCGATCTTTTACCTAGTTAGTTCCTTATTAGTTTGATCTTATATCCAGTTTTGTTCAATTCTTGTTAATTCATGTGCTTCTTGTTAATTCATTCTACTACAATTAATAATTGTCATTACTTGTTCTTCTATGCAACATGTATTTATACATGTTCATGCAAATTAAAGTATCATAGAAATATCAATTCCTTCATTCAGATCCTCTTTTCCATCCAACTTCTTCATCTTCTTAGAGTTTACATACCAAAGCTCTACATTATGATTGACAAGAAGAGACACTCCATTAGAGAATTGTTAGCTGAATGCCAGGATGAGTTTACAATAAAATCTACCCTCAATATATAGCAAGTGCAAATCCATAAGAGTTGTCAATTAAATTACCAAGATATGGTAAAAAGATAATGGAGGCAATTTACAATGGTAACAAATGTTGCAAACATAGCAAGTAATTCACTCATTCCTTTAGCTAGTAAAGATGGAAATAAATAATCCCAAAGTAATGCGTCTATTGAGAAAGAATGAATAAGCATATCCTTTTGCATATATATTATCCTATAACATACGCATGCATTTATTTCCTTGCCATCTCATCCAAATGCAATCCAATAATTATGCATTTCCATATTAATAACAATAAACAAACATGGTTACTTTCCTTATAACCATAACTTCCTCCTCAATGCTCCGAACGACATCCCGTCTTTTTCATAGTGAAGAACACATAATACTCTTTAAAATAACATACATGTTGAACCGTAGAATCACAACACTCCGCCTCGATTAAAATTCTCTTTCCATCATGAAACTCTTGATAACAAACTCCACCTTCAACCAAAATTTCTTAACGAAATAGATACAAAAAATGAGTACTTACCCAATGGGTTCCAGCGAGGCCACCTCCATCACACCTTGCTAACGAGCTTAGACTATGTCCCCGTCCGTCAACAAAATGTTACACATATCCAAAATCAAAAGAAGATAGATATCAAAATAATCTCAAAGTCACCAAAGCCATAAAAATCCTCTCAATCACCAATCGAATCTCTCTCATTCCACATACCTTATCTACCAAAAAACAATTTTCCCATGGAAATCAACATAAGACCCTCACAATAGCATCGTGCCATGAAGCAGATATAGGTTCCCAAATCCAAATTTCCCTTCAACATGCTAAACTCCTTATCATCAAAGTTCAAGACTAGAATGCTCTTCTCTCTCAATATAATCTCCTCCATCTTTATCTTCCATATTGCACAGGATCTCCTTTTCCATCCAAATGAGTAATAATATAATTACTGCTGGATCTACCGCTCTTTCTAGAAGCCATTGATGTACAAAATTAAACAAATCGCATTGCTCCAATACCAATCTGTCGTGCAAAAATTGCACAAATAGGAAAAAACAATAAACAAGATCTAGTTTTGTCAATTGAGCATCACCCAATCTAGCAAGAATTATTCTATCACTCCAAATAAATAGTAAACAACTATAAAGAAGGAAAAGGAGATGCACGCTATTTATACTAGTTCCACTATCATCAAGATAGTGTACGTCAAGTCTCTAATGTAGAGATAAGTTATTACATATGAGACAGTTGCAAGAGATTACAAGATAAGAGTTTACATACCAAAGACCTAAATTAGAGTTAACAAAAAGAAAAACATACACTCCATTAGGGGATCGTTAGCTGAATGCTAGGATGGGTTTATGATTGTAATAACCCGATATATTTAGCCATTCACATCCACACATGCCGGACTTGAATTGCTCAAAATATCGCATTGTAAATAAATTTGGAGCAAATGATATACAATCACAGACACAGAAATATCAAAATAACTCGCAGCGAAATATAAAATACATAGTAGTTCATGAAGCTACTACAGAGTCTCAAACCAAATACATAATACAGTATGAAAACAACATAATAGAAATCCCAAATACATAGAAGTTCACTAATACATGAGATAAACTAGAACAGCTGAAACAGAAAGTAGATATAAATGTAGATAAGCAGAAACTCCAGCAAAGACCAGCTCCAGAAAGAGAATCCAAAGCTGTGAATACTCAGGCTGAACCGAGCGTAAAGCAAAACACAAAACACTCGAGTCAGGACAATATATACTCATATAATGTAAACCAACTCAAGTGAACTGTAGTAGAAATGCACAATAACTTAAAGGATGCTTGTGATCGCCCATCCTTTAAGAATCAGCTATAAATTAAATACATCCCGTGGTTAAAATTTCAAAATGGTATTTTATACTTCAAAATCAAATATCATTTCAAAATTCAATATCATTCAAAATCCATTTCAAAATATCAAAATATCATATCTTCCGAACCACATTCATTTTTATTTAATTTAAATACCATTACAAAACACATTTCAAAATAGTTTATATTTCGAAACAAATTACTTCATTTTAAATCATAAAATGAAGTTATTATATTTAATAATTAAATGATTAAATTTCCAAAATTCTTGTCTTTAAAAATTCATTTATTCACTTAATTTATTAAAACAAATGAAAATTCAACTTTCGCAGCATTTAGAAATTGCTACAGAAAGTTACATTCAAAACAGTTCAATTTAACAAAAGATAGCATTTAAAAATGCTTTAATAGGGTTACATTAGTTTCAAATAAAACTTAGTTAAATTCAAAAATTATAACATTTACAAAATTCTATAATAGCCTTTAATTAAACTTAGCTATTTGGTTCATTATTATTAACTACAGCATTTACAAATGCTGTATTATCATTTACATTAGAATTAATAGCATTTCAGAAATGCAGTTAATTAACTTCAAATATTCATTATAATTTCACAAACAATTATATTTTTATTTAAATCATTTTTAACTTGTAAAATCATATAATTTCACGTTTAAAACAATCATTCAAATACCCTTATATTCATGATTTTACAAAGTTAAATCTCCATTCAAAATCAAAATTTAATAATAATTCAATTATTAAATTCCAACATTAAATTTTAAATTTATTAAATTTAACTTAACACTTAAGTTTAAAATTTTCAAATATAACTTAATTTCATTTTTATTTACTTAACTTAAAATTCACTTTTAAGCCAAATTCACAAAATTCCAATTTTAGTTATATTTCAAAATTTCAACTTAAATATTAATTCATTTCACATTTTAACTTTATTCAAAAACCATTAATATATTATAAAATCATTTTAAATTCATTTAATTCAAAATATCATAAATTTATCATATTTTCATATTTAATTTAAATTCCATTTACCACCAAATTATAATTTCCAAAATAACTTACATTTCAGATTTTCTAACTTTACCATTTATTTATTTCACTTATAAATTTTCGAAAAATCAATAATGCTTTACAAAAATCATTTTTAATCAAATTTAAATCAAAATATTATAATATTTATATTTATAAAATATTTTAAAATTTTTAGAAAAACATATTTTAACAACGGGTCTGTATTTCATTTCTAGCTTAGGTAAAGTGATGCGGGTAATATATCATTTCAACCCGTAATTTACAAAGAAAACCCGGGTTTGATCATTTCAAACCCGCAATCCCAAGTAAATGAAAATAATTGAAAATCATTCAGGCCTATCATTTCAGCCCATAATGATTTTCTCCTATTCTAAAGTCCGTTCGGGTATGTATCATTTCAACCCATAGTGATTCTAATCTAAAGGGAACTTGCAGTGTGATAAACTGATAAAAATAACAGAAAAGCATAATATAACAGTAACAGATGTTATAACAGGTGTTTAAGCATGGGTGAACATCATATAATCATAATATAGCAGGTGTAACATGATAATGCACTTTACAGATTCAAAAGGGGTCAATTTACTAGTTATATATGTGCATATTGTCTGGTGAGAATAACTCACCTGTTTAAGCTGGAGATGGCAACAACTACACCCAAAAGAGATCCATAAAAGCATGAGAGTACGCTAATGATTTGAGTGTGAGAGAGAAAAAACTAAATGCCTTGAATACATGAGATAAAACAATTCAAATAAAATGAATAACACTTCACAAAAATTTAAACAACACATAAATTCATGCACAAAACATCTCCAAACCACTTGCACTTGCCTTCAACCTCATATGCTTGATCAATGGGATGTAAAAGCACTGTAATGGGATGGTTTTGGATCAGGTTTTGGGTTCAACAAGTCGGCCATACATAGGAAAAGATGATGAGAAGGTATGTGTGCATGGAACTACAACTACAAGGCAACACAAGTGGATTCAAGGCAACATAATTCACGGCCACAAGCAAATATGGGAACGGACAGGTCGGTGGGGTTAGCTACAGGTGTGACAGAGGTGTATGGGTCAACTTTGGTAGGTGGTGGTGGTGTATGGGTCGGCCAAGGAGGAGTTTGAGTTGGTGAAGGCAAAGAAGCTAGGCTATGCGCATTTTCAAGGTGGATATTGCAATTTTTGTGGAGTTTGATCAACTAGTGGTGCATGTCCATGGATAGAATGTGGGCTGGAGGTGGTGGCAGCCTGATGTGGTGGTGGTGGAGGTGGCCATGGTGAAGGAGGAGCAAGGGGCCGAGCATAAAAGAGGAAGAAACAAGTGCAAATGAATATAAAACAATGGAAAAGGTGAAATAGAAAGAAACATTTACCAAAGTTTTTGAACAAGGAGAGGCCGAAATTTTTTCTCAAGAGAGAAGAAAATTGTTTTACGTGAGATATATAAGTGATGGTCGGCTGAATAGAAGAGTTTAAGGCAACCTATTGTATGAAAAGTTAAGTTAGAATGTGAAAAGGTGGAATATAAAAGGCCTTAGGAAAATAAAAAGCCACAAACCTTTTCAAATTTCTCATATATATTTATATACATTTAAATAACTAAAAATACTTATAGTTTCAGTTAAAATTCGAAAATATAACAGATAAACAAAATATTAATAATTAAATATTAATTAGATATGATTAAAATAAGAAAATAGCACAGAAAAATGAAAACTAGTCTAGAAAATTTGAAATTAAATGGAACAAACTTTGAAACTTTATATGTACAAGAAAAATATTTATAAATAAAGATAAGAACATAAATTAAAATTACATTCACAAAAATTAATAAATAAATTTTAATTAAATATAATTTAATTGAAGAAAATATCAGAAAAATAGAAACTAGCCTTTAAAAATAGAAAATAAATTCAATAAGCTTTTGAAAAATCTTATCATCACTTTAAAAATATTTAAAAGAAAAAAATATATGTAAAATAGCATATAATACAAATTAGGATAAGATATGACAAATAAAAATATTATTTATATAATTTAAAATGAAGAATATTGTTAAATAACTCAATATACACACAATATTGTAAAGGGTATAACTTTCACAATTTAAATCCAATTTCAACGAAACGAAAAGCAGTATTCATGATATTAAATATATTTTCATAATAAAAGATAAAATTTAAGAATTAAATATTTAAATTTAAAATTTAAAAGTCAAAGTTTGACCAGATTGACCAAAATCCACATTTTTGGAAAATATACAATTTATTCAGGTTTGAAATTATCATTCACACAAAATTAAAATTTATATTTAAAATAACAAATTTATTCATTTCAATAAATATAATAAAGTTTTCAAATAAAATAATCAAAATAAACAATTAAAATAAATCAAAAAATTCAGGGTTGTTACACTGATAAAGTCTACCCTCAATATATAGCAAGTGCAAATCCATGAGAGTCGTTGGTTAAATTACCAAGATTTGGTAAGAAGATAATGGAGGAAATTTACGATGACAGCAAATGGTGCAAATATAGCAAGTAATTCACTCGTTCCTTTAATTAGCAAAGATGGAAATAAATTATCCCAAAGCAATGCATTTATTGAGAAAGAAATAATATGTATACTCTTTTGCACATATATTATTCCATAACATATGCATGCAATTATTTCGTTGCCATGTCATGCAAATGCAATCGAATGAATAACGCGTTTCCATATTAAAAATAATGAACAAATGTGATTATTTCCTTATTACCCTAACTTCCTCCTCGATGCTCTAAACGACCTCCCGTCTCTTTCATAATATAGAACATATAATCCTCTTCAAAATGACATATAATTTGAATCGTAGAATATCAACATTATCCGACTTAAAAAATTTGTAAACTTTTTATTACTGCATTTCTGAAAATGCAGGTAAATATTAATTTAGAAATTTTAAAATAACTACATTTCCAAAGTTTAGAATTGTTTTAAGTTTAATTTAATAATTACTTCATTTACCATATGTTGAAAATTGAAGAAACATATCATTTTTTTAAATTGATTGATTGATTGAATTTAATTTTTACTTTATAGAAATCAGTTGAGAAAGCATTTCAGGAAGCTTAAGTTTTTGAAAAATCTATTGACTCTAAAGAGAGTGATTTTATAGGTGGTGGTTCAGAATTTGGAACTCAGAAAAAAAGAAGAATCTTCCCATGTTGATAAGATAGAGGATTCCGACGAAAGTGTTGAAGAAATAAAGAAACAAGTATTTAAATCAAAAGAGTCATATAGATGCAATTTTAAACCACTTTTAGATGTTTTCAGTTATTATAAATAAAAGAAGACAAGTTACTAGATGTGCTTTAAAGATCTTCTTGTTGGAAATTTTTGGAGGGCTTCTTTGATGATATTATGATTCCGGTGTAAGGAAATATAATGATGGTATTGATCAAATTATTTCTTGTTGTGATAGTGGAAATTTTTTTTCTTCAAAGATAGGAAAGCTTCTTTGTTAATGGATGATATTGGATATATATTTGGATTGGATAAACAAGGTGTGTTTGTTTATAAATATGCATATTTAATTTTTATATTAGATTAAATAATTATGTATAACTTTTTTTTAGGTTTACCCTTGTTTCCATTGAATGAAAAAGTTACAATTATTCCAGTGACATGTAATATATAAAGTACCATTTAAAAAAAAGTTAGAATTATGTCATTTTCTTTAGGTACTCAAACTTTTGTTAGTCGTTATTTGATGTCAAAAAAGGAGTTTATTAGGAAAGACATTTATTTGGGACTTTTGGGAATTATTGATTAAAAAAGGGACTAATGGAGCTGATGTTGAAGATTTTTATAGACTTATGATTATGTACTTATTTGGCACATTATTCTAAGCAAATAGTACTTATTGTATACATAATCAGTTGGTTTCTCTTATTATGGATGTTGAAGTTTTCAATAGTAGATGCTGGGCTTAAGCTAACATTACAAATTGATTGAGCAGTTGACAACAAGAAAAATGCAAGCTTGTACAATTGCTTTATTGGTAATCATTTTATTTTATTGTAAATTTAGTGTCGTACAATAGTAGATGTTTTTTGTACGCTTTTTTTTGCAGTACTTGTTTTGCAACAAATTTGATATTGTTAGACCAAGGTTAGGTTATCAAGGTCATCCAATACCTGAAAAATAGGATTTACTAGAAATCCACAATAAATTTAGTCCTAGAATTGTAGTGGAAAAAATTGACATGGTATGAATGCAATTTTTCATATGCTTTTGTTATATTTATTTATTTATTTATAATCTGTTAGAATATAATTATATTTTTATAAAGTTAAAATTCAATTTATTATGGATTTATATACATTATGCTAAAATAAATTTAAAACTGCATTTTATAAACGCAGTTCTAAAGTTATTCTATTTTATAAATGCACTTGAGTTTAGTATTTATAAGTGAAGAAGAGTGATGTTATGTGAGTTATAAACTTATCCAAGTGTTGTTTTATGCGTATAGGAGTTAAAAATTATTGTATTTTTATCATTACTAATATATAGGTTAATGTTGGTGTTGGCTGTTGTAGATTATTAATTCAAAACAAGGGTCTTCAAAAGAAGAAGTAGACGAAGGTCTTGAAGAAATACAAACCGGTAATATTTTGGATGAGAGTGATGCAATAAAAAAAGTTGAGAAGGAGAGTAAAGAATTGAACAAAAAAATGAAGAGGGTGAAAAGGTATAAATCTGTTTTCTAATAATTTATATTTCTGGTTATATTGTTGTTTTAATTAAATAGCAATTGTTGGTTAAAATTATTTGTTTAAAGGTAGTTAAAATTGTATATGTTTTTCCATAATTGAAAATATTAATGCAGTCAAATTTGTGTATTGGATTGGTATGAATATGAAATATTTTTTAAACTGATTTTGAGTTATGCAGTTAAAAACTACAACACATTAATGTATTTTTTAAATGCTTGGAATTTTTAAGTTTACTTATTTAGATGAAGGTTTTTCAAATAGTGATAACCTATTTTAACTACATTTGAATTCTACAGTTGAAAGTTTAACATGCAATGGAATATGCATTTAAAATGCATATTATGCTATAGTTTGATATATTTTTAACTCGTTTGAATTGCGCAGTTGAAGGTTTAACATGCAATGGATTATGCATTCAAAGGCAAATTACGTTATAGTTTAATATAATTTGCATTTGAATTGTGCAGTTGAAAGTGCATTTTTAACTTCATTTGAATTGTGTAGTTGAATGTTCAGTTGAAAGCAATATTTATTGCATACGTTATATGCAGTTTAAGATTGTTATTAACTTTAATAGTTTAACTATTTAAAAATTAATTGTTAAAATTTATAATGTTAATTTATTTTGTATTTCTGCAGTTTATTTGTTCAAATGAAGGTTTTTCAAATAGTGATGATAAAGTCCAAGAAATTGAAAAAGAAAAAGACCATTTGAACAATGTGATTTTGGACCTGAAGAAAAAGAACGAGGGGTGGCAAAAGGATTTGAATCGTTTAATTCAATCTATAGATTTTTGTTTTGTTGGTTCAAATTTTTAGTTAATGTATTATTTTTATTTTTTTATAGAAAATTATTTTTAAAGTTGAAGATTCTGAAAAAGAAAACATAGAAGCCATTTAATTTTAGCTTTTAAGAAAGAAATTAACTTTTGAAAGAAAAAGAAATTCTTAGTGAAGAAATTAGAGAGTTGAAAAGAACAAATGCAGAATTGGAAAAAAGATTTAGTTGGCAATGAAAAGAAGGATTCGAGTGAAGATGTTATTGATTTGAAAGAAAAGAAGGAAGAGTTTGAGAAAGAAATTTAGGATGAAAAAAATGCGATTGATGAACTTACAAAAGAAAACAAAGAGAAAGATAAATTTAAGGAAAATTATGAAGGTAGAATTAAACTTCTCATAGACAAAAAGGATATAATGAAGAAAGAATTGGAAAACATGAAATATTCAATGATGACACCATCAAATTTCAGTCTTGGTTTGTTTGATATTTGTCACAATGTTAGTGGAGATGAAAAATTGGTTTCTACTATTGAAGATGTTATAAATGATGATAAAAATAAATAAAAGGCGATATGGAAAAATTTAGGGAAAAATAGTATTAAAAGATAGTCTCTTGTTACTTTGGTTAAACATTAAAGTAGAAAAAGGAAAGTTGATCCTGATTATCTGTATGATGACAATGATTAGAAGAAAAGGAAAAAGAAATAGTGAAAGAGAAGAAAATAGTGCAAGAGAAGGATTTAGAGCTTACTGAAAATTTAGATCAAAGTACTGTGGAGAAATTATGACAGAGAAAAAAAAAATCCTATGGCTCATTTGGCAACGAGTGCTTTAATTGAAATTCTTCCTCATAATATGAAAAAAGTAGTTGAGACTTATCTTTACTTGGCTTGTTTATGCAGTTATTTGTATTCATCTTTGTAAAGTTTGTTTATGCAATTCATGCAGTTACTTATATTCATTTACATATTTTTTAGGGAGCCTATTTAGCAAAGTGATGATGGTCTTATTGTTATTGATGGAAGCCAAGTAAAAAAAATTGATTGATTGCAATCAATATATTGATTCTACGGTAAGTATTTTCTTCATTGTTTAGTTATTTTACTAACATATTTGTAAGTGTGATCGTAATTGTGGTTGATGTATCTAGTATGTATGTTTTTTTTACTACATTATGGAATATGAAGTTATTTTACATTCTGATTTTATTTATGTTATAAACCTAATTTAATATTTTTATAATTAAGTGAATTTGAATAGTATACACACACACCCCTATATATTTGTCGGAAATTTGTCCTTTTTTTGTAGATAATTGATTGGTATGGAAAATATATAACTGAACGATTTAATGGACAACTTGTTTCAAACATATGCAATAGTATGGCTATTTATATTTAATTAGTTTCTTTTTATTATTTGTTGTAAATATCCAATTATTTATTTTTCACAGTATGGTTTTATAAACGACAATATGGATATTGTCAAAGTACATTTTGAAGATGTAATTGATGCCATTGATTCTTCAATTGAAATTCACAGTTTCATTTTTCCAGTTGCGAATGCTGAGCACTTCACATTGTTAGTTTTTGATAATGCTATTGGGAAAAATATGTTTTTCAATTCTTTAAAAGCACTTGTTCATGGTTTCATAAAGAAATAACAATCAAACTGTAAGTATGTTGCAAACTGTTTTCATTTAGTATGATTTTATATATGAAGTTGTTAATTTACTGAATATATGATTGAAAGTACAAATATATTTGAATTTATTTTAATAAGTATAATGTAGTTAAATTTAGGTAGTGAAATATATGTTTTATATATGACTTTAATTACATGATTTTAATTGAATTCAATGTAAACGATGAATGTTTAATTTTGGGAGTGAAGTTTAAATATGTAGGTGTAATGCAATTATGTGTACAAGGTAAGCTATATGGTTTTATGACTGAATTTGACTGCTGCAGTTAAATACAAACAGTGAACATCATAGTTCTTGACATGAATTTTAAGCGCTTAAGTCTTATGTAGTTAAATTTAAACATTGACATGTATTGTTTATAGATGAAATTGACTTCTTGAATGTAAGGTCACATTTGCATGGTTTTATGTAAGTTAAATGCAGTTATATTGATATGGTGAAACATTAAATTTTATGAGTGAACTTTAACTGCATGTATATAAAGCAGTTAAATATAAATAGAGTAACTTGTAATTTTTCGGAGAATTTTAGTCATGAAACTTCAATGCCGTTAAATGCAGTTTATATGTACATGGTGATCTATATGGTTTATGACTGAAAATTCACTGCATTAGTGTAGTGCAGTTAAATATAAATAGTGAACACTATAGTTCTTTATATGTTTTTAAGTGCTTGAGTCTAATGCGGTTAAATTTAAACACCGATTTGTACTATTGTAGTCAAATTTAACTTCTTGGATGTAAGTTACATTTAAATGGTTTTATGCAAGTTAAATGTAGATACATTTATATGGTGAAATGCTAGATTTTACAACATGTGTGTAAAGCAGGTAAATATAAATAATGTTTAATTTTCAACTCCATTACTGTTGTATAGTTAAATATAAATAGTGAACATTTAAAGTTCTTTACATGCCTTTTAACTGCTTAAGTCTAATGCAGTTGTAATGACCTGCCCTTTCGACCCCCAAATGTCAACAATAATACATCCATAGCATTTGTGTGCCGAGCATCCAAGTGCCGAAAGGACGAATTGTTAGGGTGAAATAAAAAGAAAAAGAAGTAGAACAAGGAAGAAGATAACACAATATCAGAATCTCACAACGGAACGATGAAACATAATATCAAAGGAACAGTACGAAGGGTTACTCCAATATAAAAATTTCGGAGTTATCAACATTAGTACCATCATAACCCTAGATGGTTGTAACAACCTGTCCTCACAATGCTGATATATACAATAGTAATGCAGCGAAAATAGGAATACTACGGTAGGTGAAACATCTAGCTCGTCTTCTCGAGCTCCAATGAACATCATCGAAAAATCTGCCTTTCTCAAACTACTCGAAAGAGAAGGCGAGGAATCTAGGGAAAACAAAAACGAAGCGTCAGACATAAGTCTGGTATAAGAAACTCAAGAAATATGTGTCCAACATATAATAGTAGTTTTGAGACCGCATGGAATGCCATAATGATTATCCCCTCACAAGAACCACCATCTAATAGTTACATAAGGTGATATAATAAATAATGTCTAGGTTGTAGAATATAAATATTATAACATAGCTGGAATGGTTACACTGGTTACATTCAACAGCATATTAAGAGTACAATAAAATCCGATGAGGAACGTTTGCATAATGTATTTTCCATGGAGATCTCTTCGGGGAAGCCGAAACCGAACTCCATGCATAAGGATCAGAAAACACCTTCCGAGCATCGTATATCTCTAGATAAAATATACCATAAGATAAACATGAAGACCCACGCCCGAACATAAACATGAACAACGTGAACCAAATACCATCAACTCTCGCACGCAACATCGATAAGCATACTCTAGATGTAGAGTTGACAATATCATGTCATGGGAATTCAAAACCCCAAAATGTGAATCCTACTCTGTCTTTAGCCATTTCCGATGTCGAGGTTATGTTCAACATCTTTTACATGAGTCTTCATCATTAGAATAGAACAAGAATCCCAAATTGGATCCCCACATCTCAAACAGATCTCGAAACCACACATGGATTCCCATATCTCAACAGATCTCGGAATCACACATGGATTCCCACATCCTGAATAGATTATGAACAACTACATGTGTTCAAACATCTTAAACGGATCTCGAATCTCCACATAGATTCTCGCGTCTAAAATAGATCTACTTCCAAGAGCTAAAACAAGTATCACGGCCTTGAAGTGGTTTTTGGTAAGTAAAACACTTACTGATTTCAGTCTTTCCAAGACTGAATCGACAAATTTTTTCATTCAACGATAATGAGAGTGATCACATATGGAAATAAAGTCTTGTATACTTATCATATTCTGATATTTTCCACTCACACTATCCCTCGATCAAGAGTGAAGCCAATAAGTTAGAGCTTTATTGCTCATATCGCTACACGAACATCAGTCTTAATTCCCAAAGATACACAAGCCTACTTCATTGGCTTTTAGTGCTAAGTATATGAATAAATGTTTTCCATAAATGAGGAAACAAACAAAGCATGATCAAGTCACACAAAGCACGATCAAGTCTCATAAGCAACTTCTAATCCCCCTTTTATTTAACTAATCTTTTGTTAATTAAAACCTCTTTTATTAGTAAAACTTATTTTACTTAATCAAACATCATTTATGAATTTCTATTATTCATCTCTACTTTTTCAAAAGTTCAAAAAGTATGCATATACTTATCTCAAACGGTATAAGTATATTCACAGATCATTAACAAGATTTCTTAATTTAAACCTTTGTTTTTTCTATCTTTTTCAAAAAGATTCCTTACTTATAATTTCCTTCAAGATATCCATTTCAAGGATCTAAGTACTTTCACAAATCCATTCAAAAGGTTTAAGACTAATGTTACTCAAACATTGTCACCACAAACCCAAAACCATTTCGCCTTTGGTTACCTTTAAAACATTCTTTTAATGATTTATTCACGTTCATAAGTTTAATCAAAAAGGGTTAAGATGAATGTGATTAACAAATTGTCACAACAAACCTAAAACCATTTCACTTATTCTTATCTTGAAAATATTCTTTTAAGATCTATGTACATCCCTAAGAATGATCAAAAAGGGTTAAAGACGAATGCGATTAATACATTGTC
The DNA here is from genome assembly GCA_030765085.1 of Allium cepa. NCBI lineage: Eukaryota > Viridiplantae > Streptophyta > Magnoliopsida > Asparagales > Amaryllidaceae > Allium > Allium cepa. Next base: position 734,012,922 of record CM060938.1, on the reverse strand, counting down.
ACAACAAACCCAAAACATTTTCTTACTTCTTACCAACTTTACAAACTTTTGTTTTAAAGATCTAAGTATAATAATAAGTCAAGTTTGATAGTCGATTAATCGATTATCTAGTGAAAACAGTTGCTTATACAAATCAATGATCGTCTACTTTACTTGTTTCTGACATTCCCGACTTAATTATTCCTCATTCAAGAGGGATGCCTGGTAGATTAGAGCTCTATTGCTCCGTCCCTACTCGACATCAATCTTTAACTCTCGAAAATAGGTAAACCTACTTCATCGGCTTTTAGTTTATAATAATTCTCGAAAATAAGGGATTCCAAAGTGCACTTATAACACCATTCTCGCTTCAAACACTTTCAAACTTACTTAAATTTAACACACAAGTTAAACAACCATTCAAACATCAATTCAAGGCCATACCACATGTTTAATAGGGTAATAGAATTGAGGTTATACAATATAAAGTTATCATTTGCTTTCAAAATTAAGAGGGGTTCAAAGTTCATAACTTCACTTAGTTAATGCCACTTTAACTTCATAATTTGCACACAACATATTTGTAGACAATATATACTTAAGAGATAGTGAGATAACTCTTTAGATCCATGCGTAACCCAAGCACAAATCCATAAGAACCAAAGAACCGCCTCCTTCCATCAACACAAGCCTAAAGATCCAACCTTTAGCATTTCCAAACCAAAGCCGCCACCTTCTTCCTCCTCTTCCCAAGCTCACGGCCCAACCATGTATGCCAATCTTCCTCTCACCTCCTCGCACTTCTTACTTATTAATCATGATTTCCATGATGTCTTAGGCCTAAAGCCAAAGTTAAAAAAGATTAGAGAAGGTTTGGTTAAATTTTGAAAAAGTTAGAGAGTAATTAGTGGATTAGTGCTTTAGCACTTCCACCATTTTCAACCCCCTACTTCATCTCAAGCTTAGAAATTTATTTGTCATCGTTAAGTGAAACCCTCCCCTCTATTTGTAGGCTTCAAATGGTGAAGCATTAGCTTACCCTCACCCCCCTTGGAAGACTTACCTCCCATCACATCTACTTATCTTTTTCTTAACACTTAAGCATTTCCATTTATGCTTATTTTTACTTTATGTCACTTCTCCTTTAGGCTAATTACTATTATAACCTTACCATAATACCTCTTATTCTATAGGAAGCTTCTAGAACCTTCCAAGCTTGTATAAAGAGGAGAGTGTTTAATTAGTGGCTAATATGTTTATTAGATATAAGCTTAAGAGTTAATTATTTTCATTTTTTCTCATATTCCTTATTTGCTCATTTTTCGATTTAGTTAGTCGTAAACATGAAAATATTTTTAGTTTATAATTATCTCCATAATGATTAGTTATACATGTGAAAAAAGTTTGAACAACTTCCGTTTAGAAAATAGCTGTTTAACGATAAAACGATTTTCGGTCATATTATCTATATTTTTGTAAACATTTTTCCGAAACAAGTTTACCATCATTAGTTATGATTTAAAAGGAGGTTAAATATTTAATAATTTTAATAACATTTAAACAAAGATTCAAATATTTAAATAATTCTGATATTTAAATACGAAGTGTTCGAAATTCTGGATCGTTACATTCTCCCTCACTTAGAATATGTCGCCCTCGAAATTCCAACACGAGCAACCAAGAAACAACCATACATCGAGGCTTAACAATATCCCAATCGTTAATAAAAAAAGCTCATGGTTCGCTCAAGTCCAAACCCTCTCATCACACAAGGATGATAATCAATCTACTAAGTGTACCTTCTGCTCTATAGACTCAGGTTATTACTTAGACAATTATTCATGCCACCCATGAACAAATCAAAGAGTCATTCCTTAAACTCTCCCTAAGCCAATCTAAACATAGCATGCAAATCCTAAGGCCCGTATGATGCACATATATCATCCATATACATTATCAATTCGGATTACTTGCTTGATCACATAGATCGCGCTTCCCAACTAGCATAGATTACTTGACCTCTCTAGTGCGAATCTGATCAGGTTTCTTAACTAGAAACCTTTGCTCTCCTTACATAGTCATATTCTATGATAGAAAACTTTGGGATCATATCAAGAATCTATATCAAGTGTTCGTTGTTAAGAATCGAGTGAAAAATCCTTGTTCGGACATGTGCAAACCACCTCAAAAACATGTCTTCGAATACTGGATCAGGAATAGTCATGCGAATAAAACGATATACATACAACTTACGTATTTATCCTGTTGGTTTCTTAACTATACCAATATCTTTATCACTTTCTTTTATACAAATAGTATGTCATTAGTACTAAGACCATATATGAATCATTTCATAAATCATAACTTCAAGTTTATAAACGTTTTATAACTTAAGTTCATACCATATAATGCTCTATTATATCCTAAGAGTATATACAAACATCAAATTTGTTTTACTTAACAAGCATGGTTAACAAATTTAAAGCTGTTTTAACTTGCTCTCTTCTCAATTCAAGTGTTATATATACTCATCTTTATATATTCACAAAACACTTAGTTTCAAATTCTTTACGATTCAGAAGTTCCTGATTATCTACAATCGTCGAAAATCCAGTTTCATTTTACAAATGAAAACTACCAAACAACTATGATAATATGATGCACGTATCATACAATCCTAATGCATAGGCTACATGTGTCCATAAAATAGCTTAACAAATTTCAATAATTTGTTAAATACAATTACCCAAAAAGGAAAATCATGAAAGGTTCCAATATTTATTTCGGGCTATGCCACTACCACTCGAACATCCTACATATTATACTTTTCTACATAAAAATTTCATATCACATTTCTTTTAGAACAAAACTTCAGAACTAAATACCCGGGTTTTATTTCAAACTAATATGAAATAATAATGTATACATATATCTTTTGTATAACAAATTATACTATGGGATTTAATCAAAATCTGTTTTACCAAAACAATTTTGTAGCATCCCCCACTTAGAAACCCAAAAAGAACACCGGTGATGTTGAAGTCATCACCAGAATTATTTTCAAGCGACCGAAGTGAGTTTAGTACATCCAATTCATGCCTTTTGGACTTTAATCAAAATCATTTCAAAACGATATCAAATATTACGAAGTACCATGATCTTAATTTCATAAACCAATTTCCAAAATACTTACTTTCAAATAATACTACTATTATTTTCCAAAAATTTGAAAATCATTTTTAGGGATGCCGGGATTTTTATTCTCAAAATATCAATTAAATCCTTCTTGCTTATAAATCATGTTTTATAAACCATACTTATATAAAATTACTTTCTTATATAAAATCCTTTCACATATGTGTATTTTGTAAAATATCTTATCTTCCTCAGATTGAAATATATATCTTTCACTAAATTAAAATTTTAACCCAACATTATCACCAAACGTCTATAGTCAAATTGTGAAACTTAATTCCATGGTGTTCATTTTAATGCACCCGTAATATTCGATGCAGTAAAAAGGTAAAAGTGCCCATAACTGGTCAAGCACATATCAACAATCAACAAATGATAGTTAATGCCCATACTGGCTAAGCATAAAAAAACAAATTAATGTAGGATAATAAATAAACATCATTAACCCCTTCATTAATTGCACTATACTTTGATAATTCACTTATATAAGTTACCTTATATAAGATCATTAATTTTTGTTGTTATAATTACCTTTAAAGTATACGTTTATAACTACTACAAATACGCTCTCATATGTATAATACACTCAAATCATGCTTGGACATTCCAATGCTCTATCTCTTAATGATTCATACCCACCAAAGTCAAGGTTCTCGCTTAACCTTCATCTCTGATACCAGCTGTAACGACCCACCCTTTCGACCCTCGAATGTCGACACTAATACATCCACAATATTTGTGTATCGAGCATCCAAGTGTCGAAACGGTGAATTGTTAGAGTGAAATAAAAATAAAAAAATAAAACAAGGAAGAAGATAACACAATATCGAAATCTCATAACAGAAATATATAATATTAAAGGAACAGTATAAAGGGTTACTCCAATACAAAAAAATTGGAGTTATAAAAACCTAAGTACTATCATTAGTCTGGACAGTTATAACAACCTGTCCTCACAAATGCTGATATATACAATTGTAATGCAGTGGAAATAGCAGTACTACGGTAGGCGAAACATCTAGCTCATCTTCTCGGGCTCCAATCAGCATTAACGAAAAACCTGCCTTTCTCAAACTACTTAAAAGAGATCGCGAGGAATTTAGGGAAAACAAAAACCAAGCGTCAGACATAAATCTGGTATGAGAAACTCAAGAAATATGTGTCTAGCATATAACAGTACTTTTGAGACTGCATGGAATGCTATAACGATTATTCCCACAAAAGAACCGCCATCTTATAGATACATAAGGTGATATAATAGATAATGTCTAGGATGTAGAATGTAAATATTGTAACATAGCTAGAATGGTTACATTGGTTACTTCAATAGGATATTAGGAGTATAATCAAATCCTATAAGGAATGTTTGCATAATGGATTTTCTGTGGAGATCTCTTCGAGGAAGCTGAATCTAAACTCCATGCACAAGGATCAGAAAACACCTTTCAAACGCCGTATATCTCTAGATAAAATATACCACAAGGTAAACACAAAGGCCCATGCCCAAACATAAACATGAACAACATGAACCAAATACCATCAACTCCCACATGCAACATCGATAAGCATACTCTAGATCTAGAGTTGACAATATCCTGTCATGGGATTGTAAAACCCCAGATTGTGCGTCCTACTCTATCTTTAGCCATTTCCAATGTCGAGGTTACGTTCGGCATCTTTCATATGGGCCTTCATCACTCGAACATAATAAGAATCCTAAATTGGATCCTCACATCTCAAACAGATCTCGAAACAATACATGGATTCCTATATCTTAATAGATCTCGGAATCACACATGGATTCCCACATCTTGAATAGAACAAGAACAACTACATGTGTTCAAACATCTTAAACAATCTCGAATCTCCACATGGATTCCCGCATCTCAAACGAGAGATAGAACAAGTATCTCAGCCTTAAAGTGGATTTTGATAAGTAAAACACTTACCGCTCCTAGTCTCTCCAAAATTGAATCGAAATAGATAAACCTACTTCGTCAGCTTTTAGCGTTAAGAAAAGTTAACTACATTTTTGGACAAGTAAGTAAACAACAAGATTAACACGTTTTCGACATTTCAACCTACAATGTTCCTCACTGAAGAGTGAAGCCTGGTAATTTGGGACTGGTTGCTCCAAGCCTTGCCTAGACACCTCATTCTTGAATCTCACAAACAAACAAGTTTACTTATCGCCTGCTAGTGTTAAGCCTAGTCAATAACCTTTGTCAAAACTTATATATATAATAATACTTTAGAAATACATGTATATAGGTTTTAAATATCTGTGTAAAATATTACTTGAAAATGACTAATTTAGAAGTTTGATTAAAAACATGTTTTTACATTTTGCGGCACTTTAATTTCAAAATTCATAAATAATCATTAAGACTATATTTAAACTTCTACTCTTTTTACCATACTCAAATAAATTTTATAAGAACTTCCATCAAAAGAATTATAAAGAAAAGAATTTATAAATCATTTAAATCATGAAAACTAGCCAAAACATTGAATTTCAAACACTTAAAATAATAAGTGGCTTACTACAGCATTTAGAATTGCTATTAAAAGTTCTTGTTTAAAAAACATTAAAAAGCACAGTATTTGCGACTAGTTTTAGCCTTTAAACAAATGATTTAAGACTTGAAATTTTTATAGTACGTACCACCTTTATGGTACTTCAAAATATGGAAAGAAATCCTTGAGAATATCTTTCCATTTATTTATAAAAATTCCTGAAAATAAGGGATTCCGAAGTGCACTTATAACGACCATTCTCACTTCAAACACTTTCAAACTTACTTCAATTTAACACACAACTTGAACAACCATTTAAACATCAAGTCAAGACCACGCCACATGTTTTAGAGTTTAATAGAATTGTGGTTATACGATATAAAGTTATCATTTGCTTTCACAAGCAAGAAGGGTCCAAAGTTTATAACTTTACTTAGTTAATGCCACTTTAACTTTATAATTTGCACACAACATATATATAATACATAGTGAGATAAACCACTTAGATCCATGCCTAACACAAGCAAAAAGCCATAAGAACCAAAGAACCACCTCCTTTTATCAACACAAGCCTAAAGGTCCAACCATTAGAATTTCCAAACCAAAGCCACCAACTTCTTCCTCCTCCAAAGCTCAGGGCCTATCCATGGATCCCCCTCTTCCGATAAACTCCTCCCACTACTTACTTGCTAATTATGTTTCCCATGATGTCTTAGGCCCAAAGCCAAATTTTAAAGAGATTAGAGAAGATTTGGTTAAACTTTGAAAAAGTTAGAGAGCAATTAGTTTATTAGTGTTAAAGCACTTCCACCGTTTTTAGCCCTCCTACTTCATCTCAAGCTTAGGAATTTATTTTTGATTATTAAGTGAACCCCTCCCATCTATTTTTAGGCTTCAAATGGTGAAGCATAAGCTAACTCTCACCCCCCTTGGAAGACTTACCTCCCACCACATTTACTTTATCATTTGCTTAACAATTAAGCATTTCCGTTTATGCTTATTTTTACTTTCTGTCACTTCTCCTTTAGGCTAATTACTATTATACCCTTACCACAATACCTCTTATCCTATGGAAGCTTCTAGAACCTTCCAAGCTTGTTTGAAGAGGAGAGTGTTTAATTAGTAGCTAATGTGTTCATTAGATATTAGCTTAAGAGTCAATATGGAAGATCAAGTTGAGGAAGGGGAAGTTGTTGAGGTGATGGGAATGAATTTAGGAAATAAATTTCAAGTTTTGCAAGAATTAAGTGATAAAAATGTAGCACAGTGTGAGGAAGGAGGAAGTGAGAAAAGAAAAGATGATTGGTTAAAAAGTTCAACTGATATTGCCTGTATGGAAGTAGTAGTAGCTGATGAGAGAATGCATGCTTGCATGGATATGAACAATGTTAATCGGTGTGATGTTGCTGAATTAGTTGCAAACTTTCAACTAGCAGATAGTTATGGCAAGCTAGTTCAGGAGCTGGTCGAAAATGGAAGGACAAAACAAAATGAATTGAGAAAAGGAAAACAAAAAGGAAAGATGGTACCTGAAACAATAAGAAATGCAAATAAAAATGGTAACAATGTCAATATGGATGGTATCTCTGTGCCTTCATTATTATTCTGCAATGAGAAAAATCAAAACTCTCTTGATATTACTTCCTGTTCCCACAGTAAGCACCTACCCCATGATCAAACAAATGTGACACATGCACACAATATCAGTGTGCATGCTTCAGTTGAATCCACTTCCCCTTGCAATCTACCAAAAACCCTTTATTCTCATATCACACCCCCCTGGTTATTTAATCCAACATGATCTACCATAGCATGTCCTCCCCAACTCTCCAAACCCTAAAAATAATAACCACAGCGATGTCAGGAAAAAAAAGGATAAATCCATGTCTGATTTTGATAAAGGCTACTTTGTTGAATATAGTGAAACCTTACCTGATAAGGAAAAAACACCAAACTCAGGCCTACGTAGGTCTACGAGATTACAAAACCCATTACCATAATTTTCCCATGTTACACAATTTTGGGTTTTGGAATATAAGAGGTGCACATTTGGATATCAAACTTGTGCAAGCAAAACACATAATCTCTGAGAATAAATTAGGCATTTTTGGCATGCTTGAGACCAAACTTAACAATGAACTTACCCACAGAGCCGCAAATCTTATCAACCCATTATGGAGTTTTCATCATAATTTAAGTGGGGCCCCATATGGTAGAATCTTGGTGCTTTCTGACCCTATCTTTTACATCCTAACCCCAATATTATCCCATAAGCAATTCATCCATTTTCAAGCATTACATCATCCAACCTCTACTTCCTTCTACCTGACATTTATCTATGGAGATAACCACCCAGCTGCTAGGCAGGAAATGCTTGATTATTTACCACATCTTAGGCAGGAAACTCACCCTTGGTTTGTTTTGGGTGACTTTAACTGCATGCTTTCTGCTGATGACCGCTGTGGTGGCAAACCACTTACAATCTCTGACATTGTCCCTCTCAACCTTGCTATCACTGCCTCAAATTTACATGAAGCTGCCTTTGTTGGTCCAAAATACACGTGGAATAACAAAAGTCGATCTGGTGTGAGGACCATGAGTAGATTGGACTTGACATTTCTAAACACTAAGGCCTTAACTCAATACCCCAACTCTCTTAATCATATTCTCCCCCCTCTCCTCTCAGATCATTCACCTGTTTACTTAGCTCCTTAGTGCGATGCCATTAAAAGAAACTCAAGTTTTAAATTTTTTAACACCTGGATCAATGATCCAGAATTTATGCCTTTAGTTATTAAAGTTTGGAAATGCCCTCAAAGTGGAAACAAAATGTCTATTTTGCAGCGTAAACTTAAGGCCACCAAGGAAGTGTTAAAGACATGGGCCAAGAACAAGTATGGCGATGGTAACAAGTACTCTTCTGTCTTGCAGAGAGAGCTATCAACTATCCAGCTGAGGATGCTTGTTGACCCAGGTAATATCAACATTTCAGAGCAGGAACATGTGTTAACTCAGCGTTTATCTGATGCCCTGACTGCTGAGCAAAGCATGAAGAAACAAAAGTTGAGGAAGGAGTGGGATCTGTATGGTGATAGGAATACTGAGTTGTTTCACACCTCCCTTAAAATTAAAAATGCCAAAAGAAACATATTCCAAATTCTGAGTGAAGATGGTATCATTTTAAATAAGCCTGCTGACATTGACAATGCTTTCATCAACCATTACACTGACCTGTTTTCCCCCATTGATACATTGTCCCCTTTAACACATGAGCTCTTGTCAACCCCTATGCCAGTTTTGTCTGTTGATGATATCCTGGTGTTATCTTCACCGGTGACAAATGATGAAATATATAATGCTATGTTTGGTATGAAGAGAGATTCTTGTGGTGGCCCTGATGGCTTTAATGCTGTTTTCTTTACACACTGTTGGGATATTGTTGCTGCTGACCTTTTAGCTGCAGTTCATAATTTCTTTTCACATAATAAATTTCCTTTACCCATCAATGCTACCAATATGTGTTTAGTGCCTAAAGTAAAACATGCTGCAACCTTACATGCTTATCGTCCAATTGCTTGTTGTAACATTATATACAAATGCATATCTAAAGTCATTGCTTCTAGGCTCAGGCATGTGCTTCCAACTGTCATTTCTGAGAACCAATCTGCATTTTTGAACAATAGATGCATCCTTGATAATGTGCTGGTCACTCATGAACTTCTTAATGGGTATGGTCGTACCAATGTATCTCCTAGAGCAATGATGAAGCTTGACATCAAAAGAGCTTATGACACTGTGTGTTGGGAAGCTTTGACTGGTATTATGAGTTTAATGGGTTTTCCTTGCCATTTTGTTAGTTGGATATATACTTGTATATCCACTGTTTCTTACTCTTTGTGTTACAATGGGGGCACTGTTGGATATTTCAGAAGTAAAAGGGGTATAAGGCAGGGAGATCCAATGTCTTCCTATTTGTTTATAATTGTCATGGAATTTTTTACACAACTTATTAACAAGCAAGTCAGACTAAATAAATTTGAGTTGCATCCCAAATGCAGGAATCCTAACATTACTTCGCTGCTCTTTGCTGATGATGTGATTCTATTCATGAAGCCAACTGTCTCAACTATTAACTGTTTCAAAGACATCCTAACCACCTTTGAGAATTGCACTGGACTTCAGGTCAATAGCAGTAAGTCATACCTCTTGGTGGCTGGTCTTAATGATATTGACAAGCAGTCCATTTATCAAGGAAGTCAATTACCCAACCTCCCTGATGGTACCATGCACTTGGGCATTCCTTGTCCTCTAGGAAAATTGGGTCCACTGCTTGTTTACCTCTTTTTGAAAGAATAATTGAGGCTATGAACATGTGGGCTAGCAATAAGATATCACAAGATGGTAGATCCACTATCATTAAATCTATTATACAAGCCATGACAGTGTATTGGAGCAGATGTTTTATCCTGCCGTCTGCACTTTTATTGAGAATCAGGAAAGCAATGAATCACTTTCTATGGACCGGAGATATGTATTCAACCAAACTTATTCCTATTGCTTATGCCAAATTGGAAAAACCACTTAAATATGGTGGGTTGGGTTTCAAGTGTTTGCCAATTTGGAATCAAGCTGCCTTTTCTAAGCACTTTGATAATCTGATCAATGACAGACCTAACCTATAGGTCAAGTGGGCAAGGAAACATCACCTTGGCAATAAACATTTCTGGCTTATGGTTCCTTCTCCTCTGTGTGGCTGGGTGTGGAGAGCCATCCTTAATCTAAGGAGCATTTTACTTCCCCATGTCCAGCTGTTAATTAGCCCTAGCTGTGATGCAAAGTTCTGGTTTGATCCTTGGGTAAGTAGAGGAGTTATATTGTATGACTTGCTTTCTTATGAGCAGAAAATTAAAACTGGAATCCCTACGAATGCTAGTGCTTATGATTACTATGTTGATGGTGTGATTGTGTTGCCTTACACTTCCAACCCTAGCATTAATCTTCTATGGAAGTCTGTCAAAGGCTACAGGTTACCCTCTGTTGGAATTGGTTATGTTTGGGCTGCCAAACATGAAAGGCATTCCATTGCTTGCATTTACAAAGCCTTAATTGGAGATGCAGGTAACCGAGTTTTTAGATGGAATACAAGAGTATGGAATAGCTTAACGTCACATAGCCTCAATTTCTTTTTATGGAAGACTCTCAGAAATGCCTTGATGACCAAAGTTAAATTATGCAGTAGAGGTTTTACTGTGGACTTGAGATGTGTTTTCTGCAATGTTGTTGCTGAAGATACTGCCCACCTGTTTTTTGGCTGTGGGGTTACTACAAAAATTTGGAAATCATGTCTCTCTAGTGCTGGTTACAATGATCCTATTCTACATGGGGATGCTGAGTGGAACAGGTTGTTCAGGAAGACAAGGTGGAAGAACACTGCAACCTTTTGGCACTTGTTAATGTTGAAAGTTTATGTGACTGTAATTTGGGCTGAGAGAAATGCAAGGGTTTTTGACAATAATAGGAAGTCTGCTACTGCCTTGATCAGTGTTATTACTGCTAGGGTTAGGGAGAAGTCTTCTCATCATTCAGCTTATGATACAATGGATTAGGGTGTCGGTGATTTGTTCTTGTGTTCTTGCTTGTTTGTCTTTTTTGTATTCTTTCTTTTTTCCATGTTGTTTCCCTGTGTTTGTGGGTGCTGTTTGGCCTGCTTTGTTTTGTTTTGGTGTATGTGTGTTAATAAATATGGATAGGGTCCATGCAACCCTCCTTGCCGTTCAAAATTATTTTCATTTTTGCTCATTTTCCTTATTTTCTCATTTTCCCATTTATTTAGCCATAAATATGAAAATATTTTCAGTTGCTAATTATCTGCATAACGATTAATTAGACATGTACAAAAAGTTTGAACAACTTCCGTTGTGAAAATAGCTGTTTATCGATAAAACGATTTTCGGTCATATTGTCGATATTTTTCCAAAGTACATATTTTGTAAACATTTTTTCAAAACATATTTACTATCATTAGTTATGATTTAACAGGTGGTTAAAGAGATTATTAAATCATTTTAATAATATTTAATCACAGATTTAAATATTTAAATAATTCTGATATTTAAATACGAAGTGCCCGAAATTCCAGGTCGTTATAGCAGTTAATTTTGAACAGTGATTTGTATTGTTTGTATGTGAAATTTAAGTTCTTGAGTGCAAGGTAACATTTATATGATTTTATGAAAGTTAAATGTAGTTTTATTTATATGGTAAAATATAAGGTTTTATAGTTGAAATCAAATTGTTTATATGTAATGCAGTTAGATATTAAAAGTGGGTTGTATGGTTTTATATTGTTGTTTATTTAGAATATAATGGAATTAATTATTAAAATTATTACTATTTTTTTGTTTTTGGTCAATAGAAAGATTTGTTTGAACCTACCATAAAATGAAACAAAAAAATAAGTAAAAACTATGCAGGTTAAAGGATGGAACATGTGTTGAATTTGCACAATGTCCTCAGTAGTAGAATAGGTAATACTCTTCTTTTAGGACATGTATGTATATTATAATTTTTTAATTGATGAGATTTAATTTATTTTTTATTATTTTGATTTCAGTTATGATCGTGCACTATATATTATGAGATTCATATTTTAGTTTGTTAAATGGTGAACTTCGAAGGAAATGTCACCTGATGATGTTACATTGGATAGAAATAGGGCGTTGTACCGGTTACTTTCTGACTATCGAAGAAGTTGGTGCATTTCTAAATTAAGCAACGAGTTGAAGAAATGAAATTTACTGAACTTTTTTTATGTATATTTTAGATGTATGAAATACTAACTTGGTTAGAAAGAAGTTGGAAAGAAGTTGACATTTCCACAGAACATGTTGAATTTTTCATCTACTGTTTGATTAGAAAGAAGTTGGATAAAAGTTGGCATACCACTGAACATGTTGAAATTTTTTAATGTACATACTTTCGAATAGTGTTTTATTATATGATTAAAATTTAATACTGTTACAAAATTGATATATTTTTTTTGTTCCTAACCATTTTATAATGTATTTTTGCATTTGATAATTGATTTAAATTTAAAGAACTTTGTAATTTAACTGCATTAAGAAAAAGTAGTTATATTTTATATAAATCAATATGTACTTGATTAATGTTTGGAAGATATAAAATAAAGTACTTCATAGTAATGCATTAAAAACATTATATTTACATTCCAAATCAAATTATCGTCCAAATCAAATTAAAGATTCTTTGTAGTAATGCATTTTGTAGCACTGGATGCGTACTGATTGATCTGAAGATGAACTATGGACTTGGATATGCGCTTCAAACTCAAGGAAGACGTAGGACATTTTGATTTGGTTTGTAAATATCCCTTTTGGTTGAGTACACGACCAAAGCGGTCGTTATTGACTACTTTGGAGCGGTCGGTATCTACCGCTATTGATGATGGTTGATTTGGTCAATTTTGATGTGGATGATGGTGCGGCTTCAAGTGTTATGATGTGATGGTTCATTCGACATTTAATTTTGATGTGATAGCTCTTCGACGAGTGGTTTTGATGCTGAAGGAAGGATGCGACGCTTCAACACAATGACTTAATGATTCGAAGTTGATGACTTCATGATGCAAAGTGACGGCTTTGGTGATGGATAGCTAAACTTTGAGATGCAAAGTAGACGACAATGACTCAGGTTGATGAAACTTTCAAAGAAGGATTATGAGACAAACGTGGATATTCTGCGACTGATGATGGCTACCTTGAATAGTTCCCAATCATGCTGTTTAGAATAATTCCCAATCATGACGACTTCAGATAGGAGTTATAGGGATAGTTCCAAGATAAGCTTTGGTAGGGATAACGTGTGCAAAGGTATCGCTGATATTTTTGGATTTCAAGGTGCACTCATAAAGAGAGGGTATCTGTGACGATATCTGTTAGGGATACAATGGCCCGTAAATACTTCACTTAGGGATATGATGTCCCTTGGGGATACGATGGCCCTTGGATCCCATGATGTTTAGATTCATTGTACTTTAGACTATCAAACGAATAGTCCAGTTCTTGGCCTAATGAGTACTTTGATGCAAATATGGATATTATCGATGCATATATTGAAACATCCTTAGTAATTTGATATATAGTATACCTATGATAAATATGATATAATAGTAGCATATAGCCTATTTTATTTATTATTTGCATAAACTCTATTCCAATATTGTATAAGTGTATGAGCATGTGTACTCTAATTTTGTAATTCGTGTAGTTATTACTACCTCTTTTGTTTTATACCTGTAATGACTATTATATTTTATTCCTAATCTCTTTAAATTGTTACTTTAAATTATGATCTTTTTGAATTATTAGTTTAATATGTAACCTTTCTAAACATTCAATTGGGTATTATCATTTATTAGTAGAATCTTCAACTTTTCCAAACATTAGTTGAATGTTCAACCTCTTTAAATTTACTTCATGTTGAGTCTTTGACTAAAGGGTTAGTTGAATGTTAACACTAAAGATATCCTTCCGAAGCAATATACATCACAAGCTGATGTACATAGGAAATATATAGCTGGCTTACTCCATCCTATGAGGCTAAGTGCATCACTTACGCATGCATCACTGTAGGAATCTCTAGGGTAGAGTCACTTGCATCCTTGGGTTGACTAAACCCCTTGGTTATGCATCGTATATCTGGTTTTAGCAATATTTTTTGTGAGAGCATGTCCGGCATTCAAGCACATGAGTCAAAATTTGAACAATCTTGGAATCATACATCAGTTCCTACATCTTGAATAGATCATGAACAACTACATATGCTCGAGCTTCTCAAACAGATTTCGAATCCCCACATATATTCCAGCATCTCGAACCAATCTTGAACTTCTTCTAAAGCATAGAACCTGTATATATATTTGGAGCGGTTACGGTATGAAGTCATCTCATATAAGTACACTCCTCCGCTTACTAGGCACTCCAAGACCAATCGATGGATAATGGTAAACTCAACTCTAATTCTTCTGGAAATAGACAACACATAAGAGCAAAGATCACCTCTGAACCATTTAAGTGGATGGATTTCCTTATCATCTATCCTAGAAGATCACCATGAGTTTATACATATAGTATAACATCATTGAAGATAAATGGTTCATATTTATGATTCCATGATGGGAAATTTGATGATTCCATGATGAGAAAAAGTTTTGGAATAATTTGATGATTCCATGATGAAAAGTGATGAATTTGATAACAGGTGTACTTCGAGATGTAAAGTAGGTGACGACGAGTCAGATTGATGGAACTATCGGAGAAGGGTTACGAGACAAACAATGATATTCTATGAGTGATGATGGCTATCTAGAATAGTTCCCAACCATAACGACTTCAATCAGAAGTTGCAGGGACAGTTTTGAGATGAGCTTTGCTATGGATAATGTGTGCAAATGGATCATTAATATTCATAGTTTTTGAGGTGTACTCGTAAAGCAAGGGTATGTCTGATGATATTTGACGGGGATATAATGGCCCCTGAACACTTCACTTAGGGACATGATAACCCTTAGGGATACATTGGCCTCTGGATTCCATAATGTTTAGATCCATTGTACCTTGGCCTGTTAACAGTATGGTTTTTGGCCCGAGGTCGTCCCGTGCCCACCCTATTAATGCAGCTACGGGTTTTTCCGTTTACTACCCAAGCACGACCCAGGCCCGACCTAGTTACTATGAGGGTCAGGTACGATTTTATCAAAACCTGCACTATGAGAAAAAATGAATTATATGGCAGATATGCTCCGTTGTCTGAATGAATATCTATCTATCGTCTATTTCGATGTTGTCTCATTACATATCAAACCATAGATATGCACCATCGTCTGATATGCATATCAATTAGACTTATGTTATATTTGCAAAATGAAATAATGAATCACATGTCAAGTTCTAGTGGTCCAGTGGTTAAGACATAGTGGAGTTGCTACATGTGGTTGTAGTGGCACCGGTTTGAATCCCAGCGGCCACAATAATGAGACATAGTGCACGGCCACTTATAAAACCGGCTAACCGAAGGCCAGGGCAAACATAGTTTCCTTGGCCCCAAAGTTTTCAAGAGTCAAAAAGAGCCCCAAAGTTTTCTCCTTTTGCCTCTCATGTCTGCCCATGAAGACCCCTCCCATACCCCTTTCGTACAACCAGTAGTACCTACCCATGTCTCCTCTGTCGACTCTATAGTTCCCCCCTCCACTACTGTAGTCTCCATCCTTTCTGACCTTGCTTCCAAACCAACGCCCCGTACCCCTCTAAACCTGCTCCTACGATCTCCAACCCTGACCATAATCCCGAAGTTCTTCTAGCCCCCCATGAAATTCCACCGCTTGTCCCACCTGACCCAATCTCTCCTCTACCACCTTTCTCAACTCCATTATTCGAAACCGGCATGCCGCCTCAACCCCCACTAGGTGAACGGAAATGGACTTCGTTGTTCAAGCACAAACCAAAGAATGCAGGGAAGTACATACCCGTTGACCTAAATCCAGTGTATGAAGATGATGCTTTAGTTCCAACGCAAGATGTCCTTGAAGCTGGAGCAGTGATTTGGAAAGAAACATTAGTTGGTTTCTTCTTAGACAAGCCATTGTCTTACTCAGCTGTTATAATCAAGCTTAAAAAAATATGGAAATTAAAAGGCTCGGTTACAGTTAAGTCTGATGGTAGTATATTTTTATTTAATTTCACGTGCTCGGAGGACAAAGCAAAGATCCTTCAAAGTGATCCTATAATTATGAATAATAAGTTGTTCATAGTCAAACCATACGATGCATCTATCAGTAATGTATATGGTACCATCAATGCGGTTCCAGTATGGGTACAACTGTATAACCTCCCAATATATGCTTGGTCGCCCCTAGGGATCAACTGGCTTACTAGTCATTTGCGGAGAATGTTGTGTATGGATGAAATAACGGAAAAGCAGGAAAGACCGAGCTTTGCGAAATGTTTGGTGGAAGTTAAACCTGATAGGGAGCTGCCTGATGATTTTATGGTTAAGCTAGTGGAAGGAGGTTATCAAAAAATTTATGTGCAGTATCTGTGGAAACCAGATGTGTGTGTGTTATGCAAGAAATTTGGACATACTACTGAATGTTGTGACAAAGAGGAGATGTGACGCAGCGGATAATAACAAAACGATATAAATCGATGAAAGTAACAAATCGGTGGATTGAAAATACTGCAAGGCCCAAATTCGTTGATCCGAAGATACTGAATTCTAGCTATCCTCGTCACGTTGATCGCGCACGATACCGTGATAGAAGATCTTCAATTCTTCAGGCGTTGATCAAGCGCACTTGATTCCGCGAATCGGCTTCAACAATCGTTGATTTGAGCGCACTCGAATAACCGAAAGTGGAGATAGGAGATTACACTCAACTACCAATTTAAGATGAAAGCACACAGCAATCAAACAAGAATTTTATTCAAAAAAAGGAACCACCTCAAAAGTTACAACACACTCGCTATTTATAGTAGTTTCCAATCCCTGACCCTTAAGTCGTTGCCGACTTAACTCCCTTAAGTCGTTGCCGACTCATGACTCACGACTCAACTAGATCATTGCCGACCTAACAGATACTACTCGCCTTAATTGCAACACAGCACATATATACAACACATACGACTTAGACAAGGTCGTTACCGACCTAAGTACATCACAATCTCTTGAGGCGACTTAAAAACAACTCACGCGACCTAACAGACACAACACCACAGCACAACGACCTAAGAATAGACGGCACGCGTCCTAACTTCATGCGGCATAACTCTTCAGCGACCCAACATAAATCGGTAGGTCGTATTAGCGACCTAGCTAGGTCGTTCAGCGACTTAAGAAATCCATAGCAGCATAACTAGGTCGTAGGTCCTCGGAGTGGTTTAAAGAAGTTTCTGTTATCTCGTTAACTCGTAGATCGTTAGGTCGTTTTGCTACTTCATTATCTCTTGTAGCTATAGGTCGTGGACGACCTAAAGATTCCGAACGACTTAACGTTTTGTTAGGTCGTAACTCCTTTTCACAAAGTCTGTTAGGTCGTGATCGACCTAAAACTCCTCCACTAGGTCATCTCCGACCTAATTCTTCTTCCTTAGGTCGTATACGACTCATGCCTTCACCTTCTAGTCTGTTAAGTCGTGAACGACTTAAACTCCCACTAGGTCGTGAACGACTCATGCCAATAGCTTGCAATTCTTCGACCCTGGTCTGAGCTGCATCATCCTCCCCTGGTTGAGAAAAATTCGACCTCAAATTTGTAAGTTCTTCCACATCAAATTGTTTATTTCCATAATATGGTACGAGATGCTTAACATTGAACACGTCAGAAGTGTACACATCCTCCGGCAGCTTCAATTTATAAGCATTTTCATTAATCCGTTTCACAACTTCTATAGGACCAATTTTTCTGGCTTTCAACTTGTTGTAAATGCTTACTGGAAATCGATCCTTGGTTAACACAGCATACACCATATCTCCTTCGTTAAATTCAACATTTCGCCGCTTTAAATCTGCAGTTCGCTTATACTTCTCATTTGCCTTCACCAATCGTTCCTGAACATTTTTTGACATTCAGTTAATTCATCAACAAAATCAACAGCCCGTTTAACCGTCCCCTTCGGTTGTGGTACTACCGCTAAATCCAACGGTCCCCTGGGTAAATTTGAATATACAATCTGAAATGGACTGAATCCAGTGCTACGATTCACTGCATGATTATGAGCAAACTCTGCTTGGCATAACTTCATGTCCCAACTTTTCAAATTGTCTTTCACAAGACATCGCAACAAATTTCCCAGCGATCTGTTAACAACTTCTGTTTGTTCATCTGTTTGCGGATGATAAGCGCTACTAAATTTCAGCTTCGTTCCAACCATCTTCCACAAACTTAGCCAAAAATGACTCAAAAATATGGTATCCCTGTCTGAAACAATAAACTCCGGCAACCCATGTAAACGATAGATTTCCTTTACGACCAACTGGGCAACATGAACAGCATCCGCCGTCTTCTTACAAGCAATAAAATGTACCATTTTCGAAAAACGATCTACCACAACAAATATAGAATCATTCCCCCTTTGAGTTCGAGGTAAACCCAAAACAAAATCTATACTGATATCAACCCATGGTTTGGTAGGCACTGGTAACGGTATATATAATCCTGCATTCGTCGCTGTTCCCTTCGAAACCTGACAGATATGACATCTCCCCACAAACCTTTCAACCTCTTTCCTCATTGACGGCCAATAGTAAGATTGAGAAATCAAATGCAATGTACGATCACGGCCCACATGTCCTTCCTCGTGCAACTCCTTGATAATCTTCATTCTCAAACTGCTCTCTGGTATATATAATCGATTCCCCTTGAATAAGAAACCATCAACCAACGCAAATTCATCAGTATCTCCATCCTTAACTTTCTCAACGAACTTTACAAAGTAAGGATCCTCCTCAATCAATTCTGGCAATAATTCAAATCTTGTCACCTCAATTTTCATTGTCGTTAATAAATGACTCCTCCTACTCAAAGCATCAGCTACATGATTCGTTACCCCCGATTTGTGCTTCACAACAAAAGTAAACTGTTGCAAATAAGAAATCCATGATGCATGCCTTGCTGAAATCTTATCCTGCCCTTGCAAATGCTTCAAAGCTTCATGGTCTGTGTAAAGAACAAACTCCTTATGGAACAGATAGTGTCTCCAATGTTTCACTGCTTGCACCACAACATAAAACTCCACATCATACGTACTATATCTCATTTTTGCCCCTGATAACTTCTCACTAAAGTATGCAATAGGACGTCCCTTCTGACTCAACACCCCTCCAATCCCAACCTTAGAAGCATCAGTGTGTAACTCAAATAACAACTGAAAGTCTGGTAATACAAGAATTGGTGCTGTTGTCAAAAGTCCTTTGATTCGTTCAAAAGCAAACCCTGCTTCCTCCGACCAAGAAAATTGCTTCCCTTTCATACAATCAGTAACTGGAGCCATCACGCTACTGAAGTGTGGAATGAATCTTCGGTAGAATGATGCTAGCCCATGAAAACTTCTCACTTCTGTAATTGTCCTCGGCTGTGGACAATTTCTGACTGCTTCAACTTTATTCTGGTCCACCTGGATACCTTCTCCCGACACGACATACCCCAGAAATAAAACACTCCTCGTCATAAACACACATTTCTTTGTTGCGGCATAGAACTATTCTTGTCGTAGGACCATCAACACTTCTTTCAAATGATGCAAGTGTTCCTCTGAACTCCCACTGTATATCAGAATATCATCGAAATACACCACCATAAATTTCCCGATAAAAGGTCTAAAAATTTGGTTCATCACCCTCATGAATGTACTTGGTGCATTCGAAAGACCAAACGGCATAACCAGCCATTCATACAACCCTTCTCTCGTCTTGAATGTTGTCTTCCATTCGTCTTCTGGTCTAATTCGAATTTGATGATATCCGCTCTTCAAATCAATCTTTGAAAATATAGTAGCCCCACTCAACTGATCTAGCAAGTCATCCAACCTCGGCATTGGGAATCTATATCTCATAGTAATCTTATTCAATGCTCGACTGTCAGTGCACATCCTCCATGTTCCATCCTTCTTTGGTACCAATAAGGCTGGAACCGCACAAGGACTTAGACTTTCCTGCACACGCCCTTGCTCTAATAGTTCTTCCACTTGCCTTCGCAACTCCTCATGTTCCTTTGGACTCATTCGATAATGTGGTCGATGTGGCAACACAGCTCCTAGAACAAGATCTATTTGATGTTGAATATCCCTCAACGGTGGTAACTTTGTTGGCAACTCTTCTGGAAATACATCTTCAAATTCTTTCAAAACTGGCTTCGCTTCTTCTGGAATTTCAACCTCTTCATGACTCTCTCGTCCAATCAACAAATAGACTTCAGGCTCCTCTTCAGATTCTTTAACAAACTCCTTCAAAGATAATAAGGTTCTCAGCTCTTCAATCTCCTCCAGCTTGCTTTCCTTCTGTTGTTGCTTCTTAGGAACTAAAATAATCTTAGTACCTTCAAACATGAAACTGTAACTATTAGCACAACCATCGTGTTGTACTGCTCTATCAAATTGCCATGGTCTGCCCAACAACAGATGACACACATCCATGTCTACAACATCACACCAAATTTCATCTTTGTACTTCTTCCCAATTGAAAAATTCACGCAAGCTCTTCGTCCAACTTTCACTTCACCACCCTTCCTTAACCATGCTAACTTGTACGGTTTAGGATGCTTCTCAGTTTTCAAGTTCAACTTCCTTATTGCTTCAGTAGAGATAATATTGTCACAACTCCTAGCATCAATAACGAACTTGCAAACCTTCCCCAGGATAGTGCATGTGGACTGAAATATGTTATTCCTCAACCAACTGTTTTCCTCTTCTTGTTTTGGTGCCAAATAACTTCTCCTCGTCATCAAATTACGCCCTTCATCTCCGGAAAACTCTTCCTCCTCCTCAACATAAGGTGAATTAGAACATTCAGCTTCCACATCCTCTTCTTCAACCTCTGCAACCATTGCTCTCCTCTTTGGCTTCGGACATTCATTGCTTTTGTGACCCAACTCCTAACAATTGTAACATTTGAAACTGCTATTAACCTTTGCCTTCTCAACTGGTTTTGCGACAGCTTTAGGAACATTAGAACTTCCACTAACACCCTTCACTTGATTTTTGGAATGGGTAAACACACCGCCTCCACGCCTTCCCTGCTTCTCCCAAGCCAACGCTTTCTGGTGTGCTTCTGCCACAGATCTTGGATCGAACATATTAACCATATCCTGAATCTGCATTCGTAACCCTCCAACAAATCTGGCGGTCAGCTGTTCTTCTGTCTCCATAATATCTTTCCTGGCAATGAGTTGGTAGAATTCATCAGCCTAATCATTGACTGACTTTGTCCCCTGCCTTAGATTCTGCAATCTCTGGTACATAAATGATTGATAGTTGTAAGGTAAAAATGTAGCTCTCATCAACTTCTTCATCTTATCCCAAGACTCAACCTTTGACTTCCCCATTCTTTCTCTCGTAAGTTTAGTTTGCTGCCACCACGCCAAAGCTCTTCCCCTCAACCTAGTAGCAACCAACTTCACCCTTCTATGCTCAGGAACCTCCTTGAAATCAAAGATCTCTTCAACATTAGACAACCAATCAAGAAATTCTTCAGCAACCATTCCACCCTTGAATTCTGGAATTTCCATCTTCATACCCGATTCCCATCGACGATCATCATCTACATCTCGATATGTATTTCGAACGTGGTCTCGATCTCGATAATGCATGCTAGCTCTATCACCCTCTTCATCAAAATCAAATGTACGTCTATATCGATCTCGACCATCATTATCCCTTCGATCACGCATGTCTCTTCTACTATGTCTCTCTTCATCTCTATATGGCTCTTCTTCAAACTCACGTGGAGTTCTTCTCACTTCATGTCCATAGTCATGGTGATCTCTCCTTGATGAAATTGATGTTTCTCTTCTCTCTCTAAAAGATTGCGGTGATACCCTCCTCGCTTCCGTAACCGATGGCGAAACTCTGTTTCCTCCATGGTTCGAGATAGGTGATCTCCTCCTTTGATTTTGATTCAAATCATTCATCAACTTCTCTATCTTTCCAATGCCTTCATCAAATTTCTCATTAATGCGTTGTTCCATTTGCTCGGCTTCTTCTCTACTATACAACGCTTCAACATTTTGATGACGATTAGCTCTCCTTGGTGGCATGATTGTACTTCACAACACTTCAAACTTTCAAACTTTCAAACTTTGGTGCGCAAAAATCTCACGGCCAAATTCAAACAACTTCCACACTTTGATCCAAAAGAATATGGATCGAAAACTCCCAACTTGTTGCAACTTCAAGATGAACACAATGAACACCAAACTTCAAACTCCTTGGCTCCAAGACTCGTCTTAGCTATGATTGGCTAAGTCAAGCTCTGATACCAAAACTGACGCAGCGGATAATAACAAAACTATATAAATCGATGAAAGTAACAAATCGGTGGATTGAAAATACTGCAAGGCCCAAATTCGTTGATCCGAAGATACCGAATTCTAGCTATCATCGTCACGTTGATCGCGCACGATACCGTGATAGAAGATCTTCAATTCTTCAGGCGTTGATCAAGCGCACTTGATTCCGCGAATCGGCTTCAACAATCGTTGATTCGAGCGCACTCGAATAACCGAAAGTGGAGATAGGAGATTACACTCAACTACCAATTTAAGATGAAAGCACACAGCAATCAAACAAGAATTTTATTCAAAAAAAGGAACCACCTCAAAAGTTACAAAACACTCGCTATTTATAGTAGTTTCCAATCCCTGACCCTTAAGTCGTTGCCGACTTAACTCCCTTAAGTCGTTGCCGACTCATGACTCACGACTCAACTAGATCGTTGCCGACCTAACAGATACTACTCGCCTTAATTGCAACACAGCACATATATACAACACATACGACTTAGACTAGGTCGTTACCGACCTAAGTACATCACAATCTCTTGATGCGACCTAAAAACAACTCATGCGACCTAACAGACACAACACCACAGCACAACGACCTAAGAATAGACGGCACGCGTCCTAACTTCATGCGGCATAACTCTTCAGCGACCCAACATAGATCGGTAGGTCGTATGAGCGACCTAACTAGGTCGTTCAGCGACTTAAGAAATCCATAGCAGCATAACTAGGTCGTAGGTCCTCGGAGTGGCTTAAAGAAGTTCTGTTATCTCGTTAACTCGTAGATCGTTAGGTCGTTTTGCTACTTCATTAGCTCTTGTAGCTATAGGTCGTGGACGACCTAAAGATTCCGAATGACTTAACGTTTTGTTAGGTCGTAACTCCTTTTCACATAGTCTGTTAGGTCGTGATCGACCTAAAACTCCTCCACTAGGTCGTCTCCGACCTAACCCTTCTTCCTTAGGTCGTATACGACTCATGCCTTCACCTTCTAGTCTGTTAAGTCGTGAACGACTTAAAATCCCACTAGGTCGTGAACGACTCATGCCAATAGCTTGCAATTCTTCGACCCTGGTCTGAGCTGCATCAAGATGAGTCAATATGAGACCAAGAAAGAAACCAAAACGATTGCAAATAAAGTAAACACGGTTGAAACAACTGATATAACTCGAGTTAATAGAAATGTCAGAATGCTTCAGAAACGAAATATTGGAACATGGCAACGTGTTAGCAAAAAGAAGACAGAGTTAGTTGACAAAGAAAATAGTATGGTACAAAACTCAGGAAGCAATGAAAGAAACACGAAAGATGAAGAGGATGAAAGTGAGAAGCATGTTAATGGCCAATGTGGTATTGAAGAAGTAAGGAATGAAGTCATTAGTGAAGGTGATACTGCCACCACTCAGATCTCAATAGACACGAGGAGTAAGGAAAGAAGTGCTGAAGAAGAGGGGACAAATGAGGAAAATGATACTGTTGGGCAACTCTTAAAATCTAATAAATTTGCTGCATTGTATAATCTGGATGATGAGGAAGACGTGATCGAATTGGTTGAAGAAAGTATGAAGGATGAATCAAATGGTCAAGCAGCACTTGGATACAATGAGAAATAAAAGGAGGTAGGTATTCATATTATCCAAAAAGAAGAAAGTAGCAGCAATAACAAACATGTGACAGGCAAAGTTAAACAAAAAAATAAGGAGATTCAAAGTCTAGTATCAGGTGATGATGGAAACAAGGATGAAGAACAGAAAAGTGATAGAGAAAAAGGACAGGAAAACAGTTCAAGTGGTGGAAAAAATAGAAAGAATGGTAACATAGAAACCAGGCTCAGTGACAATGCTCAAAAGAAGGAAAAAATGCACAAAGAAGATAATACATGCACACCGTATCACATTGACATTCAATCTGTTTATACACCACCTCAAGAAAATGTCACAACCCCAAGCTTATCGCCACAACACAAATACTCCAGAATCAAACCACCACCAACATACAAATCTCCTTCCCCAATAGGAATGCCCTCCTCTTCAAACTCTCTGCAAAACAACCCCCTAACTGCTTCCAAAGACCCCTTACATGAGGAAACAAACAACATTGAAGATACCCCACTGTCAGCTACAATCCCTAATTACTTGTCCTCAAAGCATGCGGTAACTAGGAGAATGAAGATAGAACTACTCAACGCACGTGTTTTTCCAATGATGTCTTGCATTGGAGCATGGAACATACGTGGTGGGCACCAAGTCATAAAGCAAGATCAATGTAAACAACTTATCAAAACTCACCACCTAACAATCTTAGCAATACTCGAAACAAAATTGAATCTTACCTGGTCAATCAAAGCTGCCACATATATTGCTCCGAATTGGAGATACATCCATAACCTGAATGAATCGCCTTATGGCAGGATTTTGATCCTTTATAATCCTAGCCAAGTTCAACTAACTCCCATTCTTTCAACTTCACAGCTGATACACTATCATGCCACTGATCTTTCTGACAAATCATCTTTCTACGTTTCCTTTGTTTATGCATATAATTCATCAGCGTCTAGAACTATGTTACTTTCAACCATTCCTTCTCTCAGACAGTCCACTCATCCATGGATTATTCTAGGCGATTTCAACTGTAGTTACTCTCTATCTGATAGAGTTGGTGGTAATCCTCTCTCTCTATCTGAAATTAAACCTCTGGAGGATACTCTAAATGAGGCGGAACTAGTTACGGTCAGGATTGTAGGTATGCAGTACTCATGGAACAATAAGAGGAGACATGGACGCAGAACCTTCTCAATGATTGATCACTCCTTCTCTAACCAATGTGCTCTAACCAAATGGCCCCTTCTCTTCAATCATCTCCCTCCTCCACTCCTTTCAGATCACTCCCCACAAATTATTCACCTTCGTGAAGCGGACAAGAGAGGAAAAATTAATTTTAAATTTTTTTAATACTTGGGTTTCTGAACCAGACTTCAAACTTACGGTGTTAACTGCATGGAACAAGTTTAAGTATGGTAATCATATGTTTGTTTTGCAGGAAAAAATAAAAGAGACTAAGGAAGCCTTGAAGCAGTGGGCTTACAAGAAATATGGCAAAGGTGACAAAATGAGCAACTTGATTAAAGATAAGCTAATTGAGGTTCAAACTAAGATGATGGCTACGGTTAATAATGCTAATCTCTCTGAGATTGAAAGTGCACTGTCCCAGCAATACCACGAAGCCCTGGCGAAAGAAAATGATATGATTAGGCAGAAGTCCAGACTAAAATGGAAGGAAGAGGGTGATAGAAATAGTGCCTACTTTCATGCTAGTCTCAAGAATAATCAAAGAAGAGAAAACATTACTACTGTCTATGATATGAATGGTGATCTCCACTCATCTCCTTCTGAAGTCAAGGAAGCTTTTGTTAAACACTTCTCTGCCCTATACAGCAACCAAAGCAACTTCATACCGAGTATAGATCTAATCCCCAACGACATGGTGCCTAGAATTAACTCTGATGACTACTCCTTTCTATGCAATGAAGTCACCCCTGAAGAAATAAAACAAGCAATGTTTTCTCTTAACACTTCTTCGTGTGGAGGACCAGATGGGATGAATGCTCAATTCTATACTTCTTGTTGGACAATTGTCTCTGATGAAGTCACCAAAGCTATACAACTTTTCTTCAAGAATTGTAGAATGTTCAGATCGTTCAATTATACTAACATACCCCTAATACCCAAACTCAAGAATGCACACAGTGTTAGTGAATATCGTCCTATCTCATGTTGTAATACAATTTATAAATGCATTTCTAAGGTTATCGCAACCAGGCTAAAGCATGTTCTTCCAAGAATCGTCTCCAAGAATCAGGCTGCATTTTTACCTGGTAGGAACATACTGGATCACGTTTTTCTCTCTCATGAGCTCATTAAGGGATATAAACACAAGAATGCTCCTCCTAAAGCTATGATGAAGCTTGACATCATGAAAGCGTTTGACATGCTGCAATGGAATAGCGTTGTACGAATCATGGGGTACATGAACTTCCCACCTCATTTTATAGCATGGATATATGAGTGTATCTCATCCCCAACATTTTCAGTTAATATAAATGGTGTGAATGAAGGTTTTTTTGTTAGTAAGCAAGGGATCAGGCAGGGTGACCCTATCTCTTCTTATATTTTCATTCTGGTCATGGAACTGCTAACTAGGATGTTTGATAATCTTATATCTCAAGGAAGATTCAGGCTTCATCCAACATGCAAAGAACCTCAGATCTCTGCATTAATGTTTGCTGATGATCTTGTTGTTTTTTGTACTCCTGAAATTAATACTGTCATAAACATAATGCATGCTCTTGATCAATTCTATGCTATGACTGGCCTAAAAGTTAATCTTGGCAAATCGGCTATCTTAATTGCTGGAGTGAAAACTGATCAGTGTAATCAAATTTCTCAAATCACTGGCTTGTCTCTTAACTGCAACACCGTTATTTACTTAGGTCTCCCTCTGTCTACATCGAAGATAACAACTAATCAATGTCTTTCTCTTTACGAGAAGATTACTGCGAGACTTAGTTGTTGGACCTCCAGGTCTCTTAGTCAAGCAGGTAGATTAACTCTCATTAAGTCAGTTATATTTTCAATGCAAGTGTACTGGGCTAGAACTTTCATTCTCCCCTTCAAGCTGATAAACATGATCAGAAGTGCCTTTATGAGATTCCTTTGGAAGGGCAAAACGACTGGCAGATACATTGCTCCAATAAAGTTTGGAAAAATAGAGAGGCCTCTTGACAAGGGGGTCTTGGTATTCTCAGTTTAAAACATTGGAACATAGCAGCATTTGCGAAACATATAGACACATTCTACAACTGTACTGATAGCCTTTGGGCACTCTGGTCAGAAAAGAATGTTATTAAGGGGAGGAGTTTATGGAACATGAATAAGCCTTCAAGCCTAAGCTAGACTTGGCAATGTATCTTCAAGATAAGGGAGATGTTTCTACCTCATATTCAAATGAACACGAACCTTACCTTCAATGTGACCTTTTGGGATGATCCATGGGTTAGACAAAGGTTACATTATTCGACGACAGCTATCGTACAGTGAGATGCAGCAAACGGGGATCAACTTGGCAACAAAGGTTAGAGACATTCTATACAATTTTCAAGCTTCACGTAATACTTCTTCTAATCCGCGAATACAAGACATATGGAACAAAATAAATATATTTACTTCTCTGTCCACTACTACTGATTGTCTGGTTTGGGGAGACAAAAAGGTGAGATTCAAGATTGGTACTGCTTATGAAAATTTGATGAAGAACAGTTCCTGCCCTACCTGGAAATGGAGGAAGAAAATCTGGAATAAAGATAGTCGAATGCAGGAAAATTTATTGCTATGGAAAGTTTTAAATAGGGCATTGATGACCAAAGCTAAGCTTGCATGCATGGGTATGAATAATAACTTAAGCTGTGTGTTCTGTTGCATGCAAACCGAGACCGTTGAACATCTGTTCTTCGAATGCATTATAGTTAAACAAATCTGGATTACTGTCATGGCTATGCTTCAAAGATTTGATGTCTCTTTTGACAATCAGGTGGAGTGGGAAAAGATATATGTGAAATCAGGAATTAAATCAGAAAGCAAAAGAACTTCCACTGTTGTGTTGAAGAGCTTCATAAGCTCGGTTTGGAGGGAACGTAATACAAGGTGTTTTGATGCCAGCAATGCTAAACTAGATGATAACCTCAAGCTATGGATAAAGCTAGAGATAAAGAACTCTTTGAGTATGCTCTCTTACTCAATTGATCCAGGGATTTATGCATCGTTCCATACGTAATTCTGGGTTTTCCCTTTTTATTTTGTGTTTTTGTCTTTCCCCTGTGCTTGTTGCATCAAGTGTCCCATGTCTTCTTTGTGTTTGTTGTTTGTTTTGTTCCGTCTGGTGCAGCAATAAAATGGTCGGGGACCATTCAACCCCGTCGGCCTTGCCAAAAAAGAAATAATGAATCACAAATTTATTTAAACAAATATTTTATTACAAATCAAATTCAAATACAATACAACTTTCACTATACTTACATTTTCAAATATAATACATCTTTCACTATTCTTACATTTTCAAATACAATACAACTTTCACTATCACTTTCATACATACAACTTCTCTCTACACTCTCATATATAACATTTTTTTACTAGAACTCACTTACACTCACTCGAGTTTATTTTTGACATTGATCTTCATTTGCTTGCTCCAGCTTGTGTCCAGTCATCTCTTATGCTTGTCAAATAAACAACGCGGTAAAATGGAAACAAACCTAAATAGCAAAAATAAAATAAAATTTGAATACTAATATTGCCTCATTTTATGGGTTTCTTTTATCTTCGTGTTTTAGACATGACCGGACAAATATATATATGCACGGATAACTTATGATATGCATAATGTATCACTATGAATATCACCAGGCCGGACATCGACTAAATCTCACAGACTATTGCAAAGGTCAAGCCTGAAGGCTCAACACGGTACAAATGTCCACAAGGTTAAGCCCAAGCCCCATCAGGCTCAATTCAAGTGCATAAGGAAATGCAACTCAAATCAAAAAAATCAAACATAAGAGTACATAGTGAATACAAGGCAAGAAATCTCAAAAAAGTTTATGTATAGTGCACATAGGAGCAGCACAAACAAAGCTGAAGTGCACACATGTAAACCAGACAAAAACAAAGAAAAACATGGCAATATTTCACACATATATAATACATATGTATGTGTGTATATACATGGAAGTAACAAGCAAGAAGACTGCATATAGTAGTAATAAACATTCAAAGTTTCAGACCATTCGAGGTTCAGGTTATTCAAGTATCAATTTAAGGCCATTCAAGGTTCAGGGAAGGCAAGGATGTAGACATTCAAGGTTTAGGGAAAGAAATCAAAGAAAAATGCATTTTGGTATCAAAGCATATATACATGTATAAATCTTTGATTGCTTTGATACTTGAATGGCCTGAAATTGATACATGTATATATACATACATATATATATGTATGTATGTATGTATAAACCATTCAAAGAAAAATGCACACATGTATTTATGTATAAACCTTGAATGTGTGCATGTGTATATATATATATATGTATATATATAAACCAAAATGCATACAAAAGGATGCATACATGTATCAAAATTCATTCAAGGTTCCGTGAAAGCGGTCAAAGAAAAATCCATTCAAGTATCAAAGAAAGATGCATAAAAAATTCAACATATGAACCCCTGAACAATTCAAAAGCAGCTCAACGCAATTCAAGATCAGCTCAAGCACATACGTATATGCATATATACATGAACACATGAACAATTCATAAGCAGCTCAAACCTATTCAAAATGTGGTTAAGAAATTTTACACGTATATACATGTATATATATGCATGTATACATGTATATATAACATATGAACACATGAACAATTCAATGCATATGGAGATGCACAAAGTCAAGCGGTAGCAAACCTGATTCATGGCAGAATCAAATATGAACCAACAACCAACATAAGCATCAAAGTTCCAGGAAACTGTAACATAGATGAACCACATTTTAAGTATCAAAGTACATATGATTATATACAAGTAGATAAGAGCATATACAAGCACATAAGTTCAAGTATAAGTATGGTAAGAAACACAAATATACACATATGTATATACATGTATACATGTATATATGCAACACATGTTCAGAGACGAGCAACAAGCAAGTGGAACAACACACATAACTCAAGTGTACAATAACTCGGACATGGACATGAAAAAGGCAATGTGCAAGCAAAAGAGCATCCATACAGACACACACATACGTATGTATGTATATACATGGAAGTTCAAAACATCCACTAACTCGAACATGAACTCAAGAGTACACTAACTTGTTTATACATATAGACACATATGTATATACATGTATATATGACATAGTGAGTAGAAAGGCAACAAGTATATCACTTAGTGTCAAGCATCAGGCAAAACATTTCATTTTAGTTCAAACAAAACACTAATAGATAAGTGAAAGAATCACAAGTGTATGGGGAAACAAAACAAGCTAATGAACTTATAAGGTGCAAGAATCAAATGAACAGGAATCAAAAGAACATTCACACATATATACATACATATGTATGTATGTAAATACATGGAAGTTCAAAATATCCAATAACTCAGACATGAACTAATAAAGAAACAACCAAAATTTTCACCATCATAACACATACATCTCAAAATATATATGTACATATATACACACATATCTCAAACAGAAATCTAAAAACACATATTTCTCAAAGCACATGAACTCATGTGCAACTCAAACACGGTATATTCATATATATACATGTATGTACATATATACACATGAACTCAAGTGAAACTTAGCCAGGAAGTACATTCACAAGTACATCGAAAAATTAAGATAACAAACTTGGATAATACTAACAAGCTCAAGTGTAGAAAACTCAGATAAAAACTAAAGTGCAGAAATTGAAAAATTAGATAATACTAACGTTAATCAGATTTCGAAATCACTAATAAAGCAACCAAACAACAAGTATATCGGTATTCATCAAATATAGGGTTTTAATCCCTATAAATAACCCGAAATCATCACTGGCATAACAATTTTTAACATACAACATCAAAAGTCGAGAACGTAAAAAATCAAAAAGGAGCAAAAATCATACCGAGTAGTTGAATTCATATATCATCGACTCACGAAAGAAATCGATTGTGAAACCCTAATTTTTAAAGGAAACTCAAAGGCAAAAGGAGCGACCTGAACAAAAGGAGCGTCCTGAAGCAAGTGTTGGGAAGAAACCCTAATTCACTAACCCATGTTTTGAGAGGGAGAGAGTACTGGGTTCTAAAAATGAGAAGGAGAAGCAAGCATTTTGAGAGGAACGAAGACGGTGAAGAACTGGAATGCCATTTTTTTCTTTTACAAATGAAAGAATTAAGAGAGGGAATGAATTGGAAAGAAGGCGGCCATGAATAATGTACTGAACATTGAGAGGGAAACCCAAATTTTAATAAGGAGCCAAAACCAAATTTTGATAACTTAAATCAGACGACATATAAACTATTGTCTAAGTAACAAGCTTGCACATAGAGTTTTCACGGGCTATTCATACAACAGATGAAAGATTCTGTGTCTCTTCAGACAAAAAATGGATTTGTCATGTGTTCTATGAAAAAGTAGGATAACGGAAAATCTATCTTATGTCGTGTGAGCACTGTTATCTGATTCACTTTATGGCATAGTGCCTGGCTAGTTAGGGTCCGATCCGACTATTAGTTTTCCATCATATCAAAACAAAAGTGTGTATGTTATTTATTTATCATTTTGTTTGTTTACATGTAGATGTTTTTGCATACTTTTGTTGTGTACATGACATATTACCGTCCATTTTATATGTTAAACATTGTTTGTATACATATTTTACCAAAGTTGCAGTTTTAAAATATAGTTTTAACACAAATATTCTGAGTTAGCTATACGTGTATTACCAAGTGGCCTTAAAAAGTCCGATGGACCGGGCTTGGGTATTAGGATGAAATACCATACGAGTTCGGTCCAGGCTCGGTTTTAATTATTGTAATCGTACTCGAGTCCAAGTATTATCATACCTCGACCGAACATAGCCCATTGACAGGCATAACTGTAGTTTTTGGCTTATTGAGTGGACCAGATTTAAGTATCAGAAAGCGACACATTAAGTAGTCCTTGATTCTATAGGGATGGTAATATGAGTATCATATATCCAACGCATTGAGTGAGTGAATGTCAGGATGAATGATGGATGTTATGTTCGCTTGATTGTGCAACAACCCGTATATTTGGACTATTTAAATTGACAATAATCCACACATGTCAACTTAAATAGTATAAAACACGAATCATTAATGGAGTATATGTATATAAATGAGAATCATCACAGAATCAAAGAAATTACATCATAACAGAATAGTGCAGTGGAATTACAACATAGTCATAAGAGTAGTTCATGAAGCTACCCATAAATATAACAATGTCTCAAATAAAAGAAAATAGAATCACATAGAAGTCCAATAGTGTCCAAATAGAAAGAGCAATACTGATAAGATAAAGATAATGATAGTCTTCAGGTCTTCAAGTCTTCAGGTCTTCAGGTCTTCAGCTCCAAGTAGAACAACAACAGTAATCCTCGGTCTGATCCGAGCATAAGCATAAACAAACACTCGAATCGGGACATATATTCTTATACAGATAATATGGTTCAAATTCAAAATAGCAATAACTCAAAGATGAATGGAATAAACATCTTTCAGGATCCGTTAAACTATTTATACATAGTAGTGTACGATAAGTAGATAATGCCTAACAGTAAGTAAATATCAAAATAGTGTTACCATTGTTCCCCTTAACACATTTTATATAGCATTATAGACTATACAGCACTGTAAACTCCACCGTAAACTAGTGGGATATCAGGGAGTACTCCATAGGTATAATACAAAACAAATTCGTAGTGGTCGCGTATAGGGATACAAGTATGACAAGGCACGTGAGGCGATACCCAAGGTAGTGAAACTACCGTTTGCCTGATCTGGACTGGTGAAAACGCATCGCCGCAACGATCTCCACACCGCGAAACAACACTCCGAATTCAAGGGTGCGCACCAATCAATAACAAGTGATGAGTAGTTTACGAAGAAGTGGGTTTGCTCGAGGTAGCTAACCCTATTTGGCCCGGCATGGCTCCTATTTTAGTCATTTCCAATTTGACACAAGTGTCAAGGCTACCCATTATCGTTCACTTTCTTCAGTCATCACGTACGTCATTCCAACCACTTCATTCTGGATCACACTCTGCGTATAGTTATTAAAGTGGTTTTCGGTTTAGACAGTGAGTATGTCCCTAACCAATTCCGGTCTCTTTAATAACCTTCGAAATTATTACACCGATTGGTCGTTTAATAAATTTCAAAACCAAATCAAATTCAATTTCAATTAACATTTGTAAATCATTATTTCCTTTCTCTTTCTAAAACAATTTCCGAAATTTACGTTTCATAACTTCCAAATTTCCATTTCCAAATTCTATAATTCAATTTCAAAATTTAATTTAAACAATTCAAATATACATTTAAATTCGTATATAATTTCATTTTGTAATCATTTAAAATAAACTTAATTTAACGTTCAAATCGATTTAAAATCATTCATCGATTTCATTCAGTACTCGTTAAATTAATTTATCATTTAAACAATTTCTATTAAATTTCCAATTCATTAAATTACTTAAGTTCAACCTCATTATACCAAGCTTCCAATTTGAATTAAATTAAATTCGTCAAATCAAATTCTATAAATTTAAAATCTTACATTTATTTCAATAAAACGCATTTTTTTTCTTGTTAAAGAAATTCAATTTCATTTATTTATTTACTTAGTTACAATTTCAAAACTCAATTAATAAAGAAACTTAGTTTCACATATTCAAGAGGTTCAATTTTGCTTAATAAAGAATTCAATTTAATTTAATTATGAAATAATTCAATCTTATTAAATTATCAAATAATTTCAAAACTTAATTATTACTAATTTCAAAACTTAATTGTTAATAATTCCAAAACTTAATTATTAATAATTCCAAATTTAATTATTAAATAACTAAATTTTAAACAATGTTCTTTCGTCAATTACTACGTTAATACTTTGTTTCAGATTTCAATTATTCACATTTTCCTTTCATTAAAATTTAAATTCCAATTTTATTTCAAAACCTTATTATTATTCAAATAAAATCTTTATTTTATTTTAAATCAAATTTTTGACCAATCGGGTTTAATTTAATTCTCTATCCTAAGTCAAAGTTTACTTGGGTATTTATCATTTCAACCCGATTCCATTTCAATTCAAAAAAATCAAAGCATAGCAAAGGAAACTTGCAGTGTGATAACTGGGATGGTGTCAAAGTAAATAAACAAGCAATATCAACCATACATAACAATCCAACAATTTATTTAAATAATCCTGAAATAATCGTATTAATTTACATTTGTTGTTTATGCAAATTAATATAATTATTTCTAGAATCTACACTATCATTTCATGTAGACTAAAGATTATTCCACAAATTATTTATACGGTTCTCCACTTGTCATTCATTATTCAATTTTATACTACATAAATTTATACAACATACATTCGATGGTCCAAGGTGTAGTTATTTCTACGTGTCGATTTATTTAACATTTAAAGGGGTCAAATTTAACTAATCAATATTCAACATATAAATCCATTTTATTGTTAACTCTCCTATATCAAATTCAATTTGCATATTATTTATCACTTTAACACTAACAATTAACATCCAATTTCAACATCACATAACAATCATTCATCAACCAAACTTGTATAAGAATATAAGTCGTGAAAATCAATTCACCTTTCGTGGTTAAAGAAATTGACAGCGAAGCACGAAGAAGCACGAATGGAGTCGGTACAACACTGACAAATGGAACACTGCAATTATCGACAAAAGAGAGATGATATTAATTCAAGTGAAACGTTCATATATAATTTATAAAATTATATAGATGCGCTTACCGATGACGAAGGAAAGAACGAAAGCTGAAAATCGATGCTGCTGCAAAAGAAACTCAGTCGGTTGCTGCAACAACAGAGAAAAGAAAGACGGTTACTATTTACTCAGTCAACAAAATATATATACTGCATATATATTTCTCGACACTATTTGGAAGCGACAATGCTTCACCAATTCTCAACAAATCGATACTGTTCAATTTCATTTTTCCTTTTTTTATTTATAAAATACAACTATTTCACTTTCCTCTTTTCTTTCTTCCTGACACTATTCAACTTATAAAACAAGTCTCCTCTTCCATCATATTGGATTCATCAATACCCAACCCATACGCACCGACTTCTTCATGAATACGCACGCTTTACACAACAAAACACCTGCACAGTTTCTCACAGTCCCATCCTTCTCCTTCTCTCCTTCTGCATGCTACAACCCTCCAACTCACGCACGCAACACACACGGCACACACCCCCAATACATACACACTACCCACATATGCACGCACGCGTCACATATTTGTTTACCCAAAGACAAACCGTTTCCCACTATTTTCTATTATTATATAGCATGGGTTACGAACCCACTGCTTCCCATACACACACTGTTCGTACATGAACGCAACATATACACGACACGACACATATTTGCGGCAAGGCAGGGAACAGGTGGTGGCGGCGGCGCCTGGTCGGTGCGCAAGGGCGGCGAACCTAGCGGGAAGAGGGAGGTGAGAGGATTGGGTTGGAGCCACGGTGGGCTCGAGTTGTGATGGTGCTGTGCTAATCCGATCAGGGTGATGAGTTGATGTGCCTGCGCGCACGTTCGGGAAGTGATGGTGGAGACTGCGGCTCAGGTGATGGTGGTCGAGATGCATGGGATCTGGAGAGAGAAGGGGCGGTCGAGGTAACTTGCGTGAGATCTGGAAAGGTTGCGCGTTGTGGTTGAGGGCGTGGGGTAGGCTTGGCCGAAGGAGGGGCATCGGGGTGGAGTGAAGTGGGTGATCGGCCGATGGTTGCAGAGTCCGCGTGGAGTGGTGCTGAGGTGAAGTGGGGTGGAGTGCGTACTCTCACTTGTTTCGGCCATACTCTTTTTTTATATTAAAACGATGGATTTAGAATTTTTAGTATCAGAAATCGACACATTAAGTAGTCCTTGATTCTATAGGGATGGTCATATGAGTATCATATATCCAACGCATTGAGTGAGTGAATGTCAGGATAAATGATGGTTGTTATGTTCGCTTGATTGTCCACGGTCCTCAAAGACTTCCATCTCAGCGGAAACCCCTTTGACCTAATGGTAAAGTACCTAGACGTACTAATGGAAGGTTACTATTTAATACCATAACCGAAGGACCTCACCCAGCAAAGAGAAGTTGGGGTGAGATGGAGAAATATGCGAGTTCATTAAAGCATGCATGATAGGAAAGTTGCTATGTCATCGAAGGCGGAGCTCTAGCTAAGAAACAAAAGATGATAACATATGATATTGTGTTTAGAAATAGAAATTTTGAAGAAATCGAGGCATCAATTCTCAATCCCATGATGGTAATATTATGAATTGGGCTAGCAATTGTGCTTCGAGTTTTGGTGGATAATGAAAGCTCGCTTAACATTCTATTTAAAAAGACTTTTGATTAAACGAAAATCCATATAAAGGATGTGATTGCATAGAAAATGAGGATTCAATGATTTACAGGTGAAGCTAAACAACCTATTGGGACGATTAACTTCCCTATAGAACTTAGTGAAGGAGAACGTAGGGTAGTTCACATTTAGAAATTGTTACTATTGATGAGTTGTTAGCATATAATACTTTCTTGGGCTGACTTCCCAAGCAAATTTCAAGATCTCTTTGGCTCATGGTGTCTGGCGATTAAGTTTTCTATAAAGAATGGGATATGAGTAATGCTAAGAGACCAAAGTGGGGCATCAGAATGCTACATTGCAAAACTACGGGAAGCTAAGTATGCAAAGAAAGGAAAGAATGTGAGGAAGACTCTCCACATTCAAGATTCGCAAGCATAACAACCAAATCTTAGATCCTGGCTTGGGAATTATAGCTGATTCAATAAAGCTATGGATCCCAAGAAGTAGTCAAGGGAAGGGTGACCAATACTAGCTAAGTTGATGGTGAATGTTCCAATTGACATAAATGATCCTACTCGAGTCTTAAAGATTAGATCTCGGCACCATGTTCACTTGAGAAAGGAATTATTGAATTGTTTTTAAGGAAATCTTAATATGTTTGCCTGGACACATTCAGATATGTGAGGGATATTGTTGGAGATAGCATATCACGTATTAAATATTGACCCAAAGTTCACAATAGTAAAGCAAAAAAGGTATAGTCTGGGTCTAGAATGATCCGTTGCATTAAATGAATAAGTGGATAACCTATTAGCAAGTAGTTATTTCTGTAATGCTTCTATACCCCAATTGGGTATCCAACCTTATGTTGGTTAAGAAGTCGAATGAAATATGGAGAATGTGTGCCAACTATTTGGACTTGAATAGGGCATATCCAAAGGAAAGCAGCTTTCCTGAGCCCAAAATTGACTAATTGGTCAATGGAACTGCATGACACGAATTGCTCTCTTTTATGGATTCTTATTCGAACTATAACCAAATTTCGATGCATGTATCAAATTAGGAGAATACTAGTTTTATCATAGATTTGGGATTATGCTGTTATTGAGTGATTTCATTTAGTTTGAAGAATGCTAAAGGCACACACCATAAGTTGGTAAATTTTATGTTTAAGAATCAAATCGAGGGAACAATGAAAGTATATGCGGATGACAAGCCTGTGAAATCACGAGTGTCAAGAAACCATCTAGATGACCTTTCAAAGATGTTCAAAAAATTTCAAAAATATGGAATGAAGCCGATCCATTAGAAAGCTATTTGAAGTAGCATTGAGAAAGATTTTGAGATTTATTATCAGTGCATGAAGCATTAAGGCTAATCCGATGTAGATAAATGCCTTGAGGAATGTAACCACCCTAACTATGAAGAAACAACTATAGAGCTTGAATGGTAAGATCATTGCTTTAACTTGGTTCATCTTAAGGATAATCGACAAGTGCATACCTTTCTTTAACGCACTTAGGAAAGCTAAGAACTTTGAGTGAAATCAGGATTTCTGGAACTCCTTTGACAAACTATTAAGGCACACGGAAATGTCGCCGATGTTATGCAGACTGTTGAATGAGGAGGATTTTTTTCCTTTACCTAGCAGTGTCTTCTTACACACTAAGTGCAATATTAGTGAGTGAGGAGGCAAGGATTCAAAGATCGATGTACCATACCAACAAGTGGTTCACTAGAGTTGAAAGAACAACCAGAAGCTGGAGAAACTCGCATAATACTTGTCGATTGCATTTATGAAATTACGACCATATTTTCAAGCTCATTCAATCAAAGTGCTAACTAATCATATTGCCAACCATATTTTTTATGATTTATTTAATTTTAATCATGTGAGTTTATATTAATTTTTGATTTAATTAAGAACTATTGATATAATTAAAATGTTATTATGCATAAAAATATTAAAAGTTATAAATTAAGAAGAATTATTCTTAACTGCTTAAGTCAAATGCAAGTAAATATAAATTCTAATTATATACAATGAATTTACACAATAACAATTAAATTTGAATTCATGTTAAATTTGGAATCAACAACTCAAGTAAAATGCAGTTAAATTTAGCAATAATTTTTACAATTGGATAGTCACACATATATTAATTTATTGCATTATAAAATGCAGTTAATTTATTAACTATTTTTAAAAATAAATGCAAGTATAAAATGCAATTACAAATATATTAATTTACTACATTATAAAATGCAGTTATTTTACTGCATTATAAACATTTTAATAGAAATGAATTTTTAATTGTATTATAAAATGCAGTTACTTTTTCAAC
Source organism: Allium cepa (assembly GCA_030765085.1). Classification (NCBI taxonomy): domain Eukaryota; kingdom Viridiplantae; phylum Streptophyta; class Magnoliopsida; order Asparagales; family Amaryllidaceae; genus Allium; species Allium cepa. The sequence goes on along the minus strand of CM060938.1, from coordinate 733,973,594 downwards.
TGTTTTAACAAAAAAAATTCTTAGCTGCATAAGTCAAATGCAGTTATATGTAAAGTATAATCATAAATAGTAGAATAATTCAACATGAGTATATTATATAAATCTAGTTTAATGCAGGTAAATGTAAACGTACTCATGTATAATAGAACCGATTCAAAACGTATAAAATTTAGCTTTATAACTCAAATGCAGTTAAATATAATGAAGTTAAACACAGGTATAATATAACTCATATTATAAAATGCAATTAATTTATTAACTGCTTTCAATGACAAATGCATGTATAAAATGCAATTAAATATATATTAATTGATAACATTATAAAATGCAGTTAATTTACAACATTATAAACATTTTAATAAAAACGAATTTTTAACTGCATAAGTTAAATGGAGGTATATGTAAAGTGTAATCATAAACAGTAGACTAATTCAACATGAGTATATTATAAAAATGCAGTCTAATGAAGGTATATGTAAATGTAATCATGTATAATAGACTAATTCAAGAAGTATAAAATTTAAATTCATAACTCAAATGTAGTTAAATATAATGAAGTTAGACATGAACATTAAATCTTAATATAACAGTTAGCAAGAAAACTTGTTAACATCCTCAATACTATATAGTTAGCAATAAATATGGTTTATGCTGTAAAAGAAGATTGTTTGAAGCAATCACTCCTTTCGAAACCCTCCTTTCGATTAGGTTGACTTGGACAAACTGCTTTTTGTGGATAGTTTCTTGGGATTATTAATAGTAGCCAGCAAGTCCAACAAACCTTCTTGAAATGAAGGATAAGAAGAAAGCACCTCTTTCGAAACACCCCATTATAGAATGAAACAAAAGGGGTACATCAGGCAGTTGACGCTTTCGACCATGTTGAAAGGTCCGTTTGGCCTTTAAAGAGAAACATTTTCTTTCAACACAATGGTATATCCTCTTTTTGAATAACCCCCTTCAAAAGGATTGTATGCGTGTATGCCTTTCAAAGGAATAGCATTGGTTGTTATTTATAAATCAAATCTTATTTGAAACACCCCTTTCGACCAAGTTGGAAGGGATCGTGTCTTTCAAAGTAGATCTAATACATACAATGTACAAGCTCTATTGTATGCAATGGAAAATCATCTTAAATACTCATAATTTCAATAAACTTATTAAAGACGAAACATCATCGTCATCCTTATCTATCATTATGTTTCAACAAGCATGATGATAATGTGACTCATTTGCATATTATCTAAGTTGATCCCATTGCATTACATAAGACAAAGGAAATTTAGAAGATAAGCTAGCATCAAGCGCAATTGATCATTAGTCTTGCTAATGATCGAAATGATCTCCATCGTAATTGAAATCCTTATTGAATCCATGTACTTGCTCTTTTTATTATTAATCCAAAATGTGTTACAAGCAAGAGAGCTTTTCCCCCAAATCAATTTAGGGTTACAAAGAGTTTATTATGATAAGAAGTAGAAGAATGAGTTTAGGACCCAAAAACTCAGTCCCTAAAATCGAACCCCTAGGATTGTATGTATAGATGCAGGTCGGCCTCCTTCCACCTTCATCCTTTCGATATGGTCGAAAGGTCTTCATCCAGCCTTCCACGCTCATACTTTCGAAGAGGTTGAAAGGTCTTTCTTCAATCTCACATATGTATCCTTTTGATATAATCAAAGGCACTCTTTCAACTTTTTGCATGCTTGCTTTCAATTCGTTGAAAGGCTATCCTTTCGAGCTTTCTCATCCATTCTTGAGCTTCCTATCTTTTTATTCTAAACCTTTCGACCCAGTCGAAAGATCTCCTTGTCCACCTTTCGCTGTCATCAAGGTCCAAGTGTTTTTTTCTATTGTTTTCTTTTGGACTGCTTTTGACTTCATTGAAAGGGTGGTAGACGTGCTACTTGCCTGGTATTGTCATACTGTTGCGAGTGAGAAGTGGGTTGAGCTTTCACACTATTTCAAAAGGTATGAGAGTGACAACAGAGTCGAAAAGACTTTTGGCTTTATTGTAGAACTTTCATCATGCTTTCTGTTAGCACCAAAATTGGTCCTAACACCCTTAAGAGAGGTTGTGTAGAGAGATTAATGAAGAAAGTAAAGTTAAACAGAAGACAGTACGTAATTTTAAATGCCGAAATAATGAACATTAGATTTATAGTGGTTCGGCGTAATTGCCTACGTCCTCTTCGAGGTAGATCTTTATTGCTTTCCTCGATAATCGATTACAGATACAATCCATATGTCAATCACTCAAATACAATTTCTAAGCAAAAAATATTAAGTCTTGAATGAGTCTTGAATGCAGCAGAGTCTCCCCGGTGTTGTCAAAAAACCGATCCCTTTCGCTGTGCCCCTGCCTCTCTATTTATAGACGAAGATGGATTGGACTTCCCTGGTGGGCCTGGTAGCTGAATACCTCAGCCCAAATGGAGTAAGCTCTGCGTGCCGACCCGATCTGTTGAACACTAGCAGTTTCGTGGACATCTGCGATGTGAGAGGCCGATCTAGTTCGTGGCCTCCCCATGGTAGAGTTGTTGGTTGTAACTCTAAGTAGAATCAACAGATGTCTTTTGAATGATTTGGATCTCCTTCAGGGGATTTTTCAATCCAGTAGCTGCAAAGTAGATCCTATCGTCCTGAGAATTCGATTCTCAGTGAAAGCACCAAAATTGGTCACTAACACCCTTAAGAAAGGTTGTGTAGAGAGATTAACGAAAAAAGTAAAGTTAAACAGAAGACGGTACGTAATTTTAAATGCAGAAACAACGAACACCAGATTTATAGTATTTCGACGTAATTGCCTACGTCCACTTCGAGGTAGATCTATATTGCTTTCCTCGATAATCGATTACAGATACAATCCGTATGTCAATCACCCAAATACAATTTCTAAGCAAAAAAGATTAAATCTTGAATGAGTCTTGAATGCTGCAGAGTCTCCCCGGTGTTCTAAAAAAACCGATCCTTTTCATTGTGCCCCTGCCTCTCTATTTATAGACGAAGATGGGTTGGACTTCCCTGATAGGCCTGGTAGCTGAATACCTCAGCCCAAATGGAGTAAGCTATGCGTGCCGACCCGAACATGCCGAACGATGTGATGTGTTGAGCGAGGGGTGCAGGCCGATCGAGAATCGACGTCGAACGAGGAAAAAGCCGAACGAGGCTGGAATGTCGAACAGTCCAGGAATGCCGAGTGAAGCATGAATGCCGAGCGCTCTAGAAGCCGAATGCTCTTAAATGCCATTCGACCAAGTCATGCCGAACGTCCCTAGAATGTTGAATGCCCCTGAATGCCGAACGTCTATGGATGCCGAACGTAACTTGTATGCCAAACGTTCCTTATATGCTGAACGTTCCTTGTATGCCGAATGTTCGTTGTATGCCGAACGTCTATGGATGCCGAACGTTCCTTGTATGCCGAACGTTCCTTGTATGCCGAACGTTCATGGTATGCCGAATATTCCTTTTATGCCAAACGTCTCTGGATTGCCGAACGCTCCTGAACGTCGAACGATATACAATACCAAACGTCTTTCAATGTCGAACGATTCATATGTGCCGGACGAATCCTGAATGCCGAGCAGTATACTAATGCCGAGTACTTAGTTGCCTGGTCAAATCTCCAGGTAAAACTTGCCCCCCAAAGTGCATCACGTGGTTGAACGTGATGTGCTTTGAACCATGAGTCCACCGCGCTTTGCTTCGAGATGTGGTTCAGTTTCCTCAATAGTGTTGGGTGTGTTTCAACCGGTCCAACACCACCGATCCGAATCCCTTCCTATGCATAGCCGAACTAGCCCACTACCGCTTCATTCACCACCTACTACCGAACCGCCTACTACCGGACCAAACTCCACCTAGCCACGACCGAACCAACACACCTCACCTACCACCGGACCAACCTCTATCGGACCAACCTACTTCCTCATGCTACCGAACCAAACTCCAACCAACCATCACCGGACCAAGTTCCGCCGAACCAAGGCCTTGCCGAACCAACATTTTTGGGGCCAGATTACATCAGCCCAGGCCCACCAGCAGCTATATACATCCAAGACCCCTGCCCCCAGCCTCACTCTATAAATGGAGGGGCAGGGGTACAGCAATGGCAGACAAGTTTGAGAGCTCAAGCACGGATAGAACTTTCAAACAACTTTCAGATACTCGTAATCAAAGTTTTGTACTTGTAATCTGAACAGAAAAGGAGAATAACATATAAAGTGGACGTAGGCACATTCTGGCTGAACCACTATAAATCTGTGTGTCTTTTACAGTTTAGTCCATCTATTTTATATATTTGCATAAATCACCCAAATCATTAAGAACAACATATAATCAACTAAATCATACGACTTGGGGGTGTTTGCCCATTTTTTGTGCAAACATTTTTGGTGCTTTCACTGAGAAATCGAGCTAGAAGCTTCAGCTTCTCCCACTCAACCTTCTTCCTAACAGCATCGCTCATTGCTTGGAAAACATGCCTCCCAGGCAAAGGAAAGACGTTAGCAAAGGAAAGAACATCGCAACTAGCAGTATCCCAGATCCAGTAATCACAGATCAAGGGAATCGTTTCGTTCCAACAGCAAATGGAAATCAGGCAAATCCAACAGCCCCTGCCACGGAGCAACCAATTACTAGGGCAAATCTGGACAAGGTTGTGGCTGAAGTAACTAACCGCTTCACATCCCAACAAGGAGCCCTGGTGGACCAACTCATGTCACGCTTAAGGGATGCTGAAGAATCCAACCGCAACACTGAATCATGGGGAGAGTCCCGGTCTGGAGGATCTGGGAGACGACAAAGGTCTTTCTTCTCCGAAGAGGCTAACAACAGAAACAGCTATGGTAGGAGCCGAGCCCGGACTCAGCCCGAATTCCGACCTGAGGAAACACTTGGAACCGAACCCGACAGGGGAGGTACCAGGTGGGGTCGGATGTAGCTGAGCCTGCCATGCTACCTAACCATGGAAACACCAATGGGCGGGGCTGAGCTGGAGTCCAGCCCAACGTTGGACCCGAGGAAGTACTGAGGACAGAACCCAGCAGGGGAAGATCAAGGCAAGGGCCAACTGTGGCTGACCCCAGCATGCCCCCGGTAGACCAGAGGCAGCCGTTGGAGAATGTTAGGAGTGATAGACGATACCATCCCTACAAGTAATCTGGACGGAATCAATCCCGCAGGGAAGAACCAAACTCATTTCTATCCGCTCCAAGTTCTGATGAAAGGATGGCGCGATTGTTCAGAGAGTGCGTCCGATGGGGCCAAAGGGATCGGAGGATAAGCGCTAGGGTAACCAGCCCCTTCACCCGCAATATCGAAACTGCCATCTACCCTGAATGGATCGCCAACCCAGTACTAGTAAAGAAGGCCAATGGGAAGTGGCGAACATGCACTGACTTCTCCAACTTAAATGACGCTTGCCCGAAGGACTGCTTCCCACTCCCCCGAACCGATCAGCTCGTGGACAGCACAGCCGGACACGAACTCTTATCCTTTATGGACGCATACTCAGGATATAACCAGATCCCTATGCACGCCCCCGATCAAGACCACACTGGTTTCATCACTGACCGGAGAATGTACTGCTACAGAGTAATGCCTTTTGGACTTAAAAATGCCGGAGCTACTTATCAGCGCCTCGTCAACAAGATGTTTGCGGAACTAATAGGATGAACTATGGAAGTTTACGTGGATGACATGCTGGTAAAATCGAGGAAAGCCAACGATCATATAAACCACCTGGACGAGATGTTTCAAGTACTTCGCCAATATGGAATGAAGCTGAATCCTCTAAAGTGCTCATTCAGAGTATCGTCGGGAAAGTTCTTGGGATTCATCGTCCATGCCAGGGGGATTGAAGCAAACCCCGAACAAGTCCGGGCTTTGCAAGATATCAAGATACCATCCACTCGAAGAGAGATGCAAAGCCTAAACGGGAAAGTGGCCGCCCTAAGCAGGTTCATCTGTAAAGCAACCGAAAAATGCATCCCTTTCTTCGAAGCTCTAAAGAAAGACAAAGGAAAGTTCGAATGGACTGACGAATGCTCGACAGCCTTCCTTAACCTAATCGAACACCTTCAGAGACCATCAGTACTCCCAACTCCAAATGAAGGCGAAAAACTATACCTATACCTTGCTGTATCGTCCCATGCTTTAAGCGCCGCTTTGGTGAGAGAAGACAGCCGCACGCAGTGGCCCGTATACTTTGTAAGCAAGAGATTTACAGGGGCAGAAGCCAGATACTCTAAACTTGAAAAGCTAGCATACTGTTTGCTAATCACGTCACGGAAACTGCGACACTATTTCCAATCTCATTCCATCAGAGTTTTAACCGAAACCGCTAAGGCAGGTACTCCATCGCCCCGACACTTCTGGGCGACTACTTAAATGGTGCATTGAACTGAGTCAATATGATATCACCTACCATCCTCGCACCGCCATCAAGGGACAAGCCATGGCCGATTTCATTGTCGAATTCACTACCAACGAAGGTAAAGATCGATCTGAAATAACAAAAGATATCAAGTGGAATCTCTTTGTAGATGGAGCATCAAACGAACAAGGCTCGGGGGCAGGTATTGTAATAATCACCCCTAGGGGAAGGAAGCTGCACTATGCCCTGAGGTTGGAATTCGCTGCCACCAACAACGACGCAGAATACGAAGCAGCGATAGCCGGATTAGAACTTGCCCTAGAGATTGGAGTCAGTTCTTTATATCTCCATAGTGATTCTCAACTTATTGTAAATCAAATACTGGGAGAATTCCAGACTCGAGGAGAACGACTCACAGCATATCTAAAGAAGACCAAGCTGCTGCTCAATCAATTGGATCACTATTTAATCAAACACATTCCTCGAGGAGAGAATCAGGAGGCCGACGAACTGGCAAAGCGAGCTAGCATGAACGACGGCACCACTTCCGGAACAATAACCATCTCAAAGAAACTAGCCCCGAGTTTCGAGCCAATGAATCTGATAGCTGCAATGGAAGAGGAAACTTGGATGACTCCCATCCAGAAGTACTTACAAAGTGGCACACTGCCCGACGGGCGTAACGAAGTTAAGAAAATCGTGAGGAAAGCTTCCCGCTACACAATACAAGAAGGCATCCTCCATCGGCGCGGCTTCTCTAACCTCTTATTAAGGTGTGTCGCTGGAAGGGAAGCCAACGAAGTCTTATCCAACATCCATCAAGGAAGTTGCGGAGATCACACTGGAGGGCAGACCTAGCAAAGAAAATACTCTGATATGGGTATTACTGGCCCACTTTAAACAAAGACGCCTTAGACTTTGTCAAAAGATGTGACAGATGTCAGAAATTTGCTAAGATTCCTCGACTACCAACAAATGAGATTACTCAAATGACCAGCCCTTGGCCCTTTGCAGTATGTGGAATTGACTTGATTGGCGAACTGCCGATGGGCCGAGGCGGAGCCAAATATGCTATAGTGGCAGTCGACTATTTCACCAAATGGGTGGAAGCGAAACCTTTAAATAAAATATCTTCGGCAAAAGTTATTAATTTCTTGATCAAAAATATTCTATGCAGGTACGGGGTTCCACTAAAAATCATATCGGACAATGGACTTCAGTTTGACAGTGAGGAGTTCGCCGACTGGTGCCGAGAGCACAGAATTCACAAAAGCTTCTCATCTGTAGCTTATCCTCAGGCAAACGGACAAGTCGAAGCTGTCAACAAAATTCTTAAAACTCTCGTCAAGAAGAAGCTTGAAAAGTCAAAAGGCGCTTGGGTGGATGAACTTCCTACGGCACTTTGGGCCTACCGCACGTCTTTCAGAACATCAACTGGGCATACTCCTTTCACTTTGGCATACGGATCGGAGGCCATGCTCCCAGTTGAAACTGTACTGTCATCCCACCGTAGGATCCACTACAACCCAGAAGAGAACGAAGAGCTCCTCCACATGTCTTTGGATCTAATCGAAGAAAGAAGAAATGATGCAGCACTTAAAGCGGCAGCTCACAAGTGAAAAGTGGCAGCACAATACAACTCCAAAGTCAAGCACCGCAGCTTACAAGAAGGTGATCTTGTCCTCAAGCGAATCTTCCCGCGCCTCGGAGCGCTGGATCGAGTCTGGGACAGACCCTATGTAATTCATAAAGATCTCCACAACGGAGCTTATATTTTGTCAACAGTGGACAGAGAGGTGTTCCAGAGGGCATGGAACGTCCAACACCTTCGTGGATACTTTTCTTAACTTGTACTGGCCATATGAAGTGAATTAACAAAGAGAATCAGTGGACGTAGGCATTTTCGTGCCGAACCACTTTAAAAATATTGTCTCTTTTTAACTTGTTCCTTTATATCTTGGCTGCTTGTTAAGCTTTATCCTTTTCTGTTGAACAAATCCTATGTAACGGCATTTCCATTCTGGACACTTCACGGCACAACCTCACCTGGACAAGACCTAACAGGTACTATACGAATCTATGCCCTCGCCAATGAGACACTTTTGCTCCAGCATCCGTCTGTTGCGGGTTAACTCATTGCTCGCGACGGCCCTCAAAGCCAACTGTAATGAGTCGATTATAAGCCACCGAGAAAGTCGACTATAGCCGAGGCAGCTCATTACGGCGTTCGGCTCGCCGGCAACCGTGAACCGATTATAAACCCCAACATAAGGTGTGGCCAGCAGGGGCAGTTCACAGTTGACGATCGGCACCCGCGCTAGCCGGCCACGGTAAATCGAATAATACCCACGATTACGGGCCATAATGACCCGGGTAGTTACCGTGCGCGATCTCGGCTTCGATGTGTCTTAAGTACGGCTGTGGTAAAAAAGAAAACTCCCCGCGAAGGCGTAAGATGGGTGACAAACGTCTCCAAGACCCACAGCTAGGGAAAGTGACTACAAAACCCGTTTTCCTCGAACTTAAGCACATCGAAGGCCTTCCGTGATTGGAAGTTTTACTTTTTTCTTATATTTCCATTCTATTTAAAAACTTTCCTCCTATCCTCTATAACAACCCTTAAAGTACAGGACACCAAATAGGATGCAATCGCTAATGGGAATGAGAACTCTCAGTTGGATGACGGGTCACTCAACTGCATTCCGTAGTCGATCATACAAGGCATTCAAAGCTACCATCTACAACTAAAAATCGAAAGGGAGGTACTTTCTTCTCTTGTATACAAATAAGTAGCTCTGATACATTCACACATCACATTAACATTGCAAGACATGAAATTATATTTTAAGCGAGAACTTGACATCAAATACAGTTGAATCACTAGCACATGCACAACTATGTTTCTTATGCAACACATCAAAGTAATGACAGAATCCAAATGTAACAGAATCAGCTTTTGTTATAAAATTACATGTTAAGAATAAAGTCGTTCGTTGCAATGACATAATTACAACCTGAAAGTACATTAATGTTTTGGAACTAGTATATACAGGAATGTCAAGTAAAACCAAAAATGTCCGGATCAAGTCAAAATAGTCGGCAGCATCAGAACTTCATCTCTATCCTTCCGACCCCCCAAGATCTACTTAACCGTAGGATCAGAACTCCCAGCATGCTGACCATAGGTCCCACCTGTCCAATTCAGGAGAAGAATCTATTAGATAAACGATAAGCAATCAAGTCAAGAAAAGATTAAAAGGGAAGACTTACCGGCGTCTGCTCCCTGATCATCATCCTCCAACTGCACACCCACTTCCTCGGCGGTAAGCAGCCGCATGCCCTCCTTCACCGCCACCTTCTCCTCCTTGGTGAACTGAGCGGTAACCACATCCATTCTGAAGGCCACGCCACCCTCTTTATCCGCATCAGCCTTGGCCTCCTCCAAAGCCCGGAGATATATCCTAGCCATGACCCAGGGGTAATCGTCCAACCAGGATAGGTTGCCCTGCTTCCAAGTACGAAAATACATATCCTGCAGCATATCATCCATCATCCCCTCGTTCTCCTAAAACTCCCTCATACGGGCCTCAGAAACCGACAACTTTGCAACGGCAGCATCCCTCTTCAATCGGTATCGCGAGCAGTCAGCTTGAAGGGATCTCCTCATCGCCTCCATCTCCTCCTTTAGCTTGGCCTGAGCAAGCCCTGCGGCTTCAACCCTTCCAGATAACTCCTCTACCTGCTCAAGATCCGCTCTCCGAACCTCATCCACCATTGCGATGGCCATGTCAATTCATTTCTTGCAAGCAGCCTCCATCTTTCGCAACTCTGCCTTGCTAGCCTCTTCCATGATTTTCTTTAGTCGTCTGGAGACCGCCTCATGCTGGGAGATCTGGATGGCCTGATCGGCAAGCTGTTTGGCCTGATAGAAAACCATTAGCCGCAACCTAATGTTAGCACTTCCGATTTCCTCTCCAGCCTTGACCAGTCGGGCATGATGCGCCATCAGCTTCCTGGTCTCCTCAGCCACCCGATCGATGTTTGCCATGGCCTCATCCCCCATAGTCACAATCCGAGTGGTCAACAAGTCAAGATCCAAAGACTTAGCCTCATCAAGCACCCTTACCATAGGATTGCGGGGTAGGGGGTGCTCACCGGTAACCTCATCGAAGGAAATATCATGGGGGTTCAGGTCCAGGTCCGGATGACCCGCGAATGGGTTGCGAGCAAAGCTGGGACGATCTATCGGAGTAACGGTAGGGTTCTCAGATGGATGCGGGGAGGGTAAAAAACCATTAGTCTCCTCCGTAATATCCTGAAGCGGCTGAGTTGGAGGCTGAGGACGAGATGAAGATTCGAACAAGGAGCGGCCCCTCTTCTTCCTTTGGATATCTTCTTCAATAATCCCGAGAAGAGGACGATAGCCGACTACATCCCCGGGGTGGCTAGTAGGAGGCTTCGGTCTAGCAGAGGCTCTGAGTAGCTTGTATTGTTCGAGACGGTGTCGAACATCTGATGTCTTGGCCATCTCGCCTGCCCCTGGAATAAAGAACAAGTGTTACGAGCATACACTAATCCATAATTTAAGAAATATGTTAAGTTAAAAGGAGTAAGAAGACGCATTTATTATACAAACCCTGAGGGGGAGTGGGATACTGCAATAAGTCCTGAATCTCATTCCAGGACGGGAGCTGGCTGTAAAATATTCCTAAGTCCTTATCATAAAGAGAGTCTGCAGAAGTCAAAAATTCACCTTGAATCACCGGAGTCGCCTTAGCCGGAATACTCTGAGAAGATGAACCGGCAACAGCCCCGGCCTTGTTAGGTCTCTCGGACTCCTTTACCAGAGCCGGTCCTTCCTCCAACCCCTCAAAAGCTTGGCGGAAAGCATCATCCGTCCACTCTTGAATCTCACCTGCTTGCCCAGAGGTCAAGGCACCAACGCCACTACCACTCTGTCCATCATCACCACCGTCACCTTCTCTACCACTTTCTCTCTCCGCCTCACCTCCTTCACCCTCACCTCCTTCCTCCTCCGCGCTCTCCTCCTCCGGAGCATCTGGGCATATGCTGGGAGAGGGTCCATCAGATTTCTTGAGTTTCTTCCCCCCGACGACGGGAGGTATCGAGAAGGGTTTCCTCTTGCTGCTCTTCACCGTGGCCCCTCCTTTGGCTTTGACAGCTCTTTCCTCAGCTGTATCCCTCTGCTTGACCACGGATTGATGTGGCAGAATCAAGTTGTGTCCCAGGAGAGTGGCATTCCTGATCAGATAGGAAGCTAACCTATCCCTTCCCGAAATTGTTTCTATCTCCGCGGCCATCTGAACCAGGTGATCGTTCTCCACGACCGCAAAGCCACCTGTCGCTAGCAAATAGTAAAGCACATGAGGAGAAGCGTTGCAGTCAAAACGGAAATTACAAGTAAACTTCAACTTACAGCCAGAGGTGAAGCAGTGGATAGAAACGGAGTCGTCCTGGACGAAGAACCATTCCTTCTTAAACATGGTGAACTTTGAATACAAGTCCAGGGCCGGCTTGAAGGACACGACCGATTACAAGCTGATGTATGGAGACCCCTTCTTATAACCTCTCAAGTTATATAGGTACCGAATCTCCCGGTTGGAAGGAGGCCGCCCGTACTTTCTCTGGAAAATCACGAATAGGCACACCAGGATAGTGTAGGAGTTGGGCTGGAGCTGGAAAGGGGTTACCTTCAAATAGGTGACGAAGCTAACTATCCAAGCATTGATTGGAGGAATGGCCCCACACATGCAGTGGTACCTACTATAGGCGAAGTATCCTTTAGGGGGATTATATGGCATGACCCCCTTCCTTGGCAACAGCATGCGTGCTCTATCAATCCCAAAGGAGCGGGAGATAACATCAAGCTGGTCTTCTTTGAGAGAGCTAGGAAAGCAGTCAGGCGGAGAATTCAGAAGCACTTGAGGACCATACCCATCTACCAGCGATCTCGGGGTGGGTCCATGACGTTCCGGTCCTGGCTGAGCTGGGGGCACTACGGTGGACTCTCCTTCGTCCTTGGATTTCTTCTTATCTGATCGAGTTTCCACTTTACGAGACATTTATCTGCACCACAAGAAAGTACATTGTTAGAATAGAGGATATAAGCAAACAAGTGTATACAGCCTGAAATTTCGTTCGTAATTCAAGACACCAAGATTCATTCGATAGTACGAGTCCGAGAATCCATTCGGAACTCACACTCCCAAAATTCCATTCGGTAGTGTGAGTCTAAGGATCCATTCGGCCCTCGCACTCCCAAAACCCCCATTCGGTAATTCAAGCCTAAGTGCCCATTCGGTACTCATCCTCCATAAGTTGAATTCGGTAGTCCCATCATAAAAATCGATCGGCAGAAGAAAACTCACCTGGTCCGGCAGTTGAGTAGATCCGGCAGATGAGTTGATTCGGTAGTCGATTGGTTCGGCTATTTCAAGCAAACGAGTTTGGTTCGGTATTCAATTGATTCGGCTGATAAGGAATAACGAAAACCTTAGGCCCATACTTATAGGCAAAATATATATAACCGGACCAACTGGCTCGGCACACAAGGCCGGATGAGGATGTCCAAGCTAAAACAAAGCATGCCATATGCATACACATGCCTTACTTTGGGGGGCAAGTGTTGGGTTTGTTTCAACCGGTCCAACACCGCCGGTCTGAATCCCTTCCTAGGCATAGCCGAACCAGCCCACTACTGCTTCATTCACCACCTACTTCCGAACCGCCTACTACCGGACCAAACTCCACCTAGCCACGACCGAACCAACACACCTCACCTACCGCCGGACCAACCTCTACCGGACCAACCTACTTCCTCATGCTACCAAACCAAACTCCAACCAACCATCACCGGACCAAGTTCCGTCGAACCAAGGCCTTGCCGAACCAACATTTTTGGGGCCAGATTGCATCATCCCAGGCCCACCAGCAGCTATATACATCCAAGACCCCTGCCCCCAGCCTCACTCTATAAATGGAGGGGCAGGGGTACAGCAATGGCAGACAAGTTTGAGAGCTCAAGCACGGATATAACTTTCAAACAACTTTCAAATACTTGTAATCAAAGCTTTGTACTTGTAATCTGAACAGAAAAGGAGAATAACATATAAAGTGGACGTAGGCACATTCTGGCCGAACCACTATAAATCTGTGTGTCTTTTACAGTTTAGTCCATCTATTTTATATATTTGCATAAATCACCCAAATCACTAAGAACAACATATAATCGACTAAATCATACGAATTGGAGGTGTTTGCCCATTTTTTGTGCAAACAAATAGTATCTTCTCTTGAATACTAGGTGAGACGATGTATGCTGATCGTCATGCGAATGCCGAACGTCAAGCTAAAGACGAGCACCTGGGATGCCGAACGAACCAAGATAACCGATGCCGAACGATATTGTCTTGGCCGGTTCTACCGGTCATAGCCTCTTCGACTTCCCTCCTTCCCTATAAAACCCGGCATTTCCCTTCTCCTCCACTTTTTCACTTTTTACCTCCGTGACTTTCCAAGAACATACAAACTACTTCCCTTGAGTTTCATTCACTCCTTTGATCTTCCCTTCCTAGTTGGCATCCATTATGCCCTTCCAAGTTAAGCTCGATCAACCCCCAATCCTAAATTTACAGACCCCCTAGTTCCTGCCATATTCTTGGGTAAGAACTCTCTGATCATTCTCTTAGATTAGGAAGTATCACTCATTATTGATGAATTAAAGCTGGGGCCGCTCTAAGGTTGAGACTTAGTATGCCTTCAAATGACCTTGAGGTGGATGGATTGGAGAAGAGGAAGGTGGAAGATGTATTGCAGTGGCTCGGCATGATCCTTTAATTCCGAGCGATGTTGGAGGGAAGAATAGAGAAGGAGCAGGAATTGGTTAGAATGTTGAACAACATGATTCAATATGATTTGCCGAGCGGCTCGTTCACGTCGTTAGGCATGGATGGAGGAAAAAAGATGAAATTGTTGTTAAGGACGGAGTGCCGAGAGTTGGACTCGGCGTAACTTTTATTTGGCATGATTCGTCACATGCCGACCAGTGGAGTGGAAGGACAGGAAGGAAGCACGAATAGGATAGAGTGACGATTGATACCTCGGTCGAACATCGTTTAGGTCGAACGATATTTTGACCGAGCGAACCCTAGGCCAAACAATGCTTTGGCCGAACGATAGGCCGAACAATCATGAATGCCGAACAATACTTTAGCCGAACAGTATTTAAGCCGAACAATCACGAATGCCAAACCACACTATAGCCGAACAGTACTTAGGCCGAACAATCATGAATGCCAAACCATACTTTAGCCGAACCATACTTTAGCCGAACCAGTACTTAGGTCAAACACTTATTCACCTTGCCTAATCATATAACAAAACAAGGACAAGGACCACAGCATACTAGCATATCGAACTAATTTGGACTGATCACTTCCTAGTTTCAATAACCACAACTCTGAACTTAAATTGACAAAAATAGATAAAAGCTTTTAACACGTAGCGTCAATGTCCGAGTCCAAAATTGATAGCATTGCAAGGCTGGTTTTCGAAGACGGTCAGCGATGACGGTCTTCGAAGGCGATAGTTCAAAGCTCATCTTTACATCATCAATTCTGTGACTTATAATTTCTCAGCACTTACACACGAATGATCGCACTAGTTCAAACACAACACGGGGAAATATTTACGTTGTTAAATCTAACGTCGATCATTTTTCAAGTATAGTTCAAACGGGTACTCTACTGGATTCAATTTCTACCAAAGATGTCTAAGAAATCCAGCTCCGCCACAATCTCAAATAGACCTGGGCCATCTTCTACACAAGGGGTCGCAGATACTTCTAACCCGTAGATTTCCCCTACTCACAACTTAGCTCCTGATGCCCTGGAGGCATCAACTCTCTTGGACAACCCGGTCGATTTACAGGCTTCGAAGATCAATGAAAGTGCACTCCGTCGTATATGCTCCGTTCACGGAATCCCCTTCGACGATGTATTAGTTCCATCGGGGAACGATCGTCCACACTTGCCCCAGTTGGATATACTGCCTGTAATAAGTTTATGTGCTGGGTCGGCAGTGTGCCACCGCTTAACTTATTTCTTCGGGATGTGCTGCAATACATCGACATTGCCCCGTCACAATTGCACTCGAACGGTCACGCCTTCATCTATGGTACTTACATCCTTTTCATGACCGTTCTCTCCAGGTCTCCAACCCCGGGTGACATCATATATATATATATACATATATATATGTATGTATGTATGTGTATATATATATATATGATCAAGAAGCGGAGAGATAGCCCCTCTTTCCTGTTTCTCGAGCCGCACCACAAATGTCAAATCTTGACTGGAGCATGCAGCAAGTTCGCCCTGTATAAACCGGAATGGTTCTATGTGTGTTGCCCTCCTGGTTTCGTAATGAGATGGGTGGAAGGAAGTAAGTCTTTTCTCTGGGTTGATATTCATATTTGGTCAAAGCCATGCCTCTTCTAATTCTATTTTTCATTTTTTTAGGTATCAATCCACGTCCTGATGGTCGCGGGTATTCTGAGGCCATCGAAGCCATTAGAGCCCTTCCTGCCAATGAACGGGACATCCGAACTCTCATTTCACATGATTCACTATCGAGGTTTGGACTGTTAGTAGAAGGTCGTCGGATAAGCCTTCCTGAGGGCGTTTCCATACCCAGGCCCGCCTCCGGTAAAGGGAAAAAACAAGCTGAGTCTTCAGCATGCGACGCTCTTGGTGCACTAGAAGAAGGAGAAATCAAAGAAAGGGAAAAACCCGAAGCACAGTATGAGAACATTGGACCTACTCAGGACCCGCCAGTTGAAGTTCATGACATCGAAACGTCATCCTCCCCTTCGAAGAAGAAAAAGAAACTGACGTACAAGATAAGGAGGAAAAAAAGTTGGTGCAACCTCAAAAATTACTCTTATTCCGACAGAGAAAGAGGCCTCCTCACAACGTTTATAAAGTTCTTTAAAGGGCCTCTTGAACCTCTCGATTCCTAACGATCTACTTAATTACGATTTCGATGATCCGGAGGCACTTAAACTTCACTCGCCCATCAGAGGCGATGCAGGCGTTCAAGCCCATACTCAAGGAGAAAAAACTCCCATTAGTAAAGCAACTGGTCCGTCGGGGGGAAACACTAGGACACACACATACACATGCACTTTATCTTGCACTTAATTTTCCGTCGTCACATTGCTCTTTGCTGATTCGTTGCTATTTAAATTCTATACATGTGACATGGGGCGTACACATGGAATTGATCGCCTCCGGGGGTCATCTGTCTTCCATCACTCTGGACATGACTCAGGTTCCGGGAGACGTCGGGATAGAGAAGATGATGGCGATAGGGATTATCATTCCCGAGACTCATCATCTCGGAAGAAAACATACTACCAGCCCAAGTACCACCAACATCCCTACTCTCACTCGGAATAAAGCAAGGATAAGCACGGCTATAAGGGATCGCAATCCGATGTCCCCCGGGACCAACATTCCTATTCCTCTTCCACACGACAATCCCGGGATCCTCACAGGAAAGCTGAACTTTCAAAGCCGTCTCCTCCTGTTCCCGCAACAGATCCAACAGTATAGGAGAGACTGGCCGAGCTTAAAGCTAAATTCCCAAAGATTTTCTTTGATGGACTAAAGTTCCTCCCGGCGATCCACCATATACCTGGAGATGTTAAACAGAGCGCCATCGCCTGCACCAACGACGTCTATGTTCAACATGACGCGTTTGTTCATTTGGCTGAGAAACTTTCAGAAGTCTCCATGGAGCGCCAACATGAGATCGATCGCCTGAAGCTTGAGGCAATCCACGACAAAGATATCATTAAAGCGCAGGACGAAGAGATTGCGACTTATAAATCTGAACTTGAGGCCGCCCAACAGAGTGCCAAGGATACCGCCGAAGCCGTAACTCGTCTGGAATCGTCTCACAAAAAAGAAGTCGACGAGGCGGTACAACGCTGTGGGGCTTTGGCTTTGGAAAAAGATTCAGTGCAAAAAGAGAGGGATGCATTCTGTCTTCGGGTTAAAGAAATTGAGCAGCAACTCCGCAAAGAACAAGAGGAGAAGGTTGCTGCCCAAGAAGAGTCACAACGGTATTGTGACGAGATTGTCGCAACGCGATTCCTAAAGGCAAAACTTGAGGGCAAGCTTTCTAAAGTTGAGGCGCTGAAGAATGAAGCCCGCGAAGAGGGCAAAAAGATAGCCTCTGCGGAGATAGACTCCCGTCTTGAGGCGGCCAAGGAGGAGGGTAGAGAAGAAATCAAAACCATGTTCGACCCGCTTATTGTCAAATTCAATGCCCGCGTTCTCATGCACCGGGACTTAACTTTTCTGGGCTAGGGCTATCTCGAATCTTTGGCCGAGGCATGGGAGACTTTAATTGAAATCAAAAAGGCCGAACACGGTATCGAGGAGGTTGATGATGGGGCCTTGATAAAAGAATTCCTCAAGGGAAATGATCCTTCAGACCTATCAGCGGCTAAAGCTATTTATTGCAAAGGCTCCCCTTCAGCAAAAGGGAAAGAAGTTATCGCCGGTCCATCCGGAATTGAGTCTCCAGCTCGTATGCCTATCCAGCTGAATAGTCGGCCGATACTCGATCCTTTTGAACAGCACATCGGCTATGACCCGGAGGACCCCGGCCTTGGAATTCATGTTTTGTCACCTATCCCAGAGGGCGAGACCCCCCTGACGGTTGAGAGCCAGCCAGAACCTGGTAGGCAACTCTTTTGCTTTAACATTCCATGAGCTTTCGTTTTTCACCAGAAGTTATCGTATTCTAATACTTAGTTTTCATGATTTTATGCAGACCGTTCTGATCTTGGGCCCACTCCAAGGAGCGATGTCGCCAAGGAGGTTAGGGAAAAAAACGAGTGAAGCCGCTCAAGCAGGAGAGGCTCCCGGTCCCGATGCTCAGGTGATCGGAGCGCTTGACGAAGACAAATCTGAGACTTCCTTGTTGAGTCACAGCTTCTATGAAGATTTTGATTGCTGACAACAATATTAAAGCGATCGACAAATCAAGACGTACATATGGTACTCTAGATTATAGGTTGATTATTTGATGTTATAATAGTAATAAAATTGTCAAAATCTATCCTCAAATAATCATGCACAAAATATAATATATATACATACACATTTATATAGGTTGTGCACTTTATTGTGCAACTTAACAGAGACCGGTCGACCGGTCCAAAAATGAACGGTCGACCGTTCCTGTTGAATGTGCACAATAAACGTGCACACATGTACATAACGACTATATTTTTAAAAACCTGTCTACCGGTTAGTTTTTGACCTGTCGACCGTTTTTAAACAGAGAGCAACTTCTTCCAAAAGACACATCTTTCTTCAATGGTTGCGTCTCTTCTTCTTCATCAATGATCATAACTTTTGACTGCAACTTTTCACCAAGGGTTATAACTATTTTCTCTCTATAAATACACATCAATATCATTGATTAAAACAACAAGTTTTATTAAGATTATATATGCTCTCTATCTATTCTTTGAATTCACTTGCATTCAAAAAGCTCTAAACTACTTTCATTCCTTATTGAATCATTGACACTATCTCATATATTTTGATTCAATAAGCAATATAAATTCCATAATCTTCACAAACATTATTCACAATTTGAGGATAAGATTATAGGAAGAGTGTACTACAAGTGACAAATCCGTGTTTACAAGAGCACAAGTTGTCAACAACAATTGTAATTGTTTTTGTTGAAGTCCTCGGTATTGTAAGAGGCAAGTGTTGAAGTCCTCAGTGTTGTAGAGGCGTGAAATCCCGTTCGGCTGTTCGGGTAATTGTAAACATGTTCCTCCGGGTGAAGCGAGGTTGTAATTAGTGAAAATCCAGATAGTAGTCTGGGACTGGACGTAGGACGGTGCTCCGAACCAGTATAAAAATCTCTGGTGTGATTTTTCTATTTTTTATTTACAATGCTATTATCATCTAATTCTGCATTTGTATTGTAATCCATATTAAACGATCCGTGTATACTATATTAGCACATATAATTGTATACACACCGCACTTTCAGTTTGGACCCGCTTGGGAGAATAACCTTCAACGGCTTGTTCAAAGGGTCGTCCGGGTCCACAGCTTGAGGTTCGACCTTGATCTTGATCGTTTTTTCCTTCTCTTTATCAAGCTGCTCCTTCATGCTCAGTTCGGACGTGTGCTCGAAGACGCCTGTAATTTCAACTTTATAACTCCCATCGATGGGGGAAAAATCACACCAGAGATTTTTATACTGGTTCGGAGCACCGTCCTACGTCCAGTCCCAGACTACTATCTGGATTTTCACTAATTACAACCTCGCTTCACCCGGAGGAACAGGTTTACAATTACCCGAACAGCCGAACGGGATTTCACGCCTCTACAACACTGAGGACTTCAACACTTGCCTCTTACAATACCGAGGACTTCAACAAAAACAATTACAATTGTTGTTGACAACTTGTGCTCTTGTAAACACGGATTTGTCACTTGTAGTACACTCTTCCTATAATCTTATCCTCAAATTGTGAATAATGTTTGTGAAGATTATGGAATTTATATTGCTTATTGAATCAAAATATATGAGATAGTGTCAATGATTCAATAAGGAATGAAAGTAGTTTAGAGCTTTTTGAATGCAAGTGAATTCAAAGAATAGATAGAGAGCATATATAATCTTAATAAAACTTGTTGTTTTAATCAATGATATTGATGTGTATTTATAGAGAGAAAATAGTTATAACCCTTGGTGAAAAGTTGCAGTCAAAAGTTATGATCATTGATGAAGAAGAACTTGAAAATATTCAAGAATCATCATCTAATGTTGACTCTCAAATATCTCTTTTGAGTCAAGAAATAGAAGCTCAAAAAGAGAAAAATAATGCTCTCACTACTGAAAATCATGAACTTAAAGCAAAAGTCAAAATTCTAGACCTAGAAAAAGCTAGTTTACAAACAAAGTTTGATGACATTACTCAAAATGTTTCTAACTTTAACAAAGGTCGAGAAAATTTGACTAAAATCATTGAAAGTTCACAATCTATTTCAGATAAACAAGGTTTGGGATATAACAAACATAAAACTAAGAAACATCTTAGAAATGAAAGGAAGAAGAAAGTACAAAAAACTGAAGCTAAGAAAAATCTTAGTTTATTATATTTCAAACCAAAACCAATAGTGAAATTTCAAAAGAAAGATGTCAAGACTATCAAAATATGGGTTCCTAAAACAAATAACAATTTGATTAGGAACAAATACATTCAGCAATTCATGAATACTGTGCATCTTAATAATAATTATATATATAAAGGGGATACCGGACCCAAATGGGTTTGGACTCCTAAGACCTAACTCTTAGGACCCTATGAAAAGTGGGTACCATGAACTTAATTCTATGTTTGCAGGTCCCACTGAAGAAAAGAGGAAAGTGGATATTGGACAGTGGTTGCTCAAAGCATATGACGGGAGACAAGAGCTTACTAACAAATATTAAATACTCAGATGGTGGCTCAGTCACTTTTGGAGACAATTCAAAAGGTTATATCATCGGCAAAGGCGATGTGAGCAATTGTGGTACATCTAACTTACCTCTTATTACTAATGTCATGCTAGTTAGAAATTTAAAACACAATTTACTTAGTATTAGTCAGTTATGTGACAAGGGTTTTATAATTTCCTTTTCAAATAATAAGTGTAGTATTTTAGATAAAGACCATAATTTGGTTTTTGAAGGTTATAGAGACAGAAATATATATATTCTAAATATGAATATTAATCATAATTCAGATATGTGTCTTATGGCTAATGACAATGATCCATGGCTATGGCACAAACGTTTCTGTCATATAAACTTCAGAACTATTGACAAGCTAGCCAAAAACAATCTAGTTAGAGGACTACCCAAAATGAGTTTTAAAGTTAACAACATTTGTGATGCATGTCAATTAGGAAAATTGACCAAATCATCGTTTAAATCCAAGAAAGTCATATCAACATTACAACCGCTTGAGTTACTGCACATGGATTTATTTGGACCTACTAGAGTTCAATCAATAAATCACAGTCAATATGTGCTTGTAATTGTTGATGATTTCTCTCGTTATACATGGACAATTTTCTTAAAAAATAAAAGTGATACTTTCGATCATTTCAAATCTTTCGTCAAAAGAATTCAAAAATCAAAAGGGATTAAAGTTAAAAATATAAGAAGTGATCATGGCGGAGAGTTTGAAAATAATGAATTTGAACATTTTTGTACAAAGAAAGGTATATATCATAATTTTTCGTTTCCCAGAACTCCACAACAGAACGGAGTAGTAGAACGAAAGAACCGAACTTTACAAGAATGTGCAAGAACATTATTAAATGGAACCACCTTACCAAAACACTTCTGGGCAGAAGCTGTTGCAACTGCCTGTTATGTTTTAAATCGTGTGTCCATAAGACCTCTTACCAAGAATACTCCTTATGAATTGTTTAACAAAAGAAAGCCCAAAATCTCATACTTCAAAGTTTTTGGTTCTAAGTGCTTTATTTTAAATACGAAAGACCAGCTTGGAAAATTCGATCCAAAAGCCGATGAAGGAATATTTGTCGGTTATTCGGAACGAAGTAAGGCCTATCGAATATTTAATAAACGAACCAAAACTATTGAAGAATCACTTCATGTATCTTTTGATGAAATCTATCAGCATCCTCACACAATATCAGATGATGACGAATCAATAGTCATTAATAATCCAATCATCTCAAATACTGATTCTGACTCAGAAGTAATTATTGAGAATACTCCTCAAATATGTGAATTACAATCACCACCAAGAATATTAAGAGACCATCCGGCCCAAAATATAATAGGTGAAATAACATCACATGTCAGAACAAGGAGTCAACTCAATCAAATGGGTCATGTCGCTTTTCTCTCAAATATCGAACCCAAGAATTCAAAAGAAGCTGCTACAGATGATTACTGGATCATTGCCATGCAGGAAGAACTAAATCAGTTCGAGCGCAATGACGTTTGGGAACTTGTTCCGAGACCAACTGATCAGTCAGTAATTGGTACTAAATGGGTCTATAAAAATAAGGCTGACGAACAAGGAAATATCACTAAAAATAAAGCAAGATTAGTAGCACAAGGATACAATCAGGAAGAAGGTATCGATTATGAAGAAACTTTTGCACCAGTTGCTCGACTAGAAGCTATTAGAATTCTATTATCTTTTGCTTGTTATCATAATTTCAAACTTTATCAGATGGATGTCAAAAGTGCTTTTCTCAATGGATTTATCAAAGAGAATGTCTATGTCGAACAACCACCTTTATTCGTACATGAAAAATATCCTGACCATGTGTTCAAACTTAAGAAAGCTCTGTATGGTTTAAAACAAGCACCTCGTGCTTGGTATGAACGTTTACGTAGCTATCTTATTAATTCAGGATTTGAAATAGGCAAAGTCGATCAAACTTTGTTTATTAAACATTCTCGAAATGATATTCTGGTTATCCAAATATATGTAGACGATATCATCTTTGGTTCAACAAACGATAAACTCTGCAAGGAATTTGCAAGTATTATGACCAAAGAATTCGAAATGTCTCATATGGGAGAACTATCTTATTTTCTTGGACTTCAAATCAAACAACTTTCAAACGGTATTTTTATCAATCAAGAAAAATACTGTGAAAATCTTATCAAACGTTTCGGATTACAAAATACATCTGGTAAACCAACTCCTATGAGTACAACTACACATCTTGAAAAAGATGAAAGTGGTAAGAATGTTGACCAGAAATTATATCGAAGCATGATTGGTTCTCTTCTTTATCTTACAGCTAGTCGTCCAGATATATTAATGAGTGTTTGTTTATGTGCTCGTTTTCAAGCCGATCCAAAGGAATCACATTTACGAGCAGTGAAACGTATAATTCGTTATCTAAATAATACCAAAGATTTTGGTCTTTTCTATCCAAAAGAATGTCCATTTGAATTAGTATCATATAGTGATGCTGATTTTGGTGGCTCACGGACGGATAGAAAAAGTACAAGTGGTACGTGCCATTTTATTGGAAAATCACTTGTCTCTTGGTTTAGTAAGAAACAGAATTGTGTTTCACTATCAACATGTGAAGCTGAATATATATCAGCGGCTCTCGCTTGTACTCAAGTACTATATATGCAACAAACACTTCAAGA
Organism: Allium cepa; assembly: GCA_030765085.1. Taxonomy (NCBI): domain Eukaryota; kingdom Viridiplantae; phylum Streptophyta; class Magnoliopsida; order Asparagales; family Amaryllidaceae; genus Allium; species Allium cepa. The sequence goes on along the minus strand of CM060938.1, from coordinate 733,949,953 downwards.
TTTCGATATACATTTATCGAATTCTATTATATACTGTGATAACATGAGTGCAATAAATCTCTCTAAAAATCCAGTAAATCATTCTAGAACCAAACATATTGATATCCGTCATCATTTCCTTAGAGATAATATTGAAAAAGGTAATATACATCTTGAATATGTTCACACTGACAATCAAATAGCCGATATTTTCACTAAACCATTACTTGAATCTAGTTTTATTAAACTACGAAGAGAGCTTGGCTTAGTATCTCGGAAAGATCTAGAATAGAATAAGTAACCTTCAAACTTAGGCCATATATTTTTCAAATAATTCTTAAATTTCAGCCTATAACAAACTATACCTATTTTTATAACTTTTTTTATCTATCATTGTTTTTGTTTACGGCTAATTATCTCTAACAAATCCTATCCTCAAGTTCATTGGCAAACTTTTCTCTATATAAACGTTTGAAAAACACACTTTCATTCACCTTCTGCATTTTTGCACACAGAGCCAAACCGGTCGACAGCCCAAAATATGACCGGTCGACCGTTTTGCTCTCTGGTTGAAAACGGTCGACCGGCAATACGCAGGCGGTCAACCGGTCGGCAGTTATTATTTTTTTTTTTTTTTATACTTCACGTATATATTTTTGCCACCAACCCTCTTTACTTTCTACTCTCCACTGAAAATTTTCCCATTTCCAAACCTTAGTTCATATTCTCAAGCTTCACAAACTCTCAAATTCTCTTCAATGGCTCCTCCTCAGAAAAAATCAAAGAAAAGAGCAACATCAGAAACTTCTTCTCTTACTCTCTCTGCTAGAAAATGGTTAGAATCTCCGGTTGCAGTAACTAGATGGAATCAAATGACAAATTACAAATTCCATCCAGGCTCATTCATCAAATTCGACGATTTCACTGCATACGGTATTCAAAGATTAGCAAATAGATCTCGTATCTCTCCTCTTATTGATTTTTCTGTAAATAGCGTACAAATTAATCATTTGATGATTAAGCTATTTTATGCGAATATGAATTTAGAGGAATATACTCCGGAAAATCCAAATGGAGTTATTTGGTCAGTAGTATGTGGCAAACGAATCTATCTCACTTATGATAGAATTGCTTCTATTTTGGGAATACCGAATAGGGGTGAAGAGTTTTCATCCACATTTTGTGAAGTTTTCACCCGGAATAGTACGAGTCATAAATTTATAGAAGATGATAGTAACGGCACCAAATCGATTGGGCTACGACCGACTGCAAGGTTGTTACACCATGTCCTAATGCACTCTCTATTTCCTCGATTAGGAAACTATGATGCCGTTTACAAAGAGAATTTCAAGGCTCTTTATGCTATCTACGATGATATCGAAATAAATTGGGTTCACATGATTTTCGATGAAATTCTTAAGGTAAATAACTCTACTCGTCCACATTTCTTCTATAACGAGTATATTATGCGTATGTTGCTTGCATGTGGAGTCACACCCCCGGATTCGGCATATTCTACACCAAAGTGTATTGACTCCACTACTATCAAACGGATGAAGCTTCCTCCTCCATATGTTCATATTATGCCATTCGAACAATGGCAACAACGCGATACTCAAGAACAACAAGCTCCACCATCTCGTCGTCGTTCTGAAGATGTTAGATTATTGAAATCTAAATCATCTACAAGAGAATCTCTTGAAACCATCGCTCGGAATCAATTTTTACTTGAATCAAGACTAAAACGAATGGATTCGAAAATTGATAGACGATTCAATAAGGTAAAGTCATTCTTCGGCGCTATATGGGATGCTATATCATGTAGCACATCCGTCTCGACCCAACATCAAGACCCCGGAAAACGTCCGGCTCCTCCAACTTTTACTTGGTCGACATCCGAGGAATCCGGTGGTACAAGCGGACAAGGTCGTGGGGACAATGACGATGATGATGACGATGACGATGACGACGATGATGATGATGATGATGATGATGAGGAAGAGATTCAGTCGGAATGAAGTTAGTTTGTTTTTTCTTTTCATTTCTTTAAAAACATATATGGCACTTGTACTAAATAGTGTCCATCTTTTTATTCGTGGTAGACTATGACTTGCATTGTACTTCATCAAAACATCATGTGTTTGAATGTATGCATTGTTCTCTTTGGTTTATATTTTCTATTGTTTACTCCTTTTTGTCGATGACAAAGGGGGAGAAAGGTGCTAATGATTGTTTGCAGGATGAAAGAAGCTAATAATTGTCTGCAGGAAATCACATATTCAGGGGGAAATCCTATACTTGAGTTTTTATATTGTCATCAATCAAAAAGGGGGAGAATGTTGAGTCACAGCTTCTATGAAGATTTTGATTGCTGACAACAATATTAAAGCGATCGACAAATCAAGACGTACATATGGTACTCTAGATTATAGGTTGATTATTTGATGTTATAATAGTAATAAAATTGTCAAAATCTATCCTCAAATAATCATGCACAAAATATAATATATATACATACACATTTATATAGGTTGTGCACTTTATTGTGCAACTTAACAGAGACCGGTCGACCGGTCCAAAAATGAACGGTCGACCGTTCCTGTTGAATGTGCACAATAAACGTGCACACATGTACATAACGACTATATTTTTAAAAACCTGTCTACCGGTTAGTTTTTGACCTGTCGACCGTTTTTAAACAGAGAGCAACTTCTTCCAAAAGACACATCTTTCTTCAATGGTTGCGTCTCTTCTTCTTCATCAATGATCATAACTTTTGACTGCAACTTTTCACCAAGGGTTATAACTATTTTCTCTCTATAAATACACATCAATATCATTGATTAAAACAACAAGTTTTATTAAGATTATATATGCTCTCTATCTATTCTTTGAATTCACTTGCATTCAAAAAGCTCTAAACTACTTTCATTCCTTATTGAATCATTGACACTATCTCATATATTTTGATTCAATAAGCAATATAAATTCCATAATCTTCACAAACATTATTCACAATTTGAGGATAAGATTATAGGAAGAGTGTACTACAAGTGACAAATCCGTGTTTACAAGAGCACAAGTTGTCAACAACAATTGTAATTGTTTTTGTTGAAGTCCTCGGTATTGTAAGAGGCAAGTGTTGAAGTCCTCAGTGTTGTAGAGGCGTGAAATCCCGTTCGGCTGTTCGGGTAATTGTAAACCTGTTCCTCCGGGTGAAGCGAGGTTGTAATTAGTGAAAATCCAGATAGTAGTCTGGGACTGGACGTAGGACGGTGCTCCGAACCAGTATAAAAATCTCTGGTGTGATTTTTCTATTTTTTATTTACAATGCTATTATCATCTAATTCTGCATTTGTATTGTAATCCATATTAAACGATCCGTGTATACTATATTAGCACATATAAGTGTATACTATATTAAACGATCCGTGAACTACGGTCAAAATTCTTGTCGTTTTCAATGCGTTTAGCCCACGGACTCCACTTATATCGAGCTCCTTCATTCTCGTTATAGTTTTTATCCCAAGAGTTTGGAGTTGTTGAAGTCGATGGTCTTGACGGCATTGGTTCATGAACATCGTGTTTGTTTGAACCGCAGAAGAATGAAGCCATTCGTTCTAAAGCGGATAAACGAGTTGAAGTACGTTGTTGTTCATGGTATAGTAGGTTTTGACCATAATGTAGTTGTCGTTGAAGATCAATTTGATGCTTTTGGTAGTGATGAATTTCATCGATTTGCGCCTTCGTGCGCGGAGAGCAGAATAGTGCTTTCTTTGCACGCTTGGATGTTGGAGTATGGCCAGGTGTGCGAAAACAATGGTGAGGGCATTCCGGCCTTTGTTTAGGTGTAATCGGAGAATATTGTTCCTCCGACTCCGAGCTAGTGATAGAAATATGAGATTCCTCTGCGCATTTGTCGCAAATGTGTGCCATGGTAGCTTGTTTAAGGTGATTTATAATTTTCAGCAAGAAGGTGAATGAATGAAAGTGTGTTTTTCAAACGTTTATATAGAGAAAAGTTTGTCAATGAACTTGAGGATAGGATTTGTTAGAGATAATTAGCCGTAAACAAAAACAATGATAGATAAAAAAAGTTATAAAAATAGGTATAGTTTGTTATAGGCTGAAATTTAAGAATTATTTGAAAAATATATGGCCTAAGTTTGAAGGTTACTTATTCTATTCTAGATCTTTCCGAGATACTAAGCCAAGCTCTCTTCGTAGTTTAATAAAACTAGATTCAAGTAATGGTTTAGTGAAAATATCGGCTATTTGATTGTCAGTGTGAACATATTCAAGATGTATATTACCTTTTTCAATATTATCTCTAAGGAAATGATGACGGATATCAATATGTTTGGTTCTAGAATGATTTACTGGATTTTTAGAGAGATTTATTGCACTCATGTTATCACAGTATATAATAGAATTCGATAAATGTATATCGAAATCTTGAAGTGTTTGTTGCATATATAGTACTTGAGTACAAGCGAGAGCCGCTGATATATATTCAGCTTCACATGTTGATAGTGAAACACAATTCTGTTTCTTACTAAACCAAGAGACAAGTGATTTTCCAATAAAATGGCACGTACCACTTGTACTTTTTCTATCCGTCCGTGAGCCACCAAAATCAGCATCACTATATGATACTAATTCAAATGGACATTCTTTTGGATAGAAAAGACCAAAATCTTTGGTATTATTTAGATAACGAATTATACGTTTCACTGCTCGTAAATGTGATTCCTTTGGATCGGCTTGAAAACGAGCACATAAACAAACACTCATTAATATATCTGGACGACTAGCTGTAAGATAAAGAAGAGAACCAATCATGCTTCGATATAATTTCTGGTCAACATTCTTACCACTTTCATCTTTTTCAAGATGTGTAGTTGTACTCATAGGAGTTGGTTTACCAGATGTATTTTGTAATCCGAAACGTTTGATAAGATTTTCACAGTATTTTTCTTGATTGATAAAAATACCGTTTGAAAGTTGTTTGATTTGAAGTCCAAGAAAATAAGATAGTTCTCCCATATGAGACATTTCGAATTCTTTGGTCATAATACTTGCAAATTCCTTGCAGAGTTTATCGTTTGTTGAACCAAAGATGATATCGTCTACATATATTTGGATAACCAGAATATCATTTCGAGAATGTTTAATAAACAAAGTTTGATCGACTTTGCCTATTTCAAATCCTGAATTAATAAGATAGCTACGTAAACGTTCATACCAAGCACGAGGTGCTTGTTTTAAACCATACAGAGCTTTCTTAAGTTTGAACACATGGTCAGGATATTTTTCATGTACGAATAAAGGTGGTTGTTCGACATAGACATTCTCTTTGATAAATCCATTGAGAAAAGCACTTTTGACATCCATCTGATAAAGTTTGAAATTATGATAACAAGCAAAAGATAATAGAATTCTAATAGCTTCTAGTCGAGCAACTGGTGCAAAAGTTTCTTCATAATCGATACCTTCTTCCTGATTGTATCCTTGTGCTACTAATCTTGCTTTATTTTTAGTGATATTTCCTTGTTCGTCAGCCTTATTTTTATAGACCCATTTAGTACCAATTACTGACTGATCAGTTGGTCTCGGAACAAGTTCCCAAACGTCATTGCGCTCGAACTGATTTAGTTCTTCCTGCATGGCAATGATCCAGTAATCATCTGTAGCAGCTTCTTTTGAATTCTTGGGTTCGATATTTGAGAGAAAAGCGACATGACCCATTTGATTGAGTTGACTCCTTGTTCTGACATGTGATGTTATTTCACCTATTATATTTTGGGCCGGATGGTCTCTTAATATTCTTGGTGGTGATTGTAATTCACATATTTGAGGAGTATTCTCAATAATTACTTCTGAGTCAGAATCAGTATTTGAGATGATTGGATTATTAATGACTATTGATTCGTCATCATCTGATATTGTGTGAGGATGCTGATAGATTTCATCAAAAGATACATGAAGTGATTCTTCAATAGTTTTAGTTCGTTTATTAAATATTCGATAGGCCTTACTTCGTTCCGAATAACCGACAAATATTCCTTCATCGGCTTTTGGATCGAATTTTCCAAGCTGGTCTTTCGTATTTAAAATAAAGCACTTAGAACCAAAAACTTTGAAGTATGAGATTTTGGGCTTTCTTTTGTTAAACAATTCATAAGGAGTATTCTTGGTAAGAGGTCTTATGGACACACGATTTAAAACATAACAGGCAGTTGCAACAGCTTCTGCCCAGAAGTGTTTTGGTAAGGTGGTTCCATTTAATAATGTTCTTGCACATTCTTGTAAAGTTCGGTTCTTTCGTTCTACTACTCCGTTCTGTTGTGGAGTTCTGGGAAACGAAAAATTATGATATATACCTTTCTTTGTACAAAAATGTTCAAATTCATTATTTTCAAACTCTCCGCCATGATCACTTCTTATATTTTTAACTTTAATCCCTTTTGATTTTTGAATTCTTTTGACGAAAGATTTGAAATGATCGAAAGTATCACTTTTATTTTTTAAGAAAATTGTCCATGTATAACGAGAGAAATCATCAACAATTACAAGCACATATTGACTGTGATTTATTGATTGAACTCTAGTAGGTCCAAATAAATCCATGTGCAGTAACTCAAGCGGTTGTAATGTTGATATGACTTTCTTGGATTTAAACGATGATTTGGTCAATTTTCCTAATTGACATGCATCACAAATGTTGTTAACTTTAAAACTCATTTTGGGTAGTCCTCTAACTAGATTGTTTTTGGCTAGCTTGTCAATAGTTCTGAAGTTTATATGACAGAAACGTTTGTGCCATAGCCATGGATCATTGTCATTAGCCATAAGACACATATCTGAATTATGATTAATATTCATATTTAGAATATATATATTTCTGTCTCTATAACCTTCAAAAACCAAATTATGGTCTTTATCTAAAATACTACACTTATTATTTGAAAAGGAAATTATAAAACCCTTGTCACATAACTGACTAATACTAAGTAAATTGTGTTTTAAATTTCTAACTAGCATGACATTAGTAATAAGAGGTAAGTTAGATGTACCACAATTGCTCACATCGCCTTTGCCGATGATATAACCTTTTGAATTGTCTCCAAAAGTGACTGAGCCACCATCTGAGTATTTAATATTTGTTAGTAAGCTCTTGTCTCCCGTCATATGCTTTGAGCAACCACTGTCCAATATCCACTTTCCTCTTTTCTTCAGTGGGACCTGCAAACATAGAATTAAGTTCATGGTACCCACTTTTCATAGGGTCCTAAGAGTTAGGTCTTAGGAGTCCAAACCCATTTGGGTCCGGTATCCCCTTTATATATATAATTATTATTAAGATGCACAGTATTCATGAATTGCTGAATGTATTTGTTCCTAATCAAATTGTTATTTGTTTTAGGAACCCATATTTTGATAGTCTTGACATCTTTCTTTTGAAATTTCACTAGTGGTTTTGGTTTGAAATATAATAAACTAAGATTTTTCTTAGCTTCAGTTTTTTGTACTTTCTTCTTCCTTTCATTTCTAAGATGTTTCTTAGTTTTATGTTTGTTATATCCCAAACCTTGTTTATCTGAAATAGATTGTGAACTTTCAATGATTTTAGTCAAATTTTCTCGACCTTTGTTAAAGTTAGAAACATTTTGAGTAATGTCATCAAACTTTGTTTGTAAACTAGCTTTTTCTAGGTCTAGAATTTTGACTTTTGCTTTAAGTTCATGATTTTCAGTAGTGAGAGCATTATTTTTCTCTTTTTGAGCTTCTATTTCTTGACTCAAAAGAGATATTTGAGAGTCAACATTAGATGATGATTCTTGAATATTTTCAAGTTCTTCTTCTAATATTTTCTTCTCATCTTTTAACATATCTCGTTCAAACTCTGCTCTACTTAAATCTGCTTTGACTACTTTTAATTGACGTTTTATGTCTTTATATTTGACTATCAATTCAGCATTAATATCAAGTAATTCATCAAATGTAGGAATTTGTACCTCATCTTCTGTTGCCATAAAACAAACATTAGCTTGTTCATTCTCCGAATCACTTTCACTTTCTGATGAAGATGACTCTGAATCATCCCATGTTACTGAGAAGGCTCGTTTCTTTGATTTGTCCTTCTTATATTTGAATTTGTCATTTTCTGACTTTTTCTTTTGTTCTGGACAATCCTTCTGCATGTGTCCCTTTTTATGGCAGTTGAAACATTCTATAGCAGATGAAGATGGTTTATTTGATCCAGGTTTCCTTTTATTGTAGCGACTGGCTTTCCGATATTTTAGGAATTTTTTGAAACCTTTAGCAATGAATGCCAAATCTTCATCTTCGGAATCTGATTCATTTTCATCTTTCTCAACATGAAATGCTACATTTTTCTTTTCTTCTTTCTGTTCTTTTCTAGCCTGCAAATTTGCTTCATAGGACATTAAATTTCCTATCAATTCATCTGGCTTCATGACGGAAAGGTCATTAGCTTCTTCAATTGCTAATACTTTTCCTTCCCATTCATTAGTCAGAGAATGTAGGACTGTTGAAACAACATCAAAATCAGAATACTTTTGTCCTAACCCAATAAGTGCATGGTGAATAGTTTGAAACCGTGAATACATTTCATTGATTGTCTCATTTGGTTTCATTTTGAAATTTTGAAATTGACTTTTCAGCATGGCTATTTTGGCTTGTTTAACCTTGTTAGTACCTTCATGAGTGATTTTTAGCGTTTGCCAAATTTGATATGCAGTAGTGCAGATACTAACACGGTTATATTCATTTTGGTCTAATGCACAGAACAACATATTTATTGCTCTAGCATTTACGGCTGCTGCCGTTTTCTCAGCCACAGTCCATTCTGAATAATCAGTTGTTGGATTCACTATTTCTCTTTGAGTAGCATTCCAAGCATCATAGCTACTTGATTGCATAAAAAATGACATACGTGTTGCCCAATAACTATAGTTAAGACCATTGAAAAATGGAGGTCTTTGTGTCGATTGCCCTTCTGTGTAAGTGGTGTTTTGAGTGCTAGTACTTGCGTTATTTGCCATATTACAAGAATATATCAAATAACTGTGTTACGGTTATATGATGACCGTGCTCTGATACCAAATGAAAGTGCGGTGTGTATACAATTATATGTGCTAATATAGTATACACGGATCGTTTAATATGGATTACAATACAAATGCAGAATTAGATGATAATAGCATTGTAAATAAAAAATAGAAAAATCACACCAGAGATTTTTATACTGGTTCGGAGCACCGTCCTACGTCCAGTCCCAGACTACTATCTGGATTTTCACTAATTACAACCTCGCTTCACCCGGAGGAACAGGTTTACAATTACCCGAACAGCCGAACGGGATTTCACGCCTCTACAACACTGAGGACTTCAACACTTGCCTCTTACAATACCGAGGACTTCAACAAAAACAATTACAATTGTTGTTGACAACTTGTGCTCTTGTAAACACGGATTTGTCACTTGTAGTACACTCTTCCTATAATCTTATCCTCAAATTGTGAATAATGTTTGTGAAGATTATGGAATTTATATTGCTTATTGAATCAAAATATATGAGATAGTGTCAATGATTCAATAAGGAATGAAAGTAGTTTAGAGCTTTTTGAATGCAAGTGAATTCAAAGAATAGATAGAGAGAATATATAATCTTAATAAAACTTGTTGTTTTAATCAATGATATTGATGTGTATTTATAGAGAGAAAATAGTTATAACCCTTGGTGAAAAGTTGCAGTCAAAAGTTATGATCATTGATGAAGAAGAAGAGACGCAACCATTGAAGAAAGATGTGTCTTTTGGAAGAAGTTGCTCTCTGTTTAAAAACGGTCGACAGGTCAAAAACTAACCGGTAGACAGGTTTTTAAAAATATAGTCGTTATGTACATGTGTGCACGTTTATTGTGCACATTCAACAGGAACGGTCGACCGTTCATTTTTGGACCGGTCGACCGGTCTCTGTTAAGTTGCACAATAAAGTGCACAACCTATATAAATGTGTATGTATATATATTATATTTTGTGCATGATTATTTGAGGATAGATTTTGACAATTTTATTACTATTATAACATCAAATAATCAACCTATAATCTAGAGTACCATATGTACGTCTTGATTTGTCGATCGCTTTAATATTGTTGTCAGCAATCAAAATCTTCATAGAAGCTGTGACTCAACACAAACCCATGGATGTTCCTCATACTTCTTCGACTGTCACTCCACCGTCAAAGAAAACCGTCAAGGGTAAACATACCGGGGAGGAGTCATCGGGCAAAAAGTCGAAGAAGTCAAAGAAATAGTCTTCGCTCTCGTTCAACAAGAGCTAGATTAAACTATGTAATTATTTTTGTTTTTGTAGTTCATGTAAATAAATTTTGACTCTGAGCTTCAGAGGAGTTGTAGTAGAAACTTAGTTTTGATGAATAAAACTTAGTTCTTTTTACCTTTTGGAAGATTTCTGTTGTCCGGGTTTCGGTATAATCATAGTCGGAACCCAAGCTATTGCGAGTTACATAAGCTTCTCGATTCATCTTCAAATAAGTTGATAATCTTTTGACATTGCACATTCTTTATTCCATGCTCCGGGTACTTAGAATATTTTCTAGTTCGTATGCCAAGGGATCGATGACTTCAAGTCATTTATATCCAATCCACCTTCAAGGGACTCGGACATTTAGATTGTTTACACTCGAGTCCGCGCTCTGCGGAATTAGAGCACTCCAGTCCGCACTCCGGGGACTTGGAGATTTCGAGTCGTTTATACTCGAGTCCACGCTCTGGAGACTTAGAGTACTCCAGTCTGAACTTCAGGGACTTAGAGGTTTTGAGTCGTTTATACTCGAGTCCGCGCTCTGGGGACTTAGAGTACTATAGTCCGCACTCCGGGGACTTGGAGGTTTTGAGTCGTTTATACTCGAGTCCGCACTCTAGGGACTTAGAGTACTCCAGTCCGCACTTTGGAGACTCGGAGATTTCGAGTCGTTTATACTCGAGTCCGCGCTCTGGGGACTTAGAGCACTCCAGTCCGCACTCCGAGGACTTGGAGGTTTTGAGTCGTTTATACTCAAGTACGCGCTCTGGGGACTTAGAGTACTCTAGTCCACACTCCAAGGACTTGGAGGTTTTGAGTCGTTTATACTCGAGTCCGCGCTCTGGGGACTTAGAGTGCTCCAGTCCGCACTCTGGGGACTTGGAGGTTTTGAGTCGTTTATACTCGAGTCCGTGCTCTGGGGACATAGAGTACTCCAATCCGCACTCCAGGGACTTGGAGGTTTTGAGTCGTTTATACTCGAGTGCGCGCTCTGGGGACTTAGAGTACTCCAGTACGCACTCCGGGGACTTGGAGGTTTTGAGTCGCTTATACTCGAGTCTGCGCTTTGGGGACTTAGAGCACTCAAGTCCGCACTCCGAGGACTTGGAGGTTTTGAGTCGTTTATACTCGAGTCCGCGCTCGGGGGACTTAGAGTACTCCAGTCCGCACTCCGGGGACTTGGAGGTTTTGAGTCGTTTATACTCGTCCGCGCTCTAGGGACTTAGAGTACTCCAGTCCGCACTCCGAGTACTTGGAGGTTTTGAGTTATTTATGCGCGTTCGTACATTAGACAAAGTAATGTATCCCTTATTTGTTACAGCGTTATCATACATAGAAACATCAATAATTCATGGGAAAAGGAAATGGCTTCAAGCCTTTATTAATGCAAATAAGCTAAATTGTCTTTTCACATGTCGTAAACTAAGAATAAAAATTTGCTGGAAATAAATGCAAATAAAATATGATAGAAATGAACTAAGTGTAATAGTGCCACAAATGTTCACTATTCCATGCTTGGGGGAGTGTTGCACCATCAACGGTCGCTAGCTTGAAAGTTCCTTCTCCAAGATTCCGTTCAATGACATATGGACCTTCCCATGCGAGGCTCATGTGTTACGGAACTGGGAAAACTCGTTTCAAAATGAGATCACCCATTCCAAAGATTCTCGGTCGGACTTTTTCATATAATATCGAGAAACTCGGTTCCTGTACGCGACCGCTCTTAAATTAGCTTCTTCGTGTTTTTCATCAATGAAGTCCAAAGATTCTAGCAAGAGATCTTGGTTAGACTTTGGGTCGTAATAAGTTACCCGATGTGATGGGACTTCAAGTTCCACAGGTATGACAGCTTTCATGCCATATGCTAATGCGAACGAAGTGTGGCCAGTCACGGACTGGTGGGTGGTTCTGTAAGCCCAAAGTGTTGTTGGAAGCTCATCCACCCACTTGCCTCTAGCCTTTTCCAATCATTTTTTCAATATGGATTTGATTATCTTGTTTACGGCCTCCACTTGTCCATTAGCTTTCGGATGAGCAACTGCTGCAAACTTTTTCTCAATACCATATTTTTGGCAAAACTCTTTGAACTCTTTGCTTTCAAATTGAGTTCCATTGTCTGTGACGATGGTTTGTGGAAGGCCAAAACAGCATATAATATTTCATACAACGAAATTAATGACCTTTTTGGTGGTGATAGTGGCCAAAGGTTCTGCTTCTTCCCACTTGGTAAAGTAATCGACCGCAACAATTGCGTATTTTGCACCACCTTTGGATAGAGGCAAGGAACCGACTATGTCGATTCCCTGCATTGCAAATGGCCATGGACTAAACATTTGTGTGAGTTCCATCGGCGGATCTCTTGGGATTTTCGCATACTTCTGACATTTGTCGCATCTTCTCACATAGTCTGCGGCATCTCGATTTACAATTGGCCAATAGTATCCATTAGCGGAGGATTTTCTTTGCTAATGTCTGCCCTCCGGTATGGTCGCCACATTTGCCTTCATGGACTTCCTTTAGGACTCGTTTTATCTCATCGTGGGCAATGCATCGGAGTAATGGGGTCGAGAATCCCCTCCGATACACTATTCCATCCTGCATTACATAACGAAAAGCCTTATGAATAACTTGTCGTCTTTCGCTCCTTCTTTCGGGCACGGCACCGTGTAACAAGTACTGCTTGAATGGGATCATCCATGACTCCCTTTCGATTTTCGTTTCTAACATGAAATCTACCTCCATCATATTTATACTTGGAACGTGTAAAGTTTCGACAGGAAACAATCCCATCTGTTGCACGTCACCAGTGCTTGCGAATTTCGCCAATGAATCACCTGCCCTGTTCCGTTCGCGCGGAACATGTGAAATATCATAATATTCGAGATTCCCTGGCAGCTCCTGAACTTGGGCAAAATATGGGGCAAGTCTCTGCCCCCTTGCTTGGTAGTCTCCACGCACTTGATACACTACCAGTTGCGAGTCGCAAAAGATTTCAACCGATCTTATTCCTAGTTCTTTTACGAGTCTTAAGCCGACAATCAATGCTTCGTACTCGGCTTCGTTATTTGTTGCTGTGAATTAGAGCTTCAAAGCGTAACAAACAGATCGGTTTTTAGGAGTTACCAGAACTATGCCAACCCCCGAACAACGGTCGTTAGATGCCCCATTGGTGTACATCTTCCATCGGAAGGGAGATATGACATCGCGGCCATTTGATTCGTCTGTCATGGTGAATTTAGCGATGAAATCTGCTAGCGCTTGTCCTTGTATAGCCTTTCGCGGTAGATAAGTAATATCGAATTGACTTAATTTGATATTCCACTTCAACATCCTTCTGGAAGTTTCCGGTCGTTGGAGTACCTGTCGCAAGGGTTGATCAGTATAAACACTGATTGAGTGTGCCTGGAAGTATGGGCGAAGCTTGCGTGATGCAATCACCAAGAAATAAGCTAATTTCTCGATCTTGGGATAATTTCTTTCTGCCCCCGTCAAGCGTTTACTGACATAATATACTGGCTTTTGAACTCGGTCCTCCTCGCGAACCAGAGCCGTACTGATAGCGTGTTGGGATACTGCCAAATATACATACAGCATTTCATGGTCGATTGGTTTCGATAGCACCGGGGGATCTCCAAATGCCTTACCAGAGCTCAAAATGCTTCCTCACAGTTGGATGTCCAATCGAAATTCCTTTTTCCCTTCTTAATCACGTCGAAGAAGGGAATGCATTTATCCGTGGCTCTGGATATGAATCGGCTCAGCGCTGCCACCTTTCCGTTCAAGCTTTGTACTTGTTTTATAGTTCTGGGCACTTGTATGTCCCGAATAGCTTGAATCTTTTTCGGGTTAGCTTCAATTCCACGTGCATTCACAATAAAACCCAAGAACTTTCCCGACGCCACACCAAAAGAGCACTTCAAAGGGTTGATCTTCATACCATAATGTCTGAGTATATCAAACATTTCTGCTAAGTCTCGAATGTGGTCGTTTGACTGCCGTGACTTCACGATCATGCCATCCACATAGACTTCCATCGTCTTACTGATCTGATCTTTAAACATTCGATTCACCAGACGCTGATAAGTTTCTCCAGCATTTTTCAATCCAAAGGGCAATACTACATAGTAATATAATCCCATATTCGTGACAAAGCTGGTGTGCTCTTGGTCTGGAATATGCATCGGGATCTGATTGTATCCTGAATACGCATCCATAAATGACAATAATTCGTGTCGGGCGGTAGAGATGACGAGATGGTCGATTCTAGGTAAAGGGAAACTATCCTTCGGGCATGCTTTATTTAGATCGGAGTAATCAACACAAGTTCTCCACTTTCCATTTGCTTTCTTCACTAGCACTGGGTTAGATACCCATTCAGGATAGAGGGCGTCGCGGACGAACCCATTGGCTTTGAGTTTTTCCACCTCCTCTTTGAGAGCCGCAGACCTCTCCAGGTCCATACCTCTCCTTTTCTATTTTACGGGAACGTATTTTGCGTCTATGTTCAATATATGACTCGCAATTGTTGGAGAAATCCCGCACATATCTGAGTGTGTCCAAGCGAAAACGTCCAGATTCGCCCGGAGAAAATCAGTAAGATCCTCGGCCACTGAAGGGTCGAGTTGCGATCCAATCTTAAGAACTCGTGATGGGTCATCCCGGTTGACTGGGATGTCGATCGTCAACTCAGCCGGTGCTATATTTGTTTCCCTAGGTTCCCCATCATCATCTCTCGAATCTATGTCTCTAAGGATCCGAGAATGCTGCCCGAGCCAGGGCTCGGGCACTACTTGTCAATCATCAGTCTTTAGGATGCGGACGGAGTTGTCCGCAACCTTTCCCTTCTCTCTCCGTTGAGCTTCTCTCAATTCCGCCACATAACATGTGCGACCGGTCGCCTGATCTCCATGTACAACACCGACTCCTTTGTCTGTCGGAAATTTTAATGTCAGACACCATGGGGCCAAAGCAGCCCTAAACTCTACCAAGGCTGGACGACCCAAAAAGACATTGTATGGAGAGTCAACATCCATTACTATGAACGGTAGGACTCGCACTCTCCTACGTTCACCTTCTCCCAGTTCAACCGGTAGCTCTATATACCCCATCGCATCGGTTGCAGCACCGTTAAAGCTATGGATACGGGCTTTGCATGGTTTCAAATCGTTCGTTTCCATCTTCATTTGGTCATAAGACTTCTTGAATATGATGTTGGCAGAGCTTCCACAATCAATCAAGATTCTTTTCACATAAGTTGGCCCGATTATTGCAGATATAACCATCGGGTCAATAGTAGGAGCCTCCACCTTGTCTGCGTCTCGACTCCTAAACACTATATCGTCAGTCATCATGTGTTGTTGCTTTTCGGGGGTTCCATCTTCCACATTCGAACAACATTCGTAATCCGCATGCCTTAAGAAGGTAGCATATCGTTCCATCTCCTGCCAATTCTTATCTGCAGGATGAGGTCCTTCGACAATAGTATTTATAATCAATCTACCCACTCCGAGCAGGTTGTTCTGGTTGGCGTGGAGCCGGCCTGCATCCGGGTTCTGACGTTCCTTGCCTTCCATCTTGCGGGTTTTTGACAAATTCCTGCAACTTTGTCTGTCTGATTAACTTTTCTACGGCATCATGGAGATGTCTACACTCCTCAGTATTGTGCCCGTGGGTCTCATGGAAGCGACAGTACTTCCCTGTCTGTTTCTGTTCTTCAGTGGACTCCTTTGGGCGTGGCTTTCTGTATTCAAAGGTGTTAGAGTTAGATAGATAAATGTTTTCAAGAGAAGTATTCGGCGGGGTGTATTCATTGTAGGTCGGAATCCTTGACTTCCATTTCCCTGCTTCTCTTTTCTTTCTGGGATTTCCACCTCCGGATCCTTTGGACTGCCCAGGCTTGTTCTGGACGTTGACTTGAACCTTTCCCAAACTATCGCCGGACTGCTTCAAGGCGATGTTACTTTTCACAGTCTCCTAAACAGGCCCTGATGCCATATCTCATCTCGTCCATCGAGCCTCCTCCCTACGTATGAACTGATGAGCTTTGGAATAGAATCGTTCCAATGTAGCTGGGGGATTTCCCACCAACCAATCTCCAAACTCCGAGTCTGGATCTACACCTCGCATTACTGCCATCATAATCACGTGGTCGTTAGGATTGCTAACTTCGGTGGCGACAACATCAAACCTCTGTAAGTATGCTTTCAAAGACTCTTTCGAAACTTGGATTACGCTTGATAATGACATAACATCCTTTGGACGGGTAGCGTGTATCCTGAATTGTTCAACAAATTTCTTTGCTAACTCATCGAAGTTGGATATAGATCGTGGAGGGAGCCGAATAAACCACATAGTAGAAATTCCGGACAAAGTGATTGGGAAACACCTACACTTAGTTGCGTCATTCGCCCTTGCCGTATCCATCATCCATTCGTACCTCATCACGTATTGCCTAGGGTCAGTCTTCCCTTCATAGGCTAGAATAGTCAGCATACTAAATTTCTTGGGGTACTCAGCCTGTAGGATAACATCTGTTAAAGGAGTATGACTTCTGGACACTCCCCAATCTTCGTTGGTTAGGCCTTGGTTCTCTCTCATCAACTGTCTGACCATGGCTGATAAGTCTGGAGTTTATATGGAGGGTGGGAGGTTGGGTTCCGTTCCATGGGACCGTACGGGTTAATGTCCCGCTTGATTTGGGTCTTGGTGATCCGGGCGTCCGGTCTCATCACGTGCCTGATCCCTGACGGATCGATAGGTAGCACTTGCTTGAGAAGCTTCATCCCTACGGCATCTACGTCTAGGAGGTTCATCAGCTGAGGTCGAGCTATCAGATTCAGAATAAGGAGCAGGACTACTTCCAGCATTCTGATGCTGCTGTTGGGCAATCTGAGTCATGAGATTAGTATTGGCTTGGATTTGCTCAGCAATTTGCCTTCTACTTTCCCTGAGTTCTCTTATCAAGTCGTTGAACTCTGTTTGGGAAACAACCTCTGCTTGGTTCTGGATGGAGATTCCTGCGCCTTGAATTACTGGTTGGTTGCTAGGTCCTATCTGTTGAACACTAGCAGTTTCGTGGACATCTGCGTTGTGAGAGGTCGATCTAGTTCATGGTCTTCCCATGGTAGAGTTGTTGGTTGTAACTCTGAGTAGAATCAACAGATGTCTTTTGAATGATTTGGATCTCCTTTAGGGGATTTTTCAATCCAGTAGCTGCAAAGTAGATCCTATCATTCTGAGAATTCGATTCTCAGTGAAAGCACCAAAATTGGTCACTAACACCCTTAAGAAAGGTTGTGTAGAGAGATTAACGAAGAAAGTAAAGTTAAACAGAAGACGGTACGTAATTTTAAATGCAGAAACAACGAACACCAGATTTATAGTGGTTCGGCATAATTGCCTACGTCCACTTCGAGGTAGATCTATATTGCTTTCCTCGATAATCGATTACAGATACAATCCGTATGTCAATCACTCAAATACAATTTCTAAGCAAAAAAGATTAAGTCTTGAATGAGTCTTGAATGCAGCAGAGTCTCCCCGGTGTTGTAAAAAAACCGATCCCTTTCATTGTGCCTCTGCCTCTCTATTTATAGACGAAGATGGGTTGGACTTCCCTGATAGGCCTGGTAGCTGAATACCTCAGCCCAAATGGAGTAAGCAATGCGTGCCGACCTGAACATGCCGAACGATGTGATGTGTTGAGCGAGGGGTGCAGGCCGATTGAGAATCGATGTCGAACGAGGAAAAAGCCGAACAAGGCTGGAATGCCGAATGCCCTTGAATGCCGAACGTCTATGGATGCCGAACTTACCTTGTATGCCGAACGTTCCTTGTATGCCAAACGTTCCTTGTATGCTGAACGTTCGTTGTATACCGTACGTCTATGGATGCCGAACGTTCCTTGTATGCCAAACGTTCCTTGTATGCCGAACGTTCCTGGTATGTCGAACGTTCCTTGTATGTCGAACGTCCTTGGATTGTCGAACGCTCCTGAACGCCGAACGATATACAATACCGAACGTCTTTCAATGCCGAACGAGTCATATATGCCGGATGAATCCTGAATGCCGACCAGTATGCTAATGCCGAGTACTTAGTTGCCTGGTCAAATCTCCACGTAACACTTTCAAAAGATTCCAACCATTCTGAAAGGTTTATCCTTGCTTTTGAAAGGTGCATCAGAAACAATTCTTCATATGGTAAATTGACAATGACAAAACCTTCCATTTTAAAGGCATTGGTCCATTGCACAAGCCTTATGTTCAACACCTTCGAAAGGGGTTCCGAGTCCACTCTTGCTTCTCTTAAATACGCAAATTCATCTTTATCAAAAGGTTTTTCAATGAAGCAGAAGAGTAGCCTTGCCTTCTTTTTCTATCTTCTTGAAAGCTTTTGTATTTTTTATCATTTGTGACAACACCTGGTGCTTGTGACTCCTTCGAAAGCCATCTTAATGCCTTCGAAAAACCCTTCCTTTGGACTTTGATGAAATCCATATTTTTAATTTTAGTAGAGCCTAACACTTTTATTAGCCTTCTTTCATGCCTTCGTCCTTGAGTAGATTTTATGGTTTACATTTTGTCCGCTTTGTATGAAAGAAGATTTTCTTCTTTAGGACGAAGATTTAGTATCTACTTCCTTCTTAATAACCTTGTTTACCTACAAAACTCGAAGCAATAATACTTTCTATCGTTAGATCATCACTTATCACAATATACGCTTCATGATTTGGGAATTAAAGTCAATATAGTATAGCTTCTAAACCCTAAAAATTAAATGGTCATCATCTTGAGTTATTAAAGGATATGAAACCTTCGATTGAGTTCTAAAGACTTTTATCTGGCAATATTATAAGTCCTACCATTCCACTTTTGTAGTTAGAATTGAAATTAGTAAATTGAACTCCCATAATTATAGTACTCTAGGTGTATAATAATTGAAGTCCAAGAACTTTCCGTTGAAGACAACAAATGTTTGGAAATAGGAGGTCATGAGCTACCATCTGGAAGTAAGCTATTGTAATTCATCAATCTTTATTTGGGTAACAAGTAACATGTATCTAGAAACTCCTCTTGGAGATAAAATGATCCAAGGTCCTAAATTCAGGTGTTGGTGAATGTCATTTAGAGTTGGAAACTAATAATCCTGATTAAGATTTTAGGAGGACAAACTCATAGTTTTTTGATTGAAGACTTTGACGTTCACCGTAACTTCAATACCACTACTTTAAAACCCAGATTTGGGGATTGATAGATAAAATTCCAAATTGATGATAAAAGACCCAAAACCCAAATTCAGGCATTATAAAGTTTAGAAATCTAAAATCCAGATTCGGGCATCAATAAGTGAAGTTCAGAAGTTAATAGTAAGATGTCTAGAACCCAAATTCAGGTTTTAATAAGTGATACTTGAGAATGGTCTTCGTAATAGAACTCTCATCCCTAAATTCTGGTATTAGAAGTGAATAATGAGAAATCCATAATAATTGTCTTCATGGTAGAAAACTCAAGCCCAGATTAGGACATTAATGGTGGATAATCAAAAATCCATAATAATTATCTTTATAATAGAAATCTCAAGTCCATATTAGAGCATTAATAATGGATAATCAGTAATCCATAATAATTATATTTATAATAGAAATCTAAAGCCAGATTAGGGCATTAATAAGTAAAGTCCAGCAACAGAAAGATCCGAAATTTAGATTCGGGTATTAATAAGTGAAGTTCCGAATCTCAACAATGAATGACCCGAAACCCAGAATCGAGTATTAATAAGTGTAGTATGGAAATTCTTCTTTGATGATTAGTTGGAGGCTTCATATTTTTTTTCTTAAGCCTTATTTGTAGTTACTACTTGATCAGCCACTTCTTAAGCCTGGATCTCTTAGTCCATCATTTGATATGACACTTTCCGGGTTTGGACGTCTTAGTTCATTGTCTGATACGCCGCTTCTTGGGCTTGGACATCTTAGTCCATAATTTGATACGTTGCTTCTTGGGCATAGACGTCTTAGTCCATTGTTTGATACGCCGCTTCTTAGGCTTGGACTCTTGATCCGTTGTTTGATATGTAGCTTCTTGGGCTTGGACGTCTTAGTCCATTATTGTCTGGTACGCTTGGTTAGCTTATTCTAAAACTGGAACAAAGGACTTACCCAACCTCCCTTCAGAAGGCGCCTTAATCTGGCCATAGTGTGGCACAATCAAGGGATTGTTCGATGCCTTGTCTAGGCCATAGTATGGCAGGACCAAGGGCTTACTCCGTCCTCCCTCCAAGAAGCGCCTTGATCTAGCAATAGCGTGGTGCGATCAAGAGCTTATTCGGTGTCTTGGCCAGGCCATAGCGTGGCGGGACCAAGAGCTTACTCCGTCCTCTCCAGGAGGCACCTTTACCTAGCCATAATGTGGCACAGTCAAGGGATTATCGATGCTCTAACTTGGCCATAGCATGACACAGATAAAGGGTTACACTCCTCCCTCTAGAAGGTGCTTTTCCCTGGCCAACTTGGTGCGAATAGAGGCTTTAACCGTTGAAGGTAGTGTCCAAATACAAGGAGAATTCTGCTCCCAAAGATGTAGACTTTTCTTTTAAAGAAAGAGATGCTTTATTCATTTTTGTAGGGAAATATGGCCTTAAATGTTATGCGTTCCATGTTCTTGTAACCGTGCATATTGACGTCTGGTTGGTATAACTTGTAAGCTCCTAGGGGAATTACTTTGCATACGATTAGGGAACCTTCCCAATTTGGTCCTAGCGGTGCATCAAAGGGATTTCTCGTGTTAGCCATTACCCTTCGAAGTACTATGTCTCCTTCTTGAAATGATTTTGTTTTCATCTTTGAGTTGTAATTTTTCAAAATTCTTCTCTGATATTCTACTGTTTGAATTGCACCTTCATCTCTTAACTCATGTATTAAATCCAATTATTCCCGTTTTAGCTCCTGGTTTAGATCGAATGCATATGCGATTCTTCGATGTGAAGGTATTTCACTTTTAAATGGTAACATCGCCTTACACCCATATGTTAATGAATAGGGAGTATGTTCCGTCATAGTTCTGATAGATGTTCGATAAGCCCATAGTACAAGTGGCAACTCTCCTACCCAATTCCCTTTAGCTTTGTTCAGTCGCTTTTTCATAATAGTTTTTATAGTCTTGTTTGCAGCCTTAACGTCCTCATTGCCTTCATATGTGAGGAAAAGCTCTTAATAATCCCATTCTTATGACAAAACTGAGGGAATTCTTCATTTTCAAACCGTGTTCAATTGTCTGAGATAATCTTATGGGGACTTCCAAATCTGGTTATAATGTTTTTAATTACAAATCTAAGCACTTTCCCAAAAGTAATCTTGTGAAGGGGTTCTGCTTCAACCCACTTAGTAAAGTAGTCTATGGTGACTACAACATACTTTGCTCCTCCTTTAGATATTAGCAATGCGTCTATTAAGTCAATTCTCCATACATCGAAGGGCCATGGACTTGAAATCAGGGTTAACTGACTTGGTGGTAATGGGGGAATCTTCGAGTGTTTCTGGCATGTCTCGCATCTCCTTACATATTCAATGGCTTGACTTACCATACGAGGCCAATAAAAACCTGTCACATTATCATTTTTGCCAACTTCGTCCCGCTAGAGTGGTCTTCGCAGAATCCTTCATGCGCTTCCATCAACAATTTCACCCCATCTTTCATACATACCTTAAGTAAGGTAGTGCATATCCTTTCTTGTAAAGGGTTCTATCCACCATTGTGAAAGTTAGAGCTTGTCGCTTGATTTTCCTAGCTTCTCACTTGTCAGATGGCAAGATCTCTTTTGAAAGATATTCGACAATTGGACACATCCAAGTGTTATTATAATAGTCATATGTCCTTGGCTGGTTGACTCTCTCATTTGGGATTTCCCTATTAATTTCCTTTTCTTTCCTTTCTCGTGACATGGCTTGAGATCTAGTTAGGACTAGCAGTTCCTTTCTTTGCTTGGATGTTCCCTCTTCTATACTCGGATTTGCTTGATATCCCACTGGCACAATACGAGTTTCTAGGGATTCTCCTGAACTAACCAACTTTGCTAACGAATCTGCCTATGAGTTTCATCCTCGCGAAAATTGATGTATAGAAAAATCTTCAAATAAAGCTAGCATCTTCAATATCTTCTTTACATATAGAGATAGCTTGGCGTCTTTAGTCTGATACACTTGCTTCACTTGATTTATCACTAGCTACGAATCACTAAAGTGTTGAAACCGTGGGATTTCGAGCTCCAATGCCAAAATCAACTCTGCCACCATTGACTCATATTTGGCTACATTTATTGGTGTGGGAAATCCTAACTTCATGGCATAGTGTAGAGGGTGTCCGTCTGGTGTTATTATGACGTAACCCACACCAGCTCCTTGTTCATTTGATGCACCGTCGACGAATAACTACCACATAGGTTTTTGATCCCTTTCTTTTTTTGATTTTTCTTTAATGAAGTTGGTATATTCATTAATAAAATCTGCCAATGCTTACCCACTGATAGCTGCTCGTGGCTGACACTCAATATTATACTGACTAAGCTCAATTCCCTATTTTTACAGCCTACCCAAAGTTTTCGGCTCACTGAAAACTTGTTTGAGGGGAAAATTGGTCAATACCATAGTTAGATGTGCTTGAAAGTGTGCTCTAGGTTTCCACGCTATGATTATCAAGCAATAAGCTAATTTTTCTATTATTGGTTTCCAAACCTCTGCATTCTTTAATCGCCCACTTGCGTAATAAACAGGAAGTTGAGTCCCGTTTCCTTTTCTGATCAAGACTGAACTCATCGCATATTCTGAGACTGCCATGTATAGGTACAAGATTTCACCATTCTCAGGACTAGATAGTATTGGAGGTTTTTCCAAATTATTTTTTAGCTCTTGAAAAGCTTTCCTACAATCTTCTCCCCATTCAAAGTTTTTCCTTTTCTTGATTACATCGAAAAAGGGGATACACTTATCAATCGCCTTGGAAATGAATCTACTTAGAGCGGCTATCCTTCCATTTAAACTCATTAACTCTTTGCTAATTTTGGGCTCAGCCATATCCTTGATAGCTTGAATCTGGTCTAGGCTAGCTTTAATCCCTTGAGCACTTACAAGATAGCCTAAAAATTTCCCTGGATGAACTCCAAAAGAGCATTTCTGTGGAGTCAGTTTCATCTGATATATCTGTAATATTTTGAACAATTTTCTTAGATCTTCAAGTTGAATTTTAGCCTCATGATAATTTACTAGCATGTCATCAACATAAACTTTCATATTTCGTCCAATCTGTTCTTCAAACATCCTGTTGACTAGCCTTTGATAGTAGCCCTGCATTCTTTAATCCGAAAGGAATTGCTTTGTAGCAATAGATTCCCTAATTGGTAATAAAACTTATATGTTCCTTATCTGGCTTGAACATGGGTATCAAATTGTATCCTGAGTATGCATCCATGAAAGATAATAATCCGTGCTCAATAGTTGCATCAACCAATTGACCAATCCGTAGCAATGGCAAACAATCTTTCGGACATGCCTTGTTCAAGTCAGTATAGTCAATGCAAGTCCTCCACTTACCATTCGACTTCTTTACTAATACTGGGTTTGCTAGCCATTTTGGGTAGTAAATTTCTTGAATAAATCCATTTTCAAGGAGCCTATTAACTTCTCTTTTAAGGCGTCAGACTACACTTTATCCAGTTGTCACTTTTTATATCTAATGGAAGTTGCTTCTGGATTGATGTTCAATGCATGATATTTAATCGCTGAATCTCTATAGGATTAGAAAAATAGCTGAAATTTTTTAAATTAAAATTAAGCACAAGCGCCTGGTGTACAATGTTGATACGTGGCGAGTAAGGGTCGATCCGCAGGGAATTGTTTAGATTTTAAAATTCTATTCAATCAAATTAAACCAAGATTCGAAATATGCGAAGCTAAAAATGTAAATAAACTAGAAAAAGAAAATGGATAAATATATGAGAATTTGAAGGCAATTTAGAGATAAATCCACTCTCTTGATCATATAAATCAACACAATATGAAATTATGATCTCATTTTTTGTCATTAGTGAATATAATTGATGTGTTTATCATAAGAATGGAATATTTGTGATATTAATTAGCGCAATATAAACCATCAAACTATAACACACCCATTATCCACTTCTTAATTATCATGAAAATGACAATGAAATTAAAAATAAAATATATTTTAAGCATGGTCTATTAATTATTGATTAGAATATATACCATCAAATTTTGATTCCAAATCCACTTCCATTACTAAAATCAATTAGTTAGATGATGATATAAATTATGTTTATTTGAGTAAGAATAGCTTATATGTGATTAACATCATATACTATCAAATTCATTAATAAACTTACATCAACATGCAACTTCCATTAAGCACAAAAGGTGATCAAAAATGAGAAAATTATGTTGAATCTAGATAATTAGAGAGCTTAATTACCCCTATATTGAAGAAGTTTAGCCTCTCATATTTGTTATCATTTCAATAAATGTAGCATTCAACATGAAATAAAAACAAAAGTAAAATAGAGAGCAAATTAAAATAAAATGAGAGCTAATCTACTTGCATAAAAGTAAACTAACTACTAGCATGAAAGGAAATAAACAAGAAATAAAATAACATGAATTAAAATTGCATAAAAGAAAATTGCATGAAAGAAAATGGCTAAGTAGCCATGAAAAAAAGAAGATAGCTTTTGTTTATTTTTTAGTCTCAAACTAAACTAACTAACATGGTGGCTAAGGAGGCTAAGAGATTAATTACATAAGCATATTGGGTATTATACAAGCTTTGAAACCCTAATCCTATTTTTTGGAACTACCCAAACTATTCTTAAGGAAGTGTGGCCACCAAGTTATCATTAGCATGTGTTAATCCTCCATTTAAATGTGCATGTAACTTTAATCTTCATTAGCATGTGCATTAGTTCCTACCAGGTGGTCAAAGTAAGTGGGTAGGTGGGGTCCTTCATGTTGTCATGAAATGAATTGTTTCCATCTTTATTTGTTTGTATTCTCTTGTGCATGCATAATTTCCATGAAAACTTCTTCCATTTGAATCTAAATTCCTTCAAAAATTGTATAAAAATGCCCAAGTAAATTTTCTTAAATTAATATATACAAAAAAATGATCATTTTGCCCTTATATGAAGATGAATAAGTGATGATTTGAAGAAAAAAATGAATTTTGGTTTAAAAATGTTAAAGCACCCAATATGATCATTTATTTAATTTAACTAGATTAAATATGGAAGTAAAATATGCACATTTACATGCACATGACTTGACACATAACCGATGGATTAATCCTCACCATATCCAAATGAGACCAAGCAAATATATCTTTATTAGTTTTTAGAAACTGGATTAAGTCCTTCAAGTTGCTATCCAATTCCTTTCCCATTTTAACTACTTTAGTGGAATCATCTGGGTCTATGCATGCCTCTTTAAGGTCTTCCAAAGGTTTTATTCTTTCTACTTCCCCAGGACAATCAAGTTCAGCGATGATTTGGCCTTCTTCAACAAAATTTGCATCGACTTTCTTCTTCTTGCTTCCAGGGGAAATGTACCTTTCGTACATACTTTTGTTAGTCTTATTAGATCTAATCTTTGCTTCAAAGGTTGGATGTAAAAATCCATCACCCGAAGGTTGAAAAACAATAAAAGAATAAAAGTAGGCAGAAGAGTCCCTTTTCTATTGACCAATTGTCGCAAAATACATTTCGCGAGAGCTGAATTGCTCCTCGTGGAGAGTTCACCATCCTCTCTTGGTCAAGAATTTCACCATCATATATTTTGGTGAGCCAAAAGCCTCTATCTCATTAAGCACAGGTCTACCGAAGAAAGCATTGTAATAGGATAGCTGGTTGATAATCACGAAGAGAGTTTCAAAAGTTCGGCAACATGGTGGCAATCCCTTCTGCACCATCAATTTTACTTGTCCCACTAGGGTCGATCCTTTGTTGTTGAACCCAAAGACTGGTTCCATGCTAGGCTGTAATTTGTCTTCAGAGATGCCTATCTTATCAAAGACATGCTTAAAAATGATATTGACCACGCTACCGGTATCTACAAGAATTTTGGATACTATGGATAGTCCAATTTGAGCTATGATCATTAGAGGATCATTGTGTGGGTAATGGATTCCCTTCTTCGGCTCTTGAAGGGAAATGACAAGATTTGGCATTGGGATGTTGAATCACGGATTTTTTAGCAGGGGCTCCTCTTGGATGGAGAACACACTTTCTCCAGCCTTCTTGATGTACCTGTTCCTCGGCCCTTTGCTTGTCCTCACTCGATGTGGCCCTCCACGAATTACATCGATCCTATTCAACAGTGGACTCAAGATCAAAGGATCTTCCTCCTCCAGAATATTAACAGCGTTACTAGGAAGCTTTTGTGGATTGCCTCCAGTTCATGGAGCTTTCTGTTTGTCCTAGATAAACTCTTTTAAATGACCCTCATGAATCAACTTCTGAATTATTCTCGCCAAGACTCTACATTCGTTAGTTTTGTGACCGTTTGCTTTGTCGTAAACACAATAGTCGCCCTCTTTCCTTTGTTCTGGATAATTCTTAGCCTTAAAGGAAGTTGACCTTTTCCTTTGCCGCTGCATAAATGTAATACAATGGCTTGTTCAAAGCGACTGAATAGCAATGGGCTCTTCCCATCTCGTTCTTTTATGCCCTCAATCCAATCCGAACCATCCTCCTTCCTTTTTAGGAATTTCTTTCCTTTTAGCATGATATAGCTCATCCATTCGAATGAATTTGTCAGCCTGAAAATGAAAGTCCTGATGATCCTTGCAACCGTTAATAAAGAGTTGTTTCCATAAAGGAGTATTCTCTATTAATCCAGAATGTATCGCAATGACCTTGTCACAGTTATTCATGTCTTTAGCCTTTAACACTTGTATGTTGAACCTTTTAAGGTAATCTCCTAAAGACTCTCCCTGTCTCTGTTTAATGTTAGCTAGAGCTGTATAATTGATGGTTGTGTCCTTGCATGTAAAAAACTGAGTAGAGAACTCATAAAAAAATTTTGCTTCCATGAGTAGATTATCCTTTCGCGGTTTTTTCTATACCATTTAGCTGCGGCTTCTTGAAAAGTCACTGGAAACAATCTGCATCAAACGGCACCAGATGCATTATATAAATCCATTTGGCTATCGAAAGCCATCAAGTGGTCGTCTAGACGGGTAGTTCCATATACTTCATTGTTGGGATTTTTACAAAGGATGGAATAGTTGTTGCCATGATTTCATTCGAAAAAGGTGCTATTTATTCGTTATCATTCACATTCTCGTCCAAAGTTCTCTTGACCTTAACATTCAGCATAACTTTGATTATTTTTCTACCGCGTCTTTCAAATCAACTTCGACGTTGTGGTAATTTTTTCGATCTGGATTGTATTTTTTCGATGCTGAGTAACCGAACTGTTCGATAAATTTGTCTAACACTTATCCTTGGTGATTAAAATTAGTTGGAGGACGACTTTTCTTTTTTGAAGATGTCAAATCAATTTTTCTCTTGTCTTCATTTGTGCAAGCCTTCAAATTCCATCTCGGAGGGATCACCTCATCTCCGTTCGTTGGCTTTGCTGTCTTAGAAGATTTTTGAGACAACGCTATCTTGAGAAGTTCCTGCGTCTCTAGCAATTATTGTTCTAAGTGCTTTATTTTGGTGGCATTGTCATCTTGTTGAGCTGGTGTTGATGGTTGCTCTGGTACAACCCCCTCCAAGTTGAAAGTTAGAGTTATATTTTCTTCTAAGGTTGTAGTGTGAACAGCCTCCTCGTCCATTCTGCTAAGTCTTTTAGATTTCATTTTCCTATGTCAAGTTAAACAACCCATAATTAATCTCTGAGATAGATATAAAATCGGAGGTTCGACCCACTTTCTAGCGCCAAAAATGTAGCAAGAAAACTTATTAACATTCTCAATACTATGCAGTTAGCAATAAATATGGTTTATGCTATAAAAGAAGATTGTTTGAAGCAATCAGCCCTTCCGAAACCCCCTTTTCGATTAGGTTGACTTGGACAAACTGCTTTTTGAGGATAGTTTCATGGGATTATTAATGGTAAACCAGTAAGTCCAACCAACCTTCTTGAAATGAAGGATAAGAAGAAAGCACCTCTTTCAAAACCTCCTATTGTTGAAAGAATAAAAAGTGGTACATCAGACATTTGACACTTTCGACCATGTCGAAAGGTCCATTTGGCCTTCAAAAAGAAGCATTTGCTTTCGACACCATGGTATATACTCTTTTTCAATAACCCCCTTCGAAAAGATTGTATGCGAGTATGCCTTTAGAAGGGATAACATTGCTTGTTATTTATAAATCAAATCTCATTTGAAACGCCCTTTCGACCAAGTCGGAAAGGATAGTGTTCTTTCAAAGTAGATCTAATATATACAATTCTCTATTATATGCAATAGAAAACCATCTTAGATAATCATAAGTTCAATGAACTTATTAAAGATGAAACATCATCATCATCCTTATCTATCATTTAGTTTCAACAAGCATGATGATAATGTGACTCATTTGCATATTATCTAAGTTGATCCCATTGCATTGCATAAGACAAAGGAAATTTAAAAGATAAGCTAGCTTCATGTGCAATTGATCATTAGTCTAGCTAATGATCGAAAAGATATCCCTCATTATCGAAATCCTTATTGAATCCATGCGCTTCCTCTTTTTATTATTAATCCAAAATGAGTTACAAGTAAGAGAGCTTTTCCCTAAATCAATTTAGAGTTACAAAGAGTTGATTGTGATAAGAAGTAGAAGAATGAGTTTAGGATCCAAACACTCGGTCCCCGAAATCGGACCCCTAGGGTTGTATTTATAGATGTAGGTCGGCCTCCTTCCGCTTTCATCCTTTTGACGAGGTTGAAAGGTCTTCATCCAGCTTTCTGCACTCATCCTTTTGAAGAGGTTGAAAGGTCTTTCTACAATCTCACATGAAACACCCCCACACACCTTAGTATTCCCAAAAAGAGCACACCAAAGGATGTGGTGCGTTATAGATATAACTAAAGAATCGCAGAGACTAAGATAATAAGACAAATAAGTAAAAGCAGTGGAAAAAAAAATTAAATAATAACATATCATTCATAATTAATCTTCATCTCAAAATAAGTCATAAAAACATAACATGTCTCAAAAACTCCAAATCTCTCATGTCTTATGAAAATACATCTAAGTCTCGCATAATCAGAGTAAAAGTAACAAAAATAGTCCCAATCATAAGTACCAATCCATCATAGGCCAAATAAAAAGATGAAAAGCAGAAGAATACATCTGAAATGAGGAAACTTCGAAAATGGATCTCCACGCAACCTGAATTAACTATCCTCAACTCTACTGGCCTATTGGAGGAAAAGGAAAGACAGAGGAGTGGGTCAGACAATAAGTCTGGTGAGTGAAAGTAATTACAAGCATTTCTAAGAAAGATAAATATAATAGACTAAGCAATAGTTCTAGCATGAAAGGAAGATACAGAAAAGATAAAACTTGCACAAAATACTATTTTAGATTCTGTTTGACTGTTTGCTTTGATTGTTTGCACTTGTCTTAAACTGCTGTAATTAGGCTGAAACCATAATCCTATCTCAACTGCTAACTTGATTAAGCTTAAATCCTAATCCTACCCATTGATCGCCTTTCCTATCTTTGTTGTGCCACTGTGAGCCATTCCTGTTAGTCTAAATAGCAAAAGACACCTCTTAGCGCTTAGGACGCAGTAGCGAATTATTGATCCTAATCGATGTCGCACGCTCGGTCATTGCTGGTACACACTAATTGTCGCCCCCTATTTGACGATTATTTGCCCTAATCAGCATAAGCATTCCCAGTCTCCCCTACATGTGGGACCATCAGTTCTTGACTTGAAAGGGAATGTTGTCGGTACTGTTCTTAACAAACAAATCTTCTAACTTTGTGCCCCTTGCCCAAATTCCTAAATTTGAGCCTCTATCTAGTGGCCATTTATTTACCCCAATCAGCATAAGCATGCTCAGCCTCACCAACGTGTAAGACCATCAGTCCTACACCTGAAAGGGAATGCTGTCGGTGCGGGCCTCTACTGCTATATTTTCTAATTAACTTAATCCAAGATCTAAGTTTTAAAATAAGCCTCTTCTGTTATTTCTTTCTTTCTAATTATAACCTATGTGTTATAATTGTTCTTGCAACTGTTACTCTTCTATTTTCTCTTTTTTAGTTATAACTACAAGTTATAATCATGTTTGCAAATATCTTAAATTTGCCTATTTTAGTCCATCTCTATTTTATTTCAGTTTTTCTAATTTTACGTCTGATTTCTGTAAATTTAGTGTTTTATTTTAATCTATATTTATGAATTCTTATCTTTTTAATATTTTATTCACGTCAAAAAGGATTAAATCTCTATAAAAAGAAGCTAACATTTACAGGCTAAATTCCAACTTAAAACAGATGTAAATAACTATAATTAACTGTACATAACTGCAAATAACTGAATAAAATAGCTGAATAAAAATAGACTGAAAAGAACTGTTAAAATTTACTTAAAAACTAACTGTAAATAAACTTACATAAAAACTGTCTTAAAATCGTAGAAAAACTACAGCTACTGAGAGCTCTATTATTTTACATTGCTTACAAATCTAAAATAATTATAAAACACTCACATGCGGTCCTTAGCCCTAACCCTGGGCCTTCCTGGATCCACTTCTAGGGTGTAGATTAAAAAGATTTCCTCCCCAGAAATTTTTTCTTTTTAGGGTTCAGCCTCAGGCAATGAACCCAATTGGGAGAAAATCTGAATGAGAAAAATAGATAGGCATAGGGTTCTATTTATAGTGTGGCTTAGGGATCTCAGGCCGTCGGATTTAAAGATTTAATCTGGTGCAACAACGTCATAGGCTCACTAGGAACCATCGGATGCAGCTATGAATGCACAGGATTTCACAAAAAATATATTTACACTCTTTGGCTCGCACCTGGATGAATAATCATCCAGGATGATAGGTGGGTCGACCTGAGCTATTTAGGGGTCGACCTATAGGTAGACCCGGCCGTAGAAAGGGTCGACCCCTATGGGTCTTATTATTATTATTATTATTATTATTATTATTATTATTATTATTATTATTATTATTATTATTTCGTTTAATTGTAATATAATTCTGATTTCTTATTTCTCTTATTACTTCTCCATACTAGCTTGGATTTCGACAAGTTATATATGGAAATTGATCAAAAAATTGTCACGGAACCAATGGTACAACTTCCATAGCTAAATTCTGATAATTCTAAAAATGCTCATTTTCACCGTTTACTAATTATTTTAGTTATTTAATTATCTAAAAATGTAGGGTGTTACATCATGTATGTATCCTTTCGACACAGTCGAAAGATGCTCTTTCCATTTCCGGCATGCTTGCTTTCAATGCTATCGAAAGACTATCCTTTCAAGCTTTCTCTTCCATTCTTAAGCTTCCTATCTTCTTATTCTAAATCTTTCGACCCAGACGAAAGGATCTCCTTATCCCCTTTGCTTGTCATCAAGGTCCAAGTGTTTCTTTCCACTGTTTTCTTCTGGACTGCTTTCGACTTCATCAAAAGGGTGATAGACGCGCTACTTTCCTTCTGTTGCCATACCATTTCGAGTGAGAAGCGGGTTGAGCTTTCGCACCGGTTTGAAAGGTATGAGAGTGACATTTGAGTCGAAAGGACTTTTGGCTTTCCTATAGAACTTTCATCATGCTTTCGAAAGACTCCAACCGTTTCGAAAGATGTATCGGAATCAATTCTTCATGTGGTAGATTGACAATGATGAAAACTTCCATTTTGAAGGCATTGGTCCATTGCGCAAGCCTTTCAATCAATACCTTCGAAAGGGTTTCCGAATCCATTCCAGCTTCTCTTAAATACGCGAATTCATCTGCATTGAAAGGTTTTTCAATGAGGCAGAAGAGTAACCTTGCCTTCTTTTTCTATCTTCTTGAAAGCTTTTGTAATTTTTATCATTTATGATGACACCCGGTGCTTGCGACTCCTTCAAAAGCCATCCTAATGCCTTCGAAAGACCCTTTCTTTGAACATTGATGGAATCCATATCTTTAATTTTAGTAGAGCCTAGCACTTTTATTAGCCTTCTTTCATACCTTTGTCCTTGAGTGGATTTTATGGTCTATAATAATAATTTTAAAAAATCGTACAATAATAATCCATGACTTTATACAACGAATTTTGTTGTGCAAAATTTTAATTGATTTGCACTGATTCCAAACCATTATGAAATCATTAGGCTTATGCGTAGAAGCAATCTTAACTGGCTTGTCGATTAATTATCAACCGCCAATTTGCTGAACAATAATCACCAAACAAAGAAAAAACGGAAGAGTGGAGAACACAAATATTTAACATGGTTCAGCCAAGTTGCCTGCGTCCACGGACCTAACAACTATTCTTTATTTTACTGAAGAAAGAACGTACAAAAAAGAGAGATTACAAAATTATAGGTAGTAAAGTGGAGAGACTAAGCTATAATTGCAAACTGAATAATCAATTCCTCCAATGACTTGTTTGCGCTCAAAAGCTCTAATTTGATTTAACTACAGAAATTAGGGTCTACTGAAGAAAAGGATAACGGTGGATGCTCTCTCACACACTGACACAAATATGAAGATGAAATTCCTTCATTTAAATAGACTTAATGAAGGAGTTACTTGGAGATTAAGAAAAAAAATTAACTGTCCAATTATCTTGAAATCATTTCAAATATCCATGATTTGATTTCTATGCAAATGGATAATGGCGATCTTAGTTTCCATAATTTTTCTTGCTTGAATCAATCTCCATCGGTAATCTTTTCTTTCTTCACATAATAAATCCTTTGACTAATTAATTCGTTAGTCAGTTAATTAGTTTCCTTTCTTCAAAAACAATCACACATAACTTTCATCTTTTTCTTTCCTTATACTAATTGGTTAATAAGATTAATTGGCTAAATTCTTTCTTCTTTGGCAAATATTTGAATCATCCAAATTTAACAAATTCAAACAATTTTTTTATTACAGCATTATGCAAATTTAACAAAACGGTAATTTCAAACATTATATTGTTGACATGTTTTTTTATTATGTCCATAACTTTGACATAAGGCACGTTTTCCTTTTGTTTTTAAAACTCTTTCTGCAACATATAATCTATGACTTTTAGATTGTCTACTAGATTGCCTTTTGTGAGGATGTAACAAAATAGTCTTTGGAGCTTCATTTATATTTTGTAAAGTAGGAATTGGGTTGATGTTAATAAGCTAAATAATAGTAGGATGTTATGAAGTAATCTTCAATATAATCATAAACTATTAGATATTGACTTAGTATAACTCTGATTGCATGATCACATGGGAAGTTGTTAATATGCCAGATATTACAAGAGCATGTGCGAAAGTTAATATCTACAACTTCAACTTTTCCTTTGGTTCTTTGTACTTCAAAAATTCGTCAAACGATTTGTTCACTATCCAACCCATGCTTGTGTTAAATGAGATTTTTTATTTTATTCTCTAATTTTGGACATAGAATAGTGTTCCAATTTTTTGATTCTTCTCGACGGTTTAACATTAAGACCATTAATTTGCTTCTTATAGCATCTAGTGATGGAGTTATTGGCAAAGTTCATTCTTTTAATATCCAACTATTATAACACTCGATCATATTTGATGTCATTTCTTCATAACAGTTTCCATTAAGTAGAGCAGATGTTCAATGCGTAGGAGGTAAATTCAAAAGAAATTAGGCTACTATTTTCCCACTAATTAATCTAAATGTCTCCATAGTTGTATTGTATTTAGAAAAAGTTAGTGCAAAGTGCATTCTATGAATAATCTTACTATCCATCCTCTATTACTTCTACAACTTCCTAAAGATGCTATTAGATTTTGTTTTAAATGATATAAGCAATAGCTATGATACGCATTTGGGAAAACTTTTGGAATAGACAATTTGATTCCATGATGTCTATCTGACATAAAACCGTATCTTCTATTATCATCAATGAGCATTTAACGGAATTGTTCAAAAAATCAATACTAATTGTCTGCATTTCACAAGAAACTATAGCTATGTGGACGCAAACATACATAAAATACATGTAGAATATAGTAGTACAATTATATGTGAAAAAATAGATAAAACATTTATAACTGCAAATGTATTATGCAATGAATATCTAACTTACAGATACACATATAGAGTAATTATTTAAAACAACATATATAAATGTAGGTATAGAGTAATTATTTACCTTCATTGTCGTCTTTTGCTATTGCTGACATTAAACATCCAGAAGTTTTTCCTTTCATAAAAGTTGCATCTACAAATATAACAGGATGACAGTATTTGAAACCAAAAGAACAAGCGTCTAATCCAATGAAAACTCGTTCAAACCTTCAAGTTAGAGTATTTCCTTCCAAAAAAGTTGTGCTTTCTGGATTTGTCGTGTTTACTTATTTAATATATTACCAAATGGTGATATGATAAATTTGAAGTTCCGTGTAGCTCATTAATTACTAGAGCTTTTTCTTTATAAGCTTAGTAGTAGCTAAGAACAATCGTGAATTTAGAATTACATTAAGTGATAACATCATGGAAGGATCAGAACGAATATAACTCATCACTAATTCTTAACAAATCTACTTGAAATTGGAGAATTGTTTACATCAAAAACTCCAGCACCACATGTATGAACATTGTTCATAGTTTTAACAATAATAGTATTTGGATTAGTTAATAGACAAGATGCATGAATTCTAAATTTTCAATTAGGTTGAGCATATTTTTGCAGTAAGACGCTTCTTGTCATTTTTCTTTTTAAGCTTATATCCATTAACAAGTTGATAGAGTGCCAATTTGTTTCTAAATTCTTTAATAGTGTTAAAATATTGGCCAACTCCTATAAAAATCTCAATTGGACTTTTGCGATCCATTCTAAGAATATTTAGCAGTCCACTAATATATTATGGATAAATTATCTATAATTAGTTATTAACTGATTTACAGGCGGGGAATTCTCAGGCTAGCTATAGGAAATCACATGAGCAGGAGGAGATTGCACAGCTGAGAGCTCAGGTAGCAGAGTTGTAGGATTGGCGGACGACTGGACTGAGCGCTATACTAGAGGAGCAGACGACGGTGTTCTTTGCTAAGCACTGGCATTTTTCTGGGTTGGGAGGTGATGATGGGGATAATGGGTGGGAATTTGACCTTTTTTGATTGTTTTGATGAATGGTTGATGGATATTTGATATTTTGTTTGTATATTTGATGGATTTGATACTTAGTGTTGGTTGTGGATGATTGATAGATATATGGATGTTTGATATTTGTTTTGTTGATGGACAAGTAGATTTGTAGGTATAGTTATTTTGTTTGTTGAAATATTAGTGTGTATAGTGATTTTTTGATATAAATTTGGTTATGTTTGATATATACGATATTATGTAATATACATGATGTTATGTTGCTTGGAATTAGGTTTGTATGTGTTGAATATGATGTGCTTAGAGATATGAATGTTCATGTGTGGTTGGATGGTCGATAAATAAGCTGGAAACTAAAATATACGTTTCAAACTTGCGATGGCTGGAAACGGCTTACAGGTTCAAGGTAATCAACGGCTAGCAACAACCTAATGATCTAAGTGTTACGGTTATAGAAGCCGACAAGTGTCCATTGGTTGCCGACGGCCAACCAACACAAGCCGTTGCTAAATTCATCGACAACATCGTCGCTAAACTGTTGATCGATGATTGCAAAAGTGACGGGTTTTTTCTTCGGTTAGCGACGATTGTCGACGGCTAGAGACGTCTATTAACCGTCACTATTGACAACGTTTCTTATAGTGCTGGCAGTATGAAGGCCATACGAGTTATCATATATCTAAAGCACACTGGGTGACTGTTTGATGGATGCTATGTTTGTTATGGTTGCTTCATTGGCTACTTGTCACCCTAAGGATGTCACACGAGGTAGGTACTGTGGATATGGATACCTAGACACCCCAACAGTTTACTTAGTGTAGAGTAGGTATTGTGAATGGAGATACCTAGGCACTCCAACAATTTACTGAGTATGGAGTACTCTTTTATGATGTTATAGAGTAGCATGCTGTCGATGTTATGTGCTGACTCTTTAATTGTAGAGACATCTCGATATGATTTATATACCTTGTGATTCGTATATAACTTTTATTGTATTTTGAGATTGTTTATCGCTCACACCAAACTTTTGTCTGATCTGAAGTATTATGTTTTGCTTCTTATTGTCTCAGATACTTTTAAATTAGTAAATTAGAGAGTATGTGTGGATGTCATATGGAGTTCTGTAGATGGACTAGCTGGAGGTGACGTTTACTCATACTTATATTTGAGTTTGTTATTGTATATTCTGCTATATTACACTGAGGAACTTTGACAGTGTGTGACTTACTATTATTAGAGACAGTTATCAGCTGAGTTTATGTATCAGTTGTATAAACTCTTTTACCGCGTTGTATAACTCAATGGATCATATACTATGATGATTAATTCACATTGTTATTAGTCGTAATTGTTTTATATATGTATCGACTATTCTATTTTATCCGATGCGATGTGAGATATACGACATGTTATATGATTATTTGATATTTCCTTTTTCTTCTTTTTCATTATCTTCTCTTCTATTTTCTTCTTTACTTCTTTTTCTTTCGTTTAACAACCGTTCTACACCTAAGGTGTATGGTGGTCATTACAAGTGATGTGAGAATGCCCAACAAGAGAACAAAGATATCAGTACCCGAAAAGTGCTGATGGAGGATTCAACTTATGAGAGATTCAAGGCCGCACATCGAATCCATGAAGGTTTTTCCATCGACACGTTGATAAAAAATACAAAACTAAAGTTCCACCGAACCCTTGCTAGTGCACCACATAGAAGTCTTCATTAGCCATATTTTTACAGCTTAACACTGTTAAGATCCACTTAAAGTAGCATAATGCTAAGACCGCTAAAACATGTCTTCAATTTTTCAATAGTTCCCTTCCGTTTACAAAGATACATCCAGTTTGGTTGTTGGAATAGAGTGTTAAGCGTGGCTCGCATTGTAAATAGAGTGGTGCGTAGATTGAATGGTTAAAGTCTCACATCGCAAGATATTCAGTATAATCGTGGTATATATACGGGATTGGTGACACGTAATATTGGGGATTCCTTTTGTTACAATGTGATGCCAATACCAAATTATATGTCCGATGGTAGACGATGGAAGGTTGTTCAATCGGGACGTCGACATGGGAGACTTCGACCGTTGACTCCGGCTAGACACGGTGAAGCAAGCGCGTACGTGGGAATGTCGAAACTCAACATGGTATCAAAGTTCCATAGTTCAATGGGACCGATATGATGCAGTGTGACCGAAGCATGGCTCCTAAGGGTTTGAGCATGGGATGCTCGTCAAGGTGAAGATATGGTTAAGCAGTCGCTCCGTCCTACTTATGAGAACTCGGAATAGCAGCCTGACTCCACTGCGAAGAGGACTCGGTGTAACTCCAAGGTGACTTGAGCAATGCTCGCCAAGGTGGAGATTGTTAAGTGTGACTCGCATTGTAAATAGAGTGGGTGCGTGGATTGAATGGTTAAAGTTCCACATCGTAGGATATTCAGAATAATTGTGGTATATATATGGGATTGGTGGCACGTAACATTGACGATTGCTTTTGTTAAATGTGTTGCCAAGACCAAATTATATGCTCGATGGTAGGCGATGGAGGGATGTTCGGCATGAGAGACTTCGACCATTGATGACGGGTAGACACGGTGAAGCGAACGCGTACGGTAGGCGGGAGTACCGAAACTCAACATGAAGAGAATAAGAGCATCACGTGGAAGCAAGCAGTTGATCAGCTAGTTAAATTGTATTCTAATTATGCTATTTGCTGTAGTTATAGTTAAATTAAATGTTAACTATACATTTAACCACTACTTATATAGCTAGAAAAAGTGTTATTTTACGGTCAAATGTTATTTTTCGATATATTCCGTTTATATACCCGCCTTATCTTTTTCCATCTTGATAATTATGGAACTAATGAGTGCACTAATCAAACAATTACTGTCGTGGTTGTAAAAAAATATTAGGTGGCAGATTTGGACTATAGATTAATAATCTACGAGGGAATTGTTTGAAGGCTCACTAGAGTTAGGCATGAGTGAGAAAGTTAAACAGTAGGATTGAGTGAGATACATTGGTATCCAACTTTCCTCCTTGTATAGGGTAATTCACCCCAGGTTAGCGTATTAGTGATTTTATTGAAATATACACACAATTAATGCGTTGCTTTGATATTAGGTTTGAGCTCATGCAACCTAGCATCGCTGGTGGTTCGCGTGCAGGTTTGGATGGCTAAGAGAAAGACACTGTATAGATAAATTTCGTAAAATGGAACGTGTGATGGATCATTCAAATAGACTTAATTTTTCTATATCGTGAGACTTGCATGCATATGGTATATGATATATGAGTACTTAGGGTAGCATCTGAAGTGAGTGACATTACCCTGTCGTAGAGCATGCGTGTTAGAGACAACCAACAGGAATGATTACGCAATAGAGAAATGAGGTTGGTGGTTAATAATAGGAATCCCGATGGTTATATTGCATCTTATATGGATGGGGAGTTAAGCGTGCCTTACTACCTTAACCATCTCACTCTGACGCGAAGAACGTATTCTGGTAAGGTTTTTGTGTACTCACGGACGTTATGTGACCTTGTTTATATGCATGTTGTATGTTGAATGTCAATGAGAAGGTTGCCCTCCTTTTGATTCCTATCAATTCTTGTTACTATCAGGCGTGTTTATATCATATTATCTGTGTAATCATAATCTAATCACTTGACCATCCACTGAAAGCTAACAACATTAGAATTTACTAATGAAAAAATTAACCATAATACAATTTTCGGGAGCAGTACCGTATCCTTTTCCCCAATAGATAGAGCAGGAGAAAGAAAACGACTTCTTTTCAAAAAAAATAGAATAAAGAAAATAAGAATCATTGCATGCTATTGGAGTTATATTGTTTTGATACAAGTGTTGCATACATCAACTCGTTCCAAGCATCGGGAACTCCGGGAAGGCACCAATGGCTGCAATCCTGCCTCCTCCTTGAAACTTTTCTTCCAGGTATCGGCTTCTGACCATAGATTGATGGATGCCCATCTTTACGGAAATTTGTTAGCTTGCTCACGTTCAAAATATGCACTGGAAATTTCATTTCATTGACAACGCTATCGACTATTTTCATTTTCTCAGGGTAACTGTCTATGATACTTCCTTTGAATGCAGGTTCCGTTTCTCCGTTGCATGAGCCACCTGAATCCCAATCTCCACCCCTATTTCATTTTAAATTAAATCATGTATAAAATACATTAAATTATTTTTTAGTATTTAAGCGCGTAAGAAGAAGTTAAAGGAAGATTTGTTCTGATATCAGTGATAAATAAACTTTGCATTACATGACAAGAAAAGTTGAAGCTTACTGCCCCTTTAACTTTTTGTTGATTAATACACCACGGTCAATGTTAATTTATCGTGTTAGTGTTAGATATCTGTGTTCCATTGCATTAAGATTTTTTATCGATTTATCCCACTTTTCAAAACTCATAACAAATTTAGATGTGTTACAAAACATTATATAAATATGGATTTGCTACTGTGACAAAAAGTATTTTTATATCAAAACGTAAGAATAATGAATTTGGAGGGATTTGAGGAATTTAAAGGGGCAATATGATAATTTGCTTTGTGGCCCTTCTAAATTTTTGCTTCGGGTCTAGAATTTGACAAAAACTTCTTTTTGTCATCTTAGCATTTCTGCATAAATATAGATCTGTTTTTACCATGTTGGAGCTGATTTAAGCATTCTCTAACAGTGCAATCTGAGATAGTGATTTATTTCATGAGAACTTCCCAATGTAGGTAGGAAGGTTTTTAATCTTTTTAGAAAATTCCCCTTATGCGCACTTTGAGACTTGAGAGTACGCACGTGCTTCATTCTTTCTTTTGTGTTTTCCTCCCATATTTAAACACCAACCACCACCACCACCCCCCCCCCCCCCCCTCCCCTTTTTTTTTGGAGAATAAGAACATCTACTTGTGCATTTTCGAAGACAGCCAAGAGGAAATTGCTGAGTCAGCAATTGGTAATTTACCATTCTCTACAATAGAACATAAGTTATATTTTTTCAAAACAAACAGCAACAATAATTTACCAATTATGATGCATGGGTATTCATGTAATATGTTGTATTACAAGGTCTTACGAGTACGAAAAAACAAGCAAATGATTATGCTTACCAATAGAAATGGTATGGTAACACTATTTACAAAATGGCAATGATAGTCATTACCATGACAACCCTACATGTAATATGTTTTGAAATAGCTCTAAATTTGTTATATACCCTTTTTGAAAAGTGGGATAAAAAAATTATAAAATATTTTACAAAGTATTGAAAAGGGAAGTCAAAGGAAGATGAAAACAAGGAATATTCCAGTGAGAAAAGTTATATAGGTGACAGAAGTGATTTTGTTTCCTTGTCAATAGGTGATTTCATTTTATATGGTTTTAGCCATTTGATCGGAGCAAAGTCCAAAAAAGCTTGCAAATAGCATGCCAGTTTCCAAAATCAACAATCCAATGAATTGTGCATAGTAAGAACATATAGTCAAGATATTTGCAATACTGGAATACATAACAACTGAGAAACAACAATATTTTCTCATGCATATATGGAGGTAGAAAATGGATAATTTATTTTAGTTGTTTGAGGAAAAAAAAAATATGTACGAAATTTTTGACACTTTTGAATTGAATCATAGGCCTGTAATTATTTTAGTTACCAACTTCAAATTGGATCTTAAATGTTTAATGTCCTTAAACAAATAAAAGAGTTATATTATATATGTTATAACACAATGTATGTTTCGTTTTTTATATTATATTATTTGATATCTGTGCACG
Organism: Allium cepa; assembly: GCA_030765085.1. NCBI lineage: Eukaryota > Viridiplantae > Streptophyta > Magnoliopsida > Asparagales > Amaryllidaceae > Allium > Allium cepa. Next base: position 733,908,514 of record CM060938.1, on the reverse strand, counting down.
TTGGAATTATAGACAGCACTGAATGCTCAAAGAGAGGTAGAGGTCGACCAAGGTTAATATAGGAGGAAGTAGTAAAAAATGCTTGAGGAATTAGAATATATCTGAAAAATCGATGTCGGACAGAAGAGCGTGGAAGTTAGCAATCCACATACCAGAACATGAGCCATGAGTTTTTACTTAAGGTTGGTTTAGGAATAGTGTTATAAGTTTTAGATTATAGGACTAGTGAATAGGAGTCAAAGACATAGTGTTTGATCTTCGGTCCCTAATACTATTAGTACCATTATTACTACTATTATTATAGTTATCATGTTGTTTTTTTTCCAATTCTTTATCTATTTTTATTCTTATTTTATTTATTATTATTATTTGTTTAATTATTTTATTTTTATCTTTATTTCTATTTTGACCTTTATATATATATAATATTGTTATTATTATTTTTAAATTGACTTTGTCATTTAGTTTTGGTTTCCATCTCTAGCCGATCTCAACTTGTTTGAGAATAATGGCTTAATTGTTATTGTTGTATGTGTTTTTTCCCAGTTAAATAATTAACTAAACTGAGAGGAAAAAAACTAAAAATTCAAAATACTACTTAATACTAATTAAAAAAAATTATTAATTTGAATATTCTTTTATGAACCAGGTACAAATACATTTTGCCCTTTATGTTGAACAATGCATTAAATATGACTAAAACTTTTATACAACAAACTGCAATGTTTATTTTTGACATTTAAACCAACTAAAAAAAAGATCCGAATGCCTACCTGAAATGAGGTGTTGAATAGCCACGATAAAAGACCAAAGTTTTATTTGGATTCAAATTATCATCAATCCATTTTCCCCAGGTTCTCAGAGCTCTCTTATAAGCTTCAGTTGCATCAAACTGTGGATAAATAGCACCATTTTCTTTGTAATAGTTCTTCCTAATCCATTCAGGTTTTTATTCTTCAGACCATCAATATAGTAATATTATAATAAGCAATATGAAAACAGAAAACAAACAAGAAAATGAAGTACGCACCCTTTTGCAGTCTTGCTATGGGTCCACCAATGCCCTGTATTGAATACCAAAATATTTGCACCCTTCCATCGCTTAGCTGACTTATCAATGCGATCAATTTCAAGAATTGGGTTCGAGTTGCCTTGTCCATTCACACGTGTTCCTTCTCTAGCTAAGTAATGAGAACGCACAAATTCCACACTGAAATTGTAATCCTGAGAAGAACAATGTTATGAGGTAAATTAGGTTGATTTTCTATACTGAAGTTGTCCATTTGCAAATAAAAACTCTAAGATGCCCTTCTATTCTATTGCAAGTACAAGACAGCGTTTGCTTTTTCACTAGCCAAGCATATAATTAATTTTTAACATAAAGTTGACTAGACTATTGAAATATTTATATATAATTGATATAATTGCTCAGAATTGCAATAATGAATTATAGAAAGTTCGATAGCCTAACACATTTTGATTAACTTTCATACTTAAAGAAGGAAAAAAACAAAATAAAATAAAAAAACAGAACAGAACATAATATAAAAGGGAGATATAGTTCTTGCCTCAAATATGAATTTGAAATAGCCACGTCCTTTTGAAACTTGGTGCCCTCCGGTTTCGTACACTTTACTCTTATCAGGCAATGCTTCATGTAGAAGGCACAGAAGTGACTCAAAGTGGTTTCGGTTCATTGAGTCTCCCACGATCATTAACCTTTTGCCTCTCAATCGCTTCAAAAAGTCTGTTCCATTAAATCTACAAATGAAGTGTAAGATAGAAAGTATATATAACTGTTTTAAAAAATAATAGATAACAATAATATGTAAATAACATGAGCACCTATATGCATAAGTTGATATTATATTGCTTACGACATTGATGGCAACTACAAATGGATTATATATAAACTACTTAGCCATACCACTATTTGCCCTTATCATGTATTGTGGATCATTCGATGATATAAATATAACGATACCATACGCTGAGGTGTAACCATGTTTAGATAGTTTTTTCCACCTAAGATGGGTTCAATTTCAAAGCAACCGATTCAATCCTAGTTGTAGCATGTTTAACAACAGACTCGGATTACATTGCCCAAACAAACAGTACGATGATTTACAGTACATGTACGATATATTATTATGCTAATCATATAACTTATTTTGTACATAACAACATAATTCACCTGCTCTACGTGAAGCCTATACCAATTACACATGTTCCTTCTTTCTCCATGATGCAAAAGAGAATCAAGTATTCTGGAATTATGCACAGAGTAAAATTATAGAATAAGTTGGATGATACATCCAGCCTTTCTTTAATTTACAATTTCACATTAACATAGTAATCAATGATAATAGTAATTATAACAAATATATCTACAAATACTAACAATGATATTAATATAATGTGTGAAAATAAATAACTAAATAATGCTAAATTAGTGAACAAAATATATATACATGAGTTATTAAGAAATATGTAATATACATAATACGATCGATATTGTTAGGTTGATTTCTCATCTTAACAGCTTGAGGGAATTTATTTAGTCGAAGATGAAGAACTTAGGAACAAAAAACGTGATATACAAAAGCTTTATTAAGAGACCAAGTGAAAGCTAATGCTTAAAAAAAAATAAAAAGGTTAAATAACGTGATGAAAGATAAAAGGTGCAAACTATAGAAAACTGTAAAAAGAAATAAATGTAAGCTGTAATAATGTAAATAGCACAAAGATTTACATAGTTTAGCAAAATATTCTTCGACCTCCACAGCTTTTAATGTGGAGTATGGAATACTATCATTGTGATAGCCCATAATTTTAACGTCTGGTTATCTAAATAATTTATTTACTAGTTTTAAAATTGATTTAAATGAACCGCTTGAAAAGTTAATATGGAGTATTAATGCACGATCACATTGCTGTGAAAGAACCCATATATTGATGTACAAACGAGTCAACGAACCATAGAATGAATTATAGTGAACTATGGTCTGAATTATAGAAAATTAGACTATATGTGGTAAATTCTACTGATATGGTGATATAGTATGTTTGTTTGGTGTGTTTGACCATGTATGACTTGTCAAAAGTAGAAAGATGGCTTCTGGGAGCTTATTGATCAATTAGAGTGTTTTCGTCTTGAAGGTGTTTATTTGAATGTTCTACAGATGTGAAAATTCCAACTAAAGGAAAATACTTTCAAGAAGTAGTCGGAATGGTGGTAAGTTTTACTAAGGAGAACCGCTCTTTCATTGTACCGATGGTCAAAAATAGAAGGAGAATAGTCATTCTAGAAGAAGTTGGAAATGTTGAAGTTTTGGAGCTAGATTCCCGTGCACCTTAAAAGCAGAAAGGTTACAGCTCAAAATTAGCCACTTTCACATGACTTGTCACAAAGATGCTTAATTGAATGAATTGGAGCAAGCATGCGCATTAAAGTTTCGCCATAGAGGCAGAACCAAAATGGTTCAAAATAGTCTGAATCCAGTCAACGGGCTCAAGTTAGGCAATCAATTGAATTTGGGCTGGCACTCGACTGAGATAGGCCAAATTGACCTATGAGGGTTCTGCCTTGAATAGCGCGGATACTAGCACACTACGACACGTTTTTGCAATGGAGAGGTCCAGATGGTCAGACACGGTGATTAGAGAAATGATTGGGTATGTATTTAAGGTGAGGTGACCAACATTTGAAGTCGTGTTATATGTTTCACGCATTTATGTATTGACTAGAGCATGCCAAATTTATGTTATCGAAGGCACATTTTACCGGGTTCGATGTCATAATTAATAATTTCAATATAGGATGGTTGTGAACATTAGTGTTTCCATTAGTATTACAGGAGGATATTATGATTGCCACATGATCTTGTAGCAAGTAGAAGAAAGATGGGACGCTCATCCAAGTAGGTGGTCAGATGAAACCTACAGGAGTATTCGGAATCATACTAATTCTTCTTCTATGTGCTTATTTCTGGCACATGTAAATCTGATGGAAATGTATATGAATATCTACAGTTGTCGATTCATTAATGATACATTGGTAAGTAGTGGATGCGTGAATGTTATTGTATTGCGTCGTTGTGGTAGTATGACTTTACATTGTTGTGTTGGCCTAGGCTAGAAAACCCTTGACACGCAAGTCCAAGAGTGTGCACTATTATACTTGCACTCATGTACTTCATTTTCAGTAGCATAGTTCCCCATATTGTGTATTGTTTAGTAGTAATAACACTATGTTTCACTATGATGACTCGTTGATGCAAGAGAAGAAGTGGGTGAGCTCATAGTTGATGCCTCTAAAGTTTTTGCTCATGCTATATATGTATATATAGGTTTTACATATACTTATTTCGAGATGTTCCCCTCACATTTGGCTTATCTGATCGTTTTGTCTAGGCCTGTTATCGATTCATTCGGATATGAATAATATCATATCCGCATCCACATCCGAAATCATTTTCAGATATCAGATATTTCAATTCGCGGATACGAACAGATATCAGATAATTATATTATTTGCTAACAATCGATAAATCAAGAAAAATAAATATATTATTTTGCTTTAACACAATTTTTTTCCAATCACATTGATTATGAAAGTGTGAAAATAAACAAATATGACGATAATAAATTATTTTGAGTGATTAATATAAATTATATGCATATTACATAAACTACTAACCTAATAAAACAATACATACACATCTTTCATTATACCAAAATACACATAATATAAACTATAATATTTACGAAAAATCGAATGGATGGCTTTCGAAGGCGGATGCCTTCATATCTACGTATGTCTTTTTTTTTTGAATATCAGATATTTATCTGCTTTTCGGATACGGATGCAGATAGATTTTTTATTTTCAAGTATCCCTCTACAGATTTAGTTGTCTTTGATTATTTATTATCATGACATCTCTCACGTACTCTAATGAGTAAGCTGAGAATTAGATCTTTTTGGGGATAGCATTAGCAAGTAACTGGACTTTCAAAGGCATGAAGTGTAAGAGGATTTATAGATCTAATCAATAGATAATTAAATCTATCTCCAAACACAACAAACACCCAAGTCAGCAGAAGCCTTACGCAGATTAGCACAGGTGATGCGAAATAATCAATCGGACAATTTCCTAATTCAACAAATCACAATAATATAGAGAATAATAATAATAAAATAGCAATAAATGACACTGAGATTTTGTAGTGATTCCACCAATATCGTGTTAGTGCACATCCACTTCGAGTAAGACTTTATTAATATCAAAGAGAGTAAGATTGGTTAAAATAATTTTCTTTGAGAATTGATTTTGTGTGATAAGAGGAAGAAATAGTAATAGTGGAAACCCTAGAACAATAGAACAAACCCTAGCCTTTAATTGATGATTCAATTCTATTTTCAACTTCTCTTTTAAGTACAAGAGAATCACAACCGAAATTGATGAAAATGCCTCTCAAATACGTCGCTTCAGACTTGCTTTAGCAATTTCCACAACAACCAATCAGTCGACTGACCAAAGAGAATCGGTCCATCGATCCACAATTTCACTAGCAGTTGAACAACTAACTGTTTAGGACAAACGGCCAGCTGACTCCTTCAATTAATAGATTGTTTGCCATTGAACATTCGACCAAAATTCAGCCAAAAACAATTGAAAAATATACAGGCTTTTTGCTATCAAATGATGGACGGTTTGAGGCCAATTTGTTGACTGTTCCACTGAAGCGAAAATTTCCAACCTATTTGCAAACTTCATCTTCCTTCAAACCACGATAACTCTTCCATACAAGCTCCAATCGTTCAAACCATTAGAAAGCTTACCCGATCTTCTATATTATAGTATCTTCAAAATTCAATGCTCCACCTAGATACTATATCCATATCTCCATCTAAACTCTATACATCAAATGACACAATGTCATCTCCACCTACATTCAACAACCATCTCACCAAAAGACAATCACAGTCTCACATCTACACTTCAACACGTAAAAGCTACTATTCCTCAAACCGTGCTACCAAGTGGCACGACACCTAACACTTCATCAACAGAACTAGGTTCGAGCAATTCTCAGACTTTCCAATCACAATGCCTTTGTCAACACATCCATCACATCATATTTTGTGTCCTTTCTGAAAATAAACAAGCTTATCATCATCCATGACAACTAGAGAAGACTCTCGCTTCAATATGTTTCGTCTGAGAGGTAAATACCAAGTTTTTTTTGAACATGTTTCAATAATGTTCGTAAGTGTCAATCTTAGGGATCGAGCTCGTGACATTTGATCTCAAAGCTAAGCGTCAAGTTTTTCGCCAAATAAATAGCACTTTGGCTATCAAAACATACATCAACTCTATCGTGCACAATCTCAAGTCACACACTAACTTCTGCAAATAAAGTGTCTTCTTTGTCGCTTCAACCGCTACAATCAACTCTGCCTCCTTGGTTAATAAAGTAAACACGGTTTGCAATTTAAATCTCCAATTAATGACCGTATCACCAAAGGTAAATACATATCCGAAAGTTGATTTTCTTTAATCTCTATTCTCGATATGGTCCGAATCACAATAACCAACCAACTTGCAATCCATACCAACATTACTTCCAAATACAAGATCATGGTTAGAAGTACCCTAAGATATCTCAAAAACAACTTTCATGGCTTTCCAATGCAATCTACCCAGATTAGTCATATAGCGACCAACCTCCCAATGACGTTTGCAATATCGTGCCTTGTACACACGAGCTACATTTGCCTTGTCCATGTTTAACAAAGAAATCACCTTCTCAATATATACCTTTTGAGTTAATTTCAACTAACGTTGCTTTCGATCCGTAACAATTTCCATGTCCAATATTTTACTTGCTTCATCAAGATCCTTAATATTAAATTTCAATTTTAGACGAGATTTCAACTTGTTGGTTCCAACTTTGTCTTTGAAGTTATGAGCATATCATCCAGATACAAAAGTAATTACACCCAATACCGTCTTCCAAGTGTATGAAAAAAGCAAGCATCATTGATGCTTCTATCAAAACCAATATCAAGCATAAAATGGTCAAATCTCTTGTATCATTGCCTAGGTGATTGCTTCAAACATACCGTGACTTCTTTAACTTGCACATCAAATTTGACTTCACTTCAATAATAAACCGTTCTAGGTGCTCCAGTAGATGTCATCATTCAAATCTTCATGCAAGAAAGCGGTTTACTCACCTAATTTCTTCAACTTCAAGTCTTGAATTGCAACCATAGCCAATAAGATCCAGAATGAAGTATGGTGCACCACCAGCATAAAACTCTCATCATATTCATTTCTCTTTCATTGTGCAAATCCCTTAACAACCAAGACCCATCAGTCATCAAATGGTTGGGTTGGGTCGGGTCGATTTTTACCCAACTCATTTATGATCCATTCTTTTTGACTCATTTTATGCATGTGCAATCTGACTCAACCCATTTAATAAACGGATTATCAATTTAACCCATTTAAATTAAATTTGACTAATAAAAAGCCAATAAAATATACAAAAAATTTCATCAAAATTCATATTTTCTTATTCTAAATTTGAAAACTTTATTTTCAAATCCAAAGTTGAATACGAAATTTCAAACCTAAAATTTTCAAAAAGTATTTCAGAATTTAATATTCAAATTCAATATGAAATTCAAATATTCTAATATTCAATTTGTATCTATAAATTTATGTAATTCAAATGTTAATATAAATTTGAAAATTTTCAAAATTTTCAACCTTCAATTTTCACAATTCAAATTATCAGGTTAAAATTGTTATAGGTAAATTTTAGCACGACTGCCCAAAGATTTGAAATCGAATGAGTCATCAAAATATTTTTATGGCCGAAATTTAGATATGTGGACGCAGCCTTTTATTTGTCGAGCAAAAATATTAGTTATCATGGTGAACTACACCGTAAGTTCAGAATATGAAGTATACGAGTGTTCTTTATTATCCGTAATGTAGATGTAAGTTCATTAGTCAAAGTTTCGCCTGATCCCAAATTAGTATGAAAATGTTGCTGTAATTTGAACGAAAAAATAGCGACTTCTTCCTAGTCGAAGTTTGAATATGAAGATGTAGTCTGTTATTTGCTAAGTATAATTGTTAGTCACAATGGAGGATTCGTACGTCCATGAGATTAACTATTCGAACGTTCCACATTGTCCGTAATTTGTACGGAAGTTCATCGATCAAATTCTCACTTAATTTTGAATCAGAATGAAGTTACTGCAGTTTGAACGAAAAAATATGGACTTTTGCCTCATTGGAATTTAGATATGATGAATAGTCTATTATTTGATACGTACAACTGTTAGCCACTATGAAGAATTGCATGGTTCGTTCAAAATATAAAGTATCTGAGTGTACCATACTGTCTGTAATTTAGATGTGAGTTCATTGCTCAAAGAATCGTCTGATTTCGAATTAATATAAAAAAGTTATTGTTGTTTGAACGAAAAAATAACGATTTTTGTCTAGTCGAAGATAAGTTATGCGAATGTAGCATGTTATTTGCTAAATGCAACTGTTATTCACCATGGAGAATTACAAAGTACGTTCTGAATATGAAATATCCAAGTGTTCCATATCGTCTGTAATGAGAATGTGAGTTCATTGCTCAAAATCTTGTTCGATTCAAGTTAGTATGAAGAAGTTATTACAATTTAAACAAAAAGATAACGGCTACTATCCAATCGTCCAGGTTAAAAAAATTCAAATTTTCAAAATTTGGATTTTCAAAATTCATATTTTTACATTTGTATATTTAAGCTTAAAGTTTTTAATAAATGGATTATCCATTTATAACCTTTTAATAATGGATTAATCCACTTGTGACTCATTCAATAAAATTCATAAATGAGCTGACCCGGCCCATTTACAAATATGATCGGGTTTACAATTCGACTGGCGGTCTCCCTCTCTTAACTCGACTGGCAGTTCGATGCACGCAACAAGCTCCTTGGCCTATTGGTAAATCATAAAATATAAAATTTATAAGGCTTCAAATCCTTCTCAGTTGGCACATTTGATCAAAGATTTTCGTAAATAAAATATTAACTAAGCCCCCACAATCAATAATGACTCAGTGACCCAATCACATCTATAATCACCATCGGATCAAAGGTCGGCTCTTCGACTCTACTTGCATCTCTATTTCAAAACACAATATCATCGTCCATCAATTCTCGTTGATTCGCCGGGGCACACTTTTCCATGGCATAACACACTTTTCGAGGTATGTGCATCAACGAGCTGTCGTAATGGTTCATATCATTCCAACTCTTTTTTGCATGATGCGGACCTCCAGAAATAGTATTTATCACAACTCCTCTAGTTGGTTGTATTGAACTCTCTCTACTGGATCCAGCGTGATTCTCTTAGGTATGTTGTTCTTAGGGTTGATTATTGTTTTGTCCACCAGCATGCGGGTTCCTTACATACTGCTGCGGTTTCCTTTTTGGAACCAAATCTGCCATGACATCCCTTGGATGCCTGCATCCATTGGTATTATGCTAGTATATGTCTCATAGAAGCGACAATACCTTACAGATCGTCTTTCCTCTTCAGTGGCCTCCCTCACGGACGGCTTCTAATAGCGCTTCGTACCTTGCGTAGTAAGGTATATGTTCTCAACCGTATGAATTGACAGAGTCTAATCTTTCGGTCAGGTGTACCTCGTACGCTTCTTGTAACAATCCAAAATTCTGGTCATTTGATTTTAAATGTTTAATTTATTTTAAATATATTTAAATAATTGAATTTTGAAATTTAATAATTTATAATTCAAATATAGGGAATAATTAAATATTTGAATTGTGAATTAAATGGATTTAGTAATTTTATTAAACTCCTTTTAACCAATAAATATATTGGTGAATTCAGTTCATAAATTTATTTACAAATATAAATAGATTGGATAAATATCTATAATTAAAATATTAAATCGGTGAAATTTTTGTTCCGTGGCTCCGATTTCGATGAAACCAGTTTCATGGATCCGTAATAGTGAGTTATATTACGTCGTCGAATTTCGTAGTAACCGGATGCATCGTTTGATCGTGCGAAATCGAAACGCGTTAAAATTAATATCGAAAATTTAGTATAATAAATAGGTTCAAAAACCTATCTTCTGCATACGATCGAATTAGATCTCGAAATAAGTTCCATTGGGTTCGGAATAGGGGTAAAACATATAGAACGCCAGGCGGCACACCCCGTTTGGAGTTCGAAATTTTCGAGTTTGTTTTATTGAAAATCTCTACTACTAATAATGAGAATTCCATGAATAGAATTCAACCGTGTCTTTTTGAATTTTCTAAAATACCCTTTACATCTATATAGAAAAATATGTATGGTAATTGGTAGGGTAGAACTAAAATTATTTGAGCTAAACTCACACTCAATTTGCGTGGCAACTATTCATAGGACATACTATTAAACTTCCCTCCCCGCATCATCTCAACTCAATTAGATGTTATTGGAACAACTTCTTTCTTCATCCCTTAGCTTATATACAACAAAAATTAATATATTTTAAAAGATGTGGGACTAACTGAAATAATTAGAATGTGTTTAATGTTGTTGCTCATTGTCCATTTAAATTACAATCTATATGACAAAAAACATCCATTGTCGAGTAGGACAAAGACAAAAAGATAAAATATGGCATGACTGAAAGACCTATCACATGCACCCTTACGTTCTACATATGCACTGTCACTCACGCATATGCTCAACACATTCACAAATTCATAAAACTGGACATACCCAGTCACAGGCTTAACCACCTTTACACCCGCTCACGCACTAACATTACACAGGCACACTAACACATATATGCATAAACACCTATACAAACTACTGACAACACAGACTATCACACAGCAAATACACACACCCACACATGTAAACAGTACACACTGACCCATACAAACACTATCACAAACAGGTGCCGCGCAGCCCTAAGCACACTAAGTCACAGCTCACAGGGCAGCACAAAAGTAAATTATTACAAATATCGAATAGAGATAAGCAGCCGTATGCAATAAGGGCAAAGTATATTATACCATTAAATTAGACCAGGATCCTACAACTGATAAACACACAGCAACACAAATAAAATCTACCACTTTCTTATAAACACAGACTAAATGTTTTTGAGCCAAATATTTTTTTTATAATTGCTTTACTGACTTGAAACGTTAGTTGTAAAAATACAATTTTATTTATATGAATTTCCACAATTTTCTTACCACCAGTACATTTCAAAACTAGATTTCACACTTATCTTCACTATAGTGGCAGTGATAAATGTACAAACCATTTTAGATTTTTTGGTAATTGTACTAAAAATTTCATTCGAAATTTAGGTGCTTGATTCGATGTTTACACCTGATTTTCAAATATGGTTTTGCAAGTTTCACATACACAAACATACATGTATCACGCTTTGAAAATATGAAGATATTTAGTTTCAAATATAATAAATTTCATGGTTTGAATATGGAAGTTTGTATATATGCAAGATTTGAATGAATAAATATAGGTTTCATGTTTTTGATTTGAAGTCTATATAAAAGTATCTTACGTATGCACTTTCATATATACAAATTTCAGACATATGTTATCTTTCAACTGCATAAAATTTCTGACGTATGTGCACAGTTTTGAAAAACATGCCAGTCTTGAATGCATGTATATAAAGTTTTGAAAATAAGTTTTCCACTATCAGAGCTTTCAACTTAATGGCGTGCTAACCGACTACTCTGCTACACATACATATATCGTGGATGACTATATATGCAGGCAAAAAACTAATCCAAACGTGGCAAATAGTAGGCTAATATTGTCCAGCATGAACAATGTGCTTTCTATACACTTTCCTGGGTTTATGCTCAATAAATACATATGAATGTCAACCGCTAATATGCACACACTCCAGTGTATATATCAGTTTTTTTGTGCTCTCGCTCTCACTGTTAGAAAAGGTATAAAATCAATATTCCCTCAACTTTTTCATTATAAGCTAACAGACATGGATGTTTTGTGTATTTACAATGGACTTTTGTGTATTGACAATGCAAAGTGCAAGGTGAATAATTGAAACTATTTTCATTATTATTTTAGACTTCACACTAACAACTAGAGATCCTAAACTCCATTATTTCTCCCCTTCTGCTGAAGGTTATAAAATTCGTGCAAATAATATGAATATGTCATGGGTAATTTATGTAAGCTTATTCTATATAGAATTTGTATACCTCCGGAAGAGCCTAGCCTATAAGAGTGTACTAGAACCAGCAATGAAGATGTACTAATTGTAGTAGCCTCTAAGAGATTCTAAATTTCATGGTCATAACATCTGCTACAAAATTTTGATACACCACAAAAGTGCAAAAAGCAGCATGGATCATAATACAATATAACATGTACAACATAAACTGGAAGCAAATTATTTCCACAAAAATTTAATGTCGGGTACTAGAAAAAATTACTCCAGCTAAATGAAACATAATATGACAAGAGAAGATATAAGTGCATGTTCCTAAACATGTAATTATTTAAATGATTGGGAAAATTATATTCTAAAGAAATGAAGGCTGATATAAATCATATAATTGATATTATGCTTATCTTTTTAATTACTGGATAAACAACAAAAATTTCAATCACTGAAATTAATGATTTTTTCATAATTTGTAGAATAAAAACGAATTTAACCAAAAATATATAGCCAAAATTAATGGGTGATTGATAATCATATAAGTTACGTAAAATTATAAAGCCCCAAAGGTTAGTAAAATTATGTTGTATATGCATGATGCTTTAAATGTTGCATGGTCAAGCATTACAATTGCATTTTTCTATGGTGCATTAATGACAATTTTTACAACCAAAGCTGTAAAGTTGGGACATGACGGATATACCTATTACTACTCTAAAGAATTTGCCGTAGAAAAGGACAAAATCAATTTTGGAAGGTGCATAAATAAGGTCAGGTGTGTGAGCCTAGCAAGGACAGCAGCCAATCAAGCACATGCAAGTAGGACGTTAATGCTGCTACAAGCACAAAACAAGAAGCGCAAAGCAAGTACACTTGAATAGAGATATGTAGTCCAATGGCCAATGTAATATCAAGAGAAAACTTCATAAGTGCATAAGAAATGCAGTGCAGACATATTCAAAAATTAATCGGAAGAAAATTCAAGACTATCGTATGAGGAAACTTCTAAGGTATTTTATGATAAATCATTTAAATACATGAAACTGGAGGAACGTATGGATTAAAGCAGCATATGACGTGCTGGATTAAGACAACAAAATGCAGGAGATATGCAAGCTGCGGCATGAAAAAAATCGTATGGTGGGTGTTGTAGTTAGTGATACATTACATATCAATGTCCAAGAAGGAAGAGCAATCACCATAAAAAGGGGTAGGGAGGAATAGCAAACCCAAAAGCATAAGTAGAATGAAGCAGACAATGGAAACTAGCAGCGCATGAATCTAGGGCATTATCATATAAAAAGATTTTGTCAGTGTGCAAATTTGATATTTCTATGTTATAAAAAATCATTCTATACAGTAATCATAACATTACTATCTACATGTTATTCATATGACATTGATTGCATAGTATAGAATTACCTTCTATGCATCAAAAAACCATATACATTTAATCTACATCTCATACAAAGTGTGTTCTTGAATTAATGCATAAACATTATGGTTAGATACAAGTCCACCCGAACGTGCATATACACTCGTAATAATAATAATAATAAACATATGCCAACACTTAACATTAGCCCACAAACATTTTTGCCTGTTTCCCACGTTGTCCACATCTACCTTTGTCCTTGTTTCTGTAAACAAGGAGGCTTCTTCCTTTTAAATTCAAGGATTCAAAAATCATTATCTCAAAATTTTCTCAACGAAAAATTGCCAAACTAGCTTTAAAAATCTCGTTTGGTGGAGCATTTCATTTCAGCATGATTTTGGTGGTGATCAATCGTGGTTTGAAAGATGGCCGCTGTCATGGTTGAGCTAGGGTTTGAGTTTTCGGTGATTTTAGGCGACGATTCGACGAACGGAGTTTGGAATTGGGTTTGTCGTTGGAAGGAGGTGCTTTGACCAAAGTTTGGCGTTGTTAGTAGGTAAGGGAGGTCGCACGACCTGTAGGGCAGCGAGGTGTATAGGTGCAGGTCGTGTTTGTTTTGGTGGCTCCGGGGTGGTAGTCGTAGTAGTTGGCGCGCGAAGTTCGTCGCGAGAAAGCCGTTGGCGAAGACGAAATTGGATTTCGTCGAGTAAATCTTGGTATCACTGTTTTGCCGTGCACGTTTATGGGTGGGTTCATGTTCATTTTCGTGCACAGGTTGGTTACTGGGAGGATGAGGAAGAAGATTAGGTAAGGTTATAGGGTAGTTGTTTTTTTATTAATTTAAATTTAAGTCGATAACTTATAATTCGTATCTCCTTCGTACGAGGCAGGATTCGAACACCGTTTGTTGCGTTGAACTCGTGTCGTCGAGAGCTTCGTGATGGTGTTGGCTTGGTTGGATTTGAAGCAAGTGGAAATTTAGACTAAAATCGGACGACCGTTCGGTTTTAGTCCGAAATCGGAACGTTTCGGTGGAAACGAAAATCGGTGTGAGTTTAACTCATATTTAATTTTATTATATCATATTAATGATGTTAAAATCGTTTATTGATTGTTTGGATGTTAGTTAAATTGTTTGATTGCTTGATTGGTTGAATTTCCGTTTAGAAAATGGATAACGTATTAAATTGATCGTTATAAATCCATATGATTACCTATTCATTATCCATAACCATTGTTTTGTAGGAAAAATCTATAGAGAGGCCCAAAGGGGGTTTCTCGTCCATAAATTATTTATTTACATCCATATATCGTTATTGATGGTTTATTGAAATTAATTTTGATGTTCCATTTAAAAGTTTAAATGTTGTTATAGCGATTTTCGTCATACCATCGTTTATTAAATTTCATCCCCAAAACTTTATCGAATAAACTTGAGCTTATATTGCCGCCAAAAAGAATATTGAAAATTTATTAATCATTTTGGTTAATGACACTTTAAATTAACTAATCATTTAAATTAATTAATTTGAGATTAATTAATCAATTTAATAGATGATGATTAAAATTGGTTTATTTTTAGATTGAATTAATCATTTTTGTTAATGATATTTTATACTTAGTTAATCGTTCTAACTAATGATTACTTCAGTTTAATTATTAATTAATTATTTTAACTAATGATAATGGAGTTTAATTAATTAATTATTTTAAGTTATGATAATTGAAATTAATAATCATTTTAATCAATGATATTTAAAAGTAATAAATCATTTTAAATAATGGTATTTGTATTTTATCAATCATTTTAATTAATGATTGTTTTGAATTAAATGAATTGTTTTAACTAACGATATTTGGATTTTACTTAAATCATTAGAATTAGTGAAATAAATCGTTTTAACAAATGATGTTTTAATTAATCAGTTTGAATAATGAAGTTTGGATTTAATTGATCCGATTAATTTATAATTATTTTGAACTTAATTAATTGTTTTAATTAATGGAATTTAGAACTACTTATCATTTTAATTAATGATGTTTGGCATTAATTATTTAATTAATGGCTATTTGAATTTAATAATTTTTTTAATTAATTGATCTAATAAAGGTGATTAAAGCAAATTAACTAATATAATAAAAATTGCTTTGATAAACTAATTTAAAGTTAATAAACTGATTTAATAAAGATTTTAAAGTTAATTTACCAATGTTATAAAAGTGTTGGAAATAATTATCTAATTTATTATAGATAATGAATTGTTTATTTAAAGGGATTTTAAACGTGATTAATTATTTTTCGGGATAATTAATATTGTTTTAAAGTTATAAAAAGGAATTGAAACCCGACTATTAGGATGTTAAGTTGGATAATATTCTGGGTGTTCGGTCTGATGTTGGTTTAGGCCTTTGGGGTCGCGCACTTGTGAAAATTATCCTCTTAATTTTTTAACAATCAGGAACTAATTCTAAAAGTGTTTTACCAATACGGAAATCAAGCATAAATTCAGTTTGTTTTTAAAAAAACAAGTTTGATTCGTTTATGGAAATAAATTATTTCCTTAAAGCGAATCATTTATATATAAACGATTTATTTGTATAATTAGCACTAAACATCGAAGAAGTAAACTTGTCGTTATTTCAAAAGTTAAGAATAACTGTTGGACATGACTTTGAGGTAACACTATCTTGACTTGTCCAGTATTATTGTTAACTAAGAAAAAGCACATGTTTGAAAGTGGCGATAAGCATACAAGACATAATTTTCATATACGATCTTTTATATCATCGATAGTTGGTATCTCAGCTATTGGTTACTTCGGCTGCTTTATTATCGTCGTTCTAAGACGATTATTGCTCCATTGAGCGTTGCTATACTTTGTCGGAAATGACTAAACCAAAAACGTGAGAGGAAGCCAAGTTATGTGGGGTTGCTCTCATTAGGGTATTTTCACATTTCATCTAGTTAGGATTCGGTTGTGCACTTAGATGTGAAAATATTCGGATACCCGGTGAGGTCTAGGGGGTCCAGTTTGGTATTGTCCGAGAAGTGTCACAGAGTAAATGAACTTCTCAAAAGTATATTACTAGAGGTATACTTCAAGGAAGGTGCATCTTCCTAGTCATTTGTTGAAAAATTTCCTTTCCTTATTTGATTCGAAAACCCTTAAACTGTTTTAGTTTTAAATTGCCACGAGTAGAGCCAACTCATCATCACAACATTTATGTGTTTATTTAATCCATTCTATCAAGTTGGAATGTTATCTTATTTAGTCCACTCTATCAAGTTGGATTGTTACCTTATTTAGCTCATCCTATAGAGTTTGGACTGTTACGTTATTAAATCCATTCTATCAAGTTAGACTGTTTTCCTTATTATATCCATTCTATCTAGTTTGGATTTTACTTGGTTTATTTTCATTCTTTCAAGTCTGGCTTAATATTATTTATGCTCATTCATATTTGGATTTGTTTTCTGATATTTATTTATGCTCTTGCATGTATGGATGTTATTCTTATGAGGTAAAAACTTGTTCCGCGTTAGCGGCGTGGTCTCATAGAACTTTTATATATGTTCCATATTATTCGATTTATCTCACGCTGGTATTCTCAGACTGTTCCGAGTGTTATTTATTTATAATGCGGGTCAAATCAAGTATTTTTGCAGGTTGTCTTTGAGGCTTTGGAGATCGTGGAGGATAGCTGAAGATTCACCTATTGTAGTCTTTTATTTTCCGTTGTATTATATAGTTTACCTATCAACATCTGTAAGGTCAGGATTTTATAACTGTCTAGTTGATAATGTTTGTTTTTAACTCTGGTATACTCTGTATTTTTGATGTGACAGTTTTTACTGTCCTTGTTATATTATACGTCATCGATTCCGCTGTGAGATTCTGGTTTCTCTGTTCGTTGTTCTTTTTTTTCTTTACCCTAACAATCTGCTCTTTTGTCGACTGGATGCGCGACATTTGAACACAATGATAGTGTATGATGTCGACTTTCGATGGCCAAAAGGCGGGTCATTATACTTCTTAATATCCTGCTTCTTAACATCGATGTCTTAGTTCTTCCTCTTACTTTTTTTGTTATTCCCAACATTCACTGCACCGTTTTCAGTACTGCCACCACTCTATTTGGCGGCAATATTGTTGTACCACACTACTCGATCTCTCATGATCATCAGCAGCCAAATTTGCCTTTTCCAAGCATAGAAATTGAGAAATTTTACGGTAGAACTCTTCCATAATGGATGGTTGCTTTTTTTGACCATCTACAAAAATCTATCGTCGGATGAACCCCATTTATTACTATCATCAATACAATCTCCTCTTTGGGGTTGCTCACCTTCGTGACTGCAGCATTAAATCCCTTAATAAGGTTCTTCAGAGTCTTTTTGGAACTCTAATGCACGTTCGATAATGATATAACATCCTTTGGTTATATGGTATAGACTTGGAACTGCTCTATAAATTTGTTAGCCGGTTGAGCAAACGATTATATGGACCTCGGCACGAGCTGAGTGAACCACATCGTTGCCACTTCATCCAGGAATATAGGGAAACACCTACATCCGATAACTTTTATTGCACGACCATTGTCCATATGTCATCCGTACTTAAATAGATACTTCCTTGGATCAGTCGTTCCATTGTAGGTCGATATAGTCCACATTATGAACTTTGGACATTTTTCCTCAAGGATATTTTCAGTGATGGGGTCTGACTCAGTGTTGAAACCCACTCCTCATCCTGTCTATATTGGCTCTCTTTCAACAATCTCTTAATTATATCAATGATATACTCTTCACTACCTTGTGCGGTTGGATGAGCGATCGTCAAGAACATCCCTGAGTGTTTGACTCTACAAATATTCTCAGTTAGATGCATAAGTCTAGTTTCCTCTATCTTTGGATGAACCATTCGTGTCGACCCCTTCTTTTCTCTCCTTATAGGCTCTGCAACATTGGCCAGAATTCCATCAGGTTGTGTAATAGTAACTCATCCGCTTCACCAGTATTGCATTCCTGCAAATCCTCATCGTTGTCGGACAAATTCAACCAATCAGATAACCTCTTAGTACCGATTTGATTGGATGTTTTGATACCGAGTTGTTTCGATGCTGGCAAAGTTACTCCATCTTTTGCAACTTTCTTCCGTGCTGCCCCAACCCCTCTTTGCATCGGCTATTTGTATACTCTTCTGTTCTATTCTGCTGAAGATGGGCTTTCTTCATTGGAATCAAAAGATGAAGATTCTCTTTTACTTTTCCTACGATTTTGACATTATATCCTTTGTCGGAGCTGGGCCAACGCTGCCAACTGCTCCTGCATATTTCTCATTAGTTCCATCTGAAATCTTCGTTGTTTTAACATCTTTGCGTTCACGTCCAACATCATTTTCTCCATTTCAACTCTTGTCACAACTTCAACCGGTTTTAGATGATGATCCAGGTTGAGTTGTTTCACTTTCGGCATGGCGATCTCATTCAGCGTCACATTCAGTAGTTGCACCAAATCTGGTTTTCCTACGAGCCATTTCTTCTAGATCATGCCTTTAGAGTTCTCTAAATCCAAAGCTAAAGCATAGACCTACACATGAGATTCTTATTTCTACGTCAAAAATTGACACAATTTCCCAAATCAAATGAAAAACGAGAATAATCAAGTGGAAAAACAAAATTAAAAGTAGAAAGACAAGATTTTCAAAGTAGTTTGGCCTTAATTTGATTTTCTTTATTTGCTATTAGTTTTATTTCAGACGATCCTTGCAATACAATCACTTTTAATCACAAGTATAGCTCAAAAAACTAGTTGACAACAAAAATGCCAACAATTCGGTGTAAGGATCTAAAAATCCTAATTTCATGGTCAAAATTATGGATATTTATAGTTGAAATCTTCCTTCAAAGTCGCTATCTCGCATAAGAACGTGTAAGAAATCAGATCTGACCTTTCAAGCATGGCGAACGTGCAAAATTCATTAATCAAAACAACTCGATACCGACATGATCATGTCTGTACCGACATGTTTTTGTTGTCTTATCTCCTTGGCCCTTTTTCGTATTTACTTTACTCTTCAAGCTTTAGACTTCTGTTGACAAAATAGCTCCTCCAAATCATGTCGGTGTTGACATGATTTGTCATACTCGAGTATTCTTCTTCTTTAATAACAATGCAACTTCATCTACAATTTTAATGTGGGTCGCATCTTTAAACAACTCAATACCGACATGATCAATCATGTCAGTATCAAATATCAACATGGTTTGACTTGTGCAAATCTTTATCAAATTTCTTGTGATCCATTTGTTCATCATTCCAGACACCTCCTAGAATTACTTGATTCATTTCTTCATTATCCTGGAGTGAAGATCCTCTGAGATGTCGTTTGGTTTAAATGCTAGATAACAACCATTTTGTAGGATTTGATTTACTGTTACAGTATCATCATGTGAACTAAAGATTGAATATAGCATTTCAGGTTTTAATTGTAAATTTTTTACATTGTTTTATATGTAAAAGGTTGATGTTTAAATTTTTTTGTAGCATTATGCTTTATTATTTAGCACGATTTCATGTCTCTATGTTATTTATAGTAACATCATGTGAATTGAAATGTTGAATATATCACAATGTTATTTACAGTATCATATGTGAACTGAGATATTGATTATACTATATGTTATATATGTTTTAAAGTTATCATAGAGTATAGTTTAAATATTTAAATTGGCTTTTACAATGTTTTTTTAGGACGACGACATTTAGATTTGAGCAACATTATGCATTGTTATTATTATGCAAAATTTCATGTTTTAATCCCGCCCAAGGAAAACGTTATGTGAATTGGTAATTCAAATATATCATTTTATATTTTACATGCTAACATGTAAAAGTATTTCATATTATTTCTCACTTTTACTGAAATAGTATTATGTTACCTTCATATAGTAGTTTGTACTTATTACATTTTCTACGTTATTTTCCCTTAAATGATATCCTATAGTAGAATTTTGTATCTTCTATTGCTTTTTTGGAGCTTTTGTAAAACACTCTTTTGAGTTTCAAAATACACAGTTGTCCCTTCTAAAAACAGGTTTTTAAAAACAGCTCTATAGCTTCAGTCAAAATGTCAATATTAGTTTTTTGAACTGCAAATAATTGCAGTAAAAATGCAAATATTTGCCAAAAAGATATAAAGATTAGCACTTTTTCAAAAAAAAAATCAAAAAATCAGAAGAAGAAAAAAAGATTTAGCCATAGAACTATACGAATAAGTTCAGATTATTCTCAAAAATAATGAAAAAGAATTCCAAAAATAAATATAAAGGAGTAATTTAAAACATATTTTTAAAGGGTTTTTTGTGCATCAAATCTAAAAATAAGGAGCATATCCAAATTTTCATTTTTTTTTTATCATTGATGATAGACATGGAAGTAAGGTAAAAGAAGGTGACAAATAATGTCCTATTGACGTGGTGAAGTCAGGTGGCACGGCATACCGTGAAACGCGGCACTAGGATCAGAGTTCGCTAAGGTTAGGACTTGCCAGGGAGTTTTGGTAGATGAGGCTGGGAAACGGTAGTGGGGTATGGGGTGGTGGTGTAGTGGGGGATGGGGTGGTGGTATGCTGGATGAGGAAGCAAGGGGTGTGCGATGGTGATAAAGGACAGCAGAGCGGCGATGGATGGGAAATGGACGGGAGAAAAAAATTAATTAATTATGATGCGCGTTTTGGTGAATATTGAAACGCCTATATATTGATTTTTGTGTTTAAGCTTGTACTCCCTTTGCATTATAAGGAAGATTCCTTAAAATCCCTCCTCCCACCAAATAACGATGGCCAGATTTTTATTTTCATTTTCGAAATTGGTATGTTGTAAATGAAGCAGACATAATAGAAAAGGAATTATAAACCGAAAAGAGACACTTATCATGAAAAATAAAATAATCTGAAAGATTACCTAACAAGATCGCAGTCGTTGGGTTGCCATCTCCACTTCAAGTAATCCTTATCAGGCCTCCCATTCTCCTGACACGTGAACGCATCATCAACGAACGGACAAGATCCGGCTTTGTACAACGGATACCTTCCCTCTTCTTCATCTTTCACCCACGTCCCATCGTACAGATTACACACTTGCCCTCCATCTTCTACTACAACTTCCTCATCAAGCGGCGTCTCAATGAATGCCGCGACGGGTGGTGGCGATTCAACGGCTGCGATCCGTGGCGCAGGCGTTTCAACATTTCCTATACGGGGTGAATCTACGGGAAATTTTTGCGGCGGTGAATCGATGGATGAGTTCGAGATCGGGGGATTGAAGACTGAGATCGGAGGTAGAGAGGGGGTGGAAAGAGTGGAAGATAAAGAAAGAGTGGGCGGTTTAGAGCGAGGAAGGAGAGAGATGAGAATGAGAGAGAGGAAAAAGATTAGAAAGATGAAATAGAAGCGAGTCGAACGATTTTTCAACTGGAAAACGTCGGCGAGGGAGAAGGATGAGAATAATGGTGCCATATATATTTCAGAACTATTGTGCTGGGTTTTGATTCAAGGAATGCCGGTTTGGAAGGAGCAGGAATTTGAGTTTAGAAAAGGGCAAACGTTAATAAAAATTTTAGAAGAAGCCCACATGTTTTCAAATTTAGGCTAAGCACAAAAACAACGATTTCTCTCTTCTCCACTTCAATCTCAAATCCACTTCATTTCAACTGCCGCTACTTGTATTCTTCCGCCAATATCATAACTTCGTAGTCCCTCCTCCTCTCATCTCCATCGCCTTCAACAGCTCGATCTCTACCCATACAGCCTCGACCTGCACTGGCCTTGCTCCGCCTCGTCGAAGTCATTGCCACTCTCCTCATTGTCTTCGTCGATCTGTTGTTGGTTTTTCATTGCTGCTCTTCCCATCGTCATTGCCGCTCTCCTCATCGCCGGCGTCATTGCCTCGACTTGACGTGCACTGCGACCCGCTCCGTCTTCGCCGGCGTTAGCTACGAAGCAGATTAAATTATCATCGATCTGAATTTTAAAAAAATCAATAACATTGTAAAATGCTAAATTAAAATAACATTATATCATTGTAATGTTATATTCAAAAAATGCTAAATTTTGCTATCATTTTGCACACGTTAAACATGCTAGTGTACTTCATAGTTAAAATGTTACATCAATCTATCATTTCAAATATCATTAATATGCTACTAAACTTTGTATCTAAAATGTTACATTAAACTATCATTTTGCATGTTTTAAAAATACTATTGTACTTCATGGCTAAAATGTCAGTTTAAAAATGATAAAATAAACTAGCATTATCATTCCTTTTTATAGTTTAAAAAACGCTAAACTAAATTAGCATTATACACATATAATGTTATATTCATTTTCACTTAAAGATAATGCTAGTTATATTTTGCATTTTCGAATGTTAATTGTATAAAAAAATCGATCGGCACCAACTTCGGCCGCCTTCTTTTCCATCGCTGACGCATGCTTTGCTGCTACACCATCATCAACGCCTTGCTTCGCCGCTACACCACCAATAACATTCTCTTCCATTGCCTTCCAATACACCTTGACCAATCATCTCGTCGCATCTTGGGCTGCCACCACCTTATCTCCTCGACCATCCACCGTCACCATCCCATGCCTCTGCCACCTCATCGCCTCCCAAGCCTCATCCCCCATGGCGTCGTCGGCTGCCAAACCACTACCATTTTTGCCGCGTCTTAAGTTTGGTCTTGCGATGTATTTTTACAGAAAGTTTGGTCTTCGTATTAAATATAAAACATGTTGTCCTTGCGTCAAAAATTTTCTTTATGTTTATCCTCCTTCCAGTTTTCCATGTCTATATAATGGTATGTTATTAATATATTTCAATATATTCAGCAATGATTCGTTCTCACCATCCAGTAATGATACGTCTCTCAGCAACAGAAGAGCATTCATGGATTGTGTGTGAACTTTTTCTAGATCTTTCGAAAAATAAATCAATTATCAATTTCAATCCGATTTCAAACATTGTTAGTTTCTAAAATGCAAATATTTGTAATATAAACCGTAATTATAAAGAAAACTGCAAATATTTGATTCTATTGCAAACATTTGCACTTGTACAAAAAAAAATTAAACAAGCAAAAAGATACGATTTTAAAAAAACAAAAAAAATATCGATAGTAATTTTTCATGGACTACTAGCTCAACTGACAAGTGGTATGAAACTTTAAATTGAGGTCTTATCAGTCGTGGATTTGAACTTCATGATATAAAAATAAATGCTTTACTGTAATAAAGTATTACTCTTATTAAATATAAGATTGAGAATAATTTTAGGTGTATGATAAATATAATAAACAAATATGCTAGCAACACCCTAGTAGGTGACGTACATTATATCTGAAAATGTCCCAAAAATACTTAATCGAGGTTACAAACCGATCAGCAAAGGGCTAATGGATAGACAGAACAATATATAAATGGTCTGAAACATAGGCCAAATATAACGGTAGTAAAAGCCTGTATACCCACGTAAAAATCGTGTTGTACTCAAGACCAAGACGGAGTATAACAGAAGCAAAAGAATAAAGCTATTTCGAATGCTGAAACTATGCGCTTAGGAGCATGGTACATCAAAAAACGACCGGCAGAACAGCAAGCAGTAATGAATGATATCGCCTACAAAAGCATTGCGGTCACTGCTGGGTGGAGTTAGTGTCGGCCCTACATATATTTGTTGCCCTGGGCAAAATTTGAAGAAAAAATGAACAGCTCTGCAAATTGAACCTAGATTAACAGGATACAAGTTAAACATTAGGCCACTGAGTTACATGATGTTTGTTTAATTAATTGCCCTGCTACTTTAAAGCATTAGGTACTTTTTGTTGCCCTCTCCGTCACCTCCGACAGCATTGTCCTGGACGAATGTCTCGGTTGCCTTGCCTTTGGATCGGTCCTGGGGTGGAGTAAGTCATGAGCTGAAAATGGTACAACCCAGTTGAAGTCAAACAAATTAGTTGTTGCAGAATAATAAGCCAGTATCACTAATCGTTTAGTTTTGTGCAGAATTAATGTATGACGAACCTGTAGCTGGTGCAGGTATAGAGGTAGGGAAAAACAATCTGAATCGGCCTGATGAAGGTAGATAACCAAGCCAGCAAAAGCACTGATCAAGCAACATGGATAATGAGATGCAGTCGTAAGTCTAAAGTTGGGGTAGGTAAATCCATGATTGTATGTATATTATGCACACGTCTTGACAATACCTCCAATTTGGGGTAACGGTCGGGAAAGAGATATACAAGCAGTGTAAAATGCTACAAACTCGAAATTTGTACTTGTGTTATTAAATTTTTATTGATTCCTTTCAAGACATAAACACCGACTAGTGACGGTATACATGGCATCCATAGCATGTCTTTATGTTGGATGATAGTTAAATCTAATATTATTCAGTAATCCAAAGGTGAAGGCATAATTTGGGTCAAATCGATATCAAAAAGGGTATTTAGCTTGCTAATAATAGATAGGTTGTGTGTATTTCAAGGATTGAAAACTCGGTTTTGTTCATTTGAAATTTTGTTGGCTTCTGACAATTTCGAAAATTTTGAAAATTTTGGTTTTTTTCAGTTTCGATCCTGATATAGGATTTCTATATTTTTAATAAAATACTAATGGTAAACATTGCAAATCCATGTATGAATATAGTCTACAAAATAATAATAATGCAACATATTCAAGTCCAAATCGTTTAATAATGATTGAGGCCCAACGTATGCAAGTCTAAGTCCTTTAATAATTTTTTGGTCCCAACGTATCGAAGTCAAAGTCCCACATATTTCCTACGTAAACCTATTTCCTACTGTCTCTCTCATTCACATAAAAAAAATTACAAAACCCGCAAAAAGAAATAAGCGAAAAGAAAAAAAATTCACCTGCGAGTAGAATTCGAATCTCCTGGGTGATGTCAAAGTCCTTGGTATGCTCAAACATGGTCAACGACGCTCGAATTTGGGAAGCGATTTGCTGAAGCTCGGTCTGTGGTTAGCTCTATGTTCGAGTGATGCTTTTATAGGTGAAATTTTGATTTGATTATTGTTTTAACACGTTTATGAATTATTAGATATGTAGACTAGGGTTTTTTTTCTTTTTTCGGTTGACTGGATTTTGGTTGTTTTTTCTATCGCTTCCCTCATCTTCCTCTAATTACAACAAATTCAATTTTTATTTCATTTTTTAAAACATCCACGTTAACGGGACGATTTTGATCTAATAGCGTCCCGCCGCCTGCCAGAAACAATACGAGATGGTCGGAATCTTGTGATTCCGGGCCGAAACCTTAAACCATAGTGTATTCTCATAATACATGAGATTTATTGTTTTTGGAAGTGAACTATAGAAGCAACATATATTACTGATATCATTATTCTAATATTGGATTTTATTATTCAATCGTGTATTATAATCGCATATGTATTTTTCTCTTAGGAGATGCATATGTTTCCAAAGGTATTTGAAATAGTTTGGTTTAATTCTAGAAAAAAAATAGAAACTTATACATAGATTTTGAGGTGTATCCCTTCTTTTTTATTCCAAATCCATTCTAGAAAACATGTTACGTATCCATGTTTATATCTTCGGTTTTTGTATTAAGTGAAATTGTCTTAGAGAATTTCCTATAATATCATTGTTAAACATAAAATTCCATTTAAAGTCTTCAATGGTTGTAAAAATCCACTGATAAGGTCAATTCTGCTGCAGATATAAGAAATGGATAAAGAAATCCTTCCTTATAACAATAGGTGATAACCAGGGAGAGAGAAAAGTATTATTGCTTGAATGTACAATGTGACTAAAGCATAGTTTAAAATGTGAAATAATTTAGTAACATCCTTCTAGAATAAGGAAGTGTAATGGCTATGTGGTTTGGATAGTTTACAAGGACCGTCATACATAAAATTTGCTATGATTTCTTTCCAACTTTCATCATTTTCTTCTAAAACTTTCCAAATCCATTTACAAAATAGAGCATAATTTAAAAATTTTAGGTTAAATCTCCTGGATTTTATAGGTTTAAAGCTTGGTTCTAGTTAACTAAACATCTTAAACTAGAATAATCTGCCAACTATAGAAAAACAATTACCTTTCTAGTGCGAAAGTTTTCTACTGACCTCGTCTATAATAACATATCTGTCTTCTTTTTTGCTTTAGTTGGTCTGATAGGAATACCCAAATAATTTATTAAAAATTATATTGTATTATAATTTAAAGTGTTGACCACATCCTTTTTAAAATTTGAATTATCATGTAAAACAAGAACAGTACTTTTGTGGAAGTTAATACTTAGTCCAAATAGGATTTCAAAGTTATATAAAATTAATTTTAGCAAGACAACATGATAAGGTAAGAGATAATAGAAGAGTAAGGTATCATCGGCATATCGAAGAGTAGAGATACCTTCGGATATGATCTCGTTCCCCATTCCATGTAAAATATTATTATCAATTGGAAGTCTAATTTATCCAGTCGTAAGTCTAAAGGTGGGGTAGGTAAATTCATGATTGTACGTATATTATGCAATGTTTTCACAATACCTCCAATTTGGGGTAACGATCCGGAAAGAGATATACAAGCCGTGTAAAATGCTACAGACTCGAAATAGCTACTTGTGTTATTAAAATTTTATTGGTTCCTTTCAAGACATAAACACCAACCAGTGACAATGTATATGGCATCCATAGCATATCATTGTGTTGGGTGATAGTTAAATCTAATATTATTCAGTAATCGAAAGGTGAAGGCATAATTTGGGTCAAATCAATATCAAAAAGGTATTTAGCTTGTTAATAATAGATAGGTTGGGTGTATTTCAAGATTTGAGAACTTGGTTTCGATCATTTGAAATTTTGTTGGTTTCCGTCAATTTCGAAAATTTTAAAAGTTTTGGTTTTCTCAATTTCGATCCTGATATCGAATTTATATATTTTTAATAAAAAATTAATGGTAAACGTTGCAAATCCGTATATAAATATAGTCTACAAAATGATAATAATCCAAATCAATTAATAATGATTGAGGCCCAATGTATTCAAGTCTAAGTCCTTTAATAATTTTTCAGCCCCAACGTATCCAGGTCAAAGGCCCACCTATTGACATAAACCTATTTCTTACTGCCTCTCTCATTCACATAAACGGAAAAAAACACTACATAACCCGCAAAAAGAATAAGCGAAAAGAAAAACATTCACCTGGGAGTAGAATTCGAATTTCCGGCG
The DNA here is from genome assembly GCA_030765085.1 of Allium cepa. NCBI lineage: Eukaryota > Viridiplantae > Streptophyta > Magnoliopsida > Asparagales > Amaryllidaceae > Allium > Allium cepa. The sequence goes on along the minus strand of CM060938.1, from coordinate 733,880,594 downwards.
AGTAAAATTCACGGTGCTCGAATTTGGAAAGCGATTTGCTGAAGCTTGACCTATGGTTAGCTCTATGTTCGATTGATGCTTTTATAGGTGAAATTTTGATTTGATTACTGTTTTAACACGTTTATGAATTATTAGATATGTAGACTAGGGTTTTCTTTTGTTTTTCGATTGATTGGATTTTGGTTGTTTTTTCTGTCGCTTCCCTCATCTTCCTCTAATAACAACAAATTCAATTTTTATTTCATTTTTTTAAACATCCACGGTAGTGGGGACGATTTTAACCTAATACCGTCCCGTCACCTGTCGGAACCGATACGAGATGGTTGGAATCTGGTGGTTTCGGCCGAAACCTTAAACCATAGTGTATTCTCGTAATACATGAGATTTATTGAGTTTGGAAGTGAATTATAGAATGAACATATATTACTGATATCAATATCATTGGATTTTATTATTCAATCGTGTATCATAATCAACGTATGTATTTTGCTCTTAGGAGGTGCATATGTTTCCAAAGGTATTTGAGATAGTTTGGTTTAATTCTAGAAAAAAAATAGAAACTTATACATAAATTTTGAGGTGCGTCCCTTCTTTTTTATTCCAAATCCATTCTAGAATACATGTTACATATCCATGTTTATATCTTCGGTTTTTGTAGTAAGTGAAATTGTCTTAGATAATTTCCTATAATATCATTACTAAACATAAAATTCCATTTAAAGTCTTCATTGGGTGTAAAAAGTCCGCTGATAAGGTCAATTTTGCTGCATGATATAAGAAAAGGATATAGAAATTCCTTCCTTGTAACAATGGGTGATAACCAAGGAGCATGCCAGAAAAAAGTATTATTGCTTGAATGTACAATGTGACTAAAGCATAGTTTAAAATGCAAAATAATTGGGTAACACCTTCTAGAATAAGGAAGCGTAATGGTTATATGGTTTGGATAATTTATAAGAACCGTCATAAATAAAATTTTCTTTGATTTCTTTCCAAATTTCATCATTTTCTTCTAAAACTTTCCAAATCCATTTAGAAAATAAAGTGTAATTTATAAATTTTAGGTTAATTATCCTTAGTCTCCTTGATTTATAGGTTTAAAAATAGGGTTCTAGTTAACTAAACATCTTAAATTAGAATACTCTGCCAACTATAGAAAAACAATTTCCTTTCTAGTGCGAAAGTTTTCTACTGACCTCGTCTATAATAACGTATCTATCATCTTTTTTGCTTTAGTTGGTCTGATAGGAATACCCAGATAATTTATTAAAAATTATATTGTATTATAATTAAAGTGTTAACCACATCCTTTTTAAATTTTGAATCATCATTTAAAATAAGAATAGAGCTTTTATGGAAGTTAATACTTAGTCCAGATAGGAGCTTTAATTTTAGCAAGACAACATGATAAGGTAGGTGAGAATAGAAGAGTAAGTTATCATCGGCATATTGAAGAGTAGAGATACCTTCGCATACGATCTCATTCCCCATTCCATGTAAAATATTATTATCAATTGGAAGTCTAATAGCTTTATTAAAGACATTGCCAGCTAGGTACAGGCGAAAGTGAATCCCTTACGCCAGGGCCTCATTTCGGTTGAATTTCGTTTGATTTATATTTTTTAATTAATTCTAACTAAAATAATATTGAATGCAAAATTCATTAAATAATACTAAAAAAATTCAAAGTGTGTAGGAGAAAAAATGTACGTAAATGTACAATATTACATCATAATACTATATTATTTATTAGCACAACCCCTACTAATTAGAAACACTAGGTATTATTTTATATACATCTGCCCACAATCCATATCAACTAACCTTTCACAAAATCATGTTTAAAATATTCAAGAACTCTCTTTTATCGGAATGCATGATAATGGGTAAAACTTGTTGATTCATGGGTTTTGATTCATGACACAAGCTTCAGAGATCATGAGACGAACTATAAAGAGAATACTATACAAAGGCGACAAAAAGAGAATAAAAGTATATTGTGCACTACAAAGGAGACAAGACTACAATCCAGAGATTAGTATTAATATTTTATTATATCGAGTCTTAGAATATTATTAAAATCATTCCTCAAGTAGTCACACACACATAAAAATAGTTGTATATGATTTTGAACTTGAAAAAATATGATCTGTGCACATAACATCAGGTCGGTCGACCGACCAGTAAACTCGGCTGACCGAACCTGTTGTTAGTGCACAGATATGCTCTGTTTTGTGCACGATTTTAAACTCAGCTGACTGGCCAGAATTTTCAGTCAACCGACCTGTAAATAACGACTATTTTTCTGAAGAGTTGCGATCGTTCGTGAAGAGGAATCACCTTCAATCCAAGAGATATGGTCACAACCTTTGATTGAAACTCTTTATGAAAGATTGTAACTATTCTACAACTATATAAACATGTTTAATTCATTCCTACAATCACCAATTATTGTTTTTAATTCTGAAATCTATTCTCTATTTATTTCTACAAATAAAAGCATTCATTCTCATTCAATATCGCTAGAATCTCTGAATTAATTTATATACTTCGATTCTACGAGATTATCCTCCTTCTAAATCTTCACACACACTACACATTCTTGAGGATTTAATTATAGGAAAATTGTACTATCAAAAGACAATCCGTGTTATTCAGAACACACTCGTCAACAAATTATTTGTATTAAGTTGAAGTCCTCTTCGGCTGTTGAGGCGGAAAAATTCCTGTTCGGCTGCTCAGGTGTGGTATACCTATTCCTCCGGGTTAAGTGAGGGGTTTAGTCTAAATCCAGAGGATATTCTGGGACTGGACGTAGAACGGGAAGTTCGAATCAGTATAAAAATTCCTGGTGTGCTTACTTTAATTCTTATTTTACTGCTATTATCAGTTTTCGCATTTATATATTATATTACACGATCCTTAGTACTGCACGTACACTTTCATTTGGTATCAGAGCAAGGTTATCCTATAACCATCACAAATTTATTTGATATTTATTTCTAGTAATATGGCAACGACACAAACTAACAATGTTGGCACTAACACTAATACCAGTTTCACATAAGGTCAATCAACTTCACGACCTCCACTTTTTAATGGTTTAAATTATAATTATTGGTCAACTAAAATGAGAATCTATATGCAATCTAGTGGTTTTGATATCTGGAACGTTATACAAAGAGAGTACATAACTCCTACTGGAGAATACTCAACTTGGAGTAACACACAAAAACTAGATGTTACATCAAATGCAAAGGCTATGAATATTTTATTTTGTGCATTAGATAGAAATGAATTCAATAGAGTTAGCATGTGCACTTCTGGTTATGAAATATAGAGAACACTTAAAGCAACACATGAAGGAACGAACAAAGTTAAATTAAGCAAAATTTCTATGTTGAAAAATCAATTTGAAAATTTCAAAATGAAGCCAAATGAATCTATAAATGATATGTATTCTAGATTCCAGGATATTTATCATGCTCTACTATCATTAGAACAAACATTTACTGATTTTGATGTTGTCACAAAAATCTTAAATTCTTTAACTGACGAATGGGAAAGAAAAGTCCTAGCCATTGAAGAAGCAAGTGATTTGTCAACATTAAAACCAGAAGAATTGATGGGTAATTTAATGTCCTACGAAGTAAATTTGCAGGCAAAGAGAAATGTAGCACAAGAAAAGAAGAACGTGGCATTTCAAGCAGAAAAAGATAATTCCGACTCAGAGAATGAAGATACGGCAATGATTGCTAAAAATTTCAAAAAGTTTCTGAAATTCAAAAGAAATAAATTCAGGGGAAACAAAAATAATTCCAACAACAATACCAACAGTAGCAAACCATCATCTTCAGTAATGGAATGTTATGAATGTCACAAGAAAGGTCACATGAAGAAGGATTGTCCAGAACGTAAAAAGAGCAATTTTGATAAGGACACGAAGAGCTTTTTCAGTCACTTGGGACGACACAGACTCATCATCTTCATCAGAAAGTGAAAGTGACAATGAAAATGAGCAAGCAAATGTATGCTTCATGGCTTCGTCAGACGATGTAAGTGATCTTAGTTTAGCAAAGCAACTTCAAAAGAAAAATAAAGATTTACAAAGAAAATTAGATAGGACAGTCTTAGAAGTAAATATGCTGAAAGATGAAAAGAAAATATTAGAAGAAGAACTTGAAATTTCTCAACAATCAAATTCTAACTTATCTTCTCAAATTTCTTCAATATCTGAAGAACTAGAAATTCAGAAAAATAAAAATGATGTTTTATTTTTTGAAAATAATAGCTTACATTCTAAAATTAAAGATTTAGATTTAGAAAAATTTAGTCTAAAAATAAAATTTGATTACATCTCTAAAAATGTCTTAAATTTCAATAAAGGAAGAGGGAATCTTTCTAAAATACTAGAAAATTCTCAATCGACTAACAATAAATCTGGACTAGGATTTAAGAAACAAAATAAATTTGATAAAAGTAGGATTAATAATAAAATTAAAAAGGATATTAAGAAAACAGTTTGTTCAAACACTAAAACCATTAAGATATGGATTCCAAAATCAAATAATGTTTTGCTGAGGAATAAACATATCAAAATATTCATGGCAATTGTTCATAATACTAAAAACTATATTTATAAAGGGAATTCTGAACCTGTATGGTTTTGGCTTCCTAAGATCTAACTCTTCGGACCCTAAAAAGAAACGGGTACCAACTTTTTATAATTTTTTTACAGATACCACATAAAAGGAGAGGAAAATGGATTTTAGATAGCGGCTGCTCAAAACATATGACAGGAAACAAAGAAATGTTGTCAAATATTATCTACTCAAATGGAGGATCGGTTACTTTTGGAGATAACTCTAAAGTATATATCATTGGTAAAGGCGATGTCAGCAGCAACGGTATCACTAATTTACCTCTCATTACTGATGTTTTATTAGTCAAAAATTTAAAACATAATTTATTGAGTATTAGTCAGTTATGTGATAAAGGTTTTAATATAACTTTTTCAGAAAATAAATGTAATATTTTCGATAAAAATCATAACACTATTTTTGAAGGAATAAGAGATAAAAACATTTATATTTTAAATATGAACGTTAAAAATGATTCAAATTTATGTTTAATAGCTAAAGAAAATGATTCCTATCTTTGGCACAAAAGATTTTGTCACATCAATTTTAAAAGTATCAACAAATTAGCTAAAAATAAATTAGTTAAAGGATTACCTGACATGAAATTCAAAACGAATATATTTTGTGATGCATGTAAATTAGGAAAATTAATAAAATATTCTTTTAAATCAAAAAAAGTAATTTCTACAGAACAACCACTTGAACTTTTACACATGGATCTTTTTGGTCCAACTCAAGTTCAATCTATTAATCATAATAGATATGTGTTTGTTATTGTAGATGATTTTTCTAGATACACTTGGATTTTCTTTTTAAAAAATAAAAGTGATACTTTTAATAATTTTAAAGTATTTGTTAAAAGAATTCAAAATATTAAAAGTTTGAAAATTAAAAATATCAGAAGTGATCATGGAGGAGAATTTGAAAATGAAGTTTTTGAACAATTTTGTAACAAGTAAGGTATTAACCATAATTTTTCATTTCCTAGAACACCACAACAAAATGGTGTTGTAAAAAGAAAAAATAGAACGTTACAAGAATGTGCAAGAACTTTATTAAATGAAACCACTTTATCAAAACATTTTTGGGCAGAAGCTGTAGCTACTGCTTGTTATGTATTGAATCGTGTTTCCATTCGACCGTTAACTAAGAATACTCCATATGAACTTCTAAATGGAAGAAAACCAAATATTTCATATCTTAAAGTTTTTGGTTCTAAATGTTTTATTTTGAATACTAAAGATCAGCTAGGCAAATTCGATCCAAAATCCGATGAAGGAATATTCGTAGGATATTCGGAACGAAGTAAAGCTTATCGAATTTTTAATAAAAGAACTCAGATTATTTAAGAAAGTTTACATGTTTCATTTGACGAAAATTTTAAAAATATAAATTCAAATATTACTATCGATTCTGATGATGAAACTATTCAGAATAAAAAATGTAATACTAGTGAAAACTTTGATAATATTAATGAAATTACCGAAAATACAAACATTACTACTAATATAACAAAATCCCCACCTACAATTTTACGGGATCATCCTGTACAAAATATAATTGGAGAAGTAAATATGAATGTTAAAACCAAACATCAATTAAATCAAGTTGGTCATGTAGCTTTTCTCTCTAACATAGAACCTAAGAATATAAAAGAAGCCTCAACTGATGACTACTGGATTCTTGCCATGCAAGAAGAACTAAATCAATTTGAACGAAACAAAGTTTGGGAACTTGTTCCTAGACCAAGTGATCAATCAGTCATTGGTACTAAATGGGTTTTCAAAAATAAAGCAGATGAAATGGAAAATATAACTAGGAATAAAGCTAGATTAGTTGCACAAGGATATAATCAAGAAGAGGGAATTGACTATGAAGAAACGTTTGCTCTAGTCCCCCGACTTGAAGCAATACGAATTTTATTGGCGTTTGCATGTTTTCATAAGTTTAAACTTTATCAAATAGATGTTAAAAGCGCATTTTTAAATGGTTACATAAAAGAAAATATTTTTGTTGAACAACCACCTCTTTTTTGTCATGAAAAATTTCCGGATCATGTTTATAAACTCAAAAAGGCTTTATATGGTTTAAAGCAAGCACCTCGTGCTTGGTATGATCGTCTTAAAAGCTATTTATTAGAATCTTATTTTGAAATTGGTAAAGTAGATCAAACTCTTTTTATTAAGAAAACTAAGAAAGATATTTTGATAAGATATTTTGATAATTCAAATTTATGTTAATGACATTATCTTTGGATCGACAAATGATAAGTTATGTCAGGAATTTTCAACTATAATGACAAATGAATTTGAAATGTCTCATATAGGAGAATTGTCATATTTTCTTGGATTACAAATTAAACAAATTGAAAATGGAATTTTTATTAATCAAGAAAAATATTGTTATAATTTAATTAAACGATTTGGTCTGGAAAACACTTCTGCCAAACCAACTCCTATGAGCACAACGATTCATCTCGATAGAGACGAGGAGGGCAATAGTGTTGATCAAAAACTATATCGTAGTATGATTGGATCGTTATTATATTTAACAGCTAGTCGACCTGATATAATGATGAGTGTTTGTTTATGTGCTAGATTTCAAGCAAATCCCAAAGAATCACATATGCGAGCCGTTAAACGCATTATTCGTTATCTAACTAAAACCAAAGATTTCGGACTATTTTATCCAAAAGAATGTCCTTTCGAATTAGTTTCCTATAGCGACACTGATTTTAGAGGAAGTCGGACGGATAGAAAAAGTACCAGCGGAACATGTCACTTCATTGGACGTTCCTTAGTTTCTTGGTTCAGTAAAAAACAAAACTGCGTTTCTTTATCGACATGTGAAGCAGAATATATATCTGCTGCTTTGGCACGTGCACAAGTCATTTACATGCAACAAACACTTCAGGATTTTAATTGTCATCTTGAAAAATCTGTAATTTATTGCGATAATACTAGTGCAATAAATCTTTCTAAAAATCCTGTCAATCACTCACGAACAAAACATATAGATATTCATCTTCATTTTCTTCGTGATTGTTTGGAAAAAGGATTGATAAATTTAGAATTTATTAATGCTGAAAATCAGATTGCTGACATTTTTACTAAACCATTAAATGAAAATAAACTTAGACGAGATTTAGGAATAATGTCTCTAAAAGAGTTATAACTAAAAATATGCAAAATATTTAAAACAATTTTTTTTCTGACCAAAGCGAGATTTGAACCTAATGACCTATTACTTGCTTGTTATATGGTGTATTATAGCCACTTGAGCTATGGTTGTTTCTTATTTCAAACAGCCTTTTAGTTTAAATTGTATTTTCATAACACTATTTTTACAAATTAGTTTACTATTAATTACCTGAGATGAGAATTAAATACTAATTTTTAACCACTTATTTTTAAGCAAACAAATACGTATATGTATATCATGTTCAGTTTTCAAACAAATACTAAGAAAAAGTTTATATTCAAAATCATTTGAAAATGTCATCCAACAATGATTCCTACAATTCCGAAAACTCTCATTTATCGTATACATCCCCGGACGATGATTCCGATCGTATTCCTAAAAACGGACCCTATCCTATCTTTCCCTTACCTAATCGTGTTCTTAAATTTTCCCCTTCCCCGGATAAAGACCCGACACATGGCTGGAAACCATGGGAGAACACTCATACTGGTTATACACCGAAAAAGAAGAAAGGCAAGAAAGCTATGGTCATATCTCCTTCAACTAAACAGAAAATAGATGAGATACACCACTATCAACAACAACAAATGGAACTACAAAAGGAGTTATACTATGAACAAAAAGTTACCGAAAGACGTTTGAGCTTCCTAGAACGGATGGCCATAAAAATCTGTTCGTCGAAAAAGGAAGACATTATTAAACCCTCATCTAGACCCTCAACCTCCACAAATCCCGATCAATCACCAGTAGCTCCTATGTGGTCACCTATAGAGAATGTTCAATCTCCAAATTCTTGGGAACGTCGATATTAACAATCGATGGCTAAACATTTTTTTTTATATATTACTGATTTTCTCTAAGTTGTATCATTATCATTCAAAAATAGTAAAATTTCTCTTTGTATAACTCTTTAAACCAAAATAAGCATAACTGGGCAGAACAACAGGGTCGGTCGACCGAAGGTCCTGAGTCGGTCAGCCGAATCCTTCCCGAAAGTCTCTGTTGTTCATTTAACAGAGTCGGTCGGCTGACCAGACATTTTGGTCGACCGAACGACTTAAATCTGATACAACCGGTTACAAATTTTAACCCACCTATTCACCTTTTTCACCTACCTTTTCATTTTTCACTTTCCCACTTTCAGTTTTCTTCCTCAAATTCCATTAAAATTTTATCAAATTTCAATGGCTCCTAGAAAGAAAACTAAAACTACCGGTGCTTCTTCATCAACTCCAGTGGATTCTCAAATAGCCTCATGGCTTGTGAGCGATAAAGCACTCGAAAGATGGATTGAACTTCAAGATGCCAAGATCTTCGAGGAATCTTTCATAAGTTATGCCGATTTCTCTTCTTACGGTATTGAAAATGCAGCAATTGAAAGTGGGCTTAATACTTTTCTTAACCATAGAAAGAAAATTTGAAAATTAATCACATTACGGTCAAATTATTTCTTGCTAACCTTAACCTTGTTAATCCTCCTAGAAACACCGAAAATTATGTTTAGACATCGGTATGTGGTACGGAAATTTTCCTTTCACTAGATAGAATAAATCATATTTTGATTACTCGACCTGGTGGAATATCTTTACATGATGTGGATTGCAATATAATGAGACGCAACCAAATAAGCCATCTCTTTTTTAAAGATGATGCTATAGATTTTAGACAACCATCATCTCTTCGACCAAAAGCTAGACTTTTTCATCGTTTCATGATGAAATCCATTGTTCCAAGAGGAGGATCCTACCACTTAGTGTATCCTGAAAATTTTAAAGCTTTATATGCTATATGTGGGAATATACGAGTCAGTTGGGTGCAATTACTTATGGATGAGTTTCTCTCATTTAATCAAGGCAAGATGCTTCATATTCATTATGGAGAATATATAATGAGATTAATCAACAACTCGGTCTCACATGCTCCAGAATCCGAAACTACCAAAGTTCATCATTTTGATTCAAGGACCATTAAATCAATGAAGTTGCCGGATGCTCCACCAAGATTTATAAATTTTAATCAATGGCATGCTACTTCTAGAGATCAACTACGCCGTAGCCATTCCACATCACATCCAACCACTCATTCTATGGAACGCTTAACTCGCCAGTCCACAATTCAAAGACCAACACCCGGACTTGGTACGGCAGCTGCTATTGATCTTCTAGCTCAAAATCAATTAGTTTTAGATGCCTGTCTACGGAAAATAGATGGAAGATTAAAGAAAATCAAAGGCTTCTTTGTTAATCTTTGAGATGCGTTATCATGTACTTCTGAAGCCGGTGCCACTCATCTTGCTCCCGGAAAAGACCAGCACCTAATTTTTCTTGGTCAACTTCGGAAAATACAAGTTCAGGAACATCAGGAACTCATACTTCTCATACTTAGCGTCGTGGTAAAGAACAAGCACCTCCTGAGGAAAATATTCGTCCAGAATTTTGGGATTCCGACGATGATGAGGAGTGATCTTGCTGGTTTATTTCTATTCTGTTTTTATTGTGAACAATATTTCTATTTTATGCTATGTTAAGTACTGTATCATTAACATTTCATTTGTTTTCGGTATGTAACTTTAATTCTATGTTCGTAAAATTTGATAAATTGTTTCGTAATTTTTTTACATCATAAGTATTCCTTTTTGTCGATGACAAAGGGGGAGAAATATATGGAAGCTAACAAGTTTTTGCAGAGAAGTCGCCATATATTCAGGGGGAGAATTACAATACATACTACTTCGTCACATACGTATTGTCATCAATCAAAAAGGGGGAGAATGTTGATTCATGGGTTTTGATTCATGACACAAGCTTCAGAGATCATGAGACGAACTACAAAGAGAATACTATACAAAGGCGACAAAAAGAGAATAAAAGTATATTGTGCACTACAAAGGAGACAAGACTACAATCCAGAGATTAGTATTAATATTTTATTATATTGAGTCTTAGAATATTGTTAAAATCATTCCTTAAGTAGTCACACATACAAATAGTTGTATATGATTTTAAACTTGAAAAAATATGATCTGTGCACATAACATCAGGTCGTCGACCGGCCAGTAAACTCGGCTAACCGAACCTGTTGTTAGTGCACAAATATGCTCTGTTTTGTGCACGATTTTAAACTCAGCTGACCGGCCAGAATTTTTAGTCAACCGACCTGTAAATAAATGCTATTTTTCTGAAGAGTTGCGATCGTTCGTGAAGAGGAATCACCTTCAATCCAAGAGATATGGTCACAACCTTTGATTGAAACTCTTCATGAAAGATTGTAACTATTCTACAACTATATAAACATGTCTAATTCATTCCTACAATCACCAATTCTTGTTTTTAATTCTGAAATCTATTCTCTATTTATTTCTATAAATAAAAGCATTCATTCTCATTCAATATCGCTAGAATCTCTGAATTAATTTATATACTTCGATTCTACGAGATTATCCTCCTTCTAAATCTTCACACACACTACACATTCTTGAGGATTTGATTATAGGAAAATTGTACTATCAAAAGACAATCCGTGTTATTCAGAACACACTTGTCAACAAATTATTTGTATTAAGTTGAAGTCCTCTTCGGCTGATGGGGCGGAAAAATTCCTGTTCGGCTGCTCAGGAGTGGTATACCTATTCCTCCGGGTTAAGTGAGGGGTTTAGTCTAAATCTAGAGGATATTCTGGGACTAGACGTAGAACGGGAAGTTCGAACTAGTATAAAAATTCATGGTGTGCTTATTTTAATTCTTATTTTACTGCTATTATCAGTTTCCGCATTTATATATTATATTACACGATCCTTAGTACTGCACGTACACTTTCAAAACTTCATCAAATTCGAATTCTCCTTCTTAAGTTCGAAAAGTGCGAGCAACCAAATATACGTTGTTTGAAGAAGTTCCATTAGTCAATATTGTTTATCATATTTCTTGTATTCATGTGTGCTGATTATGAACGAGTTTTTTTTATATGTCTCTCAAGCATAATATCAATAATCTCAGTCAACTTCTCATTGATCTAACCATGACGTCTTCTATTACCCGCCCTTAAGTACTGCAACGATTTGTATTTTACATATCGAAAGATTATAAAATATTTATATTATTCTTGTATAGGGTTATCTATAACTTTGAAAAATGACTGTTAGAGACATTTTCCATCCTTTTAATTTCATCGTACGATTGACACTGAAAATCTTGTATGGCCTACAACTTTTGATAAGAGACCAATTTTGGGTCTGAAATCACTTCCATTAGATCGGAGTGATGGTTTCTTTTCCATAGAGTGGTTATAATAGGAAAATGGACTCACCGTTTGAGGGTTATGACTGTTTGAATTTTTACTTGATTTTGAATAGCTTAATGGGTAATTGGTGAGTTAATGGCCTGGCCCAAAGCCTATTTTGGAATTAGCATCATGTTGAAGTTGATAGGACTTCTTTCTATATTTTCACACTTCCCAAAAATAAAGAGAAACCTCCATTAACTATCTTTAAGGCAAAAAGTAACCCTAAACCCTACTATAATTAGTCAAATCTTGTCATTAGAAGGAGATTAGCATAATTAGGACTTGGATTTGAAGATTTCCTATTGGAGATCACTTGGAATTGTTGTTCATTTTGGATTTTGTTCATTTTTGGATTGCTTTGGATTTAGATGAGTGGTTAGGACCTCTCATTTACTAATTAGTCATTATACGCCTTAGAATAATGTTTTAAACTGATTTTTTAATCCTAAAACATGTTTTAAACCTTAACTAATAACATATGCTAATTTGAAATGATTTTACAAAAGTTTAGTGAATTTGTATTATTATGGATCTCCGTGTTCTTATGGATTTTCTTCTTTAGATTTAGGCTATAAAATGGATGTATGTTAATGTATGCTTGTTAGGATATATTATATGTAATGTATGTTTGAATATATGATGTTTGGATGGTTAAAAACACCGATCAAATGGCGACTTGGTTCTAAGAACAAGTCTTGGATTGGTGATGGCCCATGAAGGTCAAGTTGTCCAAATGACTTGCGATCTATAAGGTAGGTCAAGAAGGACACCCTAAAGCTATGTTTTAAATTTTAAGTCAATTGGAGTTCATTTCTCGAGTTATGGTCAATGGAAGATGGTTTAGTGGAGTTCCAAAGGCTTTGGATCAGTAGGAAATTTCTTCAAGTCTTGGGCAAGCTTGCTTCAAGTTTTAGGAACGTTCGTTTTGACTCACACACGATTCGCTTGGAGTTGTAAGTGGGGAGTAAAGCTTGGAAAAATGTTGGGTCAACAACGAGTCAAGGAGGGGATGGATCAGGTTTGCTTCGGGCTAGGAATATGTTTACTTGGAGTATGGGCTGTTGGAACAAAGGGGGAGGATTTCGCTTAGTGTTGGATGGGTATTGATCCATAGGGCTTAGGTCGGTGGTGATGATTTGGTGAAGGAGGGTTTCGCGTTGTGAAGCATGGTTTAGTCTTCGTTGAAGTGTGGGGTCATGATGGGATGGTCGACGATGATGGATCGGGCTTCACGGCACGTTGGTAATTGATCGGTAAGGGAAATTTGTAAGGCGGCTTCAAGTTATTCACACGTTTTCTTCAAGTCCCAGAGGTAATTGCTTTGAGCCATTTACATATTTGCTTCAGGTCTCTATACACAAGCTTACTTCGAGTCACGCCTTCAATTTTTCGAACTAAGGCTCGGGTGGTACTGAACCATAAGATTTGGTGATGATTTCGATGATGAGACACAATTCGATGATGGTGATGGTTTCAACGATGGATAACTATACTTCGAGATGTAGAGTAGGTGACTACGAGTTGGAATGCTTTTGGGAAATGACGTGGCGTCAGGAGGGTTTGTATTGGAAAAACACTGAACCATTTTTGGTTAAGTGAATCATGTCGAACCCGGCATGTTCATGTCGGTTCTGACATGATTGAAGTTAAGGGTGATGCATGGGGGTCCAAAGGGGTCAAGGCATGGACTTCAAAATGTGGTCCATGCATGTTCATTCGTTTGTTTGACATTCGAACTTAAATGTTATGATGCGATGAAGGATGACCTCAACGATGAAGCAATAATGTGACACTTCGATAAGATGACTTTAGAACCTTGGCGAGACAACTCTATGACTTATGACGGTTATGTAGAGATGTTTCGATGATGATACTCAATGATGTGAGTTGAGATGATGATCCAAATGACGAGTTCAATAATAAAGACTCATGAGTGGAACTACAATTGTGTTCTATTACGGAGATGAATGGAATTGAACATTGGTTGTAATCTACTATGGAGACATGTGCAAAGCGATCATTGATGCTCAAAGGTTTCCGGTGTGCTTATGTAGAGTGGGTACATGGAAACGACCACTAGATTATCATTGTATCAAGACCTTATGACTGTGGATTACTCTAGACCTTCTGATTGTGGGTCTATTTCCTAGCCTTATGAAGCGACATAGATTAAGCGCTATGAAACTGTGGTATTGGTGAGTCTCTAGGCAATATACTTGAGTGATGCAAGGATTGTTTGATGGGTGCTATGTTTGCTTTATTACCCTAGGGTTGATACATGATTAATGTACTTGAGTGATGTAAGGATTGTTTGATGGGCGCTATGTTTGCTTTATCACCCTAGGGTTGATACATGACGTAGATTTTATGACTTAGATACCCAAACACCTGACATTTAACATAGATTGCACTACATCTGATAGAGTAGATTTTAATATATTGATGTTATTTGTTAACTCTTTGGATGCAGGAACGGTCAATTATGATTCTCCATACCCTATGTCATATACTATATTGGCTTTCATAGTATTTTGAAATTGTTTATCACTCACACCAGACTATTGTCAGACTCGGTTTCTGTTTTGCTTTTATTATCTCGGGTACTCTTAAATAAGTAGACTAGATAGCGGATGTTGATGCCATATGGGTTATGCAAATGGATTAGCGGGATGTTATGCTTTTATATACTGTTACTTGGATGTACTATTGCTATTAACTCGTTGTTTGACACTATGGGGCCTAGATGATGTTTCACTATTATCTTGGAGATAGATTATCATTTGAGTTATTATTGGATGTATAAAACTCTAGGATCTGGGTAATATGTAGCTACTATGAACCTATGCACACTGATTACGTGGTTCATTTAGTTATTACTGTCTCGCCTATTCTATATCTGTGGTGATATTTTATTTTTAATCGATTCGCTTTGAGATATACGACAGGTTATCTATTGGAGATTTTATTACTTTACTGCTTGACAATCGTCCTATATCGGCATGTACCATCACAACATGTAATACAAGCATATTGGATACCGGAGGTGTATGTCAATTATCACATTTGATATCAGAGCTTAGGTTACCTAATTAACCTAAGGGATATCGGGTTCCTTTATAAATTAGGAGGAGTTAATACCTTAGAATGGATCAAGTGTATATAAGAGCGTAAAAGACCCGAAATTTTAATGATTTAAATAAAGTAATTAACTATATTTTTCTTGGAATTAAAAAATTAAAATTTGGCAATGAAAATTTGACGTTTGCAATATGTCTATTTAAACATAGGAAGTGTCAGATTTTCATTGAAAAATATGTAAGTTTATTCTATTATGAAAATTTTAATTTAAAATTTAGAACCAAGTTAAATTTGTTGGAAATAAAAGATTTTTGAAATCTGAGTATATTTTATAATAAAAATGTTGATCATTTCTAAGTGAGACGTCATAATTCGTTTCGTCAAATTTGGACTGATTTAGCCCTGTTTATCTTATTTTGACGTTTTAGCAGCAGTTTGGCAACGGAAATCAAGTTTTGATAGGATAGTCATATCTTTCATATCTGTGTACCATTTTATTCACCTCGTCATGCTGATCTCCACAGTATACTCATATCTGCATTTCGACGTCTGGTACGTAGCGAAATTTAGGAAACGGTTAGCCGTATCGGTATCCATCTTGAGCCTTTTTGGTTTCCTTGTGGCCTTTCATTTACCCAGCGACTGAAATCAAATAGCCTTTTGCTTTTAATAATTCCTTGAATTCGTGCTGGACTTTTTCCTTTCCCGTTGGTTCAATATATACGTCGTGTCCTTTCCCATTGGTTCAATATATATGTTGTGTGGCCTTTCACTCTCTCCCCTTCCTCTGGTTCGTTCTGCCATACTATTTTGTATATATATATGTATGTATATATATATACACACAAGTTGCCCTCATATTTGCGCTGTTCAACCTGATTGTCTTCCCTTAATTTCGAACCGTCGCCTCTCCCTTCCCTTCACCTGACCTCGGCCTTGCTTCACCCGCCACCACCCAGCAGCCTTTGACCAATACCCATCACAGACCTCTGCCTCCAACCCAATCCAGCCCACTCCACAACCTTATCTGCCGCCATAGCACCTATAGACGCCGAAGCCTCTCCACCAACAGCCAAGCAACCCACGCTGCAAGCTGTGCTCCAATCTTCCTCTACCTTCCACCTCTCTTGTTTCCACATCCAAAGCGCTGCCACCCTCCGCTTTGCCCAATTCCTTGTAATAGTTGCCTCACCACTCCAATACCCAGACCCAAGCAAGCAATGGCCTTCTCTGCTGAGCACCTTCCTTCTACTTGGTTGCCAAACCCACTGCCTAACCCCACCACCCATCAGCCGCAAGCTCCTCCCTTCGACAGCAGCCGCTCCACCCAATGCCCACCTCACCTACATCCATCTCAACTCGAGCAGCCTTCTTTTCCTCTAGTATAAAAAAGGAGAATGTTAGCTCGCTTTGCCTTGCCGCTGTCGGATTTGTCACAGCAGCTTCTAGCTTGTCACTGTCCCGCTAGTCTGTATGCGTATATGTGCCTCTTTCTTATTCTTGTTGTTTCTAGCCTCGAAAGGTGAGCGATCATTCACGATTAACATTCATATGCTTGTTGAATATGCGAGTATAGATTTTTGTTTGATGATAATATATATATATATATATATATATATATATATTTACGAGTTGAATATGCGAGTATTTGTTAATGTACTATTTTATTTTCACATAATTAAATAAATATTTGCTGAATAAAATAAATAACACAGAATTTTAATCTAAACGGATATTTTATTCAAACAAATATTTATTACAATTTTGTATAATACAAATTCAAGATCTCACTATATATATACAATTTCAACAATACAAATTTGATTACATAACAATTATCATTTACATCAGCACCTCACTACATATCACTTATTCACTCAAAATTGATCTTCAACTTCATTCCAGATTTAATACAACATCTGAGCAATCTGCAAAATAAACACTAATGCAGTAAAATTGAAATGGAAATATTTTTGCAGTTTAAAATAAAGCGATTTTTGAACATATTATTTGCCTCAGTTATTTGGATTGTTCGTCATTATTTAATTCGGAATTCATCAAACACGAACAGTTTGTGACATGCATAGTGTATCACTATACATGCCACAAAGCCATGCACACCGATACACACTTGACAAAATTACAGGGACAGGTGAGCACAAGGTCAAACCCAAATTAAAAGCCGGGTTCAACTCAAGTGCAATACAAATAAAGTCATGACATGAGCACAAGGTCAAACCCGAGCTATAAGCTGGATTCAACATAGGTGCAAATTCAAATGAAATGGTCAACACACACAAATCATGCCTTGACCAAAGAGTTCAAGTCGTATACATGAAAACAGAGGTTAGACAGTCCAACTCGACCAAGACTAGACTGCAATATCAAAGTAAAGAAGCAACTCATCATAACTCAAACTGCAACAGACTTCAATATGCACATATCAGACTACATGAAGTCCAAACATGAATCAATGAATATGCTACAGACATGAACCTGATATGCAAGGCACATATGCACTGACAACAAACCACCTCAACGAACTAACTACACAAATACTAACAACAAACATCAAAAGTCATATGCAATCAGGTCTCAACAGCACATACTCGAAGAAAAGAAATTCAAGATGAATGCATATACATCAATGTGCAGAGCATCTATCCAGTGCAAGCTCGGATGAGAAAGTGCACCAGAGACAACAGCAAATAAATGAACATCACATGAAACAAGATACAGGGCAGAGGACATTAAAGTAAAAATGAACACAACCAAGTGAATATGCAAAGTTGTACATCAAATAGTAAAACTGTTCAAGCTAGTAACAGTGCAACCCGTAGTCAATATAAATATGCAGTAATAATATGGTTGCAGTGAAGACAGCAGCTCGAGGCTATAATTCAAAAGCAATCAAACCAGATCAAGTGTGACAAGAAGCATCAACCAACATTTCAGTGGCAACAACAACCATGAAATACAAGTCACTAACAACATGAAGCAACCAGACTTCGAGTTGTGCAGTGACAATGTACATGAAACCCAAAGCTAACGCATGTCTATATATATGATGCAAATGCACAAGTACAGTCAGAAACAAAATCAAGCAGGAAGTTTCAAAAATGACCAAAGTCAAATGTAATAATAGTTTTATCAAAGTCGAATAGAGTCAATTTCATGCCGCAAGTCAATCAAGCAAATCAAACAAGTTCAAATTTTAACAATATCAATTGATTGAAGTCAAAGAATTTAACACCGTGGTGGCCAAGGAAGTCGAAACCAAAGCCATGAAAATCAAGTAATCAAATATACGAAATTGACAAAGTCAGAAATTATCATCAACATCCAAGCAACATCGAACATCCGAGCAAAAGTGTTGACGAATTCAAATGAATTCAGACGAACGAGAATAAAGGGATTCGAACCCTATATAAATGTTTAACATCATGGGCTATGAATCCATTCGAGTTCAAGCAAAAAGAATAATCATTCAACTCAAATCAAGATCGAGTTCAAGCTAGCTAAGCAGTAAAGCAAAAAGAATAAATCACATACCAGTTGAACTGGATCAAAATTGAAGGAGCCATGAGCAAGTCAAGTGATAAGTTATTGTCGAAGCAAAGCGTAAAAATCCATCATTCAATCAACAGTTAAAGTCAGCTTCTTCAATCAAAAGCCCTAATTTTATCAGAGAGGAACGAACGAAAGAGAACGCAAAAAGGAAGGCAGCTATTTTCAAAGATCGAAGTATAGGGAAGTGGGCCGATAAAAGAATAAAGGAGATAATATTTTCTGATCACTTAACAAATATTTGGGTCGGCTTCTAAAACTTGTTATTTGGGCTTTAATATTTTAAATTAGACTTTAGTTGTTTTTAATTGCTTTTAAATTTGTATTTTTTCCCTTTAAACGATTGTATTTTCTAGTCGTATGACTAGGGGACAAACTAAAGTGATGTAGTTCAAGAATTCGCAACTCAGTGGCTGAGTTGTGGCAGGGTTTTGAGCGTAGAGTTAATGTTAGTTGATAGCGGGTGTCACGAGTTTACATGTGTAAGCATCTGACTGCTTAATTTCTAGTAGAAACCTTGGGGGCAACACGTAGGCATAGTTTTGCCGAAATTGAGTAAATCTGTGTGTTTTGTTTTTTACTTTTATATTCTGCTATTATCTGCGCTGCTATTATTCTGCTGTGATCTATGCTGAAATTATTTTATATAAACTTCCGCAATAATTTTTATAATTAGTAGTATCACCCTATTCACCCCTCTAGGGTGAAATCGATCCTATAAGTGGTATCAGAGCTAGGTTCAAAAGCCATTTCTGTTTTAAAATTTTTGATTTTTCAAAGACCAATTTTTTTATAAATTTGAATTTTAAAATTGGCTTCTTTTAATAACGCGTTTGCTGAGGGTCAGTCTATAGTTAGACCACCAATGTTTAATGGTGAATATGCTTACTGGAAAAATAGAATGAATTTTTTTATGAAAACTATTGATGCTAGGAATATTGTTGACATGGGATATAGGACATTAACTATAGTAGTGATAATCAGAAAATTGAAAAACCATTTGATCAATGGACAGATCTAGAAAATAAGTTACAAAATGCTAATGCTAAAGCTATGAATTCTATTATTTTTTCATTGGATCATATTGAATTTAATCATGTCTCACATTGTTTAACTGCATATGAAATCTGGCACACACTTGAAGTAACTCACGAAGGAACATCTCAAGTCAAGGAATCTTGCCTTGCATGCTTAGTAGCGAATACGAGAACTTCTCAATGGCCAAGGATGAGAATGTTAAAGAGATGTATGCATGACTTTCCAATCTCATATACAAATCAACAGCTCATGGAAAATCATACACAGAGTTGAAAATAGTTTGAAAAATCAATAGAGTCCTTCCATGGAATTTTGAAGCAAAAGTTACAACTATTCAAGAATCAAAAGATTTGAAACAAATCAAAGTTGAAGAGCTCATCGGAAATCTCACCACTTATGAGCTAGAAATGAAATTAAAGGAAGAACGAGAATGAGGTGATACTCGAAAGAAATCAACGACGCTTAAAGGAACAACAGAAAGTGATGATGATGATGATGGAGTAGCTGAGCTGGCACTATTAATGAAGAAATTCAAAAAGTGGAATGACAAATACGGAAATCCAGCTCTAAATTAGAAATTGAAAAGTAGAATAGCCAAAGCACTAGACAAACTAGAGAAACGAGAGATCATTGTCACAAGTGCAACAAACACGGACACATCAAGCCCAATTGTCCTCAGAATCGACACGGCCTGGAAAAGAAATCAAGAAGGATAAATTTTGCAGCCACATGGAATACAAGTGATAAAGATATTAAAAGTACTAGCAGTGAGAGTGAGAAAGCAGATATGTGTCTTCAACATGATATAACTGATAGCGATGATGACATGCCAAGCGAGGTATCAAAATTCACCCACTCAGAATTACTTATACATTTCCACGAAGTAAATGGCTAGTTTGAACGACTTTGAGAGAAGTACGCCGAACTTGAATCACAAAAAGATATTTTGATAGATTTAAATAAACAACTTGATCAATTAGTTAAAAACTATTAAAGTAGGATCCCTATCTATGATAAGTGTCCATCATTCGAAGAGAAGATTAAAAAATCAGAAATTAAAATAAAATCACTTGAAAATGAAATTCTAATTTTGAAAGAAAGCGGAAACATGAGGAGAGAAAATTCCATTAAAAAGTGAACACAGTTATTGAATGAAAATAAATCTCTCAAAATACAAGTCCAACAAATATCAACGACTTTAGAAAAAATTTCCAAATGTGAAAGATCGTTGAAAATGCTATAAGGGAAACAAACTGTTGATACAGATAGACAAGGACTTGGATATAATCAATCTGAACTTGATAGAAGAAAAATTAATCAAGTCAAATTCAAGTGCACAATTTGTGGAAAATTTGGACACAATCACAATATTTGTGGGTATAGACCCAAACAAGTGAAAACCATTCCATTTTGGGTTTCAAAAGGCACAAATATAAAATTTCTCAAAGTTAAACAAATTCGGGTGCTAAAAGGAACATATATAAATAGTTATGGGCCTCATAAAATTATTTTTCAAAATCATTTGCAACTAACTATCATGGTCCTGTAAAAAAAAATAGGTCACAAAAATATTCTCTCGTGTAGGTATGGTGGCATGCTAAGGAACAACATCATCGATATCTGGATTCTAGCTGTTCCAGACACACAGTAAGCAAAAAATCAAAGTTTCTTAGCCTAGTATAAAGGTGACAGAATCACAATGAGCAACAACGGAAAATTATTGTAAAGGTAAAACACGTAATGGTATATTTATTTTGAACGATATATTGAATGTGATAATCTACAACATAATCTGAATCAAGCCAGTTATGTGATAAAGAAATGAATGTTGATGATTAATCTGAATTATTCAAAATTATTAACCAATCATCTTCGAACTATTTGGACTATTGATGATGATTGATGATTCATCTTGATACCCGTGGATATATTGGTTACTTTACTACTGACACTATGGTCACTATATGCAAACTTGCACGACTTTAATTCAATTTCATTTAAAAGTTTTTAAAAATGATTTTGAGATATTTTGTCGCACACTTCATGATCTGGTCTATAACATTCAACTAATGATATTCCCGAGTGAAAGAAAAATTCAGATGCAGGCTACACTGATAATCTAGTCGATAGAAAAACTACTAGTGCAATGTGTTTTATGTAGAAACATTCGTTAGCTGGATCGATTCTTTAAAGAAAATATCTGCATATTTTTCATTTGAAATAATTTTCAAATAGCAGACATTTTTCTTATAAAACCGCTTCAAGAAAATCATTTTTTTAACCTTGTTTCAGATTAGTCATTTTAAAAAAAATGACTTGATAATTATTTTTGAATTTGGTTTTAAATGACTACATTGACAAATCTGACTCCCTATTGATTATCGAAAAGATAAATAGTGATTGAAAAAATGATGAGTGTTGATATTAATCATATATTTTAACTTGAGATAGTATAATTAGAAAATTTCTTTAGAAATTTAAAAAAGAGTTATAAAACTTTTTGTTGGTAAAAATTCCATGAACATTTCTATTTCTATCATATTTCTATCGACCATCACTCATCAAAATTCAATATAGTTTGTCAATATGTGGTATTTTAAACAGGACGTTTTTCATTTTATATATTTTTAAAAAGGATCTAAAGTATTCGCTCTCATTTAAAAGTCCTCACCGTTATGCATGTGTGAATTATTTGGAATTTTTGATTATGTGCTTCCATGCTCATTTAAAAGTCCTTGCGGTTATGCATGTATGGAACGCTTATCAAAATTGATTGTTCTAATAGACAAGTTGATTCTAATCCCATTTAAAAGTCCTCACGGTTATGCATGGTTAAAAGATACTTAATTCATTTAAAAAAAAAGGAATACTACTAATCTCATTTAAAAGTCCTAACGGTTATGCATGGTTAGTAGATATTCAAATTCCTGAAATAAATATACCACAAATAGACACAACTATATGGTTTTATATGATGACATCATCTCTATCATTCTAAAGTGGAATATGCGTCAAACAGAGTATTTATGATTTTTGTTTGATTTTTTATTGAAATTTAATATTTATACCCGGTTGAGTATTAATGTTGTATTAATGTCTGTCACTTTATCTCTATTTTTCTAACACTATTACTCTTTTGCTGATGACAAAATAAGGAGAGAAAGGTTAAGATTTTTGCAAATAAAATTCAAATATTTTATTTTATATTTTCTATATGCATCTATGTTCATTTGAATATTTTTATTTATTCTCATGCATATATGAAGGGGGAGTTTTGTCTAGAGAGGGAGCATTCAAATAGGGGGAGCAAATTGAATGATCAAATAATTTAATAAATTCAAAATCTTAATATATGTTTGTTATCATCAAAAGGGGGAGATTATTGAATATGCGAGTATATGATTTTTGTTTGATGATAATAAACATATATATATATATATATATATATATATATTCCTTTAAATGTATTTGTTAATGTACCATTTTATTTTCAAATAATTAAATAAATATTTGCTGAATAAAATGAATAACACGGAATTTAAATTCAAATAGATATTTTATTCAAACAAATATTTATTCAATTTTGAATAGTACAAATTCAGGCTCTCACTATATATATACAATTTCAATTACAATACCAATTTGATTACATCACAATTTTCATTTACATCAACACCTCACTACATATCACCCATTCACTCAAAATTGATCTTCAACTTCATTCCAGATTCAATCTAGCATCCGAGCAATCTACAAAATAAACACTAACACAATAAAATTGAAAAGAAAATATTTTTGCAGTTTAAAATAAAATAATTTTTGAAAATATTATTTGCCTCAGTTATTTGGTTTGTTCGTCAACATTTAATTCTGAATTCATTAAACACGAACAGCTTGTGACATGCACATATCACTGTACATGCCACAAGGCCGTGCACACCGATATACACTTGATAAAATTACAGGGACAGGTGAGCACAAGGTCAAACCCAAATTAAAAGGCAGGTTCAACTCAAGTGTAATACAAATAAAGTCATGACATAAGCACAAGGTCAAACCTGAGCTATAAGCTGGATTCAACACAGGTGCAAATTCAAATGAAATGGTCAAGACACAAAAATCAAGCCTCGACCAAAGTTTAAGTCGTATACATGAAAACATAGGCTAGACAGTCCAACTCGACCAAGACCAGACTGCAATATCAAAGTAAAGAAGCAACTCATCATAATTCAAACTGCAACAGACTTCAATATGCACATATCAGACTACATGAATTCCAAACATGAATCAGTGAATACGCTACAAACATGAACCTGATATGCAAGGCACATATGCACTAACAAAAAACCACCTCAATGAACGAACTACACAAACAGTGGCAACAAACATCAAAATTCATATGCAATCAGGTCTCAACAGCATAGACTCGAAGAAAAGAAATTCAAGATGAATGCGTATACATCAATGTGCAGAGCATCTATCCAGTGCAAGCTCGGATGAGCAAGTGCACCAGAGGCAACAACAAATAAATGAACATCACATGAAATAAGATACAGGGCAGAGGACATCAAACTAAAAATGAACACAACCAAGTGAATATGCAAAGTTGTGCATCAAATAGTAAAACTGTTTAGGCTAGTAACAGTGCAACCCGAAATCAATATAAATATGCAGTAATAATATGGTTACAGTGAAGACAACAACTCGAGGCTATAAATCAAAAGCAATCAAACCAGATCAAGTGTGACAAGAAGCATCAACCAACATGTCAGTGGCAACAACGACTATGAAATACAAGTGCACTAACAACATGAAGCAACCAGACTTCGAGTCGAGCAGTGACAATGTACATGAAACCCTAAGCTAACGCATGTCTATATATATGATGCAAATGCATAAGTACAGTCAGAAACAAAATCAAGCATGAAGTTTCAAAAATGACCGAAGTCAAATGTAATAACAGTTTTATCAAAGTCGAACAAAGTCAATATCATGCCGCAAGTCAATCAAGGAAATCAAACAAGTTCGAATTTTAACAATATCAATTGATCGAAGTCCAAGAATTTAACACCATGGCGGTCAAGGAAGTCGAAACCAAAACCGTGAAAATCAAGTAGCCAAATATACGAAATTGACAAAATTAGAAATTATCATCAACATCCAAGCAACATCGAATGGCCAAGCAAAAGTGTTGATAATAATACTAAATTTCTTCATAATATAGCTAATGGTAGAAAATGTAGTAATACAATTAACTCTATATTTGTTAATAATATAGAGTAAGTCGTTCAAAGAGATCTTAATAAGGCTTTTACAGACTATGATAAGGATATTTTTGGTTCTAAAATCAAACATAGAACAATGTTAGTGGATAGATCTGTATCCATTTGATTCTATTATTGATTTATCAGAGTTAGATAATCCTTTTACTGAAGAGGAAATTAGAAAAGCAATTAATGACATGCCAAGTGATAAATCCCCGGGACCTGATGGGTTTCCTATTTTATTTTGTAATACTTTTTGGGACGTTTTAAAATTTGACTTAGTTAATATATTTAATGATTTTTACAACAGTAATTTGCAATTAGGGAGATTTAATTTCGCAAATGTTATTTTGTTACACAAAAAAGTAGGAGCTAAAAACTTAAAAGATTTTAGACCTATTTCTTTGATTAACTATTCGGTTAAAATCATTTCTAAAGTTCTAGCTAATAGACTTAGTAAAAAAATGAACGAATTAATCGACTGTTCACAATCGGCTTTTATTAAAGGGAGAAATATCACTGATGGAGTGGCAGTTGTTCAAGAATATATTTATTACTATTGTAAGAATAACATAACTTATGCGAATTAAAAACTTGATTTGCTAAAGCTTTTGATTCGATGGATTGGGATTTTCTTGTAGATATTTTTCATGCTAGAGGTTTTGGTCATAGATGGATCAGTTGGATTTGGACTTTGCTTAGAACTAGAAACTATAGTATTATGGTTAACGGTATATTAGGTAGTAGAATTCAATATAAAAGAGGTTTAAGGCAAGGGGATCCCCTATCGTCTTTATTATTTAACTTAGCTGTTGATGTTTTTGCTAAAATTATTAAAAGAACAGTGGATAATGGATCTCTTGGACGTGTAGGCAATGACATATCGTGTAATGGTATATCAGTTCTTCAATTTGCTGATGATACCTTACTTTTTCATCCCATCTTCCTAGACACATTATTACCTTTAAGTTTATCCTTTACAGTTTTGAACTTTTATCCGGTTTAAAAATAAATTTTGACAAAAGTTCCGTGTTAGTTTTAAATGATTTTGAAAAATTGAAAACTTAATTGCTACTACTCTTAATTGCAAAACTATGAACTTTCCTTTTGACTACCCTGGTTTTGTGATTAGATCCACCAAACTCAAACATGACGATTGGATTATTATCATTGATAAAATTAAAAATAAGATTTCTAACTGGAATGGAAGATTTTTATCTAGAGCAGGTAGACTTGTTTTAATAAATTCAATTTTATTAGCTCTTCCAATTTATTGGATGTCCATGCATCTGTTCCCCGATTAGGTTATTGATAAAATTGATAAAACTAGAAGAGATTTCTTATGGAGTGGGGAAAATTCTAATAATAATATTAAATGTCTAGTAAATTGGGAAACCGTCTGTAAGGCCAAAAAGGAAGGTGGATTAGGTGTTATTAATTTGCGTAATATGAATTTGGCTCTATTAGGTAAATGACTTTGGAAGTTTAAAGATATAAATGATAATGCTATTTGGAAAGAGATCATTTCTAAATATTACTATAATGGAAATAGCAATTTATATCAAATTGCTGGAATAAATACTATTGTTCATTCTGGTAATCGTACTTTTTTTAGTATGACCTTGGATTTCGATCTTGCCTCTTAAGATAGAATTTAAGGAGCTGTATGAAATTTGTAATTTTAAGTATGCTTTAATCAAGAAAGTTTATTCTCTTGAAAATGATCCTCCTTGGAATTTCAGTTTTAACAGACTATTAGTTGATTCAACTCTTAGACAACTTTCTTTGCTTTATGCCAGATTAAATCTTTATAATATTGATAATGATAATGATTTTATTAGTTGAGAATGGGATAAGAGTAAGAAATATACTTCTAATTCTTTCTACAGATTTATTAATTTTTCGAGTACAATAAACAATTCATTTAAATATATGTGAATCTAATGCTCCTTCCAAATCCCAAATTCACATGTGGTTAATACTTCATGGAAAACTTAATACAATAGAATTTTTAAAGAGAAAAAAATATTCAAAATGATAATAAATGTTATTTTTGTAATCTGTATCTTGAGGACATTAATCATATATACTATGATTGTATGGATTCTAATTACATTCTAGTTAATACTCTTAAATTTTTTAACTTTAATATAATAACTAAAATTTCGGATTGTGAATTCTACTGGAATAATTATAGATTCAAGTTCAAAAAGAATATTAGATTTTTACTAGACACTTTATTCATTATTATTAGTTGGTTTATTTGGTTTGAAAGAAATCAAAGAATTTTCAATAATAATAATAGTTATTTTAACAAATTGTTTTTTTTTACAATTTCTTCATTTTGTTTTAATTGGATCTCTAACCCCAAATATAAATTAGCTAAAAATATCTTTTTCAAACGGTATCTTAACAAGGTTAATCATAACATTAACTTTTTTAAACACAATGATAATTCTTTGAACATTAATAATAGTATTACTAATATTTTCTCTAATTTAGATGATGATTTCCCTTTTAGTCATAATTTACTTATGATTAAAGGTTCATAAGATAGATCCGTCTTAATTTTTGTACTAGTCTCTATTTGGTATTGGTTTTCAGGTAATTCATTTCTTCTGTTATTGTCCAGTTAGTCTTATTTAGGTTTTTTTTATTTCCTTCCTTATAAATACATATATATGTATATTTATTATATATATATGTATGTATAATTCTAATTTTTTCCTTAGTCATTTTTCATTTACAGGTATGGGCGATAGGATATCAGGTTCATTTTGCAGGTATTCATATCTTCATATTGCTGGATATCAGATGGTAGAGAGGTCACCAGAGCAGAGTATCTTCATTCAGGACTACTAGCAGTTTCTCCTTAGATATAGGATATGCTATCTTCATTATGGAGTACTTTTTTCAAGTGGATATATTCTTTAGTTTGGTACCCCTTCCTCTTGTTCAGAGCCTTCAGAGCGGTTTCTCTATTCAGCAGATCCACTTCAGAGCAGATGCTTATTCACCCCTTCTGATTCAGTTGTTTGGAGCTTCCTTATTAGTTTGTGACGTAATCCAGTAGTTTTTTCTCTCTAGTTTTTTAGGTACTTCTAACACCTTAATATCGGGCGGTGGCCATGCCGAAGCTTGATATCGAGGTGAGATGGGTGGTGGCCTTGCCAAAACTCATCTTAGGAGTACCTAAGATTTGATATATGTATTTAGTTTTTGTTACCTGCCAGGCATGTTGGCAGCACCATATGTCCGTGATATATATATATATATATATATTCACATGTGTGCTCTCCTCTATTCATAGAGGATCACACATTTTTCTCAAAAATGTGAATTCAGACGAACGAAAATAAAGGGATTCGAACCCTATATAAATGTTTAACATCATCGGCTATGAATCCATTTGAGTCAAGAAAAAAGAATAATTCAATCGAGTTCAAGCTAGCTATACAGTAAAGCAAAAAGAATAAATCACATACCAGTCGAACTCGATCAAAATTAAAGGAGCCATGAGCGAGTCAAGTGATAAGTTATTGTCGAAGCAAAGTGTAAAAATCCGTCATTCAATCAACAATTAAAGTCGGCTTCTTCAATCAAAAGCCCTAATTTATCAGAGAGGAACGAACGAAAGAGAACGCAAAAAGGAAGGCAACCATTTTCAAAGATCGAAGTACAGGGAAGCGGGCCGATAAAAGAACAAAGAAGATAATATTTTTTGATCACTTAACAAATATTTGGGCCGGCTTCCACTACTTATTATTTAGGCTTTAATATCTTAAATTAGGGTTTAGTTGTTTTTAATTGTCTTTACATTTGTATTTTTTCCTTTAAATGATTGTATTTTCTAATCATGTGACTAGGGGACGAACTACGGTGGTGCAGTTTGAGAATTTGCAACTCGGTGGTTGAATTATGGCAGGGTTTTGAGCGTAGAGTTAAGGTTAGTTAATAGCGGGTGTCACGAGTTTACGTGTGTAAGCGTCTGACTGCTTAATTTCTATTAGAAACCTTGGGGGTAGTACGTAGGTAGGGTTTTACCGAAGCTGGGTAGATCTGTGTGTTCTGTTTTTCTACTTTTATATTCTGCTATTATATTTGCTGCTATTATTCTACTGTGATCTGTGCTGAAATTATTTTATATAAACTTCCGTAATAATTTTTATAATTAATAGTATCACCCTATTCACCCCCTCTAGGGTGAAATCGATCCTACAATGCTTAGTAAATTGATTTCACAAGAAATGACGATTTAATTATGTTGTTAAATTTGAATTGTTAGTAATTTGATCACTGGATATGATATGTTATTATCTGCAATTGTTTACCTATATAAATTGACACATGGCAACAGAATATATTATATTTAAAGAGTTAATTATGATATATGCTTGTCACTAATATGTTATGTTGTATTTCTATTTTTCTCACACTTCAAGTTCCCTGTTATTTTAGGAAATCTCTATGCATTGAAATGATACATACCCAAACGATATTATAAATTAGGGAAAATTGTTAAGGGTTGAAATGATAAACCCAAGCAATTTTATTGATTTTAATTTTTTTGGGATTGTGGAATGAAATGGTATATACCCGTAAATAGTAAATAATCGCATATTGAAACGATAAATATTTGTATCACTTAATCATAGGTTAGAAAATTATATACGGGCATCGTTGGTCTATTTTTAAATGATTTCCAAATTTTGAGGAAAGAAAATATATGTGTTTTGGTTTTAAAATATAATATAAAGAATTAATTTTAATTTTAATATGTATAAAAATTTAGATTTTAAATTGGAAATTTTAAATTTATAAGTTAAGTTTTGAAAAATGTAAAATTTAATATTTTACTTATAATTTTTTTTAAACAGATAAAATAAGATTTAAAATAGATTTAATAATAAGATTTAATTTAATAATAATTAATATAATCAAATTTAATAAGAATTTAATTTAACTAATATATATTATGTATGTAAATTATGTTTTAATACTAATTTAGATTTATGTTAATATTTTAAAATAGATTTTTGTAATAAATTTAATTTAAAATATGTTTTAAATATTTATTTGAATCCATGTTAATATTTTTATAAACAGATTTTGTGATAAATTTAAATAATAAAAGTTGGAAGATAAATTAAAGTTAGTTTAGAATTTAATTTGTTTAAGAATTTAATATAAATAAGAATTTATTTGAAACTTATTGATTTTGAGATTTTGAAAGATATGATTTATATCTTGATAACTTTATTTTGATTAAAGGTGATTAAATGAATATTTTCAAATTTAAATAAAACTGAAATTGAATATTTAATATTGATTTAACTTTGTAATTTGATATTTTATTTATATGTTATTAAAAATGATTAAGTGAATATTTATGAGAGATTGAACATTCTTATTACATAAGAATGAATCGACATAAAGAAACTTTGTCAGAAACTCCATATTTGGGGTTGAGGAAGGGGTATGTTTGAGCGCTATTAAACCTTATTTACAGAACACATTCGTTGAGATGGTGCAAAACATGGTTCAGAAGGCCTAAGTTGCTCCTAATGTTGATGGTGCTCAAGTGCAAGCGTCCAGGGTTTACATTGCTAAGTTGAATCGAGATTATTCTAGCTTGGAAGTTAAACCATCGCATTAATGAAAATGGCCGTGGAAGTCCAAAATTGGATCGTCTCTTATGGAAGGATCTTTGGGGATTTTGAATTGGAAGGAAGTTGGACTCTAAACTACTTTAACGGCAAGAGTAGTAACTTGCCTTTCAACCCTCAAAAGTCGACACTAATACATCTCCGTTATTCACGTGCCGAGCATTCATATTCCAAAAGGATAGATTATTGGAGGGGGGAGAAATAAAAGACATAATAGAATCTCACATCATGATGAGAATATATAATATACAACAGATCTTTACAAAAGAGAACTGTAATATATATACATCAACCAAAGTAAACTAACCAATTATCAGTCTGGATTGTTATAATAACACGTCCTTCACAACTGCTGATAATTACTATCAACAAATGCAGCAGAAATAAAAATATACAAGAATGTGTCTTGGAGGCATCCTACTCTTCTCTTGAAGCTCCAAAAGCATCCAAACTAAATTTGAAAAACATGCTCGGGCAAGCTTTATGAGAAAATAATGTCTGGATCAGTTTGGTAAACCAGTGTGAGAAACACACATCATTTGGATTTTTAATGTTATAAAAACTTTTTAAAATAAAGGTATCTCGTAAGACCACGCCGCACATAAACACGGACGAAGTTTTACCTTAAAAAAACCAAATCATTTCGAATGGAAAATCCAGCGATATTATAATAATGTCTAGGGTTTAAAAATAACTATTGAATCATAGCCAAAATGGTTACATTAATTACATTCCAGTATACATAATGTACAATCAATTCCGAAGGCACGTATTAGAGAATGAATTCCATACATGACAAGGTAAGGATCTAACTTGCTCACAATAAACCTCTAGAGAAAATGTGCCAGGGCTGCATTAATTCGCACCTCCACTATTTAGGATCGGCCTAACCCTTCATGGGAAGTACCGAATATGATCACCCCTTGACTGTCAACTTGAAAAACCGCTTCCGTGGCCATAAGTATACATAATCAAAAAATGTCGATTTAGATACAAGCGATGATCATACCCTAATTGGAGCGACCCATTTAGCCATGCGACACGTCCTTGTTTTAGTCATTATCGGTTATGAGGCATATGGCTATGTTTTATCTTTTATATAGCAATCCTACTTGAAATGCTAACTCTTCCCTCCAAGCCACAATGCAATGCAAGCAATCATCCATACAAGTTGTTTTAGGGCTGAACAAACCGAAGACACCACTTCTACTACATCCTTGGGATTGGTTGTAAGCAGCCCTTTCACTTCAAAGAACTCTGTCTTTGATTATCTTCAAGATGTCTCCAATTCGAGTGCCTATGCTGGTTCAAAGTAGTTTTCAGATAATATATCTAATCTCGGTCTCTCCAATCCGACAACGATAGTATAAAAACTGGCCAAGTTTTGATAGTCGGTTATTTAACAATCAAATAGACAAACTATCTAATCGGAGAATAAATTAAACTTGGTTCAGCACATAAGCAACCATTAAGCCTTTTTCATTAACTCTTTTCATTAATTAAAACCACTTTGTAAATTCTTGTATTAAAATATTCTTACAAAGATATATCCACAAACCCTTCTCTACTCTTTTCATTACATGAAAAATATTGATATACTTATCTCAACTGTATAAGTCTACTCACAAACATTTCACTTTCAAAACTTAGAAACTTTTCCATATATTTATATCAGTAGTATAAGCATATTCACAAAACACTACATTTCTAATACTAGAAAATGTACCCACATACTTACCTCAATGGTATAAGTATATTCACAAATCTTAAAAATAATTTTTTTTTCCAAAAACATACTTATTTGGCTTAAAACACCTGTCATTTAAAAACATTGATAACAATAAATTCAAAACACTATCCTTTTGGTATAAGTAAATGGATCATAGAAACTAGACCAAATATACTTACCACCACTTTTCGATTTCAAACAGTGTTATCCATTGATTTGCAATGAAATTGAACAAGTTAGAAAACTATTTTCGTCTCAATACACATTCTTAACTCTCAAGATAGAGATGAGTTTTCATACCTCGGAAATTGGTGTTAAGCCATACCACCGTAATTTAAATGATCATTTATGGAAATCAAATCTTATTATTCTTTTATAAAACTCCTTTTTATAAACCTCTTTATATTTACAAACTCCATTTATAGATCTCTTTATAAAACTTCATTTATAAACTCCTTTATAAAATATCATTTATAAATCCTCTTTTATAAACCTCAAAGTACAGTTATAAAACTTCTTTTGTAAATCTCAAAGTATAATTATAAAAATCTAAATTCATTTATAAAATTTCTTTTATAATACTCATTTCTACTTATAAATGTTTTAAAAATCTCCTTTTATAATTATAAAAGAAATCCTTTTAAACACTTCTTTCACATTTATAAAATCCTTTTATAAATTCAGTTCTATTTATAAAATACTATTTATAAATCTCCAAATTTATCACAAACTTTTCGTTTTCAAATATAATCAAATAATCTCCATAAAACAATTATTCCACTTATTACTATAAATCCACAAACATTATTTATTATTCAATTTCTCAAAATGGTATCATTTCCCTTTTTAAAATATTAATTATAATTCTATTCCTTTTATCTATAAAATCTCTTTTAAAATATTTTCTATTTATGAAATAACATTAATAGATCTATTCTCTTAATATAACATCTAATATAAACGTTTCACAAATATCTATTCTAAATATTTCTAATTTCTTTTAAAAACAAACCACTTTATAATAAAGGATAAACCCCTTTAATTTCCTTCAAAATAAACATTCATTATTATCATAACTTTCTATAAAGACACTTTCCAAAAAAATTTTAAAATGTTTACATGTACATGTGTGTGTGTGTGTGGGAGAATAGAATAATAAAAGCAGTCGAAGTAAAATAGAGAAATACCAAATTATTTTTAAATAAAATATCAAAGAAAAACCAAAAAGGTCAGATTAAAAATCATTTTCCAAATTGAAACTATTTCTCAATCAAAACATAAATTAATATTATTCCAAAATACTATATTGTGGCCAATAGCTACCTTATCACTTAACCAATGCCATTACTATTTTTTCTCTAAAAAGGTTCTAACTTTTAACACGTATTTGTGTCCCATCCAATATGGCCAAACTATCAAATTTTGACGTTCAGCAGTTTTATAACAAGTATATAACTGAAATTAAAATCAAAAGGCATATAACTGAAATTAACAATTTACAATTGCCAAAAATCCAAATTTCTCTACAAAATTCCCTGTATTTCATTTTAAAATGTCATTCGCTTTTTAAAAGTGGATATTCACCAAATCAAGTCAATAATTCATCCAAACAGGTAAATAATAATTTTTATCTACTATATTACATTATAGTAATCATTTGGATGTGAGATAACTCACCGAAATTCCAACGGAGGCTTAAGCATTCCAGTTTTAACTAAAATCGAACGACGTTTGATTTTAGCCTAAAATTCCACTAGCTCCAAATTCAACGAAACTGGTTCCAGCGCATAGCTATCACCATTACGAGCGCAACACAAGCTTCTCGATTGATCCTCATATGGAAAATTTATTTAATTTATAAGTTATTGAATTTAATTTAAAAAATTAATTACATTAATTACTTTGGCAATTCATTACCCAAATTTAATTATCTCTTTAATCTTACTTCTTCACTCAATACCTTCCCTCCAAAACTCAAATGCAAACCTACTACGCAACACTGTCATGCACCTAACACGACACCCAGTTCATCGATCCAACAAACCGACACCACCACCCAACCTCTTATCTTGAGCTCGACCAAATAGACCTTGCTACCGCCTTTTCGGCCACCCCAATCGAAAGGCGACATCATGACTTACTGCCTCGACCCAAAATGACGCGACTATTAAGAAACGACCAAGCTCCACCATTTTTTGCCAAACGACGCGCCTCTTCTCGACAAACCTAATACCATCAGTGCCAAGCTCAATCTCCCCCCAGTCGACCATGAAACTGAACCCTAGTTCACCCTAGTACTATCATCCTTTTTGAAATGCATCCAAGCTCAACCAAACCCATCTAGATTTGTAGATCTCGCCAAGAGACACTCTAAAATTCTTATTTTTGAATTTATAATGGAGTTTTTCCTTTGAAATTTCCGGCATCTCATCACACCGAATTTCGTTCATGTACGAACTGTGAGAAAAACGAATATATGATCATGCATAAAAATGTGACATGATCTTAAAATAATGATATAATATACTGGTTATCCAATTCTATAAAATTACAAAAATACCATCGCTTGCTAAAATACATCAAACGATAATTTAAATGCTTTCCAAATTAAAAATTATGGGAAAATCCTATAAATTAAATTAAAAATTGAGTCATTAAATTAAAATTGATTTTCTTATTATTTATTATTTTTGAATCAAATCCGAATATTTAAATAAATTAAATATTTTCATTCGAAACATTAAAAAATTTGGGTTGTTACATTCTTCCCCCTTTGAAAGAATTTCATCCTTCAAATTCCCAAAGGAAGGAAAGTATCTTCGAACCCTAGCTTTCACAATCAATTAGCTAAATGTGTTATTAAAATTTTAAAGTCTTAATTGTTACAATTTTTTGTAGCATAACCTCCTTTACGTGGATTGATCGAAAAAACTACAACTTGCCACAATGGGAACAAATCAACAAAGAAAACAAAAGCCCAAAACGGTCTCCCACATCTAGGGCATAAAATCATCAACAACAATATAAACTGTACCTATTAGTCGAGCAATCAAACTCTCCTCATGAAACAAAAAGCAGCAAGACGGCCTTTGCTTCCATGAGCCCGTATCTCATTTACAACTGCCATCAAACCTTGTAGTTTGCATTTCCACCATAAAAAAGCATAAAATTATGTTAGAGCTCGTATGATGTACATATATAATCCGTACACAATATCAAATCCAATCACCCACTCAATCACACTAATTTCCCTTTCGAACTAGTATCACTCACTCAACTTTTCAAGTGCAGAATCCGATCAGGTTCCTTGATTAGAAACCTCTGTTCTCCTTGCATAGTCATAAAACATGATATAAAACTTCAAAATCAAATCAAAAATTCATATCAAGTATTTTCCATCAAAACTTGAGTGAAAAATCATTGTTCAGACTAGTGCAAATCACATCGAAATCATGTACTGGTATCGAGATCAAGGTCAGTTATGCGAATAAAATAATCTGCGTACAACTTATGTATTCATTCTATTGGTTTCTTAGTTATACCAATTTATTTTCATTTTAAATCACATTCATTTTCTTATAATATTTTTCTTTTAATAGTAAAATAATTTACGAACCATTTCCTTAAATTCTACTTTAGTTAAATTTCATTTCATAACTCAAGTTCATATTCATATAATACTCTTCTACGTCCTAAGAGTATATAAACAATTTCGTAT
Source organism: Allium cepa (assembly GCA_030765085.1). Lineage (NCBI taxonomy): Eukaryota > Viridiplantae > Streptophyta > Magnoliopsida > Asparagales > Amaryllidaceae > Allium > Allium cepa. Next base: position 733,844,412 of record CM060938.1, on the reverse strand, counting down.
TTTTTTTTACTTAACCAGGATGTTCAGCATATTTTAAAACTGGTTTAACTTACTATTCCTAAATTTACAAGTTACAAAACTTTTTTTTTATAATTTCACCAAAAACACTTAGCTTCAATTTATGTATCAATTCAAATGTTTCTGACTGTCCAAAATCGTCAAAAATTCCATTTTGTTTTAAAAAATGAAAGTATTAAACAACACATCATAATGAGATGTGTATTTTCCCTATTGCGTAGGATACATGTGTCCATATAATAACTTAACTAAAAAATTCAGAATTAAACACCCAGGTTCTATTACAAATCATTTTCGAAATAATATATACTTATAATTTACTATATCAAATCATACTTTTAGAATTTAAAACAAAATTTGTTTTACCAAACAACTCTATAACAAATTACTGTGGTAGCAATTCCTCACTTAAAAACTCGAAAATAAACGCCGATGATGTTGTAGTCATTACCAGAATTATTTTCCGGCGATAGAAGTGAGCTCAGTGCTTTCTTATCTCTTTAAAAATCCTTGGAATATATCCTTTTAAAATATTCCTAGTCAAAAATACTAGTATTATTTTTCCCCAAAACTTTGAAAAACAATTTTCAAAACACCAGAATTTAAGTTCTCAAATTCTCTATAACGAACGAGTTTTTCGACCCTCAAAAATCAACAATAATGTTGGAATTGGGTCAGCTTGCAGTGGTAGTGGTGTGTGTATTTCAATTTTTTTATCCTATTGGATCTTTATTTGGCCTATGAAGTCTAATTCATTTAGAACAATTCTAAATTTGTTTTAAATAAAATCATGTATTTTATTTAAATATAAGTACTTTGTAATGTAAAGTTAATTTGAATGATTTAATATATATATATATATATATATATATATATATGTACATGTATATGCACGTGTATCATATACATACACATATGTGTGTGCATGTGTAACATAATAATCCGTCAAGGGTATAACATGTCCGTATATAGATGTTGGAATTTACATCGCAATAGACACATTAGCTCATTTCGTATGCATTGTATGTTGTCTAAATATGTGCATAAATCTATAATGCAAAGTATATTTATATAAATATGTATAAATATATTTAAAATATATTTTATAAATAAAAGTCTCAAAATTAAATATATATATATATATATATATATATATATATATAATTAAAAAATTTGTATAAATATATGTGGATAATTAAACATATAAAATTATACATATATACATATAATAATTAAAATTATATATATAAGGTTAAATAAAATGTACATATATGAATAATTAATTACATTCAAATACTTAAAATAAAGCTATATATATTTTAAAATTATTTCTAGATCGAAATTAGCATAACAAATATAAAATAATAATTTTATAATTTTATCATTATTATTTACATAATAAATAGTTTTGATCATAATAATTAAAAATATTAGTAATAAATATTAAAAAAAATCAAATTTCAAAATTTATGAAAATTTAGGATCCTACAATATAGGTTTAAATTTTTTTCATGATTTTTTGAAATAAAATATTATTTTTAATAAATAAAAGACACGTTCAACCGAAGTAATTTAATTATTAAAAATATTAAATATTAACAAAAAATATGATTTTTTTGTGGATTATTGCAAAGATGTAGTAATTTCAAAAAATAAAAAATCTAATTTTGAGTTCAATAATTATTTTAGATATAATAAACAATTCAAATAATCAATAAAAGATAATTTAATTTTTTTATATATATAAAAAATTATTTTCAAATTTGATACTTCATATTATGTATAAATAGGTGTAAGGAAAAATTCTAAGTTGTATATACGTTATAAATATACGTATATGCAATTATACATTTAAAATATACAATAGTCTATGTTTAGATTAATATATAAATATACATCAAATAATTAATTATGACAAAATTTAATTTTTTACACAAATTAGATTTGTTTATATATAAATTATAACACATAATAATATAACCATGCACATAACCAAAGTAATTTGTGACAACTGCATATACCTACGAAAATCTCACATAACAGATATACAACATTAATATATGTATATATATATATATAAACACACAGACGGATTTGGGATTAATCAATATTAAATCATAAAATATTATATGATTACTGTAACATATAAATACAATACCAATTGATGATATCTTTGAGTCCACTTGAATCGATGAATTCCCTTCTCTAATTATGCTCGATCCATCAGATTGCAAGTCTGGAATCATCGACCTTTTCTATCAAATAATGCTTCTACTTAACTTAAATTGATTTAAGATTCTTAGAATTGATAGGCGGATTAGTTTCGGCCAGCAAAATTGATAATCATGGCATCCATAAGTTGTTTTTGATTAAGGGTTTAGAGATCCATATATATAACCTTGTGCAAGAGAGATATTATGACAATCTCATTACCTATCTCCCTTAATCTTAGCCGTCCATCTCAAGGTCTAATCCTAAGTTTTAGCCACCTCCAATAACTTTTCAAAACCGGAATTTGCATCCCTAGTGATGGGTTTTAAATCCACTTAAGCTCAAGCTAAAATGCTATGCAATTAAATCTAATATAATCGCTTATTGATATCATATATCAATAGGTACATTTATAGCTATTATAAATATATATAGACCTGGTATTGATGCTGATATTAGTAATGACAGGAAGGATTTTCGTACTTCCGTGTATTCTAAACTCTCTGTCTAACTCCTATTCTTTATTGCTTTTATGTTTGTATTAAGTAGTCTGTCCATTATAAAACAGTCTTAGTTATTCTTTGCATGTGTAGAGCACCTGTTCTTCTCTTTATACATAGTGGCACGACCCAATGTAAAGCCGGCTAGCTTTGCTAACATTATTTATTTCTCAAATCATATTCAAATTTTATAATCGATATTTCATAAAATTAATTAATTTATAACAATTATAAACTAATTAAATCGTTCGGTCTTAAGGGAATTCATCATTTCGGCTCTGTAACTCTTGGTGTAAATTTGGTCGGCAATTAACATCGAACTATTCTAATTTTAACATTCACATGTCACTTAGTAGGTGTTGTGACATTATGGCCAAATTTATCACTTACTCATTTTTCTGTAAAATCTAATTTTAGTTTAATAAGCGTTACCCAGTTGTGACATTTGTTTACACCAATTCTCTTCGTCAAAATTATATCACTTTGGACTTATGGAATTTGGTAATGGTCAAAATACCAACCTCATCCACATTTAACTTTATAGTCCAAATACAAAGTCCTTGGTTCAGTAATAATAACTGTTATTAACTGAAATGTTCTGGTCAGAGACTTTGACTTTGAGTTGACTGTGATACTAACTGCATATAACTGAGGAGAAGGATCCTCTCTTGAATAGTGCTTCATTTCCAATACTTCCACTCGACCCAACCATAGTCACTCGATGGACGCCATGCCATGATTTGGCTATAATCAAAGCAGAGCTTTCATATTGAAGGTCCACAGTATTCTCAAGTCGAGAGAACTGCGTAAATCAGTCACATAGATATTTTCTGTTTGACCGTAGTTTTATTAACCAACCGCAAACTATCGAGTGAGTCGTTCCATAGTTATCCAATAACTATTAGTACATAACCTCTAGGTGCCCAATCATGAGTAATACACTGCCCAACATTTGAAGAGCATTACGTACTCCAGTCTCAATGGATACAGCGGTATCCAGTCTCGACGAATCTTGACTAGGAACATTTAAAATGGTATATTTGTTTCGTTGTGATAAATTACTCACGGTTACAATACTTTGTATCTACTATCACAAGATGAACCACTTATGGATTTTTTCTATTAAATATACTTTTAATTAAGTTGATTAATTAATATAATCATATTATATAAAGTATATAAAAGGAAGAAAATACCTTTTATTTCGAACAAGATTGGTCAACGAGTTAGATACGTGTAACAAATTACATAATTGCCCCTAGGGCATACCCCTAACTCCATCAATCTTCCACTTGCACTTGGGATCAATTATGGAATCTAATTCCGACTTCTCCAATCAGTTTTCTCAAAATCAATTAGGTCATTCCCTTAGTGAATGGGTATGCTATTATGTTTTAATTATCTACTTTGTCGATTAACACTCTTTAACATTGATAAACTGCCTTTATCATGTGGAACGATTCGAAGTATGTCTTTCGAATTCTAGTGAGCTTTATGTTCTATCATGACCAATTTCATGACATTATTATCTTATAAATATATTATTGGATTCTCAACATTTGGAATCACCTTTGGCTCAATTATAAATTTGTGTATTTATATCTATATAAATTGGCTTATTGTAGCGCTATTCAAATTAATGTTCTCAACATTTCGTTGAATCGACCACAATCACTTTTGTTTTGATACATTTCCAAATTAAACATTTTAACTTGAATTTATCGTTGACATGTTATACTCAATATCACTTATAAAAGTATGTGTCCAAACGTTCCATCATAACGAGTTCGTTGTTTCTATAAACAATTCTCTAGTATTTCATAAATATGCGAGAACACCTCAAACAACCATTTGGTGATATCAATTTAGATTTTATATTTACTTCATGTATCAAATACATAAACAAAACACAATATCATACACAACATTACCTGTATGATAATTCCTATTGCTAATGCATAAGGGATCCAACCTACATGTTCTTTTTTTAATAGGGTGCTCTTTATATCATTTTGGGACAATCCCTATATCTTTTATACTCACCATAAAAGACATCATTTACAATCCAAAATTGAGTATTAAACAACTAAAGTTGATTTTAATACAAGCATATTTTTAAAATGAACAATGTGGAGTTTACTCATAGTAGAAATATCAATGTATCTTTTAACGTTCTTTCTTATGAACACACGCTTCCTCTGCACTTTGATTGAAAACCAAACTATTTGATATTTCTACCAAAATACTTATTCAATCTTGATGCTTATAAAATGATACATTCGTGTCATTTCTTGGATCATCTCCAAAGACTCACAAACTCAATATCGCTCTCACTGACTTTAAGCCATTTTTGATTAATATATGTAAACGGCTTAATCTAAATCATTATTTAGAATTTCCTGTTTCAACAGATAAGTACCAAACACTAAGTCTTATCGAGCGATAATTTTGTGAGTAAATCTGAATTAACTTGAGCATGTTGAATACCGAATCTGTTATGCTAAATTCAACAATTGAAATTTGCGATATTATTCTTATCAACATTGCTCATTTAATTCCAACCACATTAATCTTTCCAATAAAGACACAATCTCGACCGATGGATCACATCTCTTTGGTTACAACCATTAAAATCATATTTTGATGGTGTACTTGGAATTCTTTCAGATTTGCACATCATACCATATAGAGTCAACAATCTTAATGGTTTAATTGAATAACCGAAGATAATGTATATTTTCGATATTAATAAGAAACTCATAGTTTCTTTCGATGTACGAGAATACTTATTAGACATTCTAATGCTATGTGTTCATTTAGATTAGTTAATTTCACGTCATCTCATATAATCCGTTCTATCTTTGGATCGGATCCAATTCCATTTAACTTCAAAAATTTCTCAAAGAAATTCCTTCACAATGAAGTTGATATATCTTGAAACAACAATTATTTCTTAGTGCAAATAGAATAGGGATTCAAAAACGTTTTATGAACCTTTTTATTTATAGAACTGATTTAGTTTACAAAAATTATGTTTAAAACATAAATATGTCATTTGATGGCAGACCTTTTCAACTTTTTGGAGATTCATATAAGATTCCTCATGAACAATTATTAGATGCAATCATTCGACTCACACAACCTGCCAACTCCTTGACCTAGGATATGTTGGGATTTCTTACAAACCCTTATCTTGTATAAGTTTGTAAGCTTTTGTTTAGATGAAATAGTATCAACCTTGTGTACTACTCTTAAGTACATGACCTTATAGAAAGAAACTAACTCAATTTCACTCACAACTAACCGTAAATTGTCCAACAATGTCTGATTGCTCCTTATTGATGCATAATTATGTATCACATGGAGGAGACTTATGAGGTTGAATCCATATTCGTTTTTAGGTACATTTGGAACTCTTTCCAATGTACTCACTTATTCGACCAAATCATTTTGTTCTATTGCATATATAACGATCCTGACTCGACCTTCGAAAATCGGCACCGAATACGACACTCATATTCAAATGCCGCAGATCCAAACGTCGAATGTGGTTCGCCGGAGCTTATAGCACCATTAAGTAAATAACACAGCGGAAGAAAAAGAAATGAATAATATCAATAAACAACATCTGATATAATATCCAGATACAATGAATGATAGAATAAAATGATACAACAGAATGACAACATACATCATAGATATGATATAAGGAATAGCAGCGGAAAGAATAACTATGATCTCATATAGAAATAATAGTCTTCAGAAGAGAACTCCAATGCTTGCACTCTCCATCTCCAAAACACCAATCCAGAAATAGCTCGAACACCCAAACATGATGTACAAAACAAGGCCAGTCCTCGAAATCCAAAGACTGAACTAGCTCCAGATAAGCTAATTAAACCTGACAATCTGAAAACCCCAACTCTAGACTGCCCGTGTGGAAAATAGTGAGCACCCAGAGTTTAGGAAAGGAACAATAAACTCTAGGTCAGTCATGAGACAAGTGTGAGTAACAAAAACAGTTTATCTTTTGAAATAACGAACAACGAATTTAAATTGAAAACCGCAATGCTTTTTGGAAAATGAAACTACCATAAGGCCTTCCACCGCACACACCACACAAATGCAGAATTGGGGGAGATTTCTCCTTATGATAGCCAAAAATGCTTGATACGCGAAATTCTCTTTGATATTATTATTAGCGCATAGTGGGAAACATTTCAAAAGTATAATATTAATCTTAGCCAGCATAGATACCATTATATTATGCCAGCTATAGGTACCATTTTAAATGGCAGGTTCTACAACTAAAACCGTACAGGACGCGTATTGTTTTGTTTGAATTTTCAACAAATGGTCGGGCAAAGGAACTTCCCAAATAAAATGGAATGCCTCTGGAGGGACGCCCGCGAGAACTTACCCAGCTCTTTGCTACATAAGGCCGGCTACCCCCTTCTCGGGGAATAAAACCTCAGACATGCCACCCCCGGTCCTTTGGGACCTTTATCCGAGGGCCCTGCAACAACATCACATAGTAATAAATATACTACAGTGCCCACATAAGTAAGTATCTAGGCTCCATACCATGATACTAACCTTTTCCAGAAGGAATGGTCATACCCTAGGGGAGCTAACCCTGAAACCTTGCTGCCACGATTCCTATTTCGACCATTACCGGGTTGCGAGGCTCGACGAGGTCTCGTCCACAAAGCTACGCTTTTCACAAAGCCATGATTTGATCACAAATGATCATCAACACACAGAAGCACTTAAAATGCCATACTACCAAATTGGGAATATATCGCTGATAACCTTCAACTACATAACATCCGAGCTCGTACGTCTCAGAGAAGTGTGTTAAGCTAAGAGAATAAATCTCCGCCACCAACAAATGTGTATTTGAATGAAATCTGCTTTATATCTCAAAGTGTAATGTCAGACATACAATCCATACAAGTCTGTTCCAGGTTCGAACAGAACCGAAGGCACTTCCAAAGAAGCCCTTGCAATCCGGGTATCCATAATCCCGATCGGACTTCCCATCACTTAAGGAATCTCTATACCAGGGATCAGCCGGTGCAGAGACAATCGATAAGTTATCCTATCATTCTCACAAATACCCGGTCTTCACCACCGGTCTTCAAATGCTATCTATAACGTCGTATCACTATTCGAAATGGGTTATATGACACAAAGGTCCCCTCCCGGCTAAACCGAATAATGAGCGCAATATTTAAAAACATATGGATATGGGATTTCAGTTAAGTCACCACTTTTAACAACCCAAAACATTTCCTCAAATGGTTTAAACAAATTACCATTTCAAATCTTTAAACAAAAGATTTATTTCACAAAGTTCGCCCGAGATCCATTCACGGATTTTCAAAAGAATTTCCATTTCAATTGAATTAACTCGTTAAATCTTTAAATCAAAGATTTAACTTATAGCTTTCAAACCGTTTCCTTAACTTGGAAATCATTTTCATTTCAAACTTGAAATTCCTTTTGACACAAATTGGACGTTCATTTCTTATGTGAAAGCTTTTATTATTTGAAAATAAACAGTTTTCATTTCAGAAGAATGCAATTATATTTGCACGAGTTAAAGCCATTGAATTAAATTCAAATTCCCAAGTCAATAACTTTAAAATGGTTTAACCCATATGTAACTGGTATAACCTCTTTAATCCCTAGTTTCAAATCATAGGATTCAGTTTCAAATTTTAAGTTTAAATTTAAATCAAATCATTTAATTCTAAAACTTAATCAAGATATTCAAAAATAAATTTTATCTTTGAAATTCCATTTCAAAAGCTTTTCACTTTAAACCCAATTCCATTTCCAAACCATTTGAATTCAAATTGTCTATTTACAAAATCTTTTCAAACATCTGTGACTTAATCGATTTCCTCGTGAAATCCATATTTGTGTGTGTATGGTGTGGTGCAGGGGTTTAACACAATAGGAAACAACATCATCATCACAGATCAAAACACAGAAATATAGTTGATAAGCGGTATAAACTATAACGCTTATCTTTCATATACAGATCACAGATAATATACAAATGTGTCATAAATAAATGAATAAAATACACAGCTCAATCCACAGAACAAAATATCACAGATCAGATAGGACAATCAATTCGAGGCATCTTATACAATACAATCATTTATAAGTAAGGTCAAGCATTCAATAATCATTTATAAGTAGGATTAATTGATTGTTCAATCTATTTCCAATTAAATTAATTACTTATGAATTAATTATCCAATCCTGATCAATTAGTTATAAATCATTTGATATAAATTAATAAATCAAACACTTTAATTAATTAAATTATTTTTAATTAATCATATCAATTAAATTAACCTTTAAACCAATTACATAATTAATTAACCCTTTAATTAATTATTTTAAGAAATTAACCCTTAATAATCCATTAATTAATCCTAATTATTTAATTGATTAGGGGTTAACTGCAACTTAATTAGTTCTTAATTACAATTAATTAATTTCTAATTATAAATTATCTACTCGAATCTATGATTCTTAATTACACATTAACTATCCCTTAATTAGTTAACTTAAACCTTAATTTATAAATTTAAACTTACTAATTTAATTAATACAAAACATTAATTATTCCATTCTAATTAACTTCAAAATTAATGAATTACAAATTATTGAATCTTTATTTACTTAAAAGTAAAACTCATATTTATTAATGATTTAATTAACACTCACAAATAAATTTGAAACATTGATTTTCAACTTGCTTTAAATTCACATGTTAAAGTATTACTTTTGTTATAAAGAAACTTAAAAGAGGTTAAATTCAAATTCCTTTTAGATTCAACATATTTAAAGTTTTACTTTATCATATAACTTATGTAAACATTTAAATTCATAAAACATACTTTATTTCAAATCGAGAATTCAAAGGTAAGTTAAATCCAGGTTTCAAAACTTTGTTTTAAATTATGCCCTTTACATTTCAAATTCTTGTTTAAATTCAAATTCTTTGTAAATTACACTTACTTACCTAAAACTTTTAAGTTATCAAACAATTTAAATTTAGAAATTTTATTTCCAAACTAAGCTTTAAATTAAACTTGAATTCAAATTTTACCTTTAACTTCAAACCCATTTTACTTTTATTTTATCATTTGAAACCTTCATTTTAAAAATTCAAACAGAAGCAGGTTTTGTTTTTAAAAATCTGGGCAAACATTTATCCGAGTCCACACTATTTTTCTTTGAGCTAAAATCAGATTCTTTGAGTCGAACACTCGAGTTACTCGAGACAAACTCGCATACTACCCCAGCTCCCCCCAATTACACAACATAGTTCCAGATCGATAGAACTAAGCTCCGTGCACATGCACGGTGCCGCCGTCACCTCCGGTCGATTCCAGATCATCGAGTCAAGTCAAGGATCCTCCACGAGCCACTCCTCCGACCACCAAAACTCCTCATCATCTCGAAAACGAAATCGAGTACCAATCTCAAAACCTGGAACAACAAAATCCCACACAACCCAAAACCTGTCATCACCTCGTTCATGCAGCGCTGACCATCAGAAGGTCTGCAGCTCCGGCCTCGACTTTGTCTACAACTCGACTACCATCAACCAAAAACATGCTGCACTCGATCCACTACACACGTCGTGGTGATCGATACTTCAACCCAGTAAAAATTAGGGTTCCAAACGAAATATCATCACCGCTGCCTCCTCGATGATCTGCACCACGATCAAGAATTTTCCCTAGATACTACGATCGCTCCTCCATCAACAGGAAGAACCCTGACCCCTCTAGTCAAATAAATCACTAGAAAAACCTAAATTTTCATATTTTGATGAACCCAGAACAGCACCTTCAATGCTTAACTAGACATGGTGATTCTTGTTTCAAAAATCAAGTTTTTGTTTTACCATTTGATTCATATGCCTGAATCCATGAATTACAAAAATTGAATTTTTACTTATTTAAGTTTTTCACAGTGGTTTTATATTTCCAGAACCCATACAAGTTGTTTTCCTTTTAAACAAAAATTTAAACATAAGGCTATGTTACAACAAACATTTTATGTTCAAAACTTAAGTCTTATCGGAGCCTACGTCCACTCTGAAGTTGATCCTTTATTTCTTCACTTTAAACTTGATTACAGATACAATCCGCTTTTAAGTATTCGAATACCGTTGTGAAATAAAAGTAGAAGTCTTGGATGAGGTTTGGATGCAGCAGAGTCTCCCCTGTGTTCTCTGAAATCTCTCTCCCTTTTCTGTGCCCCTGCCCCTCTATTTATAGACGAATGTGGGTTGGACTTCCCTGGTGGGCCAGATGGCTAGACAGCTCGGTCTAGATAGGACGCGCCCTGCATGTTGAGTGGAACATGCCGAACGGTCGGCATGCCGAGCCCTCCTTTCCAAGTTGATGGATCTCTCTGTTGAATGGAGGAAGCGGGCCGAACGATGCTGGGATGCCGAGTGAGGCGTGGATGCCGAGTGAAAGGATACGCCGAGTAGAGGGGATGCCGAACACAGGACATGCCGAGCAAAGGATATGCCGAGCACAGGATGTGCCGAACAAAGGGTATACCGAGCACGGGATGTGCCGAACAAAGGGTATGCCGAGTGAAGAGCAGGCCGAGTGGAGGGAGTGCCGAGTGAAATGATGAAGGTCTCGTGCCAAGTGCAAACCTGGATGGACGTACGTTCTTCAATGCCGAGTACAACCCTTGACTGCCGAACGTTCAAACGTGTCGAGTGCTCATTTGTGCCGAGTACAACCCTGCATGCCGAACGTTCTAGTTGCCTGGTCGATTCTCCAGGTAACATTTTTCCCCCCACAGTACACCGTGTGTTCGAACAGGGTGTGCTTTGAACTACTGGATTAGTGCATTGCCGCCGAATGCCAAGGATGCTGAACGATCTTGCCGAACGATGCGAGTGCCAAATGACCGGAAGCCGAGTGAAACCGTTTTGACCGGTAGAGCCGGTCAGAGTCCCTTCATCTTCCTCTTCTTCTCTATAAAAGCCGCCTTCTTTCCTTCTCTTTTCTCATTTCTTGCTTTTACAATTCCGAGCTCACAAACCATTCGTGCAATCAGAATTCAAAGGTTTCTCATAACTTTCCTACGTTCGATCCACGTACTAGGTATCTTCTTACCCAAGTTCCTCTTCTGGCAATTCCCCATCGATTCGCTGTTGGTGGGGACTCAAGTTCGATTTGGAATGTTTCCAAGGTCGAGCGTCTAGTTGTAGAGAGAGAGAGAACCAAATTCGAATGCCTTGTAGGATCATTAGTGAGTGTTCGACGGAGGAGGAGAAGGTATGGAGGATATGCCGAGTGTTTGGACTCGGCATAATCTTAGTTTGGCACGGCGTAGTTTTAGCCGAACGACACTAGCTCAGTGCGAACTGAAGCTGGGCCGGATGATGGCCGTATGCCGAATTGTAGCCCTGCCGAGCCACTACTTCAGCCGAACAAACTGTTATGCCGAGCGTACATAAATGCCGAGCCTACCTCCATGCCGAGCAAACCAACATACCGAACGTACTTGAGTGCCGAACAAACTATCATGCCGAACAAACTAAGTGCCGAGCAGACCTTAATGCCGAACCCAAGTGAATGCCGAACAAACTATCATGCCGAACATAACTAGGTGCTGAACAGACCTAAATGTCGAACACAAGCAAATGCCGAATATACTTAACATGCCGAACATACATAAATACCGGACCTATCTTCATGTCGAACATAGTTAGCATGCCGAGCATAATTAAGTGCCGAGCACACATAAATGCCGGACATATACAAATGCCGAACATACTCTCCTTGCCCAATTTCATAACTGGTCTTTACTTGGCATAATCGGATAATTACCTCTAGTGTCTTACAGCAGTCGTTATTCAGAAGGCTTTCGGAGACGGTCAGCGATGACGGTTTTCGGAAGCGATGTTTTTAGGCTTGACGTTATATTAAATGCTTATGCACGATTGATTGCACTAGTTCACACACCACACGGGGGGGGGGGGGGGGGGGGTTATCTGCGTTGTTAATTCTAACGTCGATCATTTTTCGAGTATAGTTCACACAGGTGCTTGGTTGGGTCTGCTATTTATTCAAGATGTCCAAAAGATCCAGTTCTGCTACACTTTCCGACAAACCTGGGCCGTCTTCTAAGCGAACGGCCCTCGACACAACTGACCCGTCAGTTTCTCCCGCTCATGACTGGGCTCCCGATACTTTGGAATCGTCGATTTTACTGGATGACCCAGTTGACTCACAGGCTTCGAGAGTCACTGAGGCCGCTCTTAAGCGGATATGTTCTACTCATGGCATTCCGTTTTCTGATGTGCTCGTTCCGTCGGGGCATGACCGCCCACATCTGCCCCCAGTGGGATATACGGCGTGTAGCAAGTTCATGTGCTGGGTTGGTAGCGTGCCACCTTTCAATCTATTCCTTCGCGACGTGCTGCAGTATCTGGACGTCCCCTCGTCTCAACTTCATCCAAATGGTCACGCTTTCATTTATGGCACGTACATGCTTTTCATGGCCGTCTTCTCCAGGCCTCCAACTCCCGGCGATCTAAGGTACATCTATATGACCAAGAAACGGGGAGAAAGCCCTTCTTACATGTTTCTTGAGTCACATCGAAAGTGCCAACTTTTCACTAGCGCGTGGAGTAGCAAATTCGCCCTGTACAAACTGGAGTGGCTTTATGTGCGCTGCCCCCAAGGCTTTGCGAGGCGGTGGGTTGAAGGAAGTAAGTCCTTTCTCTGAGTTGATGTCCGTTCCCGATTGAGGTTGAACTTCTCCTAACTCATTGTTCTATTTTTTCAGATCTTGTCCCCCGTCCCGAGGGCCGGGGGTACTCCGATGCTGTCGACGCCATTAGAGCTCTTCCTGCTGAAGAGCGAGATATCCGAGCCCTCATTTCCAATGAGTCACTATCAAAGTTCGGCTTGCTAGCCCCTGGCCGTCGGGGTAGCCTTCCAGAGGGCGTATCGCTTCCCAAGTCCGTGCCCGTCAGAGGGAAAAAATTGCCTGAATCATCGGTTCGCCCTTCTCTTGAAGCACCGGAAGAAGGGGAAATTCTAGGCGGGCCACCTAAAAAGCGAGGTGAGGATTTAGGTCCTGCAGCTGAAGTTCATGATATCGAAACATCATCTTCCCCTTCGAAGGGGAGAAAGGAGCTGGAGCGCAAGTTGAGGAAAGAGAAGGTTGGTGGGACTTCCAAAGCTACGCCTGTTCAGCCAGAGAAAGAGGCTTCTTCACAGCGCATTGGAAGTTCTCTGAAAGGCTTATCGAACCTCACCATTCCCGACGACTTGCTCGACTATGATTTCGATGACCCGGAGCTGTTTAAGTTTCGCTCACCCGTCAGGGGTGATGCGGGCGTCCCGGCCCCGATCCAAGGGGAAAAAACTCCCGTTAGCAAAGCCACTGGTCCGTCGGGGGGTAGCACTAGTACACACACAGACACATGCATTTCACTTTGCACCTACTTTTCTTTCACCATTCCGTTGTCTCGCTAATTCGCTATTGTTTGATTGCAGGTGACATGGGGCGCTCTCACGGATACGACCGCCTTCGCGGTTCGTCGACTTTACGCCAGTCTGGTCGGGCCTCGGGCCTCGGGAAGCGCCGAGACAGAGACAGCGACCGAGATTATCACGCCCGGGACTCGTCATCCCGGAAGAAAGCTTATTATCAGCCCGAACACCGCCAGGAGACCTCTTCTTATCAGGAGCGAAGCAAAGACAAACGTGGCCATAGGAGGTCGCATTCTGATGCTCCCCGGGACCAACACTCTGACTCTTCTTCTACCCGGCACTCCCGAGATTCTCATAGGAAGGGTGAACTTTCAAAGCCGTCTCCTCCCGCTCCCGTAACAGACCCAACAGTGTCGGAGAGATTGAACGAACTTAAGGCTAAGTTTCCAAAGATTTGTTTTGATGGGTTAAAGTTCCTCCCGACGATTCATCCTATTCCCGGAGATGTCAAACAAAATGCTATCGCCTATACCAATGACGTCTACGTGCAACATGACGCGTTCGTCCATCTGGCTGAGAAACTTTCTGAAGTCTCTATGGAGCGCCAGCACGAAATTGACCGCCTAAAGCTTGAAGCTATTCATGACAGGGATATCATTAAGGCCCAGGATGAAGAAATTGCCGCCTATAAGTCCGAGCTTGAAGCTACTCGTCAGAGCGCTAAGGACACCGCCGAGGCTGTTTCCCGCCTTGAATTGACTCATAAGAAAGAGCTCGATGAAGCGGTTCAATGGTGTTGGGCATTAGCTTTGGAGAAAAACTCCGTTCAGAAGGAGCGGGACACACTTAGTTATCGGATTAAGGAACTCGAAGAGCAACTTTTCGAGGAGAGGAAAGAGAAAGTGGCTGCCCAGGTTGAGGCATAACATTATTGTGATGAGATTGTCGCCACCCGACTCCTAAAGGGGAAACTTGAAGACAATCTCTCCAAAATCGAGGCACTGAGGAATGAGGCCCGTGAGGAAGGTAAAAGGGCAGCAACTGTCGACATCGATTCTCGCCTCGAGGCGGCCAGGGAAGAAGGCAGGGAGGAGATAAAGACCGAATTCAACTCGCTCATCGCTGAGTTCAATGCCCAAGTTCTCATGCATCGAGATCTAACTTTTCTGGGCGACAGCTACCTTGAGTCATTGGCCGAGGCATGGGAGACCCTGATTCAGATCAGGAAGGTTGAGAGCGGCGCCGATGAGGTTGACGAAGAAGCACTGATAAAAGAATTCTTGAGGGGGAAAGAGCCTTCAGATTTATCGGCGGCTAAAGCCCTCTACAGCAAAGGTTCTCCCTCCAGGAAAGGGAAAGAGGTGGCTACGGACCCTTCCGGCGTTGTTCCCCCAGTTCACGTGCCTGCCCAATCGGCCAGTCGGTCAACACTTGACCCCTTCGAGCAGCACGTTGGTTACGACCCGGAAGCCCCCGGGCTTGGCATTCATGTTTTATCTCCCATCCCGGAGGGAGGGACACCCCTGACGACTGAGAACCCACCGGCATCTGGTGAGTAACCTCTGGGCTTCACAAAGATCTTTCTCGTTCCCTTAGAAGTTGTTGTGTTCTAACACCTGTTTATTTTCGTGTCTTCTGTGTAGGCTGTTCTGACCCCGTGCCCACTCCGAGGAGCGATGCTGCCAAGGAGGTGGAGACAAAGGCGAGTGAGGCTACTCAAGTCGGCGGAGATCCAGGTCCAGATGCTCAAGTAATCGGGGCGCTGGATGAAGCCAAATCTGACTCTTCCTCGGAGAGTTTCGAAGTAGAAATCACAGGCGCCTCTGAGCACACATCCGACTTGAGCATGAAGGAACGGCTCGAAAAAGAGAAAAGAGATACGACCTCAGTCAAGGTCGAGCCGCGTGAAGTGGACCTGGACGATCCTCTGCACAAACCATTGAAGGTCATTCTTCCTGGCAAGTCCCAGCCCATGGATATTCCCCCTACGTCTTCGGTCGTCACACCTCCGTCAGGGAAGGATTCCAAGAGTAAGCGCTCTGGGAAGGAACCATCCGGGAAGAAGTCAAAGAAACACAAGAAATGACCGTCATCCCCATTCAACGAGAACTAGTTTAAGTCATGTACTAATTTTTGTAGATTGTGTAAATAGGTTGTTGGCTCCGGACTTCGGAACGTTTTTGTAATGGGAAGCTTTTTGTGAATAAAATTTGATCTTCACTTTTGTCTTCTCAAAAGACTTTTATTATTCAGTTTCTTTTATGGTTGTGATTGAAATCTGAATTGTTATGGGTAACTTAGACTTCTTGGTTCGTCTTTACATGGCTTGGGAGCTTCCCTGGATTTGATCAATCTCCACTTGGTGCTTCAAGCACTTAGAATATTTCATAGCCCGTACGTTGGGGACTTGTCATATCCAAGTCATTTGCGTCTTAGTCCCTATTCAAGGAACTCGGAGGTCTGAATTGCTTGTAATTAAGTCTATACACCAGACTTCGAGTACTCCAGTTCGTGCTCCGGGGACTTGGAGATTTCGAGTCATTTGTATTCGAGTCCGCACTCTGGGGACTTGGAGATTTCAGATCGTTTGTACTCGAGTCCGCATTCTGGGGACTTAGAGTACTCCAGTCCGCGCTCTGGGGATTTGGAGGTTTCGAATCGTTTATACTCGAGTCCGCACTCTGGGGACTTAGAGTACTCCAGTCCGCGCTCCGGGGACTTGGAGATTTAGAATCGTTTATACTCGAGTTCGCACTCCGGGGATTTAGAGTACTCCAGTCCGCACTCCGGGGACTTAGAGTACTCCAGTCCGCGCTCTGGGGATTTGGAGGTTTCAAATCGTTTATACTCGAGTCCGCACTCTAGGGACTTAGAGTACTCCATTCCGCACTCCGGGGACTTGGAGATTTTTTGTCGTTTATACTCGAATCCGCACTCCGGGGACTTGGAGATTTTGAGTCGTTTATACTCGAATCCGCACTCCGGGGACTTAGAGTACTACAGTCCGCACTCTGGGGACTTGGGGATTTTGAGTCGTTTATACTAGAGTCCGCACTCTGGGGACTTAGAGTACTCCAGTCCGCGCTCCGGGGACTTGGAGATTTAGAATCGTTTATACTCGAGTCCGCACTCCGGGGACTTAGAGTACTCCAGTCCGCACTCCGGGGACTTGGAGATTTTTGTCGTTTATACTCGAGTCCGCACTCTAGGGACTTAGAGTACTCCAGTCCGCGCTCCGGGGACTTGGAGATTTGGAATCGTTCATACTCGAGTCCGCACTCCGGGGACTTAGAGTACTCCAGTCCGCACTCCGGGGACTTGGAGATTTTTGTCGTTTATACTCGAGTCCGCACTCCAGGGACTTAGAGTACTCCAGTCCGCACTCCGGGGACTTGGAGATTTTTTGTCGTTTATACTCGAGTCCGCACTCGGGGACTTAGAGTACTCCAGTCCTCACTCCGGGGACTTGGAGATTTTTTGTCGTTTATACTCGAGTCCGCACTCCGGGGACTTAGAGTACTCCAGTCCGCGCTCTGGGGACTTGGAGATTTAGAATCGTTCATACTCGAGTCCGCACTCCGGGGACTTAGAGTACTCTAGTCCGCACTCCGGGGACTTGGAGATTTTTGTCGTTTATACTCGAGTCCGCACTCCGGGGACTTAGAGTACTCCAGTCCGCACTCCGGGGACTTGGAGATTTTGAATCGTTTATACTCGAGTCCGCACTATGGGGACTTAGAGTACTCCAGTCCGCACTCCGGGGACTTGGAGATTTTTTGTCGTTTATTATAAGCGTTCGTACGCTAGCCAGGATATCATAATTTTTAATTGCATGTCACAGGAATATCATACGAAGAGACATTGGTCATTCATGGAAAAGATGGCTTCAAGCCTTTATTGATGAAAACAAGCTAGATTATCTTACTACATGCCAAGAAGAAAGCATACTAGAAATAAATGCAACTACCGCATAAAGGAAATAGACTAAGTGTAATAACGCCGCAAATGCTCGCTGTTCCATGCTCGGGGGGAGTGTCGCACCATCGACGGTCGTTAGCTTGAAAGTTCCTTCTCCAAGCCTCCGTTCGATGACGTATGGACCTTCCCATGCGGGATTCATGTGCGAAGGGGTTGGAAAGGCTCGTTTCAAAACGAGATCTCCCACACTAAAGGTTCTTGGCTGGACTTTTCCATTATAATATTTAGCGACTCGGTGTCTGTATGAGACTGCTCTCAAATCAGCTTCTTCGCGTTTCTCATCAATGAAGTCTAATGATTCCAATAGGAGATCCTAGCTTGACGCAGGATCGTAATAGGTTACCCGGTGTGACGGAACTTCAAGTTCTACGGGTATGACGGCTTCCGTGCCGTACGCCAGTGCGAATGGTGTGCGGCCAGTCGCGGTCTTGTGGGTAGTTCTATAGTCCCAAAGCGCCATTGGGAGTTCATCCACCCACTTGCCTCTAGCCTTTTCCAAACGCTTCTTCAATATGGACTTGATGATTTTATTGACGGCTTCTACCTGCCCATTCGCCTTCGGGTGAGCAACTGCTGCGAACCTTTTCTCAATGCCATACCTCTGACAGAACTCTTTGAATTCCTTACTTTCGAATTGAGTTCTGTTATCCGTTGTGATGGTCCGTGGGAGGCCAAAACGACATATGATATTTCGTACAACGAAATTAATGACTTTCTTGGTGGCGATTGTGGCCATTGGCTCTTCTTCCGTCCACTTGGTGAAATAATCGACTGCCACTATTGCATATTTCGCGCCTCCTTTGGCTATGGGCAGAGATCCAATTAGGTCGATTCCCCACATTGCAAATGGCCAGGGACTAACCATTTGTGTGAGTTCCGTTGGCGGAGCTCTCGGAATCTTCACATATATCTGGCATTTGTCGCATCTTCTCGCATAGTCTGCTGCATCCCGATTTACAATCGGCCAATAATATCCATAGCGGAGGATTTTCCTCGCCAAAGTTTGCCCCCCGGTATGATCGCCACATTCTCCCTCATGGACTTCTTCCAACACCCGTTTTACCTCGTCATGGGCCACGCACCGGAGTATGGGGATCGAGAATCCCCTTCGATACATTATCCCGTCTTGCATTACATAACGCGAAGCCTTACGAAGGACTTGGCGTCTTTCGCTCCTTTTCTCAGGTAAGTCCCCGTATAGCAAGTATTGTTTGATCGGGGTCAGCCATGATCCCCTTTCGAGTTCGGTCTCCAAGACGAGATCTATCTCCATCATGTCTATACTTGGAGCAAGCAGAGTCTCGACAGGGAACAATCCCATCTGCTGTGCATCGCCAGTACTCGCGAATTTAGCCAACGAGTCGGCCTCCCTGTTCTGTTCGCACGGGACATGCGAAATGTCATAATATTCCAGGTTTACTAGTAGCTCCCGGACCCGAGCAAGGTAAGGAGCCAGTCTCTGTCCTTTCGCTTGGTAGTCTCCCCGTACCTGATATACCACCAGCTGTGAGTCGTAGAAGATTTCGATGGACTTTACCCTCAGTTCATTGGCAAGTCTTAAGCCAGCAATCAGTGCTTCGTATTCGGCTTCGTTATTTGTCGCTGTAAATTCGAGCTTCAAAGCGTAGCAAATCGATCGGTTTTCGGGAGTTACCAGAACTATCCCAGCTCCCGACCAACGGTCGTTAGATGCCCCGTCAGTGAACATCTTCCATCGGACAGGAGGGATTACTTTGTGATTTTCACTCGGTTCATCCGGTATGGTGAACTCAGCAACGAAGTCAGCTAATGCTTGCCCTTGGATGGTCCTTCGCCGTAGGTAGGTGATATCAAACTGGCTTAACTCGATGTTCCACTTTAGCATCCTACCGGAAGTTTCCGGTCGTTGGAGTACCTGTCGCAAGGGTTGGTCAGTGTAAACACTGATTGAGTGCGCCTGAAAGTAGGGACGAAGCTTGCTTGATGCTATAACCAGGCAATAGGCAAGTTTCTCGATCTTTGGATAATTCTTTTCTGCCCCCGTCAGTCGTTTACTAACATAGTACACCGGCCTTTGAACCTTGCCTTCTTCGCGAACTAGGGCTGTACTGATAGCGTGCCGAGACACAGCCAAATATACGTACAACGTCTCGTGGTCTACTGGTTTTTACAACACTGGAGGACTTTCCAAGTGTCTTACCAGGGCTCGGAATGCTTCCTGGCAGTCAGTCGTCCATTCGAAGTTTCTCTTTCCTTTCTTTATGACATCAAAGAAAGGAACGCACTTATCCGTGGCTCTGGATATGTATCGACTGAGCGCAACTACTTTTCCGTTCAAGCTCTGTACCTGCTTTATGGTTCTAGGTGCCTGTATATCTCGGATGGCCTGGATCTTCTCCGGGTTAGTTTCAATTCCTCGTGCATTCACAATGAATCCCAAGAACTTCCCTGATGCCACGCCGAATGAACACTTTGAAGGATTGATCTTCATCCCATAGTGCCTTAGTATATCGAACATTTCCGCCAAGTCTCGAATGTAGTCGTTTGACTGCCGTGACTTCACAAGCATGTCATCCACATAGACTTCCATTGTTTTCCCAATTTGATCTTTGAACATTCGATTTACCAGACGCTGGTAAGTTGCTCCGGCGTTCTTCAGTCCGAAGGGCATCACTACATAGCAGTATAACCCAACATTTATGACAAAGCTGGTGTGTTCTTGGTCTGGGATGTGCATCGAAATTTGGTTGTATCCAGAGTATGCATCCATAAATGACAATAACTCATGCCCTGCAGTTGAATCGACCAGTTGATCAATTCGTGGTAGCGGGAAGCTATCCTTCGGGCATGCTTTGTTTAAATCAAAATAGTCAACGCAGGTTCTCCATTTCCCGTTTGCTTTCTTTACCAACACAGGGTTGGACACCCATTCCGGGTAGAGGGCGTCGCGGACAAACCCAATGGCTTTGAGTATATCCACCTCCTCTTTGAGAGCTGTAGACCTTTCCGGGTCCATGCCTCTCCTTTTTTGCTTCACAGGTACGTGTTTCGGGTCTATATTCAACATATGGCTCGCAATTGCAGGGGAAATCCCACACATATCAGAGTGTGTCCAGGCGAAGACATCAAGATTCGCTCAGAGGAAATCAGATAAATTCTCTGCCATTAGGGGATCGAGCTGTGACCCAATTTTAAGAACTCGTGTCGGGTCGCTGTGGCTAACTGGAATATCAATTGTTAGTTCGGCCGGTGCTGCGTCTGGTTCCCTGAGTTCCCCTTTGTCATCTCTCGGATCTATGTCTCCAACGATCCGAGAATGTCGCCCGAGCCAGGGCTCGGGCGCTAATTGTCAATCATCAGAATTCGGGATGCGGACGATGCTGTCCGCAGTCTTCCCCTTTTCTCTGCGCTGGGCCTCTCTCAGCTCAGCCACGTAACATGCACGTCCGGTTGCTTGGTCGCCATGCACTACGCCAACTCCTTTGTCCGTCGGGAATTTCAGTGTGAGACACCACGGGGCCAAAGCTGCCCTGAAATCTGCGAGGGCTGGTCGTCCCAAAAACACGTTGTATGGTGAATCAACATCCAGCACTATGAATGGTAGGATTCGCACTCTCCTGCGTTCACCTTGTCCCAGTTCAACTGGTAACTCCACATATCCTACTGCGTCTGTGGCTGCGCCGTTAAAGCCATGGATTCGGGCTTTAGATGGCTTCAAATCCTTAGTCTCCAGCTTCATTTGGTCATATGCTTTCTTGAAGATGATGTTAACGGAACTTCCGCAATCAATTAGGATTCTCCTTACGAATGTCGGTCCGATGGTTGCGGATATGACCAATGGATCGATGGTGGGAGCTTCCACCTTATCCGCGTCTCTATTCCTGAATACAATATCGTCGTGCATCGTGCGCTGCTGCTTTGCGGGAGTTCCATCCTCCACATTTGAACAGCACTCATGCTCTGTATGTCTTAAGGAATTAGCATATCGCTCCATTTCCTGCCAATTTTTATCCGCAGGATGAGGTCCACCAGTAATTGTGTTAATAATCAATCTTCCCATAGTTCGAGTAGGTTGCTCTGGTTGGTGTAGAGCTGGGCCACGTCCGGGGTCTGAAGTCTCTTGTCTTCCTTCTGGCGTATCTTTGACGAATTCCTTCAGCTTCTTCTGCCTAATCAATTTCTCAATAGCATCATGGAGATGCCCGCATTCGTCTGTGTTGTGCCCATAAGACTCGTGAAAGCGGCAATACTTTCCAGTCCGCTTTTGCTCCTCTGTTGATTCCTTAGGGCGTGGTTTTCTGTATTGAAAAGTGTTGCAGGTCGATAAGTAGATGTTTTCAAGAGACGCATTCAGTGGAGTGTATTCGTTGTAGGTTGGGATCCTTGACTTCCATCTCCCCATTTCCTTCTTCTTTCCAGGATTTCCACTTCCAGTTCCCTTAGACTGCCCGGGCTTATTTTGGACGCTGGCCTGAGTCTTTCCAGGGTTATCGTCGGTTGCTTTCATGGCGATGCTGCCCTTTACAGACTCCTGAACGGACCCTGGTGCCTTGTCTTTCCTTATCCACCGAGCTTCTTCCCTCCTTATGAACTGGTGGGCTTTCGAATAGAAACGTTCCAACGTAGCTGGTGGCTTTCCCGCCAACCAATCCCCAAATTCAGAGTCTGGATCCACTCCACGCATTACTGCCATCAAAATCGCGTGGTCGTTTGGATTGCTCACTTCAGTAGCGGCAACATGAAATCTCTGCAAGTATACTTTCAGTGATTCTCCAGGAGCTTGGGTCACGCTTGATAAGGACATCACATCCTTGGGTCGAGTGGCGTGTATCCTGAATTGTTTTATGAATTTCCTTGCTAATTCATCGAAGTTTGAGATTGACCGTGGAGGAAGTCGAGTGAACCACATGGTGGCAATTCGGGACAGAGTTATTGGAAAGCACCTGCACTTAGTTGCGTCGTTGGCCCTTGCTGAATCCATCATCCATCCATACCTCATTACATGTTTTCTAGGGTCAGTTTTTCCTTCATAGGCGGGTATGGTGGGCATGTTAAACTTCCTTGGGTATTCAGCCTGTAGAATGGTATCTGTGAAGGGAGTATGACTCTTAGACATTCCCCAATCTTCATTAGCCAAACCTTGATTCTCTCTCATCAACTGCCTGATCATAGCTGTCAAATCCGGGGTTTGTATGGTAGGAGGAAGGTTGGGTTCCGCTCCACGGGCTTGATTTCTAGTAGAGCGATCAGTGGCACCTGCTTGGTCATCTTCATCCTTGCGGCGTCTACGCCTGGGAGGTTCATCAGCTGAAGTTGAGCTATCATCTTCGGTGTAGGGGACAGGGCTACCTCCAGCATTCTGATGCTGCTGTCGAGCAAGTTGGGACATGAGGCCAGCATTAACTTGCATTTTCTCAGCAAGTTGCCTTCTGCTTTCCGTAAGCTCTTTTATCAAGTCATTCAATTCTGCTCGTGAAACAGCTTCCGCTTGGTTTTGGCTGGAGGGCCCCGTTCCTCGAATTGCTTGTTGATCGTTAGGTCCAAGTTGTTAAACACTAGCGGTTTCGCGGGCATCTACATTTTGGGAGGTCGATCTTGTTCGTGGTCTTCCCATGGTAGAGTCGTTGGTTGTAACTCTGAGTAGAATCAACAGATGCCTTATGAATAATTACGGATCTTCTTCGGGGGATTTATGCAATCCAGTAGCTACAAAGTAGATCCTCACAACTTGAGAATTGGTTCTCAGTGAAAGTACCAAAATGTTAGCGCCAAAATTGGTCACTAACACCCTCAGAGAGTTTGTGTAGAGAGATTAATGAAGAAGATAAATTAAAATAGAGAAGATAATATAAATTAAAATGCGGGAGACGAGAACACAGAATTTATAGTGGTTCGGCGTTGTAGCCTACGTCCACTCTGAAGTTGATCCTTTATTTCTTCACTTTAAACTTGATTACAGATACAATCCGCTTTTAAGTATTCGAATACCATTGTGAAATAAAAGTAGAAGTCTTGGATGAGGTTTGGATGCGGTAGAGTCTCCCCTGTGTTCTCTGAAATCTCTCTCCCTTTTCTGTTCCCCTGCCCCTCTATTTATAGACGAATGTGGGTTGGACTTCCCTGGTGGGCCAGATGGCTAGACAGCTCGGTCTAGATAGGATGCGCCCTGCATGTTGAATGGAACATGCCGAACGGTCGGCATGCCGAGCCCTCCTTTCCAAGTCGATGGATCTCTCTGTTGAATGGAGGAAGCGGGCCGAACGATGCTGGGATGCCGAGTGAGGCGTGGATGCCGAGTGAAAGGATACGCCGAGTAGAGGGGATGCCGAACATAGGACATGCCGAGCACAGGATATGCCGAGCACAGGATGTGCCGAACAAAGGGTATGCCGAGCACGGGATGTGCCGACACAAAGCGTATGCCGAGTGAAGAGCAGGCCGAGTGGAGGGAGTGCCGAGTGAAATGCTGAAGGTCTTGTGCCGAGTTCAAACCTGGATGGACGTACGTTCTTCAATGCCGAGTATAACCCTTGACTGCCGAACGTTCAAACGTGTCGAGTGCTCATTTGTGCCGAGTACAACCCTGCATGTCGAACGTTCTAGTTGCCTAGTCGATTCTCCAGGTAACAATTGTGCTGCATTAAATTTTCTTTGTCTTCTTTTTATTTTATTATTAAATCTACATACTTGAAATATATTACTTTCTTCTTATGAAAGCTTCCTATACATGTTTACTTGTTTCTTGTCTTTAGTCTTGTTGCTGTGTTGTTTTCAGGTTGAAATATATTACTTTAGTCTTTAGTCTTCTTATTATACTATGTACCCTTGATTTTGTTTTGTCTTATTTCTCTATGTTATGAAGAAATTTTTATTTTTATATATTTTTATAATTTTTCAAATGTGTTCACTTTATATTTTTAATATATATATATATATATATATATATATATATTTCTATTTCTAATTTAAATATTTATTATCTTGTATGTCTACATATATATATATATATATTTTTATTTGGTTTGTATTAACACATATTATCTTAAAGAAAATATTTTTAAAATGAACTACCCAAAATTTTAATTTACATAAATAATATTTTCTTAAGCCCAAATTATTTTTCTCTAAGTCATTTTATTTAAATTCTAAATTCAAATACAAATTCAATATTTCAAATTCAGATTCTAAAGTCAAAATCAAATTTACTCATATATACATATACATATATATTCCAAATTCAAATTAATTCCAAAATTTGTTCGAAATTTACATTAATTATTAATTTAAATTTTATTCAAAACTGGGATCGTTACAGATTCCCCCTCTTCAGAAATTTCGTCCCAAGGAGATAACAAAGATAGATGAAAGATAAAGAAATATCTTTCCAAATCAAACTGGATATCAATTCTGCATTTGGTTTACCAAATCAGAATATCAATAATAGATACGAGAACGAATCTATTTAACGCTTCACAAAATACTCGGGTTATCCGGATCTACGAAGTATGCAGGGCATTGGTTAGTCCGAAGGATAACTAACCATTCGTAGAATATATTGTGACCCAAAAATAGACAGATATATGGATATAATTTCAAAACTTTTAGTTTAGAAACTAAAGTATACCTATCAACCATAGCAACCAAAGCAACCAATTCATCCAAACAAAGTATTCTTACCTATTTGGAGTTTATGTCCCATGCAAATATATCAAATCTTCTTCCTGGATCTACCAGGAACCATCGAAGAATTGAAAAGAGATACTAAACAAAAGAGATTGATAAATTCAATCTCCTACAATTTCCCAAACACTAGATATGAATTCCAAATTCAAGTAGGAATATCTCAAATTATATACCAACTTGTCCCTCTTCGGACTTTGATATTTACAAGGAATTACAGTAGAATTTCGAATTTGGTTATTATCGAAATCGTTTTATCGATACAATTCAAATTTAGCCCCATATTCTATTAATCAATTTAACTCAATTTAAAATTTCCAATTTATTTAAAATTTTCAATTCCAATTTCAAATTCATTAAAGTTTAAATCGAAAAGCTGATAAGAAACCGATGAAGATACAAAGTAAGAATTTCCTACAACGATTCGTAGCGCCACCATCACACTGAAACTTCTCCTCGTAGCTGGTATGAAGCAATCAAAGAATTTGGAAACGAATCAAAGGATATTGATAGAGAAAATTGTTTCCACTTTCGTAGGGTATTGACCATTTGTACTGGTATTTTCCTGTCCCCTATCTTGTTCTCTTCTTGCACCCATACTTACTATCAGTGGATAGCAAGAGAATTTACTGAGGCATTCGAACAGATATCTTAGGATACGCTCATTCTAGGGTTTACTTCACCCTATCTCTAATGAGCTACCTAATGTGTTATACTCTTGAACTAGAGTTTTAATCCAAGCTCTGATACCAATTATAATAGTCTAGGCTTTTCAACCATCGACAGTGGCCAATCTCGACTGGTAGGCTTTTCAACCATCCCAGCCCCGCCGTGGCATACACCGATACCCCAAACTTGCTTTTACGGCCAGCCTTTGGACTGTCACAGCTTACGCCTAACCAACTCCTTAAAGAGGACGTGTGGGGGTAAGAGTCTCCCGTTCGCCACCAAACGCAAAGCGAGAACCCCCCATCACGTTTCACCTAGATGAGCAAGACTTGTGTGAGTAACAAAAACAACTTATCTTTTAAAACAACAAACAATGAATTTAAATTGAAAACCTCAATGCTTTTTGGAAAATGATACTACCATAAGGCCTTCCACCGCACATACAATGCAAATGCAGAATTGGGGGAGATTTCTCCTTATGATAGCCAAAAATGCTTGATACTCGAAATCCTCTTTGATATTAATATTAGTGCATAGTGGAAACATTTCGAAAGTATAATATTAATCTTAGCCAGCATAGGTACCATTATAGTATGCCAGCTATAGCTACCATTTTAAATGGCAGGTTCTACAACTAAAACCGTACAGGGCGCGTGTTGTTTTGTTTGGATTTCCAAAAAATGGTCGGGCAAAGGAACTTCCCAAATAAAATGGAACGCCCCCGAGAACTTGCCCAGCTCTCTGCTACACAAGGCCGGCTGCCCCCTTCCCCGGGAATAAAACATCAGATATGCCACCCCCGGTCCTTTGGGACCTTTATCCGAGGGCCCTCATACAACATCACACAGTAATAAATATACTACAGTGCCCATATGAGTAAGTATCTGAGCTCCATACCATGATACTACCCTTTTCCAAAAGGAATGGTCATACCCTAGGGGAGCTACCCATGAAACCTTGCTGCCACGATTCCTGTTTCGAGATTTACCGGGTTGTGAGGCTCGACGAGGTCTCATCCACAAAGCTACGCTTTTCACAAAGCCATGCTTTGATCACAAATGATCATCAACACATAGCATCATTTAGCATGCCACACTACCAAATTGAGAGTATATCGTTGATAACCATCAACTACATAACCTCTGAGCTCGTACGTCTCAGAGAAGAGTGTTAAGCTAAGAGAATAAATCTCCGCCACCAACAGATATGTATTTGAATGAAATCTGCTTTATATCTCAAAGTGTAATGTCATACATACAATCCATACAAGTCTGTTCCGGGTTCGAACAGAATCGAAGGCACTTCCAAAGAAGCCCTTGCAATCCGGGTATCCATAATCCCGATCGGACTTTCCATCACTTAGGGAATCTCTATACCGGGGATCAGACGGTGCAGAGACAATCGATAGGTTATCCTATCGTTCTCACAAATATCCGGTCTTCACTTCCGGTCTTCAAATGCTATCCATAACATCGTATCACTATTCGGAATGGGTTATATGAAACAAAGGTCCCCTCCCGGCTAAACCGAATAATGAGTGCAATATTTAAAAACATATAGATATGGGATTTCAGTTAAGTCACCACTTTTAACAACCCAAAACATTTCCTCAAATGGTTTGAACAAATTACCATTTCAAATCTTTAAACAAAAGATTTATTTCACAAAGTTCACCCAGTTTCACCGAGATTCATTCACGGATTTTCAAAAGAATTTCCATTTCAATTGGATTAACTCGTTAAATCTTTAAATCAAAGATTTAACTTATAGCTTTTAAACCATTTCCATAACTTGGAAATCATTTTCATTTCAAACTTGAAATTCCTATTGACACAAATTGAATGTTCATTTCTTATGTGAAAGCTTTTATTTTTTGAAAACAAACAGTTTTCGTTTCAGAAGAATCCAATTATATTTGCACGAGTTAAAGCCTTTGAATTAAATTCAAATTCCCAAATCAATACCTTTAAAATGGTTTAACCCATATGTAACTGGTATAACCTCTTTAATCCCTAGTTTCAAATCATAGGATTCAGTTTCAAATTTTAAATTTAAATTTAAATCAAATCATTTAAATTCCAAAACTTGATCAAGATATTCAAAAATAAATTTTATCTTTGAAATTCCATTTCCAAAGCTTTTCACTTTAAGCCCAATTCCATTTCCAAACCATTTGAATTTAAATTGTCTATTTACAAAATCATTTCAAAAATCTGAGACTTAATCGATTTCCTCGTGAAATCCATATTTGTGTGTGTGTGGTGTGGTCCAGGGGTTTAACACAATAGTGCAACAACATCATCATCACAGATCAAAACACAGAAATATAGTTAATAAGCAGTATAAACTATAACGCTTATCTTTCATATACAGATCATAGATAATATACAAATGTATCACAAATAAATGAATAAAATACACAGCTCAATCCACAGAACAAAATATTACAGATCAGATAGGACAATCAATTCAAGGCATCTTATACAATACAATCATTTATAAGTAAGGTCAAGCATTCAATAATCATTTATAAGCAGGATTAATTGATTGTTCAATCTATTTCCAATCAAATTAATTACTTATGAATTAATTATCCAATCCTGATTAATTAATTACAAATCATTTGATATAAATTAATTTATCAAACATTTTAATTAATTAAATGATTCTTAAGTAATCATATCAATTAAATTAACCTTTAAACCAATTACATAATTAATTAACCCTTTAATTAATTATTTTAAGAAATTAACCCTTAATAATCCATTAATTAATCCTAATTATTTAATTGATTAGGGGTTAATTGCAACTTAATTAATTCTTAATTACAATTAATTAATTTCTAATCATAAATTATCTACTCGAATCTATGATTCTTAATTACACATTAACTGTCCCTTAATTAATTAACTTAAACCTTAATTTATAAATTAAAACTTCTAATTACTAATTTAATTAATACAAAACATTAATTATTCCATTCTAATTAACTTCAAAATTAATGAATTACAAATTATTGAATCTTTATTTACTTAAAAGTAAAACTCATATTTATTAATGATTTAATTAACACTCACAAATATATTTGAAACATTGATTTTCAACTTGCTTTAAATTCACATGTTAAAGTATAACTTTTGTTATAAAGAAACTTAAAAGAGGTTAAATTCAAATTCCTTTTAGATTCAACATATTTAAAGTTTTACTTTAACATATAACTTATATAAACATTTAATGTAAGGACCCGATTCTTCGACTTCCGAAAACCGACATCAATACGTTCACTGTATCAATTACCGAGCACTCGAATGCCGAAAAACCGAACACTTAGGGTTTTAAGAAAAAGAAAAAAAGAAAAAGTTAGAAGAAGAGAGAAGAGATAGAACAGAACAGAAAGAAAACAGTAGAACAATATCAGAATCTCACGGTCGCAGCGGAACAACATATAATAAATAAATGAATAATCTTTAAACAAAGAACTATATCAGTTATTACATTACATTACATTTCATTACATCATCAGAGTGTACAAATATCAAACAACAAAAAAAAAACAGCGGAAAAGAAATATTATATACTAGTAAATACGTCATGTCATCCATCTTGCCTCCAGCAACTCCTGAATTCCAGAATATCCTGATAAACCTGACTCTTGACTGCCCGCGTGGTAATTGGTGGACACCCAGAGTTTAGGAAGGAAAACAATAAACTCCGAGTCAGTCATGTGACTGGTGTGAGAACTCAAAACAATTTATCTTTAAAACAAAGAATAGGATAATTTTAAAATAGATTCGCAATGCTTTTAAAAATGAGACTACCATAAGGCCTCCCGCACACACACACAATGAAAACGCAGAATCGGAGGAGATTTCTCCTTATGATAGTCAAAGATGCTTGATACGTATTAAAAAGAAACATTCGATATTATTATTAGTGCATAGTGTAGGAAAAAATCATTTCAAAAATAAAGATATAAATCTTAGCCAGCATAGGCATTCCGCACTTATGCCTACTATAGCTACCATGTTCAATAGCAGGTTACCGCCACATTCCATGGCAGGTTATACAACTAAAACCGTACAAGATCGTATTGTTTCTTTGGATTTCCAACAAATGGTCAGGCCAAGGAGCTTCCCATCGCCACATGAAAACGCCTCTGGAATGACGTCCCGAGAACCAAACCGGATCTCTGCCAACACAAGGCCGGGTTACCCATAACTGGGTAACTACTGACACGAATATGTCATCCCCCGATCGTAACCGATCTACATCCGAGGATCCTCGATTTCCAGCAACCACAAAGTAATAAGTTTGCAGCAATAACATAGGTTAAGTATCTGGGCTCCATACCATGATACCACCTCTATCCAGAAGGAATGACATACGCTAAAGGGCGCTACCCCTAATAACCTTGCTGCATCCTTCCTGTTTTGACCATTTCCGGGGTGTGAGGTCCGACGAAGTCTCGTCCACAAAGCCACGCTTTGGTACAAAGCCATGCTTTGGGTCAACAAATGATCAAAGTAATGATCACAAAGATAAATGATCAAACAAATGATCATATCACAAATGATCAAACAATGATCATTTCACAGTAACATTACCAAATTGGGAATATATCGCTGATAACCATCAACTACATAACCTCTGAGCTCGTACGTCTCAGAGAAGGGTGTTAAGCTAAGAGAATAAATTCTCCGCCACCAATAGAAATATATTTGAAAGAAATCAGCTTTATATCTCAATTTGTAATTTCAGACATACTATCCATACAAGTCTGTTCCGGAATCGAACAGAACCGAAGGCACTTACAAAGAAGTCCTTGCAATCCGGATATTCACTAATCACGTCCGGACTTCCCATCACATATGGAATTTCTATACAGGGGCCATTCGGTGCAGAAACATTCGACGGTAATCCTTCCGTTTTCAAAAATATCCGGTCTTCAACACCGGTCTTCAAATGCAATTCATAACGATGTATCACATATTCGGAATGTGTTATACGACCCCAAGGTCCTTTCCCGGTTAACCCGAATAGTGAGCGCTTATTTAAAAATAAGCGTGGCATTCAAATTCAAGCAACCACAACAAATACCTATTTAAAGGTAAATATTGATAGTCGGTTATTGAACTATCAATGGATATGCACAACATCACCAGATTCCAAATAATTTTCCAAATTATTTATTTTCCAAAAATATCTTTACAAGATATATAATTTTCACACTTCAACCATTTGAAAACAATTTTCAAATCACTTTTCATCTTTACCACTTTTGGAAACAAATTTCAAACATTTTCCTTACGCGGAAATATTTTCATTTCAACATGGTTCATTTAAACCAATTAAATAAATCCTTAACGATTTACTTTATATTTACGTTCAAAATCCATAAATTAATTCCCACACTTCAAAAATAAATCAACGTTTTATTTTTAAACAAATTCCCCTTTCCATTTATAAATTCCATAGTGAATTTACATTCCAAAATATCTATGAATACACGATTCCAATTATTCATTTTCAATTTATCTTCAAAAAGATAAATTCTCAAAACTTTTCATTTCACATTGGAAAAACATTTCCATACTTATTTATTTACAAGTAATTCACAAATCTATTTATTTTCAACCTTTGGAAAATATTCAATATACTTAAATCGAAATTAAGTATATATTTCATTCTTCAAAGAAATCATTCTCTTAAACATATTTATTTGGGCCAAAACAAATGTTGCGCAAAACATCATTACGACAACCCAAAATCACTAGTATAGGGATTCGAAATTAAAATAGATATATAAATCCCAATACTATACAAAACATTTCCTTTTGGAAATCATTTACTATAACAACAGTGTTATAGTCCACCATTTCCTTCTATTTCTCGAAAACGTCTATTTCAACAATAAAAGTTGAAATCTATGGTTTCAAATCTTAACACATTTTAAAAACATTGTTAGATCGTTTTAATTCTATTTAAAACATCACATCCAAAACATTTTCTTTAACATATTATTCACTATTCAAAAACGTGAATATACTCCGTTAACAAATTTCATCATTTCTATACATTTTATTTTAAAGGATTATTCACAGTCTAAAACGTGAATATAACTCCATTAATAAGTTATAACAATGTACTTATCAAAATAAGCCGTTTGCGGATTTATAAAATAATGTTTATAAATTCCATTTCTATTTATTTTATAACAACTTCCTTTTTATAAATCTCCTTTATTAACCTATTTCAATTTATAACTCAATTATACACTAAAAGTTCACATTATAAGTTAAATACTTATAATTTATTTGTTTACGAAATCGTTCTTTTAAACCTCTCAAATTACAAATCTTATAACTTATAAGATTCATTTATTTACCCAAAATTATTCTTTTAATAACTTTACAAATTTTATAAATCTACTGCTTATAAAATTCCATTTATAACTTCATCGTTTATAATTCTATAAATTTCATTCAATTATGAAATTCATTTACACTTCATTCTAACACTTATAAAGACTCGTTTTATAATTCAAATATTTTAATTTATAAATATCAATTTATAAATCTTTATATAAACAATTTGTATTATTATTTAAAAACATCTTTAAATTCCTTTATAATTTCATCATTTTGATTTATAAAATAATCAAATCTCATAAATCCTATATTTAAACTTTTTACAATAAATTCAAAAATCCCGATTTAAACTATTTTATAAAATCATTAACCCCATATTTTCAAAAAATCAACTTTTAACTATATTTCTCAAAAATCATAATTTTTTATAACATTAAAATTATAACGTTTATTTATTTAAAATGAATCAATTCCAAAAATATTTTATAAAACATATACTTTCAAAAAATCACTTTAAAAATCCTTTTAAAATTCCAAAATTGGCCCAATGATGCTACACACCAAATAGTCAATCACGACAACAACGACATCATATATCGATATGATAATCAATCAAATATCAAAATATCTGAAATCAAATAAATACTGTTGAGGAATCCAGTTGGATCCCTCCAACCTGTCTCCCTGCATCCACAAATATTAGCACAATACCAATTCCGTTCCAGTACGGAATTATCGCGGTATATGAGATTTATAATATTATCAGCTTAATAGACGGCGCTATAGGATCTCATTCGCTATATAATGCGGGAAATCAACTCCAAGTACATAAATAATACCAATTTCACTGTACTGTGAAATATTCGTGGTATATGTTTTTAATAAATAACCTCCGCTTACTAACGGCGTATACTGT
The DNA here is from genome assembly GCA_030765085.1 of Allium cepa. Taxonomy (NCBI): domain Eukaryota; kingdom Viridiplantae; phylum Streptophyta; class Magnoliopsida; order Asparagales; family Amaryllidaceae; genus Allium; species Allium cepa. The sequence goes on along the minus strand of CM060938.1, from coordinate 733,810,589 downwards.
CTATTTTAACAATCAATAGATATCAATCATCATTCAAACATATATTCAAGAAATTTAAATATAACTATTTAAAATTAAAAATCGAAACCGATTTGATTGAGTGAGAAGTTCTTACCTTGATTTCAATTTCGTTTTCAGCTTTTATTTTGAATAAAATTAAACGGACGTTTAATTTTACCCGAAATTCTCGCTAGCACCAAACGACTCCAATCCAATTGCATAGCGTAGTACTCGTCCATATGAACCTAACGCAAATTGTTTCGTGCGTTTTCGACCTCGTATGAAAAAGATACGTTAATTTAAAGTTACACGAATTTAAAACATAATTAATTTACAAATTATATTATATTTCTAACCCTAACTAATTCCAGCCGTTAGATCCAATCTCCTGCAAATCTTGGCCGTCCCACGCAACTCATCTTCTTCCCAGATGATTGCCGACCGAACAACCCATGGAGCCGCCCCTTTCAATCAATTTCCGTGCCCAATACGAGCATCATCTCTTAGATCAGAGACCTCCATCTTGTAGCTTGCAACGCGACGCACCTACCCCCAGCACCATACAAAGCTCGGCCGTGCATCTATCTCGAAAAACATGCCATAGGCGAGCACGAACGCGGCCAAATATCTCTGCCCATGGTCGATAATAATCAACTCCACCGTACGGATCTATCGAGCTCGAGACGCACTACAACTTCCATGTTGAAAGTTTCTCGAAATAACTTGTGGATTGAAAGTAATTGAGGAAGGAAGAAAAGTAACTTTTGGCCATTGATTGATGACAGCGGCGGCCTGAAGAGAATTGAAACCCTAGGGTTTTTAATTTTTGCAAAAACTGAAATATAAAGGGCTTTTATAGAAAATTCTACGAACACTATTCATCCCGGATTTTCCGAACTCCAAATGAAGCGTGGCGGTTGGCGTTTCTAAGGTTTACCCAGCGTTTCGAACACAATGGTTTCAGGAGCTAATTCGATCATCTGTGCGAGTTATGGCAATAAACGTTCGATTTTAAATTAAATCGGTAAATCAAATTTCTAGGCGTTTTAGCTTGCACCGGACAAACCGTAAGTCCGATTGACACGAAATTTGAAACCATACAATAATATCGCATTATGGATCCGATGAAACTGGTTTCGTCCAAATCCGAGACTGTTTGAAAAATGGCTATTTTAACTCGCCAAATAAATATTTAAACAATTTCAATGCGTTTCGAGCTGCCACGATCAAACGAAAACTCCGATTGACACGAAAATTGAAATCCGATAATAACAAACTATTACGGATCCGATGGAACTAGTTTCGTCCAATTCTGAGACTGTTCGAAAATTGACTAATTTCACTAGTCGATTAAATATTAAAATATTCAATTTTCACAAATTAACTTTAAATTCAATTTTAAAAGTTCTAAAATATCGTTCTAACTCCAATATGATTAAATAAAATTTTACAAATCAATTTCAATCATATTTAACCCGTTATTCAATTATTTCTGTATTTTCAACTATTAAATTATCGATTTAATTATCCATTAAATCCAATTATTCGAAATAAAATTTATTTGACTTATAAATTTCACTTATTAATATTTAAAATAAATTAAATATACAAATTTTAAGTGACAGAAATTCTGGGTCGTTACATTTAAATTCATAAAACTTAGTTTATTTCAAATCGAGAATTCAAAGGTATGTTAAATCCAGGTTTCAAAACTTTGTTTTAAATTCTGCCCTTTACATTTCAAATTCCTGTTTAAATTCAAATTCTTTGTAAATTACACTTACTTACCTAAAACTTTTAAGTTATCAAACAATTTAAATTTAGAAATTTTATTTCCAAATTAAGCTTTAAACTAAACTTGAATTCAAATTTTACCTTTGAACTTCAAACCCATTTTACTTTTATTTTATCATTTGAAACTTTCATTTTAAAAATTCAAACAGAAGCAGGTTTTGTTTTTAAAAATCTGGGCAAATATTTATCCGAGTCCACACTATTTTGCTCTGAGCCAAAATCAAGATTCTTCGAGTCGAACACTCGAGTTACTCGAGACAAACTCACGTACTACCCCAGCTCCCCCCAATTACACAACATAGTTCCAGATCGATAGAACAAAGCTCCGTGCACGTGCACGGTGCCGCCGTCACCTCCGGTCGATTCCAGATCATCGAGTCAAGTCAAGGATCCTCCACGAGCCACTCCTCCGACCACCAAAACTCCTCATCATCTCGAAAATGAAATCGAGTACCAATCTCGAAACCGGGAAAAACAAAATCCCCCACAACCCAAAACCTGTCATCACCTCGTTCACGCAGCGCCGACCATCAGAAGGTCTGCAACTCCGGCCTCGACTTCGTCTACAACTCGACTACCATCAACCAAAAACTCGCTGCACTCGATCCACTACACACGTCGTGGTGATCGATACTTCAAACCCAGTAAAAATTAGGGTTCCAGACGAAATATCATCACCGCTGCCTCCTCGATGATCTGCACCACGATCAAGAATTTTTCCTAGATACTACGATCGCTCCTCCATCAACAGGAAGAACCCCGACCCCTCCAGTCACATAAATCACCAGAAAAACCCAAATTTTCGTATTTTGATGAACCCAGAACAACACCTTCAATCTTAACTAGAAATAGTGATTCTTGTTTCAAAAATCAAGTTTTTGTTTCACCATTTGATTCATATGCCTGAATCCATGAATTACAAAAATTGAATTTTTACTTATTTAAGTTTTTCAAGTGGTTTTATATTTCCAGAACCCATACAAGTTGTTTTCCTTTTAAACAAATTTTTAAACATAAGGCTATGTTACAACAAACATTTTATGTTCAAAACTTAAGTCTTATCAGAGCTTGGATTAAGAGCAATTGAATTTAGAAGTAGTGTTAAAATCTAAGCCAGAGAGCAGTCATCAACAGCCTGCACACCATTCATCCTTCGAAATACTCAAAGCATTCAGACATATATTCAATCATAATTATTCACAGATATGTTTGCAACAGGTTCATACTTTTAACATTTAAAGGAAAATGTTACTAACTTTGATTTCCAGAAGATTGAACAGAGTTGCTTCAATCTGGAACAGGCTTTGAAATTGCAAGCTTAAATCTTTTTCTTTGATTCTCTGGTTTGTATGAAGTTGTATGTTGATCAAGTTGAGATTTTGTTTAAGTTTTAGATGGTGCTTGTTTCAGATTTCCTTAGCTAAGAATGAACGAACTAAATTGAGAAGCTTGATATAAATAAAATGAGTTACAGGATGATCATATGTTTGTACAGGGTGATTTATTATTTTTCTCTTTTTAGTACAATATAGGCTCAGAGTTTTTTTCTTTGCTTTTGTTGACTATGCAGATTTTTCCCTCTTTGGTGGCTGATATGATATATATTGTGCTGCATTAAATTTTCTTTGCCTTCTTTTTATTTTATTTTTAAATCTACATACTCGAAATATATTACTTTCTTCTTATGCAAACTTCCTATACATGTTTACTTGTTTCTTGTCTTTAGTCTTGTTGCTGTGTTGTTTTCAGGTTAAAATATATTACTTTAGTCTTCTTATTATACTATGTACAGTTGATTTTATTTTGTCTTATTTCTCCATGCTATGAAGAAATTTCTATTTTTATATGTTGTTATAATTTTTCAAATGTATTCACTTTATATTATATACATATATATATATATATATATATATATCTATTTCTATTTCTAATTTAAATATTTATTATCTTGTATGTCTACGTATATATATATATATATATATATTTTATTATTTTGTTTGTATTAACACATATTATCTTAAAGAAAATATTTTTAAAATGAACTACCCAAAATTTTAATTTACATAAATAATATTTTCTTAAACCCAAATTATTTTTCTCCAAGTCATTTTATTTAAATTCTAAATTCAACTACAAATTCAATATTTCAAATTCAGATTCTAAAGTCAAAATCAACTTTACTCATATATACATATACATATATATATATATATATTCCAAATTCAGATTAATTCCAAAATTTACATTAATTATTAATTTAAATTTAATTCAAAACTGGGATCGTTGCAGCATATTATTTTATTTACTTTTCTTTTATATTCTATGATTTTGTCACAAACTTACTACGCGTGTGTCCAATAAATATGTACATGTTGGTAATAAATCATCGATGAATATAACAAAGTATGTGGAACCCTTTTGGTATTAATATACTTGTGATTACATACATCAATATGTATTAATTCAGTGAGTTCATCAACTCTTATGATGCTCCCACTTAATGGGTGCAACACCATTAATTGTTTGAGATATAATTAACATGTATCATATGATTCATAATCATATAGTAAAATTATTTCTCAAAACTACGGCTTGGTCTATAATTCCAAAACAACTGTAAATAATATTAGATATATATATATATATTTTTGTTGCATCACTTTTACTATGAAAACAAATTCTATACTATAGTTCTATTTCATAATGAACATTTATAATATTGAAATATAGTTATATTTTTCAATCAATACCAAAAACAAACATTATTTCACAAATAATGTTCGGTACATTTTACAAAAATAATTTTCGTAGTTTGATGCAATCATTAGGTGCTATATGGCATGCTCCCACTATTTCTGCCATTACTATGATAACGTGCTAAATTTAGAGGTCCACGATTTACTTAATATTGTTTACTTATTTCATATGCTGCAACTAGTTTACAGTGGAGAGTTCTTTGATCAAATGTCTTGAACTCAATGAAATAAATGTTATAGAAAACAATTTTCTATATGGAAATACATTTTAGAACAAAATCTTATTTCATATTCCAATATTAAGTATCAATTAGTATTACAAGTCTTGTTTCCAATGTTCTCCATGAAGCAGAAGTGACTATTCATTCTCTTCATTTCAACTTTTCCTTAAATTACATCTATTCTTATACATTCGTTTTTTTTAAATGGTCAAACTATTCAAAAGAAAACCCTACAATATTATAACAAACCTTTTACAAAAGCGCATTCGATTACTCTTAACATTTAAGACATCAAATATGTTGCACTTTATGTAAACCGATTAAGATGACATTTCAACGATCGAGTTTTTAAATGTATCTTGTAGTTTATGGTCTTGTGTTACATTAACACAATATGATCCATTTGAAATGATTCAAGTTGAATAAATGATCTTAAAATACTATTTATTGGCTTATTTCGAATGAACCAACTTCCTCAAAATATTAGACCCCACAAATTATGACTATTCACCATATAACGTTTATATGTGAAAGTACATGGATCAAATATCCACAATCTTGAATTGCATTTAGATTGGAAACATACATGGATCAAATTTGTACTAAACTTTTATGTTTCAGTCCGGTTTAGTATAGTTGGTTGTGGATAGACTTACTAAACAAACTTTTATCTTGAATTGCGTTTGAATATGCTTGTGGATATTTAGAGTTCAAAAAATCATAAAATGCAATCTCGGATCATAAAATTACTAGTACAAATTTATGGTTCAGTCCGGTTTAGTATAGTTGGTTCAATCGTCCAAACCGAAACCGAAAAGTATCTATGGATCTGTCCGGTTTGGGGTATCTGCTTTGGTTAGAAGATTCGGTTTGTGTTTTTGCACCGTTTTTGCGGTCCGACGCGTGCGGTTTCCGTATAGTGGTGTGGTTTATGCCTACCCATAATTTATAGTGTACACTATAACCTTTATAGTGTAACACGCATATATCATATATATGTGTATTTTATTTAATTAATTAACCTTTAATTAATTTATTCAATTAAACAATTATTATTAATATTTATTAATTTCAAAATTTATCCTGTATACTTATGTTATCTTAAACATTTTAAAATAACGCAACATAGATCAACATATATAATACATGCATATATGCAATAATTAATTAACATGTTTAATTAATTAATTTATTTTATTAATCTTATTAATAAATTTGAAATTTGAAATTACTATATTAATATTTTCAAACATTTTGAAAATATCATTATCCTTTCAAACATTTTGAAAACTTAAGTAATATTATAATTTTTTATAATAAACATGTTTTATTTTAAATTTAACTATTAAATTTAAAATCTTTAACATTAATTTTCAAAACAATTTTGAAAATTAGCCTAAGGCCCAAATTAAGTTGGGCCTCTTCTATTAGGAGCAAGCATTGGGCTCACTTCACCTTTCGAGACAGGCCGGTAACCAGGTAGGACGGGGTACTTGATTATCCAATTCTAATCCAAGACATTACCTTTCTAGACATCGTACTAAATGGGGAAGCTTAATTAGTTAGCCCTAATATGACTAATTTAGACCGCATAAGCTATTGGGCTCTGATACCATTGTTGGAACTGGACCAGCCCCGGTAGTGGTGGGTGTATTTCAATTTTTTTCATCCTATTAGATCTTTATTTGTCATATGAAGTCTAATTCATTTAGAAAAATTCTAAATTTGTTTTAAATAAAATCATGTATTTCATTTAAATTTAATTATTTTTTAATGTAAATTAATTCGAATGATTTATTTCATATATATATATATGTATGTATGTATGTACCGTATACATATACATATGTGTGTGCATGTGTAACATAATAATCCGTGAAGGGCCCGTATATAGATGTCGGGATTTACATCGCAATGAACATATTAGCTCATTTCGTATGTATTGTATGTTGTCTAAATATGTGCATTGTATATTTATATAAATACGTATACATATATTTAAAATATATTTAACTAAAAGTCTCAAAATTAAATAAATAAATATATATAACATAAAACATTTATATAAATATATATACAAAATTAGACATATATGCATACGTACGTACATATATAATAATTAAAATTATATATATACATATAAGGTTAAATAAAATGCATATATATGAATAATTAATTACATTCAAATACTTAGCATATAATTATATATATTTTGAAATTATTTCCAAATTGAAATTAGCATAACAAACATAAAATAATAATTTATAATGTTATCATCATTATATATATAATAAATAGTTTTGATCGTAATAATTAAAAATATGAGTAGTATATTAAAAAAATCAAATTTTAAAATTTACGAAAATTGAAGATCCTAAAATATAGGTTAAAATTTTTGTCATGATTTTTTGAAATAAAATATTATTTTTAATAAATAAAAGACATGTTCGACCGAAGTAATTTAATTATTAAAAATATTAAATTTTAACAAAAAAAATTAATTTTTTTTGTGGATTACTGCAAAGATGTAGTAATTTAAAAATATATAAAATCGAATTTTCAATGCAATAATTATTTAGATATAATAAATAATTCAAATAATCAATAAAATATAATTTAAAATTATTTTTATATATAAAATTTATTTTCAAATTTTATAATTCATATTATGTATAAATAGGTGTAAAGAAAATTATAAGCTGTTTATACAATTATAAATATACATATATGTAATCATATGTTTAAAATATACATTAGTCTATATTTAAATTAATATATAAATATACATAAAATAATTAATAATGACAAAATTTTATTTTTTACAGTAAATTAGATCTGTTTATACATATATTATAACACATAATAATATAACCATGCACATAACCAAACTAATTTGTGACAATTACATATACCTACCGAAAATCTCACCTAACTAAATATACAACATCAATATATCTACAGATTTGAGATTAATCAATATTAAATCATAAAACATGATACGATTACTGTAATATATAAATAAAATACCAATTGGTGATGCCTTTGAGTCCACTTGAATCTATGAATTCCATTCTCTAGTTATGCCCGATCTGTCAGATTGCAAGTCTGAAATCATCTACCTTTTCTATCAAATAGTGCTTTTACTTAACTTGAATTGATTTGAGATTCTTAGAAATGATATGAGACCAAAATTTGTTTTTTATTAAGGGTTTAGAGATCCATATATATAACCTTGTACAAGAGAGATATTAGGACAATCTCATACATATTCTCTCTTAATCTTAGCCATCCATCTGTAGGTATAATCCTAAGTTTTAGCCGCCTCCAATAACTTTTCAAAACCGAAATTTTCAGCCCTAATGTTGGGCTTTAAACCCATTTAAGCCCAAGCTAAAACGTTTGGCAATTAAATCTAGTTTAATCGTTTATCGATATCGTATATCGATGATACATTTATAACTATTCCAAATATATATAACATTATTTATTTCTCAAATCATATTCAAAATTTATGGTTAATATTTCATAAATATTAATTAATTTACAACAAGTATAAACTAATTAAATCGTCCGGTCTTAAGGGAATTCATCATTTCAGTTGTGTAACTCTTGGGTTAAATTTGGTCAGCAATTAACATTGAACTATTCTAATGTTAACGTTCACATGTCACTTAGCAATTGGTATGACATTATGACCAAATTTATCGCTTACTCATTTTTCAGTAAAAATCTAATTTTAGTTTAATAAGCGTTGCCCGGTTGTGATATTTGTTTACACCAATTCTCTTTGTCAAAACTATATCATTTTGGACTTTTGGAATTTGGTATTGTTCAAAATTCCAGTTTCATCCACGTTCAACCTTATAGTCCAAATACAAAGTCCTTGGTTCAATAATAACAATTATTATTAACCAAAATGATCTGGCTAAAGAATGACTTTGAGTTGACTGTGATACTAACCGCATATAACCGAGGAGACAAATCCTCTCTTAAATAGTGCTTCACTTCCAATACTTCCACTCGACCCAACTATATTCACTCTTTAGGATCAATTTCACCCTAGATGGAGGGGGTGAATAGGGTGATACCATTAATTATGAAAATTACTGCAGAAGTTTATATAAAATAATCTGAACACAGATATAGCACACTAATAGCAGCACAGCTAATAGCAGAATAAAAGCGGAAAATAGAACACACAGATTTACCAAGCTTCGGTAAAACCCTGCCTACGTGCTGCCCCCAAGGTGTCTACTAGAAATCAAGTAGTCAGATGCTTACACATGTAAACTTGCGACACCTACTATCGACTAACCTAACTCTATGCTCAAAACCCTGCTACTGAGTTGCGAATTTTTGAACTACATCACCATAGTTCATCCCCTATCATACGACTAGAAATTACAAAGGTTTAAAAGAAAAATGCAAAATTTAAAAACAATTTAAAATCAAAACCCTATTTTATAATATAAAGCCCAAAAGAATATTATAAGTCAGCCCGCTAAAAATTATCACAAAAAACAAACGACCCTTTTCACGTTTTCGTCTGAGTAAATATGTTGGCCGCTTCCTTTTTTTCTTCATTCTTTGAAAATGGCCGCCTTCCTTTTTCACGTTCTCTTTCGTTCGTTCCTCTCTGGTAGAATTAGGGCTTTTGGAGAATTGAGGCGCCGCTTGATTGTAAGTTGATTACAACGGGTATTACTCTGCTTTGCTCACGGCACGGCTCCTCCAATTTGAGTCGAGTTTATTTATTGCAAAAATTGGTATGTTCGTTCCTTCTTCAATTTATACTATACTCGACTTGATTCGAGTTCCTGATTGATGTTGTGATCTGTGATATGCTTGAACTCGAATGGATTGCTCGTTAATGTGAGATGCTGGATCTGGAATAGAGTTACTGATAAATATGAGTGAATGAGCGATATGTAGTGAGGTGCATTTGTAAATTAGAAATTGTGATGTAATCGAAATTGTATTGTCATTTAATTTGTGTATATATAGTGAGAGTTCAAATTCATACTTTTTAAAATTACAATAAATATTTGTTTGAATAAAATATCTATTTGAATTTAAATCTATTTTATTTATTTTATTCATCAAATATTTATTTAATTGTGTGAAAAATAAAATAACACATTATCAAATACATTTAAAATGAATATATATATATATATGTGTGTGTGTGTGTGTTTATTATCATCAAACAAAAATCATATGCTTGCATATTCAACACACTCAATGAGCGCCATGCCATGATTTGGATATAATGAAAGCGGAACTTTCATATTGAAGATCCACAGTATTCTCAAGTCGAGAGAATAGTGTAAATCAGTCACATCGATATTTTCCGTTTGACCTTAGTAATATTAACCAACAAAAAACTATCTAGTGAGTCGTTTCATAGTTATCCAATAACTATTAGTACGTAATCCCTAGACGCCTCCAGCAGTCTTGAGTAATATACTGCTCAACATATGAAGAGCATTACGTACTCCAGTCTCAACGGATACATTGATATCCAATCTCGATGCATCTTGATTAGGAACATTTAAAATGGTATATTTGTTTCATTGTAATAAATTGCTTGTAACGACCCAAAATTTGACCACTTTAAAATATAATATTTAAAGTGATTTTAAATATAAAATATGTAAGGTTATATGACTCAAATAATATTAGGTAGGATTTGGAAAGGGAAGTATATACAAAAATAGTAACATTTGCCGATAACGGTAAAGTGACAAAATGCTGATTTAAAAAAAATAAGTTTCGATGGTTAAATAAATTATTTTAATTTATTTATGAATGTTTATATTTTTGAATAGAATTATACAAATTTATTTTCAAATTTGGTTTACATGAATAAATAGTTTAACTAAAACGTCAAAATGCGACCGTAAAACATTTTGTCGAAAAACGACGTTATGTCGATTAAAAGTTGCCGCAACGTCGTCGCACCTTTATTTTCTTATATAGAAATATATATTAAATAGTATGAGTATTACTTAATTCAGTAATCAAGTTTACTTTTACTAACCATACTCAGAAAATTCTAGAATATAATTAAGAAAAAATAAGCACAAAAAGACAAAAATGTCATTTCAAAGCATAAAATAAACATCTAATCAAAGAAACATAATTATTACTTTCTTTACTTAATATCTAAGTGAAAATGACATAAAGTAATGATTTGAAATATGATGTTAAGTGTTAAAAAAAATAAGGTTACTTAAGAAGTAAGTAAGGTTATTTTGGTAATTTGGTAAAGGGATATTTTGGTAACTTACCACTTCATTTCATTTTCTATAAATACCAACCATTTTCTCACTTTTTTCACACTATTTCTTCCTTCTTCTTCTTCCTCTTTGAAGCTCTCTTTAATGGCTTCTTCTTCTCTTCCATTTCTTTATTAACTTTTTCAAAATCATATCAAATCAACTCCAAACACCACCAAACTTTGCCAAAGAGCTTAGGATACCATTAAAACATGGTCTAGCATCTAAGAAGTGAAGAAATAATGGAGGAAGAGGTAGAATAAGTTGTGGGTGAACCTATGCAAGAAAATGGAGCAGTCGTGAAGCTTCGGAGCAAGAAAAAGAGAAGGAAGTGCCGTCGATTTTATTCCAAGGAGCTAGGAGCAAATTCAAGGTGCTACGGAAGCTCTGCCGAATTTTTCGAAGTTTGTTGAAGTAGAAAATAATAGTGAAGTGTTGTTCGAAAAAGAATGTTGATAGGAAGTTAATCTTTTGGTTAAAGGTGAGTACTCATATTTACTAATTAATCCATAAATTATTTCAAGTATAATGATTGAAAAGTTTAAATATATTGAATGAGTAAATTTTTAATAACTTGGTTGCAAAATTGGTTGATTATATGATTGTTTATGTGGTTAATAACTTGTTTGATAAATGATAAGAGAAATGATTAGTAATTAACCATAGTTAATTAAATGAGAATTAAATCCGTACAAATATGTGTATGGAAGTTATTTAGCCTCTTAATGATTTTAAATAAGTTAAAATAGTTTAAATATGGTCTAAAACAAATTTGAAGTGTTTCGAAAAAGTTCCGAAGCAATTCACAAAATTGGTCAAAATCGGGCTCGTCGCGTAGCGGTAGTTCGTAAATTTCTACTCGTAACTTAAAATTGACGTAGAGAATGATTTATAAGTCGGATTTCTTCGAAATAAAAATTCTTTAGTCCAAAATGATAATAGTTTTCCAACGAAGAAAGAAAATCAAGATTTCATCAAGTATATTTTGAAATATGTCCAAAATAATTTTCTAAAAACATCGCGGTTTTGCAGTTCAGAATCCAAAAAGGGATTTATTTATAAATGATATTTTTAAATGATTAAAAATATGAAATAAATTTGATAAATCTATTAAATGGTTTAAAAGAGATTTGGAATAAAAATTATGAATTTTCAAATATTAAAAAGTTGTTTAAATCAAATAAGCTTATATAGCACTTTCCATAACACATGCTACGGATTCTATAATCTTTTGAATATGAGTTTAAACGTAACGATATTTCCCAGAATCAGTTATGAATATTTCTGAATGAATAATTATGTGTTTTAAATGATGATTTGGAAGTTTAATAAATCATTTATAAAATGAAGATTAATAACTGAGTATGCGGAAATGACAAGTACAATTGTTCCTCCTGTGAGATCTGGGAAGTAAAAAGTGTTTAACTAAAGTTAGGGATGGAGCAACCAATGTCCTGAACTTACCTGGGCTATGTTTTCTCTTTTTAGACGAGGGGTGGAATAGATCGAAAGGAAAGCCCAGATGCTCTAAAAGATCATATTTAAGTTTTTCCAAGATAAGAGAAAAGAAATAAACTATTTGAATGTTAATTAACCACTTAACATCTTTTATTCAATGATTGGTACGAACCAGGACTGGATTTGGGTGATTCCTATCCGAAGAACCAGGATCGGATTTGGGTGACTCCTATCCGAAAATAACTTCAAACTAATTTTCGAAACCTCTTATGAACATAACATCTTTTTATCGATGATTAGCTTGAAGGAACCGAGATCGGATTTGGATGATTCCTGTTTGAAAAAACCAGGTTCGGGTTTGCTGATTCCTATCCAAAAACCCCTTCAAACTAATTTTTGAAATAAAACATATTGAAGACAATGATCATTGATGAAAAAAATCTTCATAATGTAGTATTACTTGCGATTAGTCCATTGAGATGAAATTTACCATAGGTGGCAGTAGTACACTGTTATAAAAATCTTCGATTTACAAGAATATGATTTGAAGTTAAGAAAGAAATCTTTGATCAAGATTTAATGAATTATTTGAGGAATATTTTCCCTAATTTAAAAGTTATAACTTGAATATAAGAAATCTTTGATTAAGATTTAATGAATGTTTTAGAATTATTCTAGGATTTAAGTTTAATAAATCAAATGATTTGATAAATGAGGCTTAATGATTCCGTGTACTCTTGAAAAAAATTGGAATAAATTGAAAAGAATATATCTAAGAAAGATATTTGATTAGATAAAAGATGAAGTAATTAATTGATGATTGATATCCACTTATGAACTTAACATCTTTTAAAGCGACGATTGGCTTCGAAGGAACTGGAGTCGGATTTGGGTGATTCCTATCCGAAAACCGCTTCGAACCAATGTATGCATTCGGAAGTAAAGACATGTTGAAGATGATTATTGAAGACCGTGGATCTTCATAGCATGAGGACTGCTTGTTGAACATGTTCTAGGTCGCTTCCATTATAGAGTTCTTTATAGCAGTGGTCTCCCCGTTATGGAGATTTTATGGATTGCAAGGACTGCTCGCTACTAGTGATAGTATGAGACTGCCTTCAGTTTCGTTCATTTCCAGAACGAACTTGTACGAACGAATGTTCGAAATTGCATTTCTAAGATACAACATTTGACATTTACAAATGTACATCTGCTTGGTGGCGGAGAAGGCAACTTCTCTTAGCTTAACAGTCTTCTCTGAGAGATACGAGCTCAGAGGTTGTATGCTTGTGGGAGTCAAGTAGTGCTCAAAGGAATGATAGCGTGGCATTCAAAGTGGAACCTATTATGATCAAAGCGTGCTTTTTGTATGAAAAACATGGCTTTGAAGAAATTGATCGTAGCTTCGCGAGTCTCACACCCCGGTTATGATGGGATACTATGTGGTCTAACAGACGCAAATTTGGAATAAGTGAGTATGTATGGTGGTGTCAAATACATTTGGCCCTTTGGGGGATACGTCCCTCAAGGCATTTATTGCTCCATGTGGATAAAGTGGTTAGCTTGAGAAAAGCCGGGAACTACTAGTTATTAGTTGTAGTATAGCAAATATAGTTCCAAGTGACTAGTTTGAGAAAAGCAATTAAGGCACCGTGGGAACTATGTTTATTATGCGTTGGTAGGAGAAAAGGCCACTAGTGCCCTATCATGTTGGAAATCCAATCCCAGTACGATATTTAAAGTTTTGATTGTATTCTAAAATAGCTGTAATGACTTGCAAACATTTCAGCTACCCCCTTTTTGGTATCATATATTCCATTCGGTATATTCCGTTGACCTAGTCCGGATATATTACATTAGACTTAGTCCAGATATTGATACCTTTTTTGAGTAAGTTTATTTGAATTTTTTTTCAAAAGAATGTCACAAAATAATACCAAGTGAATTTTGGTATAAAAGTGTTTTGGTTGTCATAAGGTAAAAACCCGTCCGTGTTTACGTATTGTTAACCCTATCTCGGTTACGACTCAGCAGGTCTAGTACGTGGAGATGGCGCCAACTCAAGAGATGCCGACTCAGAAGAGTTGCCGACCTAACAACCCAAAGACTTTGCCGACCTAACCAATTAACAAGGTGGCCGACTTAGTTCGGTGCCGACCTAATTAGTTAAGAAACGCGCCGATCCAATGCTTTCCCATAGATACCGACCTAAGGCATGAAGAAATACCGACCTAAGGCATGAAGAAATTCCGACCTAAGGCTTGAAGGGATGCCGGTCTAACGAGGCTATGCCGACCTAAGGAAAGTTCCGACCTAGTATGGAAGCCGACCTAGTGTATGCTCCGATCTAGCAACTCGAGGACTTTACCGACTTATAGTAAGTCGTAACCGATCTAAGGGTGTAAAGGATGGAGTAGCGGGGCAGTTTAGCATGTGACATACTAACTCGGTAGCGACCTAGCTTGTTTCCATTAAGTCGTAGGGCTTGACTCGTTAGATCGGCGAAGGGATAAGATAAGTCGGTCGCGACCTAGCTTGACCCGGTAACGACTTTGGACTTGTGCAAATTCAGCGAAGAAGGATCAACACAGCTTGACCATATCAGAGCTCCTATAAGCCGGCTGCGACTTAATTGGGTCGGTGAGGAGTTAAGACCGAGCTTAATCTTTGCCTATAAATACCACCCTACCTTCAACATGAAGGGGACCTTTGGGCTCATTCTCTTCAAGCGCCGTTACTCTGCCGAATTCCAGACGACTTCAAAGCTTTTTAGATCCAACAAACTTCTAAAGGAACTCCATGAAGGAATCATCCACATTCACCATGGATTTGAAGATGATTGTTAACATCAAAGCTTGAGCTACTTGTTTCACATACCCTATCACTTGAAGTGTGTTGTAATTGAAAGATCTTGTAAAGAATTGTAATCAAACTAGCGATAAAAAGATTAAAGTGGACGTAGGCTGGATTATAAGCCGAACCACTATAAATACTGTGTCTCTTACCGTTTTTCTACATACTTTCTGCTTATTTCTGTTTCCCGTACAAACGGGTGGTGCTTTCACAATCACATCTTATACACCAGGGTGTTAGCGTTTAAATTTTTTCGTTAACATTTTGGTGCTTTCACTGAGAATTGAACTCAGGACATCTATCATCATTGTTTCAGAAAGATTTGTAGATAGAGTTTCTTTAAGAACCAGAAGTCTATCCGAAATCATGGCTCCTGGAAGGAAAAGTAAATCTGTGAGATCTGCAAACATTCAAGAGGGAACCTCCACTTCCCCAACACCAAATCAAGCCACTCCAGCTGTTGGAGTTTCAAAAGCGGAATTGGACGCTGCTATCTTTGGGTTGAATCAGCAAATAAATGCCCAGAACGCGCAATTGGAAGCTCAGAATGCTCAGAATGCTCTGATTCTGAATAGGTTAAACGATCTGCTCGGGGCAAACCGTCAACCTGCGAATAATGAAAGGAACTTTGTCGGTAATGTCCATGATGCTGAAACTAGAAACATTCCCGAAAGGGCTGCTAGCCCCTTTGAACAGACATTGCCTGAGGCTGGAGGATCCAGAAATAGGAATGACGAAGAATATCTTTCTGGTATGGTTCGACAGATTATGAAAGAAAGTATGCAAAGGGTCGAAGATGAGAAAGAGTGGGGTTTCGCTCCGAGCAAGACTCCGTTTACTGAAAAGATCCTAAAAGCTGAATTCCCAAGGAAGTTCGTCCCTCCGACCATTCCAGCTTACAAAGGGACAAGTGATCCAAATGAGTTCCTGTACAAATATGATTGGCACATGACAGGTGCCAGAGCTTCTGACGAGATAAAATGCCGCTATTTTCCTGTGTATTTGGAAGGGGTAGCTCTGCTTTGGTTCACAAAACTGCCTGTCCGGTCCATCGATCAGTTTTCAGACCTAACCAGGAAATTTAAAGAGCAATTTAGGCTGTATGCTTCAAAGGCAAAAGACATCATGTCGTTGTCCGGTTTGGAACAGAATCCGGGGGAAACTATCAAGTCTTTTTTAAACCGCTTTAATATAGCGTTAGCTGAGGTGGATAATGCAGAACCCCGCATGGTCTTGACCTATTTGATGAGAGCTATTGATAAGTCAAGTGAATTCGGAAAGTGGCTGAACATGAAGGAGCCAAATTCTCTGGAAAAGTTCTACAAAAAGGCGGATGAATTCATGCGTTTGGAAAGCCGTCCTGTCCCGGCAAAGGCAACAGTAGAGAAAGCTGAAGACAACACTGCTGCGCCACGTAAGAATGGATCTGTGGGACAGAAAAGAGAAAATAATGATGGAAGGAAACAACACAATTCAAAGAAGCCTCGATCCTTCAAGCCATCAGAATATACTCCTTTGTTAGAGACACCAGAGCGCATCTACCTGGCGACAAAAGATTCTTTTGAGTATCCCAAACCTCCTGTTCTCAGAACCGGAAGAAAAGCTGTGCAAAGTGGGAAGTTCTGTCGCTTCCATAATCAGCCTGGTCATGACACAGACGACTGCCGTCAATTGAAAAATATAATCGAAGAATTGCTAAGAGAAAATAAGCTGCAGCAATTTGTGAAGAAGAGCGGTAATGATCCTGCTTCGTCAAGTCAGGGGCAACAAGCTCTTGCTCATCAGCCCAGGACAAATGAGAAGGCCGCAGGACATGAATCTGGAAGGCCAGTTATTAATGTCATCACAGGAGGACCCCACCCAGCAGGCAGAAGCTGGGGTGAAATGGAGAGGTACACTCGAGCTCTGAAACATATGCCAACTGAAGAGAATGTCTTTGTTTTAGAGGACTCTACACCCCTGAAACAACAAAGGACTTTTAATGATGATATTGTGTTCAGGGCTAGAGATTCCACGGGCATTGAGGCCCCTACTTTGGACCCGTTAGTCATCTCGGCCGGTATTGGACCGGCTATTGTCAGAAGAGTTCTTATTGATTGCGGCGCATCTTGCAACATCCTCTTCAAGAAAACGTTTGACCAGATGAGAATCCCGATGGCGGATGTGCAAGCCTCATCTCAGAAGATTGTTGGCTTCACTGGGGAGCCAAAGCAACCAGTAGGAACCATTGACTTGTTTGTGGAACTCGGAGAAGGAGAAAGAAAAGTAGTTCGCAAGCAGACTTTTGTGATAGTAGATGAATTTTCTGCTTATAATGCTTTCTTTGGTCGACCTATTCTTGCTGCATTCAAAGCTGTCCTTGCCCCATGGTGTCTTACTATTAAATTCCCTACAGACAATGGGGTAGGAGTTATTAAAGGAGACCAGAACGCTGGGCGAGAATGTTATATGACAGAGCTGCGAGAAACAAGGAAGAGAGAAATGGGGAAAGATGCGGCAACCCCAATCCGCATCAAAACACCAACCCTATAGCAACTACAGGGCGGACCCTGCACTGGCGAGCATAGCGGGGCACGAAAAGTGATGGATCCTAGAAAGGCCAGTGCGGGGGAGAGTAGGGTGGTACCAGCAGAAACAACGATACCGGTGCCCGTTGATCTGAAGGACCCAAACAAGGTGCTGAATGTGGGTTCACAACTTAATGCGTCAGTTCAGAATGCCTTGATATCTTTTTTGAAAGCAAACCTGGATGTTTTCGCTTGGACCCATGCCGATATGTGCGGAATATCCCCAGAAGTTGCGGTACATGCTCTGAATATTGACCCAAAGTTCACGCCAGTAAAGCAGAAAAGAAGAATCCAAGGTCTAGAAAGGTCGACAGCATTGAAAGAGGAAGTTGACCGGCTCATGGAGAATAATTTCATCAGAGAATCTACCTATCCAAATTGGGTTTCAAATCCAGTGCTAGTTAAGAAAGCCAATGGTAAATGGAGAGTGTGCATCGACTTTTCAGATCTAAACAAGGCCTGTCCCAAAGACTGCTTCCCATTACCCAGGATCGATCAACTGGTAGATGGAACAGCGGGTCATGAATTGTTGTCTTTTATGGATGCCTACTCCGGATATAATCAGATCATGATGCATGAGCCAGATCAGGAGGACACAAGCTTTATCACCGATGTCGGTCTTTACTGTTACAGAGTTATGCCCTTTGGGTTGAAGAATGCGGGGGCAACATACCAAAGACTGGTTAATGCTATGTTCAAACCGCAGTTGGGAAAGACTATGGAAGTTTACGTTGATGACATGCTAGTAAAATCTAAGAAAGCAGTGGATCACATCGAACACTTAGCAGAAATGTTCGCAATTCTCCGAAGATACGGAATGAAGCTTAACCCTTTAAAATGTTCTTTCGGGGTAGAATCTGGGAAGTTCTTGGGTTTCATCGTGAGCGCTAGGGGCATTGAAGCTAGTCCAGCTCAAATCACTGCTCTAAAAGAAGTCAAAGCTCCTAAAACAAAGAGGGAATTGCAAAGTCTCAATGGAAAAATTGCCGCCTTAAGTCGGTTCATATCCAAAGCTACTGATAAATGCATTCCATTCTTCGACGCTCTAAAGAAAGGAAAGAAAAACTTTGACTGGACTCCCGAATGCCAGAAAACTTTTGAAGAATTGATTCAACATATGGAAACGCCTCCAATACTTTCCAGGCCCGGCGATGGCGAGGATCTTCTTATATACTTGGCAGTTTCATCTCATGCTTTAAGTGCAGCGCTGGTACGGGAAGACAAAAGGATTCAACATCCAGTTTACTATATCAGCAAAAGACTCACTGGGGCAGAAATGAATTACTCCAAGTTGGAAAAACTCGCCTATTGTCTATTGATTGCCTCAAGAAAGTTGAGGCAATATTTCCAGGCTCATCCTATCAAAGTCCTCACTGATCAACCTTTAAAGCAAGTCTTGTTTCGCCCTGAGACTTCGGGCCGCCTTTTAAAGTGGAATATTGAATTGAGCCAATATGACATCACTTATCATCCTAGAAAAGCGATCAACGGACAAGCTTTGGCAGATTTTATTGCAGAATTTACAGACAAGGGTAACAGCGAGGAAGAAACAATCGAGAACTCCCCAACCCAATGGAAGTTATTTGTAGATGGCGCAAGAAATGATTACTGTTCAGGTGCTGGAATTGTTCTTGAAACTCCTGAAGGCCGGTCATTATGCTATGCGCTAAGATTAGAATTTCCTTCAACAAACAATGAAGCAGAATATGAAGCTCTGATCGCTGGTTTGAAAATTGCTAAAGAACTAAACATTCGAGCGTTACAGATCTTCAGTGATTCGCAGCTTATAGTATGTCAAGTCAAGAAGGAGTTTCAAACGAAAGGAGGAAATCTGCCCGCTTATGTGTCAAAGGCTTGGGAACTTTTATGTGAATTCGACCATTACACGATAAGTCATATTCCTCGAGAAGAAAACATGAAAGCAGATTCTCTCGCAAAATACTCAAGTTCTGGCGAAGCCCAATCCTTAGGGTTAGTTCCAGTGGAAGTTTTGTCAAATCCGAGCATTGATGAAATGGATATCGATTGGGTTATGAGTATGTCGCAAGAGCAAGAATCATGGATGACTCCAATAACAAAGTATCTACTCAATGGCTCTTTACCAGAAAACTCTAAAGAACGACAAAAGCTACTGAGAAAAGCTTCTCGATATATAATCCAGGATGGTCAATTATACAGACGAGGATTCTCAATGCCATTGCTTCGATGTGTATCCAAAGAAGAAGCCAAAATAATCCTATCAGAGGTACATGGAGGAGAATGTGGGGATCATTCAGGTGGTCAAACTTTAGCAAAGAAAATTCTCCGATATGGATATTTTTGGCCAGAAATTAATCGAGATGCTGCAGATTACTCTCGAAAATGTGACAGATGTCAAAGATTTGCCAAAATTCCTAGAGCACCTTCTACTGAGCTCACACAAATGACCAGTCCGTGGCCGTTTGCGATTTGGGGAATAGATTTGATCGGACCTTTACCAACCGCCAAATCTGGAATCAAATATGCCATTGTTGCTGTAGATTATTTCACTAAATGGGCTGAAGCTGAACCATTGGCAACTATCACCTCCAAAAAGATGATAAATTTTGTGACTAAGAATATCATTTGCAGATACGGTGTGCCTCAGAAAATAATCACAGACAATGGTACTCAGTTTGAAAGCGAGGAATTCCAGGATTTTTGCAAGCGATTCAAAATCCAGAAAAGCTTTTCGGCAGTAGCTCATCCGCAGGCAAACGGGCAAGTGGAAGCAGTGAACAAGATCATCAAATCAACCATCAAAAAGCAACTCGAAAGAGCAAAAGGTGGTTGGGTCGATAAACTACCGCTTGCACTATGGGCATACAGAACTACTCACAAAACTGCAACTGGGCATACTCCTTTTTCGTTAGCATACGGATCGGAAGCAATGATCCCGGTTGAAACAGAGGTCCCTTCACACAGAAGAATCCATTTCAATCAAGCAGAAAATGAAAAGCTGCAACTTGAAGCGCTGGATCTCCTTGATGAAAAAAGAGATGAAGCTAACCTCAGAGTTGCAGCTCATCAGCAAAGGATAGCCAGACATTTCAATTCCAAAGTTCGTCAACGCAGCTTTGAAATTGGAGATCTAGTCCTAAAAAGAATTATGACAGCGACAGGTGTGTTTGGGCCAAATTGGGAAGGACCGTATGTGATAGGTCAGAAACTTCTTGACGGCACATTCAAGCTCACCACAGTTGATGGAGATCAAATTCCAAGGGCATGGAACAGCAATCACTTGCGTCCATACTTTACTTGAAAATTTTGTTGAAACATTGTAAAAAGAATTATGAATGTATGATTCCTGTAATTGAAAGCAATTGTGAAACTGATGCAAGTAAATAATGAAAGAATATAAAGTGGATGTAGGCCCAATTTCATGGCCGAACCACTATAAATCTTGTGTTCCTTATTATCATTATATGTTTGCTTTGTTTTCGATATAAAAATACACAAAATGTATTGCTGAAATATCGATTTAAATTTTTGCAGACAGTGGAGATAAAACTTGCGCATAATAAGACCGAGCGATTCTCACCATCATTCAACAAACAAATTTCAAGTCACAAAGACCCCGAATTCAAATCCTAGATAGGAAATGCTTCAATTGAACGGCTAATGATTTCGATAGGAACGAGCCCTTGCTGATAAATTGAGATTGTTTAAACAAACAAACATCCAATTAGGAAGCTAGTGCCCGTTCTCACGAACTTGCCTGGCAATGAAGTACACTTCCTTGGATTAAACAAGCCACTTGTAAAAAAAAAAAAGGGGATCGCTGAAAAGGCATAAGCAAGTGAACAGAGGAACAACCAAAGCTACCGTCAGCGCCACAAGTCCTCTTCGGAGGCACAACTCTTCGGATAATAAAAGACCTCTAATGGGTCATATGCCACAAAAAAGAAAGTTCTCTACTCAACAAAAAAGATTGGAGGAGTCATGACCCTCCAACCATGAGAGAGTAACTTCCAGGCGATGAAAACCCTCTCTGAGGCACATTTCACCAGGAGTTGAAGTGTTATAACCGCTCTTCGGGATTTCACTTCACCAGAGTTGAAATGTAAACAAAATAAAAGCCCTCTTCGGAGGCCCATTTCACCAGGAGTTGAAGTGTTATAACCGCTCTTCGGGATTTCACTTCACCAGAGTTGAAATGTAAACAAAATAAAAGCCCTCTTCGGAGGCCCATTTCACCAGGAGTTGAAGTGTTATAACCGCTCTTCGGGATTTCACTTCACCAGAGTTGAAATGTAAACAAAATAAAAGCCCTCTTCGGAGGCCCATTTCGCCAGGAGTTGAAGTGTAGCAGCCGCTCTTCGGAATTTCACTTCACCAAAGTTGAAATGTAAAAACAAAGACCTTCTTGAAAGCACACGTTTCACCGAGATTGAAATAAAACTTCCAAGTGTTGAAACGTGAAAAGGCTTTCTTCAAAGGCACAACTCTTTGGGGGTACACGTTTCACCAAGATTGAAATAAAACTTCCAAGTGTTGGAACGTGAGAAATCCCTCCTCAGAGGTACAACCCCCTCCCGGGAACACAATTAAGAAAAAAGACCTCTTTGGAAACCCACGTTTCACCGAGATTGAAATAAAACTTCCAAGTGTTGAAACGTGAAAAGGATTTCTAAAGCATAACTCTTTGGAGGTACACGTTTCACCGAGATTGAAATGAAACTTCCAAGTGTTGAAACGTGAAAAAATCCCTCCTCAGAGGTACAACTTTCTACAAAAAAAAAAAAAAAAAAAAAAAAAAAAAAAAAAATCCTCATCAAAAGCGTACTTTAACTTTCAAAGGAAAAGTAATTTGCCTACTGTGGGAAATGATCGTAAAAAGAAAAGAAGTTAAAGTACCCTTCAGAGGTCCGCTTTACCACATAGAGGAATTCACTTGATGAGATATGCACATAAGCAAAAGAAAAAAGTGATTTCTTCAAACGACCAAGCGTAAAAACTTATACGAAGGGAGTTGTACTCTATAAAATTTTCTTTAAAGAATAAAATAATTATTCTTTAGCAAATAAGAGTGTAAGTCCCCTCGAGGTATAGAATATTGCAGCATACTTATGGAATGGGGGCAATATAGTATAATTACACACAATATGGTATAACTAAACCAGCAAAAGGTAACGCTCAAGTAACATACCATAAGCTCGCTGCAATATCAAATAAACTCATGCCAAAACAAATAACAAATGTATTCTTTAATTCAAACAAAAGTTTGTACAAACGAGGAATCATTTTATTCAAGGAATCATTTTATTCAATTACAACGCAGGTACAGGTTTCAAAATAAAGAAAAGCGGGGGCCGGTACCCGCACAATTCTCGGCCAGTACATGCAAAACACAAAAAAAACTAGAAACTGAAGATCTTCACTTCTTTTTGCTGCCTTTAGACCCTTTACCCGGCCGAATGATCAGCTTTTCAGGTCGACCAGTGGGTATAAGGGAGGAAGGAGAGGTAGGCGCAGCTGGCCCAACTTCTGGCTCCTCTTCAGTGGCAGTGATTATCTTCCCTCTCCTCCTTGATGCTCCTTGCTTCCTTCTCCTCTTTGAGGAAGACTCACTTCCTGGAGTGGCAAGTTTAGATAAAGTTATATCGTCAGAAGGAGTCCGCTCCGGAGATATGTCACCTCCCTCAAGTCCCTCATCTTTTTGCTCTTGCGAAGCAACGGGATCATCCAGGCCATGGAGAGCTTCTATTTGTTCTTCTTGTGACCCAGGTTGAGAAGCAGAGGGAGGCGCCACTTGAAGAGATGGAGGAAGGATCACCGGGGGAGAAGAAGCTTGAGTTTGACTCGGTGCTTTCTCTACAAAGGAGAAAAAACTTAAAATATCAGTATCTTTCGAAAAGAGAGGGGATGACGGCTCATCAAAAGTCGGGAATTCATTGACATTTGAAAAATAATCAAGAAGATCGTCAAGTTCACAAGGAGCGAACGAGCAGTTCACCACTTGAGCTGGTCCGGTGTCAAGTTTACCTGGGGTAGTTGGATCTCTGAGGCTGATTTCATATCGCTGTGCTTCGTTGCTTTCACCACCTTCATCCCCGCCTTGTGCACTTGTAGTTTCAGTTACTGTCTTAGTTGCAGGCGGAGTAGAGGAGCTAGAACCCGTGATGTCAACCACAGGAGAAACTGGAGGATGGACAGAGGAAATAAGCGTTAATTCCTTTCCAGAACATTCCTCTTCCGCCATTCCAGTTCTCATCCTGGCAAGTTGTTCTCGCCCCTTCGCAAGAGCAGCGCGAGCTCCCTCATCCAGGTAACGCGCCTCAAAATCTTCATCGCCATACCCGGCGTCTTTAAACATGTTAAGAGCAGCTTCCCACACCTCGGCCAGGGTGATTTCATACTTAGGGCCAAGAAAAGAGAGGCTGCCGCGTCCCAAGACACAATGTAAATAAAAATCGAATAAAGTCGAATTGATATCGTTTTCCATGGTCTGAGCAGTTTCTTCGGCTGCAATTTTGCCAGCCATGGCCTCATCTCGATCTTTTTCGGTCTGAGCAAGTTGGGCTTTTAGCGCTTCAATCTCCATGTCCCGGGCGCTCAGTTTATTCTGCAGCTGGGTGACATCAGTGCGGTGGTTCTCTACAGCTTGTTCCAACCTCTCAGCTTTAGCTTCAGCGTCCCTCTGGCTGGCGTGCGCATCTCGCACTTGTTTTTGCAATACCTCTTCTCTTTGGGTGTAAGTATTAGTAGAAGAGGCAAGATCATCTTTGAGCTGCTTTACTTCAGCTTCGAGTTTTTCATTGTATTCGGCTATCTCCTTCATCTCAGTGTTGTGTTGATCAAGAATCTTCTGCCATTCTGATTTGTCATTTTCCATGGTCAGCATTGCTTCGATGTTAGCCCGATTAACTCTTTGAAGTTCATCAACCAGCTTTTGCCATCCAGACATTCTATCGATATCAAGCTTGACAGCATCGAGATTTCTGTACATAGCTTCTTTGTCGATGGGGACCAAATCAAGGTCGAAGCGTACCCCCCTCAAACACCAGTTCGGGAATCGGCTCTGCAAAGTCGGGGGGCCCCTTTCAACATGGTATGAAGGCCTGTTGAGAAGTGTTTGGATGGCACTTCCTTCAAGAGCAGGAGATTTGGAAGGGATGTCAATAGAAACTGAGGCACCAGGTCTCTCAGATGTCACGGGCACGTGCTCCTCGCCAAGTTTGGTCCGCTTTCTCGAATCCTCAATATGGCTCTTCCCCCTATCATCGTGCGTTTTACGTTTATGGGAATCATCATCCCTTGGGAAAGATTCATGTCGCGTGCCCGCTCCCTCATGACGTTCTTCATACCTTCTCCTCTCTTCAGCTTTTCGCGCAGCTCTCTGCTCATTGGTCTCTCTGGGATCGGTATAGTATTGCTTGTAATCATAGCTGCCACGCCCTCCATAGCGTCGAAAGTCTTTGTAATAAGAACCGCTGCCGCTGCGCCCCATAGAGGAATCTGAAAAGGCAAAAATAGCAAGTCTTAGAAACTTCCGGAGAAAAGAAGTTAAATGTGAACAAATGCCAAAAAATCCTAAGTGTTGTGTGATGTGCAAGCTACGCGCATTAAGCTACAAACCACTCATTGGTGTAGAGGTGATGATAGCTTGGGTATGAGGAGTTGGTGTTTGTGTTGGTGTTAGTCGAAGAAGGGACGTCGCCTCAACTATAGGAGAGATAGTTTTAGACACGTCATCTCTAAAAAGCTCCTGTGAGGTCACTATTATGTCGCTCAACCCATCATAAACATCGTCACCATCATGCTCGGTGAGACTTGTTTTCTCAGTTCCTACATCAGCTAATCCCCCGAGAGGCTGTGAAGGTTCTTCTTCTTCCTCAATCGGGGCAAGTGCCGTCTTACTAGATGACCCCATAATGTCGGTAGGGGTGGAACATTTCACCAATGAAGCTTCGATGTTAGACTCTTTTGATGAGGGTTGTTCGACAGTAACGGGGGCATCCGATGCTTCAGTCGGGGAATCGGGAACTTCAGTCGGAGCTTCACAAAGCTGAGTATAGCGAGAAGGGTGGAGAAGTTCGTATTGATGTAGAAATTCGTCGCTTAGTAGAAACTTGATACTTCTCTCTTCTGCGGCTACAGCGCTCAGTCTATCAAAAGTCTGCCTATGTATCGGATCTCTAGAGGGAAGGGGAAGTGCTGAAAAAAGCAAAGAATGAGATTAGCAATTTGGACCCCGAAAAGAGTTAAGAAAGAAAGTGGAAAGACGGAAATAAATGATCTTACTTCCTACTCTCCAAGAAGCATAAAACTCTGGGGGACTGCGGGCAAAGAAAAATTGGTTTAAAAATCCATGGACACTTTCAGTAAGATCAAGAATGAGCTTGCGGTTTCTTGCACTTCTCACAATGATAAGAGAAGGATGGTCTTTGCTCTTTGCAAACGAGCATAAGTAGCGAATTTCTTCGAAGCTCGGCAGTCGGTCAAGATTTCTTCTGAACAAAACACCCAACCCCATCAAGATAGCGTAACCATTAGGATGAAGTTGGAACGGAGAAATTGACATCCGAAGAAGAAGAATTCGAAGAAAGTCATTGAAAGGTGGGATCGCCCCACTTAAGCACATTTGACGATTAACCGCGACAAAACCATAGGGAGGTCTGTCAGCAGTATCATTCGGTCCAGGAAATATGACATCATCTTCAGCAAAGCCGAATTGAGTACGCAACTGAATAAATGTTCTCGAAGATAGAATAGTCGAAGTTCTTTCCGGAGGATTCTCTATAGGAACAGCTATCGGGAAAGTTTCTTCTTCTTGACTTGCTGCTTCTTCTCCTTGATGGGAAGTCATTCTACACAAGCAATTGGATATTCAAACATGAAGGTGCACGTTTCCTAAAGTGTGTGAAGTGTTGTACAAGTATCAATCAAACAATAAGCAAAGGTAACTGGAATAAAACCTAGCAAACATTTGTTAGTTATAAAAACCAGGAATCTTTGTTTTGAGTTTGAATATGCAAATACAATGTTGATGCAAACAAATCAGTTCAAATTGTTGATACTTTGCATTAATATTCTACTTTAGTCAATTAATTTACAACATTTCATGCAATATGTTCATATCTCTTATCTTGTCTTAACTAATCTGTCATTTGATATGGGCAGTCAATGGCAGTATGTGCGCCTTGGTTTTCTTTGTTTGTATGTTATTATCAACAGGTTTACAACTCAAAAGTGAGAATGATATGTGAAGTGACACAATGACATTCAAACAAATTTAAAGTTGGGGCATTTCAAATCTTAATCCCGGTTTAAGGTTTATTCAATTTAGTTCGGTAGTCCGGGTTAAAATACTTGAAGAAGGCCTATGTTTCTAAGTGTCAATACGTCCAGAGCCCAAGTGTTAGCTCGGCTACGATTCAAAAATTCTCATGCGAGATAAGACTGAGTCGGTAACGGGTCAAAAGCTAGGTGGTTCAGCTTGGCGACTCATTTCCTCTAGTTCGCACGGGGGAGATAAGAAGGCAAGCTCCAAGTCGAAAGGCAGGAATTCCTCCAAGTCTTAACTCGGTCACGATCTAAGCTTTAATGTTTAGGTCGGCGAGATTCTTTCAAGCATTATCTCAACCACGATTTAAGGTCGTGTAAGAGCTAGATCGGTCGAAGGCTAAGCCACCTAAACCCACTAACTCGCCTTCGAGCCAACATCCCATAGCATTAAACCCGATAACCCAATAGCCATTTCTTCAACAGCAGCCTTTCATTCAAGCTATCGGATCATCCAATAAAACAGCTCCAAATCGCATAAGTCCGTTGCTCTGCCTTCAGAGATCATTGAACCTGAGTGATAAAACCTTCTTCATCATCTCAACGATCATCTGAAGCCAAAATCGAGTAACCTAAACTTCATCGACTACAGGTATAGTGAGATTCGTGATGGAACGTTGCGCGAAGAGACAATTCGTATTCAAGTGACAGAATTCATGAACCAATAGCAATCTATGATCGAGAAGGGGACGGATTCACTTACGCTCTGAATAGTAGGAATTGCTGGTGATCAGGTAGGATGGAATCGCCTTAAAGAACTCAAGAGAATTTTAATGGCGGAGTTAAGAGAGCAGGTAATGAGAAAGAAGAAGGGGATATGATTTATACCTCGTAGTGAAAGGAACTGAAGCGGCAATTCGCCGGCTTAACATTTGGACCGTGCCCGATCTAATAACGTGCCGACTCAGTGAAGGGCCGAGATAAGAGATGTTTCGAAGCACACGACTTAAGCCTAAGGCGTATACTTCGAGGGGCAAATGTTAACCCTATCTCGGTTACGACTCAGCAGGTCTAGTACGTGGAGATGGCGCCAACTCAAGAGATGCCGACTCAGAAGAGTTGCCGACCTAACAACCCAAAGACTTTGCCGACCTAACCAATTAACAAGGTGGCCGACTTAGTTCGGTGCCGACCTAATTAGTTAAGAAACGCGCCGATCCAATGCTTTCCCATAGATACCGACCTAAGGCATGAAGAAATACCGACCTAAGGCATGAAGAAATTCCGACCTAAGGCTTGAAGGGATGCCGGTCTAACGAGGCTATGCCGACCTAAGGAAAGTTCCGACCTAGTATGGAAGCCGACCTAGTGTATGCTCCGATCTAGCAACTCGAGGACTTTACCGACTTATAGTAAGTCGTAACCGATCTAAGGGTGTAAAGGATGGAGTAGCGGGGCAGTTTAGCATGTGACATACTAACTCGGTAGCGACCTAGCTTGTTTCCATTAAGTCGTAGGGCTTGACTCGTTAGATCGGCGAAGGGATAAGATAAGTCGGTCGCGACCTAGCTTGACCCGGTAACGACTTTGGACTTGTGCAAATTCAGCGAAGAAGGATCAACACAGCTTGACCATATCAGAGCTCCTATAAGCCGGCTGCGACTTAATTGGGTCGGTGAGGAGTTAAGACCGAGCTTAATCTTTGCCTATAAATACCACCCTACCTTCAACATGAAGGGGACCTTTGGGCTCATTCTCTTCAAGCGCCGTTACTCTGCCGAATTCCAGACGACTTCAAAGCTTTTTAGATCCAACAAACTTCTAAAGGAACTCCATGAAGGAATCATCCACATTCACCATGGATTTGAAGATGATTGTTAACATCAAAGCTTGAGCTACTTGTTTCACATACCCTATCACTTGAAGTGTGTTGTAATTGAAAGATCTTGTAAAGAATTGTAATCAAACTAGCGATAAAAAGATTAAAGTGGACGTAGGCTGGATTATAAGCCGAACCACTATAAATACTGTGTCTCTTACCGTTTTTCTACATACTTTCTGCTTATTTCTGTTTCCCGTACAAACGGGTGGTGCTTTCACAATCACATCTTATACACCAGGGTGTTAGCGTTTAAATTTTTTCGTTAACACGTATGGATGTGGTCTTATGAGATACCCTTCTTTTCAAAGGTTTTGATAACATCATCATGATCTATACATTTTAAATTTCGAGTATCTCATGTTGGTTTATCAAGCCTGATCCGGGTATTTTTAATACTGGGTCAGATCCGAGTAGTTTCAAGTTTGGTTGAAGACAGTTGGAGCTTCTAGAGGGAAGTTGGAGATTTTCATCATCGTATGGACGTATTCTATTATCTGCTGCATCTATTGTATTTGTTTTGTTATTTGTCAGATTTTTAAGGGCAGGTGTTATAACTGTCCAGACTGAATCTCGGTTAGACTTTAATATTGTAGTTTAAAATTTTCTGCTGTAAAGATTATTATTTAAATAATATATGTTACTCCATTCATCTAAGATTCTATTGTGTCTTTATTTTTCTTTTTACCCTTAACGATCTGTCTCTTCGTGCAATTTGAATTGGACATGTGTGATTTATTGTCGATTCAAAGGGTACGGAAAAACGGTTTATTACATTTGGTATCAGAGCTGAAGGTTAAGCGAGAACCATGGCTTTGTTTGGGTAAAGACTCATCAGAGATAGGGTTAGTAATACCTTAGGATGAGTTACTCATTAGAGATATGGTTAGTTACACCCTAGAATGAGTTTGAGAGTATTACATATGAGTGCGTATTTCTTAGATACTAATAAATTGTTTTATGTTGATTTATCGTTGAGTGGTTTACAAATTCTGGCCGGTATGGGAAGTACAACTATATCGATAGGTATTTCTAAACTCTTAATAAGGCATATCAACTCACTAATTTTGAAAAAATTGGTAAATGAAATAATTTTACCTAGGATTGTATTTTGAATATAAAGTATATATTTTGAAAAGTTGTACAGTTAGAAATCAGGATAGTGAAATTTATATATGAACATCTTGTGATTAGAATTTCACAGTTTGACTATAAGATGCTTCATAAAAATAATCGATAAGTAAGAAATATGATAAGGTAATTAAGATCTTTAATACTTATTCCAAAATAATAAATGAAGAAATGATAATGTTAAATTACTATCATAAATTGATAAATTGTTTGATTTAAAAGTTTAAGTATAAATACCTTGTGAATTAAGTTTCACGATTCGACTATAGGGTATTTGATAATAATATTTGTTTAAGAAATGAAGACATAAGATAAAAATGTATTCAAATGATTGTGTAAAAAGATAAACATAAAAGGAATGAGAATTTAATTTCGAGTAAAAGAATTATGCTAATTTAAATGAAGTTAATTAATAGAAGATAAATTTATAAAATGAATTTATAAATAGGTTTTATAATGTAATCTCTAAAGGATTTCAAAAATGTATTATTTCAAATAATATTTATAAAGTAATCTCTAAAGGATTTAGAAAATGTATTATTTCAAATAAAAAGAGGTATTTTATGATAACTAATTCGATTGACTCGAAAATAAACAAAAAATGGGCAAGAGATGTGTTCGGATGGTAAGCACTTCTTCTAAGTATTACTCTTCTTGTTAAGAGGATATATGATACTATTGGTAGTACCCAGTTCATTGGCATTATTTTGGAGTACTCGATCTATATAATTTTCTTAAGTTATAGAGATAATGTGAATCATTAACTGATAAATTGATTAGTAATCTTCATATAAGTGATTAAACTAAAGATAAATTGGAATCGTTCATTGATAAGATAAAGCGGAATTCCTGATGATTTTGGATTGTCGAAAAATTCCGAATCATACTAATCAAAGCTAAGAAATTTGTGAATTTTTTTGGTAAAAGGATTGTGAAATACTTTGAATAAATAAAATAAGATAAGGATAATTATGAATCTGATTTATAAAGGAAAAAAAGAGATTTAAGAGTATGAGGATTTAAATACGAGTGGTTTTAAAATTTGTTTTTATTTCAAAGCTATAAATTTAATAATAACATTAAATAAGAAATAAGTTTTATAACTTATGAATTTGAGATAATAGTAAATTATAACAAATTCTAAATTTGTTAGACAGAAGGATTCAAGTAAAACTAATTTGAAATTTGGGATTTGAATATACTCTTAGGATGTAAAGTATATCATACAAATATATGTATATTTAATTCATGAATTGTTATGTAAAATAATGATTCCTAAAAAAAGTAACTATAACTTGGAAAATATTTTATTAATGAATTCTAGCATTAATTAAGAATTTTTACTTCAGTCTTTAAATTGTGATTGATTTTCATAAGTTATAAGATGTAATAAACTTAAGTGATAGTGTTACTAAATGATTCATAAATAATATTAGTGTTAAAGGAAACATACTGAGGCAAAAGATTATAGGAAAACTTTTTTAAAGATAAACAATATTTTGAGTGAAAAATGGTTTCCTTAGAATATTTACCTTTAACAAAAATATTTGAAAATAAATAATTAAATGGATTATATAAAGAAGCACATTTATAAAATATTTGAACTTAAGATAAAAGTTTATGAAAATTTTGAGGGTTAATAAATACATATGTTATATGTAGGTCATTTTGTCACACAAATTTTGATCTAATATCCGAGTACGGAACTTCAAGTTGTTTACACTAGTCTCAATTCTTGACGATGAAGATTGATGAGGATTTTTGGTTGGGTATTTGAGTTTTCTATCATAGTTGAGCACTATGCGAGGAAAGCAAAGGTTTCTGAGCAAAGAGCCTGACTAAAGTCCGCGCTAGAGGATCGCGGGATCAATGCTAGTTCGGAAATAAAGTTGTGTATTCGAATAAGAGATCGAGTAAGATATTCCATACGGATGATCTGTGTATATTATATAGAATTAAGTTTGAAGACAACATTTTGGGAAAACTTTTGTTTTGGGTAATTACGGAGACGAAATTCTTTTAAGTAGGGAATAGTGTACGACCCAGAATTTGACCACTTTAAAATATACTATTTAAAGTGATTTTAAATATAAAATATGTGAGGTTATATGATTCAAATAATATTAGATAGGATTTGGAAAGAGAAGTATGCACAAAAATAGTAACATTTGCCTATGAAGACAAAAGAGACAAAATGCTGATTTCAAAAAAATAAGTTTCAATGGTTAAATAAATTATTTTGATTTATTTATGAGTTTTTATATTTTTAAATAGCATTATACAAATTTATTTTTAAATTTGCTTTACATAAATAAATAGTTTTACTAAAACGTCAAAATGTAACCATAAAACATTTTATCAAAAAACGAAGTTTTGTCGATTAAAAGTCATCGCAATATCGTTGCACCTTTATTTTTTTATATAGGAACATATATTCAAATATTATAAGTATTAATTAATTCACTAATCAAGTTTACTTTTACTAAATATGCTTAGAAAATTCAAGAATATAATCAATAAAATTAAGCACAAAAAGACAAAAATGTCATTTCAAAGCATAAAGTAAACATCAAATCAAAGGAACATAATTATTACTTTCTTTACTTAACATCTAAATGAAAATGACATAAATTAATGATTTGAAATGTGATGTTAAGTGCTGAAAAAAATAAGGTCATTTAAGAAGTAAGTAAGGTTATTTTGGTAATTTGGTAACGGGATATTTTGATAACTTACCACTTCATTTCTTTTTCTATAAATACCAACCACTTTTTCACTTTTTTCACACTATTTCTACCTTATTCTTCTTCCTCTTTGAAGCACTCTTTAATGGCTTCTTCTTCTCTTCCATTTCATTACAACTTTTTCAAAATCATATCAAATCAACTCCAAACACCACCAAACTTTGTCAAAGACCTTAGGATACCATTAAAACATGGTTTAGCATCTAAGAAGTGAAGAAATGATGGAGGAAGAGGTAGAATAGGGTGTGGCCGAACCTATGTAAGAAAATGGAGCAAGTCATGAAGCTCCGAAGCAAGAAAAAAAGAAGGAAGTGCCGCCGATTTCATTCCAAGGAGCTAGAAGCAAATTCAAGGTGCTGCGGAAGCTCTACCGAATTTTTCGAAGTTTGTTGAAGTAGAAAACAATAGTGAAGTGTTGTTTGAAAAAGGATGTTGGTAGGAAGTTAATCTTTTGGTTAAAAATGAGTACTCGTATTTACTAACTAATCCATAAATTATTTCGAGTATAATGATTGAAAAGTTTAAATATGTTGAACAAGTAAATATTTGATAACTTGGTTGCAAAATTGGTTGATTATATGATTTTTTATGTTCTTGATAACTTGTTTGATAAATGATAAGAGAAATTATTAGTAATTAACCATAATTAATTAAATGAGAATTAAATCCGTACAAATGTGTGTATGGAAGTTATTTAGCCTCTTAATGATTTTAAATAAGTTAAAATAGTTTAAATATGGTTTAAAACAAATTTGAAGTATTTCAAAAAAGTTCCGAAGCAATTCACAAAATTGGTCAAAATCGAGCTCGTCGCGTAGCGGTAGTTCATAAATTTCGATCCGTAACTTCAAATTGACGTAGAGAATGATTTATAAGTCGGATATCTTCAAAATAAAAATTCCTTGGTCCACAATGATAATATTTTTCCAATGAAGAAATAAAATCAAGATCTCATTAAGTAGATTTTAAAATATGTCCAAAATAATTTTCTATAAACATCGCGGTTTTGCAGTTCGGAATCCAAAAGGGGATTTATTTATAAATGGTATTTTTAAATGATTAAAAACGTGAAATAAATTTGATAAATCCATTAAAATGGTTTAAAAGATATTCAGAATGAAAAATATGAATTTTGAAATATTAAAAAATTATTTAAATCAAATAAGCTTATATTGCACTTTCCACAGCACTTTTATGCTGCGAATTCTATAACCTTTTGAATATGAGTTTAAACGTAACGATATTTCCTAGAATCAGTTATGAATATTTTTGAAAGAGCAATTAAGTGTTTTAAATGATGATTTGGAATTTTAATAATTCATTTCTAAAATGAAGATTAATAACTGAGTATGCGGAAACAACTAGTACATTTGTCCAACTTGTGAGATCTGGAAAGGTAAAAAGTGTTTAACTAAGGTTAGGGATGGAGCAACCAGTGTCTTGAATTTACCTAGCCGATGTTTTCTCTTTTTAGGCGAGGGGTGGAATAGATCGAAAGGAAAGCTCGGATGCTCTAAAAGATCATATTTAAGTTTTTCCAAGATAAGAGAAAATTATTTATATATTAACTAATCACTTAACCTCTTTTATTCGATGATTGGTACGAAGGAACCGGGATCGGATTTGGACGGTTCCTATCCGAAGAACAGGGATCAGATTTGGCTGATTCCTATCCGAAGTTTTCAAAACCCCATATGAACATAATATCTTTTTATCGATGATTAGCACGAAGGAACCGAGATCGGATTTCGGTGATTCTTGTTTGAAAAAACCGGGATCGGATTTCGGTGATTCTTATCCGAAAACACCTTCAAACTAATTTTCAAAATACAACGTATTGAAGACAATGATCATTGATGTTAAAGATCTTCGTATTATAGGATTACTTTCCATTAGTCCTTGGTTGTAAAATTTACCATAACTAAGGTGGCAGTAGTACTCTGTTATGAAAATCTTCGATTTACAAGAGTATGATTTGAAGTTAAGAAAGAAATCTTTGATTACGATTTAATGAATGATTTGGGAATACTTTCCCTAAGTTAAAAGTTATATCTTGAATATAAGAAATCTTTGATTAAGATTTAATGAATGATTTGGAAAGGTTTTCCTAAGTAAAAGAGAAAATGATTTGGAATTATTCCATGATTTAAGAAAGGTTTAATAAATCAAATGATTTGATAAATGAGACTTAGTGATTCCATATACTCTTGAAAAAAAATGGAATAAATTGAAAAGAATATATCTAAGAAAGATATTTGATTAGACAAAAGATTAAGTAGTTGATTGATGATTAATATGCACTTATGAACTTAACATCTTTTAAAGCAACGATTGGCTTCGAAGGAACCGGAGTCGGATTTGGGTGATTCCTATCCGGAAACCACTTCGAACCAATGTATACGTTCGAAAGTGAAGATATGTTAACGATGGTGATTATTGAAGACCGTGGATGTTTGTTGCATGAGGACTGCTTGTTGAACATGCTCTGCTTCGCACCCATTAAAGAGTTATTTATAGCGGTGGTCTCCCCGTTGTGGAGATTTTTTGGATTGCAAGGACTACTCGCTACTAGTGGTAGTAGGAGAGTGCCTTCGGTTTCGTTCAATCCCAGAACGAACTTGTATGGACGAATGTCCGATATTGCATTTCTGAGACACAACATTAATGTACATATACTTGGTGGCAGATAAGGCAACTCGTTTTTAGCTTAACACCCTTCTTTGAGACATACGAGCTCATAGGTTGTATGCTTGTGGGAGTCAAATAGTGATCAAAGGAATGGTAGTGTGACATTCAAAGTGGAACCTGTTATGATCAAAGTGTGGTTTTGTATGAAAAATGTGGCTTTGAAGAAACTGATCGAAGCTTTGCGAGCCTCACACCCCGGTTATGATGGGATACTATGTGGTTTAACAGACGTAAATTCAAAATAAGTGAGTATGTATAGTGGTGTCAAATACATTTTCCCCTTTGGGGGATATGTCCCTCAAGGCATTTCTTGCCCCATGTGGGTAAAGTGGTTAGCTTGAGAAAAGCAGAGAACTACCGGTTATCAGTTGTAATGTAGCAAGTATAGTTCCAAGTGACTAGTTTGAGAAAAGTGATTAAGGCACCGTGGGAACTATGTTTGTTATGCGTGGATCGGAGAAAAGGACACTAGTGCCCTGTCATGTTGGAAATCCAATCCCAATAGGAGACTTACTGTTTTGATTGTATTCCCAAAATAGTTATAATGACTTACAAACATTTCAGCTACCCCCTTTCTGGTATCATATATTCCAGCCGGTAAATACCGTTGTCCTAGTCCGGATATATTACCTTAGACTTAGTCCATATATTGATATGAATAAGTTTATTTGAAAAGTGTTTTCAAAAGAATGTCATTAAAAATAATATCAAGTGAATTTTGGTATAAAAGTGTTTTGGTTGTCATAAGGTAAAAACCCATCCATGTTTAGTGTGGACGTGGTCTTATGAACCCTTCTTTTCGAAGGTTTTGATAACATCATCATGATCTATACATTTTAAATTTCGAGTATCTCACGCTGGTTTATGAAGCCTGATCCGGGTATTTTTAATACTCGGGTCAGATCCGAGTAGTTTAAGGTTAGTTGAAGACGGTTGGAGTTTTCAGAGGGAAGCTGGAGATCTTCATTATCGTATAGACGTATTCTGTTATCTGTTGTATCTATTGTATTTATTTTGTTGTTTGTCAGCATCTGTAAGGGCAAGCGTTATAACTGTCCAGGCTGAATATAGGTTAGACTCTAATATTGTATTTTAAAATTTTCCACTATAAAGATTATTATTGAAATAATATATGTTATTCCATTCGTGTGAGATTCTGTTCTGTCTTTATTTTTCTTCCTACCCTTAATGATCTGTCTCTTCGTGCAATTTGAGTTGGACATGTGTGGTTTATTGTCGATTCAAAGGGTACGAAAAAACGTTTCATTACATTGCTCATGGTTACAACACTTTGTACTGCTATCACAAAATATAAAATTTATGGATTTTTTTATTAAATATACTTTTAATTAAGTTAATTAATTAATATAATCACATTATATCAAGTATATAATACGAAGCAAATACTTTTTCTATCGTACAAGATTGGTCAATGAGTTAGATATATGTAACTAATTATATAGTTGCCCCTAGAGCATATCCATAACTCTATCAACTAATATGCGCATTGTATTGCGTGCTGAGTATTCGGGTGCTGGAAAAACCAATTGTTAAGGGTAAAAAGAAAATAAAGACAGAACAGAGGGTAACAACCTCAGTTTTGAATTAAATTTGAATCGGTAATTTATTTAATTTTTTGGGAATAAATTTGAATTAAATTAGTAACTAATATAATTTTTGGATTAAATTGTGAATTTATTTGAATTTTTCCATATAAAACAAGACATTTGTTTATTTATTATATATGTATAAAAACTGATTTTTAATATAAAATTTGGATTTGAAACTCAAATGTAAATGTGTTGAAATATAAATAGGATTTAAAACTATATTTTAAAATTAATAGGAATTTGTTTTCTAATTTTAATATACATATAATTTAAAAGTTATATTTTGAATTAAATACAAATGATTTTCAAAAAAATTGTTTAAAGCTAAATTCTATAGTATACATATGTGTGTTGTTATATATGTGTATTTATGTTGACTTTAAATTGGATTTCTAAATTTAATTTGGATTTGAATTTGGATTTAGATTTGGAATTCAAAAAGAAGATATTTTAAAATGTTTTGGGTTTTAAAATACATGAATAAGATTTTATTTGTTTATATAATTGGTTTTATAATATTTTCTTTAAAGTAATTTATATGCATATATACATTTAGATAAATATTTATAGATAGCAAATTAAGAATAAAACTTTATATTAAAATTTAAAATAAGTAAGAATTACTTAAATGACACGTGTAAATCTAAGAAAGCTTGTTTGAAACAAGTGTTAAATAATAGGAAATTGCTTATGACAAATGTTAAAGTTTTTACAAGTGTCATTTTTAATTCTTAATTTTTATTTTATTTTTAATAAACCACATTTTCACTTATATAAACACATTGCTTCTCACCCTCATTTCTTTTTTCTATCTTCATAAATTTAAAACTAAGAAAACTCAAACCAATTCTCTAAACAAAAATATGAAAAACAATACTCCTCAGACCAGAAAACTTATCATATTCAAAAGCTTGCAAACCATTTTCAAGTTTCAAATCAATATCTTGATCATTCCTCAAACCTGAAACAAGATCATTATCCTGTACAATTTCAAAATCAGACCAAAGCATGCATTCTTCAAACCTGGAAACATTTTTCTTCAACCTGGAATTTGTCTTAAGCAAGCAAACCTGAGATTTAATCAAAGCAAGTTAAAAACTAAGGCAGTCTCATTCCTTCAATAGTTTCTGTAACAAGCAATCTTCAGCAATTCAGTTTCTAAATCAAAGAATCATCTTGCTTGCATTCAAGTTTTAAAGAATCAAAAGCTATTTCAAAAATAACGAACAACAACTCAAGTTTTCAAATCAAAACTGTTGCTAAGTGCTCTGCTCATCATCTTTCTCAGGTGAGTAACTTTTTTATTATAAAAATAACAGTTTTATAAGTGTTGCATGTGAAAAATCTATCCTGGAGATTGTTGTATGGTTGTTTGCATTATTGTGCTGGTTATATATATGCTTTGATCTGTTCTGTTAAATGTGAATGCATCAGTATGTTTATATATGCAGACGGCCTCTGTTATTTTCCACCTGGTTTGAATTACTTCCAAAAATCTGAATCTCTTTATATAATTCGATATATGCTTTGATCTCGGAATAAAATATGATCAATACAATGTAATTTAAATTTTTATAATTTCGAGATTTTATATAAAGTAAATTTTCGTAGAGATATAAAATATAGTGATGATCAGAAATAAGTGAAAAATTGATGTTGTTATTTGCAAGTTTTGATTTTTGAATCTGATCCAAATTTGTAAATAACGAATTTAGGAAGATCAATCATGATTTTTAGATAGGTAATGGATGAGACAACCAGATTGAATGAATATTGGTTTATCACCAATTTCTGGCGATTGGCATGGTGAACGTCATTGGGGTCGTGGTCGAAGTTGACTGGAGGTCTGACGACCACGAGAAAAATGAGGCTGTATTTTATTTTAGGTCATGGTGGCCGGAATGAGGTGATTTAGGGTTTTGGGAGGGGGTTTTATCGAGTGGAATGGCGAGGTGATCTCGACTAAAACGAAGTATCGAGTTCGATCGCTAGAGATGGGATAGTTGCTTGGGCCAATGACGAGGCTGAAGTCAGAGGGACGCGGATTCCAATCGTCTTGATTGTCATGGCGAGCATCTTTTTGGCCGAGGTAGTTTGGGTCGGGTTGTTTAGATTGCTCGATTGTTTTTTGGTGATGTGATTTTCTGATCTGGGTAGTCTGAAGGGGAGTGGGGGATCGTAGGCAATGTGACGAGGCTGGCGTAGTTGGTCGGAGCGTCACAGTTCATCGGTGTACGTGCACCGTGCACGTTTGTGAATCTGGGAAGTTGAGTTCGTTTGGGAAGCAGAGTAGCTCGGGATCATTCTCGTGTATTTTCGTGTGAGGCTCGAAGCTGCAGTGAACGCGAGAGACACGGGGGTTGCACGGGAAAGTGATCGAAGTTTGCTCGGGATGTTTTCCTGTGTTTCCAGATTTAAAGTGTTTTATAATTAATTGGTACAGGTTTTAAGTTTAAATGAAAACAGATTTCAGATTTCAAAACAAAGATAAGAAAAAGTTTATGAAGTAATAATCATGTTTTTAAAATGGAAGATCAGGTTTAAAGTAAAGTAAAATATGAAATAGTTTTATAAAAGCATAAGAAATACAAGTTTAAAAGCAAACAAAATAAGTTTTCTAGTATTATCAGATTTCAATGTAAAATGTTTTAATAAGTTTTAAACGGATTTTAAATTATTTTAAATTTTGTTAAAGTTAAATTTGTAATTATTTTGAATCTTTAAATTGAAATGAAATTTAAAGGTAAATTTAAAGTATAATGTTTCAAATGCATTTATAAATGATAATTAAATCATTTTCTTAATACTTTATCTTAAAGTTAATTAAGATTTACTGTTTTTAAATTGATTAAATTAAGAAGTTGATTAAAGAGTAGTTAATTAATTTAATTAATTAATAATTAAGGATTTATAAATAATAATTAATAATTGCATATTAATTAATTAAGGGTTAATTTAATTGTAACCAAGGATCATTAATTAGATAATTATAGATTGTTAACTAATGATTAGAAATTAATTTAATCAAGTAATTAAAGATTAGTTGAATTATAATTAAGCATTTATTAGTTAAGTAATTAGAGGTAAATTAATTGGTAATTAAGACTTAATTGATTTGTAATTAAAAATGGATAATTTAAGTTTAATTACTTAGGGAAGCAATTAAAGAATTGTTAATAGTTAATAAAGATCATTAACTAGGTATTATTAAATAATTAATTAATGTGATTAATTTTAATAATTAATCAAATTAATTAAGGATAATTATTTGTGGAACTAGTTAAGTATAATTACTTAATGAAAGTAATTCAGGAGTTAATTACTCAATATAATTAATTAAATTTATGTGATTAGTCTAAGTTAATTAATTAGTTTAATTAATTTAAATAATCACTTGATGATTTGTTAAGTCTAATTACTTAATGAAATTTATAAAGTGTAATTACATAGTGAAGCAATTATTGGGAAATTACTGGATGTAATTAATTGAAGGATATTTACCTAGTGGAAGTAATTAATGATTAATTACTTAGTGTAATTAATTTAAGAATTAATTATTAAGAAGTTAATTGAATAATGTAATTAATTAAGGGTAATTAATTACTGAATGAGATTAATCAAGGAATAATGAATGTGATTAATTAAAGATTAATTATTAAATGTGATTTATTAAAAGAATAATTAGTTGAATAAATAATTAAGGGATAATTACTTAAATGTAATTTAAGAATAATTAATCAACAAAGATTTGTTAGGGTAGATAATTAGAGATAATTAATTAATTAATTTGTAATTAATTAATGTTAAGTAAGCAAGATTAAGGCAATCCAAGTAATAAAAAAATTAGTAATTAATTTAATTAGAGATTAATTAAACTGATTAAGAATTTATCAATCTTACTTATGATGTTTGAATTCTATTGATTGTTTAAGTGTTTGATATCCCTGATATGTTAT
The DNA here is from genome assembly GCA_030765085.1 of Allium cepa. Classification (NCBI taxonomy): domain Eukaryota; kingdom Viridiplantae; phylum Streptophyta; class Magnoliopsida; order Asparagales; family Amaryllidaceae; genus Allium; species Allium cepa. The sequence goes on along the minus strand of CM060938.1, from coordinate 733,769,411 downwards.
GCTTTGTGCTATGAATTGTTTTGGTGTGATCTGTGATGAATGTAACTTATTTATCTGTGATAAATTTACGTTATTTATCTATGAATCTATGTATGGAGATAGGCGTTATTGGATTATACCGCTTATCGATATTGATGTGCTTGAATCTGTGATGATTGATGATGTTGCACTATTGTGTAAAACCTCTAGACTACACCTTACACACACAAATATGGATTGCACGAGGAAATTGTTTAAGTCACGGATTTTGGAAATGGTTTTAAAGTTGAATTTTGAATTCAAATAGTTAGGAAATGGAATTGGGATAAATATGAAAAGCTTTTGAAAAGTAGTTTTAAAGATGAAAGTTATTTTGAATAACTTGATAATGTTTGAAATTTAAATAGTTTGATTTGAGTTTGAATTCAAGATTTGGAATTGAATTCTATGTTTGGAAATTATGGTTTAAAAAGGATATACGAGTTATAAATGTGTTTATATGGGTTTTAAACCATTTTAAAAGCATTGTTTTAGGAATTTGAATTTAACCCAAGGGCTTTAACTTGTGCAAATGTAATCGAATTTTTCCGAAAACAAAAAATATTTGTTTTTAAATAATAATAGCTTTCGTATAAAGAAAGGATTTTCAATTTGTGTTAAAAGGATTTCAAGTTTGAAATGAAAACGGTTTTCCAAGTTATGAATAAATCCTTAGAAACGATTTTTAAAGCTATGAATTGGGTCTTTGATTTAAAGATTGGATGACTTAATCCAATTCGAAAAGGAAATTGTTTTGAAAGGATATGAATGAATCTTTGTGAAAGATTGGTGAACTTTGTGAAATGAATCTTTTTGTTTAAAAGATTTGAAAATGGTAATTGGTTGAAACCTTTTGAAAGAAAGATTTTGGACAATAAGTTATGACATAACTGAGATCCCAATATCCATATGTTTTTAAAATATTGTGCTCATTATTCGATTTAGCCGGGGGAGGACCTTGTGTCATATAACCCATTTCGAATAATGATACGACGATATGGATAGCATTTGAAGGTCGGTGGTGAAGACTGGGTATTTTCGAGAATGAAAGGATAACCCGTTAAATGACTCTGCACTGAGTAGCGACGGTATAGAGATCTCCATATGTGATGGGGAGTCCAATCAGGATTGTGAATTCCCGGATATCAAGGGCTTCTTTGTGAAGTAGCTTCGGTTTTGTTCGAGCCCGGAACAGACTTGTATGGATGTGTGTCTAATGTTACACTTTGAGATGTAAAGCTGGTTTCTATCAAATACATTTCTGTTTGGTCGAAACAGGAATGTTGCGGCAAGGTTTTCAGGGGTCGCGCCTCTAGGGTATGTCTATTTCCTTCTGGATAAAAGGTGGTATCATGGTATGGAGCCTAGATATTTACCTATGTGGTTGCTGCAAACTTATTGCTTTGTGGTTGTTGGTGTAGAGGTACCTCAGATAAAGGTCGGTAACGACCGGGGATGGCTTACTTATAGGTGTTACTTTCGGGCAGAGATAACCCAGCCTTGTGTTGGTAGGGAACCGATTTGGTTCTTGGGGGTGTCCCTCCAGAGGCGTCCCATTTGTTAAGGAAGTTCCTTTGCCTGACCATTTGTTGGAAATCCAAACAAAACAATACGAGCCCTATACGGTTTTAGTTGTATAACCTGCCATGGAATGTGGCGGTAACCTGCTATTGAACATGGTAGCTATAGTAGGCATACAATAATGGTTGTATGCTGGCTAAGATTAATATTATACTTTGGAAATGTTTTCCACTATGCACTAGTAATAATATCAAATGGATTTTGTGTATCAAGCATTTTTTACTGTCATAAAGAGAAATCTCCTCTAAGTGTGCGCTTGCATTGTGTGTGTGGCGGGAGGCCTTATGGTAGTTTCATTTTCCAAAAAGTATTTCGGATTTCAATCTTAAATTCTTCTGTTGTTTGTTTTTATTTAAAAACTGTTTTTGTTGCTCACACCAGTCCCATGACTGACTCGGAGTTTATTGCTACCTTTCTAAACTCTGGGTGCCCACAATTTTTCACACGGGTAGCCTAGAGTCAGGTTTAGTAGATTATCTGTGGCTAGTTCAGTCTTTGGATTCCGATGACTGACCTTGCTTAGTACAACTTGATTGAGAGTTCGAGCTATTTCTGGATTGGTGCTTTGGAGATGGAGATTGCTGATATTGGAGTTACTTCTTTGGAGTTCAAGTTTATGTTATTATTCCGCTGTGATTTGTCGTATCATATCTCTGAGATTTGTTGGGCGGTGTTGTATCATATTTTGATATTGTATTCACTGGAGTTATATGACATTATATCTTTCTTTCGCTGTGTTGTTATACTTAATGTGTTATAAGCTCCGGCACGAGTTGGATTTCAACGGTTAAATCTGCGGCATTCGAGTACAAGTGTAGCATGGGTGTCGATTTTCGAACGCTGAAATTTGAGTCATGACATCTTGGTATCAGAGCTACAGGTTGAACTTTAGCTATGGTGTGTAACATATTAGGCAACTCATTAGAGATAGGGATATAAATGCCTTAGAATGAGTATTCCCTAAGATATTCGTTCGTGTGCCTCGGTAAATTCTCTTACTATTCACTGATAGTAAGTATGAGTGCAAGAAGAGGACGAGGTAGGGGACATGGGAGTACCACTACAAATGGTCGATACCATGTAACAACAAGGAAAAATCTTTCTCTATCAACCTCTTTTGTTCATCATATAGTTTCAATTCTTTGATAGTTCCTAGCAGCTCCAGGAATAAGCTTTAGAGAGAGATCATTATTTTGGCTGAGTCAAAGAATGAGTTGGCATGGGACACAAACTCCAGATAGGTCAGAATTGTTTGCTTTGGATACTATGGTTGATAGGTATACTTTGTTAAAACTAAAGTTTTGGGATTGTCCCCTACTTTCAAATTTTGAGGACGAAATTTTCTTAAGAGGGGGAATCTGTAACAACTCGGTTTTGAATTAAATTTGAATTGGTAATTTATTTAAATTTTTGGGAATAAATTTGAATTAAATTAGTAATTAATATATTTTTTGGTTTAAATTGTGAATTTATTTGATTTTTTCCAAATAAAATAAGATATTTGTTAATTTATTATATATGTATATAAATTGATTTTTTAATATAAAATTTGGATTTGAAATTCAAATATAAATGTGTTGAAATATAAATTGGATTTAAAACTATATTTTAAAATTAACAAGAATTTGTTTTCTAATTTTAATATACATATAATTTGAAAGTTATATTTTGAATTAAATGATTTTCAAAACAATTGTTTAAAGCTAAATTCTATAATATACATATGTGTGTTGTTATATATGTGTATTTATGTTGACTTTAAATTGGATTTTTAAATTTAATTTGGATTTGAATTTGGATTTAGATTTGGAGTTCAAAAAGTAGATATTTTAAAATGTTTTGGGTTTTAAAAATATATGAATAAGATTTTATTCTATATATAATTGGTTTTATAATATTTTCTTTAAAGTAATTTATATACATATATACATTTAGATAAGTATTTATAAATAGTAAATTAAGTATAAAACTTTATATTAACATTTAAAATAAGTAAGAATTACTTAAATGACATGTGTAAATCTAAGAAAGCTTGTTTCAAACAAGTGTTAAATAATAGGTAAATGCTTATGACAAATGTTAAAGGCTTTTACAAGTGTCATTTTAAATTCTTAATTTTTCTTTTATTTTTAATAAACCACATTTTCACTTATATAAACACATTGCTTCTCAACCTCATTTCTTTTTTTTTCTATCTTCATAAATTCAAAACTAAGAAAACTCAAACCAATTCTCTAAGCAAAAATCTGAAAATCAATACTCCTCAGACCAGAAAACTTATCAAATTCAAAAGCCTGCAAACCATTTTCAAGTTTCAAATCAATAACCTGAACATCATTCCTCAAACCTGAAACAAGATCAATATCCTGTACACTTTCAAAATCAGACCAAAAGCCTGCATTCTTCAAACCTGGAAGCATTTTTGTTCAACCTGGAATTTGTCTTAAGCAAGCAAACCTGAGATTTAATCAAAGCAAGTTCAAAACCAAGGCAGTCTCATTCCTTCAATAGTTTCGGTAACAAGCAATCTTCAGCAATTCCAGTTTCTAAATTAAATAATCATCTTGCATGCATTCAAGTTTTAAAGTATCAAAACCTATTTCATAAATAAACAGCAACTCAAGTTTTCAAATCAAAACTGTTGCTAAGTGCTCTGCTCGTCATCTTTCTCAGGTGAGTAACTTTAAAAAAAATAGTTTTATAAGTGTTGCATGTGAAAAATCTATCCTGGAAATAGTTGTATGGTGGTTTGCATGATTGTGCTAGTTATATATATGCTTTGATATGTTCTGTTAAATGTGAATGTATCAGTATGTTTGTATATGAAGACGACACTGTTATTTTCCACCTGGTTTGAATTACTTTCAAAAATATGAATCTCTTTATACAATTCGATATATGCTTTGATCTCAGAATAAAAAATGATCATTACAATGTAATTTAAATTTTAAAAATAGTTTCGAGATTTTATATATAGTAAATTTTCAAAGAGATATAAAATATAGTGATGATCAGAAATAGGTGAAAAATTGATATTGTTATTTGCAAGTTTTGATTTTTGAATCTGATCCAAATTTGTGAATGATGAATTTAGGAAGATCAATCATGATTTTTAGATAGGTAATGGATGAGATAACTGAGATTGAATGAATATTGGTTTATCACCAATTTATGGCGATCGGCATGGTGAATGTCATCGGGGTCGTGGTCGAAGTTGACTGGAGGTCTGACGACCACGAGAAAAATGAGGTTGTATTTTATTTTGGGTCGTGGTGGCCGGAATGAGGTGATCTAGGGTTTTGCAAGAGGGTTCTGTCGAGTGGAATGGCGAGGTGATCTCAACTAAAACGAAGCATTGAGTTCAATCGCGAGCGATGGGATAGTTACGTGGGTCAATGACGAGGCTGAAGTCATAGGGACACGAATTCCGATCGTCTTGATTGTCGTGGCGAGCATTTTTTGGTCGAGGTAGTTTGGGTTGTTTAGATTGCTCGATTTGATTTGGTGATGTGATTTTTCGATCTGGGTGGTTTGAAGGGGAGTGGGGATCGTAGGCAATGTGACGAGGCTGGCGTAGTTGGTCGAAGCGTCGCAGTTCATTGGTGTACGTGCACCGTGCACGTTCGTGAATCTGGGAAGTTGAGTTCGTTTGGGAAGCAGGGTGGCTCGGGATCATTCTCGTGTATTTTCGTGTGAGGCTCGAAGCTGTAGTGAACGCGAGGGACACGGGGGTTGCACGGGAAAGTGATCGAAGTTTGCTCGGGATGTTTTCCTGTGCTTCCAAATTTAAAGTGTTTTATAATTAATTGGTACCGGTTTTAAGTTTAAATGAAAACAGATTCTAGATTTTAAAACAAAGATAAGAAAAAGTTTATGAAGTAATAATCATGTTTTTAAAATGGAAGATCTGGTTTAAAGTAAAGAAAAATATGAAAGAGTTTTATAAAAGCATAAGAAATACAAGTTTAAAAGCAAACAATATAAGTTTTCTAGTATTATCAGATTTCAATGTAAAATGTTTTAATAAGTTTTAAAAGGCTTTTAAATTGTTTTAATTTTTGTTAAAGTTAAATTTGTAATTATTTTGAATCTTTAAATTGAAATGAAATTTAAAGGTAAATTTAAAGTATAATGTTTCAAATGCATTTGTAAATGATAATTAAATCATTTCCTTAATACTTTATCTTAAAGTTAATTAAGATTTAATGTTTTGAAATTGATTAAATTAAGAAGTTAATTAAAGAGTAATTTATTTATTTAATTAATTAATAATAAAGGATTTATAAATAATGATTAATAATTGTATATTAATTAATTAAGGGTTAATTTAATTGTAACCAACGATCATTAATTAGATAATTATAGATTGTTAACTAATGGTTAGAAATTAATTTAATCAAGTAAATAAGGATTAATTGAATTACAATTAAGCATTTATTAATTAAGTAATTAAAGGTAAATTAATTGGTAATTAAGATTTAAGTGATTTGTAATTAAAAATGGATAATTAAAGTTTAATTACTTAGGGAAGTAATTAAAGAATTGTTAATAGTTAATAAAGATCATTAATTATGGATTATTAAATAATTAATTAATGTGATTAATTTTAATAATTAATCAGATTAATTAAGGATAATCATTTGTGGAATTGGTTAAGTATAATTACTTAATGAAAGTAGTTAAGGAGTTAATTACTCAATGTAATTAATTAAATTTATGCAATTAGTTTAAGTTAATTAATTAGTTTAATTAATTTAAATAATCACTTGATGATTTGTTAAGTCTAATTACTTAATGAAATTTATAAAGTGTAATTACTTAGTGAAGTAATTATTGGGTAATTACCGGATGTAATTAATTGCAGGAATTTACCTAGTGGAAGTAATTAATGATTAATTACTCAGTGTAATTAATTTAAGAATTAATTAATAAAATTTATTTAGAAGTTAATTAAATAATGTAATTAATTAAGGGTAATTAATTACTGAACGAGATTAATCAAGGATTAATGAATGTGACTAATTAAAGATTAATTATTAAATGTGATTTATTAAAAGAATAATTAATTGAATAAATATTAAGGGATAATTACTTAAATGTAATTTAAGAATAATTAATCAAGAAAGACTTGTTAAGGTAGATAATTAGAGATAATTAATTAATTAATTTGTAATTAATTAATGTTAAGTAAGCAGGATTACGGTAATCCAAGTAATAAAAAAATTAGTAATTAATTTAATTAGAGATTAATTAAATTAATTAAGAATCTATCAATCTTACTTACGGATGTTTGAATTCTAGTGATTATTGAATTGTTTAATATCCCTGGTATGTTATGCTTTGTGCTATGAATTGTTTTGGTGTGATCCTTGATGAATGTAATTTATTTATCTGTGAAAAATTTACGTTATTTTTCTATGAATCTGTAAATGGAGATAAGCGTTATTGGATTATACCGCTTATCGATATTGATGTTGTAACAACCTTGGGTTGGAGATTACCTGTCAATATTAAATTATAATGATAATTATAATTTAATATTGTGATTAAAATTAAATTGGAAATTTTATATTGTTTATTTGGAATAAACAATGAAAGTGGTTCAAAAATGAGTTTTGGTCATAAAATTGAGTTTGAAATGGTTTATTATATTTTCTATGTAAGAAAATAATTTTTATAATTTTTTGAAGTTAAAAATAAGGATTTTTACATTCATTTGTGTAAATTGTGTATTTTTATAAAAGTAAGGGTTTTTAATAAAAAAAAATTATGACATAAATTATCATTTTATTAAGTGTTAAATATTTTATATAACTTGTAGATGTGTTTGTATAATTTACTTTTAAGAAAACTTGTGTAAATATGATGCTTGATTTAATTACATTGGTGTATATTATGAATTAAGTCATAATTTGTTACTTAGACTAATTAAATCTTTTGTTTTGGGTCAAAGCCCATTATCACGTAACCTAAAAGAGAAAAAAAGGTTTCTCTCCTCCCTGTACGTTCTCCTCTTCATCTTCAGTATACAAAAACAGAAAGATAAAAAAAAGAAACTTTACATTTTCTCAAATCCAAGCCAAATCTCCAAATTAAATAAAAAATTTGTTACTCTCTTTCAAATTAAAGCATGTTTTTACAAGTAATCTAATTCAAAACTGAATCATTTCATCAAAATCTAATTTATGATATTGTGTTTGTATGTAATCCCTTCTTTTGTGTTTGCATGCCTTTGTTTTGATTTTCTACATGTATTTGAAGTCAAATCTAGCACGAAGCTCACTCCTTTCAGATCAGAATCTGAGCTTTTGCAACAAATCAGCAAGGTGAGACTAAAATCTCACATCTACTGGCCAAAAATATTGAATCAGTAGCTAAATTTGTTGGTTATATTAGTTTTTGTTCATGGCTATTCTTGTTTTCGTTTCTGGCCTCAAGTGCCAACTTTGGCTGTCCATAACTTTCATCTCCGGCAGCGAAATGCGTCGGATATTTTTCTGAGTTAATTTTATGTGTTAAACTTTGTTTCTGGAAAATTTGATCGAAAAATAAGGTCATTTGAGTGTTCAAATCGTTGCTGCAAAATCAACAAAACTCGGATTTTTGCCTGTAGAAATTGTGTTGTCCGAGTTGCTGCAAACATGGCCTGAATTCATGTTTGAGATAACATAACTATTTCATTCCTTATTCAAAGAGTGATTATTTTTTCGTTTAAAAGATGAAGTTTTATACTATAAGAATACCAAATTTCAGGTCATTTCGATCTATATAGCTTATAGAAACATGCTGCCGAACTTTGACACGGAGCATGTTTTTGCCCAGATTTTACAGTGAAAACACTGCATGGGTCCAACTTTGAGAAATCATAACATTTTCACACTTTATCCAAATTGCATGATTTTTTTTTAAAGCTGAAGTTTTCTATTATAGCCATAAAAATTTTCATACTAATTCGATTAAATTTGATTCTCTGTTTCATGCTTGAAAGTTGAACCCTAGAGGGTTTTCAGGTCTGTGCGTTTTCGGTTTTTGAACTGTTGCAAACATGGCCTAAGTCCATGTTTAAGACATTGTAACTTTTTCATTTCCATTCGGAATTCATTGATTCTTTTTTGTTTGAAAGATGAAGTTTTCTAGTTTGTGTACGCTAATTTTTAGTTCAATCAAAGGTCGTTTGACCACCTGTTTTATATCCGAAATTTTAACCCAGAGAAAATTTCAGACCTGGTTATTATTTTTGCCAAGTGTTTTTATGTTCTTTTTTCACCCAATTTTTAACTAATACTTGATGTTTTGGTGATTTTTCTGAAAATTATTTTGAGGGCCATGATGCCTATCAATAGACTAGCAAAGTTTTAATGAATTTGAAATTCAAATTTGGTTTGAATTTGAATTGAATTTGATTGACGGTTTTGAGTGATTTTGTTGATTTTGAGCATAGATTTTTCCAAATAATTTTGAAATAATTTTTAAAATAAGTTGGCATTTAACATAATTATTATGTAATATTTTTAAATTATTTTAAGCAGCAAAATCTATTTATTCTCTATAATAATGCATTTTTCAAATATCGTCTTCAAAATTTGATTTCGGAAAAATGTTTTTAAAAGCTAGTTTTCTCAAATAAATTATTTTATATATGTAATTCACACTTTTATGCTATTCAAACGTATGAGAAAGAGAATTAAACGATTTAGTAAAACACATGGTATTAGACATGTGCGTTTACTATTTCGTTTAATTTCGGACTTGTACGATCGAAGCTATTTGAGATTACTATTTTGAGATGTTTTGCCATTTTATGGCGTATTTTAAGTTTTATAATTTCTATTTATTGGAATTATTTAAGATGGCCAATATTTGGCAAGTATTATGGTTTGGGACCCCTATGCAGGAGTATGGTCGATGAGAACCATCATGATGTTTTGTTTACTTGCCAATGATATAAGGCAAGTCTTGAGTTTATGATTTCATATTTTGAGATTTATGGTTTATGAGAAACCATCATGATGTTTTCACTAGTTGATGAGATGAGACAAGTATGATGTCCCTTTATCACTCGTCAATGAGACTAGGCGAGATATAACTTTCTGAACTTTATGGTGTTTCTAATGTGGCATCGACTAACGGCTAGTAAATCGCTAAGTGCGAATGTATGGTATAGGACACACGTTAACACTTTTTGGGTTCCTATCCGGGAGTTTGTGACACATTCACAATATTTCCCTAACAGAACTGCTTTGAGAGGTGTTAACGACCTTGTCATGAGGACGAACTACTTTGGGAGATGTTAGCGACCTTGTTAGGGCTGACAAAATGGCTTGGAGAGGTGTTAACGACCTTGTCATGAGGACAAACTATTTTGGGAGGTGTTAGAGACCTTGTCTGAGTTTTCGGCTATCCGAGTTTAGCACGTGCAGCATTGCTTTGACAATACAATCGGGGGTTTGGCAAATCCGGATTTTTTGCGTTTTCTGTTTTATTGTGATTTCACCTTTTTAAGATGTTTTATTACATCAATAGCCTAGTACTATATGAGATGTTATATATATGGTGATTTCAATTATGATGTTTTGAACTCTTATCGAGTTTCTTGAGTTATGAGTTTGGATGATTTCAGGATTTTATAGGATATTTTGGGTTTTGCCATTTTGGCGAGTTGAGATTTATATACATTTATACCAACGAGATGAGGTATAATTGAATTTGGAGATTCATCTATAATTGAGTTTTGGATCATCCTATTTGATAACGTGTTATGTTTTCCATTTTGGCGTGTTGAGATTTTTATACATTTATACCAATGAGATGAGGTATAATTGAATTTGGAGATTCATCTATAATTGAGTTTTGGATCATCCTATTTGAGAATGTTTTATGTTTGCTATTTTGGCAAGAGTTTGTATTAATGTTTCTCCTTTTGAGGAGATATGGTTCATGGAAACCATGTAAACATTTTGGGATGTCGCCGATGATATGAGGCACTTGTGTTAGATTTGAGTTTTGAGCTTGAGTTACCTCCTTCGAGGTATTTGTTCACTTAAGTAGCGTTTGTACCTAAGTGCTGAGCTTATGAGTTTATCGATTCATTCTTCTCTTTTGAGAAGAAGTATCTTCATGTCTATTCTGCTTCATATTACCGATATTGACTGTTTTGTGTAGCTAGACTGACCTGTGTATTTATACTCGGGTCAGACCGAGTTGTTTCAGGTATCATCTATTGGACTTAGCTTGAAGTTAATGCTGGATATCAGCTCTTCTTTCTCTTGTGTAATTTCTGTTATTCCGCATACTCTGATGTATTTATATTTGATTCAATGTATATGGTGTGGTCAAGTACCACTTTATTGTGTTCATATTGTATTGTACTAAACACGTATCAGTGTATATGTATATATATGATGTTGATTACTGTTCTGCAATGTGCTTTACATGTAGTTATTGTATTTTATTCTGATAGATCCATTAGCTACCTATAGTTCTGGATTAAGCATTTACTGGGTATGTTCATCCATTGAGATAGAAAAGAAAAATCATATTGCATTTATCGACGTATTCAGTAGATGTTTAAGACAAAGTTATAGATGGTCTCCCTTAACCAGCCCTATTCTTTGCTTTAGTATATGGAATTACTCGTTAATTCTCTTTACTAAGGTGGGTCTCAAGGTGGGGCGTCACAGCTTGGTATCAGAGCAGTGGTCAGAACAAAGTAGAATAAACATAGAACAATACGTATATCACGATACGTCGAAGTACAATACGAGTGAACCATTGTCCTTTATTCGAGCTTGTTTTCGAATCGTGCTTTGATTCTTTTTCGATTTTTTGGATATGTTGAGATGGAATATGTCTAGGGATATAAATTGCATTCCGTAGTATTCCATAATTGAGTTTGATGTTATCTTATCTTATGAATAATCTTATTTGGGATTATTATATTCTTATTTTTGTCGACGAGTGAGTTCGTATCAATGAAGCTTATTGATTCCTTTGAGTATTCTTGTTGTGTTCCTTTGAGAGTTATGAATCATATTGAGGGAATCCACAACGATTGGCTCATTGTGAGAATTCTAAGATTTTTATTTGATATTGCTTTTGTGAGTATTTGTTTTTTTACTCACAATCTTGAGATGGATTGACTTATTTGATATTAAGTCCAATCATTTGTTTTATAGGATCCTATTGTATATTCAGGTTTCCTATTTTGATTGGTTTATTATTTCTGTCACATTGGAATGTTAATGATGATTCCGAAGTTTCTGAATTCACTCTTGAATATCGAGATGTTGATGACATATCTCGAATTCCAGTCAAGGTGACTTTGTTGAGTTTTGATGAGTCCGTTTGGGGTTGATATCCAATCAGGCAATCGAGTGTTAAATTAACCTTATTCCTGGCTGTTAGCCTTTGGCTATCCTTCAACGAGGACATCCACTAAGGAATGGGTGAGTTTTTGGATTGTTCGAGTTTGATTGAGTTTATCATTCAGTTTCTTTGAGTTATCCTTTCGGATACTCAATCGGTGTTATTTTGTTGTAGCATTACCTTGTTTGAAGTAATGATTTGTTGTTCGTGTGCTTCTTCTCCTTTGAGAAGAAAATCTTGCTGATCTTACATCTTGATGATTTTTGGGAGTGGCTCATGACATCGTAAGGTTGACGAACACTCTATCTCCTTCTGTTGATTTTGAGAATCGAGTATTCTAGAAATATCTCGATGCATTCTCTTAATGTTCTTTGGTTTGAGTTTTGAAGCTATAAATAAATATGAGTTGTGAAAGAGAAATTTGAGCTCTGAGATATTTAAAAAAAATTAAAGAATATTTTGAGAACATATTTACATGAGTAGTATTTCTTTTATAGAAATAATTTGAGAGTGTTGCGTTGTCCATCGAGCAGTTAAGAGTTCTGGTCGATACGCCTGATCAACGTTATTGATAGGAATCTCCTAAATGCTATGATGAGACAATCAGACATGATGATTTGTGTTCTAAAGATTGAGATTTTGAAAATAATATTTGAGATTAAATATTAAATATATTTTTGAATGGTAATTGAAGCCATTGATTTTAGAGATGAGTAATAGAGTGGCGAGGCAGTTTTGATCGTTCGGTCAACTCTGCAGCCAACATATATATTTATTTATTAGAGACTCAATAGCGAGGCAATGCCATTTATTTATTTTTAAATTCTAAAGATGATAATATAAATGAGATTATTATTTTTAGTTGTGCTTTATTGGAAATATATTTTGAGATTTTAGAATCTATATTATATACATTAGATGTTTTAAGAGAAGAGTTACAAGAGTATTTGAAGATTGTTTTTAAACTATTTAAGTGGTTTAATAAAAAGAGTAAAGAGAATTTAAACCCTTGATTTATTATGAGAAATATTATTATGGATTTACAAATCTCTTTGGAAATTAATTTTTGAAGTAAGAGAAGAATTTTGGACTTTTAATTTGAGTTTTAAATTACTTACTAAGTCATATAGTAAAGAGTTTGGAAATTTTCAAATATTGAAAACTGAGATTTAAAATCTAAAAGATCTTGAGATTTAAAAAATTTAAATATCTTGGATTGAAAAATAATTTGAGCTTATATCCTTGTTTCTTGAGTATATTCTATCCTTGAGTTAATATCAACATATACATTATCGCGGTCGTTCGAGTTTGGTGGCCTTGTAAGAAGTCATTTCGTGATTTATTCATCTTGTCTATTGTTTTTATCTTATTGTGAGGATGTTCTTTCCGTATTATTATGCCGAAAATCTTATTGATGATATTCTTTATTGCTTAGATTTCGGGTTTAAGTGAGTTTGATCCCGACTCTATTCGTAGAGTTTTATGAAATCAATCATTTTCGATTGATTAATTGTTGAGCGTCTTATTGAGTTTTATTTCAAAGATAGGATATCTTCGAAATTCTTTCAAGTTACTTGAAAAATTCGTGGTTTGCTGATCTCTATATAAGCATTTGATGGGACATTGGATTAACCAAGTGAGTTTTTCCTTTTTCTCTCTACCATTCTATGTTGAGAATATGAATGGTTTGAGTTTCGAGATTGTCTTTTATCCTTTGTCGATTGAATTTTTATGTTGTTTACGGGTCTTTTTCTAAAAAATTGTGGGGACGCAAGTTTTGTAAGGTGGGGAGTCTGTAACAACCCTGGGTTGGAGATTACTTGTCAATATTAAATTATAATGATAACAATAATTCAATATTGTGATTAAAATTAAATTGAAATTTTATTTGGAATCAAATTGTGAAAATAAAGTTTAGAACTTTATTTTATTTTGTTTGGGTTAATAATAAATGGAAAATAGTTTTTATTTAGAGAAAATGCAATCATTGAATTAATTATGGCCAATTACTTGTTCTAATAATTTAAAAAAAGTATGTGATTTTTAAGGGTTGTTTAATCAAATAAAAAGTGAAAATTGGTTCAAAAATGAGTTTTGGTCACAAAATTGAGTTTGAAATGGTTTATTTTATTTTTCTATGTAAGAAAATAATTTTTATAATTTGTTGAAGTTAAAAATAAGGATTTATACGTTCATTTGTGTAAATTGTGTATTTTTGTAAAAATAAGGGTTTTTAATAAAAAAAGTTTTTATAACATAAATTATCATTTTATTAAGTGTAAAATATTTTATATAGCTTGTAGATGTGTTTGTATAATTTATTTTTAAGAAAATTTGTGTAAATATGATGCTTGATTTAATTACATAGGTGTATATTATGAATTAAGTCATAATTTGTTACGTAGGCTAATTAAATCTTTTCTTTTGGGTAAAAGCCCATTATCACATAACCTAAAAGAGAAAAAAGGTTTCTCTCCTCCCTGTACGTTCTCCTCTTCATCTTTGGTAAATATAAACAGAAAGACTAAAAAAAAAAGAAACTTTACCTTTTCTCAAATCCAAGCCAAATCTCCAAATTAAATCAAAAATTTGTTACTTTCTTTCAAATTAAAGCATATTTCTATAGGTAATCTAATTCAAAACAGAATCATTTCATCAAAATCTAATTTATGATATTGTGTTTGCATGTAATCTCTTCTTTTGGGTTTGCATGCTTTGATTTGATATTCTACAGGTATTTGAAGTCAAATCTAATACCAAGCTCACTCCTTTCAGTTCAAAATCCAAGCTTTTGCAACAAATCAGCAATGTGAGACTAAAATATCACATCTACTGACCAGAAATATCGAATCAGTAGCTAAATTTGTTGGTTATACTTGTTTTTGTTCATCGCTGTTCTTGTTTTCGTTTCTGGCATCAAGTGCCAACTTTGGTTGTCCATAACTTTCATCTCCGGCAACAAAATGCTGCTGGATCTTTTTCTGAGTTAATTTTATGTGTTGAACTTTGTTTTTGGAATATTTGATCGAAAAATAAGGTCATTTGAGTGTTCAAATCGTTGCTGCAAAATCAACAAAACTCAGGTTTTTGCCTGTATAAATCGTGTTGTCCGAGTTGCTGTAAACATGGCCTGAGTCTATGTTTGAGATAGCATAACTCTTTCATTCCTTACTCAAATTGAGTGATTATTTTTTGTTTTAAATATGAAGTTTTATACTATAAGAATACCAAATTTCAGGTCATTTTGATCTATATAGCTTATAGAAACATATCGCCGAACTTTGACTCGGAGCATGTTTTTACCCAGATTTTACAGTGAAAACATTGCCTGGGTCCAACTTTGAGACATCATAACTTTTTCACACTTTATCCAAATTGCATGGTTATTTTTTTGTTTAAAAGATGAAGTTTTCTATTATAGGCCTAAAAATTTTCAGACTAATTCGATCAAATTTGATCCTCTATTTCATACTTGAAATTTGAACCCCATAGGGATTTCAGGCCTGTGCGTTTTTGGTTTTTGAACTGTTGCAAACATGGCCTGAATCCATGTTCAAGATAGTGTAACTTTTTCATTTCCTGTCGGAATTCATTGATTCTTTTTTGTTTGAAAGATGAAGTTTTCTAGTTTGTGTACACTAATTTTTAGTTCAATCAAATGTCGTTTGACCACCTATTTTATATCTGAAATTTGAACCCAGAGAAGATTTCAGACCTGGGCATTATTTTGGCCAAGTGTTTTTATGTTCTTTTTTCCTCCAATTTTTAACTAATACTTGATGTTTTGGTGATTTTTTTGAAAATTTTTTTGAGGGCTATGATGCCTATCAATAGGCCAACAAAGTTTTAATGAATTTGAAATTCAAATTTGATTTGAATTTGAATTGAATTTGAATGACGGTTTTGAGTGATTTCTTTGATTTCGAGCATAGATTTTTCCAAATAATTTTGAAATAATTTTTAAAATAAGTTGGAATTTAAAATAATTATTATGTAATATTTTTAAATTATTTTAAGCTATAAAATCTATTTATTCACTATAATAATGGAATTTTCAAATATCGTCTTTAAAATTTGATTTCGGAAAAATGGTTTTTAAAAGCTTGTTTTCTCAAATAAATTATTTTATATATATTATTCACACTTTTATACTCGTACGAGAAAGAGAATTAAACGATTTAGTAAAACAAGTGGTACGAGACATGTGCGTTTACTATTTCGGTTAATTTCGGACTTATACGATCGAAGCTATTTGAGATTACTGATTTTGAGATGTTTTGCCATTTTATGGCATATTTTGAGTTTTATAATTTCTATTTATTGGAATTATTTAAGATGGCCAATATTTGGCAAGTATTATGGTTTGAGATCTCCTATGCAGGAGTATGGTCGATGAGAACCATCATGATGTTTTGTTTACTTGCCAATGATATAAGGCAAGTCTTGAGTTTATGATTTCATATTTTGAGATTTATGGTTTATGAGGAACCATCATGATGTTTTCACTAGTCGATGAGAAGAGACAAAGTATGATGTCTCTTTATCACTTGCCAATGAGACTAGGCGAGATATAACTTTCTGAGTTTTATGGTGTTTCTAGTGTGGCATCGACTAACGGCTAGTAAAATGCTAAGTGCGAATGTATGGTATGTGACACACGTTAACACTTTTTGGGTTCCTATCCGGGAGTTTGTGACACATTCACGATGTTTACTTAAAAGAACTGCTCTGGGAGGTGTTAGCGACCTTGTCATAAGGACGAACTGCTTTGGGTGGTGTTAGCGACCTTGTTAGGGCTGACAAAATGGCTTGGAGAGGTGTTAGCGACCTTGTCATGAGGATGAACTGCTTTGGGAGGTGTTATCGACCTTGTTTGAGGCTTCGGCCGTCTGAGTTTAGCGCGTGCAACATTGCTTTAGCGTTACAATCAGGGATTTGGCAAATCCGGATTTTCTGAGTTTTCTGTTTTATTATGATTTCACCTTTTTAAGATGCTTTATTACATCGATAGCCTAGTGCTATATGAGATGTTATATATATATATATATATGGTGATTCAATTATGATGTTTTGAACTCTTATCGAGTTCCTTGAGTTATGAGTTTGGATGATTTCAGGATTTTATAGGATATTCTGGGTTTTTCCATTTTGGCGAGTTGAGATTTATATACATTTATACCAATGAGATGAGGTATAATTGAATTTGTAGATTCATCTATAATTGAGTTTTGGATCATCCTATTTGATAATGTTTTATATTTTCCATTTTGGCGAGTTGAGATTTATATACATTTATACCAATGATACGAGGTATAATTGAATTTGGAGATTCATCTATAATTGAGTTTTGGATCATCCTATTTTAGAATGTTTTATGTTTTCCATTTTGGCAAGAGTTTGTATTAATGTTTCTCCTTTTGAGGAGATATGGTTCATGGAAACCATATAGACATTTTGGGATGTTGCCAATGATATGAGGCACTTGTGTTTGATTTGAGTATTGAGTTTGAGTTACCTCCTTCGAGGTATTTGTTCACTTAAGTAGCATTTGTACTTAAGTGTTGAGCTTATGAGTTTATCGATTCATTCTTTTCTTTTGAGAAGAAGTATCTCCATGTCTATTCTGCTTCATATTACCGATATTGACTGTTTTGTGTAGCTAGACCGACCCGTGTATTTATACTCGGGTCAGACCGAGTTGTTTCAGGTATCATCTATTGGACTTAGCTTGAAGTTGATGTTGGATATCAGCTCTCCTTTCGCTTGTGTAATTTATGTTCTTCCGCATACTCTGATGTATTTATATTTGATTCAATGTATATGGTGTGGTAAAGTACCTCCTTTATTGTATTCATATTGTATTGTAATAAACATGTATCAGTGTATATGTATATATATGATGTTAATTACTGTTCTGTAATGTGCTTTACATTTAGTTATTGTATTTTGTTCTGATAGATCCGTTAGCCACCTATAGTTTTGGATTAAGCATTTACTGGGTATGTCGATCCATTGAGATAGAAAAGAAAAATCATATTGCATTTATCGACGTATTCAGTAGATTTTTAAGACAAAGTTATAGTTGGTCCCCCTTAACCAGCCCTATTCTCTGCTTTAGTAGATGGAATTACTCGTTAATTCTCTTAACTAAGGTGGGTCTCGGGGTGGGGCATCACAGATGTGCTTGAATCTGTGATGATTGATGATGTTGCACTATTGTGTAAAACACCTGGACTACACTTTACACACACAAATATGGATTGCACAAGGAAATTGGTTAGTTACATATTTTTGAAATGGTTTTAAAGTTGAATTTTGAATTCAAATAGTTAGGGAAAAGTAGTTTTAAAGATATAAGTTATTTTGAATAACTTGATAAGATTTTGAAATTTAAATAGTTTGATTTGAATTCGAATTCAAGATTTGGAATTGAATTCTATGTTTGAAAATTATGGTTTAAAAAGTTTATACGAGCTATAAATGTGTTTATATGGGTTTTAAACCATTTTAAAAGCATCGTTTTAGAAATTTGAAATTAACCCAAGGGCTTTAACTTGTGCAAATGTAATCCGATTTTTCCAAAAACGAAAACTATTTGTTTTCTAATAATAATAGCTTTCATATAAAAAAGAATTTCCAATTTGTGTTAAAAGGATTTCAAGTTTGAAATGAAAATGGTTTTCCAAGTTATGAATAAATCCTTGGAAAAGATTTTTAAAGCTATGAATTGGGTCTTTTGATTTAAAGATTGGATGAGTTAATCCAGTTCGAAAGGGAAATTGTTTTGAAAGGATATGAATGAATCTTTGTGAAAGATTGGTGAACTTTGTGAAATGGATCTTTTTGTTTAAAAGATTTGAAAATGGTAATTGGTTGAAACCTTTTGAAAGAAAGATTTTGGATAATAAGCTGTGACTTAACTGAGATCCCAATATCCATATGTTTTTAAAATATTGTGCTCATTATTCGGTTTAGCCAGGAGAGGACCTTGTGTCATATAACCCATTCTGAATAATGATACGATGATATGGACAGCATTTGAAGACCGGTGGTGAAGACCGGGTATTTTCGAGAACGAAAGGATAACCCGTCGAATGACTCTGCACTGAGTAGCGACGGTATAGAAATCTCCATATGTGATGGGGAGTCCGATCGAGACTGTGAATGCCCAGATTGCAAGGGCTTCTTTGTGAAGTGCCTTCGGTTCTGTTCGAATCCGGAACAGACTTGTATGGATGTGTGTCTGACGTTGCACTTTGAGATGTAAAGCTGGTTTCTATCAAATACATTTGTGTTTAGTGGCAGAGATTTATTCTCTTAGCTTAACACCCTTTTCTGAGACGTATGAGCTCAGAGGTTATGTAGTTGATGGTTACTATGATAAATTTTCAATTTGGTAATGTGGCATATGAAGTGCTGTTGATCATTTTTGGATCGAAGCAAGGCTTTATGAAAAGCGTAGCTTTGTGGAAAAGACTTCGTCGAGCCTCACAACCCGGAAATGGTCGAAACAGGAATGTTGCGGCAATGTTTTCAAGGGTTGCGCCCCTAAGGTATGTCCATTTCCTTCTGGATAAAAGGTGATATCATGGTATGGAGCCTAGATATTTACTTATGTGGTTGCTGCAAACTTATTGCTTTGTGGTTGTTGGTGAGAGGCACCTCGGATAAAGGTCGGTAACGACCGGGGATGGCTTACTTGTAGGTGTTACTTCCGAACAAGGCTAAACCGGCCTTGTGTTGGTAGGGAACTGGTTTTGGTTCTTGAGGGCGTCCTTCCAGAGGCGTCCCATTTGTTTAGGAAGCTCCTTAGCCTGACCATTTGTTGGAAATCCAAACTAAACAATACGATCCTTGTACGGTTTTAGTTGTATAACCTACCATGGAATGTGGCGGTAACCTGCTATTGAACATGGTAGCAATAGTAGGCATACAATAATGGTTGTATGCTGGCTAAGATTAATATTATACTTTCGAAATATTTTCCACTATGCACTAATAATAATATCAAATGGATTTCGCGTATCAAGCATTTTTGACTGTCATAAGGAGAGTTCTCCTCTAAGTGTGCGCTTGCATTGTGTGTGTGATGGGAGGCCTTATGGCAGTTTTATTTTCCAAAAAGCATTGCGAATTTCAATCTTAAATTTTTATTGTTGTTTGTTTTTACTTGAAAACTGTTTCTGTTGCTCACACCAGTTCGATGACTGACCCATAGTTTATTGTTCCCTTTCTAAACTCTGAGTGCCCATAATTTTCCACACGGACAGCCTTGAGACAGGTTTAGTAGATTATCTAGAGCTAGTTCAGTCTTTGGATTCTGATGACTGGCCTTGCTTAGTACAACTTGATTAGGAGTTCAAGCTATTTCTGGATTGGTGCTTTGGAGATGGAGATTGTTGATATTGGAGTTCCTTCTTTGGAGTTCAAGTTTATGTTATTATCCCGCTATGATTTGTAGTATCGTATCTCTAAGATTTGTTGGGCAGTGTTGTATCATATTTGGATATTGTATTGATTGGAGTTATATGATATTATCTCTTTCTTCCGCTGTGTTGTCATACTTAATGTGTTATAAGCTCCGGCACGAGTTGGATTTCAAAGGTTGAATCTGCGACATTCGAGTACAAGCGAAGTACGGGTGTCAATTTTCGAACGTTGAAATTTGGATCGTGATGCAGAGTAGGAAACAAATTCTTAAATGAATGGAATAATCATTTAGTATTAACTATAAAATATTTTATAGGGGAAATTTTGAATACAATATCAGTGTCTAACCTAGATTCAGTTTTGACAGTTATAAATCCTTTATCCTTACAAAGTCTAAAATACAACAAAACAAATGCAGCGGAAAAATAGAATACGTTCGTACGTTGATGAAGATCTCTAGCTTTCCTTTAGAAACTTCAAGTGTCTTTAGCTAAACCTAAAACTACTCGGATCTGGCCAAAGTATTAAAAATACCCCGACCGGGCTTGATAAACCAACATGAAAAAGTTCAAATTATAAATTTATATGATGGCGTCCTAGATTAGATTGATGCCAATCAAATCCTTTGAAAAGAAGGGCATCTCGTAATACCATGCCGCACATAAACTCGGATGGGTTTTTACTTTATGATAACCAAAATATTATATACCAAAAAAAATTTGATATCACCATTAATGGCATTGGTTTGAAAAAACTTTTCAATAAATATATTCACAAATTAGGTATCAATACCCCGATAAGGTCAAACGATGTATATGATAAAAAAAAGGGTAGCTGAAATGTTTACAAAGCATTACAACTATTTTGGGAATGCAACCAAAACCGTAAAGCTTTTATTGCAATTTCCAACATGATAAGAAACCAGCAGCCATATTTTCCGATGTGATTTCCACGCATAACATCCTAGTCTCTGGTGACTATTCACTTTTCTCAAGCAAGCCTCTGTACTACATTGTTACATTACAATGAAATAGCGTATTTCAGTGGCTTTTCTCTTTCTCAATCGAGCCTCCAATACCTACCCATTTAAACAATTGAGGATCAAGACAATACTGGATTCCTCTATCATCAATAAAATTGATAGCTTAAAATATATGTCCTGCAGACCACATAGTATGCCGTATCATTCCTGGGATGTGAGGCTCATAAAGCTACGCTCTTCTTTCCAAAAAGTCATGCCTTCCTTTTCACAAAGCAAATTCCACTTAGAATGCCACGTTTTCATTTCTGACAACACATTATTGATTTCCACAAAAGTACAACCTCTGAGCTCGTATGTCTCAGAGAAGGATGTTAACTGTAGGATGGGTTACCTCTTACATCACCAAACATATGTACGTTTGTAGAGATTAATGTACATGGTTTTAGAAATGCAATTTCAGACACTCATCCTTATAAATTATCCGGGTGAAGTACAAACCAAAGGCACTCCTCCTACTACTTCCTATTTGGGAATCATCCTTAGAATTAGTAGCAAGCAGTCCAAGCAAATTAAAGATATTCAGAATGAAGGCACTACTACCACTATGTGTGTGTGTGTGTGTGTGTGTATGATATGTGGTTCAACCCAGATGTTTGTGGCAAGCAGCCCTACATTATAAAGATCTCCATCTTCAAATTATTATCTTCAACATTTCTTCACTTTCAAACACATTTATTGGTTCGAAGTGGTTTTCAGATAGGAATATCCAAATCTGACCCCGATTTCTCCGGACCAATGATTGATAAAAAGATGTTAAGTATATACGTGATTATCAAGCAGCATTCAATCAATTTATCTTTTTATCAAATAAAAGATCTTTAGAAAATATATTCTTTTAAATTATTCCTTTATCTTTTAAGAGTATATAAGCCTCATTATTTAAATTCCCTAGTTGATTAAATTTCTCTAGTCTTGAAATAATTCCAAATCATTTCACCTTTTACTTAGGAAAACATTTCCAAATCATATATTTAAATCTTAAAAAAGGTTCCTTATTTTCAAATTATAACTTTAAATCGGTCAAAAACGATGTTATTTAAGACATCATTTACTATAAACAAAAATTATTTAGTATTGAGTAGCAAAGGATGCATACAGATTAGACTACTCAATACCAATTTTCGTATTCAATATGTACTATTCATCGCATAATGGTGAAATCACCTTTTAAATTGACATGGATATATGAGTTCCCACCTCCGAATTTAATACATAACCAAGTTATTCTCTATACCACCAAAATCATATTTTAAAATCTTGTTTAACTTTTGGAGACTCTAAATATCTTTTCTTTTAACTTAAGAAAATGCAGTTCGAGTAGATTAAATTAACTATCCCCTTCGTTGGGCCAGTCCAGATAGCTAGAGCGCAACCCGGACACTGGTTTTCCAAGCTTAGGTCTCAAGACAATCTCTCTGTCGCCGATAAGGTGGTCACGTTATTTGACCAACTTCAAATCCTTTATATGATCTTTTTTAGAGATGATTTCCATTTACTTAACACTATTCCAAGTATTGTTTTAAACAATTTTCCTTTAACCATTTATTTTAAACTCCTTTAAAATGCTCATAAAAATTCCAAATCATCTTTAAAATACTTAATTATTCATTTGAAAATATTACCAAAAAGATTTGGGAAGAATAATTAAGTTAAAAACATGATTTGCAAAAGTTACTGAAAATAGTTGTAAAAACTGTTGCGTATAGTGTTTTAAAGCCTCTTTGACCAAAATACTAATTCAATTACATATAAGTCTAATTTCATAACTCAAATCCCTTTTAAAACA
The DNA here is from genome assembly GCA_030765085.1 of Allium cepa. Lineage (NCBI taxonomy): Eukaryota > Viridiplantae > Streptophyta > Magnoliopsida > Asparagales > Amaryllidaceae > Allium > Allium cepa. The sequence continues at coordinate 733,746,189 of CM060938.1, read as the reverse complement.
TTTTAACATATTTATGAAATTTATTTCATATTTATAATGATTTAAAATATCTATTTAAAAGAATTTAACACTTTGGTTTCCGAATTTACAAAACGCGATGTTTATAAAAACTTGATCTGGAAAAATTTCAAACCCTACTGAATGAAATTTTGGTTTCTTATTTTGTTTGAAAACTATACCCACATGGGTTAGGAAAATTCTTATTTCAAAGAATTCCGACTTATATTGAATCCTACACATTAATTTAACTTTTCAGGTTGGAAAATGACGAACTACCGCTACGCGACAAGCTCGATTTGGCTCTATTTTTCAAGCTTCATTAAACTTTTCCAAAACTTGTTAGAATTTTAAAATGCCAAAATAAACCATCTTAAATCATTTTAAACTATTTTTACTACATTGAAAACTCCTTTTCCACTTTATTGCATATTATAATATTATATATTCATTTTTCAATCTTTTTACATTCAAAACCATAAAGAGGTTTAATAAAATCATACACATATTAATATGGATTTAGTTTTCATGAATTTACCATGGTTAATTAATGAACTATTTCAATTTCAATTATTATTATTTTTCCATCATTAGCAACCAAGTTATCAACCAAATATTCATCCAATATTCAACCAAGCATATCAATTTACTAATTAAACATGCAAATCATCATTTTAAGTTTTAAATAAACAAAACTAAACTCAAATAGCCACTTTTGGTTTCCACTCAGCCAATCTTTTTCCAAAGCTTCTTGAAATAAATCCAACGATACTCCAGTAGCACTTCCTTCTCTTTTTTTCCCCAATGCTCCTCCAACTTGCTCCCTGCCTCTTAGTGTGGTCGGCCTTGACTTGTACGGGAGTGGAGCTCCGCCAAAGGGTGGTAATGGTGGTAGCCGTAAATGGAAGGGAGGATGTAGGACTGTTTGGTGCTAGTTTTAAGATGAGTGGATGATATATGTATGTATGTATATTTGTATACTATTTTATCATAACTTTCTTATATTTTCTTTATGAAGAGAAGCCATTAGAGACTAGAAAGGAGAAGAAGAGAGCATGGAGAGGAATGTGTGAATGAATGAGAGATATGGCTCCCTACTTATAGCATTTTCCATCATGTAAAGCCTTCTTCTCATCCACCTCCCCTTTCATCATGGACGCATCACCCTCCCCCCCCCCCCCCCCCCAATGTCATCCATGTGCCATTGTCCTCTTGCTATGTGATGGAAAGTGAAAGTTGGTTGCTTTATTGACTTTTAAGTCTTAAATATAAGAAATATCAAGATATTTTCTCTTATATGTATACATGTATGCATGTATGTGTATGTGTATGTGCATGCATGACATGTGCACATGTGCACAAAACACAAAAACAAGGTTGCAACGATTTTAAACAACTTTCGTTTGTTAAACCGTTGTAAATCCCATTTCTGATCAAATTTTTACTTTTCAGTTAAACTATATATATTTGTAATCAAAGTGTTAAAATAACATTTCTATTATTAGTTAATAACTAAAAGGGCCTCGTTTGATTTTAAAACAATTATTAAATCATTTAAACTCAATTTACATTCAAAAATCAATTATTCAAAAATGATGATATCATTGATGATATCATAATGATATTTTATTTCCAAAAATAAAATAAATAATTTTATTTCATATTCTTGCTTAAGTGGAGAAATAAATATTTGTATCCAGTTTCGTTCATGACTCTGATGGTTAAAATGTTGTTTATCGATAAAACGATTCTCAGTCATTTTATCGATATTTTTCCAAAAAATATATTAGTGTAAACATTTTTCCAAAACAAGATCAACACTATTATTTATCAAATAAAACATGATTATTTATGTTTAATAATCATATATTTGAATATCTAAAATTAATTAAATATTCTAATTTAAAGTGATAAAATTATGGGTTGTTATAGGCTTTCCCTTTTAAAAGAGTTCCCCGAAATTACAACCCAAAATCCGAAATATGTATTTTAAACTCAATTACGTATGATATACATAGATCATCCTTATAAAATATTTGATTCGATCTTATATTCGAATACATAACTTTACTTCCAAACTAGTGTCGATCCCTCGATTCTCTAGTATGGATTCTGATCAAGCTTTCCAATCAGAACTTTAGCTTTTCTTGCATAGCTCTCAACTATGATAGTAAACACAAGTACTCAACCACAAACCCTCGTCAATGTTCGTCATCAAGAATCGAGTGATAAATCCTTTTTCAAACCGGTGTAAACACCTCAAAGTTCCTATACTCGAATCTTAGATCAAAATTGTGTGACGAAATGATCTATATATAACATACATACTTATTAACGTTCCCAAAAAATTTATGAAAACATTTCATGAAATTTTAACTTTTATCCTAAATGTATGAAAATCATTTCAAAATATTCGCCCAAAATATTTGTATCTCCTTTTCAAAAGAAATCAGTTGTCCTTTACTTGGAATAATACTATTATAGTTTTGTTCCAAAATCCTTTTGAAATTTCTTTATTAATAAATTCCTTTATAAATTTAATTCCAAAATTATTTTATATTATATAAATTTCCATTTATCACATATAATTTTTTCTTTAAAAACTCAACCTAGAGCCCTAATAAAATCGAAGGGATGAGATGAGCTCCCCCTAGCCTGGTTCGACCACAGACAGGAGGGTTTTCAGCTAGCCCAGCACAGAGATTTGATGCCCCCAACCATGTTATGCAGTTTATGGGGATCCACCTCCGCACCTTGAAATAGGAGTAGGACAGACGGGAATCGAGTTCCCAAGATCCCTTTTTTTGTTAAACATATAATTCAAACCCATCTTTTACAAAATCACTTTATTTTCATAAATTACACTTTATTTTATAAAATATACTTTTATAAAATACCTTTTTAAATAATTTTCTTGATTTCAATACTTTTTATAAAGCTGTTTCTTTATAACATCCTTTTAAACCTTTTATTTTTAAATATCTTATTAAATTGATCTGATGTAAGGTAGAAAAAATGCGTAGGGAGAATAATCTAAAAAGAGGTTTATTAATCAACATCATATTTATACACCCACTCCTAACCTTAGCCGGTATTACAAGTTTTTAGGGACAACTCCTGGGGAATATAGTCTATTATACACCACCATCATATATATAGGTACTTGAACTGCTATACACGCTATTCATGGATCCCTTCTTAGGTTGATGGTGCTTTATCCTTGGTACCTAAGTCAACCCACCCTTTCTTTGGAAAACCCTTCTTTAAATTTCTTCCTTCATAACACCAACGGGAAGTCCGTTTGGGACATTCTTTGGCTATATATGCTAGTCCTTTGCAAAGGTAGAAACTCTTTTGCCTTCCTGACAGAATTATGGGTTTCTTCTTTGTTTTAGGGCACTCACGTAGAAAATGTCCTTGCCTTTTACACTGGAAATGGAATTAATGATCCCCAAAATATTCTTCTTTCTTCTTTTCCTTTATTTTCCTATTCTTCTTTTCCTTTGTTTTCTTAACCTTACATTGAACTGCATAATGCCCTTTATTATTGCATCTACAAAAGTAGATGCCAGCATAAGATTCCAGCCTTAATTTTTATTCTACTTCTATTTCTGCATGTAATCTTCGTGATTGTTTGGGTTCAACCATAACTCTTTACTCGACATATAAAAAGCCATTCTGCCCTTAAGTGATAAACCAAAATATCATCAGAAGTTTTATACCATTTGTTTCTTCACTAAAAAACTTTTTATCCAAATAACTTGATTCAAACTTATTTTGATTTGAACTTGCCATGATCCTTCAATGATAAAGAGAATAATTTACTAAGCATACTATACCGTCCGCCCAAGCCAACATCTGATCGATACTTAGAAGATTATTCCAATCATCACCAAACAGATCAAGACCTTATTCATTGAACTTTCCAAAGGGAATGCATCTTATAAATTTCCCAAATCACACAAATATCTATATTCTATTTGTATATAAAATATAATCCTTTTGATAATAGTCTGTTGATCTACCTTTTTTAAGTAGTTAGGAATTACTATTGATTACTGGAGCTCTTCATGCATCGACCAGAATTAATAAACCACCCAACAGAGTAATCAACACAAAATATTTTTTATATCTAATAACAAGTATGCTTATAATACTCTCATACTCATTCTAGGGTGTTACTAAACCTATCTCAAATGAGTCACTTGTTCTAGGGTATTACTAATCCTATCTATAATGGGTTTTATCCCACCAAAGCCTAGATGTTCACTCAGCCTAAGCTCTGATACCAAATGAAACAAACAGGATTTTCAACCCTCGATAATTGACACTAGTACGTCCATTGTATTGCGTGTCGAGCATTCAAGTGCCAGAAAAACCAATTTTTAAGGGTAAAAAGAAAATAAAGACGGAATAGAGTAGGAAACAGAATCTCACACGAATGGAATAATCATATATTATCAACCACAAATCTTTTATAGAGGAAAATTTTGAATACAATATCAGAGTCTAACCTAGATTCAGCCTGGACAGTTATAAATCTTTTATCCTTACAAATGATGATAAATAAACAAAAAATGTAGTGGAAAAATAGAATACGTCCATACATTGATGAAGATCTCCGCTCTCCTCTGGAAACTCCAAGCGTCTTTAGCTAAATCTGAAACTACTCGGATCTGACTCGAGTATAAAAAATAGCCAGATTGATAAACTAGCACGAGAAAACTTGAATTATAAATGTATATGATAATGTCATAGATCAGATTGATGCGAATGAGAACATTTGAAAAGAAGGGTATCTCGTAAGGCCCCGCCGCATATAAACACTAAAAGGTTTTACCTTAAGATAATCAAAATACTTTATACCAATTTTTATTTTGATATTATCATTAATGACATTGGTTCGAAAACACTTCTCAAATAAATATATACGCAAAGCAGGTATCAATACCCAAATAATGTCGAATGGTGTATATGATACCAAAGGGTTAGCTGAAATATTTACAAAGCATTACATCTATTTTGAGAATACAGCAAAAACCGTAAAGCTCTTATTGCAATTTCCAACATGATAGGGAACTAGTGGCCATTTCCTCCAATGCGAAATCCATGCATAACATCCTAGTCTCCACTGATTATTCACTTTTCTTAAGCAAGCCTTTGTGCTACATTGTTACACTACTATGGAACAGTTTATTTCGATGGCTTTGCTCTTTCTCAGTCGAGCCTCCAATACATGCCTATTTACACCACTAAGGGTCAAAACACTACTGGAATCTTCCATTATCAATAAAACCAATAGCTTGAAATATATGTCCCACAGACCACATAGTATCTCATACCATTCTTGGAATGTAAAGCTCATGAAGCTATGCTTTTCTTTCCATAAAGCCACACTTTGCTCTTTATAAAGTAAATTCCACTTAGAATGCCACATTGCCATTTCTAACAACACACTATTGATTTCCACAATGGTATAACTTTTGAACTCGTACTTCTTAAAGAAGAGTGTTAAGTATAGGAGGGGTTACCTCCTATACCACCAAGTAGATGTACGTTTGTAGAGATCAATGTGCGTGGTTATAGAAATGCAATGTCAGAAACTCATCCATATAAGTTGTTTAGGTGTAGGACAAATCGAAGATACTCCTCCTACTACTTCTTGTTTGGGAACCACCTCTAGAATTAGTAGCGTGTAGTCCTTTCAAATCGAAGATTTTCATAATGAAGGCACTACTGCAACCATATACACACACACACACACACACACATATATATGGGGATTAACCCAGATGTTAGTGGCAAGCAGCCTTACATCATGAAGATCTCCATCTTCAAATCATTGTCTTCAACATATCTCCACTTTCAAACACGTATATTGGTTCGAAGTGCTTTTTGGATAGAAATTACCCAAATCCAACCTCGGTTTCGCCGAACCAATCATTGATAAAAAGATGTCAAGATATATAGGTGAATATCAAACAATATCCAATCAATTTATCATTTTGTCAAATCAAATATCTTTTGGAGATATATTCTTTTAAACTATACATTTATCTTTAAGATTATATGGAATCATTAAGCCTCATTTATCAATTTCTCTGGTTGATTAATCCACTTTAATATTGGAATAATTCCAAATCATTTCACCTTTTACTTAGGAAAACATTTCCAAATCAATTATTTAAATCTTAACAAAAATTTCTTATTTTCAAATCATAACTTTTAAATGGGTTAAAAACAACGTTATTTAAGACATCATTTATTGTAAACCCAAATCAATTAGTATTGAGCAGAAAAAGATCCATAGAGATTAGACTAATTATAATCAATACTAATTTCTGCATTCAACCTGTACTATTCATCAAATAATGATGAAATCACCTTTTGAATTCACACGGATAATATGAGTTCACTCTTTGAATTTAGTACAGTGTTTAACTAGGTTTTATACCACCAAAATCATATTTTAAAATCTTGTTTAACTTTTGAAAAACTCCAAATCACTTTTCTTTTAACTTAAAAAAGTGCAGTTTGAGTAGATCAAATTAACTATCCCTTTCATTGGGTCAGTCCGAGTAGCTAGAGTGAAATCTAGACACTGGTTTTCCAAGCTCAGGTCTACAGACCATCTCTTTGTCACCCATAAGGCCGTCAAGTTATTTGATCAGCTCTAAATCCTTTATATGATCTTCTTTTAGAGATGATTTTCATTTACTTAACATTATTCCAAATATTGTTTACAATAATTTTCCTTTAACCATTTATTTTAAATTCCTTTAAAATACTACTCGAACTTCCAAATCTTCTTCAAAATACTTAATTATTCATTTGAAAATATTACTAAAAGGATTGGGAAAGAATAATTAAGTTAAAACCATGATTTACAGAAGTTACCGAAAACTGTTGCAAAACCTACCTTAAATAGTGTTTAAAGCTTCTTGGATCAAAACACTAATTCCATTCCATATAAATCTGTTTTTATAACTCAAATTCCCTTTATAACATTTTAACATATTTATGGAATTTATTTCATATTTTTAATGATTTAAAAACATCTATTTTTAAAGAATTTACCACTTTGGTTTACGAACTGCCAAAAACGCAATGTTTTTAAAAACTTGATTTGGACATATTTCAAACTCTACTAAATGAAATCTTGATTTCCTTCTTTCGTTTGAAAACTATACCCACACGGGTCTGAAAAATTCTTATTTCAAAGAATTCCAACTTATATTGAATCCTACACATTGATTTAACTTTTTAGGTTGGAAAATGACAAGTTGCCGCTACGCGATGAGCTCGATTTGGCTCTATTTTTCAAACTTCATTAAGATTTGGAAAAACTTGCTAAAACATTTAAAACGCCATAATAAACCATTTTAAATCATTTCAAACTATTTTTACTACATTAAAAACTCTTTTTCCACTTTATTCCATATTATAACTTAATATATTCATTTTTCAATCTTTTCATATTCAAACCCATAAATAGGCTTAATAAACTTCATACACATATTAATATGGATTTATTTTTCATGAATTGACTATGGTTAATTAATTAACCATTTCTATTTTAATTATTATTATTTTCCTATCATTAGCAACCAAGCTATTGACTAGATATTTATCGACCAAATATTCATCCAATATTCAATCAAGCATATTAATTTACTAATTAAACATGCATATCTTCATTTTAAGTTTTAAATAAACAAAAACAAATTCGAGTACTCACTATCGGTTTTCAGTCCACCAATCGTTTTTCGAAGCTTCTTGAAATTAATCCGATGGTACTCCGACCACACTTCCTTCTCTTTTCTTTTCCCCGAAGCTCCTCCAAGTTGCTCCTTGCCTCCTAGTGTACCCAGCCTTGACTTGTACGGGGGTGGAGCTATGCCAACTGGTGGGAATGGCAGTGGTCGTGAATGGAAGGGGTATGTAGGGAAGTTTGGACTAGTTTGAAGATGAATAGATGATGTGTGTGTGTGTGTATTTATATACTAATTTATCATAACTTTCTCATATTTTTCTTTATGAAGAGAAGCCATTACGGGATAGGAGGGAGAGGAAGAGAGCTTGGAGAGGAATGTGTGAATGAATGAGAGGTATGCCTCCCTATTTATAGCATTTTCCATCATGTAAAGCCTTCCCCTCATCTGCCTCTCCCTTTATAATGCACATATCACCCCCCAATGCCATCCATATGTCATTGTCCTCTTTCCATGTATGGAAGGTGAAAGGATGGTTATTTTATTGACTTTTAAGTCTTAAGTATAAGAAATATCATGATATTTTCTCTTACATGTTTACATGTATGTATGTTTGTGTATTTGTGTGTGTTTGTTCATGTATGACATGTATACATGTTCACACAGCACAAAAACAAGGTTGCAACGAACAGCTTTCGTTTATTAGACCGTTTTGAATTCGGAATCCGATTTTCGATCAAATTTTTACTTTTTGGTTGAATTATATATATTTTTAATGAAAGTTTTAAAATAACATTCCTATTATTATTTAATAATTAAAAGGACCTCATTTGATTTTAAAACAATTATTAAATAATTTAGCTCAATTTACATTCAAAAATCAATTATTCAAAAATGATGATATCATTGATGATGTCATAATGATATTTTATTTCTAGAAATAAAATAAATAATTTTATCTCATATTCTTGCATAATTGGAGAAATAAGTGTATGTATCTTGTTTCATTCATAACTACTGATGGTCAAAAATTTGTTTATCGATAAAATGATTCTCGGTCGTTTTATAGATATTTTCCAAAGAATGTATTTTTGTAAATATTTTTCCAAAACAAAATCACCATTATTATTTATAACATAAAACATAATTATCTGTGTTTAATAATCCTATGTTTGGATATTTAAAATTAATTAAGTATTCCAGTTTAAAGTGATAAAATTATGGGTCGTTACATTCTCAATTTAAATCCTCTTTATTCATAACATCTATTTATAAACCATACTTATAAATTTTCACTTTCTTATATAAACAAATTTCACAAACATATATATATATATATATATTTAGATAAGAATAAACAACTTTTATTAAATTTAAATTTCAATCCAATATTATCACCGAATGCCTTATAGTAAAATCATGAAACTGAATTCACATGGTATTTATATTTAATTCAACCAAAACAATAATGCTCATAAACTATTTGAGCACAAACAATCAATTAACAAACGGTACTTGAGGCTCCTAAACTAGATGAGCATACCCTAATGGGAGTGACCCACTTAGCTCTGTGGCACATCCTTGCTTTCAACATTATGGTTGTGAGGCCCGAGGCTACGTTTTACCTTTTATATAGAAATCTCACATGGAATTCAATGTAACGACTACGATTTTTCGACTCACGAAAGTCGACATTAATACGTCCACTGTATCAACTCCCGAGCAATCGAAGGCCGGAAAACCGTACCGTTAGGGTTAAAGAAGAGGTAGAAGATAGAAGAAGAAAGAAAAAGAAAGCAACAGAAACAATATCAGAATCTCACATTCGCAGCGGAACAACATATAATAGATAAATGAATATCTTCAAAACAAATAACTATATCAGTTATTACATTACATCACATTACATTACATTATCAGAGTTTACAACAACAAACAGCGGAAAAGAAATACTATATACTAGTTGATACGCCATGCCATCCAGCTTGTTCCCAGAGCTCCACAGCATCTCCTGAATTCTAGAATGACCTGATAACCTAACTCTAGACTACCCGTGTTAAAATTGGTGGGCATCCAGAGTTTAGGAAGGAAACAATAAACTCCGGGTCAGTCATGGGACTGGTGTGAGAACTTAAAACAGTTTATTTTTAAAAATAAACAAGAAAATATTTTAAGATTCGCAATGCTTTTAGAAAATGCAACTACCATAAGGCCTCCTGCCACACACACAATGCAAACGCAGAATTGGAGGAGATTTCTTCTTATGATAGTCAAAGATGCTTACTACGCAAATTTCTTTGATATTATTACTATAAGTGCAAAGTGTAGAAAACATTTCGAAAGTACAATATTAATCTTAGCCAGCATAGGTACCATTATATTATGCCTACTATAGCTATCATATTAAATGGCAGGTTCTACAACTAAAACCGTACAAGGCTCGTATTGGTTCTTTGGATTTCCAAAAAATGGTCAGGCCAATGAACTTCCCATTGCCACATGGGTATGCCTCTGGAAAGACGCCCCGAGAAACTAACCGGATCTCTGCCAACACAAGGCCGGGTAACCTCTAACTGGGTAACTACTAACACGAATATGCCATCCGCCGGTCGTAAACGACCTAAATTTCACTACAAGAAAATCTGCTTTTAGTTGCATTAATTGGTAGCGTTTATAACCATATGCAACCGTTGGAACTTTTTTAGTATAAAAATAAACAATAAACGCGGCTAATGGGTTCCCGCCAACAATTCATGAAAATTTACCTAAATTTTTCCGTGACCGCTCATAGCTTATTTTAACAATTAACATTTTCCCGTCCTCCTTCCAAAAAGTACGAAGGAAAAAAAATCTCAAATTATCTTTTTCATATTCTTATTCCTGAATTCTCGTTCGAAAAGAAAAGAAACAAATAAAATCGACTGTTTCCAAATCAAGTTCCACAATACCAAATTCTCGATCAAAATCAAATAAAATCAGACGTTCGATTCTGGGATTCTTGCGGAGGTAGTGGTTCGATTTCATGATCTGCGATTTGGGGACTTTGTCAATTGGGGGTAGCGGTAAGTGAAAATTGGCAGTTGAATTAGTTTTGAGAAGTGATGGAGGTCGTAGTGTGGTTCAGGTTGAAGGTTGTTCGATTTGCGATGGGATTTCGGGTTGGCAATTTAGGGTTGAAGGAATTGGGATTGTGACCGATGATGGTAGTGGTTGCAGTGTGGTCGACTGATGCGGTCGCATTTGGCAAGAGATTGGAAAGCAGTAGTGTTCTGAAAACTTGGTTCAGAAGTATGAATTTGGAGTAGAATGTTAACTGCAGTGTATGGATGTATTGGTTGCAAGCAATGTGTATGAATGGTTGCAGTGATAAAAGCAAGTAGAGATGCTTGTATGAATGTGTATTGGTTGCTATGTGGATTGTGGCAAACAGTGGTGATTGGTTGGCCGGGAGTTATGCACTGTTATTTTGGTGTTGTTGATACTAGCGGCAGTGGGACGTAGGGGAGGATGCGTTGAAGTGATGCTATTTAAAAGATGATGGCAGGGGATGTATGGCAATGAGAAGGGATGACTGTTGTAGCATAGTTTTGGGTTCCAGGCGAGGTTGAAGTGCACTGCAATGCTATGGTAGGGTGGTTCGACAGCAGAAATGTAGTTGATATGAACAGCAGTTTTGAGGCTGTTGAAATGTTGTGATAAAGTGGGATGGTAGTGTTGTTGGAGGTTGTAGAGCAGTTGTTTGGTCTTGGTGATAATGTGCACTGTCGTGTAGGCAGTTGAATGCTTTGTGCGGTTGTGATTGATCATGGAGATTGTCGCACTACATTGAATTTGTGCTTTGTTGCTTGAGGTTATGTTGAACCGTTTAAATGTGTGTGCGGTGAGGTTTCTGTGTATTTGTATTATCATTTATTTATTTGATAAGCAATAAAACTAAGAAGTTTATTGTTGCAGGGGATTCTCTTCCGCTTGTATTATGGAGTAATGGACTATTTCCTGGTGACTGCAAACATGAAAAGGCATTAAATGAAATAAACAAAGCAAGAAGAGGGAGAAATTGGGCATTTGTTCATGTATATCCTGAAGCAAATAAGATGGCTGAAGAGACGACGGTTAGAGGAACACAACTGTGTCAAACATGTCACATATGGGATCATCAAGGTAACTTAATTTTAGTAAAAATTTAACTGTCTGATGTATGTGCCTGGATGGAATTAAAAAGATTTTGTTGTATATATTGAAAATCTATTTGTGCGCATACATAGGCTGAATCTGTTAGAATTAATGCATCTTAGTTAATCTGAAATTATGAAAAACTTGTTTAAATGGTCTGAGTGCTGTTTCATCTATAGAAGGTTAGGCTGAGAAGACATTCACTTTTTTCACTGTAAAGAACTGAAGATTTTTGTTTTGCTATTCTTTCTGGTTTCTTCTTTGCTTTATTTTCTATGGGTAAAGCGATTTGTTCTTTCGGTTATGAGACTTTACTATTTACCAGAATATAGCTGAGATTTTGCAAGTATAATTTATGAATGAAAATAAATTAGCGCTTGCACCTCAAGATTTTGTTGCTTTGTCCATCTATATACTGTTACAAGTCCATCACTCTCAGTTTTGCCTAGATGTACACCATTAGTTATGATGTATATTAGATGAAATATTGTAAAACTTCTAACATGATTTTCTATGTTTTTTGTCTTCAGCTCAAGGATTTTCAATTTTATTTTGATTTATATATATAGGCATGTATTATACATTATTACATGTAGTGAATATTGATTTCATTTAATTATAAATATTCTTATCATTGTGTATAATAATAGTTGTGTGTGTTAATTTATTTTTATTGTTTGGTTACCTATCCATCACATCCTGTTTTGGTCAGTTTTAGTTGGTTCTTCTGCATAAAACTCAAAGAATATCATTTCCTCAAAGTTAAAACTCTTCTGTATATCTCAGGCTTCAAACATTGCAGTGTAGTGAAGCAAACTATCTGAAATTGTTTTGCAGCCTCAGATCTGGAACAAACAATCTTTATGATGGTCTATAAAGGGGATTCATGATTTTCGACAGCACATGGGTAACGAGAAGGTTATGGATGAGAATAGACATGGCTTGCTTTGGACTATTGTAACAGATAAGTGAAGAAACATCAATTGTATCGGTATTAGCTATTAATTTATCGAATTTTATTCAGTTGAAACCATTTGCAACTAGGCTTTTTGAAGAAAATGATTAAGAAGCGGATTGTTTGAGCCAACTTGTGACAGTAACTTCGTGAGGTTGGTTATTTGGCTTATTGAAATAAGTACGAATTTGTAGAATAACACCTGTTTTGTAGAAGCTGAAAGTTTTAGCTTTTGTGATGACAATGCTGCCTGAAAGGTTTGCTACATTGAAACTTATTTCTTTAGGACTTAACAATAGTTTTTTAACTGGTGAAATCCATTATGTATACAGAACATGGGCATTTAAACCTGATTTATCTTTACCATGTTTTAACACTATTTTATTTGTTTTACAGAATTAGTTGCAAAATCAGTTGCCATTACCAGAAGGTTTATCTTACCATGTTTTAACACTATTTTCTTTATTTTGCAGGACCAGTTACCATGTTTTACAATAAGCGCTTGGTACAGTAAAGGAACTGGGCTTGCATCTGAAATTATAGACACTTTTGTGTTGGTAATGGTATACACTGTGTTTGCTGCTACCGACCCTAAACGTGGTGCTAGAGATACTCATGTGCCGGTATGATACTCTTCTTTTATATTTCAAAGAATAGAACCTGATTTATATTTGTAAACTGTGATAAATTATGCGTCATACTATAAAATTTCTTATGTTCTGTAATTATTTAGTTTTAAACTAGAATTATAAGTAATAAATGGGTTGTAGGTACTAGCTCCACTTCTAATTGGGTTTGCGGTGTTCATGGTTCATCTGGAGACAATTCCAATTGCTGGTACTGGGATTAACACTGCTAGAAGTTTTGGAGCTGCTATTATTTACAACAAGGATGAAGCTTGGGATGATCAGGTTAGCTTGCTTTTACATATTATTCAAACTCATATTTCATATTAATAATACGATTACAAGTACCTGATAAGTTACTCTATGTTGTATGAACAACGAATATTCTAGGTTGGTCCATTCATTGGTGCAGTCATTTCAGCAACTTTAGTTTCATTAAGTTTCGTTAAATTCAGTTTATAAATAATGTATGGTTTCATTATATAACTTCAGTTTCATTCATTAAGTTAACACGTATGTGTTTGCAAGTAGCTATTGAGAGAAGAGCAATAGAGGTCAGTTTCGTATGTTATAAATGCATAGGATGTATGGTTTTGTATGTAGGTAGATGGTTAATTGAAACTGCAGTTTTTGGTTTTGAAGTGGATGGGCAGTTTTTGGTTCTGAAGTGGATGGGCAGAGGCATATTTGTTTGAAGTATTATAGTCTAAGGATTTCTATATTTTTCCATTTTTGATCTTTGATACCTTCACCTCACAAATATTTAGTAACACGATTATTATTGTTTACAGGTGGATAAACGTTTGTGAAGAATTCAAGCAGCAGCACTGGTTTTTGGTATGGTACCAGCACATGTATGTAGTTAGGCTGATTAAAATTGTTACGAAACTATTATGAAACTAGTATGTATGGTTCAGGGGAGGGAAAATAATTGATGGTGAGGAGTTATGTATGGATTGTGGTGGAATGTTAGTGATGCAGTTTTAAGTTCAGGTTTTGTTTTCTCACTCTTTTGTTCTGTTCTTTGTTGACAGCTAGTTCAGGTTTTGAAGACATCATCAATGATAGGTAGTTCAGGTTTTTACAGTGATTCAGGTTTTGCTCGGTACTTTGGTTATTTCAAACGTTTATTTCAGATGTATATGTACGGTTATGACACTTATGGTAGTTTGGTTATAACACTTATGGTAGTTTGGTTGTGTATGTGTACGGGTAGCTTTTTGTCGACACCTATGTATGTGGATGTATGAATGTCTATGTATCTTGTGGATCTTCAATGCGTATACGTATTTTGTAGTCGTTTAATATATTGTGTTCAAAAGTGTATGTGCTTGCGTATTCTGTTATTATATAATTGGATGCTAGATCAGGGGTAAATCTGGAGTAGCAGGTGGAGGGAAACAAACGCTACTGCATATTATTTATTTTGGTAGCGTTAAAATGTCGCTACAAAAGAGTGATTAAAAACTCAAGTACACTTATGCTGGCGTTTATTAAGCGCTACAAAAAATGTATATAACGCCATGAAAAGGTAACGTGGAGGAGAAAACCGTTTCGGTGGCGTTAAACAGGCGCTACAAAAAATTTAGATAACGCCACAAAAAAGTATCATGGAGGAGAAAACCTTTTCGGCGGCGGTAAATAGGCGCTACAAAAAAAAATTCTATGGCGTTATAAAAATGCTATCAAAAAAACAAATTTGGTGGCGTTTAAAAAAGTGCAACTAATACTCGAGGATTTTTAGTGGCATGTTTTTCGTAACGATTATCGGAACGCCACTAAAAATACATAGTGGCGTTTTTTGGGCGCTACAAAAAATCAGTTTTCTTGTAGTGATTCACCAACAACCACAAAATAATAAGTTTGCAGCAACAACATAGGTTAAGTATCAGGGCTCTATACCATAATACCACCTCTATCCAGAAGGAATGACATACACTAAGGGGCGCTATACCCTAATAACCTTGCCGCATCTTTCCTGTTTTGACCATTATCGGGGTGTGAGATCCAACGAAGTGTCGTCCACGAAGCTACGCTTTTCATAAAAGTCACGCTTTGATCAACAAATGATCATCAGCACTCTGTATGCCACATTACCAATTTGGGAATGTATCACTAGCAACCATCAACTACATAACCTCTGAGCTCGAACATCTCAGAGAAGGGTGTTAAGCTAAGAGAATAAATTCTCCGCCACCAACAGAAATATATTTCATAGAAACCAGCTTTACATCTCAAATTGTAACGTCAGACATATATCCATACAAGTCCGTTCCGGGATCGAACAGAACCGAAGGCACTTCCAAAGGAAGCTCTTGCAATCTGGATATTCACTAATCACGTCCGGAATTCCCATCACAAAGGGTGATAAAATCTCTATATCGAAGATCAGCCGATGTAGAAACATTCGACGGTAATCCTTTCGTTTTCGAAAATATCTGGTCTTCAACGCCGGTCTTCAAATGCTATCCATTACGACATATCACTATTCGGAATGAGATTTATGACACAAAGGTCCTCTCCCGGCTAAACCGAATAACGAGCACTTATTCTAAAAATAAGTGTAGCATTCAAATTCAAGCAAATCACAACAAATACCCATTTAAAGGTAATTATTGATAGTCGGTTATTTAACTATCAATAGATATGCATAATCATCATTAAATTCCAATTAATTTCCCAAATTATTTATTTTCCAAAAATATATGTTCAAGATCTATTTTCCACACTTCAAAATAAATCAATGTTTTTTTTCAAACAAATTTCCCTTTTCTTTATAAATTCCATGTGAATTTAAATTTCCAAATATCCATTGATATACAATTTTCAAATCGCCTTCAAATATTCACTTTCAGTTTATCTTTAAAAGATATAATATCAAAACATTTCACTTCATACTGGAAAACATTCCCATACTTATTTAATAATAAGTAATTCACAAATCTATTTATTTTCAATACTTAGAAAATATTCAATATACTTAAAACACGATTAAGTACATATTTTATTCTTTAAGGAAAACGTTCTCTTAAACACATTCATTTGAGTCAAAACGAATGTTCCATAAAATATCGTTACGACAACCCAAAATCACTAGTATAGGGATTCGACATTTTAGATAGATATATAAACCCCGATACTACATAAAACATTTCCTTTCGAAATCATTTACTATAACAGCAGTGTTATAGTCCACCATTTCCTTATTTCTTGAAAACGTCTATTTCAACAATGAATGTTGAAATCTAGGGTTTTGATACATAATACATTTTAAAACAACTTCAAATCGTTTTAGTTCTATTTAAAATATCACTTTCCCAAAATATTTCTTTTAGTATATTATTCACTGTCCAAAATCGTGAATATACTTCGTTAACCAAATTCAACACTTCTACACATTTTATTTAAAGGGTTATCCACTGTCCAAAATCGTGGATATATCTCCTTTAATAAACTAAAATAATTAACTTATCAAAATAAGTCGTTTTCGGATTTATAAAATAATGTTTATAAATTCCATTTATATTTTATAACAACTTCAACTTATAAAATCCCTCAATTAACAAATTCTATTTAAATCTCTTTTAAATGCCAAAATCCAATTTATAAGTTAATTACTTATAAATCTTTTATTTTTACAAAATCTATTCATTTTATAACTTCAAAATTTATAAATCTATAAATTTCATACACTTACGAAATCCATTTATACTTCATTTTAACACTTATAAAAACTCGTTTTATAATTTCAATATTTTAATTTATAAATATCAATTTTATAAATCTTTTATATAAAGCTTTTATAATAAATTCAAAAATCTCAGTTTAAACCATTTTACAAATTAATCAACTACTTATTTAAAAAATCACATCTCGGTTATATTTCACAAAAATCATAATTTTTATAACATAAAAATTAAAACGTTTATTTATTTAAAATGAATCAATTCCAAAATTCTAATAAAACGTATATTTTTAAAAATCACTTTAAAAATCCTCTTAAATTCGAAATCGTTACTTTAACATTTTTAAAACTCTAAAAATAGGCCCAATGCTGCAACAGCACTAAATATAGCAATCACGGCATCCAAAACATCATATATCATATGATAACAGAATATTATCTCAATATCTGTAAATAAATCAATACGGGTGAGGAATCCAGTTGGATCCCTCCAACCTGTTTCCCAGCATCCACAGATGTTAGCACAATACCAATTCTATTTCAATACGGAATATCGCGGTATGTGGGATTTATAAATAATATTATCTGCTATTATGCGGCGCAATAGGGTCTCATTCGCTATATAATGCGGGAAAATCAACTCCAAGTACATATATAATACCAATTCCAATCAAGATGGAATATCGCGGTATATGTGTTTAATAAATAACATCCGCTTAATATATGGCGTATAAGGTCTATTTAAAACAACATATAATAATTTATCATCCAAACACACTATCAAGCAATTTTAAATCTAATTATTTAAAATTTAAAATCAAAAGAGATTCGATTGAGTGAGAAGTTCTCACCTTGCTTTCAATAACAGTCGCAGTGTTTTATTTTGAATATAACTAAACGCGTGTTTAATTTTACCCAAAAATTTAACTAACCACAATCAACTCCAATCCAGCTCCATCGCGTGGTGTTCGTCAATACGAAGCCAACGCAATTCGTTTCGTCCAAAACGGACCTCGTATGAAAGAAATATCGCGTTACAAAGATTACATGAATTTTAAATATAATAATTTACATTTTTCTTTTTAATTTTTAAACCTCAATCCAAGCCGTTGATTTCTAACAGAAGATCATGGCTGTAACGACCCGTTAAATTAATAATATTTAATAAATTAAATTAATATAATTTCTAATTTGTTTAAGAATAAATGTAGAAATTTGGTATAGTAGTTGTAACCTAGTGTAACAATAAAATTTTATGACAATAGATTTGGATAATGTAATTTGTCACTTTTTGTTAAAAGTAAATTTTAAGAAATCAATAAATGTTGAATTGAGAATATTAATAAAAAAATATTAACTAAAATGAGATTCATTAATATAAAATCAGTAGTGAAGATGTCACCTTTGGTTGTAATAAAGGTGAATGCTATTAGTGGATGTCAACACTTAATAAAATTTATTTAGAATAAAAAGAATTTAAATGCATGTTTGAATAGAGTATTAAATTGATAGATTAAGCGTAAGTAATTAGAATTTAACCCTATAAGATATGGAACTGAATGTATGAATATAATTTTGTAGAAATAGTTAATTAACAACTTATTTGTGCATACCCAATTTAATATAAATAACAAAAGGGCTAGCACTTGATGTGCCTAAGTATTAATATATTGGAACTATAATAAAATAGAGAGTTTGGTAGTAAATAGAAATAAAAAGACCGTTATTAACTAGTAAATTAATAAATGGATTCTAACAATAGGTAGTAATTAATGCGTGTATATTGGGCATTTGCGGATTACCAATTTTTCTACCTATTCATATAATTTATTTATGTAAATCTAAACCTATGGCAACATTTTTTTAATAAATGTTGGAAGTGAATTTGAATATATCAAAGGATAGCAAGTGTTTAGGTTAACCATTTATTTTATTTAGTTAAGAAGGGAAATAGATTGAAATAAAGCTAATTTAATTTTTTTGGTTGTTAATGGGTATAGTTAATAAGGAGAAGTTATAGGAAATAAAACGCGCACTAATGAGATGTAATATAATTCCAAAGTTATTTATACCCACAAATAGGTTAATTACTGTATAGAAAGAGTCTAAATCAATAAATGAATTTATTAAGATTACATTTATAACCTTTATGCTGATTTAAGTTCAATTAGTTTATTTGATTAAATAGTGCAGTAGCGTAGTTTTGTGCGGTAGTTGAAATAGCTAATTCTTTTAGGTGAAGTTAAGGCTAATTCTATGTATATATTTGACCTATTGTTGATATAGATTCTAGGAAGCAGGATCTATTAATTAAATGGAGTATTAGATTCAATAATTGCATTTATCGCATAAATAAAGAGAATATAACGGTTAAATTTGGCGTTATTGAAATTAAAAAGGAATGGGGGAATAATAATTTGAAATCATTGCAATAGATATTAATTTAAGGTTACCTTAAATAAATTAAGGTAATAAATGGAGGATAGTGTAAATATCTTTATAATACGATGATTTGTGTAGTTAGGGTAGTTTTGATTTGTCACTTAAGATGGAGGATTTTTATAAAATGTAATAAATGCAGTTTAAATTAAGGCATTGACGTTTGGGTATTTAAGAAGTGATAAACTAAAATTTATTTATTTATTTGAAAATTTGAAATCCAATTTGTGGATTTATTGCAAATAAGTGAAATTTGTGTTTAACGATTACATCGATAGGAATAAATTTAATTTAAGGTTATATTAATAAAATTTGGACTAGAGAAATGATATGAATCGGTTTTAGAAGCCTTAAATATAAAATGGGAAGTAGACGAGATTTCACGTTACAACCATTTTTAAAAATCCTGATGTATGTAGAAATATTTATGAAATATAACGTAAACCAATGTTGAATCAAAAGAATAGAGTCAACACTTATTTATTCATTTAATGTGATATAACTGCGAGTATGATTTATTGCAAATTACATGGAAATCTAATATATAGGACATTACCTAAAAAGAAAGAGTAGATAAAATTTATGATAAACATATTTGTATATGAAGGTTATTGATTTAAGGAGAAATTGGGCAAGTTTTATGTATTTGGGTTAAGTGCAACCTTTAATAGATAAATTTAGTGCAATTAAAGAAATTGACATTTAATATTTCGATAACTTAAAATTTAATGGGATAAGAACATTTGGGTAATGAAGGGATGACAAATATTAGCTATGATTCTAGAAGGAATTAAATAGATAATGGGAAGATTAAAATCAGGTTCTAAGCAATAATTATTAAATAACAGAAGTTTAGGAGTAAAGTGAGATAATTGAAAATTTTAATCATTCATATAAGTCATTTGTTTATTAATATGAGTTAGCTAATAAATTTAACTTGGGCAATACCTATATATTGGAAACACATTTGTAAAGTGTAATTAATTGAATTTGGTGAATTGGGAATGAATCCAAGGTTATAGGAATTGATGTAATACTACGCAAATAAAAGGTAACTGCATAAAATCAATGTTTCGTAATAAATTGTAATTGATAATTAAGTAGGAATGGGTTTGAATTTGACAAAAAGGAAAATTTATTATTTGCTTACCCATCTATTCAATCTATTAAATTTGATCAGATCCATTTGCAATTAAACGAATTTATTTACAAGTTAGTATGTATTTAGCTGATAACTATAAACCAATTAGGGCAATTGGGTATATATATTACCAGTTAAGTTATATAAGATAATGGTTGACTTAATTAAGGGAGTTTATGTAATAATTTCATTTATTTTGTAAGTGGAAATAAAACGTTAATGATAACAAGTATTCAAAATTTACCATCTATTTAGTATATTAAGTATAATTGATAATCAACTGCAGCAAGTAATAAATAATAAATACGTAACGTTAAATGAAGTAATATTTGAAATTTAATATTTAGAAACTATGTAAATATAAGTGCAGATGAAATTGGGGATATTTACATATTGAAATATGAATCCAATGATAAATCAATCTAATTGACAATAAATAATGGAAAGTAAATTTAATTAAATTTTGGAAATTTAATATATATATACAGTTATAAACCCTAGCTCCATCCTATTGTCATTTGCTGTATATTCATTTCTTCATCTCCTTCTCCTCCTCAAATGGTTGCAAAACCCAGATCTACTTCAATCAAAATTTCAATGAAAATGCAAACACTTCAGAAAAATTCCACAAAAAATATATGTTAATGTTCTCGAGGCACGTAATCTACTGGTGCAATTCGTTTTCTGTTTTGAACATTCGTTTGACCAGAATTAATTCAAACAGTCCGTGACCATTCATCATCGTCGTCGCAAACTTCGTCGGATCGTCAAACCTTTTCTGGGTTTTGTAGAGTGGACGATGGGGATCGATCTATATGGTTTTTGTGTCGATTCAACGGTTAGATCGTCGTAGATCTTCGATTAGGGTTTCTGGAAGGGGGCCGCGTGCGTTTCTGGGAATAGAAGGAGTGACGTGGCACATATATTTGTAAGTGATGAATGTGTGTCGTTTTATTTATTTTCAATTTTGAATTCAATCATCATTTTTCGCCATAACTTTCTCATACGAAGTCGGATTCACACGAAATTTCTTTTGTTAGGATCGTAATTTAATTCCGGATTTGATGACGCTGGTTTGGACGAATTCCGAGAAGGGCAAATTTTTGGGTTTAAATCGAATTTAAATTCGATTTAAATTCAAAAGGTGAGTGTTTTAACCCACTCACAACTACTAGAAGCTTTTATGTTTGTTTAAATTAATTTTAGAAATGAATAGAAATTTATTTATGAGTATTTGGCATGTTTATTTTATTCATATCTGTTGAATTGCATTTATTTAATTTAACTGTTAATTTAATTAATTTATTGCGTATAAATTTACATTTAAAATTTATTTGTTTGTATATGAAATGCTAGTTAACAGTTATATAATTTATTACTGAATATAGACTGTAGATTAATAGCTGTTAAATTTAATTTGAATAAAATTGCCAGTATTACCTGTTATGTAGTACCAAAAATAATATTGTTATTGGTTGATATTGATTGATGATTGCGATTTGGATGATGGATGATGTTGATGAATGGATGTTTATTGTATATCATTAAATTGCAAATTATCATGCATATTTCATTTCATTCGGGATTGTGGTTTGAAATGATATATAACCGCAAAATTTTATATCTTTTAAATTGCGGGTTGAAATGATAAATATCCGTATCACTTGACCATAGGATAGAAAATTATATACAGGCACCGCGGTATATATATAACTATTTAAATGTGATTTCTATGGTTTGGATGGAATACGGTTTATAATAATCTTAAATTTTATATTGTATAAATATTTTTCTTCCATATATATATACATATGAAGTTGAAAATTTTGAAATTAAAAGGTGTATAAAAATCTTTATTAAAAATGGAAGAAAATTAAGAAAATGGAGTTTAATAATTTATATCATATGTTTAAATGTTAAGTTTGGAAATTTTAAGATATGATATTTATAATTGGATTTTTTCCAAAATAAATTGAAATGAATATTCTAGTATAATTTGAATTGGGAAATATATATATATATATTATTACTAGAAATTGAAGTCTTATTATTTATGGATTTTATATGAATATTCAAGACTAATTAATAGAACAATTGATTTGTTGAAAGAATAAAATCCAACTTTAGTTTGAAATATTGATACTCAAAATGGATATACGTATATATAAATAAATTGAAGTGGTTTTGGAACTTGAGAGAGATAATATAAATTTTGGTTTAGACTTTAATAAAGAAATGTATTTGTAAAGCCATGAGAACTATTTTCTTTACAAAGTAACATTTAAGTTAAACCATTTAATTCATATACCGTTGAATGTCCAAACCATTCAAGTTTTTAGAAGTTATGGTTTTAAATTATGATTTTCAAAATATTATGCTTTGAAAATATTTGATTTTCAGACGTTATGAAGTTAAAGCATTATGATTTTGGAAAAGAATTATATTTGGGATAAGTGATGAAATATGGCTTTGGGTTTAAAATGATATCGTACTCATAGTTTTTGAAATGGAAATTTTTATTCTGGTTTTTTTAAGTATAAACTATTTTAAATGACCGCGGTGTTATAATAACGATGGGTTGGCAAAGAGACCGGGATCAGATATCTGACATACTCTCTGTCGATACCGAAAACCACTTTGACTAACCGTGTACGCGATGGAGATTCCAGAATGAAGTAGGTGGTGGCGACCTTTCCTGTAAGGTAAATACGTGGACCCGACTCCCGTGAGTTGGCATAAGGTGGCTAAAACAGGAGCGATTCTCAGGCCAATGAGGTCATTCCTCTGATCGGACCCTCCTCTTCGATATTATACTTTGATTTTGGATTGATTCAGTGGCCACTTCTATATTTTGATTTTGGAGAGTTAGTCCGAGGTGGGCGGTAACTGCGGCTACGCGTTTCCACCAGCCTGGATAGCAATTGGTGTATCTACCCTGGCATTGCCTAGTTGTGCCGTGTCACCTACCATACCGAGCCTTTACTACGAGTTTCTATTTGTGTCGTACCTATGGAGTATCCTCTGGTAGCTTCCCGATCAGGAGGTATTACGGTACTGTATAGACTACTGGCATTATTTGTGTTAAGGGCTATATGGGTAACCCCTTAACGCTATTAAAAAGTAAGTTTATTTTATAAATAGACACTATTATAATAGCGTAATATACTACATAGTAAATAGTTTAACGGATCCTTAGGAGATGTAAATCCCGAACATCTCTTGAGTTACTGTACTCATATTTATTTCTGTTAATTTAACTCACATAAGATCTTTTAGTTCTGACTCGAGTGTTTTTGTCTTTTCAAATTCGCTCGGGTCAGTCCGAGCGTTTCAGGATCGATGACTTTAGCTTTGGAGGACGAAGACGAAGAGTTCGTATTATTATTAATTGTAGTATTGCACCACACTCTAAATTTCCGCTGCATTGATTGTATTGGTATGTGTAACTCTGATATTCATTGTATAAGTAAAATAAATATTTTGTAAACAGTTATCATGAACTGTATATTGATTATTATATTTTATCCTTCCGCTGTGAGATTCTATTTTGTTTTATTTCTTCTCTGTTTTTTTCTTATTTACCCCATAACAATCCGCCCTTGCGTATGCTTTGAATGGGCACGTGTGTCGGTTTAAAGTGTGCGAAAAGGCGGGATGTTACAATGGCCGCAAATTCCTTTCTTCCTCCCCAACTCAGTAACACGCAAACGAACCCATGCCGCCCCTATGCCCTAAATCTCGCGCCTCCTATGATCACCTTTGCAACAATCAACGACCACCATTTCGTGCGCCATCATGAGCCTCACCCACGGCCTGAACCATGGAGAGCTCGGCTCCCCCTTTGCCTCGTAAATCGTGAACGAACGCTGGCACTTCAAACTCCAATTGCCATCGATTCACAAGACTATACTTGATCACATCCGTATAGTTTTGTAGATCTCACTTGGC
The DNA here is from genome assembly GCA_030765085.1 of Allium cepa. Lineage (NCBI taxonomy): Eukaryota > Viridiplantae > Streptophyta > Magnoliopsida > Asparagales > Amaryllidaceae > Allium > Allium cepa. Next base: position 733,721,513 of record CM060938.1, on the reverse strand, counting down.
TCTATAATTTGTTAGTTGGAAGTTCGTTGAAATATCGCATGGATTGGAAGAGATTAATTGAAGAAGAATTGAAAATTTTCGACCTTCAATCTGAAGGTGGCGGCTAGGGTTTGCCATTAGGGTTTGTTGCAATTGTGAAAATATGTCCTTATATAGAAAATTTCCGAGCACTATTCACCCGAAATTTTTTCGAACTCCAAACGAAGCGTGCCGCCGGCGTTTATAATGTTTTACCCCCATTCCGAACGCAATGGAATATATATCGGGAGCCAATTCGGCCAAATTTGGAAGATAAGTTTTCGAATCGACTATTTAAATTTAAAATTCACTCGAATCGATTTCTACGCGTTTTAGCTTGCCCCGGACAAACCGTAAGTCCGAGTGACACGAAATTTGAAACCATACAATAATATAACATTACGGATTCGATGAAATTGGTTTAGTTGAATTCCGAGACTATTTGAAAATGGATATTTTACTCGTCAATTAAATATTAAAATATTCAATTTTCACAAATTTACTTTTAAATTCAATTTTAAAAGTTCTATAACATCATTCTAACTCCAATATGATTTAATACAACTTTACAAATCAATTTTTATCACATTAAACCCAATTTCTAATTATTTCTTCAATTTCAAATATTAAATTATCGATTTAATTATCCAATTAAATCCAGATATTCGAAATAAAAATTTATTCGACTTAAAAATTTTACTTGTTAATATTTAAAATCAATTAAATATACGAATTTCAAATGACAGAAATTCTGGGTCGCTACAAACTTCCCCCCTTAAAAAAATTTCGTCCTTGAAATTTCCAAGTAAGAAAAAGTTACAGAATCCATTGATTTTTCAAAACAAATCGTTAAAACTAGATGTACCAAATCTCTAAGTGTTTAACTTTCCCAAAATCCAATTACTAAACTTCTTATAAAAACTTTACTAAGTTTTCAAATCATACTTAGTTATCTTTTCAAAACCAACTATATCGTTTAACTTTTCACTCCAAATCAAAACTTAGTTTTCAAAATTTTCCAAAATTCCCAAAAATATTCTAACGCCTTAAATATTCAGAAAAATTCGTCATAGTCTCCTTTGCGCTGTTCGATCCCGAAAAAAATGGCAATATATATATCACAAATATACATCTCATCAAAGTAATGAGGCATCCCGCGGGGAAAAAAGTGTAAAAGTACGATGTGTAATCCGAGATATGTACCTTATATATTATTAGCGAGCATATACAGCTAATATAGCACGAAAGCGAGCTCCAAATGCGAAGCAAGCGCAATCCGCACCTACTAAACACTCAACAAACAAATGAGAACATGTATATATGCAAGTAATATCAACATACAACATATACCAACAACTATATATGCCAATATAACAAAAGCAATCAAAAGCAATAAATTCAACCATCAACTAACTAGCATTTAACTAACATCCATAACCAAATCAATACACTTTCACTTCTCATTAATATTCAATGAATTGGTTTTCTAATTTAAATCACATTTGATTCGTTTACATTGGATGTTTTTAGCAACATTCATTTATTCATATTCAATTAGTTTACTCACTAATTCATATTCAAGTTGGTTCACTTCCAAATCAAATTCAATTCTATTTAAGATTCACTTAACTTTCAATTTGATTTCAATGATTTATAGCTTTCATTTTCATTTATTAAATTTCATATGAATTTTCTATATAATCTACTAACAACCAACGTATAACCAACTTAACCAAATTTATTTAATTCGCTTACATTTAATTTGGTTTAACACTTTTAATTGACTTTACTTCAATTATTCAATCCTCGATTTCATTAGCTTTTAAATGAATTAACAACTACATCCATTATTTCATATCTATTTATTTACATTCAATTGATTTACATTCAATTCATTCATTAATTCAATTGCTAATTCATTTTACCATATAAAGTTGAATTTCATTACATAACTCAAGTTCATATTCATCACTTCACTTTATTAATGTACTTCGATATCAAAATCAACTTCATTCAACATTACTTAAGTTAAGTTCCATTTCAAACATCATTTGTTTAACTTAACTTAAATTTCCAAATCCATATTAAATAATCACCAATCAAATTCAATTCAATTTATTTAACTTTACTTTAGTTAAATTTCACATCATATATTTACTATGCTAACCCAAATTATTTCAACTTTAATAAAGTAAATTCTTACTTCATATTATAAATCCAAAGCTCATTTTATTTATATTTATCAATTTCAACTTAGATTTTAAATCAAATTTTTTTATCATAACGAAACTTCAATTTCATTTTAACTTAATTCCAATCAAATCTCAAATATTTTATAAGTTATCAAACTCGTTTTACATTCCATAACATTTATAGAAATTTCATTAATGAATTCAGTTCCAAATATTTCCTGGAATTCTATACCAAATTGTAAACCACATTTACATCTTATATTCACAAATTCTATTTGTATATGGATTTATTTCTTAGCCTTTTGTTTTTGATTTCAATTTCTTATTCAACACCCAACGATAATTTAATATTATCATCTCCTAGCAACCAAGCAACCATATACCATAATAATTTATAGAAAATCATTTCCTTTATATACAAAAATAGCTTTGGGTAAAATTATTTCATTTACCCTATTTTAAAATAATACTGTGTCAGTTTATCTGGTTTAAGAGTTTAGAAACCCCTGTCGATACAGTTGGCCAGACTGCACCGACCAGAGTCTATAAACAATCAACCGATAAGTCAATACAATACAAAACAATTTTTACATTCACTAACAAATACGCGCTCATAGCTATTATTACACTCAAACTCATTCTAGAGCACTACTGACTCTATCTCTAATGAGTAATTCCCAACAGAGCCAAGATAGTCGCTTAACCATATGCTCCGATACCAAATGTAACGACTACGATTTTTCAACTCACGAAAGTCGACATTAATACGTCCACTGTATCAACTGCCGAGCAATTGAAGGCCGAAAAACCATACCGTTAGGGTTAAAGAAGAGGTAGAAGATAGAAGAAAAAAGAAAAAGAAAGCAACGGAAACAATATCAGATTCTCACAATCGCAGCGGAACAATATATAATAGATAAATGAATATCTTTAAAACAAAGAACTATATCAGTTATTACATTACATCACATCACATTACATTATCAGAGTTTACAACAACAAACAGTGGAAAAGAAATACTATATACTAGTTGATACGATATGCCATCCATCTTGCTCCCTGAGCTCCACCGCATCTCCTGAATTCCAGAATGACATGATAACCTAACTCTAAACTGCCCGTGTTAAAATGGGTGGGCACCCAGAGTTTAGGAAGGAAACAATAAACTCCGGGTCAGTCATGGGACTGGTGTGAGAACTTAAAACAGTTTATTTTTAAAAATAAACAAGAAAATATTTTAAAATGGATTCGCAATGCTTTTAGAAAATGTAACTACCATAAGGCCTCCTGCCACACACACAATGTAAACGCAGAATGGAGGAGATTTCTTCTTATGATAGTCAAAGATGCTTACTACGCAAATTTCTTTAATATTATTACTATAAGTGCAAAGTGTAGAAAACATTTCGAAAGTACAATATTAATCTTAGCCAGCATAGGTACCATTATATTATGCCTACTATAGCTACCATCTAAAATGACAGGTTCTACAACTAAAACCGTACAAGGCTCGTATTGTTTCTTTGGATTTCCAACAAATGGTCAGGCCAATGAACTTCCCATTGCAAAATGGGTACGCCTCTGGAAAGACGCCCCGAAAACCTAACCGGATTTCTACCAACACAAGGCCGGGTTACCCCTAACTGGGTAACTACTGACACGAATATGCCATCCCCTGGTCGTAACCGACCTAAATCCCGGGATTCACCAACAACCACAAAATAATAAGTTTGCAGCAACAACATAGGTTAAGTATCAGGGCTCCATACCATAATACCACCTCTATCCAGAAGGAATGACATACACTAAGGGGGCGCTATCCCCTAATAACCTTGCCGCATCTTTCCTGTTTTGACCATTATCGGGGTGTGAGGTCCAACGAAGTCTTGTCCACGAAGCTACGCTTTTCATAAAAGCCACGCTTTGATCAACAAATGATCATCAGCACTCTGTATGCCACCTTACCAATTTGGGAATGTATCACTAGTAACCATCAACTACATAACCTCTGAGCTCGTATGTCTCAGAGAAGGGTGTTAAGCTAAGAGAATAAATTATCCGCCACCAACAGAAATATATTTGATAGAAACCATCTTTACATCTCAAATTGTAACGTTAGACACACATCCATACAACTCCGTTCTGGGATCGAACAGAACCGAAGGCACTTCCAAAAGAAGCCCTAGCAATCCAGACATTCACTAATCACGTCCGGAATTCCCATCACAAAGGGTGATAAAATCTCTATATCGGAGATCAGCCGATGCAGAAACATTCGATGGCAATCATTCCGTTTTCGAAAATATCCGGTCTTCAACGCCGGTCTTCAAATGCTATCTGTTACGACATATCACTATTCGGATTGAGATTTATGACACAAAGGTCCTCTCCCGGCTAAACCGAATAACGAGCACTTAGTTTAAAAATAAGTATAGCATTCAAATTCAAGCAAATCACAACAAATACCCATCTAAAGGTAATTATTGATAGTCGGTTATTTAACTATCAATAGATATGCACAATCATCACCAAATTCCAAATAATTTCCCAAATTATTTATTTTCCAAAAATATCTGTTCAAGATCTATTTTGTACACTTCAAAATAAATCAATGTTTTTTTTCAAACAAATTTCCCTTTTCTTTATAAATTCCATGTGAATTTAAATTTCCAAATATCCATTGATATACAATTTTCAAATCGACTTCAAATATTCGCTTTCAATTTATCTTTAAAAGATATAATCTCAAAACATTTCACTTCATACTGGAAAACATTCCCATACTTATTTAATAATAAGTAATTCACAAATCTATTTATTTTCAATACTTAGAAAATATTCAATATACTTAAAACACGATTAAGTATATATTTTATTCTTTAAGGAAAACGTTCTCTTAAACACATTCATTTGAGTCAAAACGAATGTTCCGTAAAATATCGTTACGACAACCCAAAATCACTAGTATAGGGATTCGACATTTTAGATAGATATATAAACCCCGATACTACATAAAACATTTCCTTTCGAAATCATTTACTATAACAGCAGTGTTATAGTCCACCATTTCCTTATTTCTCGAAAACGTCTATTTCAACAATGAATGTTGAAATCTAGGGTTTCGATACATAATACATTTTAAAATAACTTCAAAACGTTTTAATTCTATTTAAAATATCACTTTCCCAAAATATTTCTTTTAGTATATTATTCGCTGTCCAAAATCGTGAATATACTTCGTTAACCAAATTCAACACTTCTACACATTTTATTTAAAGGGTTACCCACTGTCCAAAATCGTGGATATATCTCCTTTAATAAACTAAAATAATTAACTTATCAAAATAAGTCATTTCCGGATTTATAAAATAATGTTTATAAATTCCATTTATATTTTATAACAACTTCAACTTATAAAATCCCTCAATTAACAAATTTTATTTAAATCTCTTTTAAATGCCAAAATCCAATTTATAAGTTAATTACTTATAAATCTTTTATTTTTACAAAATCTATTCATTTTATAACTTCAAAATTTATAAATCTATAAATTTCATACACTTACGAAATCCATTTATACTTCATTTTAACACTTATAAAAACTCGTTTTATAATTCCAATATTTTAATTTATAAATATCAATTTTATAAATCTTTTATATAAAGCTTTTATAATAAATTCAAAATCTCAGTTTAAACCATTTTACAAATTAATCAACTACTTATTTAAAAAATCACATCTCGGTTATATTTCACAAAAATCATAATTTTTATAACATAAAAATTAAAACGTTTATTTATTTAAAATGAATCAATTCCAAAATTCCAATAAAACGTATATTTTTAAAAATCACTTTAAAAATCCTCTTAAATTCGAAATCGTTACTTTAACATTTTTAAAACTCTAAAAATAGGCCCAATGCTGCAACAGCACTAAATATAGCAATCACGGCATCCAAAACATCATATATCATATGATAACAGAATATATCTCAATATCTATAAATAAATCAATACGGGTGAGGAATCCAGTTGGATCCCTCCAACCTGTTTCCCAGCATCCACAGATGTTAGCACAATACCAATTCTATTTCAATACGGAATATCGCGGTATGTGGGATTTATAAATAATATTATCTGCTATTATGCGGCGCAATAGGGTCTCATTAGCTATATAATGCAAGAAAATCAACTCCAAGTACATATATAATACCAATTCCAATCAAGATGGAATATCGCGGTATATGTGTTTAATAAATAACATCCGCTTAATATATGGCGTATATGGTCTATTTAAAACAACATATAATAATTTATCATCCAAACACACTATCAAGCAATTTTAAATCTAATTATTTAAAATTTAAAATCGAAAGAGATTCGATTGAGTGAGAAGCTCTCACCTTGCTTTCAATAACAGTCGCAGTGTTCTATTTCGAATATAATTAAACGCGTGTTTAATTTTACCCAAAAATTTCACTAACCACAATCAACTCCAATCCAGCTCCATCGCGTGGTGTTCGTCAATACGAAGCCAACGCAATTTGTTTCGTCCAAAACGGACCTCGTATGAAAGAAATATCGCGTTACAAAGATTACATGAATTTTAAATATAATAATTTACATTTTTCTTTTTAATTTTTAAACCTTAATCCAAGCCGTTGATTTCTAACAGAAGATCATGGCCGCAAATTCCTTTCTTCCTCCCCAACTTAGTAACACGCAAACGAACCCATGCCGCCCCTATGCCCAAAATCACTAGTATAACCTTGCCGCATCTTTCCTGTTTTGACCATTATTGGGGTGTGAGGTCCAACGAAGTCTTGTCCACGAAACTACGCTTTTCATAAAAGCCACGCTTTGATCAACAAATGATCATCAGCACTCTGTATGCCACCTTACCAATTTGGGAATGTATCACTAGTAACCATCAACTACATAACCTCTGAGCTCGTATGTCTCAGAGAAGGGTGTTAAGCTAAGAGAATAAATTATCCGCCACCAACAGAAATATATTTGATAGAAACCAGCTTTACATCTCAAATTGTAACGTTAGACACACATCCATACAACTCCGTTCTGGGATCGAACAGAACCGAAGGCACTTCCAAAAGAAACCCTAGCAATCCGAATATTCACTAATCACGTCCGGAATTCCCATCACAAAGGGTGATAAAATCTCTATATCGGAGATCAGCCGATGCAGAAACATTCGATGGAAATCCTTCCGTTTTCGAAAATATCCGGTCTTCAACGCCGGTCTTCAAATGCTATCTGTTATGACATATCACTATTCGGATTGAGATTTATGACACAAAGGTCCTCTCCCGGCTAAACCGAATAACGAGCGCTTATTTTAAAAATAAGTATAGCATTCAAATTCAAGCAAATCACAACAAATACCCATTTAAAGGTAATTATTGATAGTCGGTTATTTAACTATCAATAGATATGCACAATCATCACCAAATTCCAAATAATTTCCCAAATTATTTATTTTCCAAAATTATCTGTTCAAGATATATTTTCTACACTTCAAAATAAATCAATGTTTTTTTTTAAACAAATTTCCCTTTTCTTTATAAATTCCATGTGAATTTAAATTTCCAAATATCCATTGATATACAATTTTCAAATCGACTTCAAATATTCGCTTTCAATTTATCTTTAAAAGATATAATCTCAAAACATTTCACTTCATACTGGAAAACATTCCCATACTTATTTAATAATAAGTAATTCACAAATCTATTTATTTTCAATACTTAGAAAATATTCAATATACTTAAAACACGATTAAGTATATATTTTATTCTTTAAGGAAAACGTTCTCTTAAACACATTCATTTGAGTCAAAACGAATGTTCCGTAAAACATCGTTACAACAACCCAAAATCATTAGTATAGGGATTCGACATTTTAGATAGATATATAAACCCTAATACTATATAAAACATTTCCTTTCGAAATCATTTACTATAACAACAGTGTTATAGTCCACCATTTCCTTATTTCTCGAAGACGTCTATTTCAACAATGAATGTTGAAATCTAGGGTTTTGATACTTAATACATTTTAAAACAACTTCAAATCGTTTTAATTCTATTTAAAATATCACTTTCCCAAAACATTTCTTTAATATATTATTTACTGTCCAAAATCGTGAATATACTTCGTTAACCAAATTCAACACTTCTACACATTTTATTTAAAGGATTATCCACTGTCCAAAATCGTGGATATATCTCCTTTAATAAACTAAAATAATTAACTTATCAAAATAAGTCGTTTTCGGATTTATAAAACAATGTTTATAAATTCCATTTATATTTTATAAACAACTTCAACTTATAAAATCCCTCAATTAACAAATTCTATTTAAATCTCATTTAAATGCCAAAATCCAATTTATAAGTTAATTACTTATAAATCTTTTATTTTTACAAAATCTATTCATTTTATAACTTTAAAATTTATAAATCTATAAATTTCATTCACTTATGATATCTATTTATACTTCATTTTAACACTTATAAAAACTCGTTTTATAATTCTAATATTTTAATTTATAAATATCGATTTTATAAATCTTTTATATAAAGCTTTTATAACAAATTCAAAAATCTCAATTTAAACCATTTTACAAATTAATCAACTACTTATTTAAAAAATCACATCTCGGTTATATTTCACAAAAATCAAAATTTTTATAACATAAAAATTATAACGTTTATTTATCTAGAATGAATCAATTCCAAAATTTCAATAAGACGTATATTTTCAAAAATCACTTAAAAAATCCTTTTAAATTCGAAATCATTACTTTAACATTTTTAAAACTCTAAAAATAGGTCCAATGCTGCAACGACACTAAATATAACAATCACGGCATCCAAACTATCATATATCATATGATAATAGAATATATCTCAATATCTGTTAATAAATCAATACGGGTGAGGAATCTAGTTGGATCCCTCCAACCAGTTTCCCTGCATCCACAGATGTTAGCACAATACCAATTCCATTTCAATACGGAATATCGCGGTATATGGGATTTATAAATAATATTATCCGCTATTATGCGGCACAATAGGGTCTCATTCGCTATATAATGCGGAAAAATCAACTCCAAGTACAAATATAATACCAATTCCAATCAAGATGGAATATCGCGGTATATGTGTTTAATAAATAACATCCGCTTAATATACGACGTATAGGTCTATTTAAAACAACAGATAATAATTTATCATCCAAACACACTATCAAGCAATTTTAAATCTAACTATTTAAAACTTAAAATCGAAAGAGATTCGATTAAGTGAGAAGTTCTCACCTTGCTTTCAATAACAGTCGCAGTGTTTTATTTGAATAAAATTAAATGTGCGTTTAATTTTACCCAAAAATTTACTAGCTGCAATCAACTCCAATCCAGCTCCATCGAGTAGTGTTCGTCAATATGAAGCCAACGCAATTCGTTTCGTCCAAAACGGACCTCGTATGAAAGAAATATCGCGTTACAAAGATTACACGAATTTTAAATATAATAATTTACATTTTTCTTTTTAATTTTTAAACCTTAATCCAGGCCGTTGATTTCTAACAGAAGATCGTGGTCGCAAATTCCTTTCTTCCTCCCCAACTCAGTAGCAGGCAAACAAACCCATGCCGCCCCTATGCCCTAAATCTCGCGCCTCCTACGATCACCTTGGCAACGATCAACGACCACCATTTCGTGCGCCATCACGAGCCCCACCCACGGCCTGAACCATGGCGAGCTCGGCCCCCCTTTGCCTCGTAAATCGTGAATGAACACCGGCACTTCAAACTCCAATTGCCATCGATTCACAAGACTATACTTGATCACATCCGTATAGATTTGTAGATCTCACTTGGCACTATAATTTGTTAGTTGAAAGTTTGTTGAAATATCGCACGGATTGGAAGAGATTAATGGAAGAAGAATTGAAAATTTTCGGCCTTCAATCTGAAGGTGGCGGCTAGGGTTTGCCATTAGGGTTTGTTGCAATTGTGAAAATATGAGGTCCTTATATAGAAAATTTCCGAGCACTATTCACCCAAAAAATTTCCGAACTCGAAGCGAAGCGTGCCGCCGGCGTTTATAATGTTTTACCCCCATTCCGAACGCAATGCAATATATATCGGGAGCCAATTCGATCAAATTTGGAAGATAAGTTTTCGAATCGGCTATTTAAATTTAAAATTCACTCGAATCAATTTCTACGCGTTTTAGCTTGCCCCGAACAAACCGTAAGTCCGACTGGCACGAAATTTGAAACCATACAATAATATAACATTACGGATTCGATGAAACTAGTTTCGTTGAAATCCAAGACTGTTTGAAAAATGGGTATTTTACTCGTCAATTAAATATTAAAATTTTCAATTTTCACAAATTAACTTTTAAATTCAATTTTAAAAGTTCTATAACATCATTATAACTCCAATATGATTTAATACAACTTTACAAATCAATTTTTATCACATTAAACCCAATTTTCAATTATTTCTGTAATTTCAAATATTAAATTATCGATTTAATTATCCATTAAATCCACATATTCGAAATAAAAATTTAGTCGACTTACAATTTTACTTGTTAATATTTAAAATCAAATTAATATGCGAATTTCAATGACAGAAATTCTGGGTCATTACATTCTAACTCCTCTCTCTAAGCCACAATGTAATACTAGCATTCACCACACAAGTTGTTCTGGTACTGAACAAACCAAAGGCACTACTACTACTGCATTCGTAGAATTAGTAACAAGTAACCCTTGCACTTCAAAGAACCCCGTCTCTAATTATCTTTAAGACGCCTCCAATTCGAACGGTTAAGCCGGTTCGAAGTGATTTTTAGATAATAAATCTGATCTCGTTCTCTCTGTACCAACAAAGACGGTTTAAAAATTGGCTAAGCTTTGATAGTCATTTATTTAACTATCAAATAAAAAACTATTCAATCACAGATTAAATCAAACATGGTTAAATAAATAAGCAACCACTAATCCTCTTTTGTTAATCCTCTTTTGTTAATCCTTTTCATTAAGTAAAATCACTTTGTAAATTCTTGTATTAAAATACACTTACAAAGATATATACACAAACCCTTCTCTACATTATTCACTACTTGAAAAATATTGATATACTTATCTCAATTGTACAAGTATGCTCACAAACATTTCAGCTTCGAAACATGAAAAACTTTTCCATATACTTATATCAACAGTATAAGCAGATTAAAAAACACTACATTTCCCGTACTTAGAAAATGAGCCCATATACTTATCTTAATGGTGTAAGTATATTCATAAATCTTAAGAAAGATTTCATTTTCCAAAATTATACTTATTTGGGTTAAAACACTTGTCATTTAAAAATATCGATAACAATAAACCCAAAACACTTTCTATTTGGTGTAAATAAATGGATTGTATAGAAACTAGATTAAGTATACTTACTACCACTTTTCGATATTGAACAGCACTATCCCTTAATTTACAATGAAATCGGACAAGTTAGAAAACTATTCTTCCCTCGACACACATTCTTAATTCTCAAGATAGAGACGAATTTTTATACCTCGAAAATTGGTGTTAAATATGAACAGAATACTTTTCATACCACCGTAATATAAAATGATCATTTATGGAAATAAATTCCCATTATTCTTTTATAGAACTCCTTTTTATTAACCTCTTTATATTTAAAAACTGTGAATCTCTTTATACAACTTCATCTATAAATCTCCTTTATAAAATTTCATTTATAAATCTTCCTTTACAAACCTCAAAGTATAATTATAGAACTCATTTTCTAAATCTCAAAGTATAAAATAATTTTGTAACTTCTTTCATATTTATAAAATACTTTTGTAAATTCATTTATATTTATAAAATACCGTTTATAAATCTCCAAATTTATCATAAACTTTCAGTTTCCAAATATAACAAAATTCTTTCTATAAAACCATCATTCACATATTACTATAAATCCACAAATGGGATTTATTATTCAATTTGTCAAAATGGTATCATTTTATTTTTAAAATTATTATTTATAAATCCATTCATTTATCTATAAATTTCCCTTTTAAAAATATTCTTTTATTTCAAAAACAACATTTATAAATCTATTCTCTTAATACACCATCTAAAATAATCCTTTTCAAAATATTTCTACCTTCTTTTAAAAAGGAAATCACTTCAAAATAAAGATAAACCCCTTTTATTTCCTTTAAAATAAACATTCATTATTATAATAACTTTTCTTTAAAGAAAAATACTTTCCAAAATAATTTTAGAACACTTACATGTATGCATATATTTGAAAAGAATAATAAAAGAAGTTGAAGTAAAATAGAGAAATACCAAACTATTTTAAATAAAATATCATATAAAAACCAAAAAGGTCAAATTAAAAATCATTTTTAGAATCAAAACTATTTCCCAATCAAAACAGAAATTTTTAGTACTCTAAAATACTATATCGAGGATAATAGCTACTGTATCACTTAACCAATGTCATTACTACTTTTTCTCTAAAAAGGTTCAAGTTTTAACATGTGTCAGTGTCACATTTACTATGGCCAAACCATCAAATTTTGGCATTCAAAAATTTATATAACAGGTACATAACTGAAATTAAAATCAACAGGCATATAACTAGAATTAACAATTTACAATGGCAAGAAATCTAGAGTTCTCTACAAAGTTCTTTATATTTCATTTTGAAATGTCATTCGCTTTTCGAAAGTGGTATTTAACCAAATCAAGCGAATCATTCATCCAAATACGTAAGCAAAAATTTCTACCTATTATACATTATATTAATCATTCAGATGTGAGATGACTCACCGAAATTTCAATGGACGCTTAAGCGTTCCGGTTTGAACTAAAATCGAATAATGTTAGTCTAAAATTCTATTAGCTCCAAATTCAATGAACCTAGTTCCAACGTATAGCTATAACCATTACGAGCACAATGCAAAAGACCGTGTCTCGATTGGATCTCGTATGGAAAAGTTATTCAATTTATAAGTTATTGAATTTAATTTAAACAATTAGTTACATTAATTACTTCAATAATTTAGTGCCCAAACTTAATTACTTCTCTAAGCTTTCTTCCTTACTCAACACCTTCCCTCTAGAACTCAAATTTAAATCTCATGTGCAACGCTGCCTCGCACTCGACATGACACCTAGGTATCGATCCAACAAACCGGCACCACCACCCAACCTCTAATCACGAGCTCAGCCAAATGGCTCGCTACCTCCTCTTCGGCCACCCCAATCAAAAGGAGACATCATGACCTGCTACTGACCCAAAATGATGCAAGGATTAAGAAACGACCGAACTCTACCAATTTTTGCTAAACGATGCGCCTCTTCTCGACAAACCTAAATCCGTTAACGCTAAGCTCAAACTTCCAACAATTGACCATGAGATAAACCCTAGTTCACTCTAGTACCATCAACCTTTCGAAAATGCATTCGAGCACAACCAAACCCATATAGATTTTTAGATCTCACCGATACGAACTCAATGGTTCTTGTTTTAGAATAGTGGAGTATATCTTTGAATATGAATTTTTAAATGAAATCTTTGCTCTTATTTTCCTTTTTCTTTGTTTACTGGCACATGAAAATGAAAAGGAGAGAGGGAGAAAGAAAAGTCTAAGTGGTTGAATTGTCTAAGTGTTGAGTTTTGTTTACATTGAAATTTCTAACATCTCATCATACAAATTTTCGTTTGCCTACAAACCATGAATGGAAAAACTGAAATACGATCGCGCAGAAAAATGTGGTATGATCTCAAAACAATAGTAAAATATATTAGTTATCTAATTTTGTAAAATTACAAAAACACCGCCGTTTGTTGTAAAATATGTCAAACAATGATCTAAATATTTTCCAAATTAAAAATTATGGAAAATCTTAACAAAATTAGAAATACCAAAATAAAAATTAAGTCATAAAATTAAAATTGATTTTTTTATTATTTATTATTTTGAATCAAATCTAAATATTTGAATAAATTAAATACTCTCATTCGAAATGTTAAAAAAGTTTGGTCGTTACAGCAAGCGATGGGTAGTGGAATGCCATCATGATTACTACTCTTGATGATCAAATTACTTCAGAACAGTTCAAGAAGAAGTTTAAGGAGAAGTATATACTAGTTGCTTAGAAGTCCGTGTTATTCCATAAGTTTGCTAATTTGAGGTAGGGAGGTATGACTATCATGGAGTATGTGGCCTATTTTGACATGATGTCAAACTATAGTTTATCTTTTGTTGATACTCCATTGAGAAACAATAAGAAGTCCAACATGGGCTAGACAATTATCTAGGAGAGAAGCAGGTGGTGCATATTGATGAGTCCTTTGAAAAGCATATTGAGAGAACTCTTCAACATGAAAATATGTACCTAAGTCTAAATTGGTTTTTGTTCCTAAGGATGATCCAAAGCCACGATCTAGCAAGGAAGGCAAGAGAAAATGGAATGATAATAAAAAGAAACAGTCTCAGATGGGCGGCCAGAAGAATGGCAAGTGGGAGCCTATTTGCTACAACTTTGGGGTTAAAAATACTTTGCTTGAAGGAGACATTATAACAAATAATGTTTGGTTTATGGGGTATTTATTCAAAAGACATTTTGTAGGTAAACTGTTTGGATAGAAAATTACTTGATTTTACTTGAAAGAATATTTTGGGAAAATCTTTTATTGAAGAAAATATTTGAAAATAATTTATATAGGAATATTTTGATTTAAGAAATGCCTTGTTGAATAAAGTGTGTGGAAAACAATTTCATTTGATAAAAAAGTTTTATTCAAGGAATATCTTTGAGTTTGAACTTTTTGTTTGGAAGTTAATTTTGATTGTAAGCATTTTACTTAAAGGACGCTTTTCAATAAATAATGTTTTAAAAAGGGTGATTTTTAGTGAAGTAATTTGATTGGAAAATACTCAACTTGGAAAAAAAATGTTTTATAGTTAATATATTTGGCAAAATATTTTACTAAGAGAGAATAAGTAAAAATTCTATGAACTTGTTTTACTGCTTAGTTGTTTGTGTGATTACTGTGTTATGGTTATTTTCTTATATGCTAGGTTATATTTCTTGTCATGTATGATAATTTTATGATGTGCCAGTTACCCAATGTTGACTTTTAGTATGGTGTGCATTGGAGAAACTATAGGGGAGTCGGTGTTACAGAACATGTTTAGTTTAGTCATGGTGGGATATCTTAGTTTCTTAACCTGAGGAAGACTAAGTATTTAGATTGACTAAGAGATGTGTTGATGTTCCTTGATAATGTGTAATGGTGACTGAAGAGTTTTTATGACTAAAGATATGATAGCTACCACCAAGGAATCAAAGCGATAGGTGTTTTAACATATGTATGTTTTAAAATCTATTTTTATACGAGTGCTTGCCAGTTCCATAAGTGTTTTAATCCAACATGATTTTTGAAGAAGTTTATACAATTCGAAAGTCTTATAAAATAGTGCTTTCTACAAAAATATTTTAAGATGATTTCAAATAAGAAGAAAAAACGGTGATGATATTTTTAATAAGAGAAATTTTGGTTCAAAGAAAATATGGAACCTTTGATTTTAAAATGAAAACAGGGAAGAGCATTCATTAGTTAAAACCGAAAACACCGATCATAACAATTAAGTTTTGTCGGTTTGTTTTTGTTAGTTAATTGGTTGGTTTGGTTTTGTTAGTTAATTGGTTAGTTTGGTTTTGTTAGTTATTTGGTTGGTTTGGTTTCTATTTTTATATTTCTTTAGTCTAACCATCGGGTTTAGTATTCAATATCTTAAAACCGAACCATTAAACTAAATTTAAAAACTAAGTAATTTCAAATAACAAAATTACTGTTGGCAACGCCATTATTTACAGTATTTTCATAATAACATTATTATTATTCAATTCATATTAATATTTTTAAAAGAGAAGTTTGTTCTTCAAAATGTTTGCGTCATATGGACTCAATTAACTTTTTTAATCTTATATTATATCAATAGCTGGAAGAATTCATTTAAGGAAAACCAAATAGACCGACCAAACCAAGCCAAATATTATCATTTGGTTGGTTTCGGTTTAAAAAAATATTGATTTGTTTGGTTCAGTTTATGATTCTTAAATGGTTGTTTTGGTTTTAACATTTTTGATCAGTTTCAAATGGAGCCAACCATTTGGTCACCCCTATTACTAGTTATAATGTAACGACCCATAATTTTATCGTTTTAATTTGTGGACGTTTAATTTATTTTTAGTATTCCATTAAGTATTTTAATAGCTAATAACTCTCTTTTAATTCATAAATAATGATAGTAAATTAATTTTTCAATTTATTTTTACATAAATAGGCAATTCGATGGAACAGTGAAAATGTGACTGAAATTCGCTTTCGGATTTTCGGCTTTATATCGAACAACAAGTTATAAAAAATTGTTTACCCTTGCATATACGTTAAACAACCTTTAAATGTCTGAACACTTTATTTTGAAATGAAGAATGAATAAAAAAAGGATGAGAATTAATAAGTATAAAAATATATTTTAAAATTTGAAAATGAAAAGATGGATTTGAAATGAAAAGATTCCTTAAGTGTGTAAATTAACAAAGGTACAAGGATTAATCTAAAATCCAACATGTTTTCTAATGATTGGAACTTTGACGGTATAGGAAGTGATGGAAATGTTGAAAATGTGATTTAGGGTCATTTTGGTCCTTAGCCACTTCTACTTTTATTTTTATATTTTACCTTATATATTTACCTTTCTTATTTTTATTTTTTTATTTTTCATCTTCATACCTCTTCATATCTTTTTTTCCATCTTCTCTACTTTTTAAATTTTGAAAAAAAATCATATCATTTTAACTCAAAAATTTCTACTTCGCTTAAAGATCAAAACTTGAAGCATTTCAATCATGCGGATGGTGAGATACTAAACCTTTGTTTTGTATTTTGAATTAATAATAAATGTTGTGAGATATTCAAATCTTGTCTAATTATTTTAGTGAAAGGGATGTTGTAAAGATTTATGTGTAGCTTGAATTGATATTTTCATTTGAATCTCATGTATAAATAATTGTTTTAAAATCATATTTTTATTTATAGTTGCTTTGAAATGTAAAATTGGCTTATTATAAATGGGAAAAACTCATACAAAGATGTACAAAACACACTTTTCTTCTTCTTTCTTCTTCCTGCTATTTGTCTCTTCTAATATAAAACTTCTTCCCATACATTCAAAATACACCTTCTCCTTAACTAATCAAATTTATCCAAAACGATCAATTGGAAGTTGTTCGTCTCTGTCCTTAGTTTTTTTTAAATGGTTGGGGGTTGTTTCGTCAAGCGGTGTGTGAGATATTGGTCGAAAACTGTAAGTGGTCGAATGCTGTAAGTTTTTCTTTGAGAATAAATTTATGAACAGAGAATATGGTCGCATTCGTCTTTAAAAATCATGTTTTTTTAAAGTTATTCTCGAAGTTTTTAAGGGTTGGGGTTGAGTCTTAGTAGTGAGACGACTGGTTTACGATCAATAAGGAAATTACGATGATATAAGTGGCTTGGGGCCGAATGGTGGTGACTGCAAGGAAGCTTGGAACTAGGTGGAGGCATGGGTGCGTTCGGAGGTGGTGTGGCGGTCGGTGGTGGCCGAACGAAGTCTAGTTAGTGTTTTGATGTCGAGAATTTTGGGTTTGACTTTTTTTGGCTCTAGTGGCGGCAGAGGTGCATTGCGTTGGACGGGGTAGCGGCTGGAGGTACTGAGGTAGGTAACGAGTTGATTTGCATAGGCATCGTTGGCCATTAGCGGTCAAAGGCGGTGGTGGAAGGTCGCGTTCATTCGCTATGCCTGGCCACGCATTCAATTTTTGGGGGAGGACGGTCGGATTCTGTTAAAGGGCGATGGAGTTCGAGGGGATGGATGGAGTTGGATGAGCTCGGGCTACGGGATTTGCAGTTGGTGGTGGATTATTATTCGATGGTAGGAGTTGGACGTGCACATGCATGTTCATGCATGAGAATTTTGGCTTTAGGAATGTGTTATGGGAATTTGAATTTTGGAAATTGAGTTAGGATTTGGGAAGAAGGAGTTTGGTGTTTGAGTTTGGGTATTGGACTTTCATCCAAGTGGAAATTAATTCATTGTTAGCAAATTTATTAGTAATTAATTGTTCAAAACTTTGAAAAATCATATCGCACCCATACGAAGTCCGTTTAACCAGCGAATTCGACACTTGATTCGTATCAGCTAGTTGAACACATCAGGATAATAATTTGATAGATTAGATGAAGTGTAGAATAATAATAAAATATTAGTATTTAATTTAATTTCAATAATGCAGTTGAAAAATCTTGTGTTAGCACCGACATTTCTTTAGCAGAATAAAACACCGTTCTGCTGTATGTAAATTGAGTAGATTATAATGGACATCTATTTAACAGAATATCTCATTATTCGGCTATTTTAGTAATTTGGACATCTATTTATATGCATGTTGACTTGGATAAGTGTTACCTGTTGATTGATAATTATGGATTTTATTTACATGTTTGTTGCTTATGTAAATATCAGTAATATGACCAGGGTGTTAAACTGCAATAAGTGGTAGCTTGTTTACGTGTCAGCGTGGTCGCTAAGCTTATTCCCAGATTTAAAAGGAAATGGATTTAAAATTTACTTTAAGTTTATAATATTTTGAAGTAAAATGTTTTCTATATTTAAATGGTTAAGTTAATATTATTTGAATAATAATAATATTTTATAGTGAACTAATTATTTAATTATGATGTTTTAAGTTAATTAGTTATTTATAAAAAAAGGTTATTCTAAAGTTAATTAATTATTTTATTTTTATTTTAAAGTTAGTTAATTATTTTTATTTAATTTATTTTAAAGTTAATTAATTATTAATTAATGATTTTTAAGTTAATTAAGTAGTTAATAATGATGTTTTTGAGATTTATTAATTATTAATTAATAGCGCTTTAAGTTGATTAATAATTTATTAATAGTTATTAAGTTTACTAATTATGCATTATAGTGTTTTAAAGTTAATTAATTATTTACTAATGATGTTTTAAAACTTAATAAATTATTTATTATGGAGGTTTTAGAGGTAATTAACTTATTAAATAAAAAGTTTTTAAAGTTTAAATTGGTTTATAAAGGAGAATTATTTTTAAATGATGGGTTTAGTAAAGTTATAAATTGGAAAGAGATCTTGAAAATGGGAAAAGTAGTTTGATTTGTAAAACTTTATGAATACTATACGAAGATTTTTTGAAAATCATATATTTGACATTAAACTTCGAGGTTGGGAAACTTTTATCTATCCTAAAAGGTAAGATTGTTGTTGAGTCGGGAAGGGATGTAATAATATCCTAACTTGAACAGCTTCTTTATTATCTAAAGGGTAGTTTAAGTTTGAAATCGAAGATTGATGTCAGGCGTATATTTAAAATGTTATTTTCCGTATATGACATTGGATAACTTATGAAAACTAAGTTTATGAAATGAATAAATAATCTTTATTGATTATGGTAGTATGGAAGCCTCCTTCTATACTTAACACCAAAGGATAAGTGGTTTGATTTTATAATAAACAATGTTCTAAATGACATTATTTTGATCCATTTAATATGATTTTGAAAAAAGGAATCTTTTGTAGAAAGCTTTGAGAATATATTATATCATTGTATAGGAATATGGTGAAGTCTTATAATATGGAATATACAATGCTTTGAGAATATACTTGTAACATCCCGCCTTTTTGTACGTTTAAGAAGACGCACGTGCCAACTCAAACCATACAAAAGAGCGGATTGTTATTGGGGTGAATAAGAAAAAGCAGAGGAAGAAAAAAAAACGGAATCTCACAACGAAATGACAAAATATAATAATCAAATAATAGTTCATGAAGCTGTTTTACAAAACATTTTATTATACTTACACAACACATACCAGAGTTACATATACCAAAGAATAATAAATAATGCAGCGGAACAGTATGAAGGTAGTAGAATAATATATAGTATAATAATAATATCTTCGTCTTCGTCCTCCAAAATAAAGTCTTCAAATCCTGTAATGCTCAGACTGACCCGAGCGAATTGAAATGACAAAACACTCGAGTCAGAACTAAAAGATCTTATGTGAGTTAAATCAACGGAAATACATATGAGTGGAATGGCGTCAGAGATGTTTACGGGATTTGACATCTCCTATCCAGTGTCAAACGTGAGTGCAGTAACTTAAGAGATGTTCGGGATTTACATCTTCTAAGGATCCGTTAAACTATTTACTATGTAGTAATACTTCGCTATTATAATAATGTCTAATAGTAAAATAAACTTACTTTTTAATCGCGTTAAGGGGTTACCCATATAGCCCTTAACACATAATAGTGCCAATAATCTATACAGTACCGTAATACCTCCTAATCAGGAGGCTACCAGTGGATACTCCATAGGTACGACAAAAATCAAACTCATACAGGTGCGCTAGGGTATGTAACATGGCACAACTAGGCAATGTCAGGATAGGTATACCAACTACGCTTTCGGACCGTTGGTAATGCATAGCAGCTACTATCGCCCACCTCGAGGCACACCTCAAAATCGAAATGGCCCAAATCAATCACAAAGTAATAGAATGGTATCGAAGGAGTGTGTCCGATAAAAGGTGCTACCTTCTTAGCCCGTCAATCGCTCCTGTTTTAGCCACCTTATGCCAACTCACGGGAGTCGGGTCCACGTATATCTCTCAAAGGAATGCCGCCACCATCGTACTTCATTCTGGAATCTCCACCGCGTACACAGTTGTTAAAGTGGTTTTCGGAGTTGGCAGAGAGTATGACAACTTCCAATCTCGGTCTCTTTAACAACCAAACGTTATTATAACACCGCAATCATTTCAAATAATTATACTTCAAACCCGGAATATAATATCCATTTCAAAACCATATAAATACGATATCATTTCCATTCAAAAACCAAATCAATAGGATATCATTTTTACAAAACCCAAATCAATATAATATCATTTTTATTTCAAATATATCCTTTTTCCGTATCATAGCACTTTCAAAGTTACACACTTCGAAACCAAACACTTGAAATTATAACACTTTCAAGTCATAATACTTTGAAACTCTTAACTTTGGAATTCCATCACTTAAATGGTTTAAATATTAAAATACTTTATATAATAAATAGCTTCTTCAATTTCACAAATCAATTCCAAAACAACTCGAATTCCAAAATATTATATTTAACCAAATCTCAAATCATAAATTTCAATATGATTCAGTTTCCATTTAACTATTCCAAGTTATATCGATTTCAAAACAGATTTGATCCACAGAATAAACCATGTCAAACTCAATATATTTCAATTTTTAAGTATTCAACAATTTCAAAACTAAGTTTTAATTACAATTTGTAATTCAAATTTCTATTACTTAGTTTTGAAGTATTTTACTTAATAAATCCATTATCATTTAAAAAAATCCCAAATTACAAATGACTAATTGTTTTCTTCAATTTATTTATACTTGAAATGCTCATTTAATTCACCTTAACCCAAAATCAAGTTATAAAAATCATACCTTTTAAAATTTCCAATTTAATAAATTTCACATTAAACTTATTTGAGTTTAATTCTTAAATAAATTCAATTTCAAACAAATTTCCAGTTTATCTTCCAACCTTAATTTATATAAATCATTATAAACTTTATATTAAAATGTAATTTAAATACTTAACCATATTATCTTCAATAAAAATCAACTTTTTATTAAGCTTATTCTATGTTAAAACAAGTTTATACCTAGCTTAAAAATCAAGAATAAAATAACATTTATATAATATCTAGAATCAATATTTAAATAAAACTGTATATTTCTTTACAAAACCATTGAAATCATTTCAAAAATATTTTTATATATAGACCACGGTGTCTGTACTTAATTTTCTATCCTATGGTCAAGTGATACGAATATTTATTATTTCAATCCATAATTTAAAATATAAATTACAGTTATATATCATTTCAAACTGCAATCCCGAATGAAATAAAATCCATAACAACTTGTAGTTTATAACAATATAAAATACAACATCCATTCGTCTAATATCAGTTATCGACCATTTATCACAATCATCATCCAATTCAATCAATAACATCAATATAGAACAGATAACACTCAACAAGAATTTTATCGGCAGTTTATATGCAATAATAACTTAAATAACAAATTAATTGGCAGTTTATATGCAATAATAAATTAAATAACA
The DNA here is from genome assembly GCA_030765085.1 of Allium cepa. Classification (NCBI taxonomy): domain Eukaryota; kingdom Viridiplantae; phylum Streptophyta; class Magnoliopsida; order Asparagales; family Amaryllidaceae; genus Allium; species Allium cepa. Next base: position 733,698,952 of record CM060938.1, on the reverse strand, counting down.
ATTTAATTCAAATAAATTCAATTTAAATGTCATGATGATTAAAAATATACCAAACGGTCATAAATAAATTTGTAATCACGTCATAAATCAATTTAACAAACATAAGAAATTTTAGAAGTTGTGAGTGGGTTAAAACACTCACCTTTGAATTTAAATTCAAAATAAACCCAAAATTTGAACGGTCTTAGAATTCGTCCAAACTAGCGCCAAAATGTCCGTAATTCTAATATGATCCCAGCAAAACAAACTGCACATGAATCCGAGTTCGTATAAAAAAGTTATGAAAAATAAAATGTTGGAAAATTCTGGTCTAGGGTCGACTTCGGGTTCAACTTCGGTCCATCGCCTCAAATCCACAGTGCTTGCTCTGAGTTTTTGCCAAAACGACCCAGAGCGACCCAAGTCATTTTCTTCCTGACCCAAGGTTGATGTAGGGTTTTTGCCTCTGAAACTTGAAGCGCGGCCCGAAGTTGCTGCAGATCCGCAAAATATTTTTTTGTTTTTTTTTCGGAATTGAAATTGGATTGGGAAGATTAGGTTTTTCAGCCATTGAGGAAGACGAGCAACAAAAATTTCTATACATACAGAAATGAGAAATAGAAAGGCTACTAGGGTTTATAACGATATATGTGTAGGCAGATCTGTAACGTCCGCGGATTTTCGTTCTTCGAAAAACCGACATCGACACTCACTTTATCGACTGCCGAGAAATCGAAGGTCAAAAACCGGAATGTTATGGGTTTTAAAAAGAAAAGAAAAGAAAGAAGAGAGAAAAAGAAGAAAGAAAAAGAAAAATAGAGGGAAAAGAAGATAGACAATTTTTAGAAAACAGAGAAAGAAAACAGAGAATTTGAAAAATAGAAGATAGAAGAATTTTAAAAATAGAACGGGAAGAAAGAACAACAACAGAACAACATCAGAATCTCACAATTCGCAGCGGAACAACATATAATAATAAATGAATAATCTTTAAACAAAGAACTATATCAGTTATTACATTACATACATTTCATTACATCATATCATCAGAGTATACAACATCAACAACATCAAACAGTGCAGCGGAAAAAGAAATACTATATAAGTAATATGCCATGCCATCCATCTTGCCTCCAGCAACTCCAGAATATCCAGAATATCCTGATAAACCTAACTCTTAACTGCCCGTGTGGAAAATTGGTGGGCACCCAGAGTTTAGGAAGGAAAACAATAAACTCCAAGTCAGTCATGTGACTGGTGTGAGAACTCAAAACAGTTTATTTAACTTTAAAATCAAAATAGAGGAATATTTTTAATCAATTCGCAATGCTTTTAAAAATGAGACTACCATAAGGCCTCCCGCACACACACACATGCAAACGCAGAATCGGAGGAGATTTCTCCTTATGATAGTCAAAGATGCTTGATACGCATTTAAAATAACATTTGATATTATTATTAGTGTATAGTGTAGAAAAAATTCATTTCGAAAGTAGAATATAAATCTTAGCCAGCATAGACATTTCGAACTATGCCTACTATAGCTACTATCCAAACAGTGGTGACCACCATAAGTGAATAGCAGGTTCTACAACTAATACCGTACAAGTTTCGTATTGGGAATTGGATTTCCAACAAATGGTCAGGCCAAGGAACTTCCCATTGCCACTGAGAATGCCTCTGGAAAGACATCCCCGAGAACCAAACCGGATCTCTGCCAACACAAGGCCGGGTTACCCCTAACTGGGTAACTACTGACACGAGCACGCCATTCCCCGGTCCTTTAGGACCTTTTCAACCGAGCGCTCGATATCCAATTCACACAATCATAAAGTGTTTTCAACATGAGTAAGTATCTGGGCTCCATACCATGATACCACCCCTTTCCAGAAGGAAATGCACATACCCTAAGGGGAGCTACAGCAACCCCTAATAACCTTGCCGCATCTTTCCTGTTTTGACCATTTCCGGGATGTGAGGCTCGACGAAGTCACGTCCACAAAAACATACTTTATACAAAAGCCATGCTTTGGGTCAACAAATGATCAACACAATGATCACTAAGATAGACGATCAAATAAATGATCATATCACAATAATCAACACAATGATCATTTCAGCATCACTCAGCATGTCACATTACCAAAATGGGATATATCGCTGATAACTTCAACTATATAACCTTTGAGCTCGTACGTCTCAAAGAAGGGTGTTAAGCAAAGAATAAATTCTCCGCCACCAACAGAAATATATTTGAAAGAAATCGGCTTTATATCTCAACTTGTAATGTCAGGCATACAATCCATACAAGTCTGTTCCGGGCTCGAACAGAACCAAAGGCACTTCTTACGAAGCCCTTGCAATACGGGTATTCACAATCCCGATCGAATTTCCCATCACTTAAGAGATCTCTATACCAGGAGCTACCCAGTGCAGAGACAATCGATAGGTCATCCTATCGCTTTCACAAATACTCGGTCTTCAACACCGATCTTCAAATGCAATTCATAACGACGTATCACATATTCGGAATGGGTTATACGACCCCATGGTCCTTTCCCGGTTAACCCGAATAGTGAGCGCTTATTCAAAAATAAGTGTGCATTCAAATTCAAACAAATCACATCAATTACCCATTCAAAGGGAAATATTGATAGTCGGTTATTGAACTATCACTGGATATGCATACATCACCAGATTCCAAATAATTTTCCAAATTATTTATTTTCCAAAATATCTTTACAAGATATATAATTTCAACACTTTAAAAATAAATCAACATTTATTTTTAACCAATTTCACTTTTCACATATAAATTCCATAATGAATTTATATTTCAAAATATTCATGCATATACGATTTCAATAATTCATTTCAATTTATCCTCCAAAAAGATAAATTCTAATTATTCACTTCATATTGGAAAACATTTCCATACTTATTAAAAATAAGTAATTCTCAAATCTTTTTATTTTCAACACTTAGAAAATATTCAATATACTTAAATCGAATTTAGTATATATTTCATTCTTTAAGGAAATCATTCACTTAACATATTTATTTGGGCCAAAACGAATGTTGCGTAAAACATCGTTACGACAACCCAAAATCACTAGTATAGGAATTCGAATTTAAAATAGATATATAAATCCCAATATTATTCAAAAATATTTCCTTTCGGAAATCATTTACTATAACAACAGTGTTATAGTCTACCATTTCCTTTTATTTCTCGAAAACGTCTATTTCAACAATAAATGTTGAAATCTATGGTTTCGAATCTCAACATGTTTTAAAACATCGTTAGATCGTTTTAATTATGTTTAAAACATCACATTCAAAAACATTTTCTTTAACGTATTATTCACTATTCAAAAATGTGAATAAACTTCATTAACAAATCTCATCCTTTTATTCGTTTTAATTCAAAGGATTATTCACTATTCAAAAATGTGAATATAACTCCATTAATAGGTTTCAACACTTTTCTTATCAAAATAAGTCGTTTGCGAATTTATAAAACAACGTTTATAAATTCCATTTCTATTTATTTATAAAAACTTCTTTTTTTATAAATTCTTTTATTAACCTGTTAAATTTCATATCTCCATTATAAACTAAAAGTTCATATTATAAGTTAAATACTTATAAAACGATTATTTTACAAAATCGTTCTTTTTATCTTCCCAAATTATAAATCTTATAACTTATAAGATTCATTCATTTATCCAAAACCATTATTCACATAATTTCACCAAATTTATAAATCTACTATTTATAAATTTCATTTATAACCTCCCAGTTTATAATTCTACAAATTTCATTCATTTATGAAATTCATTTTCACTTCATTTAAACATTTATAAAGACTCGTTTTATAATGTCAATATTTCGATTTATAAATATCTATTTATAAATCTCTTAATATAAATCAATTTATATTATTCTTTTAAAACGTCTTTAAATTCCTTTATAATTTCATCATTCTGATTTATAAAATAATCAAATTTTATAAATCCTATATTTAAACTTTTATCATATATTCAAAAATCCAATCTAAATTATTTTATAAAATCATTAGTTCATATTTCTCAAAAATCGACTTTTAATCGTATTTCTAAAAATCAGCTTTTTAACTATATTTCACAAAAACCATAATTTTTATAACTTTAAAAATTATAACGTTTATTTATTTATAATGGATCAATTTCAAAAATATAGTATATTTTCAAAATCACTTTTAAAATCATTTTAAAATCCCAAAATCTGGGTCCAATGATGCTACACACCAAATAGTCAATCACGACTAACAACGATATCATATATCGATATGATAATCCATCAAATATCAAAATATCTGAAATAAATTAAATACTGTTGAGGAATCCAGTTGGATCCCTCCAACCTGTTTTCCTGCATCCAAAAACATTAGCACAATACCAATTTCGCTCCAGTACGAAATTATCGCGGTACATGTTCTTATTAAATATTATCCGCTTAATAACGGCGTAATAGGGTCTCATCCGCTAAACAAAAAAATGCGGGAAATCAATCAACTGCAATATATACATATGCCAATATATATATATTGATATTATATATAATACCAATTTCACTGTTTATGAAATATTCGCGGTATATGTTTATAATAAATAACATCCGCTTACTAACGGCGCATAATGTCTATTTTAACAATCAATAATTTACAGTCATCATTCAAACATGCATTCAAATATTTTAAATCTAACTATTTAAAATAAAATCGAAATCTATTCGATTGAGTGAGAAGTTCTCACCTTGGTTTTAAATTTCCGTTTAAGCTTTTATTTCGAATAAAATTAAACGCGCGTTTAATTTTACCCGAAATTCTCACTAACTCCAAACGACTCCAAACCAACTCCATCGCGTAGTGCTCGTCCATACGATTCCAACGCAACTGAGTTTGCATTTTTTCGACCTCGTATGAAAAAGTTACGAATTTCTGAAGTTACACGAGTTTATATACTTACATTTACAACATAACTATTTATATTTTTAACCTCATCAATTCCTAGCCACACGATCTCACTTCATCAGATCTGGACCGTGCTTTATCATCTTCTACATTCACGCAAGCTACAGATTTTTGGCCGTTACCTTGAACCCACTTAGCTTGAACTAGGGTTAAACATTTCTCCCCCGATACTCGACGAAATCCGATCACTCCAACGCCATGACGAAGCTCTCGTCGCAAGCTATCACCACCTCCCTTGGCCTGAAGCTCGACCACCTATAGATGAGTGCGCACGGCCCTCTACAGCCCATGAACGGCCCCCTCTAGCTCCCTCCACACGACTCCGTTTCCGATCACCACCGTTCAATCTCTAGCTCTCATCGCCCTCTCCAACTTTCATGTTGACAACTTCCTCTAATTGTTGACGGATTGGAAGATCTTTGGTGATGAAGATGGAGCATTTCTGGCCTTAGAATAGAAAGTGGCGGCTAGGGTTGAATTAGGGTTAGGTTTTGATATTTTTATCAATTTATGAAGAGGGTGGTGCTATTTATAGAGTTTCGTTCGACACTATTCACCCGGAAATTCCGAACTCCGATTTAGACGCCGTAACCAGCGTACCTAGGGTTTATCCCGCGTTCCGGACACAATGGAACATGTTTCGGAAGCTAATTCGGAAGTATGTGCGAGTTATGGCTGAAAACGTTCAATTTGAATTAAACCGATTTAAACCGATTTCTAGGCGTTTTAATTTGTACCGGACAAACGGTAAATCCGATTGACTTGAAATTTGAAACCTTACAATAATATCACATTACGGATCCGATGAAACTGGTTTCGTCGAAATCCGAGACTTTTTGAAAAATGGCTATTTTGACTCGCCAAATTTAAATTAAAAACGATTCGATGCGTTTCGAGCTGCCACGATCAAACGATAGCTCCGATTGACACGAAAATTGAAATCCGGTAATAACTAACTATTACGGATCCAATGAAACTGGTTTCGTTCAATTCTGAGACTGTTCAAAAATTGGCTATTTTACAGTCGATTATTAAATATTAAAATATTCAATTTTCACAAATTAACTTTTAATTCGATTTTAAAAGTTCTAAAATATTATTCTAACTTCAATATGATAAAATAAAATTTTCCAAATCATTTTCAATCATATTTAACTCAATTTTCAATTATTTCCATAATTTCACATATTAAATTATCGATTTAATTATCCAATTAAATCCAATAATTCAAATAAAAATTTATTTGACTTATAAATTCACTTATAAATATTTAAAATTAATTAAATATTCAAATTTTAATTTCTAAAAATTCTGGGTCGTTACAATCTTCCCCACTTAAAAGAATTTCGTCCTCGAAATTACAAGTAAGAAAAGTTATACAATTTATTAACTTTCCCAAAATTCATAGTTAAACTGCTTACAATAACTTTACTAAGTTTCCAAATCATACTTAGTTATCTTTCAAAAACAAATTACCTTGTTTAACTTTCAATTCAAAAATCAAAGTTAAAGTTTTCCAAAATTTTCCCAATTTTCTCAAAATTTTTCTAACGCCTTAAATTTTCGGAAAAATTCGCCATGGTCTCCTTTGCGCGGCTCGATCCGAAAAAAAAATGACAGTATATATATCACAAATATACATCTCATCAAGTAATGAGGCATCCCGAAGGGAAAAAGTGTAAAAGTACGATATTTAATCCGAGATATGTACCTTATACTTTATTAGCAAGCATATACGGCTAATATAGCGCTAAAGCGAACTCCAAATGCGAAGCAACGCGATCCGCACCTACTAATCACTCAACAAACAACATGAGAACATGCACATATGCAAATAATCTCAATATACAACATATAGCAACATAATAACTACATAATATAGCAAATGCAATATATATTCAACCATCAACCAACTACATTCCATAACCAACAATATTCATTTATATTCTCATTAATATTTAATGAATTGGTTTTCACTTTAAATCACATTTGATTCATTTACATTGGATTTACTAACATTCATTCTCAATTCAATTAGTTTACATTTACTAATTAAATCCAATTTACTTTCAATTCTATTCAAATTTATTTACTTTCTAATTTGAATTCAATTACATAGCTTTCAATTTCATTAATATTTAATGAATTTTATACAATCAATCAACAATCATATACCAACCAATGTATATCAATTACAACCAAATTCCTTTCACTTATATTCATTCAATTTGGTTTAACATTAAATTGATTTTTATTCAAGTATTCAACTTCCAATAAAATTAGATTTTAATGAATTAACACTTATATTCATTATTTTTTTATCAATTATTTTCATTCAATCGATTAACATTCAATTCATTTATTCAATTCAATTACAAAGTTGAATTTCATTTACATAACTTAAGTTATATTCCATTTATACATCCTTTATTTACAACTCATATTTTATATAGTTTCACTTCTTATATATATAAGTTTATTTCACAATTGTAAACACTTTAATTATAATTTTATTCTTATAATTCTTTCGCTTATACAATTATTCTTTTATTTAGATTATTCAAACAACTTAACAATCAACTTATATACACTTTAATAATTTTGAAAAATTATTTCTTTATATATAAAATATAATCAAGGCAAAATTATTTCATTTACCCAATTAAAACAATATTGTGCCGAATTGTTCTATTCAAGTGTTTAGAAACCCCTTCGGCATAGTCTTGCGGACCACGCTGACGAAAGTTCATATACCACTCAATAAACCAATCATCACAATATAAAACAATTTTATATTCACTAACAAATACGCACTCGTAGCTATTATTACACTCAAACTCATTCTAGAGTACTGCTGACTCTATCTCTAATGAGTAATACCCTACAGAACCATGGTTGTCGCTTAACCATCAGCTCTGATACCAAATGTAACGTCCGCGGATTTTCGTTCTTCGAAAAACCGACATCGACACTCACTTTATCGACTGCCGAGAAATCGAAGGTCAAAAACCGGAATGTTATGGGTTTTAAAAAGAAAAGAAAAGAAAGAAGAGAGAAAAAGAAGAAAGAAAAAGAAAAATAGAGGGAAAAGAAGATAGACAATTTTTAGAAAACAGAGAAAGAAAACAGAGAATTTGAAAAATAGAAGATAGAAGAATTTTAAAAATAGAACGGGAAGAAAGAACAACAACAGAACAACATCAGAATCTCACAATTCGCAGCGGAACAACATATAATAATAAATGAATAATCTTTAAACAAAGAACTATATCAGTTATTACATTACATACATTTCATTACATCATATCATCAGAGTATACAACATCAACAACATCAAACAGTGCAGCGGAAAAAGAAATACTATATAAGTAATATGCCATGCCATCCATCTTGCCTCCAGCAACTCCAGAATATCCAGAATATCCTGATAAACCTAACTCTTAACTGCCCGTGTGGAAAATTGGTGGGCACCCAGAGTTTAGGAAGGAAAACAATAAACTCCAAGTCAGTCATGTGACTGGTGTGAGAACTCAAAACAGTTTATTTAACTTTAAAATCAAAATAGAGGAATATTTTTAATCAATTCGCAATGCTTTTAAAAATGAGACTACCATAAGGCCTCCCGCACACACACACATGCAAACGCAGAATCGGAGGAGATTTCTCCTTATGATAGTCAAAGATGCTTGATACGCATTTAAAATAACATTTGATATTATTATTAGTGTATAGTGTAGAAAAAATTCATTTCGAAAGTAGAATATAAATCTTAGCCAGCATAGACATTTCGAACTATGCCTACTATAGCTACTATCCAAACAGTGGTGACCACCATAAGTGAATAGCAGGTTCTACAACTAATACCGTACAAGTTTCGTATTGGGAATTGGATTTCCAACAAATAGTCAGGCCAAGGAACTTCCCATTGCCACTGAGAATGCCTCTGGAAAGACATCCCCGAGAACCAAACCGGATCTCTGCCAACACAAGGCCGGGTTACCCCTAACTGGGTAACTACTGACACGAGCACGCCATTCCCCGGTCCTTTAGGACCTTTTCAACCGAGCGCTCGATATCCAATTCACACAATCATAAAGTGTTTTCAACATGAGTAAGTATCTGGGCTCCATACCATGATACCACCCCTTTCCAGAAGGAAATGCACATACCCTAAGGGGAGCTACAGCAACCCCTAATAACCTTGCCGCATCTTTCCTGTTTTGACCATTTCCGGGATGTGAGGCTCGACGAAGTCACGTCCACAAAAACATACTTTATACAAAAGCCATGCTTTGGGTCAACAAATGATCAACACAATGATCACTAAGATAGACGATCAAATAAATGATCCTATCACAATAATCAACACAATGATCATTTCAGCATCACTCAGCATGTCACATTACCAAAATGGGATATATCGCTGATAACTTCAACTATATAACCTTTGAGCTCGTACGTCTCAAAGAAGGGTGTTAAGCAAAGAATAAATTCTCCGCCACCAACAGAAATATATTTGAAAGAAATCGGCTTTATATCTCAACTTGTAATGTCAGGCATACAATCCATACAAGTCTGTTCCGGGCTCGAACAGAACCGAAGGCACTTCTTACGAAGCCCTTGCAATACGGGTATTCACAATCCCGATCGAATTTCCCATCACTTAAGAGATCTCTATACCAGGAGCTACCCAGTGCAGAGACAATCGATAGGTCATCCTATCGCTTTCACAAATACTCGGTCTTCAACACCGATCTTCAAATGCAATTCATAACGACGTATCACATATTCGGAATGGGTTATACGACCCCATGGTCCTTTCCCGGTTAACCCGAATAGTGAGCGCTTATTCAAAAATAAGTGTGCATTCAAATTCAAACAAATCACATCAATTACCCATTCAAAGGGAAATATTGATAGTCGGTTATTGAACTATCACTGGATATGCATACATCACCAGATTCCAAATAATTTTCCAAATTATTTATTTTCCAAAATATCTTTACAAGATATATAATTTCAACACTTTAAAAATAAATCAACATTTATTTTTAACCAATTTCACTTTTCACATATAAATTCCATAATGAATTTATATTTCAAAATATTCATGCATATACGATTTCAATAATTCATTTCAATTTATCCTCCAAAAAGATAAATTCTAATTATTCACTTCATATTGGAAAACATTTCCATACTTATTAAAAATAAGTAATTCTCAAATCTTTTTATTTTCAACACTTAGAAAATATTCAATATACTTAAATCGAATTTAGTATATATTTCATTCTTTAAGGAAATCATTCACTTAACATATTTATTTGGGCCAAAACGAATGTTGCGTAAAACATCGTTACGACAACCCAAAATCACTAGTATAGGAATTCGAATTTAAAATAGATATATAAATCCCAATATTATTCAAAAATATTTCCTTTCGGAAATCATTTACTATAACAACAGTGTTATAGTCTACCATTTCCTTTTATTTCTCGAAAACGTCTATTTCAACAATAAATGTTGAAATCTATGGTTTCGAATCTCAACATGTTTTAAAACATCGTTAGATCGTTTTAATTATGTTTAAAACATCACATTCAAAAACATTTTCTTTAACGTATTATTCACTATTCAAAAATGTGAATAAACTTCATTAACAAATCTCATCCTTTTATTCGTTTTAATTCAAAGGATTATTCACTATTCAAAAATGTGAATATAACTCCATTAATAGGTTTCAACACTTTTCTTATCAAAATAAGTCGTTTGCGAATTTATAAAACAACGTTTATAAATTCCATTTCTATTTATTTATAAAAACTTCTTTTTTTATAAATTCTTTTATTAACCTGTTAAATTTCATATCTCCATTATAAACTAAAAGTTCATATTATAAGTTAAATACTTATAAAACGATTATTTTACAAAATCGTTCTTTTTATCTTCCCAAATTATAAATCTTATAACTTATAAGATTCATTCATTTATCCAAAACCATTATTCACATAATTTCACCAAATTTATAAATCTACTATTTATAAATTTCATTTATAACCTCCCAGTTTATAATTCTACAAATTTCATTCATTTATGAAATTCATTTTCACTTCATTTAAACATTTATAAAGACTCGTTTTATAATGTCAATATTTCGATTTATAAATATCTATTTATAAATCTCTTAATATAAATCAATTTATATTATTCTTTTAAAACGTCTTTAAATTCCTTTATAATTTCATCATTCTGATTTATAAAATAATCAAATTTTATAAATCCTATATTTAAACTTTTATCATATATTCAAAAATCCAATCTAAATTATTTTATAAAATCATTAGTTCATATTTCTCAAAAATCGACTTTTAATCGTATTTCTAAAAATCAGCTTTTTAACTATATTTCACAAAAACCATAATTTTTATAACTTTAAAAATTATAACGTTTATTTATTTATAATGGATCAATTTCAAAAATATAGTATATTTTCAAAATCACTTTTAAAATCATTTTAAAATCCCAAAATCTGGGTCCAATGATGCTACACACCAAATAGTCAATCACGACTAACAACGATATCATATATCGATATGATAATCCATCAAATATCAAAATATCTGAAATAAATTAAATACTGTTGAGGAATCCAGTTGGATCCCTCCAACCTGTTTTCCTGCATCCAAAAACATTAGCACAATACCAATTTCGCTCCAGTACGAAATTATCGCGGTACATGTTCTTATTAAATATTATCCGCTTAATAACGGCGTAATAGGGTCTCATCCGCTAAACAAAAAAATGCGGGAAATCAATCAACTGCAATATATACATATGCCAATATATATATATTGATATTATATATAATACCAATTTCACTGTTTATGAAATATTCGCGGTATATGTTTATAATAAATAACATCCGCTTACTAACGGCGCATAATGTCTATTTTAACAATCAATAATTTACAGTCATCATTCAAACATGCATTCAAATATTTTAAATCTAACTATTTAAAATAAAATCGAAATCTATTCGATTGAGTGAGAAGTTCTCACCTTGGTTTTAAATTTCCGTTTAAGCTTTTATTTCGAATAAAATTAAACGCGCGTTTAATTTTACCCGAAATTCTCACTAACTCCAAACGACTCCAAACCAACTCCATCGCGTAGTGCTCGTCCATACGATTCCAACGCAACTGAGTTTGCATTTTTTCGACCTCGTATGAAAAAGTTACGAATTTCTGAAGTTACACGAGTTTATATACTTACATTTACAACATAACTATTTATATTTTTAACCTCATCAATTCCTAGCCACACGATCTCACTTCATCAGATCTGGACCGTGCTTTATCATCTTCTACATTCACGCAAGCTACAGATTTTTGGCCGTTACCTTGAACCCACTTAGCTTGAACTAGGGTTAAACATTTCTCCCCCGATACTCGACGAAATCCGATCACTCCAACGCCATGACGAAGCTCTCGTCGCAAGCTATCACCACCTCCCTTGGCCTGAAGCTCGGCCACCTATAGATGAGTGCGCACGGCCCTCTACAGCCCATGAACGGCCCCCTCTAGCTCCCTCCACACGACTCCGTTTCCGATCACCACCGTTCAATCTCTAGCTCTCATCGCCCTCTCCAACTTTCATGTTGACAACTTCCTCTAATTGTTGACGGATTGGAAGATCTTTGGTGATGAAGATGGAGCATTTCTGGCCTTAGAATAGAAAGTGGCGGCTAGGGTTGAATTAGGGTTAGGTTTTGATATTTTTATCAATTTATGAAGAGGGTGGTGCTATTTATAGAGTTTCGTTCGACACTATTCACCCGGAAATTCCGAACTCCGATTTAGACGCCGTAACCAGCGTACCTAGGGTTTATCCCGCGTTCCGGACACAATGGAACAGGTTTCGGAAGCTAATTCGGAAGTATGTGCGAGTTATGGCTGAAAACGTTCAATTTGAATTAAACCGATTTAAACCGATTTCTAGGCGTTTTAATTTGTACCGGACAAACGGTAAATCCGATTGACTTGAAATTTGAAACCTTACAATAATATCACATTACGGATCCGATGAAACTGGTTTCGTCGAAATCCGAGACTTTTTGAAAAATGGCTATTTTGACTCGCCAAATTTAAATTAAAAACGATTCGATGCGTTTCGAGCTGCCACGATCAAACGATAGCTCCGATTGACACGAAAATTGAAATCCGGTAATAACTAACTATTACGGATCCAATGAAACTGGTTTCGTTCAATTCTGAGACTGTTCAAAAATTGGCTATTTTACAGTCGATTATTAAATATTAAAATATTCAATTTTCACAAATTAACTTTTAATTCGATTTTAAAAGTTCTAAAATATTATTCTAACTTCAATATGATAAAATAAAATTTTCCAAATCATTTTCAATCATATTTAACTCAATTTTCAATTATTTCCATAATTTCACATATTAAATTATCGATTTAATTATCCAATTAAATCCAATAATTCAAATAAAAATTTATTTGACTTATAAATTCACTTATAAATATTTAAAATTAATTAAATATTCAAATTTTAATTTCTAAAAATTCTGGGTCGTTACAAGATCAAAATAGAAAGGAATGGGCCCGATTGGTTTGAGTTTTTAACGACAATTGACCTGAAAAGCCCGTTTCGATTCCGGAACGGAAATTGGTCAACCCATATATCAAAATATATGTTTTTATATACTTTAAACACAATGGAACATGTTTCAAGTCCAAATTCCATAGTATGAAGAAGTTATGCTAAAATAAAGTTATTTCAAATTGATTTCAACTGATTTCAATTTCATTAATAACTATGCGTTTCGAGCCCGCACGATCAAACGACAAGTCTGATCGCTACAAAACTTGAAATCCTATAATAATTCACCATTACGGATCCGATGATACTGGTTTCGTCGAAATCCGAATCAGTGGCCAAAAAGGCTATTTTTCAATTAATTAAATATATTAATATTAAATTAACTAAATTAAATTTCAATTCAAATTTAATAAGTCACAATTCTCTCATTCTAAATTACTTGTACATTCACCATAATTTAACACAAATTTAGATGTCACTTTAATGTTGATTCATTCATCAATTTCAGCGTTAAATTTCATTTCTATTAAATTCAAAAATTTATAAATTTAAAATTCCAAAATCCATTTATTAATTTAAATATTTAATTTCATTTATTTGCAATTAACCCAATTACTATAATTTAAATTCCAATAAATAAATAAATCTTGATTTCCATTCTTTTTATTTCCAATTATCATATTATTATAAATAAAATTAACATTACCTCCAAACATTAACCTAGTTTACATTAACATAGTATTTAATTACATTTGTTGTGAGAAATTCCAATTCAATTTAACGGATTAAATATATATGTAACTTATAATAATTGTTTCCATTGACTCTCAATCACATTCTTATAAGTTTATCATTTCCAAACCAATATTAAAATTACTTGCAGAATATTGATTTTATTCAATTACCATTCATTATATATTAATTCATTAATTAATTCAATTTCTAAGTTTGTATTCTTATATTCGATTTGTAGCCTAGTATACACTTACACTATTTCATTTACTGTAATTTCATTCAAACTATCAATAATTAGCTTTAATTACCATTGCTACATTTCAAATGAACATTTACCTCACCATGACTATAAAAAAAAATTCTTCCTAAATTAAATTACAAAAATCTTATTAAATTAACCAATTTAATTATCGAAATTTGCGGGTCGTTACGCTCTCCCCCACTCAAAACTCTTCATCCCCGAAAAAGAAAATGGGGAAAAAGAAGGAATTGAGTAAACAATACATCTTATTCAAAAATATTAACTTTATAAACCAATATATTTACAAAATTAATTATTTAAATAAAATATACCAATTTTATAACCGTTAAATCTTTTTACACTCAAATTAATAAAGTTTGGAAAACATTTTCAAAAAAATTCTAAGTCCAAAATTTACGAAAAATTTCGGCAGAGTTCCCTTTGTACGGAGAGGCTCGGGAGAAAATATGATATCAAATATAACAATATATATTACAATATCTCAAAATAATATCTCTCAACAACGGGAAAACAATATAATAACGCTATAAAACCGTAATCCGAGAACATACCTATTTGTCGGGCAATTAACGCTTAATTATGTAACCAAAAGCAGTAACAATTGCTTATATAATCCAAAGAGTTAATATTTATATAAAATGAAATATTTAAAGTTGTTTCAACCACTAACGAACAATCAATATAAACAACCATCACTTGCAACCAACATACAATCATCATATACAGTTAACACAAATCAAGTATCCATTCACATCAAAAAAAACAAATAGTTGTTCAGGTTTAAAACTTTAAATTGTACGGAATGGAAAATAAACTACTAATTGCACCATTTACTCAACAGTCTTAGATGAAACTAAATAGATTATTCATACATCCAAACGAACTCAAAGTATCCTTGCCCAAACAACCATTAACCAAACAAACAACAATTCCAAATAATAGATCAAGTTCAGTCTTATTAATTTCATTTCATAACATTTGTTGTTTGATTCCCTTTTCATTCATATAATGATTATACTTTTTAATTTACATTTATTTCTTGTAAATTTTCATTTCCATTGTAAAGGCCCGCAAATCCGCACCCCTTTTGAGCTGGCAAAATTCCATAACAATTCAGCCCGAAGAGGAACAAATGTACGAGACTTTAGGGTTAAAGAAGAAGAAGATAGAAAAAGAAACAGAAACAATAACAGAATCTCACATATCACAGTGGAGCATATATAATAGATAAATGAGTATCTTTAAACATAATCACTATATTAGTTTATACATCACATTATCAGAGTTTACAACAACAAACAGCGGAAAAGAAATATTACATATATAAGTGATACGCCTCGCCATCCAGCTCCAACTCCTGATCTCCACGACAACTTCTTGACTTTGCTCCCGAATAACTAATAACCTGACTCTAGGCCGCCCGTGTGGAAAATTATGGGCATCCAAAGTTTAGAAAGGGAACTATAAACTCCTGGTCAGTCATGGGACTGGTGTGAGATCTTAAAAACAGTTATTTTCATAAAGAAAATAAAAAGAAATCCGCTATGCTTTTTGAAAATGAAACTACCATAAGGCCTCCCGCCACACACATAATGCAAATGCAGAATTGGAGAAGATTTCTCCTTATGATGGTCAAACATGCTTGATACACAAAATCTTTTAATATTATTATTATTAGTGCATAGTGTGGAAAACATTTCGAAAGTATAATATTAATCTTAGCCAGCATATGCATTTCACACTTATGCCTACTATAGCTACCATGTTCAATAGCAGGTTACCGCCACATTTCATGGCAGGTTATACAACTAAAACCGTACAGGGCGCGTATTGTTTCTTTGGATTTTCAATAAATGGTCAGGCTAAGGAACTTCCTACTGCCACATGGGTACGCCTCTGTAGGGACGTCCCGAGTACCTACCCGGCTCTCTGCCAACACAAGACCGGTCACCCCCTTTCCGGGAAGTAAAACCTAAGATATGCCACCCCCGGTCGTTTGCGACCTTTATCCGAGGATCCTCTACACCAACAACCACAAAGAAAGGTATTTGCAGTAACCACATAGGTTAAATATCATAGCTCCATACCTGACACCGCCCTTTTTCAGAAGGAATGGACATACCCTAGGGGAGCTACCCCTGAAACCTTGTCGCATCTTTCCTGTTTCGACCATTACCAGTTTGTGAGGCTCGATGAGGTTTCGTCCACAAAGCCAACTTTTCACAAATCCATGCTTTGATCAACAAATGATCAGCAGCACTTCGTGTGCCACATTACCAAATTGGGAATGTATCACTAGTAACCATCAACTACATAACCTCTGAGCTCGTACGTCTCAGAGAAGGGTGTTAAGCTAAGAGAATAAATTCTCCGCCACCAATAGAAATGTATTTGATAGAAACGACCTTTACCTCTCAATGTGTAACGTCAAACACACATCCATACAAGTACGTTCCGGGATCGAACGGAACCGAAGGCACTTCAAAGAAGCCCTTGCAAATCTGTATATTCACTAATCACGTCCGGAATCCCCATCACAAAGAATGATCAAATCTCTATACCGGAGCAACGCGGTGCAGAGACATTCGACAGGTAATCCTTTCGCTTTCGAAAATACCCGGTCTTCAACACAGTCTTCAAATGCAATCTCATTTCGTCGTATCATTATTCAGAATGGGTTTTATGGCACAAGGTCCTCTCCCGGCTAATCCGAATAACGAGCGCTTATTTTTTTCTAAAAATAAGTGTTACATTCAGATTTCAATAAACCACAACAATTTTCACTTTGATCTTTTAAATAAAAGATCCATCACAATCAAAAAGGTTCGATGTGGTTTTCAGATATCCACTTGGAATCCGACCCCCGGTCGCATCGAAATTCAAATGTCATTAAAAGGCCAATATTGATAGTCGGTTATTTAACTATCAACCAACATCCATACAATTGCCGGATTTAAACAAATTTCCTAAATTATTTATTTCCAAAATATTTCGCAAGATTTATTTCACACTTCAACCATTTGAAAACAATTTTCAAATTACTTTTCCACGTTTCAATTCTTTGAAAACAAATTTCAAATCACTTTTCCTTACGTGGAATACATTTCCAAATATTTATTCATTTCCACTGAAAATCTGCCGAGTTCAAATACTTTAAAGTAATTTAAATACTTATACATATATATTTTGAAATATTCAAAATAAAACTATTTCAAAACACTTGCTTAAATATTAATTATGAAAATATTATACTACTATCACATATAAACTTAAGTCCAAAATAATTTTTAAAATAAAATTATCAGATAGAGTCTAACTATTTAAATAACCATTTTCTAAATAAAATATCAATTAAATCTTTAAATAATCACTTCTATAATTAATTAAATAAAACTTTACTTTAAAGATTTTCAAAATAACTTAAGAAAATAATTTCTCCAAAATATTCTTTTAACTTTTAAACTTTAAATTTATAATTAGAAAGTTACTTTGAAAACATACTCGGCTTCGCAGGGAAAGTACACCTTCCATACTAAAATGGTTTATTCAAATCAAATTATAAATCTTTCTCGACTTATTTTGAATTACATTCCAAATCCGTAAATTCCTTTTCACACTTTAAAAATAAACCAATTTTTATTTTAAAACAAATTTCCCTTACCTTTATAAAATTCCCATTGTGAATTTAAATTTTCCAAATATCTACTGATATACGATTTCCAAATTGATTTCAAAAATCATTTCCAAACACCAAATCAATTTTCAAATTTATTTCAAATTTATTTTAAACACCAAAAAAAATTTAATATTGATTTACCAAATATTTATTATTTTTACCAAACCAATATCAAATTTATTTTCTAATTTATTTTCAAAACACCAAATCAATTTCAAATTGATTCTCAAACTTATTTCAACACCAAATTTATTATCTTTTGAAACAAATTCCTTCTTTTGAATTTATTCAATTTTCTAAAATTAATTTACTATTAATTTTATACTAAATTTCAAAAATCAAATTTTATTTATTTCTGATATCCTACGATACCAAAAATATATTTGGCTAAATTATAGCCTTCAACAGTTTAAATCACAAATAGTCACACATAGATTATAAATGATCAACACACAATATTAAAATAAATTCAATTATTTAAGGAATCCAGTTGGATCCCTCCTACCTGTTTTCCCTGCATCCACAGATGTTAGCACAATAATTAAATACCAATTCCACTTCAAGGTGGAATATCGCGGTATATGGGATTTATAACATATTATCCGCTCTTATGCGACGCATAGGGTCTCATCTGCTATATAATGCGGAAAATCAATCACCCAATATATACTATATACTATTATATATATAATATCATCCAGTGAATAATTATTATAAATTTATCATCCAAGCACACAATCAATCAATTTTAAATCTAACTATTCAAAACTTAAATCAGAACAATATTGATTGAGTGAGAAGATCTCACCTTTGCTTTTTATTTTGCAATCCATTTTATATTCCGGCTTGATTTCACGATTCTGAACCTTGTAACAAACATTATAGGATTTATTAATATTCGAATAAATCGAACAATAAATTTGCATTTTAAAATTTTTCATTCAACTATTAATTTAATTTTAAACTAGTGATTTTATTTTAAACTAATACTTTTTTTTTTCAAATTCTAAAATTGTTAATTTAGTTGATTAAATAAATTAAACAACTCAATATATTATTTAAAATTTAACCGTAAGTTAAATATCTGCATATATCATTGCGAATCTCATAAAATCAAATATATATTTTTCTCAGTGTTTCCTGAACTAATTAAATTTTTTTAAAGGTTGGACAGTAAGTATAAGCATGCATTTCTAATCTATATATTTATTTATTAATTTAACAGAACTGTGATAACCTACTGTCGAAATTGCATCCAAAAGAAATCAATCCAGGTTTGATCAAAACCCCGTGCCAAGATGCTTCGCTGCCGCTGCCGCTGCCTTGACTGGCTTCGCCCTCGTCGCTCGTCGCCATTGTGCTGACCAACCACAATGTCGAGCCCTTACCGCGAACTCGAGCCCCACGCCCAGTCGCGCACTGCTGCCCTATACATTGAAATCGAAGATGCCTCTTCCACGACGTCGCACCAGAGCGAAATCGCCATCACCATTGCCTCGCGATCGAAACCCTAACTTCGTCACCATTACATCGACCATCGCGGCTCCACCCACGCACGCCACCTTCTTACGCGAGCTTGTACCAACTTCAATTGAATCGTCGCCCCCTCCTCTTGAACACGAGGAGGCTGCTGCGATTTGAAATCGCATCCTTTCTTTCTTTCTTTTTAATTTGCAAACGAAATTGGAAAAGGACTGAGGTATTGAATTAGAAAGAGGAGGACGAGATTAAAATCGAAGGGAATCATGCGTAAATGAATTCTTTCTATTATCTGCTTCGGTCATTATTTGAATTCGATTTCATTTTGTGTTTTGTAGAGAAGTTCGGCTGTCAATATAAAAGGAAAAGGAGACACGATGATGTTGGCGTGTAGAGGAAGACTGCGGTACTTCAGAGGTGCAGAGAAAAGTTTTGATGTGAGGGAATTTCAACTGAAGTTGACCAGGATAAAATATAGTTTAAATTAAAATTTATATTCAAATTGTCTCGGTTAACGCAGCTTAAAATCGCGAACCCCTATCGAGGCGTGCCGCTAGGTGTTTATAATGTTATACGCCTATTCCGAATGCAATGGAAAAGGTTGCGAGTCCAAATTCGATCGTATGGAGAAGATAGCTTTTTGAACCCAGCTATTAAATTAAATTTCGATTTAATTTTCAGCGCGTTTGCCTATCGTGCGGCTAAACGACAACTCCGAATACTACGAAAATCGAAATCCGATAATAATACAATATTACGGATCCAATTGAACTGGTTTTGTCAAATTCCAAGACTGTGCCTCGGAATGCTATTTTTAAGTATCGATTTAAACAATATAAATTCAAAACTAAACAAAACATTTCCAAAATAAATTCTGAAGCTTCCATTATCTTCAGTATCATCAGTATAAACTTCCTAAGCCTTTAAAATATTTTTAACAAGCTTAAAACTGAAGATTCAAATTTTTATCCAACTTCAATGAATTAAATTCAAAAATTTAATTGCTAAATTCATATTTATATTTGAAATTCAAGTTAAAGTAACCTCTAAATATTTAAAATCAATTAAATATTTCATTTCAAATGTTAAAAATTTCCGGGTCGTCACATCCATCCACTCATTCAGTGTTTATTTTTTACGTTCATTTATTACCTGCAATTATTCATTTTCATTTTCATTTATTCAGGTCATGTCAGTTTCTTTTTATTTGCATTATATTTATTCATTCATTATTGCATAACTTCATGATTTGTATTCATTTGTTTATAGTATTTATGTTCAATTCAATTTCTTAGCATATAAATTCATGTACTTAAGTTTTTAATTACTTTCTTATAATACTTACTTTCTATCACAATTTATTATAGTAATATTTCAATTATAACATATGTTCATAACAACTACAACATCAAATTCTTATTTATTAAAGAATTTCATTGAATACTTTTATTATTTCAAATTTTTACTTGTATAATATCCTATTACATTTCCTTATTAAACATTAGAACTCTTAATATTCGGCAAGTTATATATATGCCTTTAAGAATGTAATTGAAAGTTATATAAGTTTTTCTCATTTCTTTTAACTAATTTAATGTCCAATAATCATATCCTTTGTTGATAGGTTACAATTTCAACTTTCTTGAAATTTCATTTATAACCTAGCATTTAATCTCTTATTTTAATTAGAGGTTCCAATTACTAATTAGTTACGACCATTTCACCAAAATAATTAAAACTATTAATTAATGAAAACTTAAGAACTAAATATCGGGTTAAATTTCAAATCATTTCAAAATAATAGATAGATGTATATACTTACAATTTATATATCCAATTATATTTAAACAATTTGAAATTTACATTTGTTTACTAAAATAAATCTGTAGTAAAACTACAACAGTGGCTTTCCCACTTCAAAACTCAAAAATGAATGTCGATGATGTGTGCACTCATCATCGAAATTATTTTCCAGCGGCAGAGAGGGGTGTACATAACTTATATTTTTCCAAAATTTCTTTAAAACAATTCGTTCAATTTATATTGAAATATTTATATCAAAAAATACTTCTAATAATATTATTACTATATTTCAAAATAATTCAAAAGAAATTTTCAAAACCCTGGAACTTTAGTTCTAAAATTTCCAATCAATATTTATAAATTTCACTACCTAACAACCAATATATTACAACCAAATGTAACCCTTATAAAATTTATTTTATATATAGAAAATATAATAGGCATAATTATTTCATTCGCCTATATTCAAAACAAATATTGTGTCGATCTGTCCTATTAAGTGTTTATAAATCCCTATTGATGTCATAGCGTCCCATGCACCGACCAGAATTTATAAATACAAAGTAGAACAAATTAACACAATATAAAACTTTTTATAACACTGACAATTATGCTCTCTAATATATATACACACTTAGCGACTCGTCATAGGGTATTACTACCCTATTAGTAAAGTGTCAGACCCCACAAAGCTAAGGTTTATCGCTAAACCAAAGCTCTGATACTAGATGTAACATCTCGCCTTTTTGTACGTTTAAGAAGACACACGTGCCAACTCAAACCATACAAAAGAGCGGATTGTTATTGGGGTGAATAAGAAAAAGCAGAGAAAGAAAAAAAATAGAATCTCACAGCGGAATGATAAAATATAATAATCAAATAACAGTTCATGAAGCTGTTTTACAAAACATTTGATTGTACTTATACAACACATACCAGAGTTACACATACCAGAGAATAATAAATAATGCAGCAGAACAGTATGAAGGTAGTGGAATAATATAGTATAATAATAATAATATCTTCATCTTCGTCCACCAAAATAAAGTCTTCAAATCCTGTTATGCTTAGACTGACCCGAGCGAATTGAAAAGACAAAACACTCGAGTCAGAACTAAAAGATCTTATGTGAGTTAAATCAACGGAAATACATATGAGTGGAACAGCGTCAGAGATGTTTACGGGATTTGACATCTCTTATCCAGTGTCAAACATGAGTGTAGTAACTTAAGAGTTGTTCGGGATTTACATCTCCTAAGGATCCGTTAAACTATTTATTATGTTGTAATATTTCGCTATTATAATAATGTCTAATAGTAAAATAAACTTACCTTTTGATAGCATTAAGGGGTTAACCATATAGCCCTTAACACGTAATAGTGCCAATAGTCTATACAGTACCGTAATACCTCCTGATCGAGAGGCTACCAGAGGATACTCCATAGGTATGACACAAATCAAACTCGTACAAGGCACGCTAGAGTAGATGACACGGCACAACTAGGAAATGCCAGGGTAGATATACCAATTACGTTTCCGAACCAGTGGTAACGTGTAGCAGCTACTACCGCCCACCTCGAGCCATACCCCCAAATACAAAAAGGCCCAAATCAATCACAAAGTAATAGAATGGTATCGAAGGAGGTGTCTGATAAAAGGTGCTATCTTCTTAGCCTGTCAATCGCTCTTGTTTTAGCCACCTTAAGCCAACTCACGGGAGTCAGGTCCATGTACATACCTCAAAGAAGCGCCGCCACCATCCTACTTCATTTTGGAATCTCCACCGCATACACAGTTGTTAAAGTGGTATTCAGAGTTGGCAAAGAGTATGACAACTTCCGATCCCAGTCTCTTTAAAAACCAAACGTTATTATAACACCGCGGTTATTTCAAAATAGTTATACTTCAAAACCAGAATATAATATCCATTTCAAAACCATATAAATACGATATCATTTCCATTCGAAAACCAAATCAATAGGATATCATTTTTGCAAAACCCAAATCAATATAATATCATTTTTATTTCAAATATATCCATTTTCCAAATCATAGCACTTTCAAAGTTACACACTTTGAAACCAAACACTTGAAATTATAACACTTTCAAATCACAATACTTTGAAACTCGTAACTTTGAAACATTACTTCCATCACTTAAATGGTTTAAATATTAAAATACTTTATATAATAAATAGCATCTTCAGTTTCGCAAATCAATTCCAAAACAACTCGAATTTCAAAATTTTATATTTAACCAAATTCCAAATCATAAACTTCAATATGATTCAGTTTCCATTTAACTATTCCAAGTTATATCGATTTCAAAACAGATTTGATCCATAGAATAAACCATTTCAAACTCAATACATTTCAATTTTTAAGTATTCAACAATTTCAAAACTAAGTTTGATAATTACAATTCAGCAATTCAAATTTCTATTATTTAGTTTTGAAGTATTTTACTTAATAAATCCATTATCATTTAAACAAATCCCAAATTACAAAGGACTAAATATTTCCTTCAATTTATTTATACTTGAAATACTTATTTAATTCACCTTAACCAAAAATCAAGTTATAAAAATCATACCTTTAAAATTTTCCAATTTAATAAATTTCACATCAAACTTATTTGAGTTTAATTCTTAAATAAATTCAATTTCAAACAAATTTCCAATTTTTCTTCCAATCTTAATTTATTTAAATCATTATCAACTCTATATTAAAATGCAATTTAAATACTCAACCATATTATCTTCAATAAAAATCAACTTTTTATTAAGCTTATTCTATAGTAAAACAAGTTATACATAGCTTAAAAATCAAGAATAAAATAACATTTATGTAATATCTAGAATCAATATTTATATAAAACCGTATATTTCTTTACAAAACCATAGAAATCATTTCAAAAATATTTTTATATAGACCACGGTGTCTGTATATAATTTTCTATCCTATGGTCAAGTGATACGGATATTTATCATTTCAATCCGTAATTTAAAATATAAATACGGTTACATATCATTTCAAATCGCAATCTCGAATGAAATAAAATCCATAACAACTTGTAGTTTATAACAATATAAAATACAACATCCATTCATCCAATATCAATCATCGACCATTTATCACAATCATCATCCAATTCAATCAATATAGAACAGATAATACTTATCAAGAATTTTACCGGCGGTTTATATGCAATAATAAATTAAGTAACAAATTAACTAGCAGTTTATATGCAATAATAAATTAAATTACAATTTAATTCAAATAAATTCAATTTAACTGTGATGATGATTAAAAATATGCTAAACTGTCGTAAATAAATTTCTAATCACATCATAAATCAATTTAACAAACATATGAAATTTTAGAAGTTGTGAGTGGGTGAAAACACTCACCGTTGAATTTAAATTGAATTTAAATTCACAATAAGCCCAAAATTTGAACGGTCTCAGAATTCGAAGATTGAAAAATTCTGGTCCAGGGTCTACTTCGGGTTCAACTTCGGTCCACCGCCTCAAATCCCCGGTGCTTGCTCTAAATTTTTGCCAAAACGACCCGGAGCGACCCGAGTCATTTCCTTCCCGACCCAAAGTTGATGCAGGGTTTTTGCCTTTGAAACTCGAAGCGCGACCAGAAGTTGCTGCAGATCCACAAGATAATTTTTTGTTTTTTTTTTTGGTTTTTTATGGAATTGAAATTGGATTAGGAAGATTAGGGTTTTCAGCCATTGAGGAAGAGGAGCAACAGAAATTTCTGTACGTACAGAAATGAGAAATAGAAAGACTACTAGGGTTTATAGCTATATATATATAGGCAGAACAAAATAGAAAGGAATGGGCCCGATTGGTTTGAGTTTTTAACGATAATTGACCCGAAAAGCCCGTTTCGATTCCAATACGGAAATGGGTCAACCCATGTATCAAAATATATGTTTTTAAATATTTTAAATGAAATGGATAGGTTTCAAGTCCAAATTCCATCGTATGAAGAAGTTGTGCTAAAATCAAGCTATTTCAAACTGATTTCAATTGATTTCAGTTTCATTGATTTCTAGGAGTTTCGAGCCCGCACGATCAAACGACAAGTCCGATCGCTTTGAAACTTGAAATCCTACAATAATTCACTGTTACGGATCCGGTGATACTGGTCGTTGAAATCCAAATCAGTGGCCAAAATGGCTATTTTTCAGTTAATTAAATATAATAATATTAAATTAATTAAATTAAATTTTAATTCAAATTTAATAAATCACAATTTCTCTCATTTTAAATTACTTGGACATTCACCATAATTTAACACAAATTTATATGTCACTTTAATGTTGATTCATTCATCAATTTCAGCATTAAATTTCATTTCTATTAAATTCAGAAATTTATAAATTTAAAATTCCAAAATCCATTTATTAATTTAAATATTTAATTTCATTTATTTGCAATTAACCCAATTACTATAATTCAAATTCCAATAAATAAATAAATCTTGATTTCCATTCTTTTTATTTCCAATTATCATATTATTATAAACAAAATTAACATTACCTCCAAACATTAACCTAGTTTACATTAACATAGTATTTAATTACATTTGTTGTGATAAATTCCAATTCAATTTAACGGATTAAATATATATGTAACTTATAATAATTGTTGCCATTAACTCTCAATCACATTCCTATAAGTTTATCATTTCCAAACCAATATTAAAATCACTTACAGAACATTGATTTTATTCAATTACCATTCATTATATATTAATTCATTAATTAATTTAATATTTACGTTTGTATTCTTATATTCAATTTGTATCCTAGTATAACACTTACACTATTTCATTTATTGTAATTTCATTCAAACTATCAATAATTAGCTTTAATTACCATTGCTACATTTCAAATGAACATTCACCTCACTATAACTATAAAGTTTTTTCTTTCTAAATTAAATTACAAAAATCTTATTAAATTAACCAATTTAATTATTGAAATTTGCGGGTCGTTACAATACTTACACTGGTGAGATAAGTATATCAATATTTTTGTAAATAATTAAAGTGATTTAATTATTGAAGATTTATTTAAGAGGCTTAGGGGGTCCCATATGGATTAAATCGATGTTTGATTGCATGTTTATTTGATAGTTAAATAATCGACTATGAAATCTTGGCCAATTTCTAACTCTAAAAATATCTAGGAGAAACATGAGAATTATGCGGTACATTTATCTTTGTTAATGCTACTGTATGTATAACTCATGCATCCACTTAAACAGTTAGAAGGTGATCTTATGTAGTGTCTGTTTATTTTCGAAAGAACTGGAGTTGAGTTGACCGAAAACTATCGAATATTGGTTCAAAAAGATAAGGACCGGATAGGTATGAAGTATCCAAAAACCGCTTTGAACTAACTCAAGCATTCGAGTTAAAGATATCTTGGAGATGATGAAATGAAGATGGAGATCTTTGAAGTTGAAGGGTACTTGCTACTAAACATGAGGGTGATTCTAAAAAGGATGTAGTAGAAGTAGTGCCTTTGTTTTGTTTATATCCTAAACAACTTGAATGGACGAATGCTAGCATTCCATTGTTGTTTGGAGGGCAATGTTAGCATGCCAAGTGGGTTTCTATATGAAAAGATAAAATGTAGTCTCAAGCCTCACAACCAGGAATGACTAAAACATAGGATATGTAGTAGTGCTACGTGGGTCGCACCCATTAGGGTATTATCATCATCCTTCTAGATTGATAATTATGGATTTGATATGTGCATATGAGCTCACGACAGAAAGATTGCAAAGCAATCATGGTGATGAAATATTCAGACTATCCAATAAGGGGTAAGCCGGTCCTATGTTGGCAGGGGGTCCATGTGAGGCCCTCGGTACACTTTATCTAGAGATGTACTATGGCATGCGGTATCCCAATAGCCTTGTCATTGTATGAAATCTATTCTCCAATATGTACTTTTACAGACTTAATGTATACTTATTATGTTGGAATTTAATTAATGTAATAATTTCGGCTATGATTCCATATTTACTTTAAATCCTAGACAATATTATAATATCATTGGATTTTCTTTAAATTGTGGTAATCGTATGGTAAAAACTCATCCATGTTTACGTGTGACGCGGTCTTACAAGATACCTTTTATTTTGAAAGGTTTTATGAGATACAATAACGCATTTGATTTGAGTTTCTCATGCTAGTTTACTAGACAAATCTGGATGTTATTTTCTTATAATACTCGAGTTAGACCTGAGTATTTGGATTCTTTAGAGCTTCAAAAGACGAGCTGGAGGCATTCAATATGTAATTCCATGTTTTTATTTTCGTTGTGTTTCTTTGTATTCATCGGTATTTGTAAGGACAGACTACTATAACTGTCTAGGCTGATGATAGGTTAGGCTCTGATGTAGTCTAAATATTAATGTTTTCTTTTCTAAATATAAGTTTGAATATTATATATTAATTGTTACGATGTGTGGTTATGTTCTGTCTGTTTTTCTTCTTTCACCCCAACAATTTGTCTTTCCAACACTTGGATGTTCAGTATGTGAATACAGTGGATGTATTAGGGTCAACTTCTGAGGATCAAAAATGCGGGTCATCACGGATAATTAACTAGCAGATCCCTCTGTGGTATTTTGGGTGATTCATCCATGTCATCAAATGAAGAAGTTTCAATAAGGGGACTTTGAATCATATTGTTGATGTAATTTGAAGCTTGGAAGAATGTTGGTTCTGTGATAACCCGAATTTTTGAGCATCTGCTAATTGATAATTATCTGATTTAATTATAGAAATACTAATTTTATTTGAACTAACAAATGAAATTCTGATAATTAGAATATATTTGGATATGTATATAGATGAATTTGAATTTTAATAAATGCTGAATTATAAATATGTGAATAAATATCTATTTGATAATCTCCTATTAGAATTATTGAAATTTGACAATATTTGATTAATGACCTTCTTTTATAATTATTCAAATTGGCAAAAATTACCTTTCCAAAAACAAATAAATATGTTTCCTATTATAATGTATATATGTATATTGTAAATGGTTAGCTATAGTTTAAATCCAATATTAATTTTCAAAGCTGCTAAAGGTAAAATCTATATTTTTACAACAACAAAGATAATATATGTCTTTTTGTTGGTTAAGGAATTAATGCTCAAGTTTAGAATGGAATTTAATAAGATTCATACTTTCTTTAAATATATGTATAAGATGTGTATATATATAAAGTATTAAACATATAAAATATAACATATAAATTAAACATATAAATATAAATACAAAAGTAATTTAGAATTTTTTTTAATAAAGGTTTAAACATGTGTAAACACATAATTCTTTCATCTAAACATTTGTAAACCAAATAATCCATATAGTAACACTTGTAACTTATATGTGCCATGCAATTTACAAATGGCATAAGTTTTTCTCAAATTGAAACAAATGCTATTGTGTAAAAAAAAAAGAAACTAGTTTCATATTTTCTTTCTCTCATCTCTATCTTCAAATCTGAAAACCAAAACAAAGCAGCTCTGAAAAAAAAATTAAGTTTGAATTGTAATATGATTGGGTTGAACAGTGATAATGTGGGTAACTATCGAAATGAATTGTTGTGTAAAGTGACATCCTGTATTTAAGTTTGAATTGTATTTCATTTGAATAGCTAGTATAGGATGACATGGGACTCGAAGAGACCGGAGTCGGGTATCAGTAAATATCCGAAACCACTTCGATTTGTAATCTTCAATAATTCTATATAGATTTGATATGTGAAATCAATAGACTGGAATGGAATAATATGGACATTTGAAACTAAGTGTGGGTACTTAGAGATCGATGTATGAAATAAGTGTTGAGCAAAACAAGTAATGAACTCGTAGTGAGGTGCGAGTTACTCCGGGTTTTTCTTTTATGGTTTGAACATAGTATTTC
Source organism: Allium cepa (assembly GCA_030765085.1). Classification (NCBI taxonomy): domain Eukaryota; kingdom Viridiplantae; phylum Streptophyta; class Magnoliopsida; order Asparagales; family Amaryllidaceae; genus Allium; species Allium cepa. Next base: position 733,669,409 of record CM060938.1, on the reverse strand, counting down.
AAATTATATGGGTTTACTCACGCTGGTTTCCAGCCTGACCCGAGTGTTACTTTGATGTAATGCTTGGGTCAGACGGAGTATTATAGATTTTCAGGTAAGGATGTTCTGGAGCTTAAGAGGCGAGCTGGATGGCAGGAACGTATGGAGTGTATTCCGCTGTGACATATTGTAGTTTATCTGGAACAAGTTAATTTTAACTGTCCAGTGTTTGTGTAAATATTGTAACTCTAATGTATTGTATGAAATTTAACTAATACAGCTTCTTTGTATAAATGTTATTTTATGATATTATATTTTGATCCGCTGCGAATGTGAGATTCTGTGTCTTGACTTCTGTTTTCTTCTTCTATCTCTTCTTTCTTTTCTAACTATCTGAAATTTTCGAGATCGAAAATTCCGGATCGTTACATTTGGTATCAAAGCTAGGTTAAGCGAGAACCTTGGCTCTAGTGGGGGGTTTACTCATTAAGGACAGGGACAATGGTACACTAGAATGAGTTAAGTGTATATATTTATGAGAGCGTACTTCTTATTTTTATATAATGGTTTTAAAAGTAAAGGATTTTTATATAAGTTTATACATAAAGCAATGATTCTTCTAACCAATATATATTAAGGTAATTGGTTGTTGTATTATTTGAAATAAAATAATGAGAGTTAAGTGGTAATGGTAATACAACCAAATTAATATTAAATGAAGATAAGATTGAAATAGATCCAAACAGGAACAAAAATCCTAAATTTGTAGAAGTAAGGATAAGATATAAATGAATTGGTTTCCAGATATGATAATCCTGAGTATTATCATAAATAGTTATTGTGTTTAATAGTAAAATGTGTATTGAAGAGTAAGCAAGATGAAATGTTTCAGGGAAGTAAAACATTTAGGCAAGCATGACTTATAAATTGGGATTGAAGATGATCTGATTGTGAAGTTTTAAATTTGGGTCCAGAATTTGAAAATTGTTTCAAAGTGATAAAGAAATAATATTGTTTAATGTATTTAAATGAAAGGGTCCTATTTCAAACAAGAGTTGTTTGAAAATTTAAAGGAATTTGTTTTAAATTAAAAACCAAAGGTGGTTTAAATTTTAAAACTTGGCTTGGTGGCCTGAGAAGTAAATATGTATATATATGTTGTAACGACCCAGAATTTTTATTAATTAAAATTTGAATATTTAATTGATTTTAAATATTAATAAGTGAAATTTATAAGTTGAATAATTTATTTTCGAATATTGGATTTAATTGAATAATTAAATCAATAATTTTAATATGTGAAAATTCAGAAATAATTGAAAATTGGGTTAAATATGATTAAAATTGATTTGTAAAATTTTATTTTATCGTGTTGGAGTTAGAACGATATTTTAGAACTTTTAAAATCGAATTAAAAGTTAAATTGTGAAAATTGAATATTTTAATATTTAATTATCGACTATAAAATAGCCAATTTTTAAACAGTCTCAGAATTGGACGAAACTAGTTCCATTGGATCCGTAATAGTTTGTTATTATCGGATTTCAATTTTCGTAGCAATCGGAGTTGTCGTTTGACCGTGGCAGCTCGAAACGCATCGAAATTGTTTTAATATTAATTTGGCGAGTTAAAATAGCCATTTTTCAAACAGTCTCGGATTTCGACGAAACCAGTTTCATCGGATCCGTAATGTGATACTATTGTATGGTTTCAAATTTCATGTCAATTGGATTTACCGTTTGTCCGGTGCAAGCTAAAACGCCTAGAAAATCGTTTAATCGGTTTAATTTTAGATTGAACGTTTATTGCCATAACTCGCACAGATGACAGAATCAGCTCCCGAAACACGTTCCATTGTGTTCGGAACGCGGGGTAAACCTTAGAAACGCCAACCGGCACGTTTCGTTTGGAGTTCGGAAAATCCGGGATGAATAGTGTCGCGTGAATTTTCTATATAAGCACCTCTCTTCTCTCATTTGCAAACAAAGGCCCAAAACCCTAGGGTTTCGGTTGTAGCCGCCAGCAATATGTTCAAAGGCCGAAAATCAATCTCCTTCCTCCCTCAATCATTCTCAATCCACACGTTTTTAGCAAAAGTTGTTAACTAATAAATCGAAGAGCTCGCCGAATACTTCAAATCCGTACGGTGGAGATGGGCTTTCGTCGGCCAGAGGAGGCGCTAGGAGGCCGCGTTCGTGCTCGTCTTCGTGCGTTTTTTTGGGCTGAGGGGACCACCGAGCTTGGCCTTGCTCTGGGCGGTCGTAGGGGATGCAATGGCCGTTCCAATGGAGGTGAGATGATGGGGTTTCGGCAACGTTTAGGTGGCGAAATATCAAACCCTAATATCTTGCAAATGGGTTTCATGTTCGGCCCGTTACCTGTAGGTAACGCGTGCGTGAGGGAGGGAACGAGATGAAGGGGACGGTCATGATTGCAGGGTGATGGATCTAACGGCCAGAAAGATGTTAGGTTAAAAATTATAAAATAAGTTGTAAATTTATGAATATAAATTCGTGAATCTTTAAAAATTCATAAGTTTTTCATACGAGGTCAAAAACGCGCGAAACCAGTTGCGTTGGAATCATATGGACGAGCACTACGCTATGGAATTGGATTGGATTCGTTTGGAGTTAGTGAGAATTTCGGGTAAAATTAAACGCACGTTTAATTTTATTCGAAATAAATCGCTAAAACGAAATTGAAATCAAGGTGAGAACTTCTCACTCAATCGAATCGGTTTCGATTTTAATTTTAAATAGTTAGATTTAAAATTGTTGATTGAATGTTGAATGATGATTGTTATCTATTGATTGTTAAAATAGACATTATGCGTCGTTAGTAAGCGGATGTTATTTATTAAAAACATATACCGCGAATATTTCACAAACAGTGAAATTGGTATTATTTATGTACTTGGAATTGATTTCCCGCATTATATAGCGGATGAGACCCTATTGCGCCGTCTATTAAGCGGATAATATTTTATAAATCCCATATACCGCGATAATTCCGTACTGGAGCGGAATTGGTATTGTGCTAACATCTTTGGATGCAGGGAAACAGGTTGGAGGGATCCAACTGGATTCCTCAACTGTATTGATTTATTTACAAATATTTTGATATTTGTTGATTATCATATCGATATATGATATTTGGATGTCGTGATTGACTATTTGGTGCTGCTGCATCATCGGATCCATTTCTGAAGTTTTAAAATAATGATTTTTGGTTTTAAAAGGATTTTAAAGTGATTTTTCAAAGTATATGTTTTTATAAAATTTTGAGTTGATTCATTTTAAATAATTAAAATGTTATAAATTTTTATGTTATAAAAATTACTGTTTTTGTAAAATATAACCAAATTTGAGATTTTCGAAATAAATAGTGATTAATTTATAAAATGGTTTAATTTGTAATTTTGAATCATTATAAAAGATTTTTAAATTTATTTTTATAAGTTAAAAAAATATTGGAATTATAAAACGAGCTTTTATAAATGTTAAAGGTGAAATAAAGATGGATTTCATAGGTGAACGGAATTTATAGATTTATAAATTGTGAAGTTATAAAAATAAATAGATTTTGTAAAATAGAAGATTTATAAGTAATTATCTTATAAATCGGATTTTGGCATTTAAATGAGATATAAATGGAATTTGTTAATACTGAGATTTATAGATCGAAGCTTATAAATAGAAATGGAATTTATAAACATTGTTTATAAATTTGAAATCAATTGAATTTGATAAATTGAATATTGAAGTTTTTTGAAGGGAATATATTCACGATTTTGGACAGTGAATACATTATTGAATAAAATGGTCATGTTTGGCAAAATGAATATTATAAAATGAAGTTAATTATTTTAAAGATGTTTTAAAATGTATTATGAATCGAAACCATAGATTTCAACATTTATTGTTGAAATAGACGTTTTCGAGAAATAGAAGGAAATGATGGACTATAACACTGTTGTTATAGTAAATGGTTTCCGAAAGGAAATGTTTTGTATAGTATTGGGATTTATATATCTATTTAAACTTTGAATCCCTATACTAGTGATTTTGGGTCGTCGTAACGATGTTTTACACAACATTCGTTTTTGACCCAAATAAATGTGTTAAGAGAATTTTTCCTTAAGTAATGAAATATACACTTAATTTTGATTTAAGTATATTGAATATTTTCAAATGTTGAAAATAAATAGATTTGTGAAGTACTTATTATTAAATAAGTATGGAAATATTTTTCCAATGTGAAATGAACGTTTTAGAATTTATCCTTGTAAGATAAGTTGAAAGTGAATATTGAAAATCGATTGAAAATCGTACATCATAGATATTTTGGGATTATAAATTCACTATGGAATTTATAAAAGAAAGGGGAATTAGTTTAAAAATAAATGTTGATTTATTTTTGAAATTATGGGAATTAATTTACGGATTTGGAACGTAAATATAAAGTAAATCGTTAAGGATTTATTTAATTGGTTTAAATAAACCATTTTGAAATGAAAATATTTTCGAGAAAGGAAAATGATTGAAATTTGTTTTCAAAAATGGTAAAGGATTGAAAAGTGATTTGAAAATTAGTTTTCAAATGTTTGAAGTGTGGGAAATTTTATATCTAGTAAAGATATTTTGGAAAGTAAATAATTTGGGAAATTATTTGGAATTTGGTGATGTTGAGCATGCCTATTGATAGTTAAATAATCCGACTATCAATATTTACCTTTAAATAGGTATTTGTTGTGATTGTTTGAATTTGAATGCCACACTTATTTTTGAATAAGCGCTCAATATTCGGATTAGCCGGGAAAGGACCTTGGGGTCGTATAACCCATTCCGAATATGTGATACGTCATAATGGATTGCATTCGATGACCGGTGTTGAAGACCGGATATTTGTGAAAACGGAAGGATTATCGTCGAGTTACTCTACATCGGCTGATCTCCGATATAGAGGTTTTATCACCCTTAGTGACGGGAAGTCCGGTCGTGATTAGTGAATATCTGGAATGCAAGGACTTCTTTGTAAGTGCCTTCGGTTCTATTCGATCCCGGAACAGACTTGTATGGATTGTATGTCTGACATTACAAATTGAGATATAAAGCTGATTTCTTTCAAATATATTTCTGTTGGTGGCGGAGAATTTATTCTCTTAGCTTAACACCCTTCTCTGAGACGTACGAGCTCAGAGGTTATGTAGTTGAAGGTTATTAGTGATATACTCCCAATTTGGTAGTGTGGCATGCTGAGTGTTGCTGTGAAATGATCATTGTTTGATCAATTGTGATATGATCATTTGTTTGATCGTTTATCTTTGTGATCATTTCTATGATCATTTGTTGACCCAAAGCACGGCTTTTGTATAAAGCGTGGCTTTGTGGACGAGACTTCGTCGGACCTCACACCCCGGAAATGGTCAAAACAGAAAGGATGCGGCAAGGTTATTAGGGGGTAGCGCCCCTTTAGTGTATGTCATTCCTTCTGGATAGAGGTGGTATCATGGTATGAAGCCCAGATACTTAACTTATGTTGTTGCTGCAAAATTTTGTAGTTGTTGGAAATCAAGGATCCTCGGATAGATCGGTTACGATCGGGGGATGACATATTCGTGTCAGTAGTTACCCAGTTAGGGGTAACTCGGCCTTGTGTTGGCAGAGATCCGGTTTGGTTCTCGGGGCGTCTTTCCAGAGGCGTTTCCATGTGGAAATGGGAAGTTCCTTGACCTGACCATTTGTTGGAAATCCAAAGAAACAATACGATCTTGTACGGTTTTAGTTGTATAACCTGCCATGGAATGTGACGGTAACCTGCTATTGAACATGGTAGTTATAGTAGGCATAAGTGCGAAATGTCTATGCTGGCTAAGATTTATATCTTTACTTTCGAAATAATTTTCCTACACTATGCACTAGTAATAATATCAAATGTTTCTTTTTAATGCGTATCAAGCATCTTTGACTATCATAAGGAGAAATCTCCTCCGATTCTGCGTTTGCATTGTGTGTGTGTGCGGGAGGCCTTATGGTAGTCTCATTTTTAAAAGCATTGCGAATTGACTTTAAAAATATTCCTCTATTTTGATTTTAAAGAAAAATAAACTGTTTTAGTTCTCACACCAGTCACATGACTGACTCGGAGTTTATTGTTTTCCTTCCTAAACTCTGGGTGCCCACCAATTTCCACACGGGCAGTCAAGAGTTAGGTTTATCAGGATATTCTGGAATTTAGGAGTTGCTGGAAGCAAGCTGGATGGCATGGCGTATTACTAGTATATTATATTTCTTTTCCGCTGCATGTTGTTGTTGTACACTCTGATGATGTAATGTGATGTAATATGACGTAATGTAATAACTGATATAGTTCTTTGTTTAAAGATTATTTATTTATCTATTATATGTTGTTCCGCTGCGAATTGTGAGATTCTGATATTGTTCTATTGTTTCTGTTCTGTTCTATCTTTTTCTCTCTTCTTCTATCCTTTTCTTCCTCTTAAACCCTAACCTTTCAGTTTTTGGGCAACGAAAAATCGCAAACGTTACATATGTAGGGATATATATAATACCAATGATGATTTGAAATAAACTCTAAAGTGATGAGTTTTGATTTTCCCTGAAGTGATGTAAAAACCCAAATGATATAAGTTTTGAACTTATAAGTGGGAAAGAGTTTTGAAATTTGAAGTGGAAATTCAAATTGGGTAAAGTTGACTGGATTAAGTAAATTGAATTTAAGTTTGGGAAAGTTGAATATATTAACAAACAACCTGAATTGGAAATTTCAAGGTGAAATTGGGATTTAATTTGGGAGGTTAAATAGTTAATTTGAATTGGGATTTTGTGTGATCTCGAAATAGGTTTGAGATCTGAAAATTGAAAATGGATGGATGTTTTTTAGTAATTCGAATGGTACCATCCTGTTGCTATTAATAATCTTTAAGCTGAAATTGGATTTGTTTAAATGAATGAAGAAATGGGGTGTGGTAATATATCCATTACTAAGATAAAATGGAATCATTTTGGACTTAAGATTTGAATGTTTAAGATAAAACTTCGAAGGTTTGGTTTCAAAATTGAAATTTAGAGGTAAATTGAATTTCAAAGATTTAGTTGTTAAAAAGGGTTTGAAATATTATTTGAACTTTGAAATATGTTAAAAATGGAATTTGAATTCAGAATTAAATGGTTTAAAGATATAAGTTGATATGATTTAAAGGATTAAATCAACATTTAAATATTTAACTTGAATTTATATAATTCAGGATGGTCTAAATTTGAAATTTGAATTGAATTAGTTCAAATTGAATTTGATTTGAATTAATTAAAATTGTGATTGAAGATGGATAAGCTAAAAAATTCAAATGGAAAATTTGAATTGGATAAATTTGAAATAAAATTGAAGTTGAATGAGTTCAAATTCAAATATGAATTGGGATTAATTCAAACAGAAATTTAAATAATTTGAAATTGAAGTGGGTTCAATTCGAAATTAGTCCAAATTGATTTGAATAATTTGGTATTGAAATTAAAGTTGAATAGGTTTAAAATCAAATAGAATTTGATTTTAATTTGAATAGAAATTGAGGTTAATTCAACTTGAACTGGGATTAAATCAACTTCAATAGGAATTGAAGTTGATTCAAATTGAATTGGAATTGAATCAATTTAAGTAGAAATGGAAATTTAAACTGAATTGATGGGAATGGAGATTGGAATTGAGCCGTTTGGCTCTGGTATATTTTCAAATAAATTATTTAAATATAAACTGTTTTTAAATTTATTTTCCTAACTATTTACTATACAACTTTCTTTTTAAAACCCAAAAATATTTTATACTTATTTTACAATTATTTTTGGAACTATTTAACAATTTTTTTTCAACTGTTTTATAAACTAATTACTGTTTTTCAACTACTTTATAACTAATTACTATTTTACAACTATTTTGCAATTATTTAAAATTTCTATATCTATTTGACTATTTTCTAGCAATTTTACAATTACTTAACTATTTTACAGCTATTTTACAAACTAATAATTATTTTCCACTGCTTATCTATTCTTAATTTTTCAAGCTATTTTTTAAATTTAAGCTAATCAAAGTTCAAACTGTTTATGATTAAATATCCATTGGAGGAAAGAACTGAGATGATAATCCAAATGGGAATTGAGGCAATTGTGAATAAATGAATAAGAATCAAAATAAATGTGAATAGAAAAGGAAACTGATTTGGCTAATAATCAATGTAGATAGATACGTAGGATGTATGTATATTATTCTATTCGCATAGTGATTTGATCCAAATTCGAGCATAGATGTGACGCCTCACCTCCATACCCATGCTAGCCAAGAACATTACGGTGTAATGCTGTCAACTAGCACGGAGAATAAGGCTGTTGAGGAGCGACCATTCGTGTAATTGCTTTGTGCGAGCACCAATATGTCAGATAGTATAAGGAAGTCTGACATGCCGATACAAACTCAAGGCTACTACACAGTGGCTATATATATTCTTCGGAAACAAACATAGAAACAAACATAACACAAATCAGTCACAGACGTCCATATCACAAAGGCGGAAAACGATATGAATATAACACATGAAAGTGTACATCAGAGTAGCGGTCAAACAAGATCCACAATATCACAAAAGAATGGTTACAAGTTCTAGACGAAAGAATATGTATACATCTAGGAGTCTATATCTCAAAGGTATACAACAAAAACTACTAATCTAAGTATTTAGCCAAAAGTCAGGATGATAAACCCAGAAGTGAAGTCAAGTAGAAGCACCTGTAACATCTTGGTCTGACTCGAGTATTATTTATAAGAAAATAATAAACGGATCAGTCTAGCTATAAATATCAGATAAAATGATATAGAATAAGAGATATGACATAACGTATGATAACCATGAAGCCATGCTGTGATAAGTATGAAATTGAAAATCAACAAGAGATTAATCAATATCGCCAGAATCTTCTCAAAGATCAAAAGGAATGTCATACTCAATATCTTCATTCACAAAAGTTAATGACACACAAATTCACCAATGCACAAATATTGATAACACATATCAATGAAAATCATGAAAAATTGGTGAAAAACAAATTCTAGAAATCATCAATGGAAATCCAGAAATCACAAAAAGGGGGAGGCCTATCACAAAACGGGAGCCTGAAAACTCACCAACACGTGTATTACAAACAGGACAATATCCCATGGTCGCTAACCATAGAGCCGGTGCAACGACGTAGTACAACGGTACGCCCGAGGAACCTGAAACTCGTAAAATTCGGAACAACGACGTAGTACAACGGTACCCCCGAAGACCCGAACTCCATAAAAACGTGGGTCGCTAGCCCACAAAAATTGGGTCGAAACCCCAAGAAATAAATAGGTCGTTAGCCTAAAATAAAAATGAGACGAAACTCAATAAAACGAGGTATTGTCCCCTACGTGGACAAAGAAACATAGCATATCGCTAGTCATAATCACAAAAATGATCATCATCGATCATCAAGAAGTGTCAACTACGATAAGCTAGTAAATATATGAGCTTAGCCTCATGTCCCATAACCACTAGCTTAACATAAATACTTACGAACAAATTGTAGATTTCCACTAGGAAATTGTCATAAGTGATTCAACCGAACAAGTCCAAGAATTAATCGACAAAGTAAACGCAAGTGTTTCATACCACTTGTTTTACGAAGCCGTTTAATTAGATTTCTCGTACGAGTGAAGTAAAGGTTTGTGTATTTTTAAAATGACAAATCACAAAAATGATCGTAGAAACGATCAATCACAGAAATTCACATACGAAGATGTGAATAAAATCCAAAGAATACGATTCCAAATTCATCAAAGTGGAAATAGCCTAGCGACTCAACACGGCACGACCAAACAGCCAAACGACCTAAGGAGATGTGCGACCTAACATGGCCGAGCGACCTAACAGCAAGGTGGGACAAAAAGCATGGTGCGACCTAAGGAGCGCGACCTAAAATGGCACGACCTAGACAAGGCGCGACCTAAGCACGAGCGACTTAGTGGGTGAACGATCTAAAGGTTAACAAGGCCAAACGACCTAACCGAGCGACCTAATATTGACGCGATCTAAGCAATTGAAGAAGGCCGAGAGGAAAATGGTGCAGCCACCTAGCAGTGCGTGACCTAAGCATGCCGAGCGACCTAGGGAGGTAAGCGACCTAAGTGAGCGACCCAATATATATAGCCGAGCGACCTAACGCACGCACGACCTAAGGTGTATACGACCTAAGGAGATGAGGCCAAGGCAGCGCGACCTAAGGAGTTCGCAACCTAACAATGCAAGCAGGCTGAGCGACCTAAAGGGGGACGACCTAGCATGGTCGCGACCTAACGACCTAACTTGTTGCGTTATATAACATGGCCGAACAACGACCTAAGCAGAACGACTTAAGGAGCATGCGACCTAAGTTGACCGAGCGACCTAGCGACCTAAGGTGCGTACGACCTAAAACCGAACGAGCTAACTGCAGGCCGAAAGTCATCAGTGTGCAAGCAGCGCGACCTAAGGGTTTTGGGGCTCAAAACTCTCCCAATTTGCAACCGATCGAGCACGGACGCTAAGGGATTATGCCCATAGGCTACCCGGTCGTGTTGGCTCCTCGATGCATCATCAAAAAAGTGTTTAAACATCAAAGATTGGACTTTTTTAAAGATTTGAACCCAAAATACTAAAAATTGGGATTTTCACCAGTTCAATCCAAATCAATGGCAAATGCATATGTAAAAGTGTTAGGAATTCATACCCAACAATCAATGATAGTTATAGACAAAGATGTGAGATAAAAATCTCACCTTTACACAAAATTTATGAAGAAGAAGCTTGAAAGCAAGGAAGAATCAACCCAAGAAGCTTGAATCAATGTATTCTCTTTGAATTTGGAGTGGGATGTTGGATTTCCAAATGATCTTGAGCTTGGAGTTTTAATTTCCCATTCCTTCCCCCATTTTTGATGAAGCTTGAGTGTTAGAAAATGAAAGTAAAGTTATGAAGAGAAGGGGTTGAGTTAGAATTAATATCTTAGGCTAATGGGCTAAACCAAACCCAAAGTCCAAAGTGAAAAAGTGGCAAAATTCCACTAACTCCAAACACATCAAAGTTTATACTCAAAAAGATCGCAAACAGTGTTTTGGACCTAATGGAAGTGGTTCCGAGTCCTAATTCGACCTTATGCAAAAAGGTAACTTTTTGGACTAAAATCCGACTAACGCTAAAATATTAAAATAAAATATTTAAATATTCAATCGTAAAATATGCGGGTTGTTACAATAGAATTTCGAGATAGTTATATCGATCTGAGTTGGGATTTTCACTCGATTTTCGACGGCGATCCTGGATATGGATTATTGATTGGTTCTGGATATTCTCTATCATAGTTATGGCAATGCAAGGAGAATGATGGTTTCTGATCAAGAAACTAGATCTGAGTCCGCTCTAGAAAGTCGGGTGGACGATACTAGTTCGAAATTAAAATTGTGCGATCGAGTGAGCGATCAGATTGATATAGTGTATGGATGATATGAGTACATCGTACGAGTTTGAATGAAATTGATATGTGAAAATTTATGGATAAGAACTGTAAAATGGCTTTTGAAATGAAAAGTATATTTGTGAAATATATGATGAAATAAAATGGAAATTGGATATTTCCATGATAGAATTTACTTTATGAAAGTAAGTAACACGGTAACTGACTTTATAGAGTAATTAAATTTGGATATTTGATTTGGAATAAACAAAGTTATATATCTTTGTTATATAAGAAAAATCTCCCCTTGTTGAATCTATTAAAGTATAAAAAGGGAATTTATACAAGTTTGAAGTGATCCAAAGATTTTTGAAGTTATATATATCTATATATACAAAGGATCTTATGAGAATGATTTTTAGAAAAGGTTTTGGAGCCTATGAATTTGGAAAGGCTTTTGATTTTTTAAGTAAAATCAATATTAGAATTTGGAAAGCCTAGTTTGAGAATTATCGATTTTGAAATAATCGATTTTGAGAAGAAAAAAAGATTTATATGGGATTCATGCTAAGTGTATGATTCGAAGATACTATATGTGTATAGTATAAAGTGTTTTGAAAATGGCTCTGGAGAAAAAGGCGCTCCCTTGAAATGAACTTCTCAGGAGTGCCACAGGGTGGTACTGCCTTGAACCCTAAGTGGGGTTATATAGTTGATCCTGTGAGGAGTCCGGACAAAACTAGTTCCTGAGGATTATATGTAGTGTGTAGTGAAAGTCGAGGGCGCTGATGCCTACAGAGGCAATTGGGTTATGCTGTAACGACAGTGTAACTCGATGTCACTGCGATCTACTGCAGACCATAGCGAAAGTCGTGTGTGCTACTGAGAGCCAACGGTCTATGTTTGATTTTATATCGGTAGACTGCAACCTATGGTGACATAGCGGAGTGGTGTGCTGTTGAGAGCCAACAGTCTACGTTTGATTTTACATCGGTAGACTGCGATCTATGTGAGAGTGGAGAAGTTTTATTTTTGGCAGTGAAAATCGAGGGCGCTGATGCCTACAATTACATGGACTTTTGCTGTGATGGCAACGTAACCCTAAAATGTAACTGCGATATATGGCGGGTTCCATAGCGTAATCAAGGGGCGCTGAGTGCCTACAATTACATTGACTTTTGTTGCGATGGCAACGTAGCCCAGAATGTAACTGCGATCATAGATGGGGGTGATGATTCTAGAGCATTCTCACCAAAGATATTTCCTCTATTTTCAGAAATGTTTTCTAAATTTTCAGTAAAAAAATTTTCAAGTATTTTCACTGTGTGTTGAAAACAGGTTTACCAAGTACTTATAGATTTTCAGTCTTACGCCTGATCAACGTATGATCGAATTTCTGTGAGAACGAGGATGGACTGGTTGAAACATCTTATAAAATGATATTTTTATAAAACTATTTTGGTAATATTATATAGATTTTAAAGCATTTTCAAGTTTTGAATAAAAAGGAGTTTATAGTTAAAAAGGTTTAAAGGATAATTTTAAAATTTTGGTTTCGTTCCTTTTCGAGGACGAAAAGATTCTAAGGGGAGAGAAATGTGATAACCCGAATTTTTGGGCATCTGTTAATTGATAATTATCTGATTTAATTATAGAAATATTGATTTTATTTGAATTAACAAATGAAATTCTGATAATTAGAATATATTTGGATATGTATATAGATGAATTTGAATTTTAATAAATGTTGAATTATAAATATGTGAATAAATATCTATTTGATAATCTCCTATCATAATTATTGAAATTTGATAATATTTGATTAATGACCTTTTTTATAATTATTCAAATTGGCAAAATTTACCTTTAGGAAAACAAATAAATATGTTTCCTATTGTAATGTATATATGTATATTGTAAATGGTTAGCTATAGTTTAAATCCAATATTAATTTTCAAAGCTACTAAAGGTAAAATCTATATTTTTACAACAACAAAGATAATATATGTGTCTATTTATGTTAAGGAATTAAATCTCAAGTTTAGAATGGAATTTAATAAGATTCATACTTTCATTAAATATATATAAGATGTGTGTGTGTATATAAAGTATTAAACATATAAAACGTAACATATAAATTAAACATACAAATATAGATACAAAAGTAATTTAGAATTATTTTTTTAATAAATGTTTAAACATATATAAACAAATAATTCTTGCATCTAAATATTTCTAAACCAAATAATCTATATACTAACACTTGTAACTTATTTGTGTCATGCAATTTACAAATGGCATAAGTTTTTCTCAAATTGAAACAAATGCTATTGTGTAAAAAAAAATAGTTTCATATTTTCTTTCTCTCATCTCTATTTTCAAATCTGAAAACCAAAATAAAGCAGCTCTGAAAAAAGAAAAAGAAAATTAACAACAACAAATGCCTGAAAAGCAAAACTAGAGAAGATAGAAATCAAAACAAATCAAGACTGGAAACAGATCTGAGGAAGTTTAATCAAAACTGAATCAAGCTAAAAGATTCAACTCTAACTTCAGCAAGTTGTTAAGAAAATTTCAGATTTGAAAATCCAGTCTTTTAAAATCAACTACAGACTTGTTCTATTCCTCAAAACAAGGTGAGTAAAACTTGGAAAATCTGATATATCTTGAACTAGCATGCGATGTTCCTTTAAGTATGATTTGAATTAAGATGTGCATGTTACTTACAATGGTTTTAAGTATATAAATGTGTGTGAATATTCATATACATGACTGTGGTATGAAAAACAAGTCCCTGTTTAAACTGAGACAGTGGGTAACAATTCTTTTTAAAAGAATTTAAAACCTAATTTAAATCTAGATGCATGCAATTAATATCTGTAGTAAAGTATGATAAGTGTAGCATGATTACCTATATAAATTGTATGCATATTTATCTGAATATATGGCAGTGTATACAGATTTTTGGCTCTGTCCAGTTGAACAGGTTTAAAAATCTTTTAAAAAAAATCAATATCCTCTCCTTGATTATTTTTAGATCTAGATGTATAAATCAATTTGGTTTGTAATAACATGGTATTTGATCTAAAAATAAATCCAGGCAAGATTTCAAGATAGTTTTTAACAAAGATGAGAATTACAGTAAAAAGTATGAACTCATCTAAATCTCGATTTAAATTGATTGTATATTCAAGTATAAAATCTATTTTGTTATCGGGGATAATGATTTTTAAAAGTAAAATCAAGATTTTTAGGCTTTAAATTTGAGAAAGATTACTTGTTGAACGGAAATTTGGTTTTTAATCATTTTATGGTGATCTGGTGTATCGGGAAAGTCAGGGCACTGCTGGAGTAGGTAGTGAGCTCATGGGTTCTGGCAAAATTGGTCGCAAGATTTTCGAACCACTAAGTCGTCGGCGAGGCTCCGAACTAGGGTTTAACTCACCTCTTTGATTCGTTGATGTAATGAAGGAATTTTGAGGTCATTGGGGAACTGGAGGGGGTCGCAAGTGGGAAATCAGGAGTGTAAGCGTTCGATGAAGTGTGGGTCGTGATCGCGAGGTCGCAGGTGGACCGTGGGGGTGAGGCGAGGCAGTCTTAGGCGCCGTTTTTGTCCCCTTTTTGGGTTTGAAGGCCAAATGTGGATGAGATTCTTTTCGACGCGAATTCAAGTGTCGGTTGGGAACACGGGGTTGTGGGTGACTAAGGCAAATGGTCCTTGGTGAGCGGTTGTGGTCGAGGACGTCGTGCACGCGCACGAGTATGTGCACAGTAGAGTGAAGCATGGTGATGGAACAGAGAAGATTACTGAAAAGGGCGAATAGAGAGAAGAAGGGAATAGGATCGGGTTGGATTTAAAGCAATAAGATGGGCCAGAAAATAAGATTCCGGGCATAGGTATAGAATTAAAACGTATAAGAATAAAGTAAATTTATATAAACAATATGGTATACCAATATGGCTTTAATTCGTAATTAAACAGTGATATATGTTGGGTAGTTCCTGTAACTAAAATTAGATTTGGTGGTTCGAGTTAGGAATCCGTGACTTATTAGGGCATTGAACTTGAATCAATTTATTTCTCAAGTAATTAATTTGTAAGTATTGAATAAATAATTATGGGTTATTAGTTGATTTATTAGAGATTAATTACTTGTTAATTAGAGATTAATTAATGTAAGTGATTTGAGATTAATTACTTAAATGGAAACTACTTAATGTAAGTAATTAAAGGATTAACTTGCTAAGGGTTAATTAATTAGTAATTAGATGTTAATTACTATTAGTTAGAAATTAACTAATTGAGGTTAATTAACCAATGGGATAATTACTTGATGAAAGTAATTAAAGGTAAATAACTTAAGGGAAGTAATTAAGAATTAATTACTTAGTGTAGTTAATTAAAGGATTGATTAATTAAGAAGATTAATTAAGGGAGTTAATTAATGAGTGTGATTAATTAAGAATGATTAATCAATGTAAGTGAATATTGGATGATTAATTTGAGTACATAAATCAAGGATAATGTAATTAATGTGAATGGGTGAAGGTTAATTAATTTGTGTTATTAATTAAAGGCTAATTATTTAATATAATTGAAGAGGATAATTAAGGAATGATTAATTAATATTTTTTAATTAATTAATGTTAAGCAGGATTAAAAGTAATTAGAGTAATTAATTTAAATTTTATTTAAATTAATTGGAAGGGTGGGACTAATTAATCTTGTTTATGAATGATTGAATAATATGGAATGCCTTGGAATTATTTGGTGTTTTTGAAATGGAATGTTTTGTAATATGATTGGGTTGAATAGTGATAATGTGGGTAACTATCGAAATGAATTGTTGTGTAAAGTGACATCCTGTATTTAAGTTTGAATTGTATTTCATTTGAATAGCTAGTACAGGATGACATGGGACTCGAAGAGACCAGATTCGGGTATCAGTAAATATCCGAAACCACTTCGATTTGTAATCTACAATAATTCTATATAAATTTGATATATGAAATCAATAGACTGGAATGGAATAATATGGACCTTTGAAACTAAGTATGGGTACTTAGAGATCGATTTGTGAAATAAGTGTTGAGCAAAACAAGTAATGAACTCGTAGTAAGATACGAGTTACCCCGGGTTTTTATTTTATGGTTTGAACTTAGTATTTCAAATTATATGGGTTTACTCACGCTGGTTTCCAGCCTCACCCGGGTGTTACTTTGACGTAGTGCTCGGGTCATGCCGATTATTACAGATTTCAGGTAAGGACGTTCGGGAGCTCAGGAGGCGAGCTGGATGGCAGGAATGTATGGAGTGTATTCCGTTGTGACATATTGTAGTTTATCTGGAACAAGTTAATTTTAACTGTCTAGTGTTTGTGTAAATATTGTAACTCTGATGTATTGTATGAAATTTAACTAATACAGCTTCTTTGTATAAATGTTATTTTATGATATTATATTTTGATCTGCTACGAATGTGAGATTCTGTGTCTTGATTTCTATTTTCTTCTTCTATCTCTTCTCTTCTTTTCTAACTATCTGGAATTTTCGGGATCGAAAATTCTGGGACGTTACAGGTTCTAACGTGAATATGGATACTAAGTGATCGTTGATGACCAAAGGCTTTGATGTATGCTCGCAAAGATGTGGTGGGTGGGGATGCTCATCGTGGACTGTATGACGAAATCAGCTCTAGACCTTATGACATTGGTCTAGGTCCTGACATTTTGAGTGGTAAGGATTCGAGCATAGATGTGACGACCCGAAAATCCGTACCTTTTGAATCGACAATAATCCACACATGTCCGACCCAAAAAGCACAGACTGACGGAAAGTCAAGAGAAATAAAAGAAGAGAGAAGAAGAGAAGATAAGAAAGGGAGAAGATAGAACCAAAAAGAAAATTACAGAATCTCACATCGCAGCAGAAAACATACAATGTCATATTAATGATCTTTACAAAATAGAAACTGTATATATATACACATCAATCAGAGTTCAACAATCAATCAATAGCTATCAGCCTGAACAGTTTTAGCAACCTGTCCTTACAAAAGCTGACGATAACAACAACTAACAAAGCACACTGGATAATCAAAACAAGTACGTGTATACGAATATAAAGATCTCCAACTCTCCTGCTGAAGCTCCAAAAGCACCAAATCTGAACCAGTAAATATACTCGGTCTGACCCGGGCATCGAAAGGGAAGAACGCTTAGATCAGTCTGATAAACCAGCATGAGAAACACACTTAACTGAATTTATTAAATTAGTAAACTTTTCCTTAGTTTTCAAAACAAAAGTATCTCGTAAGACAAGTCCACACATAAACACGGACATGTTTTTACCTTACGATAACTAAAACATATCATATCAAATCCTCTAATATTATAGTAGTGTCTACTATATACAAATAATATTAACCATAGCCGAAATTATTACATTGATTAAATTCCAGCATACAGCCCAATTGGGTAATACAATCAAAATGGCAAGCACGTAGTAGAGTTTGGATTTTCATACAAATGGCCAGGTGAAGGGACTACCTTCCGGCAGTACATCTCTAGAGGAATGTACCGAGAAACCATCACAAAGTTTCTCTCCCAACAAGGCCGGCCCACCTCTATAACTAGATGGTACCGAATATGTCATCCTCCGATCGTTACCGACCTTTACCGAGGGCCCTCTAGCATACGAACCACAATAATCAGATACACGATGTCATAGCGTGTAAATATATATCTAGAAGGGGATGATCATATCCTATTTGGGAGCGACCCACTTAGCCTTGCCGCATCTAACCCTGTTTTGGTCATTTCCGGTTGATGAGGCTAGAGGTAACGATTACCTTTCAAAAATCACAATCACATCACTTAGAATGTCACACGGCCATTTCCATTGACTACTAATTGCCTTCCACAAAAATACAACCCTTAAGCTCATACGTCTCAAGGAGGGTGTTAAGCTAAGAGAAGTTGCCTTCTCCGCCACCACTGATGTACGTTTGTAAAAATCAATGTATGTAATCTTTATAAATGCAATGTCAGACAAACACCCATACAAGTTGTCAGGAAGAAGACAAAGCGAATGTACTCTCCTACCACATCTTGTCGGGAAATCCCTAGAATTAGTAGCGAATAGTCCTCGCATTGGATATTTCATAAATGAAGAGACCAATGCTACTGGATGTATATTGGGATTTTAACCCCAAACGATCAACAAGCAGTCCCCCACTATGAAAATCCAAAATATCAATATCATCACAAGCAACCTGCACAATCGTCGCATATACGTTGGTCCGAAGTGGTTTTCAGATAAATCTGATCCCGGTCTCTTCGCACCAACAACGCAAAAGCATTTCTCAACCTCACACAGCAACTAAGTCTCGTATACTTATCACGTCTCCAACTTTCAACTTGCTATCCTTCGGGCCAAGAAGGAAGCTCGATAGATTGGAGTAGTACTCTACACTATACGAATCAACATCCTTGACACAAAGGATAATCAAGCCTACATAGAAGGCTATGTACTAAGTGTATGACTAAATAGTTCCCACGTCAAGTCGAGAAACTAAAATTTGGCTAAGATTGATAGTCGGTTCTTTAACTATCAAAACAAACAAACAAATATTCAACACCATATATGTAACATCCCGCCTTTTCGCACACTTTAAACCGACACACGTGCCAATTCAAAGCATACGCAAGGGCGGATTGTTATGGGGTAAATAAGAAAAATAGAGAAGAAATAAAACGAAAATAGAATCTCACAGCGGAAGGATAAAATATAATAACAAATATACAGATCATAAACAGTTTACAAAAGCTTGATTCTTCTTTTACATTAAATATCAGAGTTACACATACCAATATAAGCAATGCAGCGGAATAGAAAGAGTGTGGTGTAATACTATATATAAAATAATACTGATTCTTCGTCTTCGTCCTCCAAAGCTAAAATCTGCTATCCTGAAACGCTCGGACTGACCCGAGCGAATTTGAAAAGACAAAAACACTCGAGTCAGACTAGAAATTCTTATGTGAGTTAAATAAACAGAAATAAATATGAGTACAGTAACTCAAGAGATGCTCGGGATTTACATCTCCTAAGGATCCGTTAAACTATTTACTATGTAGTATATTGCGCTATTATAATAGTGTCTATTTATAAAATAAACTTACTTTTTAATAGCGTTAAGGAGTGACCCAATATTCCCCTTAACACAAATAATGCCAATAGTCTATACAGTACCGTAATACCTCCTGATCGGGAGGCTACCAGAGGATACTCCATAGGTACGACACAAATAGAAACTCGTAGTAAAGGCTCGGTATGGTAGGTGACACGGCACAACTAGGCAATGCCAGGGTAGATATACCAATTGCTATCCAGGCTGGTGGAAACGCGTAGCCGCAGTTACCGCCCACCTCGGACTAACTCCCCAAAATCAAAATATAGAAGTGGCCACTGAATCAATCCAAGTCAAAGTAAAATATCGAAGAGGAGCGTCCGATCAGAGGAATGACCTCATTGGCCTGAGAATCGCTCCTGTTTTAGCCACCTTATGCCAACTCACGGGAGTTGGGTCCACGTATTTACCTTACAGGAACGTCGCCACCACCTACACCATATACAATCACTAGGCCCTTTTAATTTAATCTTTTATTAATTAAATTACTTGCCAAATATTCACTTCCATTTTATCTTTAAAAGATAAAATCACAAAACATTTCACTTCATATTCGAAAACTTTTTCAAATACTTATTTAATAATAAGTAATTCACAAATCAATTTATTTTCAACACTTGGAAAATATTCAATACGGTTAAAACACAATTAAGTATATATTTTATTATATAAGGAAAACATTCTCTTAAACACATTTATTTGGGTCAAAATGAACGTTGCATAAAACATCGTTACGACAACCCAAAATCAATAGTATAGAGATTCAAAAATAAGATAGATATATAAATCCCAATACTATACAAAATATTTCCATTCGGAAATCATCTACTATAACAACAGTGTTATAGTCCATTATTTCCTTATACTTTTCGAAAACGTCTATTTCAACAATGAATGTTGAAATCTATGTATTCAATACTCAACACATTTTAAAACATCTTTAAATCATTTAACTCCATTTAAAAATATCACTTTCCAAAACACTCGTTTTAAAATATTATTCACTATCCAAAATCGTGAATATAAATCTCTAACCAAATTCAACACTACTACATATTTAATTAAAGGATTATCGACTGTCCAAAATCGTGAATATATCTCCTTTAATAAACTTTCATATTTACTTATCAAATTCAATTGATTTCGAATTTATAAACAATGTTTATAAATTCACATTTCTATTTTATAGAAACTTCAATATATAAAATCACCTTTATTAATCAATTCCATTTATAACTCAAATCATGCCAAAAATCCAAATTATAAGTTAATTCCTTATAAATTATTTATTCTACAAATTCAATATTTTATAACTTCACAATTATAAATCTTATTCACTTATAAACTCCTCTATAACCCCATTTTTTCGATTTATAAAAATTCAATTTTATAAATCTTATTTATAAACCGTTTATAATAAATCAATAATCTCAATTTGTACTATTTTACAAAATAATCAACTTTATATTTCAAAAATCACATTTCAATTATATTTCACAAAAGTAATAATTTTTATAAGAATAAAAATTATAACTCCTATTTATTCAAAATAAATTCAATTCCTTTAACACTTCAAAATTCAACAAAACGTATATTTTCAAAATCATGTGAAAATCCTTTTTCAATTTAAAAATCATCACTTTAATATTTTTAAATTATTAAAAATAGGCCCAATGTTGCAACACCACTAAACACAATAATCACGGCATCCAAAACATCATATATCATGTGATAACTGAATATATAACAATATCTGTAAATAAATCAATACTATTAAGGAATTCAGTTGGATCCCTCCAACCTGTCACATGCAATAAATATACATATTATAAAATATTTATAATGTCCGCTTCAAGGCAGATGCGCGTACAAAAGTTCATCCGCTCATACACGGAAACGTATAGGGTCATCTACTCCACTATGCAGGTATATATCCAAATACCAATGAATATATCGTATATCATCCGAACAATCATCAATCATCATAAATAATATTTATTCTCACTTATATAAAATTATCAGTGAGTCAGAAAGAGTGAGT
The DNA here is from genome assembly GCA_030765085.1 of Allium cepa. Taxonomy (NCBI): domain Eukaryota; kingdom Viridiplantae; phylum Streptophyta; class Magnoliopsida; order Asparagales; family Amaryllidaceae; genus Allium; species Allium cepa. Next base: position 733,647,673 of record CM060938.1, on the reverse strand, counting down.
TGTACTCACATAGGTTCCAATAGCAGTTGCATTGTTTTATTCCGAATAAAATTAAACGATCGTTTAATTTTACTCAAAATTCACACTAGCTCCAATCAACTCCAATCTAGCTCCATCGTGTAGTATTCGTGAATACGAACCCAGTGCAATTTGTTTCGTGCAAAATGGACCTCGTATCAAAAAGTTATAGCGTTTTAAAGTTTGAATGAATTTAAATAAATCAATTTCAATTTATATTTTTTTCTAACCCTAGAATCAAATCTGGTCGCACGTTTTCTTTTGCTAGATCCAGGCCGCGCGTGAGATCTTCTTCCCTTTCGTGAAAATCACAAACACAAAACCAAAGGCCGCCATATACCTTGAATTATCGCGACCACCCACGTCGATCTTTACGCCAATCCACAGCCACCATTCGACTCGCCTATGCAAGCACCACCCTCGGCCTCAAACAGTCGAGCTCGGCTTCCTATATCTCTCAACAAATGCGCACGAACGTTACGCATTCCAACCCCGTCAATCTACACAACGATATCCAATCATAGCCGTTGGATATGTAGCTCTCACTACGCTCTATAATTTCGTAGTTGAATGTTTTTGAAAATTGTTGATAGATTGGATGAAAATCGAGGAAGAACGATGGTGTTTTCTGACCATTGGTTTAAGAGTGGCGGTAAGCCCTACGGTTGATTAGGGTTTTGAAAAATGAAAGAAAATACGGCCTTTTATAGAAAATGTTGCGATGCTATTCATCCGATTTTTTTCGAACTCCAAATGAAGCGTGTCGCCTGGCGTTTATAATGTTTTACCCTCATTTTCAACGCAATGGAATATATATCGGGAGCCAATTCGATCGTATTTGGAAGATAGGTTTTCGAATCGAATTATTTAAATTTAAAATTCACTTAAAAAGATTTCTGCGCATTTTAGCTTGCCCCGGACAAACCGTAAATCCGATTGACACGAAATTTGAAATCTTACAATAATATAACATTATGTATCCGATGAAACTGGTTTCGTTGAAATCCAAGAATATTTGAAAATGACTATTTTTACTCGTCAATTGAATATTAAAATATTCAATTTTTTACATTTCAACTTTTAATTCAATTTTAAAAGTTCTGTAACATCATTCTAAATCAAATAAGATTTAATTTAACTTTATAAATTATTTTCATTCACACTTAATTCAAATACCGATTATTTTCACAATTTCAAATATTTAAATTAACAATTTCATTATCTAGTTAAATCTAGATATTTAAATATAATCTATTCAGCCTATAAAATTTACTTGTGCATATTTAAAATCAATTAAATATACGAATTTCAAATGACTGAAATTCTGGGTCGTTACATTCTCCCCTACTTAAAAGAATTTCGTACTCGAAATTACTAAGTAAGAAAAAGTCACAAAATCCATTAACTTTTCAAAACAATTCGATAAAACTAGGTTACCAAATTCATTTAAACATTTTCACTTTTCCAAAATCATCGAGTTATGCTTCTTACAAAAACTTTACTAAGTTTTCAAATTCATTCATAGTTATTCTTTTCAAAACCAACTACTATCGTTTAACTTTCAATTCAAAAATCAAACTTTAGTTCTCACAAATTTTTCCAATTTTCCCAAAAAAATTCTAGCACCTTAAATTTTCAAAAAATTTCGCCAGCGTCTCATTTGCGTGGTTCGATCTGGAAAAAATAACAATGTATATATTACAAATATACATCTCATCATCGAGGATGAGGCACCTCGAAGGGAAAAAAGTGTAAAAGAAAGATATGTAATCCGAGATATGTACCTTATATATTATTAGCGACCATATACGGCTAATATAGCGCGAAAGCAAGCTCCAAATGTGAAGCATATGCCATCCGCACCTACTAAACACTCAATACACAAATGAGAGACATGTATATATGAAAGTAATATCAATATACAACATATACTACTACAACAATATATATGCCAATATAGCAATGCAATCAAAATCAACAAATCCAACCATCCAACAACTGTCATCCAACAAATCAATATTTATCCAATCAATCCATAACCAAATCAATATACATTCACTTCTTATTAATATTCATTTAGTTGATTTTCAATTTAGTCACATTTGATTCATTAACATTGGATTTTATTGACATTGTTTATTCATTTTCAGTTAGTTTACATTCACTAATTAATTCAAGTTGGTTTGCTTTTAATTTAAATCAAATTCAATTCTATTTAGATTTACTTCACTTCCAATTCCAATTTGGATTCAATTATTTAGCTTTCAATTCCATTAATTCAATTTCATTAACATTTAATGAATTTCCATACCATCAACTAACAACAAACTAACAAACAATGCATAACCAACATTTACCAAATTAATTTAATTTGCTTACATTCAATTTGGTTCAATATCTAATTGACTTTCATTCAATTATTCAATTCGTTTAATATTCAATTTGGATTGAATTCTAGTATTCACTATATTCACATTTTTTTATACAACACTTTCAATATTATTATCACTTATTAGCCTAAGTTTTATTCAACTCTTAACAACAACATTTTTCTAATGCTAATTCATTTTACAAATAAAGTTGAATTTCATTACATAACTCATATTCACATTCATTTAATTCACTTCATTAACTTACTTCGATACCCAAAATCAACTTCATTTAACATCACTTAAGTTACTTTTCATTTCATCTTCATTTACATTTACTTTCACTATACAACTTAAGTCCATCTACTAATTTACTTCAAATTCTATTTTATTTAACTCGTTTCTAAAGTCAATTTATTTAACTTTTACTTAAGTCAAATTCATATCACTTATTCAAAATCCGATTTTGTTTTACCTAAAAATATCCATTTTAACTATTGGTTTTACTTATCTTTTCATATTTTATAAGTTATACAACTTATTTATTCTTAACTCCGTGAACATCTACCTAAGTTCACTTCCATTCACTAAACTCATTCTTTATAATTTCAAATCCAATTCACTTTATTAACTTTCCTTTAGTTAAATTTCAAATCATATATTTATTATACTAACTCAAATTTCTTTACTTTACCAAGTTAAATTCTTATTTCATGTTATAAGTCCAAAACTTAGTTTCTCTTATATTTATCAATTACAACTTGGATTTTAAATCAAATTTGTTTATCAAAATAAAACTTCAATTTTCAATTTACTATTGGTAGCAAATCCATCACACAGAAACTTGAAAATGATACTGATGATGTTGCAGTCATCACCCTTATTATTTTCCAGCAACAGTAGTGAATTCAGTGCTTTATATTCTGTTAAAAAATCCTTTTATTTATAAATCACATTTATAATTCTTTTACTTATATAATTTTACTATTTTACTTTACTTAAATAAGATTTGTTTCAAATTCACTTATCTTATCTCAATTTATAATAATAAAACCTTTTTAACTTTTGAAAAATAACATCCAAAATCAATAGGATTCAAATTTTCAAATTCATTGGTTTAAATTCATTTTTTTATAACACATATTGTTTCATTTCTTATATATAAGATTATTTCACAATTGTAAATCATATTAATTCTAATTCCATACTTATAATTCTTTTTCCTATATAATTTATTCTCTTACAATTGTTGCTTTCATTTAGATTATTCAAACATCTCTCATTTAACTTATATATATTTACGTTTTCAAACAACCAAAAAATTAATTTATTTACACTTTAATAATTCCTGAAAAATTATTCATTTATATATATAATATAATAGAGGTAAAATTATTTCATTTACCTTATTTAAAATGATACTATGTCGACTTGCCTCGTTTAAGTGTTTGAAAACCCTTATCGATAATATGGCGTCACATATACGACCAGAATTCACAAACAGCTCAACGGATAAGCAAACACAATATAAAACATTTTATATTCACTAACAAATACGCGCTCATATGTAACGACCCGCTATTTTGGACTATTCGCATCTGCACATGTCGGACTTGAATAATTCAAAATACCGAATTGTTAATTTAAATTTGGCAAAACTGAGATATACAGTAAATAAATAGTCACAGAACACAGACACAGAGTAATAAATATGCAGCGGAAGTAAAAGAGATAGTAGTTCATGAAGCTACTATATAAATATATAAGATACATCAGAGTTATACCAGATACAACGAAAGAGTAACAGGATACATCAGTTACAAATCAGAATACATCACTGGAATCATCGAATACTGAAAACAGAATAGATGGCTGGATCTTCAAGCAAAGCTCCAACTCCAAAGGTGAGTCTCGAATACTGGTACACTCGGTCTGACCCGAGCGTAAAGCAAACACAAGACACTCGAGTCAGGATTAATATTCTTATATCAATAAATCCAATTCAAGTGAAATAGCAATCGAAATACAAGTAACTCAAAGGATGTTTGGAATAACCATCCCTTAAGGATCCGTTAAACTATCTAATAGGTAGTAGTGTATGCTAAATAGATAATGTCTATCAGTAATATAAAGTATTAAAATAGCATTAAGGCATTACCATAATCCCCCTTAACACATTTTTATAACGCTATAGTCTATACAGCACCGTAAACCCCACCGTAAACTGGTGGTTATCAGAGGGCACCCCATAGGTATAACACAAAACAAAACGTAGTGGTCGCGAATAGAGTAATCAGTATGACAAGGTACATGAGGCGATACCAACTAGGATACTAGTAGTTGCGTGATCCGGACTGATGTTAAGCATAGCCAGCAGCTACCTCAACACCGCGAAACAACACTCCCAAATAGAGGGGTGCACCCAAATCGAATCACAAAAGTAATAGATATGGTATCGAAGAAGTGTGTCTGCTACAGGTGGCGAACCTCAATGGCCCGGCGCGGCTCCTGTTTTAGTCATGTCAGGGGTCATCCAATACCGTTCTCTTTCTTCAGTCAACGCGTTCACCCAATCATCCACTTCATTCTGGATCAACACTCCGCGTATAATAGTTATTAAAGTGGTTTTCGGTATCGACAGAGAGTATGCCCATATCCGATCCCGGTCTCTTTAATAACTACGTATTATTAAACCGATTGGTCGTTTAATATATTTCAAAACAATCAATTTCAATTTTTAATTAGAATTCGTAATAACATTCCATTTGTCTTTCTATATCAATTTTTGTAATTTACATTTCAAAACTTCCAAATTACCATTTCAAAATCTTATAATTCAAATTCAAATTATTTTTAAACAATTCAAATATTGATTCAAGTTCGTATATAAATTTCATTCTGAAATCATTTAATTTAATTTAATTTAACATTCAAAATCAATTTCAATTCATTTATCGATTTCATTCAATATTCGTTAAGTTACTTATCATTCAAACCGTTCCATTTAATTTCCAATTCATTAAATCAATTACTTAAGTTCAACTTTATTATATCAACTTACAAATTTAGTTAAATTAGATTCGTCAAATCAAATTCTTAAATTACAAGTCTTACATTTATTTCAATAAAACGCATTTATTTCTTGTTACGAAATTCAATTTCACTTATTCTTTACGTAGTTACAAATTTCAAACCTCAATTAATAAAGAAACTAAATTTCATATATTCGAGAAATCAAATTTTACTTTAACTTACTTAAATAAATTTTCCAAAACTTAATAAATAAAGAAACCCAATTCCATTTATTAACGAAGTTCAGATTCACTTATTCAAAAGTTAAATCTCTTATCAAAGAATTAAATTTTTATTCACTTATCAAATAATTCAATCTTATTTAATTATTAATTAATTTCAACTTAATTATTAATAATTTCAAATTTAATTATTAAATCATTTCAACTTAATTAAATGAATAATTCCAAATTTTTATTGTCGAAAATCAATTTTAAAACAACGCTCTTTCAACGACTACTTTGTTAATATTCGTTTCCAATTTTAAATATTAACATTTTCCTTTTATTAAATTCAAATTCCAATTTCATTTCAAAACCTTATTCTTTACTCACATAAAATCATTATTTTATTTTAAATCAAATTATTGACCAATCGGGTTTATTTAATTTTCTATCCTAAGTCAGGTTCATTTGGGTATTTATCATTTCAACCCGATTCCAATTCAATTCACAAATCAAAGCATAGCAAAGGGAACTTGCAGTGTGATAACATGGATGGTGTTAAAGTAAATAAACAAGCAATAACAACAATCAAACACAATCCAATAATCAATTCAAATAATCCCGAAATAATCGTATTAATTCGCATTGTTGTTTGTGCGAATTAATATAATTATTTCTAGAATCTACACTATCATTTCATGTAGATTAAAGATCATTACATTACGATTTTTCCACTTGACATTCAATTTCAATTTCAAATTTAATGCTACAACAATTAATCCTATATACGTTCAAAGGTTCAAAGTATATAATTTATCAAATTCTACGTGTCAATTAACTTAACCATTAAAAGGGGTCATATTATTCAAATTAACTAATCAAATTCAACACATATGTCGATTCACATTTTAAACTATCCTACGTCAAATTTAATTGCATAATATTCATCACTTTATACATTAAAATTTAACATCCAATAAAACAACAATCAATCAATCAATTATCAACCAAACTGTATTATCATAGCATAAATAATAAACAGATAATGGTGTCAGATGTCATAGGTGAACAGATACAGTTAATAGCATATATAACAGCGTAAATAACTAACAGCAGCATATTTCAGTTGTCGTTTCAATTGAAATTAAATTTAATAAATAAAAGAACATTAATCGTGAGTGATGGCTCACCTTTCGAGGTTAGAGAGAACAGGAGATGACACGAATACGCACACTGACACGGACACTGAAATTGCGTTACGAATCCAAACACACAATTCGAAGTAATGCTAGATTTGCATAATTCGGCGATCAAAGCTGATAGATATAAATAGACGAAATCAAATCAGAATCGGATCGATGAAGATAAATGATATAAGTGAATTTGTGTATAACTTTTTATAAAACCATATCCCAAATTTAAATTTAAAACATACCTATTTATTTCAACTCAAAACTAAATTTTTTAATATAAAATAACGCTTATACTTTGACATCGCAATATATTGATAGTATAAATAAGCAAATAGGTATAATCGGTGCACATATACACTGTATATTTATAACTAACATAAATATACTTTACTATATACGCCACAAGCAAAATGATAAGTAATACAACTAATACTTTTACAACAAAGTACCGACACAAACTTCCATACAAGTTATGTTTAAACAACATATATATAACTAAGTATAAACTGACCTATGCTTAATATAAGATATCTAACATAGATATAAAATTAAGTATGCTTATCAACTGGAAATAAAATTTTACATAATGCCCATAATATAAACTTACTTCGTTAAAATATGTTTATGCAGACAATAGGTACAACAGACCATAGTAGCTATGTTATATTAAAACTAACGTTTTTTTTTTTTTTTTTGAAAAAAAACAGAACTTATACCAACAAACTTACACAAAGATCTATATTGTAACTTAATATATATATATAATAATATGTATGTTCAAAATTCAGATACCACATATGCTCAGCGTATAGCATATTTTGGAAGACAGATTTAAACAAAATACGTTTTCTACATATAAGGTAACTTATATATCCTATACAACTTGTACATAAAGAAAACAAGCAACTGTTGAAAGCTAGTACACATAAAGAAACCAACAGCATTTTGATTTGAAATATATATACAGTTAAACCTTTATATATAAAGTAACATAGTGTACAGAACACAGCAAAGCAAAGATATACATTAACTAATACCTTATAATTCTTATAAGCTATTTTATCCAAACAAATAAACAACTTATACAATACTATATATTCACGGCATAATAATAGGTAAAACGTATTATATTTATAACTTAATAAAATATATCGCACCTTTCAATAGAAGAGGAGGAGTGGACGCGGTTGCAAGTGAAGCTTTGGGTTTGGCATGGCACAGGCGGTGGTGGCCATGGGCTCGGGATGAGCAGGGGACGTGAAGAGGAATCTGAGCGGAGGGGGTCGGCCGTGTAGACGCGGTGAACTGGGCTGGGCGTATGTGGGTTGGTTGCTGTCGAGGTGGGTGGGGCAGTGTGCGTGGGACACGGAGGCTGTTGGGTACGGTGAAGTGATGTGGAGAGAGTTCGACTGATGTGTGCTCGTCACAGCAGGGGCTTGCATTTGAAATGGGTTGGGTGAGCAAGCGGAGTGGTCGTGGCTTGGGTGCTGTCTCACATGGTGGTGCGGAGCATGCGTGGAAGGGAGAGGAGCATGCATGGAGGGATGACGGCAGGCCAAGGCGGCGGCACGGTTCGAAGTGGCGACGGGGCGAGGTGGATCAAGGTGCGACGGCAATGCGAGCTGCGGCCAAGGCGGTGGCTCTTGTGGAGGAGCTTTTCGGCCGATGTGATTGCAAGGCCGGAGGAAGGTAGAGGGTTCGCGGGGAAGGAGTGGGGAGGGTGTTCGGCTTTGGCTAGCTTGGAGGTGGTCACTGGAGTTTTGAGAAAGGGATCTGGAAGATAAAAAGAAAATAAAAGAAGGAGAGGAGAAGGCATAATGGTAACAGGCAACAGATATATGACTTTGTATACATATTTCTTTTCAAAAGAAATGAACGGCCACATCAAAAAAAGGGAACAGTGCAGGAAGAAGAGAAGAGAAAGGGAGGAGAAGTTGGTTCATATTCTCTGGAAGCAACCAAAATATAAAGGAAAATAGGGAGGGAGGAGAGGAAAGAATTATGCAGAGGAGAAGAGAGGTTACGTGCCAGAGAGAAAAATGAGCAACTGATGATGCAGAGCATTAATGAAGGCACACATACAGAGAGGGGTTCAGAGTGCACAGTTAAGTGTAATGATGATTTTGCAAAGTGGTGGCTATTTGGGCTCCCAAGACAGCTGAATATACTCTTCAATTTTGAACGTGGGAAAGTTGGGTACCGGTTTGTGCTGCGTAACGGACCAGTTTGTACTCCGTTAATAATTATAATTTGCAACGCCGAACTCCGATTGACACAAATAAATATACCGTTTTGATCAGCGCGACGAGGCGGTCACAACAGTATGAAGATATTGGTGATACAATCGAATTATAAAATTCGAAATTTTCTACTACGGAAAATGCATAAAATTTGCAGAAAAATAAGAACGACGGAGCCAAAGATGTCCGAATTTGGAAAAACGACAAACTGACAACTTGCTCAAAAGATGGTTTAGAATTTTTCTATGTAAAAATATTTTGGTTTTGAAAACGGTTTATTTCCATCGATTACTAACTGATTTAAATTTGAAGTAAATTTACGCGCGAAATAAACTTTCATATTTCCGGACGAAAATTTACCAGTTGCTATGTTTAATTAGACGCATTTCAAATATGAAGTTTGAATACCATCGGAATTTCGTTTGTGAAAATACGAAATTCTACACTAAATAATCAATTTTAAAAAATTTAAACTGGGTCTGAATTTCAGGGTCGTTACATTCTCCCCCACTCAAAACTTTTCGTCCCCGAAAAGGAAGAAGGTAGGAGAACAGGAACACCCGGAAGAAATAGACTTGAATTACATCATAAACAATTAATTTAAACCATAGAAATTTCAATTTAAATTAATTTATATTTAACAATTTGACTTTAAACTCAAGACTTTCATAAAATTGGTTTGATTTCACATATATTAATGTTAGGTACAAAAGATTCCTTTCAAATGAAATTCAATTTAAATTCGATTAATTCAAGATATTTCTGAAGTTAATTTAATTCAATTTATTAACTTTCAGAACAAAATTTTCTTCTATCATTCATACCTATTATTTATTTAACTTATTATTCTATTAATCTCATAAACATTTATAGTTAAAATTTAAATGAATAACATTTATTATACGCACTTACATTTTATTTACAAAGACAATTTATATCATATATTATCCAATTTTCTTAAATTAGCAACTTCAAATATCATAAATTTTGAAGTCATTTATTATAATCAAACCTTCTTTGACAAAATTTAATTCTTCCTTATTCCAAATTATTATTAAATTTATTCTACTTAATATATCCTATCACATACATATTAAGCATATTTACATTTATTATAACTACTCAAATTTAATTTAAAATTTTCTTAGATATCATTTATATTTATATAATATTCAATTACATAGTTAACTTTTGTAAATTTAGGTAAGTTATATATAAAGCAATCGAGTATTATCCAAATAAAATTTTACAATTCAGTTATTTCAAGTTAGGTATTTATATAAAAGAATTTGGCTTCATTTAAAATTGTAAAATCATCCTTTAATAAAATTTAAGAATTAATTTCTGATTTGCTTCAAACAACTTTGAGATAAAATAAATATATATTCATAATATATCAAATCAAATTTAAATCTTCAATATATATTATAAACCAAGTAATGTTTAGAAATTCAAATCAATTTATTTTTCAAAACAAACCGTAGCAAAGCTACAGAATAGTCTCTACACTTCGAAACTCGAAAATGAATGTCGATGATGCGGCGGTCATCACCGAAATTATTTTCCAGCGACAAAGAGAAGAGCACTGATTTAAACATCTAAAATTTCTTCGAAAAGATTTCTATTCGAAAATACTTCAAGGAATATACCTTTAACACTTTAAAGCCAAGTTTGAAATCACCGGAATTAAATTCTCAAATTCTTATTTAAATCTATTTGAACTCCAAATCAAAATATAAACAAGCTTTATAAATTCATTTATTATCGTTCTAGACAACAAATTAACAATTTAATTTCAGAGAAATTTATACTTATATATAGTATAATCATACAAACTATTTGTTTACCAAATTTGAAAACAATATTGTGTCAGTTTGCTCTGTTCAAGTGTTTTGGAAATCCTATCGACAGCGTTGATCAGACGAATCGATCGAAAATCCAAATCAACATCAACAACTCAAACAACACAATATATGTAAAACAATTTTACTATTAATTTTCAAAGACACTTCCTCGCTTGACGATACAACAATGGATTTCAAAGCAAGTATAGAGATTTTAACTTGATGGAAATCAAATCAAAGAGAATTTTGATTCGAAAATAGGTTTGAAACAAAGATAGATAATTAAATAACAAAATAGGAAACCTGATAAGTTTATATAAATCGCGGGCAACCTTAACCAGATTGACCGTGGCTTCAAGAATAAGGTCGATGCTGAATTCCGAGGTAAATCAACATTCGATCTCAAAAGATCGAATTCAGGTACTGCAGCAGACAGATAGCATCATAAACCGAGGATACAGAAATCTCCGGTAAATCAATGTCTATTGTAAAGGAGTTTCATCCGTTTACAACTAATTCGAAGATTTGCGAGACCGTCGATTCACTATAAAGGTTATTCGAAGTGGAGTTATTAAATACTCCAGAATTGGAAGAAGACGAATAGTGAGGGGTAAGAATGAATTTCGGAACCGAGGGAACGTTCCAAAATTCAAAGGAATTGAGTCAAAAGGAAGAGATTGAAACTCGAGTGGGAGTGATTCTGTAAATACATTTACCCTATATGCTAAGTTCTGCCTAGAGCTACCAAAAGCTCTGATACCAACTGTAACGACCCGCTATTTTGGACTATTCGCATCTGCACATGTCGGACTTGAATAATTCAAAATACCGAATTGTTAATTTAAATTTGGCAAAACTGAGATATACAGTAAATAAATAGTCACAGAACACAGACACAGAGTAATAAATATGCAGCGGAAGTAAAAGAGATAGTAGTTCATGAAGCTACTATATAAATATATAAGATACATCAAAGTCATACCAGATACAACGAAAGAGTAACAGGATACATCAGTTACAAATCAGAATACATCACTGGAATCATCGAATACTGAAAACAGAATAGATGGCTGGATCTTCAAGCAAAGCTCCAACTCCAAAGGTGAGTCTCGAATACTGGTACACTCGGTCTGACCCGAGCGTAAAGCAAACACAAGACACTCGAGTCAGGATTAATATTCTTATATCAATAAATCCAATTCAAGTGAAATAGCAATCGAAATACAAGTAACTCAAAGGATGTTTGGAATAACCATCCCTTAAGGATCCGTTAAACTATCTAATAGGTAGTAGTGTATGCTAAATAGATAATGTCTATCAGTAATATAAAGTATTAAAATAGCGTTAAGGCGTTACCATAATCCCCCTTAACACATTTTTATAACGCTATAGTCTATACAGCACCGTAAACCCCACCGTAAACTGGTGGTTATCAGAGGGCACCCCATAGGTATAACACAAAACAAAACGTAGTGGTCGCGAATAGAGTAATCAGTATGACAAGGTATATGAGGCGATACCAACTAGGATACTAGTAGTTGCGTGATCCGGACTGATGTTAAGCATAGCCAGCAGCTACCTCAACACCGCGAAACAACACTCCCAAATCGAGGGGTGCACCCAAATCTAATCACAAAAGTAATAGATATGGTATCGAAGAAGTGTGTCCGCTAGAGGTGGCGAACCTCAATTTCCCGGCGCGGCTCCTGTTTTAGTCATGTCAGGGGTCATCCAATACCGTTCTCTTTCTTCAGTCAACGCGTTCATCCAACCATCCACTTCATTCTGGATCAACACTCCGCGTATAATAGTTATTAAAGTGGTTTTCGGTATCGACAGAGAGTATGCCCATATCCGATCCCAATCTCTTTAATAACTACGTATTATTACACCGATTGGTCGTTTAATATATTTCAAAACAATCAATTTCAATTTTTAATTAGAATTCGTAATAACATTCCATTTGTCTTTCTATATCAATTTTTGTAATTAACATTTCAAAACTTCCAAATTACCATTTCAAAATCTTATAATTCAAATTCAAATTATTTTTAAACAATTCAAATATTGATTCAAGTTCGTATATAAATTTCATTCTGAAATCATTTAATTTAATTTAATTTAACATTCAAAATCAATTTCAATTCATTTATCGATTTCATTCAATATTCGTTAAGTTACTTATCATTCAAACCGTTCCATTTAATTTCCAATTCATTAAATCAATTACTTAAGTTCAACTTTATTATATCAACTTACAAATTTAGTTAAATTAGATTCTTCAAATCAAATTCTTAAATTACAAGTCTTACATTTATTTCAATAAAACGCATTTATTTCTTGTTACGAAATTTAATTTCACTTATTCTTTACGTAGTTACAAATTTCAAAACTCAATTAATAAAGAAACTAAATTTCATATATTCGAGAAATCAAATTTTACTTTAACTTACTTAAATAAATTTTCCAAAACTTAATAAATAAAGAAACCCAATTCCATTTATTAACGAAGTTCAAATTCACTTATTCAAAAGTTAAATCTCTTATCAAAGAATTAAATTTTTATTCACTTATCAAATAATTCAATCTTATTCAATTATTAATTAATTTCAACTTAATTATTAATAATTTCAAATTTAATTATTAAATCATTTCAACTTAATTAAATGAATAATTCCAAATTTTTATTGTCGAAAATTAATTTTAAAACAACGCTCTTTCAACGACTACTTTGTTAATATTCGTTTCCAATTTTAAATATTAACATTTTCCTTTTATTAAATTCAAATTCCAATTTCATTTCAAAACCTTATTCATTACTCACATAAAATCATTATTTTATTTTAAATCAAATTATTGACCAATCGGGTTTTATTTAATTTTCTATCCTAAGTCAAGTTCATTTGGGTATTTATCATTTCAACCCGATTCCAATTCAATTCACAAATCAAAGCATAGCAAAGGGAACTTGCGGTGTGATAACAGGGATGGTGTCAAAGTAAATAAACAAGCAATAACAACAATCAAACACAATCCAATAATCAATTCAAATAATCCCGAAATAATCGTATTAATTCGCATTGTTGTTTGTGCGAATTAATATAATTATTTCTAGAATCTACACTATCATTTCATGTAGATTAAAGATCATTACATTACGATTTTTCCACTTGACATTCAATTTCAATTTCAAATTTAATGCTACAACAATTAATCCTATATACGTTCAAAGGTTCAAAGTATATAATTTATCAAATTCTACGTGTCAATTAACTTAACCATTAAAAGGGGTCATATTATTCAAATTAACTAATCAAATTCAACACATATGTCGATTCACATTTTAAACTATCCTACGTCAAATTTAATTGCATAATATTCATCACTTTATACATTAAAATTTAACATCCAATAAAACAACAATCAATCAATCAATTATCAACCAAACTGTATTATCATAGCATAAATAATTAACAGATAATGGTGTCAGATGTCATAGGTGAACAGATACAGTTAATAGCATATATAACAGCGTAAATAACTAACAGCAGCATATTTCAGTTGTCTTTTCAATTGAAATTAAATTTAATAAATAAAAGAACATTAATCGTAAGTGATGGCTCACCTTTCGAGGTTAGAGAGAACAGGAGATGACACGAATACGCACACTGACACGGACACTGAAATTGCGTTACGAATCCAAACACACAATTCGAAGTAATGCTAGATTTGCACAATTCGGCGATCAAAGCTGATAGATATAAATAGACGAAATCAAATCAGAATCGGATCGATGAAGATAAATGATATAAGTGAATTTGTGTATAACTTTTTATAAAACCATATCCCAAATTTAAATTTAAAACATACCTATTTATTTCAACTCAAAACTAAATTTTTTAATATAAAATAACGCTTATACTTTGACATCGCAATATATCGATAGTATAAATAAGCAAATAGGTATAATCGGTGCACATATACACTGTATATTTATAACTAACATAAATATACTTTACTATATATGCTACAAGCAAAATGATAACTAATACAACTAATACTTTTACAACAAAGTACCGACACAAACTTCCATACAAGTTATGTTTAAACAACATATATATAACTAAGTATAAACTGACCTATGCTTAATATAAGATATCTAACATAGATATAAAATTAAGTACGCTTATCAACTGGAAATAAAATTTTACATAATGCCCATAATATAAACTTACTTCGTTAAAATATGTTTATGCAGACAATAGGTACAACAGACCATAGTAGCTATGTTATATTAAAACTAACGTTTTTTTTTAAAAAAAAAAAAATAGAACTTATACCAACAAACTTACACAAAGATCTATATTGTAACTTAATATATATATAATTATATGTACGTTCAAAATTCAAATACCACATATGCTCAGCGTATAGCATATTTTGGAAGCCAGATTTAAACAAAATACGTTTTCTACATATAAGGTAACTTATATATCCTATACAACTTGTACATAAAGAAAACAAGCAACTGTTGAAAGCTAGTACACATAAACAAACCAACAGCATTTTGATTTGAAATATATATACAGTTAAACCTTTATATATAAACCTTTATATATAAAGTAACATAGTGTACAGAACACAGCAAAGCAAAGATATACATTAACTAATCCCTTATAATTCTTATAAGCTATTTTATCCAAACAAATAAATCACTTATACAATACTATATATTCACGGCATAATAATAGGTAAAACGTATTATATTTATAACTAAATAAAATATATCGCACCTTTCAATAGAAGAGGAGGAGTGGACGCGGTTGCAAGTGAAGCTTTGGGTTTGGCATGGCACAGGCGGTGGTGGCCATGGGTTCTGGATGAGCAGGGGACGTGGAGAGGAATCTGAGCGGAGGGGGTCGGCCGTGTAGACGCGTTGAACTGGGCTGGGCGGATGTGGGTTGGTTGCTGTCGATGTGGGTGGGGCAATGTGCGTGGGACACGGAGGCTGTTGGGTACGGTGAAGTGATGTGGAGAGAGTCCGACTGATGTGTGCTCATCACAGCAGGGGCTTGCATTTGAAATGGGTTGGGTGAGCAAGCGGAGTGGTCGAGGCTTGGGTTCTGTCTCACATGGTGGTGCGGAGCATGCGTGGAAGGGAGAGGAGCGTGCATGTAGGGATGACGGCAGGCCAAGGCGGCGGCACGGTTCGAAGTGGCGACGAGGCAAGGTGGATCAGGGTGCGACGGCAATGCGAGCTGCGGCCAAGGCGGTGGCTCTTGTGGAGGAGCTTTTCGGCCGATGTGATTGCAAGGCCGGAGGAAGGTAGAGGGTTCGCGGGGAAGGAGTGGGGAGGGTGTTCGGCTTTGGCTAGCTTGGAGGTGGTCACTGGAGTTTTGAGAAAGGGATCTGGAAGATAAAAAGAAAATAAAAGAAGGAGAGGAGAAGGCATAATGGTAACAGGCAACAGATATATGACTTTGTACACATATTTCTTTTCAAAAGAAATGAACGGCCACATCAAAAGAAGGGAACAGTGCAGGAAGAAGAGAAGAGAAAGGGAGGAGAAGTTGGTTCATATTCTCTGGAAGCAACCAAAATATAAAGGAAAATAGGGAGGGAGGAGAGGAAAGAATTATGCAGAGGAGAAGAGAGGTTACGTGCAGAGAGAAAAATGAGCAACTGATGATGCAGAGCATTAATGAAGGCACACATGCAGAGAGGAGTTCAGAGTGCGCAGTTAAGTGTAATGATGATTTTGCAAAGTGGTGGCTATTTGGGTTCCCAAGACAGCTGAATATACTCATCAAATTTTGAACGTGGGAAAGTTGGGTACCGGTTTGTGCTGCGTAACGGACCAGTTTGTACTCCGTTAATAATTATAATTTGCAACGCCGAACTCCGATTGACACAAATAAATATACCGTTTTGATCAGCGCGACGAGGCGGTCACAACGGTATGAAGATATTGGTGATACAATCGAATTATAAAATTCGAAATTTTCTACTACGGAAAATGCATAAAATTTGCAGAAAAATAAGAACGACGGAGCCAAAGATGTCCGAATTTGGAAAAACGACAAACTGACAACTTGCTCAAAAGATGGTTTAGAATTTTTCTATGTAAAAATATTTTGGTTTCGAAAACGGTTTATTTCCATCGATTACTAACTGATTTAAATTTGAAGTAAATTTACGAAATTCTACACTAAATAATCAATTTTAAAAAATTTAAACTGGGTCTGAATTTCAGGGTCGTTACGTCATATATATAATACACTCAACTCAATTTAGGGTGCTCCTGTCGCTATCTATACTGAGTACAAATCAAAGCTTAGAAACATACAAAATCTAAGCTCTGATACCATGTGTGACGACCCGAAAATCCATACTCTTTGAATCGACAATAATCCACACATGTCCGACCCAAAAAGCACAGACTGACGGAAAGTCAAGAGAAAGAAAAGAAGAGAGAAGAAAGAGAGAAGATAGAACCAAAAAGAACAATACAGAATCTCACATCGCAACGGAAAACATATAATATCATATCAATGATCTTTACAAAATAGAAACTGTATGTATATATACACATCAATCAGAGTTCAACAATCAATCAATAGTTATCAGCCTGAACAATTATAGTAACCTGTCCTTACAAAAGCTGATAATAACAACAACTAACAAAGCACAGCGGATAATCAAAACAAGTACGTGTATATGAAAATGAAGATCTTCAGCTCTCCTGCTGAAGCTCCAAAAGCACCAAATCTGAACCTGTAATATATACTCTGTCTGACCCAAGCATTGAAAGGGAAGAACGCCCGGATTAGTCTGGTAAACCAGCGTGAGAAACACACTCAACTGAATTTATTAAATTACCAAATTTTTCCTTAGTTTTCAAAACAAAAGTATCTCATAAGACGACATGTTTTTACCGTATGATAACTAAAACATATCATATCAAATCCTCTTATATTGTAGTAGTGTCTACTATATACAAATAATATTAATCATAGCCGAAATTGTTACATTGATTAAATTCCATCATATAGCCCAATTGGGTAATACAATCAAAATAGCAAGCACGTAGTGGAGTTTGGATTTTCATACAAATGACCAGGTAAAGGGACTACCTTTCGGCGGTACATCTCTAGAAGAATGTGCCGTGAAACCATCACAAAGTTTCTCTACCAACACAAGACCAACCCACCTCTGTAACTAGATGGTACCGAATAAGTCATCCTCCGGTCGTTACCGACCTTTACCGAGGGCCTTCTAACATACAAACCACAATAATCAGATACACGACGTCATAGCGTGTAAAGATCTATCTAGAAGAGGATGATCATATCCTACTTGGGAGCGACCCACTTAGCCTTGCCGCATCTAACCATGTTTTGTCATTTTCGGTTGATGAGGCTAGAGGTAACGATTACCTTTCACAAAGCAAAATCACATCACTTAGAATGCCACATGGCCATTTCCGTTGACTACTAATCGCATTCCACAAAGATACAACCCTTAAGCTCATTCGTCTCAAGGTGGGTGTTAAGCTAAGAGAAGTTGCCTTCTCCGCCGCCACTGATGTACGTTTGTAAAAACCAATGTACGTAATCTTTAGAAATGCAATGTCAGACAAACACCCATACAAGTTGTTCAGGAATAAGACAAAGCGAATGTACTCTCCTACCACATCCTGTCGGGAAATCCCTAGAATTAGTAGCGAATAGTCCTCGCATTGGATATTTCATAAATGAAGAGACCACTGCTACTGGATGTATATTGGGATTTTAACCCCAACGATCAACAAGCAGTCCCCCACTATGAAAATCCAAAATATCAATATCATCACAAGCAACCTGCACAATCGTCGCATATACGTTGGTCCGAAGTGGTTTTTCGATAAATCTGTTCCCGGTCTCTTCGCATCAACAACGCAAAAGCATTTCTCAACCTCACACAGCAATTAAGTCTCATAGACTTATCACATCTCCAACTTTCAACTTGCTATCCTTCGGGCCAAGAAGGAAGCTCGATAGATTGGAGTAATACTCCGCACTATACGAATCAACATCCTTAACACAAAGGATAATCAAGCCTACACAGAAGGCTATGTACTAAGTGTACGACTAAATAGTTCCCACGTCAAGTCGAGGAACTAAAATTTGGCTAAGTTTGATAGTCGGTTCTTTAACTATCAAAGCAAACAAACAAATATTCAACACCATATACACTCACTGGGCCCTTTTAATTTAATCTTTTATTAGTTAAATTACTTGCCAAATATTCACTTCCATTTTATCTTTAAAAGATATAATCACAAAACATTTCACTTCATATTGGAAAACATTTTCAAATACTTATTTAATAATAAGTAATTCACAAATCAATTTATTTTCAACACTTGGAAAATATTCAATATACTTAAAACACGATTAAGTATATATTTTATTATATAAGGAAAACATTCTCTTAAACAAATTTATTTGGATCAAAACGAATGTTGTGTAAAACATCGTTATGCCAACCCAAAATCAATAGTATAGGGATTCAAGAATAAGATAGATATATAAATCTCAATACTATACAAAATATTTCCTTTCGAAAATCATCTACTATAACAACAGTGTTATAGTCCATCATTTTCTTATACTTTCGAAAACGTCTATTTCAACAATGAATGTTGAAATCTATGTATTTGATACTCAACACATTTTAAAACATCTTTAAATCATTTAACTCCATTTAAAAATATCACTGTCCAAAACACTCGTTTTAAAATATTATTCACTGTCAAAAATCATGAATATAAATCTCTAACCAAATTCAACACTTCTACATATTTAATTAAAGGATTATCCACTGTCCAAAATCGTGAATATATCTCCTTTAATAAACTTTCATAATCAAATTCAATTGATTTCGGATTTATAAACAATGTTTATAAATTCACATTTCTATTTTATAAAAACTTCAATATATAAAATCTCCTTTATTAACCAATTCCATTTATAACTCAATCACATGCTAAAAATCCAAATTATAAGTTAATTCCTTATAAATTATTTATTTTACAAATCCATTATTTTATAACTTCATAATTATAAATCTTATTCACTTATAAACTCCTTTATAACCCCATTATTTCGTATATAAAAATTCAATTTTATAAATCTTATTTATAAACCGTTTATAATAAATCAAAAATCTCAATTTATACTATTTTACAAAATAATCAACTTTATATTTCGAAAATCACATTTCAATTATATTTCACAAAAGTAATAATTTTTATAACAATAAAAATTATAACTTCCATTTATTCAAAATAAATTCAATTCCTTTAACACTTCAAAATTCAACAAAACGTATATTTTCAAAATCACTTGAAAATCCTTTTTCAATTTAAAAATCATCACTTTAATATTTTTAAATTATTAAAATAGGCCCAATGCTGCAACAGCACTAAATACAACAATCACGGCATCCAAAACATCTTATATCATATGATAACAGAATATATAACAATATCTGTAAATAAATCAATACTATTGAGGAATCCAATTGGATTCCCCCAACCTGTCACCTACAACAAATATACATATTAGAATATGTGTATAATGTCGGCTTCAAGGCAAACGCGCGTACAAAGGGTCATTCGCTCATACACGGGAACGTATAGGGTCATCTGCTCCACTAGGCAGATATATATCCAAATACCAATCAATATATCATATATCACCCAAACAATCATCAATCATCATAAATAATATTTATTCTCACTTATATAAAAATATCAGTGAGTCAGAAAGAGTGATTTGTACTCACATTGGTTCCAATAGCAGTTGTAGTGTTTTGTTCCAAATAAAATTAAACGACCGTTTAATTTTATCAAAAATTCACACTAGCTCCAATCAACTCCAATCTAGCTCCATCGCGTACTATTCGCGAATATGAACCTAACGCAATTCGTTTCGTGCGAAACGGACCTCGTATCAAAAAGTTATAGCATTTTAAAGTTTTAACGAATTTAAATAAATCAATTTCAATTATATTTTTTTCTAACCCTAGAATCAAATCTGGCCACACGTTTTCTTTTGCTAGATCCAGGCCGTGCGTGAGATCTTCTTTCCTACCATGAAAATCATGAACACGAACCCAAAGGCCACCATATACCTTGAATTATCGCGACCACCCACGTCGATCTTTATGCCAATCCACAACCACCGTTCGACTAGCCTATGCAAGCACTACCCTAGGCCTCTTCTATTTTACCAGTGGAAACCTTGGATCCACATTCAATGCATGATAAGCTACCTTCGGTGATATCCCACACATATTCGAATGCATCAGGCGAATACGTCCAAATCCCCTTGAAGGAAATTAAGCAATTCCTTCCTTAGTCCAATACCGAGTTGAGATCCAATCTTAAGAGTTTGGAAAGGATCATCAATATCAATTGGAACGTCGACCGTTAGTTCAGCCTGTGTCGATCGCAGTTCCTCTGACTTCTTCTGGGATTTATTGACTTATCAACCTTTCATGGTTCTCGAGCTTGGGCTTGGGCTTTAATTGCTATTCCTCTGATTTCTTAATGCAGAGAGCCTTCTCTACATTCTTCTTTATTTCTCGTCGCCTTTCTTCTATTAGGATAGTAACATAAAATTGTCTTCCAGATCTTCTCTTAGTGATTCGACCCTGTTCTCTATAGGGAATTTCATCATTAAGCACCAATGATCCCATGTTATCCTAAAATCTACCAAAGCCAGTCAGCCTAGAAAGGAATTATACGTTAAATACTTAACTACTATAACAAATGTTTGGATTCGCACAACCTTGCGATCTCCATCACCCAACTCAACCGATAAATCAATCATCCCAACCGGTTGTTTCGACTCATCGTTAAACTCCAAAATCATGTAGTTACAAGGCTAAACATTTTCATGCTGATTTGCATTTAGTCAAATGTCCTTTTAAACAAGATATTCAATGAGCTTCCATTATTAACCAAAACTCGATGCACGATAGCAGGGTCAACAACAGCCGAAATCACCATAGGGTCGAAGGTCGATGCTTCGACTCCATCAGAATCTCTATTCTCTAATATAATATCATCTGCTTCCATCCTTTGTTGCTTAGCTGGAGTTTCGTTATCTATGGCAAAGCAAATCTCCTGTGGTGCATGCTTTAATGAGCTCGCATATCATTCCATTTTCTTCCAGCTTTTCTCCACTTGGTCCAGACTGGTTCCTTTGGGAATTCGGTCCTTGTGGTCTAGCATTTTGTCCATCATCCTACGGATCTCTGGTATACTATTGTGACCTTTACTTCATTAGTTCCTCGATAAAACCTCTCAAATTTCAGCACTCGTCCATGTTTTGTCTATGAGTTCCACGAAAAACGACAGTACTTTCCTAAACGTCTTTCCTATTCGGTCACCTCCTTCCTAGTCGGCTTTTTATATCGTCTACCCCTTGCGTAGTAAGATGTATATTCTTCAACATGTCGTTTAGAGACGTATACTCGACCGACCTTATAGTCCTCAGGTCTTTTTGAATTCGTTTTGTCTACCACCAGAACCCTAATCCTTTTCTTTTGATCATTCGAATTTCCAACATTTATATCCACATTATCGGAACTCTCACTGGTCTGCTTAACTACCACATTACTTTGAATAACCTCTTCTGACTGCTCACCATCAACCTTTCCAACAGCCTGACTCGCTTCTTCCAACCTCAAGAACTGATTGGCATTCAGGTGGAATTCATCCATAGTCGTTGTTTGTTTCGTTTTCACCCATTTACCACAGTCTGAGTCTGGATGTATGCCTCGGACTAAAGCCATAAACACCAAATCCTCCTTCAGATTGTTAACCTCCATTACTGCAATGTTAAACATGTTCAAGAACCCCTTCGACAATTTCTTAGGTCCTTGAGAAAGGCTTGACAAGAACATCATGTCCTCGCTAACCAGTATGAAGCCTAAACTACTCCACATACTTCTTTGCCAACTCTTCAAAATTTGATATGGATTTCGGCGTGAGCCATGAGAACCACATCGATGCAACTCTATCCAAAAAGATAGGAAAAACATCTCCATTGAATCGCATCCGCAGCTCTAGCACCATTCATAAGTCATTCGTATTTAAACAAGTGCTGCATGGGATCGGTAGTCCCATTATACGATGACATTGTAGGCATCATAAACTTTCCGTGATACTTTTCCCTTAGAATATTCTCTGTGAATTAAGTTCTATCCCATTCCTCATTATTTGTCCATTTATTTTCTTTCACTAACCGCTTAACCATATCAACTATGTACTCCCCACTAGAACGATACTCCAAAGATCGACTATCAGGGGTTGCACAAGTGTTTGGCTCTATAACGGTCTCAGTTTTCCCGCTGACGTCTAGATTCTCCAGTCTCTAGGAGAACCATTTCTATCCTCTGTTGACGTCTGGTTGGCTCTGTTGCGGTTGTTTAAACTCCAGCTCTAATGTCGAGCTCATAATCATCACCATCGTGCTACAGATCATCCTCTACATCCTACAAGTCCACGGCCTCAGCTTCATGTCCCTCCAAAGTGCACAAATTCTTCTCGGCACCGACCTGATTTTGGTCTGTGTCGATTTGAATTCCTTTAGAGGAGACCTACTGACTTCCTTCAGTAACTCTCCCTATTGTCCTAGTAGCATTTTCTTTTAGAGGAGACTAGAAACAGACAGGTTCTCTTCCTCAAATATGATAGATAAAACTTTTCTCATGCTCCTTCTGGTTCTTTGCGACTGCTAGGTCAGCAAAGCTATGCTAACATCCATCGTTTCTAGTAGAGCCTTCTAACTATCAATCATCTTCGAATTCAGCTCTTGCATCACTTTATTAAACTCCACTCTGGTGACCATCTCCTGAGAAATAGATGGTCCTAGCAATGCATGATGGTTGCTAACCTCTATGTGATCAGAAGCTACTTCATCTAATCTACTACTTCAGATGACATTCCAAATCTCCTAGATGTCATTGATTCCTATGAGCATACCCTTCAAGTTCCTTAATGAAAATTTTTGGATCTAACCTCTGGACATTCCAACCCGAAAAAGAAAGCTAGATCTACGTCTGAAAATCTCTTCGTCTCAATGAAAGCACCAAAATATTGAGTCTAAAACGGCACAACGCCCAAAGCCCTGTAGAAAAATAAAAATCTACCAGAAAACATCAAGTAAATAGTGAGAACACCAAGGTTTTTAAAGTGATTCATAATCTCTAGTCTATGTACATCATAATTTATTGATTATTTGATTGAGTCACCAATATAAGGGATCGACAAGTTCTTACAGCCTAAAATAGCCAATAATGTTTTCCTTGGCGACTATGGTGAAGAGACACAACATATGAAGAAAGCCAAAACGCAAAAAGCTTTTCTCCAATTTCTATAGGGATTGTATTTATAAAGAAACCGTCCAACACAATTGCGAATCATTGAAGTATTAGGTCAAGATTCAAATCCGAGAATGCAGGAAGGGTAGATGGAGTCCCCCGAGCTATAAATTTTACTAGGTACCGACTAGAAGTAGTCGGTACCGACCTAAATTTGGAGAGAGAGCTACTCCTTCCCTCCTTCAACCTTCTATCTTCAATCCATTGTACCCAAGCTCTTTTCTATCAAGATCGTGTTGTTTCCGAGAGGTTTTGATATCATTTGTATTTATATGTTTTTCTTCAGAACTTCCTTGGAGTTGTTCGTCCATTCCTCATGAAATGCACCTCAAGACGATCACACGAGCCATCTATCTATGAACCATAGCTTCAAAGTACCATACAAGGCACATAATGTATTCGATACTGAGTAGATCAGCTCGGTACCGAGTCGTTTACATAGCTTTAATCATGCTTCAAATCCTTGAGTCCATTCCTATCATTCTTCCAAACATGTTCCCAAGTCCATGAATCATCTCTCTTCGTCCTGACGTCTAGGTTCGTTTAAAAGTTGTTTGGCTAAAAAGCCGGATAACACACTCAACCTATTAGAATGTCTAATATGATAGTCCTTGAGATGATAGTTTTGATGACAACAACCTTAGAATAAGATTATAAAATATAAATACTAACATTATTGTTTAGATATATATGTATATGCAGGATTTAACCATGCAGGTATCAAGAATGAAGACTATACAGTATAGAGATTCAAGATATCAAGATTGAAGACTCATGAGTATCAAGATTATCAAGAGTTCAAGATAAGTAATTTAATTAGAAATTTTGTTAAAACTTCAAAAGCACTGACATCTTAAAATCCAATTTATTCGTGGAATGGAATCCACTTCGAGCCCATTAAAGGGATGGAACTCCTAAGTAGGATGGAACCTATGAAAAATCTAGTGGAACATTATTTTGTATCCGCTAACTTTTATTCAAAATGTTTTCAAAATCTTCCTTTTAAAAGAATCAAAAACATCTATCCTAGTTTTAATACTTTTAGCCTCAATATTATCTTTATTTTCAAAATCCAATTATCCTTGGTTTTAAACTATCTTTTAATAATAATATATTTAATTTTTAATATTTATACTTAGATTTAAATATAAAATTATAGTAAAATTTTATATATATATATACCAAAATATTATTCTCTATATTTACTTATGTATTTTAACTATAGTTAAGTATACTTATAAAGTTTAAAATAGTTTAATATAAGATAGAAGTTATTTTCAAAAGAAAAACAGATCATCAAAATTTCCTTTGGCATGTCGACATACTCAAGTACCCCATGTCGACATGGTAGCAGTTTATTTCAAAATTTTGAATTTCAAAGGAAGTGTTTATTCGTCATATCCTTTCACGAATGGACATGGCTGTTGTTCTACTATAAATAGAGGTGGTTTTGAACGAATTTAAATATATATTTTTCTGGTTTTCACTCTTCTTCTTCCACATTTCTTTATACACATTCTTACCATTACTCTGCCGAAATAAACATTGAATCTAACTAGATCATTTCTGGTTTGATTCTCTATCACTATCTCAACAAGATCTCGGTGCTATTCAGAGTTATAGACTTATTTCTAATCAGTTTAGCGAGAAAAAGTGTGATTGTAGCCTTGGAAATCAATCAAGTGAGAAAAGTGTGATTGTAGCCTTGGAAATCAATCAAGCAGAAAAGGTGTGATTGTAGCCTAGGAAATCAATTGGGTGAACTTGTTGCCCCTAAAATCAAGTATCTCTACCCAGAGGATTGTGAATCTGGAGTGGTGTACCTCGTGGCCTTGAAATCGAGGGTGTAATTGTACAATTTCTTTTGAAAGGAAATCCGTGCTTGTGTGCGGGACTAGATGTAGGGTAACTCCGAACCAGTGTAGAATCCGGTGTGTTCTTTCCTTTATTGCTTTTACTTTATTTCTGCATCTGTGTTTGATTCTGTGATCATATCCGTGTCTGAATATTGCATACATTTGTGTTCAAATTAACAAAAACTCAAAAAGATTTAGTAATTCCTTTAAACACTATTCACTCCCCCTCTAGTGATAATCCTAGCCTTAAGATCTGTATTCCGCATTTCTCACATAATATGGAATCCCACGCACCAAAGATACTATGGTTGTCTCGTGGATGGCAAAAAAAAAGTTGTATCTTACATGATGACACTACTATATCATTCTAACAAGCACCGCAGAGTAAAGGCTTTGACTTTGGCTTGGAGCTATAAAATTCGAGATGGATTCCATGTATGAAAATAAAGTATGAAGATTGGCTGACATACCCGAAGGGATAAAACCCGTTGGCTATAAATGGATTTTTAAGAAAAAACTATATGCAGATGGAAAAGTGGAGACTTATAAAGCAAAGCTAGTTACAAGATGAATTCATAAAACTCAAGGGATTGATTATGAAGAAGTTGTTTTCGTCAACAACAAGTTCACAGCAATGCTTAGATCCATTCGAATAATGCTAGTTATTGATGCATCCTACGACTATCAAATATGGCAAATGGACGTAAAAATGACTTTTTTAAATGATGATTTATAAGGTACCATCTATATGTCGCAGCCCGAGGGTTTCAATGTTAGTGGAATTGAGGGCAAGGTTTGTAAGTTGTTAAGGTTCATTTATGGACTTAAACAAGCTTCAAGGAGTTGGAATAAGTGTTTTGATAAAGTGAACAAACAGTTTGACGTGTGCATACTGAAAGGAACAAGGAAGTTCTATCGTACTTTCTGTCCTATACGTTAATTAACAATTATGTTTTGTTATTGCAATCAGTGAAAGCTTGGTTTTCCAAGAACTTCTCCATGAAGGGTTTGGGGAAGCATATATACCAGGTATAAAGATTTACAGAGATAGATCTAAGAGGCTGTTGAGATTGTTCCAATCTCTGTACATGGATATCATACTTCAGTATGGAGAATTCCAAGCGTGGAAATGTTCCAATACAATCTGGAATTGCCATTTCTTAGAACGCTCCTCAAACTAATGAGAAGAAGGAGCGCATGAGAAGGATACTGTATGCCTTGGAAATTGGTTCCATAATGTACGCTATGCTATGTAGAAGACCAAATGTGGTATACGTGTTAGGATGCGTAAGTCGATACCAGTCTAATCTTAGAGAAAAAAATTGACAGCTGTGAAATGTATAGTTGAGTATTTAAAAAAATACTATGGAATTATTCCTGATATAGGGGAATGGAGACCTCCTTATGAAGGGTATACTTACACTTGCTTTCAGAATGATATCAATGATAGTAAGTCAATGTCGGATTATGTCTTTACTATTAATGATGAGGTTGTCATTGAAAAGGCTCCAAACAAAAAATAGTGGTTGATTCCACGATGGAGGCCGAGTAATCTCCCTCAATGAAGTAGGTAAAGAAGTGGTCTAGATGTGCAAATGTTTTAAGCAAGCTAGGAGTGATTTCCGACTTGGAGAATCCAATGGCAATGTTTTGTGACAATATGTGATGATACAGATCGCAAAGGATCCTAGAGCACATAAGAAATCATGATGCATTGTTCGAAAATTCCACCTAATTAGAGAATTCGTTGAGAGAAAAAAGGTCGTGATACAGAGAGTGGATACTAAGGACAACATAGCAGATCCACTTACAAAAGGACTAGCTTGGTCAGTTCTCGTCAAGCTGATTGAAGGGTTGAGATTGAGATTACATAATTAGCCCTAAATATAAGGGTGCAAACGGATCACACCGGACGAACGAATGTGTGTTCTAGTCATGTCCTATAAGAGATTCAGACAGACACGGACCGAACAAGCATTAAGTTCAATCATTGTTCGTACGAGCCGGACAACGGATGGATAATGTTCGGACAATAGAAATACATCAACAATTTCGAACGAACATATGTTCATGTATTTTTTCTTGTCCTTATTCGTGTCCTAAATGAGAATCATGCGGAGACAGACCGGATGTCATACAGTCTCGGACCAAGCCATACGTCGGACAACCGTACAAAATCTACAGCTCTATCCAAGTGCAAGAGAGAGATTGATAGAGTTAAGGTTTTGCCCTAGGGTAATTCTGTAATTTAATGTAAATTATTAACTTTGTAATAAAATCTCGTTTGAAATAAAAGGTGCTATTCTTTATGTTATATACTTGTTATAATGTGTAATTATTTGATTATTTAATTTAAGTATATTTAACAGAAAATCCATAAATGGTGCGTTGTAATCATGAGCGGTATATCATAATATAATAAACACATCGTTTTAAATATTCCTAGCCAAAGACTGGACATCGATGCGTTCATTGAGACTAGAATACATAACGCTCTCCAAATATTGGATTGTGTATTACCCATGGCTGTTGGAGGCATCAAGGGCTTATGCCCTGATAGTTATTGAATAACTACGGAATGACTCCGCTTCAGAATACTGTTGAGCTTCAATGTGGAAACTTTGTTTTGACTAAGTTAAATCATAGCATGACGTCCGTCAAACAACTATAGTTAGGTAAATGGAAGCATTGGAAGTGAAACAATATTCAATGGAAAATTCATCTCCTCGGTTATATGAGGTTAGTATCACAGTCAACTGAAGTCAACTCAAAGTCATAGTCTCATATCAGAGCTGTTAGAGTAATAATAATTGTTGTTGTTGAACCATATATTTTGTGTTTATGCTATAAAGTTGAATATGGACGACAATGGAATTTTGATCATTACCAAATTCCACAAGTCTTAATCTGATATAATTTTGATGTAGAAAATTAGAGTAAACAATTGTCACTACCGGGTATCACTTAACCTAAGTAAAATTGGATTTTACTGAAGTTATATAAAGATAAATTTGACCAAAACGTTGCACCACTTAACATAAGTAAAATTGGATTTTAATGTTTGAATTGTTCGATATAAATCACTGATCGAATTTACACCTAATAGTCACACAATCAAAATGTTGAGGACACCGACTACCACATGATTTAATTAAATTATGACTGTTATAAATTAATTAAATTAATTAATATTTGTGAAATATTAGTTATAAAATTTTATTTTATCTGTGTTGAAAATAAGTGCGTATATAAAAGTTGTAAACACGCGTATCGATATACGATATCGATATACGTTTAAATTGGATTCAAATGTATTTTATTTGATCATGCTTGAAGTGATTTGAAAGCCCATATTTGAGGCAGAGAGGCCTACCATAGGTGGGTGAATATGGGGTTGAATTTGATTAAAATGGAGATGGAATTGGTAGACATATGTATGGATCTGGATCTGGATCCATTTTTAGCTTCTCTCTTCATCTACTATTTAAACACCTTTAACCCCTCATTTCTTACTCTCTCCTTTTGCTTCTTCATTCACATCTAACTGGATCTAGCTCTCCTCCATCATTTCAAGCATTAAAAGCACAAATTTAAATAAAAATGGGACAACATATGTAGTGCTTTTAGTCTGCAAGGATTTGAATTTAGCTTCAAGCGAAATCGATCGAATCAACATTCAACATGTACTAGGTTAGGCTATGGTCAAGGTGACTTGTCTATTTACAATTATTATTTGAAACATTTTTATTTTTATTTTTTTTTTTGAAAATTGGTTAATTGAATTACTAAACAGGCTTTGCGGCCAATAGCATTACAAATATATCACAGGCCGACATAACATAGATCAGTCAATATAACTTCCATACTTTCCAAATTGGGGCGATTATGGCGGCTGCCAATTCCCTGGTGGAGTTCGTTCGATCAATTCCATCTTCTTCAACTTCTCCAGTAGTTGTTTTTCTTGTTCCGATGCAATGGTAATTTTCTTTGTCGGAATTCTTCCAATTACAGTAGCAATTTCTCTGTTGATTAGCTTTGTAATAGTTAAAGTGTCTTGCTTTTCGTTTTCAAAAGTCCTGTCGTTCCGCTCCTTCCAAATGAACCACAAGCTGACTGCGAGGCCAATTTTTCCAATCTCCTTCATCAAATCAGAGAGGTGACTCCTACTGTGCAGGTATTCTAATTCCTCTTTTAGGTTTGTAGCGCATTTGTTGAGTTGGAGTCTGCATTTTTGGGTGTTCCAGATTCTTTTTGAATATTCACAGTCAAAGAAGATGTGGTCATGTGTCTCCTCTTCTATGCAACAGAAATTACATTTTGAGTCATCCAAAATCTTCCATTTTTTTAATCTGTCTTTTGTTGGAAGTTTTCTCATTATCGCTTTGTAAAGGGTGTGAGCCATTTTGGGAGGGATAGATTTGCTCCAGACAACATCAGACCAGATAACTTCTGTATTTTTTTCTCGTGTTTCTTCCCAGATGTCTTTGAACTTGAACTGATCTTTCATGCTAGCCTTCCATACCCATTTATCTTCAGAATTATCTGTATAAATGTATTTCTTCCTGATTTCCTCAATATAGTTAAGAGTTATTGAATGATTATTGCATTTCCAGGTACCATTATCCACTATTTCAGCTACCCTCCAATTAGGAGTACCATATGCCGAGAAGATATCCCAACCAAGTCTATCAATGAAACTTTTCGAGTTCAACCATGGGTCTTTCCAAATGTCTGTATTTCTACCATTTGCTATTTGTTTGTCTAAATGTTTTTGGAGATCATTTCTGATTTTAAGAATATTTTTCCAAGTAACTGAAGCATTATTGTCTATTTTTGTAGTCCAGAAGTTATCTTTCAAATATCTAGCTCGCATCCAAGTAGCCCATAATTTATTAGATGTTAATACTTTCCAGGCTTGTTTAAGGCAATATACCTTTTTGAGTTCAAATAGATTTTTCAATCCAACTCCACCTTCTTTCTTTTTCCTACATAGGTCTGAATATTTAATCTTGTGTATCCCTCCTCTCCAAATAAAATTAGCACAAACAGAGTTAATCTTTGCAATAGAACAATCAGGTATTTGGAAAGTTTGAAGCCAGAATCTGACCTTAGATGTTATAACTGTATGAACTAGCTCCACTCTTCCAGCAAAAGACAGAAGTTTTGATCTCCATCCTTGTAACTTATCCCTGATTTCATTTATAAGTTTACCACACTCCACATCAGTAATATTATTATTCGATAGAGGTACTCCCAAATATTTGACTGGGAGGGAACCTTCAGTAAATCCCAGTTTATCTAGCATTGATTGTTTGTTTGAGCAGAATTTGTTGAAGTAGCATTTAGTTTTCATTTCATTTAATTTTAGCCCTGCAAAACTTTCCAAATCTCTGAATATATCTTTGATTTTTTCTGCTGCTTTTAAGTTCCCTTTTATTACTACCAGTAAATCATCAGCATAAAGTAAATGAGTTACATATGGTTGATGATTGAAAACTGGTTGTATTAAGCCCTGATTGTGTGCCAGTTCCATTTGGAGAGTAAACCACTCCATTGCTACTGCAAAGAGATATGGTGAAAGGGGGTCACCTTGCCTAATCCCTCTGTTGCTTTGTATGTAACCTGTAGGTCTGCCATTCACCAATATAGAGAAAGTTGGAGTGTCTATACAGTATTTTATCAGTTTTAAAAGCTTCACTGGAACACCCATCGAATCTAGCATATGAATAATAAAGCTCCTATTGACTTTATCATAAGCTTTTTGGAGGTCAACTTTTATACAAATTTTTTCAGCTCCTTTTTTATTAAAATTTCTTATCAACTCATGAGCCAAAAGAGAATTTTCTGAAATACATCTTCCTTTGATGAATGCACTTTGACATTGAGATATCAGATCTGGCAGTACTTTATTCAATCTTGTACAAATAATCTTGCTGAGGATTTTGTATGTCACATTACAGCATGCAATTGGTCTATATTCTTCAATTCTGTCTGGTTTTTTAACTTTAGGGATAAGAGAGATAAAAGTATGATTAATTTCTTTAATAAACTCACCTGTTTGTAAGGCCTCATTATAAGCTTTTAACATTAAATCCTTCAGGTTTATCCAGTGCTGTTTGAAGAAGGCTGCCCCCATTCCATCAGGTCCGGGGGAGGAGTCATTATGGATGGAATAAATAGCTTCTCTCAGTTCCCTTTCATGAATTGGTGCAATCAGCATACTGCTTCCTTCAGTGGAAATGATCCTTCTGCAGTTGACCTGAGGTAAGTGATCATTGCTGTCTCCATTGTATAAATTAGTAAAATATGATATAGCTTGTTCTTCTATATTTTGTATGTATCTTGATGTATCACCATGTTCGTCTATGCAGTTAAGCAGATTGTTATGATGTTGTCTAATGGACATTTTCGCATAGAAGAAATTGTTGCATTCATCTCCCTGCATCAACCATTTTTCTTTTGCTTTTTGCTTCAGTTCAACAGCTTTCTTGTGTATTTCTTCTTTAAGGCATTTTTGAACCGTGTGGAATTCATTGTTTAGGTCTTCATTTAGCGGATCTTCATCAAGTCTATGCTGTATTTCCTCTAAATGTTGATGGAATTTTGTGATATTATCATTGTTTTTGGGTCTGCTTTTGTTCCATTCCTTGAGTCTATTTTTCATGGTTTTAATGAGCATTACAAAACGGTACATGTGGTTACCTGGAGGAATTATAACAGTGTTAAAGTTCACCACTTCATCAAATCCATCAATCAGAGGCCAGTGGTTTGCATATCGGAAAGGTTTTCCTTTATGCATTTTGTCATCATCATTGAATTGTACTAATAGGGGGCAGTGATCACTTGTTGAACAAGGTAGAACAGTCACTTTCAAATTTGTAATTTTTGTAAATAGTTCCGCATTACCCAGAACTCTGTCTAATCTAGAAGTAATTTTCTTTGACTTACCACTTCTCCATGTGTATTTTAGGCCAGAGTGGATAGCTTCAACAAGACCCGCAGATAATACACAATTATTGAATTCAGCCACTTGTGAAACACGCAGTGTAAGTCCTCCTTTTTTTTTCATTAGTTTTAAGAACAGAATTGAAATCACCAGTAACTATCCAGGGAATGTTAATATCTTTAGCTAATTCAGTAATTTGTTTCCATAGACTCAATCTTTCAGATGCTAGATTTTTTGCATACACAAACGTGGTTGCTATTTGTAATCCCCCTTTGTTATGAAATATAATAGAGATTTGTTGTTCACCATTATCAACAATGTTTGCATTCCAATAATTAGTCTCCCATCCTACAATAATTCTGCCTTTATATTGAGATGTGATAAATTGCCATTGATTACCAAACTGATTTTTCAGTAACTCCAAATTAAAGTTGTTTAGTTTATTTTCCAAGAGAGCAACAATAGTAGGCTTGTGATAAGCCTTTAAAATGTGGAGGTCTAACCTACGTATTATTTGAAAACATACATACATGTATACATATATAGCTCTCGGCCAGTAAAGAAAAGAAAATTTCAAATTAAAATAATTTTAAAAAGGATTTAAAAACAATATTGGACTTTTAGTGTGTGTGTGTATAGAATCAACAGCCCCTCATATTTAGCACCATTTGTAATCACCGATATCAGCCCGAACTTCTAAATATTTGGTCTATGCGAAAAGAGAGAGAAAAAACAAATATTTAAATAGAAACTTATGGCTAATATCAGAGGCTGCAAATGATGCTAAATAAGAGGGGATATGCATGCATGCATGCATGCATACATATAATTTTGTTAAATAATATACATGTGGTCATTTCTAAAAATTAAAAAATTACATACATACATACACGTGGTCCTATATAATTTAAAACCCGTAAATAAATATTCACATATTATTTATTTTAAAATATAAGATATTAGATTAATATAATATATATATAATA
The DNA here is from genome assembly GCA_030765085.1 of Allium cepa. Taxonomy (NCBI): domain Eukaryota; kingdom Viridiplantae; phylum Streptophyta; class Magnoliopsida; order Asparagales; family Amaryllidaceae; genus Allium; species Allium cepa. Next base: position 733,613,551 of record CM060938.1, on the reverse strand, counting down.
TGAATGTGTATATGTTTGTATTAAAATACACTAATTATACTAATGATGGTTGTGAAATTTATTTAAAAAATTGATTTTTAAACATTTCCGTACTACGAAAATGATTTAAAATAAAAAAACAAAATTTTAAAACCGTAAGGATTTAAAAAAAAGATTTTGTCAAACTAATTTTGCTTGAAAACACGCACACATGTTCGAAAAAAAATTCTTTATATATATTATTAAAATATTATTTGTTGATTTAGATTTGAAACTAGAAAATATTTTAAAATCTAGACCTAGATCTAAAATTTGAATTTAACTTTAAATTTATAATTATTAATATATATTTTTTACAAATATAACTATTTTACAATAACACACACAAACACACAGAGAGTAATAAATATATTTTATATCACATTAAACTATATGTGTATGTAAGTGAACATATATATATATATATATATATATATATATATATGGAGGGGCTAGCATGCCTATTGCGGTGTAAATCACATCACTTATATATAAGCATGTTAAACCATGTTCATGGTATATGTTGCACGTGCGCGTACACAAGTGTATATGATACGCATGTTCATATCATATAATACAAATATAATATCAAAATAAAATATTATTTACAAATAAAATAAAATAATTATTTTATTTAAAATTAATTTAGATTAAATCTAAAATAAATTTAGACTACGTAGACCCAATACGATCCAAAATGACTATTTTTGAAATTTACCCATTTAACCCACCGCGTGTTGGTCCAGATCCAACAGACGATGCGAAGGAGCCACCAGAGACTTTAGCAGTGACATCAGAGGCAAAGGCGACGACCCCTACTCTTTCTAGCAAGACATTAAAGCGTCCAAGCCTACGTAGATTCGATACTGCTAGGTCAAGATGGCGAGGAAATCCTCAGCATCAACTGGACCACTGACATGACAGCGATGGTTGATAGACATCCAAAAAATGACCAAAGAGCGCAAGCTCAAGCCAGGCAACAGCGCAAGATCCATCTCTAAACACTGTTTCAAACAATAGTCCAAGACGAAGATCAACGCTCAGAACAAAACAAAGTTTAAAAAACATTCAAGAGCACTTGAAGAGAAAGGAGAAGACGAAGTTAGCTGCTTTTATCATCTGAAAACCATGGAAAATTTGAAAGTTCTTAAGGAATCTACATGACAGAGACTTTGTGATTCAGGATGAAGAGGAGGGGTATCTATATACCCACCCCACCGGTCCGGTCATGGCTGTTATATTCACAAATGTAAAAAGGATCTCAGCTGTTTAGTCCGAAGTCCATTCCTTCATCACTCCTTAGTCCAATTTCATTGAAATATTCCTAAGGTCAAATACCGCATAACACCAAACTTCAATGATAAGTTCAAAATTCATATCCTTTTTAATTCTAACTTTCTTACAAGTATACACAAATCATTTATACAAGTACTTGTAGGATCGATTTCACCCTAGAGAGGGGGGCAAATATGGTGATACTGTTAATTATAAAAATTATTGCGGAAGCTTATAAAATTATTTCAACACAGATAAATCAAAATTATAGCAGCACAGATAATAGCAGAATAATAAAAGCAGAAATAGAACGACACAGAATTTACCCTGCTTTGGCAAAACCCTGCCTACGTGCTGCCCCCAAGGTTTCTACTAGAAATTAAGTAGTCATACGCTTGCACACGTAAACTCGCGACACCCGCTACTGACTAACCTAACTCTACGCTCAAAACCCTGCCACAACTTAGCCATTGAGTTGCGAATTCTCAAACTACGCCATATAGTTTGTCCCCTAGTCACACGACTAGTAATTACAACTTTTAAAAGAGAAATACAAATTAAAAAACAATTTAAAAACAAAAGAAACTAAACCCTAATTTAAAACCCTAATTAAATCTCAATTAAAAAAGAAAAGGCCGTCCCAATTTTAAAAAACAAATGCAGCCTTCTTTATTTCTTTTATCAATGTCGGTTGTTCCTTTTTCCTTTGCTTTGTATAATGGCGGCTTGTTCTCGTTTTTCCTTTGCTTGCAAATTAGGGCTTTGTTTCTGAAGTCTCCGACTTCCGGGTGCTTAATCGAAATAGATGTTTTCCAGTTCGTTGCTTTCGTCGATTGTTTGGCTCTTTGAATTGTCTTCGGCTACTTCAATTCGATCAAGTTCGAATTTGATTCTGGTATGTAATTTACTCCTTTTGCTTTACTGGTTTTGGCTTACTTGAACTTGATGAATTTTAAAGCCGGTGATGATTGGGTTTTTATATAGGGTTCGAATTCCAAATTTTGTGTTCGTCTGATAGTTTGCTTGACTTCGTCTCGGCCATTTGATTATGTTTTGATGTTGATGATTTATCTGACTTTGTCAATTTCATATAATTGTTACTTGATACTCACGTTCCTGATTCGTGACTTGGTCAATTTACTTGGCCACCACGGTTTCGAATTTTGAACTGTGTTGATGTTGATTTTGATCTTCATTTCCTTTTTGACTTCGGCTTGTGATATTGTGATGATTTCTGACCTTCGTGGTTGAGCTTGCTACTGTTGGTTCTGACTTGTTCCAATTTTTGTTTTCTGCTTCAACTTGTTTTTCAACATCACCTGACTTCGGCACTGATTGACTTCCTTGTGGTTTAGTTTCACTGTTTAGATTTAGTGCACTACATATGTGTGTGTGTTCATGTTTGTAGCATTCTTGGCAATATCATTCACTGATTATTCTCTTGAATCGCATTGTTGGTATGTACCTTATTTGCATCTGCTGCGGCATCGTGCTCGAGTCTGATAATTGCACTATCCAGTTTAGTTCAAGTTGCCTTTGAGTTTCAGACCTGAATGTGCATGTTGTCATTCCTTTGGTGCAGTTAGTTTTGCATCTCCATTTATTGTACTCGAGTTATTTGATTGCATTGAGTACTGAATTGCATTTACTTATGCACGTATGCTATTTGTCACTGTTGCATCAATTTTGGTTGCTGCTGTGTTATGTAGTAGCCTAGTTTGCTGGTGCATATGTTTCATTTTGAAGTTGCCGTAGTGTTGCAGTCTTTGTACCATTCGAGGCACTTTGCATATTTGTTTCATGACACTCTGCTTGGTGTTGCTTGATGCTTTGTACTTGTAGTCTTGTTCGAGTTCTTCATTTGACTTGTGTCTGGTTCTATTGGTGGCTTCACTTTAGTATTGTTGCATTGTCCACTTCGACTTTGAACTGTTTGCATTATTGATGCTATGTTCAAATGTGATATACTCTTCTCTGGTATATTAATTCCTTTGGCCATTTGTGTTCATTCCTGATAGCACTGTCCACCTGAGTAGTCTTCATTTTAATGTATTGCTTGCATTCATATTCTTGTTGTCTGGTTCAGTCTCGATTTCTTGCATATTGATGTTGAGCCACTGTTTCACGGATGCATCACTTGTTGCCGCCTTTTACTTGTGTACCTTGGAGTTTTAGTCGAGGCAAATCATATTTTCAAGTTGACTGCGACTTGCTTATGCTCTATACTTTAGTTTGGTTGTCATGTATGTGATGCATGTTTTGTTGACTTTGTTTGCTACCAGGTCGACGTGTGTGTGTGTGTGTGTGTATATATACACTTTGATCATAACATTCATTTGAGTTGCACCTGTGTTGAATCCAGCTTTAAAGCTCGATTTTGACCTTGTGCTCACATGTCCCTGTAATTCTATCAAGTGTATCTATCGGTGTGCACGGCCTTGTGGCATATACAGTGATACACTGTATGTCACAAGCTGTTCGTGTATGATGAATTCAAAATTAAATGATGACGAACAACCCAAATAACTGAGGCAAATATTATATTCAACATCCACATTTTATTTTATTCTGCAAAAATATTTCCTTTTCAATTTTACTGCGTCGATATTTATTTTTGCAGATTGCTCAGATGCTGGATTCAATTTGGAGTGAAGTTGAAGATAAAATACGAGTTGAGTGAATGAGTGATATGTAGTGAGATCTAAATGTAAATGTGAATCGTGATGTAATCAAAACTTGTATTATAATTGAAGTTGTATATAGTGAGAGCTTGAAATTTATACCATACAAAAATTGTAATAAACATTTGTTTGAATAAAATTTCTGTTTGAATTCAAATTCTATATTATTTATTTTATTTAGCAAATGTTTAATCTATGAAAAATAAAATAGTACATTAACAAATACATTTAAACGAATATATATATATATGTTTATTATCATCAAACAAAAATCATATAATCGTATATTCAAAAGTACTCTCCCTTAAAAGCAAATCTTTAAGCGTTTGTTCTCGGCTAAAACTACTAAACTCTAAGCTCACACACAATGCCCGCAAAATAAATAATGATACATAAAAAGCATAACATAGACATGGGCATCTTTATTAAATAAAAAGACATCGCAGCATGCACAAGAGTTGATTTTAAACCCTTGTTGACTTTTCGATTTTTCCTTGTCTAAATTAAAAAAAAATTATGGTCATTTTCTATAAGTGTCCATTTCAATTGTTTATTAATATCTTTTTTTTATCATGATGTCTTGAATTTTTACTAGAGATTTTCTTCTTCGTCGTATTCACCATTACTATGAAATTTCACTCAAATTTGATGATTTAGTTGTAATTTTTGTATCGTATTCAGATCTAGGGTTCCACGGAGATGAAGGACGAAATTTCTTTTGAGCGACGTGAATGTTTTGAAAATGGGTGCGAGTGGTGTAATTCAGTTTAAGGTCCAAGAAGATCTTCCACAAATTCCCTCATCATGAAACACATTTCTCCAATTTAGAGATCAAACACAAGTAATTATTAAACGTGCAAGTACATTGGATCAATCGCTTATCCCCTATGAACGACTTTTTCGATGTTTATCTTCGAAATTCACCATGCACCTTCTTCCATTGCCTCAAAGAATCAAACAACCTCTCATCCCTTGGTCTATTGGAGAACCATCTCTTTCAGGATTATAAAAGATGTTTCACTAGAAATATTTTTGTTATTGTTTAGACTTTTGTTATTGTTTAGACTCAATGGAAGCCCACCCCAATCCCTATCTATCGCCGTAGTCGTTTCTTTGAAAGATTATGACTCTTGTGGTCCAATCAATTAACCCTCCAAACGATACATTAAAAAAAAACAAACAAACAAACAAACGCGCAGCCGTAACAATGACATTAGATTTCAAGATATCATGCATTATATCTAGATGGACCAATTCAATTCCCAACCTCACTACTTAACCTATTTGACCATTTTTATTTTTTTATTGCAGGATGGATATATTATGAAATCTTAGTTAAACCATCATCTGTACTTGTATGTACCCTTTTTATTCTAAGCATGAAATTCCAGAAAAATGAGTAGTTACAAGTCACAACAAGTGCGATCTTCAAGATTTACCATTGACAAGCGTAAACTTTTAAGTTATAAACAATTTTGTGATCAAACTTAGATGTGACCGTGCGTGTGTGTATTTTTAAGTGTGGGGACATCTGATGGGTACAGCAAGGGGACAACAGTCCAAACAAGCACCCCATACAGTTCCGTTTAACAAGCTCAATTCATGAGATTGGTACTTGGATGATATTGGGAATAAAAAGCCAACGGTTAAGCATGGCCAATGATAATAATGTCTTCCTACTGAATGAATGACTTCCTACTGAATGAATGAAAGGAGAAACTATGGGAAGGATTTCAGTTATTTTTGGAATGAAATATAATGTTTGTTAATACGAGGGATGAGCCCGTTTTATGTCATTAGTATAATGCACAGATCGTTAGGCATTATTGAACTTGAAGATACACTGAACAAGTAGGCTAAACTTCATAATACCATTTTCTTATAACTCTGTCTCAGATTTTAGATATCAATATGAACACAGCATATTTGTCCCATGATCATAAAACAGGATAGAACATGAAAATATCAATAATGATCCTACCTCTTTGACTGGTAAATTTGCATGTTCCAACACTGATTTTCAAATAAATAACCATTCCTGTTTTCATTATCATTTCCAATATTTGAGATTTTCTTGTAAAAACAATGTTGCATGCCTCTGCATCTGCTAAACTTGTAAGAGCATTGATTGCCAACCATCATTTGTGCACACTCAGCCTGTAAAATCAATTTCAATACAGTCAAAAACATGGTAAATATCAATAAGACCATTAGCTAGTTATAAGGTAAAACAAATATTTGTAAAACGCAAACCTGAAATTTCTACCACACGCTTAACTCCTAAGAACTTAGCAGTAAACTCCCATGCAACAATTGCAGCTGCATTTGCAGGAAATGCTCTGACTAATGTTGGTCCAAGGCCAGCATAGCAACCCCTCATCCCTACCCTTCTATAAATCTAAACATTACAAGAAACAACCAGTTACTCATTCTTGCTATTTGCTAAATAGTCAAATTCACAAGGTTTAAATTTCTGGTTTCCATTTCATCAATTTGGTAAGTTCCATTCTAATTGCGGTTGTATTTTGTACTTTATTACCGTTATCTATATGAATTCATTGATAAATATTACAAGCAAATTATACAGTGTGTTTATAAATTATTTTGAGGTATGTTTTTGAGGTTTTACCTTCGTTGTATGTATTGTATATATAATATAATCTATGGTGTGTTTTCTTTATTTTCTTACTTTTATCTTTCCATGAATCCATTCTTTTTTTGTAGAAATAACAAAGCGGATTTGATCATAGGATTTAACCATTTGAGATTAGCTGAATTGAAAAAGAAAAAGAAAAAAAAAACTTGACTTTGCACTTAATTTATAAATTTAAATGATGAAATAAATAGTTAATGCTTAAGATTCAAGGCAATTAATGTTTTTGCTGATTTTTATTTGATGAAAACATAATTGGTATCTTTTTTATAAACAGCTGGTACCGAAACCGAATCCTCGCCATTTACAAGGACGAAATCACCGAAATTCCAGTGTGCTGGATAGAATTTTGAACCATGTAATATAGCTAACATATAAATGCCGGGCACAATATAGCAAGACTTGGCCAACTGAGTAGGGTTATGTTTCACAAACTAACTTGTGCATTGATCCGGTACAAACATTTGTCATAGATAAAGAAAAATATAGTTTAATCGCCATTTACTCTCTGACTTGAAAACACATCATGTCATCTATGCGACTTCATCCCCAGTACAATGTCTCTCCAATGTACCCTGTGCAACTTTTTTCTAGAAATTTTCAGCTTACCACTTTCAATGATGGCTTATTTAACTATACAGCAGTTGCAGAATGAAAACAAAAAAATGTTAGCTAGAGGAGAGGTGCAGATTATGAAAACAGAAAAGAGCCCCAAGTTACTATGCAAATAAAGTTGCAGAAGGAAATATGTTAGAAAAGATTTCCACTGTCTAATGGTAAAAAAAATAAGCATGTGAAGGTTTTGTACCGAGTATAATGTCTCAAAGGGATTGCGAGTGGCATTTGGATCTGGTGCAGTCTGTATTACAGTTTTTGCAACATCAAATGGCAAAACAACTGTCCAAAACTGCCACAAAAAATATCATTAGTGAAATCAACTTTACATAAATACACAAGGAATATTATGATGCGCAAAATCGCGAGCTTACAGCCATTCCAGCAATGCCTCCACTTATAATGCCAAGTCCTACATCAGATAATATCTTAGAGAAGCGCTTTTCATTTACAGATAAATTAGACTTCAAATACAAATTCATGTAGTATCGACTTGTCTCATAAGTGCTAAAGAAGGTTGCAGTTCCAATAGACTCTCTCAGTAAAGTTGCGAAACCACCACGGAATATGCCACTAATCTGAACATACAAAGTATAGCTATGACGTTATTAACAACATTGTAAGTGGAAATATTGAATGCCATCTCACCCCTTCACTCTTCATTGTTGTAATAGCACAGTCAAGAGGTCCCGAGTACTTAACATATTGAGAAATCACCATGTCTCTTCCCTGAACTTGCATTCTACACTGGTAAAAAGAACCTTATAATAAAATGTTAAAGACAAGAAATGGTATTGCATAAAAGTCAAAATAGGCACGTGTTTATATAAAAAAAAGCACATACCTTCACAAGTTCAGCTGGGCAAAGTATGAAACTGATTAACGCTCCAGCGAATGCTGCTGAAGGAACAATTGCTTGAAGCTGCGGCTTGTTGCTTTGAGTTTCCCTCTAATGTAAACATGCAAAAAAGAAAGAGTTCTAAATGGAGTCATACTTATATCCTTCAACTAGGAAAACTATAATTAAATACTGTAATAAAACCTGTAAAAATTGCTTTAATTGAGAATACAGGCCGAAACTTATAGAACTCTCCACTGCCATCCCTACAAAGGAAGATGAAGCTCCTCTGTACAAACCTTTAACCTGTATGCATAAAGAGTTATCAGCATAGGACGTTTTTCTTGGAAGTAGTTAATATATGCAAAGCTTATACCGTTAAATATAACAAAGAAAATGCATGTTGAAATAAGATTTCTGAGTGAGAAGAATAAAGTTGCAACTTTCTGGCTCAATAAATGGTTAGTAAAACCAAGAAGATTGCTATATTGACCAAAGTTATTTCTCCCAAGTCCCTTTCTGCTGAACTTGCATGTAACCAACTTGGAAACAAATAAAGCTTGTGTTGTGTCTAAATATATGAAACAAAAATATGTACGTACAAAAATGTTGCCCTTAATAATCAGCAAAGTGACCAAAAACAATTGCCATGATTTGTGATGAAAGCATGTACAAGCGTCAAGAAGAGTAAGTGAAATGGAATGGAAATGACCAGAAGCACAAAGTGTAGTTGAAGAGACGTATAATTTTGCAACATGCAGAAACAAAAGCATGAATGCATTTGTTAAATACATGCACACTTTCAGAGGGCATTTATAAGCATATTGCTGTCTAACCGACAAGCCATGCTTTTGGGTTTGGTTCGGTAAGTTCAAACTATGATGACGTGAGGTTTTGGTGCAGGGTGGAGCCAAAAATTACAACCGCAACATGCCCACGACAGGTTTATGCGTAGTATGTACAAGAATTTCCCACCCTAGCAAAAGCCCAGGGTTGAAAAGAAAAGGAAGAAGAAGAGTAAGACTCATCACTTATAGCCCTTTCAAAATAGATGACCATTAAATACAAAGTTGATTAGATCATGAATTCTGGTTGTTCCAGCCATATGATCGGTACCAAAGAAGACCTATACAGCATGTCCAAGTACAAAAGTGGATGAGAGGTTGTCAAAGCAAATAACTCGAGGTTACCAATAGCACGTATTGGAAATATGATATTCACTCCTTGATTCAACAATCATAAAGTGCGGTTGCAGAATGTCTACCGTATTTGTAGTATCAAAAAGATCTATATCTCTCGACTAACAACAACAGGGAACTATGTAGTTTTTAGACCAATGACATTTAGATTTGCCGTAACTTAAGAACCATAGGGAGTTGATTATGGAAGGAAGGTGGTAGAGTTTATACATGTGATGCCTGCAGAATATGCGTATGTGGACAATACCTGTAGAATCTAAACAGTGGATCTAATGGCATGTTAGGCTTGAATGTGTGATATCACAAACTTAAAATAATGATGGAGAAATCGATGCATAAAGATTTACAACAACTGGAGATGAATACTATATGAGCAAGCTGTCGGTTTGGCAAGACGCATCAGAGACAGATTTCAAGTCCAAAGAACCATTGAAGCTAGTTCAGTCAGATGTGTTTGGTCCGAAGTGAAATCTCAATAGGAAAAAATATACATGCTCACTTTTATCTATGTGAGGTATGCATGGGTTTACTTTCTTTGAGAAAAACAAGATGTTTTTACCAAGTTCAAAGAGTTCCAAACAAAAGTAGAAGGTGAACTTGGAAAGAAATTAAAAAGTTTACATACATACAATGGAGGAAAATTTTACCTCAGTAGAATTTTTAGCTTATTAATAAGGGAAAAGAATAGATTGTCAACTAGCTTGTCCTCACACTTCTCAGCAAAACAGAATTGTCGAAAGAAAGGGTCAACATCTAGCATAATTATGTTGAAGTATGTTACATGCTAGAAGATTCTGGGCTGAACGCATGAAGAGGGCAGCACGTGTCATTAATAGGTTATCACAACCTGCGCTTGAATTTATACCACCATTTTGGAAGATAAAGTCAATTGAAAGTCACTTTCAAGTGTTTGGATGTGACTTGTCATATCTTTGCTCCAGATCAACCTCCTAAAATTTTGACAAAAAGGCAATTCGTTGCATTTTGTTGGGTACTGATGATGAGCGAAAAAGATGGAGATGTTGGGATTCTATAACAGGTCGATGTCATACTTCAAAAATATGGCCTTTGATGAAGCAAATTCATGGTGGTCTCCACAAGGGTGGTCTTACCATATCATGAAGTACTAGAAGACCAAATTCAAGACAAGGTTGGAGGGACTAATAAGAAGAAGAGCTGCAGTGATAAAGCAGTAGATTAGAAAACATCGCAGAAGAGCTGCAGTGATAAAGCAGTAGATTAGAAAGCATTGAAGAAGAGCTGATAACTCGAGCTGCAGTGATAAAGCAGTAGATTAGAAAACATTGAAGAAGAGCTGATAACTCAACATGAATGTAGGGCTGTCAATGGGTACCCGAAAAATCTGATATCCGTCCGAATCCGTATCCGAAAATATGAAAAATATCCGTTATCCGAAAAGCGGATACGGATATCCGATATCCGAAAAGCTTTTCGGATACGGATATGGTTATAGTGGTATCCGTATCCGAAAAATATCCGTCCGATTAACTGATGCATATTTATATAATTTAAAATAGGAAAATAGGGCTATGGGTGTTTAACTTTTGAATATTTTTGGATACACATACATATATTAGTATAAAACAATGTTTTATCACCATATTTTTTATTTCTTTGTTTTTTTATAAACAATAGTACAAAAAATATTTTATGTTGATCTAAACTTTTTCGTTTATACCTTTAAATTTATCAATTATTGGCGGAGCGGATAAATATCCAATATCCGTCCGTATCCGAAAATTAAGCGGATACGGATATCCGATATCCGAAAATTAAACGGATACGGATATCCGATATCCGAAAATGATTTCGGATACGGATATCCGATATCCGAAAATGATTTCAGATACTGATACGGATATGGCACTATCCGTATCTGAAAGCATCCGTTGACAGCCCTACCTGAATGTCTGTGGGAAAATAAAATCTAAATCTTGAATATCCAAATGCTGCAAATATAGAAATATAAGGGGGAAAAGGAATTATTGACAAAGCTTGTACTAAAAGCGAGAAAAAGAAGAAAAAAACTATGGATGAAGAAATTCAAGTCCTAAAGAATAATGAGACCCAAGTACCAAAGCCGAAATAAATAAAATCAATAGCGTGCAAGTGGATTGAAAATGGTTAAAAGAACGGCAATAAATAAGTTGATGTTGAGGAGAGTGTATTAAATTATCAACACCAACTTGTTCAAAAGCCCAACTGAATATTTTAAGTTCAAAAAAATATATAACAGGTAGAATTTATGAAGAAGAAAATCTAAAATCTCTTAAAGGATCTTTTATGACAAAATCTAGAATTCTCTTCAATAGGCTATTAGTAACCTTCTCATAATCCAGAAATTATTTTAGAGCATTTATTATATTTCAAAAAAATTCTTTGTCTAGAATAATCCCTAAGGCAAAGCAAATATAAGCAGAACTCTTCTCCTCCATTATCGCCATCCAAGCAAGAAAGCAACAGTAAAGAACTTTCCTAGGTTCATGTCTCTCGGTGTGGGCATTTTTATTTTACTACGCAGTAACGGAAGTACTAAAAATTTCATATATTTGATATACATCATAATAAATTAAACTAAATCTATATAATTATCATTCTTTTTACTGCAGATATCCAAAAGAAGTTTTTTTGATCGTTTCGTAAAAATATCATTAAATATAACGTCACGGGCATATAATATCATGTAATTATATAATATATCGTTTCAATGTTTAATCAATTGTTCTGAACGTAAATTTTGAACTAAAAGTTTATAGTTATTGTTTAGAAATCAAATACATAGTACAAGCTTATAGATGATTTTGTATGTCCTAAGTGGCACAAACGAAGAGATGATATACTTCAATACTTGTTAGTTTTATATTGTAATTTTATTATAATTTTTTAACATATTTTGATCACATCAAACAAAAAATATATATAATTTAGATCTTACATAATTTTATCATATCATGGTACGAATAAATATATCATATATTAAAACATCAATATCCAAAAAAATGTTATATAACAACTTGCTTTAAAAATCGAACATAAAAAGGGTTAGTTTTTTATATCAATAACGGTAAAAAAAACGATCCTTTTAAACCTAGAAAACAAATTTAATGTAAACACAATCATGTAACAAAAACTATTTTTATGATCCAAGAAAAGATTAATCAAAAAATAGCAAAATGCATGCTTTGTTTGCTCCGTGTGCCATGTATGCCTTTGCGTCATCGGTGTGCCTTTTCATGTGCATCGCATCATGGGGCTAAAAGGCGCAACAATCACGCATCGCCTTGCGTCATGGTGCACGCCTTTCGTAACTATGAATTTAAATGTAATTGTAATATCATGTATTGTACTAAAATTATTTTTCTCTCATAAATAGTCTCTCCTTTCTTTACAGTTGATACCAAAGGAATATCGAGTATTGTGCTAAATTATTTTTCTTTCATGAATAGTCTCTCCTTTCTTTACAGTTGATGTCAAAGGAATATCTAGTATTGTACTAAAATTATTTTTCTTTCATAAATAGTCTCTCCGTTCTTTACAGTTGATATCAAAGGAAAATTTATTTTTCTTTCATAAATAGTCTCTCCTTTCTTTACAGTTAATGTGAAAGGAACATCAAGTATTGTACTAAAATTATTTTTCTTTCATAAATAGTCGACAGTTGATGTCAAAGGAACATCAAGTATTGTACTAAAATTATATTTCTTACTGAATAATTTCTTCTTTCTTTACAGTTGATGTCAAAGGAATATCAAGTATTGTACTAAAATTATTTTTCTTTCACAAATAATCTCTTCTTTCTTTACAGCTGATATCAAAGCCGCTGCCAGAGATAAGTATTATTTTAAGGATAAATGCTGTCAAAGTATCATTGGCTGAAGACTGCAAATTGGTAAGAAATCAAATCATCAAGACAGGCAATAATGTCTAATTTAAATAGTCTTATCGGCGGAATTCATAACATTGGACTAATAATGCAACGTGAGATATTTTGCAATTGCACTTTATGATTGTTGAATCGAATGGTGAGCATTGGGTATTCAATAAATGTAATTGGTGAACTTCAGTTATAAATGTATTTCTTTGCGGTCAGTCATTCGGTTGGAACAACCAAAATCCACAATCCAACCATTGTTGTAATTAATGGTCCATGGGACTGAAAGTAATGAGTTTGACTCCTCTGTAATGCCATAACTATTTCATCAAACTCTTCGTTGCTGGAATATGTTTCATTTCTACTGCAAAGGATGCTAGAATGTCCCACGTCTTTTCACTACAGTTGGAATCATATGTTGCAACATTACCTTCTATAAGCCTCTAATTTGGTTACAATCTCTTGCAGTGTGCCGACCTAACACTCTTTGTATTGTTGCCTATTAGTCCAAAACTATGCTCATCTCTCTTTTAACATCTTCTATTTTGTTGAGTTCTCCTTTACGAAAGCTTTCTTCTTATTGATGAATTATTGTATTTTTTCTTTGCAAACTTCTTCCTTGTTATTGATTTTTCTGGAAACTTTTTCTTGAACCACTTCTTCCATTACTAAAGACTGCTTCCTCTTCAATTTTAAGTGTGACACCGCTCATTTGAACAACGAGCATTTCTTGGTTGGCTGACAAAGTTTCAAACTCGACTATTGATGGTAGCATTGACTAACCACAAATTGTCATAATAAACCGATTATATTAAGGATTTAGATTATGGATTGTACGTCTCTTTTTTTACTCACTAATCATTTATTTATTGAAGTACAAGTAATTATATCTCTCGACATAAATCTCTGATTTTCTTAAAATATTGAACAACATATATGCTTTTTTGAGTAGTTTTCATTAATTCATTATTCAACATATGCAAACGAACATCGTTTGGTTTTTGAAAAGAGTGATGTTAGAATGTCACGTCTTTATGTCTCTTCGCATCCTTGATGTATGTTGAAAATTTTGCCACGATTGAAATCTTGAGTGAACACATAGTTTTGCCCATTTACATTCCATTTCTTCCAATTTTTTCTTTAGATGACGCCTTTGTTTCAATACCGTCGGTTATTTCTCATAGATTTTGTCCTTTCAAATATTATATCAAATAAGTGTTCTATAATACATGATTAATATGATTGAGTTCACAAATTTCATCAATAAAACTATTTAAATCAAATATATTGCACACTTTGATAATTTGGTTCCTGACCAATTCGCAATTCTCGATTGACGATACTTTTGGAACGTTTGTCCTTGAACAACAATTAAACTTTGGTCCCTAACCGTTCAGCTTCGATACCAAATGTAAAGAAAAACAGATAAATTATGAAAAAAGAATAATCTTATTACAGTTATTTGATACTACAATTACACTTAAATTTACTTGTATCTCCCAAATATTTCCTCTCTTTATTACTTTTACTTTAATTGTTTCCCTTTTCGCTTAATTGTTCACTACAGTTTATTAGCATTTTTGCTAGATGATGTAAGTGAAGGAGAGCTCTGCTTGTTCTTGCTCTCCATTAGGGATTATCCTGAATAAGAAAAGTCCATAAATTTAATAAATTATCTAAAGTATTTTTTAAACAAACAGGAACCTTTAAGACCTATTAATAATAGTTATTAAAGAGAATTTCAGGTTTTTCTTCATGAAAGATCCTTAAATAGATTCTAGATTTTTCTACTTCATGAATTTTTCCTATTTATATTTAAGGTTTGGATTTCCGGACAAGTTGGCGTCGATCGTTTATTGAGGGTGATATACACATACATTTTCCCACGTTTTTGTCATACTTAAGTTTCTTAAACTTATCAAGTTCCTGTGGATGGTTTATTATTTAAAGATACAACCGATATAAAACCAGATGGGTTAAGGATCAAACAAAATATTGAGTTGAATTTGTTTATGAATTTAAAACCAAACAATGAATCCAGGTAAGAAGAAAAATGAAATAGAATGAAAAATGATAACTTTGGAAGAAGTAACATACTCCATGCTAAAACTTAAATGAATTTGTTTATTTGTGGATATAATGACTAACCAGTGATATGAAATTTAACTATATAAAAAATTATCATTGATAGAAACTAGATAAGCTTTTCCATTTTCTGGTAAAAAGAATAAATTACAAGCTTTTCCGACGATCTGTATTTTTCTACTGACTGCTGAAATTTATGCAAAACAGGGCAGAAATGCACTACATTCAAAAGCAAGAATAGTAAATAGAATTTGCCACGTGAATATATTTTTGGCAAATTGATCCATTCTTCTTTGAACGACAGTTGAAATTTAGATAAAACAAGGCATAGGCGCATTACATTTAAAAGCGAGCATAGTAAACAAAATTTTCTATTTAAATCAATTGAGGTAAATTTGATCTACTATATTACTGCACTTCTCGTTATTCAGAAATATGTAATGTATCCGATTCATAATTATCCTAAGCAGCTATTTTCAAAGTAATGATCAAGGCACGTATAATACACTTCACAACTAGTGCCCACAACAATAGAAAAACCATTGTCTTGAATGAGTAATACTACCATTTAGGCAATAATGCACAAGCCCAAACAGTTTAGTGTTCAAGCATATTAAAGATGTCAATATAAACTTTAGTCATCTATCAAAAATTTGTAGTGTTCACTAATGAACCCATCTATGACAACCGATTAATGTTACGTTTATCAATGGAGCTAACTTCTTAAAGAAGAAAAAGGGGAACCCAAAACATCATAGACAGTCATTTGTCAGTAAACAGGGTTGGTTGTCACTTGGATGTTTCTGATTTAATTGCAAGACCACTCAAAAGTAAAGCAGTGACTCTTTTCTTTTCATTCTCTGCAATGCCGATGACTATATCCACTATTTACAAGAAGTGGAAGGAACGTCAAACTAAATTACCGTTTACCTAGCTGTTTCCTCTAATTTGCTAAATAATAAAATAACCAATACATCTTATTTTATAGAAATCACTGCACCTATCAGGGCTATCAAAAGTATATCCAGCCCAGTTATCCAATCCACCTACCCAAGAAACAAATGGGCTGGGTTAAACCCATTAAATTGGATGGGTTAAATGGTCATACCCATTTAAACCCAGAAATAAACGGTCCCAACCCATCTTATTCCCTTCTAACCGTATAACCCAATTACCCAGTTTATCTCTTCACATTTTACGCTAAAATTTTAGGGTTTCTTCTAATCGATCCCAATTTACTGTAATACTTTCTTTTTGACGCTTCTGCCTTCTTCGCTATCCGAGCCCTAGCTCGTTGTTATCATGCATTGTGTTCATCTTGATTCCCCAAGTCCAAATTAAATACCAGTTGACAATTTGATGTTTCATTTTCCATAATAATTGAAGATCTACACTTGCTTTGAGGTTTTGAAGGTGAGCTTCTTCATTTCTTATCATTTTCTCTTTTTATTGTCTTTACTCGCCGATTTGTAAACTGGATCTGTATCTTCCATGCAGATTTTTACATTTCATCATCCACATTACGTTTGAGCATGTATTTTGCAACATTGAAAATTATTCTATGATTATCGGTTTATTTGTTATTTATATTTACCGTATTTAATTTTTTGAAAAGAAAGCCTTCTTGGTATAACCTTATATAACCTTATTGCCTTCTTAGTATGGATTTCTGTTAATTAACACCAGACTATTACTTTCTGATAAAAGTTGAAGGTAATTATTATAAATAATAGTATGTTTGAGTTGAATGGTCATACATAAATGCTTTTTATATTTTATTTTACAAAAAGTTATGATTTCAGTGTTATTATGATGATAAATTTATGTATAAACTTCAGAATAGTTGATATAGTGTGTAGATGATATTTAAAAAAAATCTCAAACATCCAGTGGGATATAAGGGATTAAAGAAAAGTGAGTTGCGAAATAAACATGCATAGATCATGTCTTCCTGTTAGATTTCAAGGCGCGCTAAACAATTGTGGTTCAAGACAAAATTTCGAGCTAGATGGGATGTTGCTTCCAATATTTGAAATGGAAGGGGTCGGCTGTTGACGCAGCGGATTATAACGGATGACAACGAAATGAGAATTTCGTGTCAAACTAATCGAAGAACGATTAGACGAAGCAATATAAATCGATGGATTGAAAGATACTGAATGCCCAAATTCGTTGATCTCCAAAAGATGTCGAATTCTAGCTATCCCCAACACGTTTATCGCGCACGATACTGTGTTAAAAGATCTACGATTTTTCGACGTTGATCTCGCGTACGAGATTTCATGAATCGGCTTCAAATCCGTTGATTCGACGCACTCGAATACCGCAAATGGAGAAAGGAGACAACGCTCAACTTTCAATTTCAAAGAGGCACAAAGCACTCAAACACAAAGTTTCATTCAAAATCAACCAACCTTACAAATGACACAACATCCCTATTTATAGGGTTACAACACAACCTTTCACGACCTACAGGTGACCGACCTAACATAGGTCGTTAACGACCTAACACTGCACGAGCTACAACACATGCGACCTATATGTACAAACTACAGCAGATACAACACAAAAAATATACAACACACGACCTATGAACAAACGACTCAACCAACTAACGACCCAAGACAGCATCGACTTAAGAAAATAGCTTCTGAAAATCTCCACGCGACCTAGCCATGGAGCGACCTATCTTCAACAGCGACTTAAGAAGGCTCGCGGCTTAAAGGATGGCATAGCTTCAGTAGCTCGCGACATAAGAATGAGCGACCTAACATAGGTCGTAACTCGGTAAGGTCGTAGCTTGAAGGGTCGGAGTGACCTAAAGAACAGTCCATTGGTTTCCTTAGCGCGCTGGGTAGGCTCCCACAGCTTGTTTGCGACTTAAAATTTGAGGCGCTGGGTCGTTTGAACGTTTGAAACCCCAACTCGTTAGGTCGCAGGTACACTGCATCATCCTTCTCGTTAGATCGTGAACGACCTAGGACCTTCGAGCGAGATTGCGCTGCATCAGCTGTCCATATAGCTAACCAATATTTTTGCATGCATTATAAGAAACCATGAACAAAAAATATATGTATGGTTCTATCCAACCAAAGAAAACCATGCATATTCTGTTTTTTTAGAACATTGGTTAAAAACATATAAACACGCAAACTTCATTCATTTAGTATTTACGCATATCCTAACTTAATTTTTAGTTAACTATAAATATTGTTGTGTATATTGTTGGAATTTTTAAATATCTTATCCAATTTATAAAGTAGTAATAAAGTCGGTGTAAAGGTAAAAATGATTAAAACTATAATAACGTTTTGACTCTTTTTTTTTTATCGTTGTCTTGATAGTTGACCAAAACTAACAGAACCCGATCTGTTTTTTAATTAAAGCTGCCGTTGGAACTTGAAACTCTACTTACTAGACTGTAAGTTGTTACTTTGCACACCTTCTTTCTTGAATGCTCTGATAGTCATTAAATGTTGAATGTTATATATATTTTGTAAAGAATTGTAACATATCCTTCTTTAGAATTTCAAACAGGTTTTTTTTCAGTTAATATAAACAATAATCAAAAAACTTATTTGAAATGCTAAAGAAGGATATGTTACCATTCTTTACAAAATATATGTTAACATTCAACATTTAATGACTATCAGAGCATTCAAGAAAGAAGGTGTGCAAAGTAACAACTTACAGTCTAGTAAGTAGAGTTTCAAGTTCCAACGGCAGCTTTAATTAAGAAAACATATCAGGTTCTGTTAGTTTTGATCACCTACCAAGACAATAACAAAGGAAAAAAAGTCAAAACATTATTACAATTTACAGTTTTAATCATTTCTACTTCTACAGCTACTTTATTACTATTTTATAAATTGGATAAGATATTTAAATATTCCAACAATATACATAACAATATTTATAGTTAACTAAAAATTAAGTTAGGATACGCATAAATACTAAATACACGAAGTTTGCGTGTTTATATGTTTTTAACCAATGTTCTAAAAAAACAGAATATGAATGGTTTTCTTTGGTTTGATAGAACCATACATATATTTTCTGATCATAGTTTTTTATAATGCATGCAAAAACATTGATTAGCCATATGGACAGCTGACCCCTTCCATTTCAAATATTGGAAGCAACATCCCATCTAGCTCCAAATTTTGACTTGAATCACAACTGTTTAGTGTGCCTTGAAATCTAACAGGAAGGCATGATCTATGCATGTTTATTTCGCAACTCACTTTTCTTTAATCTTTATATCCTATTGGATGTTTGAGAATTCTTTTAAATATCATCTACACTCTATATCAAATATTCTGAAATTTATACATAGATTTATCATCATAATAAACTGAAATCATAACTTTTTGTAAAATAAAACATAAAAAGCATTTATGTATGACCATTCAACTCAAACATACTATTATTTATAATACTTTACCTCCAACTTTTATCAGAAAATAATAGTCTGATGTTAGTTAACAGAAACACATTCTAAGTGGAAATAAAATTATATAATGTTAATTAAGATTGAAAATAGTGTGAAAAAAAATTGAAGGAGAATAATATTAATAAGCAAGCTTTAATTATTTGAACTGAACATATTTGACCTATAAGCAAAGTCTATTATAAAACTATAAAGAACAATTCAATTCCCCATGAATAAAAATAATGCTAAAAAGGCAATAAGCAAGCTTTAGTAACTTGAACCTGAGTAGGGCTTTCTTTTCAAAAAATTAAATACGAGAAATATAAATAACGAATAAACCGGTAATCATAGAAGACTAATTTTCAATGTTGCAAAATACATGCTCAAACATATGAAGATTACCTTTAATAAACGTGGATGGTGAAAGCATGTAGGTGTGGAATGTAAAAAACTGCATGGAAGATACAGATCCAGTTTACAAATCGGCGAGTAAAAACAATAAAAAGAGAGAATGATAAAAAATGAAGAAGCTCACCTTCAAAACCTCAAAGCAAGTGTAGATCTTCAATTATTATGGAAAATGAATCATCAAATTGTCAACAGGTATTTAATCTGGACGGGGAATCAAGACGAATACAACGCAGAATAACAACGAGCTAGGGCTCGGATAGGGAAGAAGGCGGAAGCATCAAAAAGAAAGTATCACAGCAAATTGGGATCAATTAGAATAAACTCTAAAAAATTAGCGTAAGATGTAAAGAAAGAAACTGGGTAATTGGTATATACGGTTGAAGGGAATAAGATGGGTTGGGACCGTTTATTTCTGGATTTAAATGGGTATGACCATTTAACCCATCCAATTTAATGGGTTTTAACCCAGCCCATTTGTTTCTTGGGTAGGTGGATTGGATAAATGGGCTGGATATACTTTGGCAGCCCTACCTAGCACCTATTCCCCTTCTTGGAACAATGTGCACTGCACGTGCAACATTCTGGAATCCTCAAAAGCATATTTGAGACTTCAAAATTTGTTTATATGCTTACTACAAGTGAATTCACTTTTAACGTAAAGACTATTGTCAAACTTTTTTAAGAGGGATGAGTAAACTGAAGAAGAAAAATTCAAATTGATATTTATTTTTTCTCATTGCAATAAATGACCCCTAAGCACAATGATCAAAACCGGTTTTGTTTCTTAGTTCATACTGAGAATATGTGATTATTATGATTTTTAGAGTTCCATATGCCCCCAAGTATGTATGATGTAAAACATGTAGCAATCTCAAAAAACAATACCCAAACAATCTACGTACTGAATTTCATAAACATAGAATCAACACAGGGAACCTACTCCTTCTGTGCTTAAAATTCGACCTGCGCAATGTAAAGCATTCTTGTATTCCTTCACTTGTGTAGCAGTGTTGTGAGCTTGTAATTTCACCTGTCAGGGAAATATCGACGTTAGGCAAATTCATTAGTATTAATGTGTTTATCTAAAGACTTCAACCTTCATTTGGCAGGCCTACCCAAGATTCCACGATACAATGTTAGAGTAATTACATGTCAAAACCATTGTCCACTTGTGTATCATTCAAAAAAGTAAAGCAACTGAAGAAATATAAAAGTATGTAGAGGAAGATTTCAACAAGTACATACATGGATAAGGTAAATGGTTTCAATTGTTTGTAACAAGCCCCTATTGCCTTGAAATAAATCATTTATAGTTTATAAACGTACATAAACTGAACGCTATAATATTAATGCTCCATTTAGCCTACATTTTGAAAACCAAGTTGTCAAAGCGTTGCATTAGGAATACATGGAAGGCATTAAAAGGAAGCAAAACAAATTTGACTAAGATAGGACAAAAGGGCAAGAAACTGCAAAATTGAGCTACAGGCTCAAATTTGCCCAAAGGTTCTAGGAACCTGTCAACAAATCCGATAACCTATTCACAACTCTTTAGAAATGTCAATGCCGTAACAGGTTTTGTGCCAAAAATAGCTGAACAGTGCCTATTAATTGTAAGATTTTTGATAGCAATGCTCAACAGTGCTTGTTAGTTACCAAAAACATGGAGCAGTATCTATGAAACTAGATGTGTTTAAGCAGTTAAGAAACAGAGACACCTCTATAAAAACCCTCGTTAACGGTTATCTCCCATAGTGCTTGAGCAATGCCTCTGATAGCATGTGATTATTAATTTGAAATGAAATTTTTGTATAGGTTATGTGTTTGGCATGAAAAAGGTTTCATTTTGTGTTTATTAATTTGAATTAAATTTTTGTATAGGTTATGTGTTAGGCATGAAAAAAGTTTCATTTCGTATTGGACTTCGTACGGTGGAAAAAAATTCTTAATGTGAGCTTATTAATGTTTGGATTTTGCTCCGATTTCATCTCTGGATGAAACAAACAATTTCATAGCATTTGCTGATGTTTTCTTCAGAAATAGTTTCTGTTATGCTAATGCTATAATAATAATAATAATGCTTTAGGACGCTAAAATTGGTGAGTTTCCATAAATGTTTAAAGGAAAACTCCTTTTTGAAGATTCATACGAAAGGGTAATCTGGTAATAAGTCTACAAAGTTGATTTCGATAAACAAGAACAAACATGGGTCAAAATTGATTATTTAATTAATTGTTAGTGCGTCAACAATGCAAGTTTTGCTTTAGATAGAAGACACGACCGATTTTCGGTTCACCTTCAGAATTATTTGGATTTATGTAGTGACAAGCATGGTTAAGCTGCTATAGCGACACTTAAGCACATAATAATAGTTCATCACTTAATTTCTGAAGCATCAAAAGTGTTAAGCGATTGATGCTTCGCTTAGGTGGTGTTTATTTACACATCATCTATGATGAAGCTAAACTAAATGGAAAACATTATGCTGATGTGTGCAAAAGAAAAGTGCAAGGGTTTTATTGCAAAAAGCAATGACGATAAAAAAAGTCTCATCTGCTTTTAAAAAATGTCTAATTTTAGCTCTAAGCCTTATAGTATTTAAATCAAAAATTATGAACAAAATCTGAGCTTAAAAAAATAAAGCAGCACTCAAACACCAGTAAGCAAGGAAGTGTCTGTTGCCTCGTCTCACTTAGCACCTATGCTCTTCGACATGGAGCGGATGGGCGCTAAGATTGGCTTTAGAGTCTAGGCAGAGTTCAGGCGGAGCCTAGATGAAAATAGACACTTGTCACATAATTTAACACATGTAATATTCGCATTAAATAATTGCACGAATTAACTATATATTAACTATATTGATGTTGATTAGATGACCGCTACTTATTAGTTTACTATAAGTGCTACACACACGTATATGTATGTGTGTGTATCTGTGTGTGTTTACACAAGTAAATGTTTCATCAATAAATTTGAAAAACGAATCGAGTACTTTTACAATTATTGAAGCAACAAAATTTATCTTAGTTAAGTTTGTGCCAGAAAATAATTGAATATTTGTATAATAAATAATCTAAAAAACTCAAGTACGATGTTAGTGGATAATATAAATTTTAATTTATAGTTATTTATTTTGTGTTTGAGTAGGAAATCATTGTAAACGAATTTTTAAAAGGCTAACACAACTAAGGTAAAAAATTAAAAAATCAATATGCCAAATTTAAAAGAAGTGAGAAATTAAAGAGTAACTTTTATTCTCAAATACAAAGAAGAATTGTAATTATTTATTAATTGATTGTTTGTGTATTTTAAAAAAAAAATATAGAAAAACAATTCAAGCATCAAAATTTTGCAAATACAAAGATGTATAGTAAATAAACGACGTAACTAGATAATTTCACTATAATTTATTTAATTTTGTCAAGTAAAGAATAAAATGTGAAGTAAAAAATAAAATGATACTAAAAACGCCTATTTTCTAGCACCCAAAGAAAAGCTCAACGCTCAAACAGCACCTCAGACAAATGGTGTATTAAAGTGTTATAATAAAAGGAGCAGCATTAAGATTGCAAAATAGCACCTATTTGGCGCACAGTGACGCCTCGATGGTGCCCCTGACAGCATAGCTTAGCACTTAATATAACATAGATTGCCAATTAAAAGGTGATGACGGAATCAAAACTCATTACCCAAGTGGTTAGTTTCAGCAAGAAGAATGGCCACAAGCAACGGTCAAAAAATTATGTGTTGCGGTATTTATATGAATTTGTATCGAGGTGAAGTGTTAAATTTTGTAATCTAAATATATGTAGAAGGCGGAAAATATGAAACCAAGAAAGTTCGACAAAGAAGGGAGATGGACCAACTAAATAATATATATATATATATATATATATATATAAAGAAGAAAGACATGTTTATGTCGAGAAGTTCGATATCATGTCAGTAGCTCTTATGAGATGTCAGCAAAAATAAATATAATGTGCAAAAGACAATGAACAACCAATTGAAAAGTAGGAATAATTTTGATTTAGTCGTACTTTCTTTTGGATTGTGATCTGTTGAGTGATTTTATTTTCTAATAATCCCATGGCTAAGGAAATAAAAGAGGTTCCAAAATCCTACCCTCCATCTTCTTCCTTACTTTATTCACTATTCCATAGAGCAAAACCGTTGATTCTTCTACTAGTTTTATTCAAGTCTAGGGTTATTCTCGATTGGATTTTCAAATAAGATTTTGTAATTAGCATTATTTGTTTGTAGAGTCTTGTTTACAAGTGAAGTAATAAAGGAGATGTTCAGCTGTGGTGGTTAAGCAGTCTTATGAGTGAGTGAAGTAATAAACTAGTTTTAGAGCGTTTTCCATTTAACTAGATTTGGAAATTTTCACAACATAATTTGGCAAAACGTTGAAGTAGTCAGAACACATAATCTTAAACTGAATATCGAGTCCAACTAAACTGATCCATACTATATACATTATCATTAATATTAAGGAAAACGTTGCGAAGCAAGCAACCACCTAAAGCTTAAAAACTCCAAGCAAAATAACATTTTAAGTCTATTTCAAGAAGAAGCATACTCTTTGCACTATATATACTACAAATAAAGCTTATAACTCAACCGAGGTGCAAGTGTTTGCGTGTTACAATGGTAAGCACACCATCATTATCAATACAATTATATGATCTCATAAGTCCTATCAATTTCCCAATTGGATTAGTTACAAAAAATGAATAAAATTAATAAATATAAAATGAAAATAATGCCCTAGCTTGTTTTGGTTTACAGTCTATCACGTAAACTTAAAAGAGAAACTAAGCAGGTTAACTTCACATGCATATTTTCTCAGTTTCCTACTTCTAGCTCTCTTAGAGTCCTACTAACCAACTATTTAAATAAGTGTTTATTATATAATAAATAATAGATTTATAACTATACATACATACATACATATATATATATATATATTGTTATCCAGCCTTTTGACCAGACAGAGTTCAAACAAACTGGACGAGTCAAACTCGAAGTTATCAACGCAGGAAGCCCGGAAAGATAGCCCCAGAGTCCAGAAACCAAGCATAAATAGAGCCACACAACAAAAACATAGCCAACTCAAGCCAATGGAAACAGAAATCCAAGTCGTGAGTCAGTACCGACCCCACTCCCTGGTCGGTGCTAATCCTAGCTCTCTTAGAGTCCTACTAACCAACTATTTAAATAAGTGTTTATTATATAATAAATAATAGATTTATAACTACACACACACATATATATATATATATTGTTATCCAGCCTTTTGACCAGATAGAGTTCAAACAAACTGGACGAGTCAAACTCGAAGTTATCAACGCAGGAAGCCCGGAAAGATAGCCCCAGAGTCCAGAAACCAAGCATAAATAGAGCCACACAACAAAAACATAGCCAACTCAAGCCAATGGAAACAGAAATCCAAGTCGTGAGTCAGTACCGACCCCACTCCCTGGTCGGTGCTAATCCATGTTTTCACCCTCATATTTGTCCATATTTTGCTTACATGCCCTACATGATGCTAGAATCCTATACCAGGTGTTGTTTTGTCGATCCAATGCAATTCTGTATCGATCTCCATGAACTTCTAAATCAGCAACTCTGTTCTTCTATGAATCCATCATTTGGACTCGAAAATAAGCTACCATTGGTGCAAACAACTATGGAATCACAAAGTTAACCACAAGATGAGCCAAAACGAAGAGTTCAAGGTGACCAGATTGGTCATCTTTTGGGTCGGTACAAATCCAAGCCCTTGAAGTCGTACCGACCCATGCAAATTGCTAAGGTGAAACCCTACTTTCTTGGAGAATCAATCTACGGCGTGGAAAACGAGGTGGAGATCTTCTAGACGAGATTTTATGCTCTCTACCACTATAAATAGTACGACTCATTTTTTAGGATCTTTTGGCTCTTGTACTTCTTACTCTTAATTTCTTGTAATCACGGTTGGAGTTGTACTGAACCGTAAAAACTTCTGCCTCCAAGTCAAAATATAAACAATAAAATCATTAAGTGAACGTAGGTTTTGATTTGCCGAACCACTGTAAATTGTTGTGTGCTCTTTCTTACTCATTTTTTAAATTTTATTTCTTCACTTTTATTTCTCCATATAAACTCTTTGGTGTTTGTCATTTTTGGTTCAAACATATACACACACACATAACAATAGCAAAAGCGTCAGTAAAAACACAATTACTTACTGCTGACATAACAACACTAGTGTGCTCCTATAATATTGCACAAATCATAATATATATATATATATATATTTTGTTTTTCACTAACCAAAGTCAATAATTTTGAGCCACCAAATGCACAGTCGCTTAATATTGACGTGGGCATATCAATGCTTTCAAATCATTATATTTAACTTTATTCTCGATTTATCTATTATCAACATAACCTTATGAATTTTCAAATAAATAAATGAAATCCACTAATCATAATAAAGTCAAATGCACAATCACTTGATGTTGATGTGGCAAACCCATTATATCCAATCATTTTCTTTAAAAGAATTTAATTAATACATATCAGAATTCAGAAGAACCTACAAATTCACATATTTAAATAAATCTCGAAGCAACTTTCAAGAACTTAATTCACAACAAATAAATAAATTGAATACTATAACTGAAACAAATGATTATTTCGTAGGTTTAAAACGTGCTTTTTTTTTAAATGCTTTTTTTTATAATCGAAATCATGAAAAAGTAAATTATAACAAGAATGCATCTATCAAAACAATTTTGAAAGTAATAATAATTTGATTGTAAAATCTCTTTCTCTACTATTAATAAAGGAAATTAATCTTAGAGGATTTTCCGATGTTCATCTTTTCAACCATAATCATTTTCGTTTTTTTATATTTTACCAAAGCTTTACATCATTGTAGCCACATACGCAATTATATATATATATATATATATAATATTTTAATTGCAAATGATTAGCAATTCAATACCGCTCCAATCATAGTGTCTTTATAACACACTAGCCAAAGATCACAATATCAAGCCTCATCAAATAGACAATCACTTATAGTTAGCATGGACATGCCAATGCTAGCAAAAAAAATTCATTAACTTTCTTCTCAATGAATTTATTATTAGCATAACCTACCATTTTTCCAAACTTCGATAAAATTCTCTAATTTTCAAATCAAGGTTTTATTTGAAACTAATTATTTGCATATTAAAGATCTAACAGGCTGATGATGCTATGATTTAAAAAAGACAAACATTTTTTCACAAAATACGAATAGTTTCGAGAAAAACATAGAATAAATAAAACAAAGTTTGCCAAAAGTACTCGTGTAAGTGGACGCAATTTTGATAAAAACAAACTTCCTTTTAAATAATTAGACTGAATGTGGAAAAAAGAAAAGGAAAAAAAACTAGTATTTTGATATCAAATTAGAAAGAGATATAAACAAAGAGATGCATGTAGTGACACGTAAAACACAGATTCATACTTGATTAGAAAGCTATCGATAAACGTAAATATCTGATAATGTAAATCGGAAAATAAAGTAAAAAATACACCAACCATAACAAATATCATTTATAAAACATAATCAAACATTGAAAAATATTTTTGTATTACAAACTAAAAACATCAGTGTAATTATCATCCAATCATAGTTTTGATATCAAAATATATCTAGCATCATCCATATGCAATACAAGAGTTGCTCATTGGTAAGAAATATGAATTTTGAATGGTGATCTGTTCCAATTGTGTTTACTGTAAAAATTATTAAGAACTATAATAAACATAAAGAAAATGACTAGTGATTAATGGTTATAAATCATTACAAACCACTTATTAGAATAAATGGCATGGGTGTAAGCGCTTTCTGTTGCAAAACAAACTAACATTTCACTTCAGAACTCATCTTCTAAATTCTATCCATTTAGTATCCTACGAGTCAACCTTCCAACAAACAAACTGCATTCTACCAAGCATTCTTCCAAAAAAATTGTGGTATTCCGTGATAGTTACAATCAACAGAAACTCTAGCAGAAAATTTTATCTACTGCAGACCTTAAACCCTAACAAATGACAATATAAATTCAAAACCTATATTTTTTTGGTATAATTACTGATTCAGTATAATAATTTTGCACTGTAACTATATAATAAACATTGAACAAAATTAAATGTGGCGAACCTTGACAGTGTCAAAGGGGTGGCCGGTGACGACAGTAGCGACACCGGCGGCGAAACCGGCTGTGTATTCCTTGGCGGCATCACAGCTACTCATCCCGCTTATTTATTTCGATGTTTTATAAGCACATTTTGGAGACGGTGAAACTTTTTGACTTTGGCAGCTAGGTTTTTAGGTCTATGTTTCCTTTTACGATATTTTCAATGCCAACGGCACATCGGTTTAACAAGAAAACAGAGGTACATTACTCTTTCATAGGTATCTTCAATTGCATTATATGTAGGCCATACGTGTCAATGGACCGTGTTCGATCTAGATATCATAAAATCCAAACTCGAGTTCGATTACAATAACGAGTCCGACACAAACCCCAAGGTATTTCAACCCAATATTCAAGCCCAACCCGTCAGAATTGTTAAGCCCGTTGGGTAATACCCATAAACCTAATTCAGAATATTTATGTTAAAACCATACTTTAAAACTGCAACTTTAATAAAATTTGTATAAAAACAATATTACCCTATAAATTGGACGGTGATGTGGTGAAGGTCAAAAAAAAATTTATGCACAAACATCTACAATACAAAAAGGGTAAATAAATAACATACACACTCATATTGGAAAACTGATAGTTGAGTTAAGCCATAACCATTTAGGGTTTTGATAAAACCGTACATGACCCTAATAGTAACCGGGGAAAGCTTGGGTCGGGTCTGGCTAGTAAAAGGCAAAACTCGTACACGCATTAATAGAGCAGATTCGCACCGGACTCGGACCGAAACTCGTACCATTGACAGGCCTAATTATAGGAGCACAACGAACAATTACTTGTTCGATTGAAAATTAGTCAGGTTTGGTCTTTTAAGTTGGATGTGGTAAGTTTTATGTGATTTCATGGCTGATTCACTGAACATAAGGTTGATTTTTTAAACGGAATAGTCTTTGTTGTTTATTTGTTTGTAACTTTTTAAAAACTGGAATGGTGGCTGGTTTTGGGATTATCTGAATACGTAACCGGTTCGTTCGATCAAAAGAAATAGAGGATAATTGAACAAATCCATTGTTGGTAATGGTCAAATATTCTACTGCAAATCTATATTAGGCTTATGGAGATCACAAAATTTATTTAATTGTTCGCTTTTAGAAAAAAAAATTGAATTATATATGACTGAAAGATGTTTATGAGTACTATTTTTTTTAGACTAACTCTTGCATGAATCTCACTGGAAACCATTTATCGGTAAATTTTATGTAGTAATCTTAAAATGCCCGAAGTGTAACTTCACATTTTTAAAGCATAATAATTGTATAACAAACGATAGCATCAACTATAAGCTAATTCTAACTTGGTAAACATTACATTTTAACATATACATATACATACATATATATATATATACATATACATATATATATATATACATATATATATATATGCGCACATGGTTTGCTATGTTAATAGTGTTCTATACTTAGAGAAACGAAACAATGCTCAAGGTGAAATAGTGTTTCAAATTTGATTCAAATAAACAACATTTCAACATTTGCTTTATTACACTTTTTGACCCTATACAGTGCTAACTAAATTAGTAAAATATTCACTAACATTGAAACATTATATATTTTTTTAGTACATATAGTGTAATATTATATGTAAATTATACATAATGTACATTGTTCGATCAAATTATGGAAACAACCAAATAATTTTTCACCTTCAAATTTTATGTAAGTATAAAAGTAACACCCCATATTTTTGGTAACATTATTTAGAATCTTTAATTAGTTAAATTAAATAAAATAATGTGTTGATTAGTAGATTGAGATTTGATTTTTATTGAGAGGTAGATGTGCCATTAACCAATAAATTAAAATAAGAGTTAAAATGAAATAGAGGAGGGGTAAAATAGGAAAGATGTCATTCTTATACCTTAAACCCTTGGCCGTGTATCCCATACACGTTCATTTTCATTTATCAAAATTTTTAAACTTGAGGCACAATTAGCAAGAGAAAGAGGAGGAAGATTAAAAAAATCTAAGGAAGAAGCTAAATCAAAACAAATTCATTCTAATCTCAAGCTCCTTAAGCTCTAAAGCTAAGGGAATAATGACTACATCTCAAATTTCTTATTATTTTTGGTTTAAAGTTGAATCCGAATTTATTTGCAATGATTTTTCATGTTTTTGAATGATGCAACAATTATATATACTTATTGATGATTTATGCATGTTCATATTGATTTTATGATATGCTTTAAGGTGAAAATCCTATTAAATGACATCCAAATGTCTTGCGAATTTTTATGAAAATCAGAAATAATAATTTGGAGATAGGTTTCAATTTTTAGAATTTTCTGAATTTTTGTGAAATTTATATGAATTTTCTAGTGAAGAAAATATTATTTTGGGTTAAAAATTATCTATGGTTAAATAATTAATGGTTTGGGTCTGAAATTAATATATATTAGAAAACATATTAAAAGTGATTTTATGGAATAGAATTTTCCTAACTGTTTTAATGAATATATAAAATTATTTAAGGTATGAGACTTAAATATTTTATATTTTGTGAAAGGAGAAGGGGCTTTTTATAAACAAATTGTTAATTTTGAAAAGTCGATAGTACTTTTAGAAAAGAGAAACTTGCAACCAATTATAATTCAACAAACAAAGCAGGTTAGGTATAAAGAATGGTTTAAAAAGGACTAATCTACATGGTTTTTACTGTTTCGATGCTTTCGGCACCAGGCTTTCGCCTCCATACCTTCCCCTCCGACTCCATCAAAACCAATGCACATGGTATCGGGTGACTAGTATGTAGTGAATTGGATATAGGCGGAAGGTATAGAGTCGAAACCAAGGGTTCCGAAGGGGTTGAAGCGATACTTTGCTTTTAAATGAAAATGTGTTTGTTTTCTTGCGACTGAATAGCTTTCGACTTGGTTGGCTTTCAACCAGGTCAAATAGTTTTAAAGAAATGGTTTTGGTTGAGTTGTGCGTTTGTTTTTAAATAAACGCTTTAGACTGGGTTGAAATCCCCGACTGCCTCTTTTTACCTTTTGACCCAGATTGGATTCAAAAGGGTTGCTTTACTTTGCCTTTTAAATTTGACCACTTCTCCAATACTTTCGAAGGGATGGTTTCAACACCATTACTTATTTATTTAGGAATAATTTCAAAAAGAATGCTCTCGACTTTAATGGATTTATGATCATTTTGCTTTACTTGAAGGCATAATCCAAATGGTTTCGACTGAAACGGTTTTCAAATGTTTTGAAGGAGTAAATTTTTGAATGGTTTCAAAAGGTTTCCACATGTTTTAAAATTGAAACCAAGTGCTTTCGAAAGGTTGTGTTTATAAAGGTTCGATGCTTTTGAAAGGTCTTGAAGAAAGGTTTCGAATGGGTGATTCCCCAATGGTTTCGAATGAGTCGAAAGAGAAGGGTTTCTGATTGTTTCGAAAGGGTTGAAAGGAAAGGGTTTTTCCAATGTTTTCGAAAGGCATGGTTTAAAGGTTTTTAAAAAGGATGTCTAATGTTTTAAAGCTTTCGAAGAGAAGGTTTTTCAATGGTTTCGAAAAGTTTTTGAGAATGGTTTCAAAAGGAAGGTTTTGGACTTTCGGCCTAGATTAAACAAAGAGTTTTACTTGGTTTCGGAAGGGGTACTTTCAATGGATTCGAAAATGTACTTTCAAAGGTTTATATGTTTTCATCAACTAAAATTTGGTAAATTAGATATATAAGATGGCAAAGTGATTTTGAGTAAAGCATAGAGTATATGTATTGTCTTTTGTAAATTTGATTTAAATATTTTAAATCATTTTGAAAGGGTTTTTTAGGAAAATTTAAGGGAAGATTTCTCTAACTAAAATGACTCATATATTAGAATCCCAAATGGGATTGGTATAGGACCGCGCCCTATACATTAGCTATTATCCCCAGCTAATTTAGTACAAAATTCCAGTGTGTAGGGCTTTGTCATAGGTAAGACTAAATTATGATTACACGCAAAAGAAATATGTGTTTGTATACAGATAGGTTATTGATGAGCCTGCAAAACCATTAGGATCAGGTGGCCCTGGGAGAAGATAAGTTAGGAACAGACCATCCAAAAGATAAGTATTTAACAGATAGTTAAGGACAGATCGTCCACAAGAAGAGTGTCTAATAGATGTTAGATGAATTTGGTTTATATTGTCTACTAGGCCTGATTCAACCAAAGGTTAGTAGTTAGCCAAACAAAATTGCAGTTTTCGGACAGATAGTTCATTTATTACCTGATATGTTTGTTTACATGATAATACTTTACGGTTTTAACCAGTTTTGATTGTCGGAAAAGGTTTGCAAAAGATATGTTTTAAAAGGATATAAGTAAGGGGAAACTCGTTATGCTACGCGGCGTGGTCTCACTTAATATCAATAACCGAGATGTATTGTATTATTCACACCAAGCTTTATGTCCGACTCAAAGTTTCTATTTTCCCTTAAACTCTCTGATGCTTAAAATTGATTCGAGTCGGTTGAGGATCAAGGTTCTCGGGTTTTAGTAATTTCGACGAATAAAGCTTCCAGATACGAGTAGGTGGCTAACGGATAGCTAAATAGGAGTTACAGTTTATTCTGTCTATTTCTATTGTGTGTATTAAATTAAACATATCTATATTGACTCTGGTCAACCAAGGGGGCATCGTCATATGTCACTCTTGGTGTATTTTTTAATTGATATATTTGATCATTGCTTGGGAAACGTTAAGGGATTATGTAACTTAGATATGAATTATTGTTTTGAAATGTAATCAATAAAATGGTGTTTTTTGAAATCTGTGATTTTGTTCATATTCAAATGCTTCTGATATTATAGATACCATTAGCATTACCGTATTTTGTCATCAAAAGTTAATACTATAGATGACTGCAGCATTTGTAGCGCTTAGCTTTTGGCCTCTAGATATAGGATGTTACAGCTTGCTATCAGTGCATAGGTTTATGAAAAACTTTAAACTAAAAATGGTTTTTAAAAAATAATCTGAAGGAATTAGAGTAAGATTGGGATATGGGACAACGCTATAGAAATGTACTTGTATTCGCTATATATATGTATACGATTTATCTCTAGTCTTCTATCTTTATTAAGTTATTTTTCTGTATCTCATGAGGTTTGAATACAGATATGGATGGTAGAAGAGGAAGAGTTAACCCAAGAGGGGAGGGCGCCGATGGAAATGCCAGACCTAATACAAGGAGGACCCAAGGTCAGGCACAAGCAGAGAATGCGGGTGCTGGAGTCCCGCAGATGGACATGGGAGCTAGGTATCAGTTCTTTGTAAATATGATGCAAGCTAGAATTGCAGCTGGAGCGATAGGAGGAGATGTTGCAGGAGTAGGAGTTCTAGAAGTTCCGGTAGTTAACGACTATGCTAAGTTGAGTGGAGATTAAGGAAGCAATTTATTGGAACCGAGGATGCTATCAAGATGGAAAACCGGTTGTTGCACCATAAAATAATTTTTGCTGACTTGGGGCTCAATGACGAGCAAAAGAGGAGGCTTGCTTCTAGACAGCTTTAAGGAGCATCTTTATTTTGGTGGAACAGTGTGGCTGTTGGTGTAGATGAGGAGACGATGACATGGGCAGAGTTTAAAAGGAGGTTCTAGGAGAGGTTCATGTCGGTGATGGCACATTCTGTTTTGATTCGAAAGTTTGCTGAGTTAGAACATAGAGAAATGACAGTTTAGGAGTATGCCGGTAGGTTTGAAGAGTTATCCAGATCACTACTACAAAATATGCCATTTGCATCGGTTGTTTACCACCCTTTTGCATCAGTTCAACATCCGATGCATATGCAACCGATGCAACAGGCTTAACAGTTTTGCATCAGTTCTAAAACCGATGCAAAATGGTCCTTTTTGCATCGGTTGTTACTAATAACTGATGCAAAATACGGTTGGTTGCTTAGACACAGCCCTCATGTTGTATCGGTTGTAATGAAAACCGATGCAACAAAGGAACTTGTTGCATAGGTTGTTGTTGGAAACCGATGCAACATATGTCACTTCTCCGTTGTGCATTTTCACACCTCTATTTCATATTGTTTCATTTCAGTTTGCATTTGTTTGTGTAGTACATTTCAGTTTGCGTTCACACTTCATTTTAGTTTTCATTTTTTACACAAAACTCATTTTCTATTCAAAACTAACAAATACATTTCTGTTTCACATTCCACAATTACAAATCTATTCAAAAAAAATACACACATTTGTATTGAAGTTCCGTGTTGTGTTCACTAAACATCTTTGCCTCCCCCTGCAACGATGCACCACCTTACAAACTGCACATCACTCCAGCACACACTTCTCTGGCCCATATTCCCATTACATCTACCACACGGCAAAGCATGAGAGACTTGTTCATATTGTGAAGGTTGTGAACGGGAAATTGAGCATGTTCTGCATGACCTTGGGGGAAGTAGTACACTAAAGTGTTGATTGCTGGCACTTTCATCATACTTCCAGCACAAGCATGCCATAACTCTGAGTCTGCACCTTTTTCTGAATCCTTCATTTTTGATATTCCATTGCCAGATAACCGTAGCTCTTGATCTGGTACTCCATCACCCGTACCGTTCAAACATAATCTTGTCTGCAGTGTCATTCTAAACTGAAACTCGGCTGACAGTTCGTTAAAGACATAAGTACGAGATTAACATAACAAAATTGGATAAATTCCCTACTGCCTTTCAGCAAACAATTTCTTGTTTTATTTGAGTCTGCGATCAAACAGTTATAAAATCCCAAGTCGACCTATTTTTACGGTTTAGACAGGAAAAGGTTTCAACTTCATGCAAGACAAAAAGTTGGACTGATACCGGCTAAAACCAAAAAAACAAATCTTTATAAAGTGCGAAATCACAAAACAAAAACTTGAATACAATGACTGCATAAAAGAACTGCTTTTTGGATTAATGTTTAAATTCAGATCGATGGTAGAATGTAAATCTTTAATGATTCATCAATCTTTTTGCAGGTAAGACAACTTCAGAAAGCTGAATGAACACAACTCAACATCAAAGTCAATATACTAAACTAAAATTAAAAAAAATAAAACATCCAAGTTAAAAACAAGAATGAAGATATTCAACATGTGCAAGAAAAAAAAAGAATTAAAAAAATACCTGTAAATTAAAATGAAAAAAAAACGTGATCGATATGGCTGCTTTTCCTTTTTTAATTTATATACTACATCACGGCCAAAGAGCAACAACAATGTTCCCTGTTATGGGAGCAATCAATTAACCACTTACTCCACTACCACCAACTAGCTAACATCACTCCCCTTCACCATTCATTCCACCACCATCAACAGATCATCTGAACTCAGACTCCAACTGCAGTCCCCCACTTCTTTTTATCACAACAAACTACTGCCTACTGCAGCAACATCACCTACCATCATTGCAATTGCAACTCCATACAATCCCCTGCTCGACCACATACAATATCACATATCCGTTGCTTGAACTTCAGGTCGGTACTCTTTATCGCTGCATGAACTCAAAGGTTACTTATTACTTGCAGATGCATCAATGTCATTTATATACCGATTCATTCAGTTCTCTCGGGACATAAATCATTAGCACTACAATTTGACTGCCTTTGACTCTGACCAGGACTCTGTCCAGCAGAAATCATCAGCAGCAGCATCATCAGTAGCATTAAGATAATCAGCCTTCTTAATAAAAGAATCACATCCTGACATAAATCATTGTATCTACCGTTTATGCATTGTACAAACATTGAACACATGCAAAATATGGCACATTGTGTATGCTAGATCACATTAACTGTAAAACATACTGGAAGTTTAATGTGATATATAATACATTGATAATTCTATTACTAAAGCTTGCAATAAAGAACATGGAAGAAGAAGAAAACACATAGCATATACAAACACTATCATGGTTTGAAAACGTATAATAGGATGAAATAAACAGGAAAAGACTAGAAATTCGATTGTGCATTTCACCAAGCATCAAGTGGGCATCCACAATCTCAAACCAAAGCATTGTAAATATCCATAAACGTTGCAGAAAACAGACATAGCCTCCACGAATTGAATGCTTTCTTTTTTAAGAGTGAAACTCCACTTTTGATAGAGGAATATCATATTTTATTCTTGCATCAACTTACTGATAACCCAAAAGAATATGAAGTTTATATTGTTACTGAATACTGAATCATATGAATTAAATAAAAATCAAGTAAAAGCAAACTTGTTTTAAAAGATATGGTAGTAACTTATGATAGTCCAAAAGAAGTATATGTTGAAAACTGAAACATATTTCATACATAAAATTAAAAGAAAGAAAGTAAAATTAATGTACCCGGTTTCAAGATGAAATCGAAGAGGACCGACATAGCCAGGGAGATGTGTGATGACTGTAGATAGAGCCGAGGATGAAGATGAAAGAGCGATGATGAACAAAATTATGCAAGGAAGAAGAAATAGAGAAGCCATGCCTCTTTTAAAATTTAAGGGATTGCTGCGAATTGTATATAAGAAATTGGAGGAGAAAGATAGAGAGATGTATCTCATTTTCGCGATTGGAATTAATACTAAAGGTGGAGATGAAAAGGAGATCTGGTTTAAGGTGGACTGTAAAATTATTTGGTGACGGAATGAAAATTTGATGGAGAAATAAAAATTTGAGAACAAAAATTTTAGCGGCAAACAAAAATGATTTGATGGCAAACAAAATTTAACGTAGTTGCATCGGTTGAATTTAAAACCGATGCGACTAAAACTATTTGCATGTACCAATTGCATCGATTGTTGGTGACAACTGATGCAAATTTGATTTTTTTTTTATTACCTATTTCTTTTCACGTACCAATTGCATCAGTTATTAAGATAGAACTGATGCAAATAGTTCTGTTTGCATCAGTTTTTACTTCAACTGATTCAAATGAGGCGAAGCAATATGCACTTTTTGTAGTAGTAGGTATGCTTCAGTGGACACAGTGATGAAGAGGAATGAAAAGTTCATCAGCGGATTAAAGCCTGAGTTGGCCAAGGCTACCTTATCGCATATTAGAGATCTCAGTAAAAGGTTGTGGAGATGGCTCTAAGGCACGAGGAGATGCTTGCTTGTCAGGAGAAGAGTAAGGTGAAGGAGGTTCAAGTTGGGCAAGGCCAAAAGAGGAAGTTCTTCCACAAGAAGGGTGCTCAGAAGGGTGGAGCAGTTAAGAAAGGAAAGTCCAATGTAGTTTGTTTAAAGTGCGACAAGAAGGGTCATTTCGCCAATGAGTGTCGTACTGGGAAGACGAAAGAAGTGACTGCGAAGAAGAGTATCAGGTGCTTCAACTGCGATCAAATAGGTCACTATAAGAATCAATGCAAAGAGCCTGCTAAGGATGGAAAATGCAAGGTGTATGCATTGGAGCCTGCTACTTCGAAGCGAATAACTCAGGAGAAAGGAAAGGCAGTTTTGGAATGTACGCTTCAGATTCATGGTATGTTTGTTAGCATTCTATTTGATATTGGTGCATCGCATTCTTTTATATCTAGATGTTTGATAGATAAGCTTAACCTAGAACCCACATATTTAGTTACTTCCTTACAGGTTCCGAATCCAATAGGAGGGTATGCAACTCTAGGATTGAGATGTGACCAGGTAGAGTTTGACTTGTTAGGTCATGCTTTTGTTTGTATTTTGCATGTGTTTGGTTTGTAGGGTTCGAAATTATTCTTGGGATGGATTGGTTAAGCGAGTATGATGCTACGATATTTTTCCATGATAGGAAAATATCGCTTAGGCACCTTGATTGTAGCAACGAGATTGTTTATACCGTAGAAGCCTTAGCGGTGAGGTGAATGCTTTGTTGGGTGTTATGGAGTGGGAAGATGAGCTGAATCAAGTTTTCATGGTTAGAGAATTCGCGGATGTTTTTGAGCATGTAGTTGGAATGCCACTGAAACGAGCTATTGAGTTTCAGATAGATTTGGTTCCGGGAGCTAATTAGTGAGTAGGCCGTAAAGCAGGATGACTCCTACAGAGATGAGGGAGTTGAAGGTGCAGTTAATGGATCTGGAAGGCAAGAATTTTATCAGACCAAGTAGTTCGCCTTAGGGAGCAACCGTAGTGTTTGCTAAGAAGCCAGATGGATCGTTAAGGCTATGTATCGATTATCGTAGGTTGAATGAGAAGACGATATAGAATCGATATCCATTGCATAGGATTGACGTTTTGTTGGATCAATTAAGTGGAGCCAAGATATTTTCCTAGTTGGATTTGGTGATAGGTTTTCATCAGCTCAGAGTAGCAGAGGATGGTATATCTTTAACGACATTTAGGACCAGATATGGATCGTACGAATGGTTAGTTATGTCATTCGGACTGACTAATGCACATGCATTCTTTGTGGATTTGATAAACCAAGTTTTCCGGGAGCACTTCAAGAGGTTTGTATTGGTTTTCATTGATGATATCTTGATATAATCTAAGGATGAGAAGGAGCATGAAGTTCATCTTAGAGTGATGCTTGAGATGCTGAGCAAGCATCAACTAAAGGCGAAGTTTTTGAAGTGTCATTTCTGGAAGAAGGAAGTGAAGTTTCTTTGTCAGATAGTATCAGAGAAAGAGTTGTCAATAGATCCGACTAAGATTGAAGCGATGAATAGTTGGAAGAGACCCGAGATAGTAACCGAGATAAAAAGTTTTCTTGGATTAGCTAGTTATTATTGGAGATTCATTAAGAATTTTTCACGGATAGCAGCACCGTTGACCAAGCTAACAAGAAAGGATATGAAGTTTGTGTGGACTGATAAGTGTGAGGAAGTCGTTCCAGATTTTAAAACACTTATTGACCCATGCAATAGTTTTGGATATTCCAGAAGGGAGTCATGATCTGGTGGTTTATACTGATGCATGTGGAACAAGATTAGGAGCTATGCTAATACAGAGAGGTAAGGTGATTGCCTGTTCTTCTAGATAGCTTAGACCACATGAGGTCATATATCCGACGCATGATTTGGTATTGGCTGCAGTGATTATTGCATTGAAGGTGTGGAGACATTACCTTTTGGAAGAAAGGTTTGAGTTATATACAGATCATAAGTCGCTGAGGTATTTGTTCTCTCAAAAGGAGTTGAACATGATACAACCGAGATGGTTTGGGTTTATAGCCGCTTATGATTTTGGGATTAAGTACACATGAGGGAAAGATAATAAGGTAGCAGATACACATAGAAGAAAGCATCAGAATGCAATGTTGGCGATGATTGTTGAGTGGAAGGATTTGGAAACGTTGACAGCTTGTAGAGTTCAGTGGAGATCCGAAGTTGCGTGTAGTGGAGAGACTGTTATATTATCTTGTTTGGAAGTTCGACCAGTGATGGTCGAAAGGATTGCTTCTAAATAGGAGAAGGATCCAGTTTTGGTAGAGCGGATCAGGAAATTAAGAGATGATATCGAGGGCGATGGCATAAAGAATTTAATTCTTGACCAGAACGGGTGGTTGAGAAAGAAAGGGAGATTATGTGTTCCGAGAGTAGGAAACATAAGGAAAGAAGTTTTGGAGGAATGCCATCGTTCGAAATTCACTATTTATATGGGAGGAACTAAGATTTATCAGGATATGAAGAGAAGTTTCTTTTGGGAAGGAATGAAGCGGGATATTATCTTATGGGTAAAGCAGTGCTTAATTGCCAACAGGCAAAGGTCGAACACCAGAAGCCAAGTGGATTGCTTTAGCCATTAGATATTCGGGTTTGGAAATGAGATTCTATTTCTATGGATTTATTGATGGGTTGCCAAGATCTTGTAGAGGAAATGAAAGTATATGGGCCATAGTAGATAAACTGTCCAAGAGTGCCCATTTCATTCTAGTTGAGTCAACTAGGACGACACCTGTTTTGGCGAGTAGTATAGTTAGTGATAGAGATTCCTTATTCACAAACGAGTTCTGGAAGAGTCTACAGGAAGTTTTGGAAACCAAGCTCAAGATGAGTACCTCTTACCATTCGTGGACATATAGGCAAATGGAAAGAGTTAACAAAATCTTAGAAGATTTGTTAAGAGTCTGTCTATTAGATTTCGGGGGATCATGGAAAGACCATCTACATTTAATTGAGTTTTCGCATAACAACAGTTATCAGACTAGTATTTGGATGGCACCGTTTGAAGCTTTATATGGAAGGTCATGCAAATCTCCCGTATATTGGTTAGAGACTGGGGATAAGATGATTCTTGGTCCAGACTTAGTTAGAGAAGCTACAGAAAAGATTGAGGTCATTCGAACTAAGATGAAGGAGGCTCAGTCCAGGCAGAAGAGTTATGCAGATAAAAGCCGGAAAGATTTAGAGTTCTCGGTTGGAGATCAGGTTTTCATTAAGGTGTCACTGATGAAGGGTGTGAAGATTTCCCTAAGTAAAATGAGTCAGTATTAGAATATCAGATGAGATTGGTATAGTATCACTCCCTTTACATTAGCTATTAGCCCCAGCTAATTTAGTACAAAATTCTAGTGTGTAGGGCTTTGTCACAGGTAAGACTAAAATTATGATCAAACGCAAAAGGAATATATTTTTGTATACATATAGGTTATCGATGAGCCCACAAAACCATTAGGATCAGATGACCCTGTGAGAAGATAAGTTAGGGATAGACCATTCAGAAGAGAAGTATTTAACAGATAGTTAAGGACATGTCATCTACATGAAGAGTGTCTAACAGATGTTAGATGAATTTGGTTTATATTTTCTGGTAGGCCTGAGTCAGCTAAAGGTTAGTAGTTAGCCAAAAAAAACCACAGTTTTCGGACAAATAGTCCATTTATTACCTGATATGTTTGTTTACATGATGAAGCTTTATAGTTTTAACATGTTTTGGTTGTAGGAAAAGATTTGCAAAAGATATGTTTTAAAAGGATATAAGTGAGGGAAAACCTGTTCCGCTAAGCGGCATGGTCTCACTTAATATCAATAACCGATATGTATAGTATTATTCACACCATGCTTTATGTCCGACTCGAAGTTTATGTTTCCCCTTAAACTCTCGGGTGCTCAAAATTGATTCGAGTAGGCTGAGGGTTGAGGTTTTAGTAATTTTAACGAATAAAGCTTCCGGAGACGAGTAGGTGGCTGACATATAACTAAATAGAAGTTATAGTTTATTCTATCTATTTCCGCTGCGTGTGTTAAGTTAAATATAACTATATTGACTCTGAAAGCATCATCATATGTCGCTCTTGGTGTATTTTGTAATTGATATATTTGATCATTGCCTGGGAAACATTAAGTGATCATGTAACTTGGATATAAATTATTGTTTTGAATTGTAATCAGTAAAATGTTGGTTTTTGAAATATGTGATTATATTCATATTTAAGTGCTTCTGATATTATGGATACCATTAGCATTACCGTATTTTGTCACCAGAAGTTAATACTATATATGACTGCTGCATCTATAGCACTTAGTTTTTGGCCTCTAGATATGGAATGTTGCAATAAAATTGAAATAATACAACAACAAACATGACCCAAAATAAAGGCATATTACTGTAACACAAAATCTCCTGGATACAGTTAAAAATACTAGATGATATTTCATTGAACATGGCATTTAGATTTGAAGGTGTAGCAAAATTTAACCAATGCTAGAAACTATTAAAAACTTATTATTATTATCATTATTATCATAATTTTTTATAGATGGCTATATTATAAAGCATAATGAAGCATTTTAAAATAGACACATATATATATAGCGAAGTAACAAATTTACAAATGTCGGAATGACAGCAGGACTAGTCTATAGTAAAATAATGATTTTATAAAATGGAAGAAATAGCCAAAGTTAACTTGTTTTGCTATAAACTAAAACCTATAGAAAATACGATTTACTCAATGATAAAGTTTACCTTTTTCCAAAAAAACAAAATAAAACTTTCATTCCAGTCATGTACATTGAATATCTTCACCATTTACTTAAAAAATCTTTAAAATTATAACCTGAATGCAAACATCAGGTGTTCCAATCCTTCTTCAATAAACTAACGCCACTTATCACCTGACTCTACATTCATTCATTTTTAATCTTCACACAATATTATAACTTCTAATATATTGACTATAAGTTATCATTGGAGATCCAATTGGACTTTGGACATAAGTTTTTTCTAGAGTATCAATCCAACATTAGTATGAATGCTTATATTTTTTCACTAAAACATTGATATTGTTAACCCACATTTTACAAAGGTGGTATATAGGCAGATTTAACCCAACAGACTTCACAATGATCCTGGTTGATGAGTCCACAGTGACGATGGTGGTGCTCAGAAATCAAGTACAAATAATAATATAAAGTCGAGGTTAAATGGAATTGATAAATATGCAAGGCAAAATGTTTGAAGTATGGAATATGGTTCAACATATAGGAGGGATCGACAAAAATCAACTTCCATCTTAGGGATCGGCATGTTTCAGGGAGCAAGTACATTTTGATAGAAAATAATTAATAACTTAACAACCACAAGAGAGATTGAAGTGAAACTCCAGGAATAGGAGGGGGGACTCTAGGGAGTTCACCTTAGGGATTGCACCCCCGAAACATGCAACTTAAAGGGATCGGTACCCGTCCCTCCATAGGAATGAGTACTCTTCCCTTATAGGGATCCACTATATTCAATTCTGGCAGTAATTGGTCAATATCTCAATATATGCTGATCCAATTAGCATGAAAGTTAGAGACTATGCATAATATAACATAGAGAAGCTCCCATAGGGATTGCATGTCATTTGGAGGAGTTTTGAGGGATCGAATGAAATAAGAACATGTAACAACACTTAACGGAAAACACGATATCTCACAAACCGTAAGTCGAAATGGCACGAAATTTGGAGGGTAAGTAGCTAACATCATGGGAACCTCCAAAGGGATCGCCCCTATTTGGACCCCAAAATAGGGATCGATACTGATCCCTGTTGTGGGCCTTAATGGGCTTGCAAATTCTTGGATGTCCTCGTCATGGCCTGGAGGTTCTTCTACTGAAATTTCAACCCGATCCGTGCACGTCTTTCCCTATAAATACAATAGGTATGGCATTAGAAAAGGAGCTTCTTCTTTCTACTTTACTTAATCTTCTACCTAGGAGATGTACTCTACCAATTTTATTCTTGAATTTCATGGATTTGTAACTGTAATCGACATTATAAACTACTAAAAGGAAAATCTTTGGAGTGGACGTTGGTCGGAGTTAGCCGAACCACTATAAATCTGTGTCTTTATTTACTTGCTTTTTGGGTGTTTTAGTTTTGT
This sequence comes from Allium cepa, assembly GCA_030765085.1. Classification (NCBI taxonomy): domain Eukaryota; kingdom Viridiplantae; phylum Streptophyta; class Magnoliopsida; order Asparagales; family Amaryllidaceae; genus Allium; species Allium cepa. The sequence continues at coordinate 733,569,931 of CM060938.1, read as the reverse complement.
TTTTCATTTATTTATCTTCATATTTCTGTGATTGGATTGGATATTGGTGCTTTCATACAACTCGGTGTTGGTGGTCAATTTTGATGCCAACATTTTGATGCTTTCACTGAGAGGACTTGCACCCATGGATTTGGAAGCTTGGATTTAGATCTAGGAAGCAATGGCTACGCAATCAACCAAGAGTGTGCTACCGAAAAGAGCCACCATGGAGGGAGTCAGGAGGCTTCCTTAGGATCTAGAGCTAATCAAGCATCTATCTAGATTATCAGGGATGAAATGGAAACAATGATGGATGCTATGTAGGAAAGGATGCTGAAAAGACATAAGGAGATAATGCAGAATTTACTCCGATAGAATGGACAAGATGGAGCACAAAATTAAGGGAATAGAGCAACATAAGCTAATGACAACTTAGATCAAGGAGTTAAAGCGGCAGTAATCGCTGGAAATCAAAACCAGGAACATGGAAATGGAGCCGATAGACAAAGGAATTGAACAGAGTAGCCGTAGGCAGTCCCCGGCCATCTTAGAGGGATCGGCACCGATCCCCAAAGGGGTCTGCCCCTGGTTCTGGTTGATCGCGATGCTAGAGGACATATGATCAATCCCATGGAGCTTAGTGCGAATTGAAATGTGGATGCTCGTTCGGAGAAATACGTTCCAGAATTCCCTCGTAGACTCGGGAGGCGGTTTGGACATGATACTAGGAGACTACCACTGGAAGACAATGAAAGGTTTGCAGAGATGATTAGGTGAGATTTGCGTGGAGGGTTGGTTAACAGGGATCTGGAGGATGTAAATAGAAGTCCACTCGATCCTAATATCGGGAATGTTAGAATCACTAGAATTCGAACTACCAATGCTAGAAGTTTATGACGGAAAGTCGGATCCGACTATGCATATAATGAGATGTATGGCATATGGAAGTACTAGGGGCATCGAAAGAAGTCTAGGCACGATGCTTTCCCCTATACTTAACGGATGTAGTTGCACTATGGTTCAGATAGTTGGAAAGCGGTTCTATTAGCATATGGATGGAGTTGGTCGAAAGATTTATGAAGCAGTTTCGGGTTAACATAACAGGACCTAAGAATGCGATGATATTGACATCGGTAAAGCAGTGAGCAGGAGAATCACTCAAGAATTTCTTAACCAGGTTCAATGCCGAAATTGTTTCGGTGGATCGACCAGATCCATCGATGGTTTTGAGAGCGGTAGTGCCAGGAGTTGAAAATAATTCAAATTTTAAGATATCACTAATATGGGATCCACCAAGGGATCTCAGGGAATTCTACCATGAAGCAGAAAGGTCTCTGCGATAAAACGATGCAAAAGCTGATGGAGAGGCAATGGAAGTTAATACGGTACGGGGTAGAGAACTGCCCGATGAAAGCTTAGGAAAGGACAAGGGTAAACGAAACATGGACAACGGCTTCGGTGGATCGAAGCGGAAGAGGGGAGAACCCAAATTCTCTTCTTACTCGAAATTGAATGAAACCCTAAAACATATATATCTAGATACTCGAGGACACCTTATGTATCGAAGGCCAACAAGGAGGGAACCCTCTGAATGTGAACAGACATCAATAAAGCGCTGCCTATTTCATAAGCTGGATGGGCATAATACAAATGACTGTAGTAATTTAAAGGATATCATTGAGGAATACATCAGGAATGGTCAGTTACAACAATACGTAAGGACTCGGCCTACGGCAGTGGAACATGAGCAGCCACCATCCACCTCGAATGAAAATGGCACTGGATCAAGGCATAATCATCAACCTGTCATCAATTGATCGGGATGATATGGAATAAGTAATAAACTCCATAGTAGGATGGCTAAGTCATATACATGTGAACGGGATCGAGGATGGTCCCTAGGCATGCTCTGAGATAATGATAAACCGTAGTGCCGGGTTTATGAAATTTGTTTTTTCCTTCTTATTTGCTTTGAACTCTTGTTTTTCTAATTTTATTTGAACTCTAGTTTATTGGTTGTACGGACTCTTATCTAATATTTTGGAAAATGGACTTAGGGATGCTTAAATTTGGATCAATGTAATAATAACGCAGATTGCGGTTGTGGTCCTACCCAGAGAGACAGGATAACAATTGCAAGGTATGGGTCTTTTCGTCGGGTGAACACGACGAAACAGACTCATGCATCATGGATTAAGTCCTCAACTGGGTATCGAGGTCGAGGAATAATACTCAAGAGGCCGTTAGGTATGGACTATTCCTGGCAAGGGGTAGGTCACTTCGCTCGAACATGATGGATCGACCTACTCAAGTCGTCGAGTACGGATTGTGCTTGGCAAGGATCTGGAGAGATCAAGGTCATCAGGTATGGACTATGCCTGGCAAGTGGCGGGTCGCTTTGCTCGAACGCAATGGATCGGCCTACTCACTCCATCGAGTATGGATTGTGCTCGACAATGATTTGATGAGGTCGAGGATTTGGATTGGGATCACAACCTAAGGAGGTCATGGATTTGGATATCAGCTTCGAACAATAACGAATTTGGCTTTGGATGGATGCGAATTCGGATAAAATGATCCGAAGTGACCGTGGATTTGGATTGTAAAGTACAATAATGAATGGATTATGGATTATGGATTTTGGGTTTTGGATTTATGGCAATTCAAAACACACCTTCCTATCGCAAGGCATGTTTTGGGGGGACAAAGTGTTAACCCACCTTTTGCTAAGGCAGTACACAGGCGAATTTAACCCAACAGACTTCACGATTATCAAGGCCGATAAGTCCAAAGTGATGATAGTGGGGCCCAGAAATCATATATAGATAATAATATGAAGTCGAGATTGAATGAAATTGATAGATATGCAAGGAAGAATGTTCGAAGTATGAAATATGGTTCAACACATAGGAGGGATCGACAAAAATCAACTTCCATCTTAGAGATCGGCATATTTCAAGGAGCGAGTATATTTTGATAGAAAATGATTAATAACTCAATAACCACAAGAGGGGATGTAGTGAAACTCCAAGAATTGGAAGAGAAGACCCTAGGGTGTTCACCCTAGGGATCACACCCCCAAAACATGTAGCTTGAAGGGATCGGTACCGATACCTCCATAGGGATCGATACTCTTCCCTTATAGGGATCCAGTATATTCAATTCCGACAGTAATTGGTTAATATCTCAATATCTACCGATCAAATTGGCATGAAACTTGGAGGCTATACATAATATAACATGGAGAAGCTCCTCTAGGGATCGTCTGTCATTTGGAGGAATTTGGAGGGATCGGCTCTTACCCCTCCAAAGAGATCAGCTGAAATCAGAATATATGCAACACCATTTCACGAAAAACGCGATACCTTACAAAGTTTAAGTCGGAATGACAAGAAATTTAGAGGGCAAGTAGCTAAAATCATAAGGAAACCCCTAATGGAATCGCACCCCATTTGGACCCCAAAATAAGGATCGGTACCGATCCCTATTAAGGGCCCCAATGGGCCTGAAAATTCTTGGATGGCCTCGTCATGGCCTGGAGGTTCTTCTGCCAAAATTTCAACCCGATCCGTGCACGTCTTCCCTTATAAATACACCAGGCATGGCGTCAAAAAAGAGGCTTCTTCTTCCTGCTTCACGCCATCTTCCCTAGGCGATACTTTACCAATTTTATTCTTGAATTTTATGGATTTGTGGCTGTGACCGGTAGTATAAAATAATAAAAGAAAAATCTTTAGAGTGGATGTAGGCCGAAGTTAACCGACCATTATAAGTCTATGTCTTTATTTACTTGCTTTCTGATTGTTTTAATTTTATTCTTCATTTATTTCCGTGGTTGGATTGAATATTGGTACTTTCAAATAATTGGGTGCTGGTGACCAATTTTGAAGCCAACATATATAATAAAGTATTTATAACCAAATCTGATTATTTTATTTGTAAGATAAAACTATAATCTATGTCCTCTATAACTATTTATTCCTTTTCTCCTCAAAATCTTTAAAACTCTGATTTTCAAATTTGAATAATTCAAAACTAAACTATAGAAACAATTAAATATTGATTCTTGAATTAGTTTTCTTTAATGCCAGTTAAAAGTTTTAATAACATTTGTTTGATAATTCAATTACAGCATATTAAAGATGGAAAAATATGAAAACATTCATTCCTCATTTAATCTTAGCTTGAAATCGTTAGTAGTATTAATAATCAATCAAGCTGAAAAATTAACATGTAAAGCTCAAATTAACAACATTAAACATGTTCCCGAATAATTTACAATTTTTTAAAAAAATAGTAAGTGTATTTTTTAGTAGTTTTAAAATTGAACGAAGTTAAAACATGTACTTTGGAAATTTATAAAAAAGAAAAAACCAAACATAACATTGCTCTTATGAACAAAAGCTTGGATAATTCATGATTTTACCGATTGGCATCTTACATTTGGATCTAACATACAATATATGTTTGAAAAATTCTATATATGCATCTTAATTTTCTTTACACACATCATAAACTTTAAGCAAATGTCAGAACAAAAACTCCCTTACATTGTAACGGTTTGAAATTCAAAGTTTACATTTTAATAGTTTTTAACTAAAAATTTAAACTCCATTCAAGCTGTTCTAAACATCAAGTGATAAATTTTTGAAACCGTTCTTATAGTATAATTTAAAATTAAATCCAAAGTTTTAACTAAAAATCAAATTTTAATTCAAAGTTCAAAATTTAAATTCAGAATCTATCTCCACTTAAAATCAGAATTTATCTCTACTTAAAATCTGAATTTACCACTACTTAACATCAAAATTTTAATTCAAATTTTAAAATCATGATTTTTGAATTAAAAGTTCATATGCGAAACTTATACATTGTAACATCACACCTGTACACCTATACCACCAAAGATATTACTTGGTAATACTGTCCTATAGTATGGAGAATGAGGCGATATTGGGTTATAACACGTGAATATTCCTTTGGGCCAACACCAGTGTGTATTTCAAAATCATAAACTACACATTAAAGTCCTTTACCTCAAGTGGTTAGAGGTATAATATTTTAGATAAAGGTTATAGAGATCATGGGTTTAAGCCTTTGAGATATCATAATGAGTGTTCTACTTGAATAAAGTATCGCTCTTATTATCAAAATAGTCGCAAACTACTTAATTCTGTGTAACCAATATTAACACAATGCAATAAACACGTGTGTTTCCAAAATAGAATAATATATAATGTAAAACAAAAAATAAAGAACATAATGTCAGCAACGTAGCGATAATTTACAATAGATGAAATACAGAAGTTTATGTAGGTCCATAAATGTCCATTATAATGCAATACACAAACTATGTGCTACATACTTCACATTGATTTAAATACATAAGAGGCTATATCAAGATAATGGAACACCAATTCGCAAGTATAATAGCTTCCCATTATGCTCAAAAACAATAAGCTGGTCACATCGTCTCTAAACTTGAAAAGTCTCATACTGACCTGAGTATTTTATAAATAACACACGGACCAAACTACGTCTAGAATGTAGATGTCATTATGGGATAACAACTAGCATGAAATAATCATATTTTATTCGAAGTGGTATATAAACATCCTTAAGATATTAACATATCTTGAATTCATGCACATGAAATATCACCCATGAATACCATCTATCAGCACATCAAATGACTTACAAATAAAATGGGTGGATCGACATCAAATACCAACTACATAAAATACATCAATCTATAATGTGTTGGATCTATGCCATCATACAGTGGGGTAAATGAGTAAATTTAAAAAAAAATCCATTTTGGATCTTATTGGGCATGTGAAGTTTAAATTTATTTAGATCTTATCTAAATGTATTTTAAATAAAATCAATACTTTATTTATTTACAAATAAAGTTTTATTTATTGTTATGTTTATAATATATATTATAATATGTGTCTCATATACATATGTGTTTTATGTGCACGTGCAATATGAATGATGCATATGGTTTAACAGGTCTGCATATAAATGCTGGAATTTACACCAAAATGGACATACTAGCTCCTCTATATACATGCGTGCTATCAATATATATATATATATATATATATATATATATATATATGCATATACATACATACATACAATCTACTCATCTTTATGTATATAAACATACATACAATGGTAGGAAATTGCATAAATAGGTTACAAAATATAATATGTATATACACAATATCTATACATCAATACATATGTAATATATTGAATACGTTTTCCAAAATATACAGTAATTAGTAAAATATTTATGTGTCATTCGTCTAAGGTAACTAGAACAATCATACATGTGTAAATATATAGTAATTAGTAATTGTTGCATCATTTGTCTAGCGTGAGCTCTATATCACAAAGGACTTTAGTGCTGCAGTGAAGACTTCTTATTGCGATACAGGTATATTTTCCCTATAAGTTGGTATACATGATATACTTCTAAGGCCAAGAATGCCTTATCTCTTTATCATACCACGGTTTATTCTGAACACAAGTTCAAGTGAAATATTGTACTATCCTGCTTTAATTAACTTAAGGATATACTACCTTTGGAATGTGGACCTTATATGCATTGTTTTAGCAAGGGTTCTATCTAACATGTAACATTAGCTAACAACCTAATGTACTTGTTTGGTTCGTGTACAATGGAGTATTAATTGACATAGGTTTCTACTTTAAATCTATACTTTTTCCTAAAATTATAGCACTGTATATGCGGTAGATTATAGTACTGTATATATACAGCATGTTTCATGCATCCATAGAAGTTGTCTTATTCTTTAATTGTGTGTATACGATTCTATTAAGATTGCTTTGACATTATGTTCTTCCAATATTATATGTATACCACTAATCTTAGTGCTATAGTAGCTCTATAAGTAATGTATTTATAAATACACATTGTAGTGAATCTATCGCAACTTGTTGTCTAATTTGTTGACTAAAATTTATATTTTTTATAGAAATAATCATTTTCTTGCTTGATAGAGTGCAAAATCTAGTTATAAAAATAAATGCAATCTGACTGATGTCAGTGAAATAGAAATAGTTGCCAAAGGATGTATGGCTTTAACCGATCCAAATGAATTAGTATATTTTGTTCCACTTAGAACAGATGTAGTTAAAGTTCGGGTAGAGAATGCAAAAATTCCATATGTAGTTCTTCAGAGACCATCTAACGATCTTGAGTGCAAAGTTGTAGTAGAATCAAGTTCTAGTAAGCCTTTATTTAGGTTATATGAATTTTCAGATATATAAATATTTAAATTTGTGTTTTAATTATGGATGTCGTATTTCTTCTATATAGGTAATCGTTGCTGAAGTATGTTGATTGGTCAGAAGAAGATGCTATTTTACCTTTAACTGTAAGTATGATGTTTAATTTTGATTATGATTTGAACTTTGGGAACAATTTTAGAACACACTAGGAGTGTTTCTACTTGGCTGCAAGTGTTTGATCTAGGTAGTAATATTGGTTGAAACATGTTGTGAGACATAATCCAAATACTACATTTATACACATCCTTAGTAGGCTCATATACATGTAGTGGTCAAGTACATTTTCTACTATAACATAAACGACGCAAGGTTTTTGAGATAAACAACTTGGTATTGCTGAAATTATAGCAAATCATTAAGTACAGTGAAATATAAATATACAAATATATAAATGTGTACACACACACTCTTCCATAAAGCATAGTAATCTACATTATTATATGGAAAGTTGTTTATGTTTTTTTTGAGTTTCAACCCATTTTTTATATGGAAAGTTAAAAGGTGAATGTTCCTGAGTGCGTTTAAAGTGTTTTAGCGTCAAAGAGTGGTAAACTATCCTTATTCTCGTTATACATTGATAAATAATAATAAATAATAGTAATAATAATATAACCATGTTAACGGAGTTTTATAAATAATAATAATAATAATACAAATAAATTAACTAAGTTAACCAAGTTAATAAAAATCAGTTACGTTTTGTGAGAATTAAACAAGTTTTATTAAATTAACTAAGTTTAAGTTAATTAAATTTTGTAAATTATAATAATACTTTTAACTAATTTAACAAAGTTTTATAAATAATAATAATAATAAGTTGATTAAATTTATAAAAATTGATTTAGTTTAGAATAATAATAATATAACTAAGTTAACTATGTTTTATAAATAATAATAATTATAATAATAATAAATTAACAATTTACAAAGATTAACCAAGTTTCATAAATATTAAATAAGTTTAATAAAATTAACTAAATTTTTTAAAAATTAATCAAGTTTATAAAAATTAGTTAAGTGTAATAAGAATTAACTAATTTCCTAATAATAATAATAACAATAATAAATTAACTAAGTTAATTAAAATTCACTAAGTTTTGTTAGAATTGAACAAGTTTTATAAAATTAACTAAGTTTAAGTTAACTAAATTTTATAAATAATAATAATAATTTGACTAATTTACCAAAATTTCATAAATAATAATAATAATTGTAAATTAACTAAAATTTGACTAAGTTTTATGAAAATTAAATAAGTTTTCATAAATTTAACTAAGTTTCTTAAAAATTAACTAAGTTATGAAAATTAATTAAGCTTAATAAAAATCAAGTAAGTTCATAATAATAACAATAAAATTACTAAGTTAACCAAAAATTAATTAATTTTTGTTAATTTTTTTTTTTTTTAGAATTAACTTACTTAGTTAACTAAAATTTGTAAACAATAATATTTATTTAACTAATTTAATAAAGTTTTATTAATATTAGTAGTAATAATAATAATAAGCTAACCAAGTTTATAGAAATTAACTAAGCTAACTAAATTTATAAAAATGAACTAAGTTTATAATAATAATATCACTAAGTTAACTAAGTTTTATAAATAGTAGTAATAATTATTATTATTATGATAATAATAAATTGACTGTTTATGAAAATTAACCAAGTTTTATAAAAATTAAATATAATTTATGAAATTAACTAAGTTTATAGAAATTAATTAAGTTTAATAAATATAATGGTAATATAACTAAATTCACTAAGTTTTCTAAATAATAATAGTAATATAACTAAGTCAACTAAGTTTTAGAAATAATAATAATTTAAATTACAATAATAATAAATCAAGCAAGTTTATAAAAATTGACTAAGTTTTTGAAAGTAACTATGTTTACATATAAAAATTAACTAAGTTAACCATATATATTGTCCAATTCTTATTCTTGTGTATATTGATTGGATATACCCACTGAGATAAATTGAACTTTGCACACAGTTTTACATACATTTATTTTCATGTTCATAGTTTAGGCTGAATTAAAAAATTGATTTATATCCGCAGACGTATTCATTTTAGTTCATATTAAATCTCATTCATTTTAATCTTTATTGCATATGGGAAAGGATTTTGGTGAAGCTTGCTTCTGCCACTAGATTTATATCTTTTAAGTTCACGGTGTTAATCTTTTGTATTTTGTATTATGTACCTTAAAAATATTATTGTATGAACAAACACATATTTTATATTGTTGTCTAGGCTGCGTCAATACGACAATTGAATTAAGTGCAATTAGCAATTTTGCAAGTCTACACTGACAAAATCATGTATACATATGAGTGGAGGACTTTCTGCTTCTGATTATGTAAAAATGTACTCTTTTTGGATTTCACTTGCTTGTTTGTTGGAGGATTTAATTTTAAAGAGACGGCAATGTACAATTTAGATAAGCTATCTAAATAGCTATACTTTTTGTATGCAAATTTGTATACGCCTTACATATAATGCGACTCATAAAATATTTGTCATTATGTTAAAATACTTTAATTCTTTTGCTATCACTCTTGTCGCAAAGAAAAGATTTGAAGCTAAGTTTAGTTCATTATCAGGAAACCCATAAGAATGCGGCCTTCAAATATGTATGGGAGTATATATTTTCAATTAAACAATCGTTAGTCGGTCTCCATGTTATTTATGTATTCATGATAGCCTTTTATTAGAACGGATCTCCAAGACAGGATGCCCAATTGCTTTTATTTCAAAAATAAGCTGATTTTTCCAGAACATCATATTGAAACTCAATAAGTCCTTGTCATGATACTATATTTAAAAGAAATGCTAGTTTTCAGATTGGCTATTGTTTCATATTTTTTTTTGGCAAAGCCAGCAGGGTTAAATGGCCTCTACCATATATTGAAAAAAGAATTACAACGATCCATGGCATACCATCAGATCAAAGAAAAGAAAATACTACAGCAAAGAAATTACTGACTAAAGTTACAAAGGATGGAGTTGACAAGTATATGCCTGGAAGTAGAAACACTTCTAAACACCCTACTATTCCTCTCCATCCATATAACACTCAAACACTTTTTCAAAACACGCAAAAGCATGGAGCTATTATGTGACTTCCATCTGGTTGCCTTGAAAATGTTATACCATTCCATTTTAGAATCTCTTAAGGTGTTCGGATAATTAAGCATCTGCAGAACAGTTCCCCACATATAGAAAGTAAAATCACATTCAAAAAATAAATGATGGATAGTCTCCTTGAAATTATGACAGAGAAGGCAAGTATCAACAAGAATAATGCCCATCATCTTAAGTTTATCAAGCGTGTGTAAACCATTATTAATAATCTTCCATAGGAGTAAGTTCTCTTTAGGCACAGAACCAGCATTCCACACTCTAGACCAAGGAAATATAGCAGATTGTGAAGGAGGTTGCATATTGAGACAGACTACTCTAATTTGATGAGGCTTAAGACACCACTTAGCATGAACATCATTACACGAGAAGGATTTAGCTTGGATATTCACCCAGCAGGCACGTACAGAGGTAGAACTAGAGGAAGGCAGCAGTAATTTACCTTCAGACCAAATAGACGAACAGTAGCTTGCTCAGAAATACCAGACATGATTCTGATGTTGTAGCAAATCAAATCAGCTAAAATTAGACCCTGATCAGACCAAGGATCAAACCAGAAAGAGATTTTATTTTTATGAAGAAGACCAGCCTGAAAAATATGAATAAATTCCCTTCTTAATCTAAGCAGATTCCTCCAAGACCAGCTACAATCCATAGGAATTTGCATAATCCAAAAATGATTGTCTTTGATTAAATTCATCCTAACCCATGAAACCCATAAATTATTATCAAATTTATAAATTTTATCTATACGCTTCGAAATAGCAGCCTATTCCATTGCTTAATGTTCATGAAACCAAGTCCATTCATATATTATTTTCCACTATCTTAGAAATGCATGTTTTAAAATAATAAAGCTTATATAACTTCATCCAAAAAATAAATAAAAATAAAAATATTATTATTATTACTACTACTATTATCATCATCATCTGAACTGGATTTTTCGTAATATCGACATGTGCTAATTTAATTGATTTCTAATCAATTTGGGTATTCTAGGTGCAAAATTTTTCATCGGTCATAGGCCGAAGCAAATGAATGAACATTAACTGATTTCTACATTTTGACAAATTCACGAGAGTTGAGGAGGTTAGCATTATTAAAGATAAGGCGACCAAGACGTCGCAAGGTTAGTTTTAACTTGGATTCAATACTGTTGGTGGTTCCAGTTGATCTCGAGATTTTAATTTTTCTGGTGCGTAATGCAAGTCATTGTTTTTTTATATGTCCGACTAGAAAGGAAGTTCATAAGACCGTCAAAGTTTCTCATAATAAAAAGACCCTGCCAGGTGTAAGTTTTTTTTTATATATAATGTTTTTGTTTTTTGAATTGAATTGATACGGTCTGCCTTTATTTTTGTAGCATTTTGTGAATTGGTGATTTAACATATGTTCGATGGATTTTGTTTGAAATTTAGTAAGTTGAGTAAGTACTGTGTCATTGTCCTTAATTATGTGAGGAAATGTCGATGAATAAAGAAATTAAATAAAATGTTGGAAACATGAAACCTACTTTGAATGGATGATACATCAATGCATCTTTGGTTGTTTTAACTTTTAAGCGATTGAAATGTGCATACATGTATTTCAGAGATATTGATGCAATATTCTAGGGATATAGCTAAAGTGACAGATACTGGTATAATAATTTATGTGACATGTTTTTAGTCATAAATTACTCATCTCTGCCACAGATTATGAAACACGTTGCTAGTTCCAAGGGAAAATAACAACGGGAACACATGGTTGTTGGAAATGCACTATGTTGTACTTGTAATTTGTTGGTCATTAGCTGTCATAATTGTTGTTACCCTATCAAATAACATCTTGAGAGCTTTTAAAATTTAAATATTTATTAAACTTCCTTGTTTCTACTGTTATTATACTTCTATTTGACACTGGAAAGCTGCTACATTTGTATTTGATATAATAAATACTGATTTTCCAATTCAAACAACACCAATGCTTTAAAATTTAGTTCTACCAGAGGTTTCACTATGAAAATGAGACGAGGTAGATGGCTAAGGAAATGACAACATATTTTCTAGACATGAGCAGGCAACCTTATTAATGGGCTTGGGCTTCTGAAGATGAAATGGTCATTCCTTTGTGTAACCTCGTTGAGAATGCAGCTAAACCATATCTATCGTATGCAAGTTTGACGTATTAACATTTAACGTTGATTCCGGTTGAAGCTTACATTTGTTAGCAGTTGTGAGGACGAATGTGAACACTCGTTAACAAGCTGCTAAGATAATATTTTACACTTAATTACAGATATGATTCTTAAATAGGCTTATAAATCATATGTCCAATTAAAATGTTACTATAAAATACTCGTGTGCGATATGTTTATTGGAGAGGATGAAACTGTTTTCATGGTTCACGAGAGCTAACAATGATTAGTCATTAACGTGTCTTGTAAAAAGAGATGAAAACTCCTAAATGCAAATTGGAAAATGCGGCAAAATGGGTTGAGATGAAAACAACATGTGTATTACAACATGTCCTCCTTTACTTTTAAAGAAAATTCAATCCTTAATTTCACTAGCATTCGGTATCCATATTTTCAAACTTTTAGCACTTATGTTTGGCCTTTAATCAAATCCATGAAACATAAGTGGATCGTTATCACTTGTTTTGGTGAGCTGATAACTGTCTTTAGCTCGCGTTACATTATGCATTCAATGCCATACCATATGCTTCTGGTTAAACCTACCAGACCGACCTTTGTTATGACCTTTGTTATGCTTGTAGGCCAAAATAAGATTCTTTCTGTTCTTTTATCTAAAAAATGTCTTGCTAATTTTTCCGATTTGCGATAACAAATAAATATTGTTTTGCAAGTATTAGGTTTATGTCCCATTCAAAAAAAAGTATGGGGTTGATGCATTGATCCTAACCAGTTATTTCATTACATATGACTATAAAAGCATTTCTTACATAGCACCCAGCAATATCGACGTGTGCTAGAAGTGAGGTGGCAGTAATGTGAAAAATATCAAAGTCTTTCTATGTGTAAGTTTAAAACTTTTTATAATTATCTCTATCTTGTTACTCATTTGTTATCCAAAAGTTTAAAACTGAATTTATGTTGAAATATTTTTATTCTCTTCCATTTTCAATTTGCTTGCATATTTATTTACCTATATAATATGTCGAATCATTCTTACAGATTTGGTTTCATTTTAAATTGAAGTTCTTTGGTTGCTTCTTAAAATCGATTCAAATTTGAATTAAAATTACAGTAAAGAAAAATTATTTTATTCATAGGAGAAAATAAAATTTTAGATGAAGCTCAAGCAACAAAGTTATATATTATTATTGGTATGAGTGATGAAATTGATGCTTTCAGTAGTTTAATTTTATAAACCATGTAGTGATCTATTTTATAAAATATGTTTGGGTTCATGCAACTGAAAAGCATGGAGTGACACCAGGAACAATCTGAGGTGAATCAATAAATAATGGCTATATGAATGAATAAAATATATGAGTGATACAAGCAACTGATAGCCCAAACTAAAATAGCTATTGTAGTAGTGTAGATCAATAAATAATGGCTATATGAGTGAATAAAATATAAAGTTAAGTGAATTAACACTAAATCAAAATTATGTCCAACTCCAAATAGAGTGATCAGTCAAAGTGTCGCTGAAATGAAGTACATCATGATGACTGAAATGCAAATTGATCGAGTAATTGGGACAATGAGCGCATTAAGTGAAGAGAACAGAAGGCAAGATTCCTGTTCAAGCAGAGAGTGGCATGTACTGCTTGCATATTCAAGTAAACTAAGCAAGCATGTCATTCAGGAAACAAATTGAATTTTAGCTAATCAAGTAACAAAGAATCAAAATTTAAAACAAAACAAAACAAGTATGACCATAAAAAAATATTGATGTATATGTATATACGAAGTAATTTGTAGAATTATATCATGTACATTTACAGGAATAGTCAGGATATTTAGAAATCGACATGTTATTTTATACAACATGCATCTTACAAACCCCATGATATCTGCATGCAACTTTACAATTTACACCTTGGATTTTCCTGCATTATCTTGCATGCCCAATGATAACTGCAACTAAGCAAACGAATAGAATCAGCATATTGAAAAAAGCAATTATTTTTGTTTGCCATCATATAATTTCAACTGTGGTCCATGATCTAGGTATAGCTAGCCTTTAATATTCATTATAATGGTCCGTTCACTTCGGCATGTTGATTGAATCTTTTTTGATTGAATGTTGTTGCCAATTAGTCATAACCAGTTAATTCAATTAAGTGTAGCATTGGAAAATCGACCCATCTTTGCTGAGGTTATTTTCACTAGTAACTGAAAGTGCAATGTGTAGTTTATAGAGGGCGTTAATATTATATTACACTTGTAATTTTAAGGTTCCTTTAGTGCTCAATACAGTTAGCGGTTCATAGATACCAAATGTTGCTTAGTATTGGTTACCACTTGCCTTGTAATCGTAGGGTGACCGTCCTACTTAGAACATGAATCTCGAAATTAGTTATAGGATGTAGTATATGGGTACTTTTGTGTTGTGGCCCTGTCATAAACCTCTCTAGCAATAAGGTCTCCCACCGCATGGTTTTGGCATCTATTTATCATCGTTATCTTCCTTGACTTTTTCCCAAATGTTAGGGTTTGGGTATCTATTGCATGTCTTATCAAATTCTGGATATTTAAATTATCATAAATACAATTACAAGCTCTTCCTGGCCCGACACAATATTTTGAGAATCGTTGTCTCTCTGTTCAACATCTATTAGGATTTGACGAAATTATGTTGCTCAAGTTGTATTTCATTGTATCAATGGAACACACATTGACCCTTAAATGCAGAACACTTGGTGTGCATGTGGTATCTATGGTTTGATGACCTCAAACTCAGTGTTCCATTGTTGCCTTGTTGTTTGTTAGTTTCATTTGTTAACAATTGATGATTCAGTTTATGGTTCAATTCATTTCATATTAATGAGTCTGTTGTTTATTTATCCTTTCCTGATCATTTAAACGACCTGCAGTTACTCTAAGGCGGTAGAGGTGTTGCAACATTGTATTTATCTTGGATTTATTGTCATATTATCTTATATTCATTCGAAGTACCATGTGAACTCAACAATGTGTAATAAATACATGAATTGTGAATTTTTACAGCAGCACTGCTAATGACGCATTGCATATAAGATTGAAGACCTAAGAACAGTCTCTCTTATTATATCATAATAATTTTCATCTTCAAATTTATAATATGCATCTGATGTCTGATGTAGTTAGTTAAACTAAGATATGATGCTCTGTAAGGGTATCTTTGCCACTTCTAACTTCGTTATATAATTATTTTAGCTAAACACCCTACCCCACCTCCAAGATAACGGAGAGCATATCACAGAAGAAATGTAAACTTTATATATCTTCATAACAGAATTACTAGAAATAACCACAAATCATAGAGTTATATATATGATCTTCTATATTTTAAATGTTAGTTAACCAGTAAAGAAGATGTTCATAACAGAGTGATCCTTGTCAAGGGTGGCCCTATTATGCTACAATGAGGCAAAGTCAAAATGTGTAGTAAAATTGGCCATTAAACCTTTTAGGCCTTTCAACTAATGCATATTGACTCACAAGGAATTTGTTGGGCTAACTATTTGTTTAGTGCTTCTGTTTTGCGTTCATAGCTAAATGTAATACCTGGTTCCCACTGAATGAGTTATTGCAATGACAATCATTTCGATACCTATATATAGAAATGCTGAATGCAGGCTTATATTTGGTGACAAAATTTGGCAAGATCCCACTTTTCGTCCTTTCTCAACAATCATGGTGATTCATTACCACCATAAAGTGGGCAAAGGTACCTCCTAGCTTGTACAAAAAGTAAAATCCTACACAATATTTGTACAAGTACACGCACTATCAACATGCACTCACCACTATAGAATAATGACAGATTTTGTCCTTTTATTGTTAGTATGATGTAGAATATGTATTGCTCAAAAAGGTTTTTAACTTATTTCCTTTTACCTATTTACAGCCATTCTCATTTTGTAGTAACTCATTCTTTGCTCCATTGCAGAAATGTCAAATTTGTGGATGAAGGCTTTTTTGGTGATGGGTGAGTAAAGCATCTATATTTGAACTGGTAGTGGATGCCACGATCTGCCCACTTGGCAACAACTTATTTCTTAGATATTTGGCAATTGAGTTTTAGCTTGATTAAGTATTTAGCATCAGTGTACATCAGAAGTCAACAGCCTGTTCAAATGCATAGTAGCAAGCAAACCCTTGCATAAATGCATCATATTTTAAGTTCTAGCTGCATATTTTTTATTCCATTGGGACCTTTTACTTTGTGAATATATGACATAACAATTACTAACACCTTGACTTTTTATTTGACGTTAATATGACCAATATTGCTGATGTTGGGGAGAAAATATCAAAAGCAAAGCAAGATTAAATCAACTGTTTGACTGCTTTGTAAGTAACTTGTTGATGCAAATATGTATGGACACGGAAAAGGTGACAAAACGAAATGTATCAAAAACTAAGTTAGGATATGTGAAAAGTTGTTTGAACGATATGTATGAATGCTAAGTTTGGATATGTGAGAAGTTGTTTGAATGATATATATAAAATATTATGCTGTAATTTACATATATCATGTTTCTAAAAATATGTTATATTTATATGCAGATACGAAATGGGTAAATGGATATTATATCAATGAAAAAGATGAAGCGACGATAAATAAAATCTGTAAATTAATATTACAGGTAATAACATTTCATAAACACTGTTGATTAAAAACGCTATAGAAACCGACCATGGGATACGAAATACGCGTATAATATGCTATAATATAACTAAATAAACGCTATAGAAAATGTAAAAAAACATTAAGAAATATCACGACTAACACTATAAAACATGAAAAGAAATCGCTATAGAAATATTAAGAATAAACGCTATAAGAAGTAACCGTTGGATAATATCTTCTATAGCGTTTTTGTTGAATAGCAAAGTCAAAACACTATAGAAAATTTATTTTTCATAGTGTTTTTGTTTCTGCTGTCTAAAGCTAAAAGTATACATAGTATGTTGTTCCACTGCATTCTTTGAAAGGCTATGGTAGGATATAATAGCGTTTTCTAAAAGCATTAAAGCCTCATTTTGTTGTAGTGTATCAGTCCCTCTTGTCACGGCCATCAATATTGCATGGTCATTCGGATTACTGATTTCTATAATAGTTGTATGGAATCTCTTCAAATAATCTTTCAACGATTCTCCTAGAGCCTGGATCATGCTGGACATGACATCACATCCTTGGGGTGAGTTGCGTGCATTCAGAACTACTTCACAAACCTTTTTGTCAAATGATCAAATCCAGATATCAACCTGGGGGTAACCTTGTAAACTACATTGTTGCTATTACAGAGAGAGTTATGGAAAAACATCTACACTTAGTTGCATCATCTACTCGTGCGGAATCCACCAGCCATTCATGTTTCATGATGTGCTACCTGGGTCGGTTTTTCCCTCATAGATAGGTATCAACGACATGTTGAATCTCCTTGGATACCCTGTATGTAGGTTCTTATCAGTGAATGGGTATGGCTTCTCGAGATTTTCCAATCATTATTGGTCAAGCCTCGGCTCTCTTTCACTAACTATCTGACCATAGCCGACAAGTCTGGCGTTTGGATAGTTAGTGCCAAGCGGTGGTCATATTCCACCTCATGTGAATAGTCCGGTCGATGTCTGTGGGCCGTTCCATGCCTTTTTGGTTTAACATCTTCCTAATATGTATCTCATAAATTCACTTCAACGTCATTCCAGGAAAGCACTTGGTCAACATTTAACTAAATTCCATCATCCAAATCGACTGCAGCAGCTCCAGCTTGAATCTTAGTATGCATAGGTAATTTCCCTCATTTGGAGGAGGGATCAGCATCGATCCTTATGGTGGGATAAGCACCGTTCGGTCCTGGCAGACCACGATGGTCTGCGTGCTGATGCCCTGAAGTTCTTACACAATATCCGTCTGTTCTGCAACGCCTATGTCTGTGATACTCATCCGATAAACTAGAACTCTCCGATACCGAGTAAGGGGTAAGGTTCCTCCTAGCTTTTTGATGAAGTACATACCTCGACTCACGACTCATCACCAGTCGCGATTCATCGCGATTCACGACTCATCACCATTCGCGACTCATCCCCATCGCCTCCTCACCAAGCACGACTCATCCTACCAACGACTCACGAGACATCACCACTCCACCGATCCACGACTCAACCCACCAACGACTCACGAGTCATCAATCTCCACGCGACTCACGACTCATCGCCCTCTTCACCAATCCGCGACTTATCCCAATCCCCAAAACCCTAAGTCGCGATTTCCTTCCCTTCTCATATGTCGCGCGCGTGAGTATGATAAGTCGTGAACGAACTATGCTTCTCCAGTGGGTCGCTGAAATCCCTAAATCCATATCACCGAGACACGAGACAACCTTTCCCCAATTCCATGAGTCGCGATCGACTTATTCATAAGTCGCTACTGGTTTCCATAAGTCGTTGCCATTCTCTTAGGTGCTGAAGCTCCATTAAGTCGCTGATGATTCAATAAGTCGTGAACGACTTATTTTTGAGTCGTTTTTAAGTCACGAACTTGTGTTGAGTCGTTTTACTGTTTAGTCTTAAGTCGTATGCATATGGTGTTGTAATTTTTTTTTTAAAGTCTTGTAATGAGTTGTAAGCCTATAAATAGGCAAGTCGTGTCATTTGTAAGGGTGGAATATCGAATAAAATTTCTTTTAGATTGCTTTGTGCTTTCTTCTAATTGGTAGTCGAGTGTGATCTCCTATCTCCACCTACGTCATTCGAGTGCGCTCGAATCTTCGTTTGTGAAGCCGATTCACGGAATCTTGTGTGTCAAGATCAACGTTCAAGAATCGTAGATCTCTTTCACGGAATCTTCGGATCAACGAGTTAGAGATAGCTAAAATTCGGTATCTTCGGATCAACGAATTTGGGCATTGCAGTATTTTCAAACCATCGATTGCTACATTTCATCAATTGAAGTTTGTTTTGATTAATCCGCTACGTCAGTTTGGTATCAGAGCGAGATTGCAAGGAGTTTGCATCATTTGGAGAATTGGGTTTCGAGAAGTTGAAGTTTAGAGATCGAATTTGCAAATTGTCGAGAAGTTTGGAGTTTGAAGTTTGTGTTCGTCATGTTCATATTGAAGTTGCAACAAGTTTGGGGTTTGTGATCCATAGTCTCTTGAATCAAAGTGTGGGAAAGGTGTTTGAAGTTCGAAGCAAGCTTGAAGCCGTACTAGTTGATTTGAATTGTAATTTTGGAGTCGTTTTGTTTGAAGATTTTTGAAGTCAAAATTGTTGAAGTTTGATTTGTTGAAGTTTGGAGAAGTTCAATCATGCCACTGAGACGAGCTCAACGCCATCGCAACATTAATGCCTTGTATGGAAGAGAAGAGGCCGATGAAATGGAGCAACGAATCCATGAGAGTTTTACTGAAAAGTTGAATGAAGGGATTGGTCGATTAGAGAGAATGATGCTTGAAATGAATCAAAGTAGAAGAAGAATTTCACCTGAATCAAACCGTGGGGGTAGTAGAGTTTCATCACATTCAGAACGGGAGAGGAGAGAAAGTCAAGAGCATAGAAGTGTTGATAATCGAAGTAGGAGGAATGTTGATGATCGGGATCGAAGGGATGTTGGTAGTAGGAGTGGTGGTAGAGATGTTGGAGGACGTGAACGACAACAATATACTTCAGATTTTGATGAGGAATTTGTTGGTGACAGAGGGAGTATGCATCGAGATAGAGAACAAACACGACGTCAGTATCGAGATGTAGATGATGATCGTCGATGGGAATCGGGAATGAAGATGGAGATTCCGGAGTTTAAAGGTGGGATGGTAGCTGAGGAATTTTTAGATTGGTTGTCTAATGTGGAGGAGATATTTGATTTCAAGGAAGTGCCGGAGAATCGTCGAGTAAAGTTAGTTGCTACAAGGCTGAGGGGGAGAGCTTTGGCGTGGTGGCAACAAACTAAACTTACCAGGGAGAGAATGGGGAAGTCAAAGATAGAATCGTGGGATAAGATGAAGAAGTTGATGAGATCTACTTTCTTACCTTACAACTATCAATCACTTATGTACCAGAGGTTGCAGAATCTGAGGCAAGGGACAAAGTCTGTTAGTGATTATGCTGATGAATTTTACCAACTCATTGCCAGGAACGATATTATGGAGACTGAAGAACAGTTAACTGCTAGATTCATTGGGGGATTGAGAATGCAAATCCAGGATATGGTTAATATGTTTGATCCAAGATCTGTGGCGGAAGCACACCAAAAGGCATTGGCTTGGGAGAAACAAGGAAGGCGTGGAGGTGGTGTGTTTACTAACTCCAATAATCCGGTGAAGGGGTCCGGTGGTAGTTCTAATGTTCCTAAACCTGTCAGTAAGCCAATTGTGAAGGAGACTGAGAAAGCAAAGGTTAACGGTGGGTTCAAATGTTATAATTGCCAGGAAATGGGTCATAAAAGCAATGAGTGTCCGAAGCCGAAGAAGAGAACTATGATAGTTGAAGCTGAGGATGAGGATGAAGAGGCTGAGTGTTCTAGTTCATTACCGGTTGAGGAGGAAGACTTGTTGTCAGGAGACGAAGGATATTCACTAATGATGAGGAGAAGTTGTTTGACACCGAAGCAAGAGGAGGAAGACAGTTGGTTGAGGAATAATATATTTCAGTCTACTTGCACTATTCTTGGAAGAGTTTGTAAATTCGTTATTGATGCTGGGAGTTGTGATAATATTATCTCTACAGAGGCTGTGAAGAAGTTGGAATTGAAAACCGAGAAGCATCCTAAACCGTACAAGTTAGCTTGGTTGAGGAAAGGAGGTGAGGTGAAAGTTGGAAGGAGAGTTTGTGTTAAATTGTCAATTGGGAAGAAATGCAAGGATGAAATTTGGTGCGATGTTGTAGACATGGACGTATGTCATCTGTTGTTGGGCCGACCATGGCAGTATGATAGAGCAGTACAACATGACGGACGTGCTAATAGCTACAGTTTCATGTTTGAGGGTACTAAAATCACGTTAATTCCCAAGAAGCAACATCAGAAAGAAAGCAAGCTGGAGGAAATTGAAGAATTGAAAACTCTGTTGACTTTGAAGGAGTTTGTTAAAGAAGTGGAGGAAGAACCTGAAGTGTTTTTGTTGATTGGGAGAGAAAATAGTGAAGAAGTTGAGATTCCAGAAGAAGCAAAGCCAGTTTTGAAAGAATTTGAAGACGTATTTCCAGAGGAGTTGCCTAAGGAGTTACCGCCACTTAGAGACATTCAACATCAAATTGATCTTGTTCCAGGAGCAGTTTTACCACATCGACCACATTACCGAATGAGTCCGAAAGAACATGAGGAGTTACGAAGGCAGGTGGAAGAGTTACTTGAGCAGGGACGTGTGCAGGAAAGTTTGAGCCCATGTGCTGTACCAGCTTTATTGGTGCCCAAGAAGGATGGAACATGGAGAATGTGTACAGATAGTAGAGCTTTGAACAAGATTACTGTCCGCTACAGATTTCCTATGCCAAGGTTGGATGATTTGTTGGATCAGTTGAGTGGGGCAATTATATTTTCGAAGATTGACTTGAAGAGTGGTTATCATCAGATTCGGATCAGACCTGGAGACGAATGGAAGACAGCCTTCAAAACGAGAGAGGGGTTATACGAATGGTTGGTTATGCCATTTGGTTTGTCAAATGCACCTAGTACATTCATGCGGGTGATGAATCAAATCTTTAGACCATTCATTGGGAAGTTCGTTGTAGTTTATTTCGATGATATTCTGATTTACAGCAGGAGTACGGAGGAGCATGTCCAACATTTGAGGGAAGTATTGAATATTCTTCGTGAGGAACAATTTTATGCTGCTACGAAGAAATGTGTGTTTATGACGCACAGTGTTTTATTTCTGGGTTATGTTATTTCAGGAGAAGGTATTCAAGTTGATCAGAGTAAAGTTGAGGCAGTCAGGAATTGGCCACAGCCAAAGACAATTACGGAAGTGAGAAGTTTTCATGGGCTAGCGTCATTCTACCGAAGATTCATTCCACACTTTAGTAGCGTGATGGCTCCAGTTACTGATTGCATGAAGGGTAAACAGTTTTCGTGGACAGAAGAAGCCGGGATTGCTTTTGAACGAATCAAAGAACTGTTGACGACAGCGCCAATTCTTGTTCTACCTAATTTTCAGTTGTTGTTTGAGCTACACACTGATGCATCAAAGGTTGGGATTGGAGGAGTGTTGAGTCAGCAGGGGAGACCTATTGCATATTTCAGTGAAAAGTTATCAGGGGCAAAGATGAGATACAATACATATGACGTTGAATTTTACGCTGTTGTGCAAGCTGTTAAGCATTGGAGACACTACCTATTTCAGAAGGAATTCGTTCTTTACACTGATCACGAAGCTTTGAAACATTTACAGGGGCAGGATAAAATTTCAGCGAGGCATGCATCATGGACTGCTTATTTGCAGCAATTTACTTTTGTTGTTAAACACAAATCTGGGGTGACGAATCGTGTGGCTGATGCTTTGAGTAGGAAGAGTCATTTATTAACAACATTGAAGGTTGAAGTGACGGGGTTTGAATTGTTGCCAGAACAGATTGAAGAAGATCCTTACTTTGTGAAATATGTTGAGAAAGTTAAGGAAGGAAGTACTGATGAATTTATGTTGGTTGATGGATTCTTGTTTAAAGGAAATCAGTTATGTATTCCAGAGGGCAGTTTGAGAATGAAAATTATCAAGGAGTTGCATGAAGAAGGCCATGTGGGTAGAGATCGTACATTGAAGTTGATTTCTCAATCTTACTTTTGGCCATCGATGAGAAAAGAGGTTGAAAGATTTGTGGAGAGATGCCATATTTGCCAGGTTTCGATGGGAACAGCAACGAATGCAGGGTTGTATATGCCGCTACCTGTACCGTCTAAGCCATGGGTTGATATCAGCATGGATTTCGTTTTGGGTTTGCCGAGAACTCAGAGGGGAAATGATTCAATATTTGTTGTGGTGGACAGGTTTTCGAAGATGACACATTTTACAGCCTGTAAGAAGACAGCGGATGCAGTTCGAATGGCTCAGTTGTTCTTTAAAGAAATCTATCGTTTACATGGGTTGCCAGAGTCTATTGTTTCCAACAGAGATACCAGATTTTTAAGTCATTTTTGGTTGAGTTTGTGGAAGATGGTAGGAACGAAGCTGAATTTTAGTAGTGCTTATCATCCGCAAACAGATGGGCAGACAGAGGTGGTGAATAGATCGTTGGGAAACTTGTTACGATGTCTTG
This sequence comes from Allium cepa, assembly GCA_030765085.1. Lineage (NCBI taxonomy): Eukaryota > Viridiplantae > Streptophyta > Magnoliopsida > Asparagales > Amaryllidaceae > Allium > Allium cepa. The sequence continues at coordinate 733,546,070 of CM060938.1, read as the reverse complement.
TGAAAGACAATTTGAAGAGTTGGGATTGGAAATTGTGTCAAGCTGAGTTCGCACACAATCACGCAGTCAATCGAAGTACTGGTTTCAGTCCATTTCAGATTGTATATTCAAATTTACCCAGGGGACCGTTGGGTTTGGCAGTAGTACCACAACCGAAGAAGGTAGTTAAACGAGCTGCTGATTTTGTTGATGGGTTGACGGAATGCCATAGAATCGTTCAGGAACGATTGGAAAAGACAAATGAGAAGTATAAACAAATGGCAGATAAGAAACGAAGAAGTGTAGTCTTTAAAGAAGGTGATTTTGTTTACGCGGTTTTAACGAAAGATCGTTTTCCAATTGGGACTTATAACAAGTTGAAAGCACGAAAAATTGGTCCAGTAGAAATCTTGAAGAGGATCAATGATAATGCGTATCAATTACGACTGCCGGAAAATATTCATACTTCGGATGTTTTCAATGTCAAACACTTAGTCCCGTATTATGGGAAGGAACTTGATGAAAATGACGAGAGTGTGAATTCGAGGACGAATTCTTTCCAACAAGGGGAGGATGATGAAGTACATACCTCGACTCACGACTCATCACCAGTCGCGATTCATCGCGATTCACGACTCATCACCATTCGCGACTCATCCCCATCGCCTCCTCACCAAGCACGACTCATCCTACCAACGACTCACGAGACATCACCACTCCACCGATCCACGACTCAACCCACCAACGACTCACGAGTCATCAATCTCCACGCGACTCACGACTCATCGCCCTCTTCACCAATCCGCGACTTATCCCAATCCCCAAAACCCTAAGTCGCGATTTCCTCCCCTTCTCATATGTCGCGCGCGTGAGTATGATAAGTCGTGAACGAACTATGCTTCTCCAGTGGGTCGCTGAAATCCCTAAATCCATATCACCGAGACACGAGACAACCTTTCCCCAATTCCATGAGTCGCGATCGACTTATTCATAAGTCGCTACTGGTTTCCATAAGTCGTTGCCATTCTCTTAGGTGCTGAAGCTCCATTAAGTCGCTGATGATTCAATAAGTCGTGAACGACTTATTTTTGAGTCGTTTTTAAGTCACGAACTTGTGTTGAGTCGTTTTAGTGTTGAGTCGTTTTACTGTTTAGTCTTAAGTCGTATGCATATGGTGTTGTAATTTTTTTTTTTAAAGTCTTGTAATGAGTTGTAAGCCTATAAATAGGCAAGTCGTGTCATTTGTAAGGGTGGAATATCGAATAAAATTTCTTTTAGATTGCTTTGTGCTTTCTTCTAATTGGTAGTCGAGTGTGATCTCCTATCTCCACCTACGTCATTCGAGTGCGCTCGAATCTTCGTTTGTGAAGCCGATTCACGGAATCTTGTGTGTCAAGATCAACGTTCAAGAATCGTAGATCTCTTTCACGGAATCTTCGGATCAACGAGTTAGAGATAGCTAAAATTCGGTATCTTCGGATCAACGAATTTGGGCATTGCAGTATTTTCAAATCATCGATTGCTACATTTCATCAATTGAAGTTTGTTTTGATTAATCCGCTACGTCACTTTTTCTCACTGTTGCTGACTGAGTTGGTTCATTAGGTTGATATTGGTCTTATTCTGCTTATTTAATTATCGACGGCTATCCATTAGCTCCCTCCTCAGATTTTGGAATTCAGCTCTTATTATAGAATCAGTTGGATTCTGGACTTCAACCAGTTCGCATTCACATCCATTAGTTGACTGCTCGGGCCTCCTTGTTGGATACTAGCGTTCTCTTTCCTTCCACATTCTGAGAAATAAATCTAGTATTCCTTGTTGGATCATAGGTTTTGATTGCTGACAAAAATTCACGAATGTACGACTACGACATCATCCTGACTCAACGACTCAAAGTATGGTTCATATAGTTATATATTTTAACAAGAGTCATCAAATATGTATATAGAGTCTAGTTAGTGCTTTGTTAAAATCTTTCCTCAAGAATAATCATTCACATTCAAATAAACTTGCATGCATATTTTAATCAAAATCAAGTTTTCAGAAAAATGCATGGAGTAGAGCTCGAACCCGGGTCACTAGATTGGAAGACAAGTACTCTAACCAAATGAGCTACTGCAGTTTTTGCATAACAATAGAATTCAGTCGACTGAATATAATCAACCAGTCGACTGAATCTGTGCATTTTAACATAAATGTGAATGTTTTTAAATTCAGTCGACTGGATGATCTAAGTCAGTCGACTGAACCTGATCCCGAGAGTTTTTTTACACTCTGTAATCAGTCAACTGACCAAAAACGACCAGTCGACTGACCTGAACCTAACTGTCATATTTCTGAACGGACATCTTCTTCTGCGAAGGGAAGCAACTCTTCTCTGAACGGAAATGGACGCTCCTCTTCGTCAGAACCCTTCACCAATGGCAGTAACTCTTCAACTACTATATATAGATACTCCCAAACACTTCATAATCATCGATTTTCATTCTAACTCTCTAATACTCTAATTATGCTTTAATATTTACATTCAAACAGTGAGCATACATATTTATTGCTTGGAATCTCCAAATTAACTTTCATAATCTTTGATTCTTAGCATTACCTTCCTTTCATATCTTCACATACACTTCATACACTTGAGGATTTGATTATAGGAAGTTTGTACTATCAGAGACAAATCAGTGTTATCAAGAACACACGGTGTCAAATATACTTTTGTATTTGTTGAAGTCCTGTTCTGCTGCTCAGGCGTGAAGTCCTCTTCGGCTGCTGAGGCGAAATCCTGTTCTGCTGCTCAGGGTTGTATAGACCTGTTCCTCCGGGTTAAGTGAGGGTTGTTATAGTGAAATTCCAGAAGGAGTCTGGGACTGGACGTAGGACGGTGCTCCGAACCAGTATAAAATCTCTGGTGTCATTTTACTATACTGCTTTTATATTCCGCGTTATTTACTTTCTATACTCTGTATTACTGCTTATCCATATTATACGGTCCTACACACTTTCATTTGGTATCAGAGCGAGGCATCTTATAACCGTTACAAAGTTATCTGATATCTTGCTAATATGGAAAACAACACTACTGATACTAGTTTTATTGAAGGTCAATCCACTGCACGACCTCCATTCTTTAATGGTCTAAACTATAATTATTGGTCTACTCGTATGCGAATCTATATGCAATCTAATTGTTTTGAATCATGGAATATCACACAGAATGAATACACTCTTCCTACTGGAGAATATTCAACTTGGTCAAACTCACAAAAATTAGATGCTACTGCCAATGCTAAAGCTATGAACATGTTATTTTGTGCACTAGATAGAAATGAATTTAATCGTGTTAGCATGTGTCAAACTGCTTATGAAATATGGAGAACGCTTAAAATTACTCATGAAGGAACTAACAAAGCCAAACAAAGCAAAATCTCCATGCTCAAAAATCAGTTTCAAAACTTTAGAATGAAACAAGATGAATCCATTAATGATATGTATTCTAGATTTCAAGATATCTATCATTCTCTATTAGGATTAGGAGAAATTTTTTCTGATTTTGATATAGTATCAAAAATCCTAAACTCTTTAACGGATGAATGGGAAAGAAAGGTCCTAGCTATTGAAGAAGCAAACGATCTTTCAACTATGAAACCAGAAGAGTTAATAGGAAATCTAACGTCATATGAAGTGAATTTGCAGGCAAAGAAAGTTCAAGCACAAGACAAGAAGCATCTAGCGTTTCAAGCAGAACAAGATGACTCTGACTCAGATGAAGAGGATATGGCATTTATTGCTAAGAATTTCAAAAAGTTTTTGAAATTCAAAAAGAATAACAAGGGCAAGAGCTACAAAAATAATTCTAGCAACAATAATAACAATAAACCATCATCATCTGTCATGGAATGTTATGAATGTCATAAGAAGGGTCATATGAAAAAAAATTGTCCATAAAAACAGAAAAACAAATTCAAGAAGAAAGCATTTTCTGTAACATGGGATGATTCAGATTCTTCATCATCAGAAAGCGACAGTGACAATGACACAAAGCAAGCAAATGTATGCTTCATGGCTTCAAATGATGATGTAAGTGAACTAAGTTTTGAAGATTTAGTTGAACTTAATTCTGAACTAGTAGATTTAATAAAACAGACTAAGAAATATAATAAGGAGTTACAAGGAAAACTAAATAGATCTGAATTGGAAATTAGTATGCTTAGAGATGAAAAGAAAATTCTTGAAGAAGAACTTGAAAAATCTCAAGAATCTAATTCTAATTTAGCTTCACAACTTTCTATGATAACTCAAGAATTAGAAATTCAGAAGAATAAAAATGATGATTTATCAGTTGAAATTAATGATTTAAAATCTAACACTAAAGTATTAGAGTTAGAAAAATCTAGTCTTAAAACTAAGCTAGAAGATATTAATAAAAATATTTCTAATTTTAATAAAGGACGAGAAAATCTTTCTAAAATAATAGAAAGTTCTCTGTCTACTTCAAATAAAATGGGTTTAGGATATAATAAAACAGATCGTAGAAATAGCACTAGATATGCTTTCATGTATAGTAAAAATGATAGTGCTAGTACTAAATTTCGAGTAAAGCCTAAATTCAATAGAAATTCCAATACTACTATGACCTATAATGTTGATAATTTCCCTAGAAGTACAAAATCATTAACAGGAAATGAATAAAAATTATCTTAGTATTTGGGTTCCTGTTAATTGGAAAAATAGAGAAAAATACATTGATGATTATTTTGATATGGTAGTTAATAATGAAAATTATATTTATAAAGGTTCAACCACACCCAAATGAGTATGGTTTCATAAAAATTAGGAAATTATAAAAACCTTGGGTATCGCATGCTTTAAATGTTAATTTTTTCTCTCTCTGATACCTCACATTATAAGTAATGGTCATTTTTGTTTTATATTGCTATATGTTAACACTTTTGTAAAATATAATTTATATCATCATATATACTCTCCTTTTTGTCGATGACAAAGGGGGAGAAAGATATTGCTCTCTAACACTATTTGCAGGAATAAACCATGCAAGCACAAATTAAAGGGGAAAAAAAGATTAAATAGGAATATATAGCATAGATTCAGGGGGAGAAATCTATAGCATAATTACAGGAAGATATTCAGTGAGAGAGAAGATCAACAAAGCTTGTCAAAGATTCGTTCATAGAAAATGGAGTTGTCATCGTCAAAAAGGGGGAGAATGTTGGATCATAGGTTTTGATTGCTGACAAAAATTCATGAATCTACGATTACGACATCATGCTGACTCAACGACTCAAAGTATGGTTCATATAGTTGTATATTTTAACAAGAGTCATCAAATATGTATATAGAGTCTAGTTAGTGCTTTTTTAAAATCTTTCCTCAAGAATAATCATTCACATTCAAATAAACTTGCATGCATATTTTAATCAAAATCAAGTTTTCAGAAAAATGCATGGAGCAGGGCTCGAACCTGAGTCACTAGATTGGAAGGCAAGTACTCTAACCAAATGAGCTACTGCAGTTTTTGCTTAACAACAGAATTCAGTCGACTGAATATAATCAACCAGTCGACTGAATCTGTGCATTTTAACATAAATGTGCATGTTTTTAAATTCAGTCGACTGGATGATCTAAGTCAGTCGACTGAACCTGATCCCGAGAGTTTTTTTACACTCTGTAATCAGTCAACTGACCAAAAACGACCAGTCGACTGACCTGAACCTAACTGTCATATTTCTGAACGGACATCTTCTTCTGCGAAGGGAAGCAACTCTTCTCTGAACGGAAATGGACGCTCCTCTTCGTCAGAACCCTCCACCAATGGCGGTAACTCTTCAACTACTATATATAGATACTCCCAAACACTTCATAATCATCGATTTTCATTCTAACTCTCTAATACTTTAATTGTGCTTTAATATTTACATTCAAACAGTGAGCATACATATTTATTGCTTGGAATCTCCAAATTAACTTTCATAATCTTTGATTCTTAGCATTACCTTCCTTTCATATCTTCACATACACTTCATACACTTGAGGATTTGATTATAGGAAGTTTGTACTATCAGAGACAAATCAGTGTTATCAAGAACACACAGTGTCAAATATACTTTTGTATTTGTTGAAGTCCTGTTCTGCTGCTCAGGCGTGAAGTCCTCTTCGGCTGCTGAGGCGAAATCCTGTTCTGCTGCTCAGGGTTGTATAGACCTGTTCCTCCGGGTTAAGTGAGGGTTGTTATAGTGAAATTCCAGAAGGAGCCTGTGACTGGACGTAGGACGGTGCTCCGAACCAGTATAAAATCTCTGGTGTTATTTTACTATACTGCTTTTATATTCCGCATTATTTACTATCTATACTCTGTATTACTGTTTATCCATATTATACGGTCCTACACACTTTCATTGCTCACCATTGTTGATACCTTTCTTAGATTTTTACAAATTTAAGTAGAACGAGCAAACTTTTTGAAAATAACTATGGATCACCTTCGAGGAATTTATGCAATCCAGCAGCAACAAAGGGATCCTAATAAGCTGAGAATCAAATCAAGGTTCTTAGTGGAAGCACCAAAATATTTGCACCAAAAATTGGCGCAAACAACCAATGTAATTTTTTTAAGAGAACTAAATGAATAATAAAATAGAAACGGTGGATAATAATAAAGAAACGACAATTAATTGAAAGCATAACACGCACACCCACCTCGTTTACTCCGTGCTCTTAGGTCATGGCACACCCAGAATATGGGGCCAGAAATAACGATTACAGTGGTTCGGCGTTGTTTGCCTACATCCACTTTGAATTGATCATTTTTTAATTACTTTATAATTTGAGTGCAAACGAGATTGAATCAAAATCCTTTGTTAAGAAAGAGTATAAAGCAACTAGCAGCGTAAAATCCCAAAAATGAACAACCCAACTTGTATTTATAGATGAAGATGGTCAAATATCTCTCTGAAAACTCGGCAGAAAGACTTTCAAAACTATATAGGCCCACAAGAGGGGTCGCATCGCCCAACTTCCAAAGAAGAGGGATCAGTACCGATCCCTTTTTTGGTTGAATTTGGAGTTCGATCCCTATGGTGGTTTCCTCGTGCCAAAATATGCTTAGCCTCCAAATTTCATGCTAATTGGATCAGTGGAGCTCGAGTTATTGCTTGATCTTTGCTTCACAATGGTTTGCATGCCGCTTTCTGCCGATCCTTTCCAAGGGAATTTTTAATAACGTGCAAATCCGTACCTCTAGAGTCGACACTATTCTCCCTCAATCAACTAAAGATGTACGGAAATATGAGCCATTTGGGTTAAAGAAGAAGAGGTAGAAGAAGAAAATAGAAAACAACATCAGAATCTAACCATCGCAGCGGAATAAAATATAATAGATAATAAATGATCATTACACAAAAACAAATACATTTGTTTATACATTACATCATCAGAGTATACATAACACACAACTGGACAGTAATCATAACCTGTCCCCACAATCTGAATACACAGCGGAATATTTAACACAAATACAGAAGTACCCAGCTCGTCTCCTGAGCTCCACAACATCCTTTCCTGTATCCTATAACACTTGGTCTGACCCGAACATTATAGTTAAATAACACCCGAGTCAGTCTGGAATACCAGCGTGAGATAACCACACTCAAATTGATTATATCATACTGTAATGTAGCAAACCTGATCCCAGTCTCTTCGAAACAATCAGCGCAACGGCCAATATTGATAGTCGGTTATTTAACTATCAATTAACATTCACAACAACCATCAAACATAAATAATTTCTCCTAAATTATTTATTAACCCCAAAATATCTTCTCAAGATATATTTCCATTTTCAACCCTTTTGAAAACAGTTTCAAACCATTCTTTTCTCATGAAATAAATTTCCAAATATTTATTTCCACTGAAAACACCAAGCACAAAACTTTAGATTTTTAAATTAATTTAAAACACTTTATTATAAAATATCCTTTAAAACATTTAGATTAAAAATTACTTTAACACTTATTCAAAATATATATTTTAAGAATATCTAAAATAAGGTTATTTTATAAAATATAAAACTAGATTTTCTCTTTTTAAAACAACATACCATGCCACTTTTAAATAATTACTGCTATAATGAATTTGAAAAATATACTTACTTTAAAATTTAAACATTTAGAAATAATAAGTTTTCTAAACAACTTTTAAACAACTTAAAACTCTTTACTTATATTTAAAATTTGTTTGAAACGTACTTGGCTATCGGGGAAATACGCTTTCCTTCCACATCTTTTTAAAATAAATCACTATTTATTTTTAAACAAATTTACTCATTCCTTTAATAAATTCCAATTCCAAACACTTAAATCAATTTTCAACTGATTTCCAATTACTCCATTTTGAAATAAATTTCTTTACTTACTCAATTTATTTCAAAATCCATTAACTTCAGATTTTATTACTTAATTATGATTTAAATCTTTTTAACTGAAAAATACCAATTTCAGATTTCCCAAATTCCTTCTTATCCTTAAAATAATATCACTTAAGTTTTAAAATTCATTATTTCTCTGTTTATTCAAAATTTTCTTTTTCCATACTCGAAATTTATTTACTAAAATTTTAAAATCACCTTCATTCTTTTTTCAATTCATTCTTCAATTTATCCCAAATTTCAATAACCATTTTACTTACAAATTCTCGCTTTTAATTTTCTTTTCAAAAATCCAATCTATATATTTTTGGTAACTCAGAATATCCAAATATATCCAATCAAACCATAGCATCCAATATTTCTATTACCAAGATAATTTATCACAGATTAGCACTGACCAAATCATAAAATATTAAAACATTCTAAATAAATTTGAGGAATCACGTTGGATCCAACCAACTTGTTTTCTTGCACCCATAGACATTAGCACAATAAAAAATACCAATTCCACTTCGAGGTGGAATATCGCGGTATATGAGATTTATATAATATCATCCGCTATTATGCGGTGCATATGGTCTCGTCCGCTATGTAATGCAGGAAATTAATCACTCCAATATATACTATATACTACTATATATAATATAGCACATCAAGTCAATTCAATCATTCAACCAATTATTTAAATTTAACCATTAAATTTAAATAAAAAATTCCAGAAGAGTGAGATTAACTCACCTTTGATTTTTAATTCGTCGAATATCAGTTCCAATCTCGACTTGTTCCATGATTTTTTTTAGACCTCATACGGAAAGACATGATTTGATTAATTTAACACAGATAAAAATAAAATTTAGACTAACTACATTAATAAAATTTCTAACTTTACAGTAACCTCACCATCTCCACAGCTGTGCCGCCAATGCCGTAGACACTCCCTCACCTCGAGCCAACAACCTCGAGTTCGCCTCCTTCCGCTCTACCACACATACGTGCACGTATGCAACCCAATATTGAGCCAATACCTCGAGATGAATGTGTACGAAGAGCGAAAACCCTCCAGTGTCGACCGATCCCATCGATCACCACCCACCGGCCTTCCACTTCAACGCGACATCCCTAACTCGGTCGAACACGCACTCGCGAATGACCACACCAACCGGTCGCAACCACGCCCATCGATCGCTCGCCTCCCATCGCGCCTCCGCATTGCCTAAAACCCTCCACTCACGCGCGACGCCTGACCACCCCTACCCTATGCGACCGCGTTCAACCCAGCTTGAGTACGGGTTCGCGACTTCCCCTCGTTTGCTCTTTGTTTTTTTTCTTTCAGTCGCCATTTTTTTTATTAATCGATTTCACGAATCGGTTTAGAGGAGAAGGAACACAAATTCGATTTTCTAAGGAAGAGGAGGATGCGCGAGTACGTTATACGTGAAGGGTATGGCGTGCTTTAGAAGATTGGGCATAGGGTTTTAACTTTTTCTTTCCATTATAATATTTTATAATTTTCTTTCTAAAGTATCTCGTTTTAGCAAATTAAAATTTAGACCTTCTATCGAAGCGTGCCGCTAGGCGTTTATAATGTTATACCCCTATTTCGAACGCAATGGAAAAGGTTTCGAGTCCTAATTCAATCGTATGGAGAAGACAGCTTTTTGAACCCGATTATTATATCGAATTTTCGATATAAATTTAGCGCGTTTGGTTATCATACGGCCAAACGATCACTCCAAACACTACGAAAATTGAAATCCGATAATAATTCAATATTATGGTTCTAATGGAACTAGTTTCGTCGAATTCCAAGACTGTGCCTCGGAAGGCTATTTTTAAATATCCATTTAAACTATAAAATTTTAAAACTTAACAAAGCACCCTCCAAATTCAATTTTAAAAGCTTATTATTTTCAAAACTATCAGTATAAATTTTGCAAGCCTTCGAATCATTTTTAACAGGCTTAAAACTCCAAATTCAACATTTTACCCAATTTCCAATAGTTTAATTCAAAATTAAATTATCCAATAAATGGTGATATTTGAAATTAAAGTTAAAAATTTACTTTTAAATATTTAAAATCAATTAAATTTTCCAATTTAAATTGTCCAAAATTCCGGGTCGTCACATCCCTCCCCCTTAAAAGAATTTCGTCCTTGAAATTACTAAGGCAGAAGAATGTCCCAAACCCGCTAACTTTATAAAACCCTTTAGTGAAAATCCCACATTCATTTTCCTAATCCTTTAGTTCCAACTAATCAATTAGTTTCAATCAAAACAATGTGTCCACAACTTTATTTCCATAATCCTTTTTATTTCAACTCCAATTTGAGCTCGTTTTGACGCTAACTAAAATTTTCAAAAATTTCCAACTCCCAAAATTTTCGGAAAATTTTGGCAGAGTCTCATTGTACGGAGGAGCTTTTGCAATTTGACAAGAGATATAAATATGTATACATTGACCCATACAGTTGAAAAACAAAAACAGTTCATATTTCCTATTTTTTATTGTATAGGCGTACCTTTATTTAGCATTTTTAAGCAAACGGCTTATTATTTTAGTAATTAGCGTGACCAAAATCCTGCCAAACGGCTTTCCGGTACCTGTACTTACTCAATTCAATATGTAAGTGCCAAAATCATGTAACCTAACAACATTTTACATATTTAACTAGTAAACATAGAGTTTCTATAAGCAACGCTGGTTAAAACGATATTTATAAGCAACTTATAGGGTTCCGACATTAATTTTAATTGTTTACAACCAATTCATATACAACTTCATTCAATCTAAATGGTTTAAAACTCAATGCTTACATTCAATTCATTTTTAAGCAAAACAAACTCATATTCACTTCAATGATCTTAAAACCAATTTATTTAATCTTTATCAACTCACAGAATTTTAACTACCTTCGTTTACATCAAACGACAATTCATTCTATGCAATTTGATGATATCCATGTGAATAAATAATTACTTACGTTTTATAACCAATTTAAATTGATTTCGACTCAATTTATTTTAAATTCCATCCCATTTTTAATTTATTCACCAACCATACATTTGCATTTCATCTTATCTCCGCATTGGTTTCATTTTAAAACCATTTCATTGAGTTTGACATCATTCAATGCTTATATCAATAACCATTTTCCAAATTAATTTAACCCAAACTTTTATTTACTAAACATTCACCCTTCCTCGAAGCCAAGCTTTTATAAATTTTAAACTTAAGTTAATTTACTTTAATTTATTCCTACTTCAAACTTAAGTTCACTTCCATTTAATTTGATTCTCATCTAATCAAATTCCATTTAATTCAGTTAGCCCATCCATTTTACTTTAATTCACATTCTCAATTTATCGAAATAATATCCAAGCACATACTTAACTCATTTATACTCGAATTGGATTTTATTTGTAACTCAAATCATTTCTATTATAATCCAATTCCGTTTTATTTTTACAACATCTCCACTTATTTTAATTCATTATCAACCCAAGTCGAATTCTATTTATAATTCGAGTTTATTTACAAACTTCATTATTAACTTACTATCCGTTTCATTTAACCGAGTTAAATTTTATTAACATACTCTATTAAATAATTTATTTAGCTAATTAGCTTACTTCCAACTTTTAAATCAATATTCGATTTTATTACAAAAATCACTTCATTAAATTTTCTGGAGTTCAATTTTTTTTCTTCATAATTCTAGTTTGGATTTTCTTTCATTTTCCAAAATTCCAACACTTTTATTTTGGTTTTTTTATTCCTTTTTTACATTTTTATAAGCTACTCACTTATTAATATTTATACTTCCCCATCCATTTACAGTCAACTACATTTTCACTTTATTTTTAACTAAGGATTATATTTTTATTTCAATGTTTTTCAATTCTTTTATAAGCTTCCAAAGCTTATTTATCCTAATTCAATACTTACTTAGTTTACGCTTATTTATAAAGAATTTTAGTCCATTCAATATTGTCTATAACTCAACTGAATTTATTTCAATTCAAATTTATTTAACTTAACTTCAGTTAAATCTAGCATCATTCCATTCTTTTTAATCCACTCAATCCACTTGAATTTAAATTAAGTAAGGACTTACTTTCACTTAATATCATTTACATCTCAATTTATTTCATTTCAATTCAATTTCAACTTAATTCAAATACAACTGGTTTTATTTTCAGTTTAATTCAATTTATTTCAATCCAATTAAATTTTATCTCCCAATCCAAATTTAATTTCTATTTTCCCATTTGATCATACAAGTCATTCCAATCTTTATTTGTTTAAAATATTATCATCCAAACATCCAAGTTATATAACAATTTAAGAAAATATTTCTTTTATATCAAAATATATTTTGGGTAAAATTATTTCATTCACCCACCTTAAAAACAATACTGTGTCAATTTATCGTGTCAGGTGTTTATAAACTCTTCTCGAATAGCGGCTTACTCTTTTATTTTAAAATTTTAGAAATACTTTTAAATTCACATAATACTATTAAAATAGCTTTTTATAAAAATACTTCTTATAATTCGATGTCTCAACCAGTCCACCCTTGTTCTCACAGAAATTCGGTCATACGTTGATCAGGCGTAGGACTGAAAATCTATAAGTACTTAGCAGACCCATTTTCAACATCCAGTGAAAATACTTGGAAAATAATTTTATTTAAAATATTGAAAACATTTTTTTTTGAAAATAGAGGAAATATCATTGGTGAGAATGCTCTGGAAATCATCACCCCCATCTATGATCGCAGTTACATCCTGAGTTACGTTGCCATCGCAGCAAAAGTCCATGTAACTATAGACACTCCACGCCCCTCGATTACGCCATGGAACCCACAACAGATCGCAGTTACATTCCAGGGTTACGTTGCCATCGCAACAAATGTCCATGTAACTGTAGGCATCAGCGCCCTCGATTTTCGCTGTCAAAAATGAAACTTCTCCACTCCCACATAGGTCGCAGTCTACCGATGTAAAATCAAACGTAGACTGTTGGCTCTCAGCAGCACACACGACTTTCACTATGTTACTATAGGTCGCAGTCTACCGATATAAAATCAAACGTAGACTGTTGACTCTCAGCGGCACACATGGCTTTCGCTATGGTCTGCAGTAGATCGCAGTGACATCAAGTTATACTGTCGTCACAGCATAACCCAAATTCCTCTATAGGCCTCAGCGCCCTCGACTTCCGCTACACACTACACATAATCCTCAAGAACTAGTTTTGTCCGGACTCCTCACAGGATCAACTTTAGAACCCCCCCTTAGGGTTCAAGGCAGTACCATCCTATGGAACTCCTGAGAAGTTCATTTCAAGGGAGCACCTTTTCCCCCAGAGCCATTTTCAAAACACTTGATACTATACACATATAATATCTTCCAAATTGTGCACCTAGTATGAATCTCATATAAATCTCCTTTTCACAAAATCGATTATCCCAAAATCAATAATTCTTAAACTAGGTTTTCCAAATTCTAATATTGATTTTACCCAAAAATCAAAATCCTTTCCAAATCCAAAGGTTCCCAAAACCTTTTTCTAAAATCCTCATAAGATCCTTTATATATATATATATATATATATATATAATTTTTTTAAACTTTGGATCATTTCAAACTTGTATAAAACTCCTTTTATACTTCAACACTTTCAAAATCCTTTTCTTTCGGCAATAGATTCAACAAGGGGAGATTTATCTTATATAACAAAAATATATAACTTTGTTTATTCAAAATCAAATATTCAAATTTGATTACTCTATAAAGTCACTTACCATTTTACTTACTTCCATAAAGTAAATTTTAACACAGAAATATCCAATTTCCACTTTACTTCATCATATGTTTCTCAAAATATACCTTTCATTTCAAAAACCATTTCACATTTCTTATCCACCAATTTCCAATATCAATTTCATTCAAATCCGTACGATGTACACTTACCATCCGTACGCTATACCAATCTGATCGCTCACTCGATCACACAATTCCACTTTCGAACTAGGATCGTCCACCCGACTTCCTAGTGCGGACACAGATCTAGTTTCTTGATCAGAAACCGTCATTCTCCTTGCATAGCCTAGCTATGATAGAGAATATCCAGAATCAATCAACAATCCATATCCAGGTTCGCCGTCGAAAATCAAGTGAAAAATCCCAAGGATCGATAAACTATCTCGAAATTCTATGCTCGAATCCGGATCAAACCACTATGCGAATAGAATAATATACGTACATCCATGTATCTATCCTCATTGATTTATTACCCAAAACAATTCCCTTTCTATTCACATTCACTTTAATTTTCTTTCATTTATTTACAATTGCTTCAATCCTATTTGGATTATCACTTTAATCCTTATCTCAATTAAGTAATTTAATCATAAACAGTTTGCACTCTGACCGGCTTAAATTTAGAAAATAGCTTGATTTTTTTTAAAATACATAAGTAGTTGAAAATAATTATTAGTTTGTAAAATAGATGTAAAATAGTTAAATAACGATAAAATAGTTGGAAAATAGTCAAATAGTTATAAAATAGTTAGATAATTACAAAATAGTTTAAAATAGTAATTAGTTATAAAATAGTAATTAGTTTATAAAACAGTTACAAAATAGTTAAATAGTTCCAAAAGTAGTTATAAAATAAGTATAAGATAGTTTTGGGTTTAATAAGAAAGGTTGTATATATAATAAATAACTTGGAAAAATAGATTTGTACTAAAACAATTTATTTATTCTAGAGTCAAACTGTTCAATTCCCAACCTCCATATCCAATCAACTCAATTTAAATTTTCACTTCCATTTAAATCGACTCAATTCCAATTAATTCAAATCAAATCCATTTTGAACTAATTCAATTCAAATTTCAAATTTAAACCATCCCGAATTATATAAATCCGAGTTAAATTTTAAATGTTGATTTAACCCTTTAAATCAAATCAACTTATATCTTTAAGCCATTCAATTTTGAATCCAAATTCCATTTTTAACCTATTTCAAGGTTCAAATAATAATTCAAATCAACACAATATTAGAACAATTTATATTCACTAACAAATATGTGCTCATATCTATTAATAGGCTCAAACTCATTCTAGAGTACTACAGACTCTATTTAATGAGTAATCCCCACCAGAGCCAAGGTTCCCGCTTAACCTTTCAGCTCTGATACCAAATGTAATAACCCGCAAATCCGTACCTCTAGAGTCGACACTATTCTTCCTCAATCAACTAAAGATGAACGGAAATACGAGCCATTTGGGTTAAAGAAGAAGAGGTAGAAGAAGAAAATAGAAAACAACATCAGAATCTAACTATCACAGTGGAATAAAATATAATAGATAATAAATGATCTTTACACAAGAACAAATACATTTGTTTATACATTACATCATCAGAGTATAGATAACACACAACTGGATAGTAATCATAACCTGTCCTCACAATCTGAATACACAGCGGAATATTTAACACAAATACGGAAGTACGTATCGCCATCCAGCTCGTCTCTTGAGCTCCACCGCATCCTTTCCTGTATCCTATAATACTCGGTCTGACCCGAGCATTATAGTTAAATAACACCCGAGTCAATCTGGAATACCAGCATGAGAAAACCATACTCAAATTGCTAATATCATGCTATAATGTAGCAAACCCGATCCCGGTCTCTACGAAACGATCAATGCATTGGCCAATATTGATAGTCGGTTATTTAGCTATCAATTAACATTCACAACAACCATCAAACATAAATAATTTCTCCTAAATTATTTATTAACCTTAAAATATCTTTGCATGATATATTTCCACTTTCAACCCTTTTGAAAACAGTTTCAAACCACACTTTTCTCATGAAATAAATTTTCAAATATTTATTTCCACTGAAAACACCAAGCACAAAACTTTAAAATTTTAAAATAATTTAAAACACTTTATTATAAAATATCCTTTAAAAAATTTAAATTAAAAATTATTTCAACACTTATTCAAAATATATATACTTTAAGAATATTTAAAATAAGGTTACTTTATAAAATATAAAACTAGATTTTCTCTTTTTAAAACAACATACCAAGCCACTTTTAAATAATTACTGCTATAATGAATTAAAAAAATATACTTACTTTAAAATTTAAACATTTAGAAATAATAAGTTTTCTAAACAACTTTTAAACAACTTAAAACTCTTTACTTATACTTAAAATTTGTTTGAAACGTACTTGGCTATTCAGGGAAATACGCTTTCCTTCCACATTTTTTCAAAATAAATCACTATTTATTTTTAAACAAATTTACTCATTCCTTTATTAAATTCCAATTCCAAACACTTAAATCAATTTTCAACTGATTTCCAATTACTCCATTTGAAATAAATTTCTTTACTTACTCAATTTATTTCAAAATCCATTAACTTCAGATTTTA
Source organism: Allium cepa (assembly GCA_030765085.1). Classification (NCBI taxonomy): domain Eukaryota; kingdom Viridiplantae; phylum Streptophyta; class Magnoliopsida; order Asparagales; family Amaryllidaceae; genus Allium; species Allium cepa. The sequence continues at coordinate 733,529,188 of CM060938.1, read as the reverse complement.
TTACTTAATTATGATTTAAAATCTTTTTAACTAAAAATTACCAATTTCAGATTTCCCAAATTCTTCCTTATCCTTAAAATAATATCACTTAAGTATTAAAATTCATTATTTCTCTGTTTATTCAAAATTCTCTTTTTCCATACTCGGAATTTATTTACTAGAATTTTAAAATCACCTTCATTCTTTTTCCAATTCATTCTTCAATTTATCCCAAATTTCAATAACCATTTTACTTACAAATTCTCTCTTTTAATTTTCTTTTCAAAAATCCAATCTATATATTTTTGGCAACTCAGAATATGCAAATATATCCAATCAAACCATAGCATCCAATATTTCTGTTACCAAGATAATTTATCACAGATTAGCAATGACCAAATCATAGAATATTAAAACATTCTAAATAAATTTGAGGAATCCCGATGGATCCCTACAACCTGTTTCCTTGCATCCACAGACATTAGCACAATGTAAAATACCAATTCCACTTCGAGGTGGAATATCGCAGTATATGGGATTTATATAATATCATCCGCTATTATGCGGCGCATAGGGTCTCATCCGCTATATAATGTAGGAAATCAACCACTCCAACATATACTACTATATATAATATAGCACATCAAATAAATTCAATCATTCAACCAATTATTTAAATTTAACCATTTAAATTTAAATAAAAAATCCAAAAGAGTGAGATTAACTCACCTTTGATTTTTAATTTGCCGAATATCAGTTCCAATCTCGACTTGTTCCATGATTTTTTTAGACCTCATATGAAAAGACATGATTTGATTAATTTAACACTAATAAAAATAAAATTTAGACCAACTACATTAATAAAATTTCTAACCTTATAGTAACCTCACCATCTCCACAGCCGCGCCGCCAGTGCCGTAAACACCCCCTCACCTCGAGCCAACAGCCTCGAGTTCGCCTCCTTCCGCTCTGCTACACACACGTGCACTTATTCAACCCAATGTTGCAGCCAATACCTCGAGATGAATGCGTACGAAGAGCAGAAACCCTCTAGTGTCGACCGATCCCATCGATCACCACCCACCAGCCTTCCCTTTCAACGCGACATCCCTAACTCGGTCGAACACGCACTCGCAAATGACCACACCAACCGATCGCGACCACGCCCATCGATCGCTCGCTCACCTCCCATCGCGCCTCCGCATTGCTAAAACCCTCCACTCACGCACGACGCCTGACCACCCCTACCCTATGCGACCGCCATTCAACCCCGCTTGAGTACGAACTCGCGACTTCCCCTCGTTTGCTCTTTGTTTTTTTCTTTCGGTCGCCATTTTTTATATTAATCGATTTCACGAATCGATTTAGAGGAAAAGGAACGCAAATTCGATTTTCTAAAGAAGAGGAGGATGCGCAAGTACGTTATACGTGAAGGGTATGGCGTGCTTTAGAAGATTGGGCATAGTGTTTTAACTTTTCCTTTCCATTATAATATTTTATAATTTTCTTTCTAAAGTATCTCGTTTTAGCAAATTAAAATTGAGACCTTCTATCGAAGCGTGCCGCTAGGCGTTTATAATGTTATACCCCTATTTCGAACGCAATGGAAAAGGTTCCGAGTCCTAATTTAATCGTATGGAGAAGACAGCTTTTTGAACCCGGTTATTATATCGAATTTTCGATATAAATTCAACGCGTTTGGTTATCGTACGGCCAAACGATCACTCCAAACACTACGAAAATTGAAATCCGATAATAATTCAATATTACGGTTCTAATGGAACTAGTTTCGTCGAATTCCGAGACTGTGCCTCGGAAGGCCATTTTTAAATATCCATTTAAACTATAAAATTTTAAAACTTAACAAAGCACCCTCCAAATTCAATTTTAAAAGCTTTTATTATTTTTAGAACTATCAATATAAATTTTACAAGCCTTCAAATCATCTTTAGCAGGCTTAAAACTCCAAATTCAACATTTTACCCAATTTCCAGTAGTTTAATTCAAAATTAAATTATCCAATAAATGGTGATATTTGAAATTAAAGTTAAAAATTTACTTTTAAATATTTAAAATCAATTAAATATTCCAATTTAAATTGTCCAAAATTCCGGGTTATCATAGAAGTATACCAATCCTCCAACTTCATCCCCTCGAGATGCAATCCCTAGAATAGGCTCCCTAGGATCCCCATGTCATGCTCACAAAATTTCATATGCATTGGACTTGTGGATCTCAAGATATTAATTGTTTTCTATAGGATGCTCGCACACCATAAATATGCCGATCCTCCCTAGGTGTTGAACCATATTTAATATTTCGAACACTCTGCCCTGCATATCCTTAAGTCCATTCAACATTGACTTTATGTTACCATCTTTACTTGACTTCCAGATCCCACAATCATCACTTTGGATTCATCGACCTTGATGTTAGTCGAAGCTTACCTGTGCAATCAGTTCAATATAGCCTGGTAGAAATGTCGAATAACAATTAATATATCTATATACAATTTTATATTATTTCAAAAAGTGTTTGTAAATGTAAGCATTTATACAAATATATTTGCATACACACACACACTTTACATTGTAATATAAAATAATTACAAGTTTAATATAAATAACTTTGAATATCAAATTCAAATTTAAAATGCAAATTTTGATTTTGGGTCATGATCTTTAAAATAAAAATATACTAATTTTAAATTCAAAATAATATATTAATTTTAAACATATAATATACATATATACATATACATGTATGTATGTGTTTCAAAATAATTTTTCTATTAAAAACATACATACATATATACATACATAGATATACATATACATGCATACATACATACGTACGTACGTACGTACATACGTACATACATACATACATACATACATACATACATACATACATACATACATACATATATGTAATAGGAATACATGGTTTTGAAGCTTTTGAAATACCAAAATATACTTTCTACTGCCTCAGTTAAAATATAATATGACGCAGGGTATTTATGTCATTTTGTTCATCCACTGGCTAATTTATAAATCAGGTTTTCTTTTACATTTCTCGACCTTTACATCCTTCATCCTAATTAAAACACCATAGTTTGTTTGCTTAATAGCAGTAGATTTATTTTATTTTTTGAATTACTAACTTGCTTATTTTTATTTCTAATTTTATCTTTTTGCTTTTTTAGTAAAACATATGGATAGAGAACATGCTAGACATTCAACAATGGAAATGATGAAAAAGCCATGGATAACGAGGACTTGGACTTTTCAGATGCAAACAACACAATAACGTAGGTATGTATATATTTATCTTATAAATCCTTGGAGTTTTTAACTTTAGTAAAAAAATATGTTTTTAGGAGATTCCTTTGGGTGCCGATAATTTGGTCATTTCTTGATTCTAAATTCAAGGTTGAAACATTATAAACCAAGAATTCTTCGTTAGTTGACTGATACTCCATTGGAATCAACATATATTCGCAAAATATGAAAAGTTATTATATGTAATTTATGTTAACAACTCATAGTAAGTTAGCAACAAATTTATTGTTAGGGATAAGAAAAGTTGGAATAAGATAGTTTTAAGGAATTCAACCACCGTGACTTATTCTTGATTAATGGCAGTTGATGACCGTCAATTCTCCCCCATGTGACACAGGACGTCCTACAGCCACTCTCTACTATCAACAAGAACAAATGTAGGACACATATTTTAAAAGTATGAGAAGGTGTGGATTGAATGTTGAAAATAAGGGGACTTGGTTTGACGAGCTAATAATGAGTATCATGGAGTTCTAAGAGGTGGACATAAAGGAGAGTAAAGATGATAGAGTTGGAGAAAATAGAGAATTTGGTTCGTGTACACATCTTGCAATATTTGTGTATACAATCAGTGAGCGATGTTTATATTAAGGTCCTGGCTTTTTCCCTAACATATATAAAATGTACATGATCATGTTTTTTTAATAATTATAATTAGCTATTTGATTCTTTTAGTTGCTTATCGTTGGAATGTTGAAGTGCACTTTTTTTGTTATTATATTACATATATTTGAAAGTTTAATTTTATCCGAGGAACCCAAATATTGTTTAACTTTTTTCCAGCACAAATCATGATTGTTTAAGGGCAGGTCTGTAAATGGTCGAATTCGGATAATGCCACATCTATATCCGAAATCATTTTCGGATATCGAATATCTGTACCCACGAATGCGGATGCATATCGGGTATTTATTGGATATTCTTTCATCATTCATAACTAATATATCTAAACAAATAAAAAAAATTAATTTGTTATAAATCCATTTCGATACTAAAAATATAAAAATATAAAATACGCTAAGAAAAATGATTTGAAGCAGGAAATATTGATTTTTATACACATTAATTTTTTACCTCAATAAAATAGCAATGACAATCATTTTATATACTAAATACACAAAATAATAACTATCATATTGATAAAAACCGGGCGAATAATTATCGCGTATGTGGCCATATCTACATCCGTATCCATTTTTCAAATATCGAATATAAATTTCGAATACAGATGAATTTCGAATTTTATAGGTACTCACTGACTGTCCCATATAGGGGCTTCATCCTTTTGCCTAAGAACACCGCGGTCCACAGCGAGACATTTATCGCGGTGCCTTAGCACTACACTATTTCAATTAATTTGCAAAATTTATAACGTATGTATCACATACAATGAAATGGTGGTAGCATATTTCCAAAAAAGCTCTGTTCAGCGCGCGCTAAATCAAAAACCAAGTAATATAAAGGTTCAAGATTGTATTAGTGAAACTTATGTAAGAAGTCTAAAGATCATTGTATCAATTGTTCTATTTTCACACATTTTATGCTTGAAATATGCAAAACTATGTACTTTTTGATCATTTGAAAAGGTAATCATGTATAAGATAAAGTGTACAGAAGTATTATCTTTTAAATTAGGTCAATATGCTTTCCAACTATGAACACAACAAAAAATGATAATGAGGTGAAATTCACTTTGAAGTTTTATCCTCTATCTTCATTTGCATCTATGATCACGTATAACATTAACTTTTCCATCAGCAAATTCATATGTTCTCCTTAGCTAATCTGCCCATCTTTTAGCAGTTAGCACTCTAATTTGGTCTTATCTATCTACTTATTTACAAATGTGGCTTTTTGGAACTGTAAATTGTCTGTTTGAGAGATGAAAAATAAGAAACAAAAAAATTGGTTGCAGTAATGAGACCAAATAGAAGTTTGCATTGTTTGGAAACGGCTGGAATTTGACAGTCCAGATAGTAGTTTTAGAAAATATGAGAAAATGTGTTTTAGCTTCCATTCCAAAGTTTTGTATAAAGGAATTCAAAACTTGCAATTTTTTTTTATATCCTACTAACGTGTATAGTACATCAAAAGTTAGTAACTGATATAATAATTATATATATTAGCAAGTTTAATTGTTACTATACTAGCAAATCAAAAGGAAATAAAGAAAATACTAGCAAATCTGAATTACGTTATTAACTTATATAGTGTTATAATTATTATTTTGGAAAATTTGGATAGTGGTATGGACAAATACATATATTTTCTGACAATATAAAGAAAGTTTAATTACTATTTAAATTGACTTTCAAACTTATCTGTAGCCATATAAATACTTCTTACATATACAAACATACTCCATGCATGCAACTCCACAGATATTATCTCCCTTTTTCCTTCCCCTCCCTTTTTCCACTTTCTATGAATTTGAAGTAATTTTGAACTGGATAAATGCTATTTTTCCAAGTTGTTGGATCGCGAGGAAAATAAAAAATCCGCATCCTTAGTGGATTGCGTCCGACACTCCATCCGACGACAACTGCTATTTTTCAAAAATAGATAGTTTGATCCGTTCTCATTACTTTTTTGTTGTCCCATTCACAACACTAAAATGCATTACTCTTTCATTGAATTTTCTCCATTCATACTTCGTTCAAAATGCCCCTTTCGGACGCCATGGTCAATTTGCAAACAATGCATTCTAAATGACCAAATATAAGACATGCGCACGTCCGTCCATTCACTATGCACTGCCATTCTTCTCAACAAATGGATGGATGCAAGTAAAATAATTTTTTGGTAGGTACTTTGTGTATTAAAATAAAATTATTTGTTTTCTCGGTTGTGGATCTTTTATGGAGTGAAGTTACCACTAATAGATGCATGCACATGTAATGAGTGTCTCCGACAATGTCACATAATAGTTTCTACTACTTCCAAATTTTAAACAGTAGTGTTTAGATTATTGCATAATCAAATGCTTAGACATGTATATTTTTCACGGTAAGATGTATCAAGACGTGATATATATATATATATATATATATATATATATATATATATATATATTATTAATCTAATATTGGTGACTATGTCTCTATATTCATTAAAATAGTATAGTTTAAGTCCATTTGCTACGTCGAATTGGTATTTATCTATTTTCCTTTTTTTGTATTGGTATATGCTAATTTTTACTATGCAGAAACAAATGGGTATCATGTTTCTTTCTTTAGTTAGCTCAACTATAATATATCATCTTATGGTAATTAGTTCAGTACCACATGCCACCAAAATGCATGTACTTTTTTGATGCTTGTCCATGTACGTTGAGCCTAATATGAGAAAAATATATTCATGTGTGCTTAATTATAAAGTGTATGTATATTATCTCAAAAATAAAGTATGAAAAGAGAAGTATATTTATAAACTAACTGTCTAACTGTAAGAAAATAATATGAAATGAGTTCATTTCTATATTCATACCATTTAACATTAAAATGAAGGTTGCTATTAACACGTCCAACGGACGTGCCTTAGTACCGGTTAGAATAATATTAAAACTTATATATATGTAAGATATATATATATATATATATATGAATATATTTTGATTTATATTAATAATTAAATACACACACTTATACATATTCGACCATAAAAAATCCTTTTTTTCTATTTACGTTTTTAAATTAATTTAATTTTTTTAATATCTATATTTTTTTTGAGAAAATTTGTGGTCCTCTATAAATAGAGGTGAGCATACATATAGTTATATATATATCACAAAAGGAGGCTCTCCCAACATGCCTAGCAGGTAGCAAAAGCTAGGTACAAGAAACAAAAATACTCAGGTACCCCTAAGATGAGTTCTGGCAATGCCACCACCCGTCACACACTAGTATCGAGCTCCGACATGGCCACCGTCCAATATTAAAGTGTTTGAAGTACCTAATAAGCTAAAAACCAATAATATTGGATGACCTCACAAGCAAAAAAGAAAAACTCAATGTTTCTAGTACAGAAGGACTAGAATAGCGACTACACTAAAATGAATTGATTTTTTAATTTTTGAAAACAATTATTAACATATAGATATTATATCAAATGTTTATATGCATATATTTTATGATATATATATATATATTATGTATAATTAGATGCAATATTTAAATTGAATTATATATATATATATATGAGTGTGTGTGTTAATAATATATTAAACGTACTTTATATAACAATTTATGTATTAAAATAAATTTTATTTTAAAATTATTTTAATATAATTATATTCGAAAAAATTAGTTATCAGGCCGTGAGCAATATGTATATATGTATAGGGGTTTTTAGGCTTAAGGAAAAAGTTAGAGAAAAATTTAGTCTCAAGGACAAGAAGTTTGTTTTTTAGGCTGAAGGACACTTTTTAGTGTAAATCACAGAATGATAGTTGTAACTATCATTTTCAATTTACACTAAAAAGTGTCCTTTAGACTAAAAAACAAACTTGTTGTCCTTGAGACTAATTTTTTTGCAAGTTCTTCCTTGTGCCTATTTACCTGATATGTAGATATATATATATATATACATATATTTTTCATACACATATATAATTTCATCCAAAGAAGACAATGCCTATAGATTCATGATAATTGAAGTGTTATCTAATCATATAATGACACACGAACAATTTATATGAATGTATATGTAAATAAAGATTTTATCTTATCTACAACCTTGATGAAACACATCAAAATGCTGAATCCAATAACTCCTTGAATCAATATTTAAGCATTTAGAACAAACTACCAGACTAAAATTTGTAACCACCAATCTACAAATTGTATTTGAATTTGCGTTAGAAGTGCTTAGAAATGATAAGGAGGATAAATAGGGGTGGCTCGATAGAAATATGGTGGAAAGGAGGCAAAAATCAAGTAATAAAATGAAAAGTTTATGGGTGTTTAAATAATAAAAGGGGATGGAGCTAAAGGTGGATTTGGATGCACTTATTTCTCTTACTATTTCAAAACTCACTTTATTAATTTAACCCCTTCTTTCTACCCTAATGTGTGTGAGAAATGCGGATTACGGATCTTAAGGCTAGAATAACACTAGGGGGGTGAATAGTGTTTTATTGATTTTTTAAATCTTTTTGAAACCTATGTAATTGAATAACCAGCAAATTCAATTCACAGACAGATATAATCACAGAATCAGATACAGATGCAAATACTAAATAAAAGCAGTAAAGAAAAGAACACACCAGGATTTTATACTGGTTCGGAGTTACCCTACATCCTGTCCCGCCCAATTGTACGGATTTCTTTTAAAAATAATCTCCCAAATTACACCCTCAGTTTCAAGGCTACGAGGTACACCCTCCTGTATTCGAGTCTGGGCCAAACTCTCTTGATTTAACCAGGCTACAAGATCCCCTAATTGATTTCCGGAGATATAACCACACCCAATTGATTTCAAGGCTCAACCGCACCTTTTACTCAACAGTTTGATTTACAAAAGATCCTATAACTCCAAATAGCACTGAGATCTTATGAAGAGAGTGGAAGAGAATCAGACAAGAGATATTCAAGTTTGATTCACTTGGTATTTTGGCAGAATATAGTTTTGGATTTTTTAGAATAAATGTCGAAGATGAAGAGGAGAGAAAACAAGTGAAATCTAATTAAAAGTTTGTTTAGAACTGCTGGTATTTATAAAAGATCAACAACCATATCTATTCGTGAAAGGATACGACGAATAGACACTTCTTTTGAAAATTTGAATTTTGAATTTTAATGGGCACCATGTCGACATGGAGGGTAGGAGTATGTCGACATGCTCTAGGCAAAAATGGTGATTTTGATTTCCTTATTAAAATTGGTTTCTATAATTTGTCAGAATAATTTCTAAGCTTTGTTAATATATTTGAATATAGTTTAAACATATAAAAGTAATTTTTAATATATATAATCTTAATCTATAAAGTGATTTAACATTCGTGTATATAAATATTTAAAAGCTAAATGTTTAAAACAAGAGTAGTTAAAAATCAAGGACAATTTTGAAATCAAAATATTAAAAATAATAAAGATAATTTTGAGGCTAAAATATTTCAAACAAAAGAGATGTCTTTTTGAAAAGAAGGTTTTAAAAACATTTAAAATGAGAGATATATTTTCAGAAAGCATTTTCATAAAATTAGTGGATATCAAAATAGAACCACTATATGTTCCACTAGATATTGTCGTGGGTTCCATCCCACTAAGATTCCATCCCTTTAACAGGCTCGAAATGGATTCCATTCCACGAATAAATTTCAAATAAAGATGTAAGTGCTTTCAAGAAGTTTTAACATAATTCTAGACTTAATACTTATCTTGTACTTTGAAATCGTGAACGCTTGATATCTTGATACTCATGAGTCTTCAATATTGATATCTTCAATCTTGAATCTTTATACTGTTACAGTCTTCATTCTTGGTACCTGCATGGTTATATCTTGCATATACACATATATCTAAACTACAATGTTAGTATTTATATTTTATAACAAGTCCTAAGGTTGTTGTCATCAAAACCATCATCTCAAGGACTAACAATCTCCCCCTTTTGATGATGACAACCTATGTTTATAAAATATACTTCTCCTTCACATTAACTCCCCCTAAAACTAATGATTCCTCCTCAATCTACGCCTAACTACTCTACTACTCTATTTTATATTCTCCCCCTTTGACATCAACAAAAACTAATCCTGAACTAATATAACTCCCCCTTAATCTAATACTATCCAAAATATATACTGATAAGGAAGTATAATAAGTGAAAACAAATATTTTATTATATATGATGTTATATTTACATGTATATATAGACCATAAACACACAAATATATTTAAGTACAAAAATTATAGAATAACACTATTAATGAGAGTTTTTGACAATTGGAGATTTGTGAATCGAATAATTTGGATAATGAAAACAAAAATTTCCACGTTGTTCAACCAAATTCCCATTTTTGTCAAAACAAACTTTGCCTACGCAGACCACATTGTTGTCTTTTTCCATAGGTGCTTCTTCCTCCTCCTCCTCTTCTTCTTCCTCTTCTTCTTCTTCCTCTTTGCTGTGCTGTAAGGGGTTATGCACTTGAATGTTGGGAGTATCTTCTTCAATCACAATAGGATTTGCATGATTATCCATTAGGAAGTTTTGAAAATTTCGAAGGATTTTGCCTTGCTTTTCTTGTTCTTTTGCCATCCTTATTTGCACAACATGAAGTTCAGTCAACATTTGCATGGCATCCTACATAGACTTTTCAATCTTTATCACGCGTGCCAGTGTAGTGCGTTGGAATGGACCAGAATGAGGAGAAGGGAAATAAATAGTGTCACTTTGTGTTGATTTAGTGGAGGAGACCATTAGTTTCAATTTTCAGCAGTTTAATACAGAGAAAGAAAAGTGGGAAGACAGAAAAATTTGAAACACATGGTTTATACAACTTCCAAAATAATTTCAGAGGAAAAATCAAAATTTCAAATTTTGCCGTTGTATGTCGACATGGGAGGTAGGGGTATGTCGACATGCTTATGAAAGATTTGGTTTTCTTGTATATTTTTGTTTAAAAATATATTTTACTATATCCATATTCTATATTTCAGTTATTGAACAAATGCCTAGTTCTCTTCTTAACTTATTAAATATAGGTTGATTTAAGGGTTTGGTTAAAATATCATAAATTAGTTCTTGGAGTTGATAAATTCAAGAGAAATAATCTCCTTACTTATATTATCTCGGATAAAGTGATGTTTGGTATCAATATGTTTAGTCCTAGCATGACGAATAGGATTTTTAGATAAATTTATTGCACCAGTACTATCACATTAAATTGGTGATTTTGAAATTGTTAATCCAAAATCTTTTAAGGTTTGTTGCATATAAATAACTTGAGAGCAAGCCAAAGAAGAAGAGATATATTCTATTTCAGTTGTTGATAAAGAAATAGTGTTTTTCTTTTTACTAAACCATGAAACCAGAGAATGCCCTAAAAAGTGACAAGTTCCACCTGTACTTTTTCGGTCAGATTTGCAACCAGCGTAGTCAACATCACAATAAGAGATTAAATCAAATGAATCATTTTTTGGGTAAAACAAACCATAGTCAAAAGTATGTTTAACATATCTTATGATATGTTTCACACTTTTAAGTGAGTCTCTTTCGGTTGAGATTGGTATCTTGCACAGAGACAAACACTATGGATGATATCAGGTCTACTCGCAGTGATATAGAGCACTGATCCAATCATTCCCCTATATAAATTTTGATTTACATCTTTTGAAAGATCTTTTTTACTTAAATGTTCATTGTTTGCCATGAGAGTGGGCTTTCCACTCGTAGTAGTCATAACAAATTTACTAACTAGATCCCTATCATATTTTACTTGACTAATAAAAATACTATTATCTAATTGTTTTATTTGTAAACCTAAGAAGAAAGTAAGTTCACACATATGACTCATCTCAAACTCTTTTGTCATTATTTCAGAAAATTCTTTATTCATTTCATGATTAGTTGACCCAAAAATAATACCATCTGCATAAACTTGTACTAGTTGGATATCATTTTTATTTCTTTTAATAAAAAGAGTATTATCTACTTTACCAATTTCAAAATTTGATTGTAATAAAAAAGATCTTAGTTTGTCACACCATGCTTTAGGAGCTTGTTTCATACCATATAGAGCTTTCTTAAGTTTGAAAACATGGTTTGGAAATTTTTCATCTTCAAAGAGTGGAGGTTGTTCAACATAATCTTCCTCTTTAACAAATCCATTTAGAAAAGCAATTTTAACATCCAATTGAAATAATTTGAAATAATTATAATTGGCAAAAGCAAGTAGAATTCTAATGACATCTGATCTTGCTACGGGTGTAAAGGTTTCATCAAAATCTTTTCCTTCTTCTAAAATCTTTTCCTTCTTCTTGACAATAACCTTGTACGAGTAATCGAGCTTTATTTCTAACGACCTCACCTAGTTCATTCATTTTTTTTATAAACCCATTTAGTTCCTATTATAGTTTTATCCTCAGGTCTAGGAACAAGTTTCCAAACATCATTTCTGGTGAATTGATTCAGTTCTTCTTGCATAGCCAGAATCCATGAATCATCAGACGATGCTTTCTTTGGATTTTTAGATTCAATAGATGATATAAAAGCTACATTACTCTTGTTATATAGTTGATTTCTAGTTCTAACAACAGATTCAATATCTCATAGTATATTTTCTATAGGATGATCTTTTAAAATCTTAACCTTTTTATTTGGATGAATAAGTTCGTTATTTTTTTCAATTGATTCATTATTTAGGGTAGCAAAATATTCTTCATCATTAATTTGTTCAACATCTTTGAAATTTTCATCAAACGAAACATGCACTGTTTCTTCAATAGTATTAGTTCTTAAATTGAATACCCTGTATGCTTTACTTCTATTAGAGTATCCGATAAAGATTCCTTTGTCGGATTTAGGATCAAATTTATCCAAATTTTGTTTTGTATTTAGAATAAAACATTTACTTCCAAAGATTCTAAAATAAGATACCTTTGGTTTCTTCTTGTAAAGAAGTTCATAAGGTGTTTTATCAGTTAATGGTCTAATTAATATTCTATTCAAAATGTAGCAAGCTATTACCACTGCTTCAGCCCAAAAATGTTTTGGTAAATTACTATCTGAAAGCATTGTTTTAGCACACTCTTGAATCGTCCTGTTTTTACATCCAACCACTCAGTTTTGTTGTGGAGTTCTTGAAAAAGAGAAATTATGAGTTATTCCCTTTATATCGTAGAATCTCTCAAAAATTTTATTTTCAAATTCCCAACCGTGATCACTACGAACGGTTATAATTTTTAAAGAAAGTTGGTTTTGAAGTCTTTTTGTAAAAAATTTAAATGAATCAGAAGTATCACTTTTATATTTCATAAAAATTGTCCACCTAAACCTAGAAAAATCATCCATAATCACAAAGACATATTTATTGTGATTTGTTGATTGAATTTGAGATGGACCAAACAAATCTAGATGAATCAACTCAAAAGGATTTGAAGTTTAAATCGTATCTTTTAATTTGAAAGAACTCATCCTCAGTTTTCCTAATTGACAAGCATAACATATACTATCTATTTTAAAATTCATTCTAAGGAGACCTCTTACTCGATCAAGTTTACAAAGTCTAGATAAAAGTTTAAATTCAAATGCCCAAATCTTTTATGTCAAATCTAAGGGTCACTTGTATTTGCCAAAAGACATAGTTTATCATTTGAGATTTTCATACTAAAAATATAAATATTTTTCTTTCTAATTCCTTCAAATATAATATTTGAATTACTATCTTCGATGTGACATTTATCTTTTTCAAATTTAATCTTGTATCCTTTATCACAAAGTTGACTAACGCTAAGCAGATCGTGTTTCAGATTTTTAACTAATAAAACATTAGAAATAGTAGGAGTTTTAGAGTTACTGACATTACCAATGCCAATCACATATACTTTTGAGTTGTCTCCAAAATTAACCAATCCTCCATCTTTATAGATAATATCATTCAGCATATCTGGATTTCCAATCATGTGTCTTGAACATCCACCATCAAATATCCACTTACTCTTCTTGATTTGCACAATTTGTCCATTGAGTGTTGATTCTTTAAAGGCCAAATAACATTTTCCTTTTTTTCTCTGATGCCAAACGTGAGAAATGAGGATTACGGATCTTAAGGCTAGAATAACACTAGAGGGGGAGAAGTGGAGGGAGCGGGTGAATAGTGTTTTATTGATTTTCTAAATCTTTTTGAAACTTATGTAATTTAATCACCAACAAATGCAATTCACAGACACAGATATAATCACAGAATCAGATACAGATGCAAGTACTAAATAAAAGCAGTAAAGGAAAGAACATTCCAAGATTTTGTACTGGTTTGGGGTTACCCTACATCCAGTCCCGCATAATTGTACAGATTTCTTTTCAAAATAATATCCTAGATTACACCCTTCATTTCAAGGCTACGAGGTACACCCTCTTGTACTCGAGTCCGGGGCAAACTCTCTTGATTTAACCAGGCTACATGGTCGCCTAATTGATTTCCAAGGCTACAATCACAACTAACTGATTTCAAGGCTCAACCACACCTTTTACTCAATAGTTTGGTTTACAAAAGATCCAATAACTCTGAATAGCACTGAGATCTTATGAAGAGAAAGGAAGAAATCAAACAAGAGATATTCAAGTTTGATTCACTTGGTATTTTGGCAGAATATAGTTTTGGATTCTTTAGAATAAATGTGGAAGATGAAGAGGAGAGAAAACAAGTGAAATCTAATTAAAATTCGTTTAGAACTGTTGGTATTTATAGAAGATCAACAGCCATATGTATTCGTGAAAGGATACGACGAATAGACACTTCTTTTGAAAATTTGAATTTTGAATTTTAACGGGCATCATGTCGACATGGGGGATAGGAGTATGTCGACATGCTCTAAGCAAAATGGTGATTTTGTTTTTCTTATTAAAATTGGTTTCTATAATTTGTCAAAACAATTTCTAAACTTTGTAAATATATTTGAATATAGTTTAAACCTATAAAGTAATTTTTAATATATATAATCTTAATCTATAAAGTGATTTAAAATCTGAGTTTATAAATATTTAAAAGCTAAATATTTAAAACAAGAGACAGTTTAAAATCAAGGACAATTTTGAAATCAAAATATTAAAAATGATAAAGATAATTTTGAGGCTAAAATATTTCAAACAAGAGGGATGTCTTTTTGAAAAGAAGGTTTTAAGAATATTTAGAATAAGAGATATATTTTTAAAAATCATTTTCATAAAATTAGTGGATATCAAAGTAGGACCACTATATGTTCCACGAGATATTGTCGTGGGTTCCATCCCTTTAATAGGCTTGAAGAGGATTCCATTCCACGAATAAATTTCGAATAAAGATGTAAGTGCTTTCAAGAAGTTTTAACATAATTCTAGACTCAATACTTGTCTTGTACTTTGAAATCCTGGACTCTTGATATCTTGATACTCATGAGTCTTCAATCTTGATATCTTCAATCTTGAATCTTTATACTGTACAGTCTTCATTCTTGGTACCTGCATGGTTATATCCTACATATACATATATATCTAAACTATAATGTTAGTATTTATATTTTATAACAAGTCCTAAGGTTGTTGTCATCAAAACCATCATCTCAAGGACTAACAATGTGGTCTGCCATGCTTGCCCATGTATGGGCCTTCAAATTGCTTCAAGGCCATTCAAATAAATTCACGTTTACAATTCAAATGCACACCTATATCGTATATCGATACATGTGTCTATAATCATTATATACAGAATATTTAATACTAATAAAAAAAGTATAATTAATATTTCATAAATATTAATTAATTAGTTAATATATAATAATTATAATTAATTAAATCACATGGTGGTGGGGTTATTCAATGTTTGTGTGACTCTTAGATGTAAATTCAACCAACGAACAATTTGAATATTAGCATTCATATGTCACTTGGTAGGCGGTCTGACATAATGACCAAACTTATCACTGACGTAGATTTGGTAAAGTCTAATTTTACTTTATTTAAGCATTACTTTATAGTGGCAATTATTCACACCAATTTTTTTTATCAAAACTATATCACATTAGGACTTATGGAATTTGATAATGGTCAAATTCCAAACCATCCATATTCAACTTTATAGTCCAAACACAAAGTCCTTGGTTCAATAATAACAATTATTGTTAACCGAACTACTCTAGCTAGAGATTTTGACTTTGAGTTGACTTCAGTTGACCGTGATACTAAACTTATACAGCTGAAAGGATGAATCCTCCATTGAATAGTGTTTTATTTCTAATGCTTCCACTCGACCCAACTATAGTTGTTCGATGGTCGTCGTGCCTGGTTTAACTATAATCAAAGCGGCGCTTTCACATTGAAGATCAACAGTATTCTCAATTTAAGAGAACTATGTAGTATTGTCACATTGATATTTTCTGTTTGATATCAGTTATGTAAACTAAGAGAGAACTATTGAGCGATTCATTCCTTGGTTATTCAATAACTATCAGTAAGTAGCCCCTTGGTGCCCCAGCAGTCATGAGTAATACACTGCTCAGCCTTTGGAGAGGATTACGTATTCTAGTCTCGACGGATGCGTCAAAATCCAGTCTCAATACATCTCGATTGAGAATATTTAAAACGATGTGTTTATTATATTATGATCAAATACTCATGATTGCAAAATTTGAAATTACTATCACATACACACCATTTATGGATATCTATTAAATATACTTAAATTAAATTATTCATTAAGCATAACACATTATAAAAAGCATATCACAGAAAGAAAAACACCTTTATTTGAACAAGATTTTATTGCATAGTTAATAATTTACAGTAAAATATAGAATTTCCCCAAGGGCATACCCCTAACTCTATCAATCTCCCACTTGAACATGGGTCAATTATGGAATCTTAATCTCATCCCTTCGATCATCTTGACGAGAACCGATCGAGCTAGACCTTTCGCGAATGGATCTGCTCTATTGTTCTTGGTATCTATCCTTTGTATCAAAACCTCTTTCTTCTCAATGAATTCTCCGACGATGTGGAACTTTCAAAAAATATGTCTTGATTTCTTGTGTGCTTGTGGCTCCTTTGCAATCTACATCGTCGCATTGTTGTCACAAAACAATTTCATTGGATTCTCCATGTCGAGAATCACTTTTAGCTCACTTAAAAAATTATGCATCCATACTATTTCTTTAGCTGCTTCATTGAGGAAGGTGTACATCATGGAATCAGCTACTGTTTCCCATTTGGAACTTTTCAAACTGACTACCCCACAGTTAATAGTAAAAAAATAATCGAACACTAACTTATTATCGTTGATATTACTTTGAAAATTAGAATTGGTATACCCCTTCATAAGGAGGTCTCCATTCTCATACATCAGGAATAACTCCCTAGTGTTCTTGAATACTTCGGCATACGTTTTATAACTATCCAATGCTTTTTTCTAGGATTAAACCAGCATCAGCTTACGAAAACTAATGTTTATGCCACATCCAGTCTAACATATAGCACTTGTACATTATGAAACTGATCGTCGAAGCATACAGTATCCTCTTCATCTGCTCTTTCCCCTCATCAGTATGAGGAGCTTCCTTCTTAGAAAGGATGATTCCAGATTGCGTTGGAATATTTGCATGCTAAACCCTTTTAGTATGATATCTATGTCAGAGATTGATACAATCCCAACAACCTCTTAGATCTACTTCTATAGATCTTTATACCCAGTATATGTGCTCCTTCTCCCATATCCTTCATGGAGAAGTTCTTGGAATCCAAGCTTTCATTGAGTACAATAACAAAATGTCATTGCTATCAATAGAAGATCATTTTATAGTACTAAGAAAATACAATACTGTTGCCTTGTTCCTTTACATATACATATGCTTCCTCTGTGTTTTAACGAAAATAGACTATTTAATTATTTTATCAAAACACTTATTCCAACTCCTTGAAGCTTGTTTAAGTCCTTAAATGGACTTTAACAACTTGCAAACCTTGCTGTCACCCCACTTACTTCAAAACCCTATGGCTATGGCATATAGACAGTCTCTTCTAATTCACTATTTAGAAGAGATGATCTTTACATCCATTTGCCATTTTCATAGCCATAGAATGCAACAGTAGCCATCATAATACGAACGGACTTAAGCATTGCTACAGATGAAATGGTTTCATCATAATCAACACCTTGAATTTGGCTATATCCTTTTGCAACTAGCCTAGCTTTATATGTCTCCACTTGTCCATCTACATTTAGATTTTTCTTAAAATTCCATTTGCAGCTGATGGGCTTTATCCCTTTAGATATGTCAGACAAAGTCCCTACTTTATTTTCATACATGGAATCCATCTTGGATTTCATTGCTCTAAGCTAAAGTGTAGAGTCTTGACTCTACAGTGCATGATGGAATGATAGATAAGTATTATAACCTAAGACACGGTCCTCCTTGCCATCCATGAGACAACTATATATCTCTTTGGTGCGCGAGATTCCCACTAGACCTTCTAATAAGTTGCATGTTTTTATATACGGGTGAACTTGGTTCTCCCACTGCTTCGGCCTTGGTGTTAATTTCTTGGATCTCATCCAAGTCTACAACCTTGCTGTTAATTTCTTTTGATATAAATTCATTTTCTAAAAAATAGCATTCAAAGAAACAATAACTTTTGTTCCTCGGTTTTGTAGAAAATATATCCCATCGAAATTTTCAGATATCCTGTAAAATTTACACAACACCGATCTTTCCTCAAGTTTATCTGGTCCAACATCATTAACTTGCATCAGAAAATCCCACACTTTTAAATACTTGAGTCGAGATTTCTTTCCGCACAAATCCCGCTAACGTCATAAGCACAAATTCAGTGGGCATCAAATTCGACATATGCCTTGTGGTTTCTAACGCGTATCCCCAATATGACAGAGGTAACTCAATATTAGTCATCATAGAATGTGTCATGTCTAATAAGGTTCTATTCCTTTACTCCAAAACAATGTTGTGTTGTGGAGTATATGGTGGAGTAACTTCAGAAATAATCTTATTATCTTTTAAGTACTGTTGGAGTTATTATCCAATGCACCCACCTCCTCAATCAGATTGAAGTATTTTAAACTTTCAATTCGTTTGATTTTCTACCTCATTCTTATGTTTAATAAATTTATCATAGATATCAGATTAGTTCTTCACAAGATACACATATCCTAGTCTTGAGAAACTATCGATAAAGGTTAAAAAATAAAAAAAGTTATCTTTGGTAATTACAAGCATTGGACCACATACACCATTATGTATGTGCCTCAAGAGTTCATCAACTCTTTCATTGTTCCTACTTAAGGTATGCTTGGTCACCTTACTTTTGGGACATGACTCACACGTGTCAAATGATTCAGAATCCAATAAGGGAGAAAACCTTCAGTTTTTATTTTCTGTAGTCATTTTTCACTTATATGTCCTAGCCTACAACCCCAAAGATAATTTTTATTTTTATCGTTATTTGAAGAACTACTTACAGAACAGGCATGGGCTTTTGGTTATCCAGGTAAAATAGACAATAATTCATATTCGATACCATGAGTTTCAGATTCATTTGAACCAAAATAAACTACCCGATTACAATAGGGTAACGGGCAGCCAACCAGATTGACTTTGTGCCGTCCAAGTTTTTTTCCCAGTTTGCCTTGGCATATATTATTCTAACAATTTGTATTGATCACATAAAGGTCATTATCTAAAATACCATCACAAACTTTATTACCGTATAAAAAATGTTGATAACACTATTACCACGTTGAAAAGCATAATCAATCTCAGACAAGCTAGATACAAAAATAATTTTGCAAATAAGTCTTTTATATAATAGCGATTAGTTAATATAAAAATTAATCCACTTGGCAAACTCAAATGAAATTCTCCAACTACCATTGCATCTACGATAGTGTAACAACCTGTACCTTAGTGGGCACGGTTTTTCACTTAAATCGAAAATCCCAAGTCCATTAAGGTATATATCGTTGATGCTGGTAACTTGTAATAAACATAAGTATAACAGAGAGTTATCTATACGAATTCATAGTGGGATAGTAAAACAAAACAAAACGTATACATACCGATTAAGGTTGCTACGTTAGATATATAGTCGCCTTGTTAGTGCGTAGCATAAATGAGAAGACCTATGCACATATTATTCCAGTCTTATACTAGAATCATGTGTCTCTAAATCTATCATGTGGGCTGTAATGAAGGAAAGCCAAAACAATGTTTTGGTGATTGGTAAATTGCATACTTTATTCATAACACTAGTTTATGCCGATCGATTTCCATTTATTTTATGTCTATTATTCATGAATCAGTCTTTAATTCTGTGTACTCGTATAATATGTCCAACCTACTTTAAGATATAAGTATCTGTATGTGTAACCTACTCAAAGGTATAAGTACGTGTAACCTACTCCAAGGTATAAGTATCGATATATGTAACTTACTCTGAGGTATAAGTATCATATGCGTGCATATATATAGGTGCGTCACTGTACCTCCCAAAGGAAAACTCTAGCCACTTAACACATCTTACATAAGAAAAGGGCAGACTCAACGGCTATTTAACACCTCAATTCCGAAGCCCTCCCGTAACTATAGAATATATTAGGTTCAACAACACATCTCCCATCTAATCGTATGCTGATGATATGAAATAAAGTACTTGGATCACTTAAGACCTTTTAAATAAAGAATAGGAAAACCCGACCATATAACACCTAGACATACGTAGACTCTTCGGCTATTTAATACCTAGAGCCGAGGTGGCCTTATCATCCCAAACCATTAGG
Organism: Allium cepa; assembly: GCA_030765085.1. NCBI lineage: Eukaryota > Viridiplantae > Streptophyta > Magnoliopsida > Asparagales > Amaryllidaceae > Allium > Allium cepa. Next base: position 733,508,389 of record CM060938.1, on the reverse strand, counting down.
CCACTTATTACTTCTTGGATAGGAAAGAGGCAGACTCTCCAACCATATAATACCTCAACCCAAAATGTACCTCCCCTAAGAGATTTCACTAATTCATCTAACAGATAATTTCGATAATTTAACTCTTCTTAAATAGGGAAGAGGTAGGCCAATCATCCATTTAACACCTAAACCCATCCCTAAGGGTCCTATAGTTAGAGATGTTCCACATCTGTAGTACGTATACCAACTGTTGTAGCCCTTTGTGGAGGGCAGACTTCCATTGTGTAACTCTACTGATCTTGCATCCCACCCCATACTCAACCAAGTCATTTATAATTAACCTAAATATTAGGCTAGGTCCACTAATTTGCACCTGTCGCAAACGTATTATTGGGGCCACATAATTTCAACTATAGAAATTATTACGCCTCTTAAGTTCATTATTTATTCATATTCATTTATTTACTTGCTATGACTTCTTCTTATTTTATAAGTTTACTCTCTTTATTTTTTATTCCCATTAATGTCATTAATGACATTTATTTATCATGCCAAATCAATTTTCTTTACCATTTCCATATTTGGTCTCGGTAATTAAATCCATTAACCGATTTACTGCCTATATTAACTTAATTATAGCAACTTCCCTTTTTCTCCTTTATTTATTACCTTATCCGTATTTAGCCTTTTTTTATAGTTAATATGATAATGTACAATTAATTGCATGTTACCACATGTATTAATGTTGTAACGAATGTTTATTTATTTATTCCCTAAACTTATACTTTACTTTATATATATCTATATTGGTAAATAGAATTATTTCTATTTCTATTTATAACCTTTTAGTTTCTACATTTAGGGTTTTCTGGAATACACTTATATGCAAATTTCTCATAAATATTTACTTTTACATCTTAATGCATTGGAATCATATCTTTTCCAAGAAGGAAATGTTACCGTTGCAACTTTTTATGAACTACCAAAAGTGGGAATATGCTACTTTTGCAATTACAAGGAATTATCTCTTTTTGTTTTTATCGAAATAAACAGTGCAAATTACAGAAAAATATCCCTAGTTTTCACATCTCTTTTATTTGGATATAAGAATTTTCCTTGTTATTTCAAACGATGCAATTTTCATATATAACTACGAAGTTAGACAGTTTATGGAAATTCATATGGCAACCAATACAACTAGATGGTACATTCTACAATTTTGACGAATTAAAACATAGAAATTTAAATTCCAAATCAAAGTAAGCCATCTTCAATTGATGATTGTCAAGTCTTACAATTTACACCCTAAATAACAGAAATCTAGAATTAACTACCCAATTATATCAATACCACATTTCAAAAATTTTAAGGGCTATTTTCCCCAAATCAGATATGGTGTATGTACTATTTTATTATAGTTATTTAATCTATTGAACATGCGGGCAATGATTTCAAATTAGATTTATTCATTTATGTCTATAATTCAATGGTTTCCACATAGACATAATAACAAAATAGGATTTCAATGATATAAATGTAGTATTATATAAGTTACATAATTTCCCAATTACCTTATAGCTTTCAAATCTTTAGATCCAAATCCATTCTTCTTACTTGACTCCTTTTCTTTTTAATAAAAATATGCACACACACACACAATATATGAATATGTATATGTATATAACATACACACACACCCCATTATAATTACAGATTTGAGGGGTAATTTGAGTTAAACGAGGTTTTAAATTTATTATTCTAGAATTTTCCTTTTCGCAAAACTGATTCACCCCCTTTTCTTGTTCTTTTTTATTTTCTATCCTTATCCAATATATATGTATATAATATTTTATAATTTCAAGAAATAGCGGAGAAGGAGAAATGGTCGAGCTCGTCGCTTAGTTTATAAAATATAAGAAGAAAAGTGAGGGGCTAGGCCTATATTTATAGGCTTTGAAATCAATTCTATCCTTTAAATTAAAATATACTAAATCTGGAATGTTTAAGCCTAGGTTCAGGATGTGCCGGCCTTAACCAACCGATTGACTCCTAGCGGTTGAGCGACTATGTATAGCGGTTAATCGAGGTTAAATTATTGTCGCTAACGTTTATTATAAATTTTTATTTCCTTAACTCCCCTTACTGTCTATTATTATTATTTATTTCCTTAATCCATTTGAGTTATTTTTGATTCGAAATCTTCAAATGTTGATAACCTTTTCGTTTCAACTTTAATCGCAAAGCTTTAGGTATGAAAATTGCTCAGAAAATCACCCCAAACACAATGGTGCAAGTTTCATACCCAACTTTTGATGGCTTCTCAAATTCCATTTTTGAGCTTTGTAAATTATTTATTGGTTCTTTTTAATTAATTACTATTTATTTTATGGGATGTTACATTCTCCCCCTTAAAATAACTCGTCTCGAAATTCCTCAAGGGCTAAATCATGTAACATAGCGCGCAACCATTCTAAACTTTCCAACTAATTAGTTATAACCAATCTTACAACCAGTCGTGTATAAGTGCATGGTGTCTCTGAACACATATGATATGTATGCTGAATAATACTAAGTCGGCTCCTCCTATATGAATGCTTTTTGTAAAACAATTTTAAAAATGTGATGCAAACAACCTATATATACTAGCAGTTCTATATGTATGAAAGTTTTTAAAAACAAAAATCTTTGTTTTCACACAATAATTCCCACACTCCTATGAATAGGGGTACGATTCAACCAATTTCCCATCTACTCCATACCATCTAATACCTAACATACAATTTGCAACAATCAAAATTTTAAAAATCTAATTTTTCCTAAATCTATATTCTTATGCTAGAAACGAAATTTAGATGGACAATTTTACATTCCCACCATTCTTTTGTATACAAATTCCATTATATCGTGGAACCTTATCTTTTGCCCCTAAATTATTTATGGCTTTTGAAAGTATTATTCGCATATTAAATTTTAAAGATAATTATTTTAAAAAACAAGCTTTGTTTGCTATCAACAAGGTATGGAAATAAAAATTCTGTAGCTAAAACAGCTTTTTCCCTTGTTATTATTTTTGTTTTGTATAGGCCACTCTCACTGAACAATAAAATTCATATCACTAACACATCGGCCCTCCCTATGCTAAGCATGTGACATTTGAAAACAATAAATTTTCGTATTTTTTATTCAAAATCCTTTTCCCTTTCAATTAAATTTGTAAAATAGCTTTGAATTTTTTCAAAAGCATTTGCATTTACACCCTTAAAACAAAACAAGCCATATCTTAACGTAATTGGGATCAGTAGTAGGTTAACGCATATGACTGGCCCTAGCATAATACATAGTTAACATTAAAATTTTGAAAACCTTTTCTTTTATTTTAGAACAACAAACAACACACTAGTATATTTATAAATTTTTACTTTTAAGGCATAGGAATAGTGGCCTATGGGTTTCGCAACAACCTTTCACCGTCCTTCACTTGCTAAAATTTATTTTTTTTCCAAAATTGTAAAGTTTTTAGGATTTAAGCATTATTATTTTTAGTTGCTAATTTCATTAATTTCCTAATTTATTTTATAAACATCCAATCTTATTATACATTCATCGCTAGTTAAGTGTTCTTATGAGTTTTTCTTATGTGTATTATTTTCCAATGTATATACAGAAGTCAAAGCTTATCCAAAAATCAACATAGCCCTAAAATATGGACATGTCGTGTACATTTTCAGTAAACAAAAAGAGATAACTAGTGATTATGACCAATGTAACCTAAAAGAACAATTGCTGGAAGCTTCCCTTCAACATCAATGGTGTTGATAATATTGTGGTCCTATCACCCTCTACTCAAAAATGGAAATTTTTAAAATGTCATTCTACTATAACCCATGCGTCTTAACTTACCTTTTTGAATTCTAATAGATAAGATCCATCAATTACTTCAATTTTCTGATTATTGGCTAATCTGTAGTGGGTGAGAAATACAAACTATGCACATTTAAAATAACTCATTGTAAATTTGGCTTGAGGAATAAACTTTCCTACCACTTATCTATCCTTTTAAAATCCTAAGTCAACCGAGTTCCTCTATGTGTGTTTGTCGTCTCATTATCCTCTTTTATAATTGTATTACTATTTTTCATTCAAACAAAATATCCTAATAGTATTCTCAAATTTTAGTATTTATTTTCAATATCGTTGATCTTTCATGCGAATACACTCTAGGACTCACAAAAGTGTACTTTGATACCATTCCTGTAACGATCGGGTGATTTTCGACCATCGAAAATCGACATTAATACGTTCACTGTATAGAGTGCCGAGCAATCGAGAGCCGAAAATACCAAATTGTTAGGGTTTAAGAAGAAAAAGAGACAGAAGAGGGCAACAGAAAAACAACAACATAGAATCTCACAATCGCAGCGGAACAAAACATAACATATAATAACAAATTTTTATACAGGGTGAAACTGTAACTGTTAATATACATACAAATTATCAGAGTATAGTCATCAACATATAAATCTGGACAGTTATAATAACATGTTCTCACAAATGCTGAATATACAGCTTATACTACACAGCGGAATATAATCAAATACAAGTGATATGTCTCTACCATCCAGCTCGTCTGAGCTCCAAACATCCTAACATGAATCTGTAATACTCGGTCTGACCCGAGCATTACAACAAAGTAACACCCGAGTCAGGTTGGAAACCAACGTGAGTAAACACACTTAATTTGACTTACTTAAGTTATCAAATCCCTCAAAAAAACAAAGGAAACTCGTAAAATCACGTCACACTTAATGCGGGTTTTTATCTTACAATAACCAAAACACTATTACAGAAAATCCAGTGATATTATAATAGCGTCTAAAAATAAATGCATATTTAAAACAGTCGAGTTTTTTAAATTAATTAAACTCCAACATATTAGATTCTATAATCAAAATCGTAAAGGTTAGTAGTGGTTATTTGATCGAAGTGGTTTTCGGATAATTCTGATATCCGGTTCTGGTCTTTTCGAACTCAAAACGATAAATTTTAAAGAGCTAAATTGTATAAAAAACCAATTCATATTCAAAGTGTCAATATATATATATATGGGAATTTGTTACATATGTTTACTTCCAATAAAACATGTCAATGTTTATTATAACATTTTAACCGGTTTGGCTACTAAGTGGCGTAGACAAGAACATTAAAAATAATTATTCAAGAGCAGCAAACCAAAGCATAGATCATTAACAAATTTAATGATTAACAACTCATATTAAAGCAATTCACAGTCAGAATTTAATCAACTTAAAGTTAAACCGAATCTACTTATATTTTTAATCAAATTAATATTAAATTAAAGGAATTATAAAATAATGCCAAATTCTACCACAAGCTTCGCTACCTTCTCCTCTTCCATCTCCCCCACGACTGCACGTCCCATTTGCCTCCTCGACGTCACATTTCCCTCCAACTCGAGACCGAACAAATCAACATCCTAAACCCTACTTTGACTTCCACATTCCAGTACACCCAAATCTAAAATGCCATGCCATTTTTCGTGAGCCCCATCCTCCAAGCTTCCCCTAGACCAAAACTCGGGCCACAAAATCGAGTGGGTCGCCGAAAATTGATCATATTCCCAAAACCATTCATGTCTAAATTTCTCACTCAATATTTGACTAAAAATCACCAAAACTCTTTCAAAACTCATCGTTTCGAATAACAATCACATTCATATAAGCAAGTGGTAAAGTATGATTTTAAAATCTTGTTCATCTTTGGATTGCTTACTTTAAAATACATTTTTCTCCTTCTAAACTTGATAATGTCAAATGGAATTTTTTTTAGAATAAACAACGTTCGAAAGCAACCAAGTTTCCTTTTGGAATCATAACCAATAACTAACTAAGTAAGGAGATTTTGATTTTTGAAGTTACAAGGCCTCATCTTTTTCAAGAAAAAAGAGCTGTAATATAGAAAGAAATTTTTACAGGGTGTTCAAACTTCATTTAACACACATATGTAAGTCATAAATACTTATTTAGCACACGAATGTTTGACAAAATACAAGAACCCAAATTTACAAACATATGTCTGCATACATAGTTTTCCAGTAAGTAAAGGATTTGGTTTTCTCACTGTTCTTGATGAAAATGAAAATTGCTTCTTTGTTTTGTTGTAGCTTTGAGTTCTTAGTTCCCCCTTAGAACTTTTCGTCCTAAAAAAGGAACGAAACAAGAACTAGGATTTTGGTGTATATCACTAAATCAAGTATCTTTTAAACATTTTAAACTCATACTCCTTTACTATACATTTTAAGATTCACACACTTTAAATTACTTAGTATTACCAAGCTAGTCTTATTTTAATTTTTTTCCATAACTCGATGTCTTAGCAAGTCCATTCTTATTCTTACAAAAATTTAGCCACACGTTGATCAGGCGTAGGACTGAAAATCTCTATGTACTTAGTAGACCCATTTCAACATCAAGTGAAAATACTTAAAAAAACTTTTTCAAAATGATACGGAAAGTATCACCCCCTTTCCTTCTTACCACAATGGATCGCAGTTAACACAATGATTGCGTCGCCGTCTAGATGGATTCATAAGTAAACTGTAGGCATGGATACCCCTCGACTTACGCCATGGCAACATGATAGATCGCAGCTACACAAAAGGTTGCGTTGCTATCATAGCCAAGCCGTAAGTAGTCTGTAGGCAATCTCTGCCCCTTGAATTACGCTATCGAAACAAAACCACATAAATCGCAGCTACATAAAGGTTGCGTCACTTTCCCAATGAAACCAAACGTAAAATGTAGGCAATCTCCGTCTTCCGAATTATGCTAGGGAACCAAATCACATAGATCGCAGTCTACCGATGTTACGTAGCTATCCTAGAAAAATCAAACGTAGACTATAAGCAATCGCTGCCTCTCGAATTACGTTATGGAACCACGATAGATTGTAGTTACATAAAGGTTACGTTGCTATCACAGCAAAACCATACGTAACTACAGGTACAATAACCCTCGATTTATGCTATACAAATAAATGATCGCCAGGAGCTTATGAGTTTTTGTCCAAACGTCCTCTAGGATCCCAATTCTCATTGAACCCACCTTGTGGATTCCTTGGTAGAACCATCCAATGGATCTCCTACTCCAAATTTCAACTGTCGTGGGGTTGACTTTCCATACTTTTATTCTCAAAACATATCATACTATATACATAATACATTTCAAATCATACACTTCATATGTATCACATATAAATTTTATCTATATAAAATCGATATCTTCTAAATCGGTAGTTTTTAAATTTGGTTTCCCAAATTGACTATTTTCCAAAATCAAAGTCTTTAAAAATCAATAGGTTCCAAAACTATCTCAATTTCATATGCATATAAGATCATTCTTTTCAATTCGAATATTTTAAGGATCAATAGTTTATGAGTTTGCCTCATACTTATATAAACTCCATTTGGTATTTTCAAATATCTTTCAAAGATCATTTTCGTTTGGTTATAAATTCAGTAAGGGGAGTATGAATATATAACTATCATATATAATCTCATTAGTGCCACATCAAAAATTTCCAAGTTCGATTTCTTTTCAAAGTTATTGGTAACATTTTTTACTTCTTATAAAGTAAATCTTAGTTATAACAACTATTCAATCTTCATTCAAATAAATTTTCACACTAGTAATTAAGTAATTATAAATTTACGTTCAAATCAATATAAAAAGTGATTTCATATAAGATCGTATTTCTATAAAATATTTCACAAGATCGACAGACCACGATAGCTAGTGGTTCAAAAATTACATCCATTCATCCATATATACAGTCTTACAAAAGGTAATAAATCTTGACGTCTTAACAGCTACCTAGGGTTTAGAAAAGAACAGAGCCATGCTTCTATTACAACGAAACATACTGCTATTTCTCACCCCTCCGCATCCTTCATAAAAATATTCTTAAGTATTTCCTGACATCTCGTCAAAACCATCCGTTAAATCCGTAATAGGGTGTCCCCACTTCTTGCATTTGCCACAAAAGATCTCTACACTTCCATCTTTAATGATTTTCACGCCTTCCGCGTGGCGTTCCACAACTTGCTCTTTATTCCATCTCTTGGGACAATCCCTAACAATGTGTCCCATCATTTTACAATGGTAGCGAATGGTTGATCCGTCGACTGGTACTATGGGTTTATGTTTCATCTTCCTCACCTTAAGGGAGTGGTTTAGAGAATGTCCTTTCTCATGACACTTAAAGCTCACAGCGAAACTGTTTGACTTCCTCTTTCTTTTCCTTTCTTGGTTTACTGCACGTAGCTGTGTATTGTCCTTTATCGTGACATCTATAACATAAGATATTATCATAAGGACCTGGTCCAGCCTTTTCACTAATTATTTCTCTATTTCCATTCTTGCTTCTTCCCGTGCCATACGTGAAGCTGCTCTCCGTTCCCTATGCCTTGCTTTCCATTCTTCTCCTTTTGCTATCTTTTGCAACTTGGACTAGATTCTAGTAGAACATCCTAACCTATAATTAAAACCTCGATTAGTCAAATTTCAATTTTTATTCTTATTTCTCAATATCCTTTTATTTGTTCTTGATCATTTTTATTTACTAAAAATAAATTCTATTTCCTTCGACTTCCTTATTCACTTAGCATAAGTTGAATTTTCAATATCCAAGGTTAAATTTAATAATTCAATTCATTAATTTGATAACTTGGTCCATTTCTAATTTCCAGAATTCGAAACCCGTTTTATTTCAAAAATTGTTTTGAAATTGTTCACACATACATAACTTCCTTTGCACCACTTTATCAAATCTATACCATATCCTTTTACAATTTATTTTATTTAACTTCCATAAGTTAAATTTTATTTTATCTTGAAATTTCCAATTTTCGGTTATAAGTTCAAAACTTATTTAACTTGGCTTGAGTTAATTTCCAATTTGTTCAATCCATTTATTTACTTAAAATTTTTCCAAAATTCAATTTTCACTCTTCTTTTCCTATTAACATCATTTCCCACTTATAAGTTCAAAAACTAATTTTCCTTGGGTTACACTTCTCATTTTAATGGGAATCCCAGTATTCAAACACCTAGTATTTATTTCAAATCAACTTGAAATCATACACACACACACACATATCCCATTTATACACCAAATCACACCTTTAAATTATAAACCAACCTTGGTTTTATCCAAAACAATTTTCTTTAGAATTTCCAAAAGAACTCTTGTTTTCAAAAATTTATATGCCAAAATATTCTAAATAATATTACTTATTATTTCCTTAAACACTTTGAAAACATTTCAAAATTTCCAGGACGTTGATTCAAACTTCTCAGTTTGAATCCATTTTAATTTATAGATCACATTTGTAAATCATGTTCATATAATTTCACTTCATTAAAACATTTCATACTGTTGTATCATTGTTTATTTTGTAATAAACACCTTTTATTAAGACCCAACAACCAATTTATGTTAATAATCAATATTATCATATCTACACTAGTACAAAAAGTGCATATTGCTTCGCCTCATTTGCATCAGTTGAAGTAAAAACTGATGCAAATAGAACTATTTGCATCAGTTCTATCTTAATAACCGATGCAATTGATACGCGAAAAGCCATAGATAATAAAAAAATCAAATTTGCATCAGTTGTCACCAACAACCGATGCAATTGGTACATGCAAATAGTTTTAGTGGCATCGGTTTCAAATTCAACCGATGCAACTACGGTAAATTTTATTTGCCTCCAAATCATTTTTGTTTGCCGCTTAAATTTTTGTTCCCAAATTTTCGTTTCTCCATCCAATTTTCATTCCGTGGCCAAATAATTTTACCGTCCACCTTAAACCAGATCTCCTTTTCATCTCCACCTTCAGTATTAATTCCAAACTCAAATAAAACACAAGCAATAAGCCTTGCGTACGTCGTCATCGGCTATTGTGAGGAGGCGCGTTTCAAGCATGTTAGGGCAAGGCGAGGTCGAACGGCATCAACATCTTAAGGCGACAAGGAAGGTCGCATGCGCTTCGAGGTACATTCTCTTCCCAGATCGATTGGTAATCTCGAGATGCTAGAAGAGTTTGATATGAGTAATAATCAAATTAAGGTTTTACCCGACTCCTTTGGAATGCTGACTAATCTACGAGTGCTTCATGCTGAAGAGAATCCTTTGGAAATGACAGTTCATCAGATAGCAGAATTCAGATGAATATGCTGATAAAAACAAATCTTCATAAGATAATCTTTTGTGCTGAATTCTGATATGAATATGGTGGCATATATACCACAATTAGTGCATGAGTTGAGAATTTTCTGACTGTCATAACTTATAAAAGGGAACATTTGGTTTATGTTTAGTAACATTCACAGTTCTACCAGCACCTATCTCTGCTGCAAGTTTCAACCCTTCTAAGGTAGCTTTCCGAATTGAAAATAATCCAAAATATTTAGAATATTTTTTCCATTTTCTATTTGAATGACCGACAAATTGTTCTGCTTGTTTGTTTCAGGATCCAGTGAGGTTTATTCTAGCAGCAGGGATCCGAACACTTCTCCTCGTGTCTCTTATTGTACTTCGAATATATCTGGTACCTTGCATTTAAATTACACATTGATATGAGATATATTTGTTAATGAGAATAATGTAATTAATTATGTTTCATATGAAACATGGATGGAGTTATGTTGATGACAGGCTATTATCAACAGTAATTTCATATGAAGAAAGTTAAATTCTTTTAGTAGTTAAATTCTTTTAGTAGTTAAGTTATCTTATTTTTATTAAAATAGTTTCATACGAGCAATGTATTTATTTGCAATCTACCCTTTTTTAATCAGAGTTTCTTATATGAACCATTAGAGCCACGCAAAAAACTATGTTCTTTTTACCCTAAACCCACTTACTGTATTGTTTCTTTCATTACTATTTCATGTTTTATGTTTTGTACATTCTAATCTATACTAACTACTATGTCCACTTATGCAGCAGTTTGGATCAGTGATGATGTTGTAGTGGCAACAGTGGAGCTGCTATTGATATGAAGTTGTTGAATGATGAGCAGAAGTTGTTAGTCAGGGCAGATGTAAGAAGAGGAGATGGTCAGTGATGTGTCAGACCATGGTTAAGCAAGCAATAGATGTATAGAGAAGGGTTGCAGTAATGGTATGGTAATGAGTAATGGGAGGAATGTAATTCAGGTATGTGGTTGATTGATAGAGTAGATGGCAGGGGAGTTGATATGGAAAAGGGGTTGTATGGCAGTGTAGTAGTTTGGATGTTGTTGTAGGAAGTTTGTATTATGGCAGTTTGGTTTAGTGGGTAGCTGCTGGGTTATGAAGACAGGCCTTTGTCTTTCTTTTGGGTTTGTCAAGGAGAGAAATGTCGCTGCTGTGGAGGAGCAGTTGGGTAGGAAATGAAGTTGATATGGTAGGCAGTGAATGATGGTTGTATCAGTGGTGTGTTCGATGGTCTGGAGGGTGGCAGTCTGTGTCGAAGAAGCAGTAGATGCCTTCTGTTGTAACTATCTTACAATCATCTTCTTTTTCCTCTTTCTTGCAACTTGCATTAACAATATTGATGGTCCGTAACATTTTTGATCATGTTTGTTTCCTTAGTTTGTTACCTATTATGTGTCTAGGATATTTTACCACCACTCCAAGTAAAATAGTTACCAATATATTATGATTCCTGTAGCCTACGGTTGCAACTGCCTTGTAAAAGTCACCATTTGCATTCTTGTTGTTGTCATTAAGCCCGGTTCTGCAAATATCAAGTGGTATACAATTAAAATCACAAGTGATTATCCATGGAATATTTATATTATTACATGCATCTTTTATACAGGCCCACCTTCTTGTCTTTGTACATCGGTATGCAGTCCATATATCACTGTGATAATAATTCTCAATCCTCCTTTATTTTGTAATAGCGATGATATAGCTTGATTGTTGTTGAAGAATATGCTGCTAAACCATATGCTAAGGTCCCAAAGTATGATCAGTTTGCTCTTGTTATCCATTTCTTTAGGGTAAGCATAAGACCACTACGGTTTAATACTTTTAATATAAGCATGAATAGTATTCTCTTCTAGTTTCTATTCGAGTAAACTAACAAAAATAGGGCTGAGTCTGTATATGTGCTTAGCTTCGTCATATTTTTTGATGGGTGAGTCAATCCTCCTTATGTTCCATATTAGCAACGTCATTTAATTCTTAGTATTTTAATTTCCCTTAGTTCTAGAGTTGCTAAGGAATCCACTCACTTTACCCCTTTTGTTTCGATTTGTGAAGCCAAGTTAATCCATGCTGGATCATCAATGACTTGACTAGAGGTTGCTTTAAATTCAAATGCTTCTCCTCGGATTTGAGTCTCCTAATAGGTACGCTTGGCATTTGTGTATTCTTTGCTTTTCCAATATGCTTGCTTACTTCATTTACATGGTTTTCCTTTGGGCTTATGTTTATTTTACTGTAATTTTTGCTGTTGCCATTATGTTTTATGCTATTGATAGTTGGCAGAAGGAGGAAGACTTGATAGTTGGCAGTTTTAGACAATAGTGTTTGCTGTTGTGAATGTTGATTGTAGTAGTGATGTTGATTGCAGTGAAGGGTGGTTATGAGGTATAGGGATGTGGAGATATGTATGAAGATGTTTGAGAGCAATGTTGTTGGTGGTTTGAACTGTTGTGAAACAGGTTGGTAATGTGGAAGAGATTGGAGGTGAAGCAGGTTGAAAGGCAGTGTGTTTGTGAAGTGGTGGATTGTATGGTTTGAAATGGGAATGTAGCAGTGGTAAGGATGACAGGCAGTAAACTGTGTAGTGGTGAAATGATGGTATGGGTAGAATGCAGAGGTGATGATGTTTTGTTATTTGCTGTTGGATGAGGGGAAATAGTGATGACGACAATTGGTTGAGAAGGAATTGGTTGATGGTTGCACAGTTCGATGTATCCACACTTATTTTGGATAGATTATTAACGCTGTAATTGATATATGCTTATTTTGGTATTATGTTATTCAGTTTGTATCTGCCATCAAATTTAATTTTGAATGATTGTAATATTGCATGCAATAATTGTTTGTTATAATCAATAATATATATAGTCTATTTGAGTACTGTAATAATAGTTTTTGAGAATGACTTTTTTGCATTAGGTATAAATAGTTGATGCAATAGAGGGATTAGTTGCATCGGTTGTTATAAAAAACAGATGCAATAGAGGGATTACTTTGCATCGGTTTTTAACAACAACCTATGCAACAAGTTCCTTTGTTGCATCGGTTTTCATTACAACCGATGCAATATGGAAGCTGTGTCCAAGCAACCAACCATGATATTTTGCATCAGTTGTTAGTAACAACCGATGCAAAAAGGACCTTTTTGCATCGGTTTCAGACCTGATGCAAAAGTGTTAAGCCTGTTGCATCGGTTGCATATGCATCGGTTGTTGAACTGATGCAAAAGGGGGATAAACAACCGATGCAAATGGCATGTTTTGTAGTAGTGCTAGAAACCAAACACGCTATATATTCCATAATAATTTTATGAGAAATTATATATATATATATATATATAATATAATCAGGTTAAAATTATTTCATTTCAAAACACTTTGAAAAACACTTTCGAACTTTTTAGAATTTTGAATTATGGTTTGAATCTATTCTTACCTTAACCCATTTGTATCATCCTAATTGAATTTCTATTTGGTTATATATATAACCACTTAAATTTTGAAATCTTATTTTGATTATAATAACAACAACCAACCACCTCAACATACTATAAAATTTTAGAAAAAATATTTCTTCTTATATCAAAATATTACCTTATATAAAAATATTTTAAAATCGTTTATCTTTAAAATTATTATATAAGAAAATAACAAGTACGCCTTCATATATAACACACTCAACTCATTCTAGTGTACCACCGACCCTATCTCTAATGAGTAATTCCCACCAGAGCCAAGGTTCTCGCTTAACCTTCAGCTCTGATACCACGTGTAGCGACAGGGTGATATTCGAGCCTCGAAAATTGACACTAATACGTTCACTGTATAGAGTACCGAAAATACCAGATCGTTAGGGTTTAAGAAGAAAAAGAGATAGAAAATAAAGAAAAACAACAACACAGAATCTCACAATCGTCGAAGAACAAAATATAACATATAATAATAGCTTTTTAGACAAGGAAAAACTACAACTGTCAATATACATACAAATTATCAAAGTACAATCACCGACATATACAGCCTCTAATACACGGCGTAATATAATCAAATACGAGTGATATGTCTCTGCCATCTACTTCGTCTCCCGAGCTTCAAACATCCTATCTTGAATCCGTAATACTCGGTCTGACCCGAGCATTACAACAAAGTAACATCCGAGTTAGGTTGGAAACCAGCATGAGTATACACACTTAATTTGAATTAATTAAGTTATCAAATTCTTTAAAAAAACAAAGGTAACTCGTAATACCACGTTACACATAAACACGATGGGTTTTTATCTAACGATAACCAAAGCACTTTTACAGAAAATCCAGTGATATTATAATAGTGTCTCGAAATAATATAACAGCTGAGTTTGTTAGATTAATTAAACTCCAACATATTAGATACTATAATCAAAACCGTAAAGGTCAGTAGTGGTTATTTGATCGAAATGGTTTTTGAAAAATTCTGATATCTGATTTCGGTCTTTTCGAACTCAAAACGATAAATTTTAAAGAGCCAAATTGTTTAAAATAACTAATTCATATTCAGAGTGTCAATATACACATATGGGAATTTTTTACATATATTTACTTCCGTTAAAACAGGTCAACGTTTATTCTAACATTTTAACCGGTTTGGCTACTAAATGGCAGAAACAAGAATAATTAAAATAAATATTCAAGAGCAGTAAATCAAAGTATGGATCGTTAACAAACTTGAAGATTAACAACTCATTAAAAAAAATTCACAATCAAAATATAATCAACTTAAAATTGAACTGAATCTACTTATATTTTTAATCCAAATTAATATTAAATTAAAGAAATTATAAAACAATATATCATTAGTTAATTAGGATTGAACAACCAAATTAATAACTAATTTATTTATTAACATAAGGTTAAATCAAATAAGTCTTTAATTAATTATCCACTTGATAACTAATTTATTAAGCAACATAAGATTTTAACCAAATAAGACCATAATTATTTATTAACTAACATAAAATTATGTTAAATAAGAATCTAATTGTTTATTAATTAACATAAGATTAAGTCAAATAAGAATCTAATTATTTATCAGATATAATTAATAATTCACTTTAATTATTATAAAATAATTAAAATTTATGTTACAGAAAATTAACAACATTAATTTCAGATTAAAATATTGGGTGATGGATTTCAATACTAAATTTATCATGTTGATTTGATTTTGAAATGAAAGAGAATTAAGTTTTAAAGTTAAAGGATTTTGATACAAAAACCTACTTAAAATACTTTCTTTTCATACAAATTCCCACCCAGATCGGCCCTGGCCCAAAAAATTTCTTCCTCTTCACATACACACATATATATTTAATTTAAATCCCAGCCCACGCTAGACCACGAGACAAACTCAAGACCCATTCTTTCCTTCTCACTTCTTCTTCCCCTGCTACTCTTTCCCTTTCTCTTTTCTTTCATACACGAAGACGTGCACACACTTGAGCACGTACGCACCTGCCTTCGGCCACAACTCTCACCGCCGATCCTACTTGCACATCGCCCTCGATGCCACGAAACCTATAGACCATCTGAAAACACGAACTCGCCCTCGTCCGAAAATTCGACTTCTCACTGAAGCATGGAACAAACTCCGCCCCCACAAAACGCCTCGGCACAACCACCTCACATCACCATCTAATGCCAAATTCTAACATGAGCTTCGCCACCTTCTCCTCTGCCATCTCCCCCATGACTGCACGTCCCATTCGCCTACTCGACATCGCATTTGCCTCAAACTCGAGACCGAACAAACCAACACTCTAAACTCTGCTACGACTTCAACATGCCAGCACACCCAAATATAAAATGCCACGCCATTTTTCATGAGTCCCCCATCCTCCAATCTTTCCCCTGACCAAAACTCGGGCTACAAACTCGAGTCGGTCGTCGAAAATTGATCAAAGTCCCAAAACTGTTCACCTCTAAATTTCTCACTCCATGCTTGACTACAAATCTCCAAAACTCTTTCAAAAATCATCACTTCGAATAACAATCACATTCATATAAGAAAGAGGTTAAAGTATGATTTTCAAAATCTCTTAATCTTTGGGTTGCTTACGGTAAAATACATTTTTTTCCTTCTATACTTAATAATGTAAAATGGAACAAATTTTAGAATAAAATACATTTTAAAGCAACCAAGTTTCCTTTTGAAATCATAACCTAAAACTAACTAGGCAAGAAAATATTGATTTTTGAAGTTACAAGGTCTCATCTTTTTTAAGAGAACAGAGCTGTAATATAGAAAGAAATTTTTACAGGGTGTTCAAACTTGATTTAACACACATTTGTAAGTCATAAAAACTTATTTAGCACACGATGTCTAAAAAAATACAAGAACCCAAATTTTGCAAACATATATATGCACATACATAGTTTCCAGCAAGTAAAGGATTTGGTTTACTCACTTTTCTTGATGAAAATGAACACTACTTCTTGTTGTGCTGTAGCTTTGAGTTCTTAGTTCTACAAAGTTTTTAATGCATCTTATTTTTTTCCTTTTATGTGTGAATGGTAAATGTGAATAACAACACAAAGGCATATATATATATATATATATATATATATATATATATATATATATATATATATATATATATATATAGGAGATGGACAGGCTGAAGCCTATTGCACATGCACAATACCTTTCTTTTTATTTCTTTTTTCTCTCTCTAATTTCTTTGAAAATATGAAGACTTGATTTGAAAATAAAGTTGATTTGATTTCCTTATTGACTTGAAAATTGAGTGAAAGGTTTGATTTATTTCATGCTTGAGTTAATCTACTTCGTCATAATGTTCCCTTATGTGTATACATGCTAATATAAATATTTACCTAGATTTTCCTATACATTGACTATATGTGCATATTTTGCTTCTAACATAAATTAACATACCTAAGTTACTTCTTTGTATAAATTATTACATATGCACTATATTTTAGCATACACACATATAAATAACTATTTACAAGTACTTATTCTTATATATATATTATTTTAATTTTATAGCATAAGTTTTGCATATATAAAAACACACACACACACACACACACACACACACATATATATATATATTATATCCTATTTTTAAAAATGAAGTTCGTTTACATTATTCCTAGAATTTAGCTTTTTAAACTTTTAAATTAAAGACTCCAGAATACACACACACACATAATTCATAAATCAGAAATTAATAGCTAACTGATAAAACTAATATTTCAATGTTTAAGACAGTTAGTTATCCTAATAACAGATGTCAAAAATCCGGGTCGTTACAATTTCCCATTCCTTGGTGGGTTTTTCTTATGACTTTACACACTTGTCTAATAAAATATTCCTAGGTTCAAAGTAATATTCCTTATATTCAATGGAAATTCCTTATTGCTACTCTAAGAATATTTGTAACTATTTTTATTCATAGCCTTAACTTTTACCCCGTCTTACCTAGGTAATCATCCCTATCTACTCCATATCAAAGTTAGTTTGATTTTCACCATTTTTAAACTTCATAGTCATGAAGTACTCGACTCAAAACTTTTATCTTTAAAAATATAAACTTAGAATTTTTTGCATTAAATTTAATAATTGCTTAGTTTCCAAAAGGAACCCTGAAAAACTCATCATTTAATCAACTTTAACAGTATGTGTCAAAAATTTTGAAACTATATTTTAAGGTTTACAAAGTAAGTTTATTTATTAAGTTAAAAGTAAATGTTAGCAATTTAATTTAAAAAGATTCTTTCCTTAATAAAACAAATCATTTCCTTCTTTTCAAATCGTAAGAGTCAAGATCTTATTGCATGGATAATCATTAAATCAATTTCCCCTTTTTACCTTCCTTCTTTTATTTCCAACCGAAATTTTTAACTCAAACTGTTCGTTAAGTTTTGCATTCAATAACTCAATTGTTATACCAAACCATTTTTCAAAAATGCATCGTTATAGTATGTTTAAACAATCTTTTATATCTTTAAACAATAAAAACTGGAGTAGACAAGGACCACTTTCATTTTATTATTTTCCTATTGCTTGTGTTATTTCCACTTTCAACCTTAACGTCGACCGTAATATTATATGAAAGGGAATTTTAAAAGATATATGCAATTACTGCATATATTTATGGAAAATATCCTATTTTCCATTTGTTTTACCATTAATTTCCTACATGATTTCTAATATGATTACTAACATTATTTCAATATAAATTCCTAATGCTGTTTTTATTTAAATTTCCTAATGTTGCTACGATTTTAATTTCTTCTACCTAAATTGCTATTATTTTATTGCTTCTCCTTATATAGCTCTTTTTCTCTTTTAATTGATACCTACTGCTTTACCCATTGGGCTTTTCCCAATTAACAAGAAATGGCTACTTTTAGTGCATGAATCTATTTCTACTATCATTCTCCATATTTCCTTTATACAATAATATTCTTCCTATCTTCACTATCGAATGTTCATACCCTTCCACTCTCTTTAGCCTATTTAAATCAAGCACCATTTCCATTTGGCCTTCTAAAGTGAGTCGAAAGGCAACTTCCTTCCCACGTACCTCTTTTTAGGTAGCATACTAAGCATTCAGTCTTACTAGACTCGGTATACTACCTCTCTTCCAAAGAAGATTCCAACTGAGAATTCATGATTGAAGTGTTGAGTGTCCTACTAATGGCTTTAGGAGACGAAGGAGAGTGCTATAAAAGTTCTAGAAACTTGTAAGCTATCGAATTTCAAAATTCCCAGCAGACTCGTGCTTGAAGGAAGAAAATGGACACAGGAATCACTAGCGTTAGTTTGAAGCCCGACACCCTAGTCCTCGTTGACTCAGCTATGCTACCTTCGATCTGGTGGAATTAGTGGACGAGTCTGAATGAAGAGTAATAAACAATGGCTTTGTTTGATCGGCAACTTGTTAGTCGCCTGTACTCTTCTCTACTAGCTCCATCTATACCTATACCATGTTTCCTAAAATGAAAGCTTCTTGCATTACCACTTGTCCATGCTGGTTCAAATGATCCTGTTTCTCCATTCATAGGTTCATTGAACAGATATCACTTGACCACGGAAGAATATCAACAATCCTGTTTGAGGTCAAGAACCTAGCGGCAAAATCCTATGTTCCTTTCATTATGGTATTTCCAACAATCAGTTGGAAGATTTCTTTGAGTCGAAGGGTGTTCAGTTGCCACTGGCAGTCCCCTTTCTCTGGTCATACCCGAGACTCTTCCCTAAATGATTTGGAGCACCAACCTCTCTTTGAACAACTGATGGAGATTGCGAACTAGCTTTGGGCAAGTAATGATATTTGAGCATAGGCAGCTTCCATGTCTCCTATCGCTCTCGCCACTATAAAAGGAAATTTTTAGAACTTCTAAATTTATAGAAACAAAAAAATCATGGAGCCAAACATACGCCCTATTTTATGTCGAAAAGATTATCAGTTTCTCTTATTCTTTACCAAAAAATGCTTTTTCTTGGAATTTAAGTCTAGTCAGCTTCAGCTCCACCTAGAAAATTTTCTAAATAACTAATTTAATTAAAATTTCTTAAATTTCCTAGTTTTTTAAGAATTTATTTTTAAAGGATACTTTACGTGGCAAATTTTTTGGCATTTACTTACTTTTCAAACATAAAAGTTTTCTAGGGATTGGTTCTTTTATAAATTATTTCTTTGAGAGCCACTTTAAATGTTTCAAGAAATTTCACAATCATTTATTAAATTCTTTCACATGTGGTCAGACTGAGGAATGGATTTTTGTTTGCCCTTCCTTTAAACTTTTCTTCTTTTCAACTCATCTTGTGGTGGTTAATGTATATCTTCTTACAAAAACTTGCTCAATTCTCTTTTTATACCTTATCTTCGGTATTTGCAAAATATAGGTTCTTACTTCCCATTTGTCTTTATGAAATGTATGTCACCAATCGACAATCCAGCGAAATTCACCCTCATAGGGCAGTCTAGGCCTAACAAAAGCAGTTAAATACCACCTAGCTTTAGAGACCCATCTATATGTCATGCTCATACTTTTCATAAGTCAAATTCTTATGGTACAACCTACATTTTATGGGGTAATCTGGATAGGTGTATAAATTTAACTCCATTTATTATTTTGACTCGTAGTTTCCTTATCAATCTTATCAAAATATGGTCGCATCTATTCCTATAGTTAGAATTTGTATAGTTTGACATGTAATATATATATATATATATATATATATATATATATATATAATTATAGAGAAAAATACAAACACGTTTATTCAACGTATCCTAAATCTTATGATGGACTAACCTAAGCTCTATACCAAATGCAAGAACTGTAATAACCCTGGTTTTGGAGGTTACCTATTAATATTAAATTATAACAGAAGTTATAATTTAATATTGTGAATTAAAAATAAATTGGAGGTTTAAATTGTTTATTTGGAATAAACAATGAATTTTGGAAATAAAATGTCAAAATAAAGTTTTGGAAACTTTGTTATATTTATTTATGAGAAAAATGAGTGAAAAATGATTTTTATTTAGAGAAAATGCAATAATTTATTAATTATTGCCAATTACTTCTTTTAATAATTCGTAAAGAAAGTATTTGATTTTTAAAGGTTGTTTATTTAAATAAAAATATGAAATTGGTTTAAAAATAAGATTTGGGTATAAAATTGAGTTTGAAATAGTTTTTTATAATTTATTACTCAAGAAAATAATTTTGTGTAATTTTTGAAGTTAAAAATGAGATTTTATGTAATTATCTGCGTAAAATTGGTTATTTAAGTAAAAGAGATTTTAATAATAAAAATGTTTTTAAAATTAAAGTTATTTTTTATTAGAACATTTTGTTTGACAAGAAATTTTGTTTGTATAATTTTGGTGTGAAGATCTTGGTGGAAAATGTTGTTTTATTAAGTAACAAAAGTGTTTATACTTGTTTTGTGCTAATTAAATTTCCTAGGCTAATTAATTAAATGATTTGGGTCCAAAGCCCATTTAGCCTAAAACCATAATTAAGAAATGAGAATTGAGAAATATCATTGTTTGTACGTACAAAATTCATCTCACCTTCTTCCTCTTCAGAAAATAGAATCTGCAAATAGAAATTCACCATTTTCCTCAAGTCCAAGCTTCCAAACTCCAATTTTCTTCAAATAAGTTTAGATTTTTATCAAACTAAAGTGAAATTAACAGGTAATCTAATACAAGACCTTAAATATTTTCATCAAATCTTAATTTATGAAAGATTTGTCTGTTAATTCCATTTCATCTGTTGCATGTATCTGTTCCTAGCTTTTACAGGTTCTAGAGGCCAAAACTATCTCAAAGCTACAATCTTTTAGCTACAAATCTTGTGTTTTCCTTTTATAAGCAAGGTGAGTTGAATAACTCACATGATCTTGCAAAACAAAGCTCCAAATTGCAAAAACAATGAATAATTTAGCTTTGTATATAAATTTCTATGTTGTTTTATCCCTGTTTGAAAACTGTTTTACGTTGCTTCTTTGAATGCTAGTATCTTTTGATTACGGCAACAAAATACTGTCGAAATTCTTTTTTTTGGTAGTTTATATGTTGAACTTTGTCTCTCAAAATTTCATTGCATTATATTGTCATTTGATGCTTCAAACTTGCTTCAGAAAATCAATACAAGCATGAAACGAGCAAAACCGGAACATCCCATAGCCTGGGTCGACATGCTGGTCGACCAAGAGCCTTCTAGGTATACATGTCTATCAACCTAGGCCCCCTTAGGTCTATTTATATGGAGGTGGATAGGCCTGTCGACCTGCATGTAGACATGTGTGTGTGAGTTCTAGGCAGTTTACTTCATACTTTCTACAGCCTGTTGCCCTTTGTGTTATACTTTTACCACTTGTTCTTATGCACTTTTGAGATGTTTTTGAAAGAGATTGAGGGCTATGATGCCCATTAATAGGCTAGCTAATATTTGGTGAGTTTGAAATTTAAATTTGAATATCGATTTTTGAGTATTTTCTATGTTTTCTTCGATTTCGAGCATTGTTTCTTCCAAACAAATTTTAAAATAATTTTACAATAAATTGGCTTTTGAAATTAGCATTATATAATATCTTCAAATTATTTAAAATTGTTTAAATATATTTGTTCCTTATAATAAGTAGAATTTTTAATAAATTGATTTCAAAATGATTTCGAAAAATTGTTTTAAAATCCTGTTTTCTCAAGTAAATTATTTTATCAATAATATACACTATTTTACACTCTTTAGACGTATGAGGAAGAGAATTAAATGATTTAGTAAAATACATAGTATGGGACATGTGCGTTAGCCTTCTCGATTAATTTCAGACTTGTATGATCGAAGCTATTCGAGCTTATTGTTTTGAGTTGATATTTGAGATTTGCCTTTTTATAGTGTGTTTTGAGATTTATAATTCCTATTTTTAGGAATTATCTGAGGTGGCCAATATTTGGCAAGTTTTGAGGTTTGATATCTCCTATTTTTAGGCATTACGGTCGATGAGAACCATCATAATGTTTTTATACTTGCCGATGATATGAGGCAAGTCTTGAGTTTGTAATTTCCTGGTTCGAGATTTATGGTTCATGAGGAACCACCACGAAGTCCATTTACACTTGTCAATGATATGAGACAAGTCATGAGTTATTTGAGATTTCATGAGTTTGATAACGTTTTCTATTGTGGCATTGACTGGCGGCTAGTAAGCCGTTTAGTAAGAACGTGTGGCATGGGACGTATATTACCATTTTTCGAGTTCCTATCCGAGAGTTTGTGACATTCACGAGTTATTGCCAATACTTGAGCTATTGGGTTCTAAGTGTACATATATTTATATTTTATAGCCGTTGGCCTCATTATGGGCTGCTGGGTCCTAAAAGAGGTCGGGGGTCTAAAGTACACGGTACTTGGCAGGCTGTTGGGCCATAGATTGGGCTGTTGGGTCTTTTCATATTTTATAGTTGTTGGGCTTTATTGGGTTGTTGAGTCCAATCTGGATTTGTATCTACAAATTGCCCGTTGGGTCCTTTCTCTTTCCTTAGCTGTTGGGCTATTATAGGGCTATTGATTCCATTATTCATTTATAGCCGTTGGGCTTTTTATTGGGCTAATGGGCCCTATTTCTGAGTTGAGATTTATGCTCTACTTTTTGGAGATATTTGAGTTTGCCATTGTGTCGTATTTTGTGTTTGAGATTTCTCTATTATGAGAATATATCTGAGTTTGCCATTGTTGCTATTTTGTGCTTGAGATTTCTCTATTATGAGAATATATCTGAGTTTTCCATCTTAGCATATTTTGGGTTTGAGATTTCTTTATTACGAGTTTATAATTAGGTTTGGTGATATTGGCGAATTATGAGATTTATATATATGCCAATGAAATGAGGTATATCTTGAGTTTTGGAACTTCTCCATTTTGAGAATATTTGTATTTTCCATTTTGGTGAGATTTGTGATTTGAGTTTTCTTCTGTTTAAGAGATATGTTTAGAAAAATCTTTATAGCTACTTTTGGATATTGTTAATGATATGAGATGACTATTATTCTTGGTGTTTTATCCTGAATACTTCTTTAAAGATTCTATATACTTAGGTGATATTTGTTCACTTAAGTTATGGGCATGTATTACTATTATCTCTTCTTATTCAAGAAGAATTATCATCCTTTACCTTAAGTTTCGTATTATCGTTTATCCTTATTAACTGATTATTTTAGCTAGACTGTCTCGTATATTTTATACTCGGGTCAGACAGAGTTGTTTCAGGTTAGGTGCTTCATTGGACTTAGCCATTCTACTTCTGCTTAGATATATCTCCTTATCACCCTTTTTATTGTAATAGCTTTTTGTTGACTCTGTTATGTGTATTTTGACTCGTTGTATATTTCATGGTCGTCATACCACATATATTGTATCATTTTGTACCATACCTATGATGTATCCTTGTATATGTGTATACGTATATCTGTTTGCTGTTCTGTGATATTATATTCATTTAGTTGTTGTATTTTCTTCGGATAGAACCGTTAGCCACCTATTGCTTTGAATTAGGCATTTATTGAACATGTTGATCCACTTGAGATAGAAAAAAAATATAGAGCACAAATCCACGTAATTGGTAGATATGTAAGACAAAGCTATAGAAGGTCGCTCGTAACCAACCCTATTCTTCACATTAGCGGATAGTATTACCTAGTTATACTCTTTGTTTGTGTGAGTCTCGCGGTGGGTTGTCATAGCTTAGTATATCTTAAGTTTAAATTGGGTTTTGCCATATTGGCGAGTTTTGAATTACGAGATATATAAATATGCCAATGAAATGAGGCATATCTTGAGTTTTGGATCTTCTCTATTTTAAGAATATTTGTACTTGCCATTTTGGCGAGATTTTTTATTTGAGTTTTCTTCTATTTAAGAGGTATGTTTAGAACCTTTATAGCTACTTTTGGCTATAGTCGATGATATGAGATGACTATTATTCTTGGTGTTTTATCTTGGATACTTCTTTAGAGATTCTATGTACTTCGTGATATTGTTCACTTAAGTTATGAGCACGTATTACTATTGTCTCTTCTTATTCAAGAAGAATTGTCATCCTTTACCTTATGTTTCATATTATCGTCTATCCTTATTAAAATGATTGTTTTAGCTAGATTGACCCGTGTATTTTATACTCGGGTCAGACCGAGTTGTTTCAGGTTAGGCGCTTGATTGGACTTAGCCATTCTTCTCCTACTTGGGTATATCTCCTTGTCATCCTTTTTATTGTAGTAGCTTTTTGTTCACTCTGTTATGTATATTTTGACTCGCTGTATATTGTGTGGTCATCATACCACCTATATTTTATCATTTTGTACCGTACTTATGATGTATCCTTGTATATGTGTAAATGTATATCTGTTTGTTGTTCTGTGATATGATATTCATTTTGTTGTTTTATCTTTTTCTGATAGATTCGTTAGCCACCTATAGTTCTGTATTAGGCACTTATTGAATATGTCAATCCACTCAAGATAGAAAAAAATAGAGCACTAACCGACGTATTCAGTAGATGTATAAGGCAAAGTTATAGATCGTTGCTCCTAACCAGCCCTATTCTCCGCATTAATAGACGGTATTACCCAGTAATACTCTTTGTTAATCTAGGTCTCGTGGTGGGGAGTCACAGCTTTGTATTGGAGCTGAGTTCAGAAGAAAATAGGATAAATATAGAACAGAAACATATATATAACGATGCATCCAAGTTGGTACAAGTGTTACAAATTCTTTAATTGTTGAGTCCTCATCTTTTCTTTTCTTTGTAGTAGATAAGTTTGGAATATGTCTAGGAATATATGTTATTCCGTAGTATTCTATATTGAATTACTGAGATTTCATCCTATGAATAATCCTTGTGATTATTCTATTCTAGTTCTCTCCTATATGGGTGCTTGACACACACTCATACCAAAGGAGCATGTTATCACCCTTAACCTTTCCGAGTCCTGTGGGGTAGATAAGTGGGAATAGTCTAAGAATGTAATTTTAGAATTTTGTAGTATTCTCTAATTAGTGAATTTAATTGATAATATCTACCCCTATGAATAATTCAAATCTATCTTAACTTTCAGCTCATGGCTGAAAGAGAAAGAGGTCACCCTGAGGCGGTTGAGCAATCCAGTGGCTCTCTCCCCAAAGGTGTGTACATGTTGACCAATTAGATTTTAGAGCTTGTCCGGAGCATCCAGCCTCCTGCTCCAACTCATTCTTCTACTCCGTGCAAATCCGTATTTGCACGCATGTGTAATGATTTTTCTCATTTAGGAGGCAAGCCTTTCAAAAGTTCCGAGACTGCTCTTGAGGTCTAGGCTTGGATTCGGACATGCGAGTGCATCTTCTCTCGCATGGATTTATCTAACCATCATCACGTTCTTGTAGCATCGAGTATAATGCAAGAGCGAGCTCTTGATGGGTATGAGCTTCGTATCGCCGAGCTAAACGAGTCCACTCTTACTTGGCAGCAGTTTAGAGAGCGGTTTGACCTCAAATTTGTGACCGAGTTCGAGAAAGCTCTCCTAGCCCGTCGCTTTCTTGAGTTGAAGCAAGGGAAATCATCTGTTTCCATGTACGTATCTTCTTTCAAGTCCCTATTCTAATATTGGCTCGAATTTATCAGCACTACTTATAAGAAGAATCTTCAGTTTGTTTCTGGTTTGAAGCAGTATTTGAAGAAGTAACTTATGCTCCAGCTTAAGCTATCATTTGAGGAGTTAGTAGACTCAGCACTTCACCTCGAAGCTATCAAGAAAGAGCATGATAGTAGTGATGAGACTAAGGTTTGTAAGAATCCCAATAAGAAGAAGTTTCCTTTTCAGAAATCTAAGTCTTTTCCTTAGAAAAAGTAGAAGCCATTTGCCTCCAGTTCACATTCAGATGCAAAACCTCCTCTCACAAGTCATGTTTCAACTGTGATTCTTATGATCATTTTATTAAAGAGTGGCCTGAGCTTATTGTTTGCCACAATTGCGAACAAGAGGGACATTGGTCTTCCTAATGCCGCAATTCTTCTAAGGGTCCTTATTCAGGAAAACTTATTGTGATGGATGCTTCAGGCACTTCCTCTTAACCTATAGATACTTCCTTTTCCTTTTCTAGAGCTTTATATTATTTTATGACCATTCTATTCAAGTTCTCTTCGGTACGGGTGTTTCATATTCACTCGAATCGGAGAGGCTTATAAATGCTATAGTTTTGAGTGTTACTTGCTTTGTTCACTTTTGTGGATTGCGAATACTATTGAGGGGATCCGCAATACTAGGTAGGAGGATTTTGGGATTGTTATGTAGCTTATCTTTTCGTGCGAGTTAGCACGCTATTTCCTATTTAGAGTTTGGAGTGACTTGAGATGGAGTGGCTTGCATCTTATTAAGCCACATTCTATGATTTGAAGGATCCTATATTTAGGTATCCTAATTCAGTTGGTTTGTTATTTCTTGTCATCGAAATGTTGATTATGATTTTGAAATGTCTTTATTTACTCTTGAGTTTCGAGATGTTGATGATATGTGTCGAATTCCAGTCATTGTGACTTTGTTGATTTCTGTGAGTCCTTTCGGGTATGACACCCCATTGGGCAATCAAGTACTGTATTGACCTCCTTTCCAATTCTTAGTCTTTCGGTCGTCCTTCCATAAGGATCTACACTAAGGAAATGAGGTGGTTAGTCGAACTTAACTGATATTGTCATCCTTGCTTCCTTCGAGATATCCTCTTTGGATACTCATTTGTTGATAAGTTTTGTAATGTTACTTCAATTGAAGTAATGATGCGTCGAAGTGTTGCTTCTCCTTATTCGAGAAGATATATTACCTTTATATCCTTTATTTCTTGTTAAACTTTTGGGTGGTGCTAGGGTCGTACCTCAGCTTGACCTTACACCAATTTCATGAGCAACGAGTTGCGGAGGATAGCATTCCTCTTACCGCACTTTACACTCGTGGGGTTTTTGTGAATAGTTTGTTATACCGTTCGCAATGACGAACATTCTAGCCTATTCCATCAATCTTGTGAATTCACTATTATGGGAATATCTCGATGAGTTCTTTTTGTGTTTTGATTTTGAGTATAAGTTATAAATTGAGTTTTCAAATCTTTCAAATTAAAGATATATTTTAAGAGAAATTAGATCTCGTTTTGAGATAAGTAAAGAATATTTTGAGTCTTATATGAGGAATTTCTTTTTATAGGAAATGTTTTTCTTTGTATTGGGTCGTCCATCGAGTGTTTAAGAACTCTGGTTGACGCGCCTGATCAACGTTACTGATAGGAATTTCCTAAACGTTGTGATAAGACAACCATACATAGTAAAATTGCATTTTAATGAGATTTAGTTTAAAAATTAATATTATAAGGTTTAGGATTAATTTTTTTATTTTGAATGATATATGTATATTGTTTTGAAAATTTTGAAGTGTTGGAAATTGAGACTTTGATTTTGAAAATTGTGAGTTTTGAGGCTCTAAGAACTTTCAATTGCAAATTAATATATTTATATCTATTGGTATCTTGAGTTTGTCTTGCCTTAGAGCAAATGCCAAAAGACTTGCTTTTGTGCAATCATTTGAGCTTGATGTCCTTTTAAGTAACCACCTCTAATCGGGTTTTCTTACCTTAGCTGTTATTATTTTCGTGTCGATGTGGCTCTTTCCGTAGTGACGCATGGAAAGTCATATCAATAATTCCCTTGTTGATTGGAGTTCGGGATAAAGTTATGATTAATCCCAACTCTATTTGAGAAGTTTCTGAGGAATCAATCTCACTCGATTGATCTTTTGTGTAGCATTCTATTTATGTTCTTGTTTTGAAGGGGAGAAGCCTTCGAAATCATGTGGTGTTGCTCGAAGTCATTCTATATCCCGTTAAATCCCGATGAATATATTCGGGAAATCATATAATTAATCGAGAAATTTTATCTAGTTCTCTATCATCTTGAGTTGAAGGTGGGAAATTTTTATCGAGCTTTTCTATCTTCCTTTTGATTGATGAAATAATCGTGTTGAATGTAACTCTTCTCTAGAAATTGCGAGGACATAATTTTTATAAGGTGGTGTCTGTAACAATCTTGGTTTTGGAGATTACCTATTAATATTAAATTATAACGGAAGTTATAATTTAATATTATGAATTAAAAATAAATTGGAGATTTAATTTGTTTATTCGGAATAAAAATGAATTTTAGAAATAAAATGTGAAAATAAAGTTTTGGAAACTTTATTATGTTTATCTGTGAGAATAATGAGTGAAAATGATTTTTATTTAGAGAAAATGCAATAGTTTTATTAATTATTGCTAATTACTTCTTTTAATAATTTGTAAAGGAAGTATTTAATTTTTAAAGGTTGTTTATTTAAATAAAAAGGTATAATTGGTTTAAAAATGAGATTATGGTATAAAACTGAGTTTGAAATGGTTTGCTATATTTTATTACACAGGAAAATTTTTTTATGTAATTTTTGAAGTTAAAAATGAGATTTTATGTAATTATTTGTGTAAAATTGGTTATTTAAGTAAAATAAGAGATTTTAATAATAAAAATGTTTTTAAAATTAAAATTAAAATTTAGTAAGAGAAAAACATTTTATTTGACATGAAATTGTGTTTGTATAATTTTGATGTGAACATTTTGGTGAAAAATGTTGTTTTATGAAGTAACATAAGCATTTATACTTATTTTGTGCTAATTAAATTCCCTAGGCTAATTAATTAAATGATTTGGGTCCAAAGCCCACTTAGCCTAAAACTAGAATTAAGAAATGAGAATTGAGAAATATTATTGTCTGTACGTACAAAATTCATCTCACCTTATTCCTCTTTGGGAAATAGAACCTGTAAATAGAAATTCACCATTGTCCTCAACTCCAAAACTCCAATTTTCTTCAAACAAGTTGAGATTTTTATCAAATAAAGTGAAATTAATAGGTAATCTAATCTAAGATCTAAAATATTTTCATCAAATCTTAATTTGTGAAAGAGTTGTCTGTTAATTCCTTTTCTTCCGTTGCATGTATCTGTTCCTAGCGTTTACAGTTTCTAGAGGCTAAATCTATCTCAAAGCTACAATCTTTCAGCTATAAATATGGTGTTTGCTCCTCATAAGCTTGAGTTGAATAACTCACATAATCTAGCAAAAAAAAGCTCCAAATTGTAAAAACAGCGAATAATTTAGCCTCTGTATGTAAATTTCTGTGTTGTCTTATCTTTATTCGAAAACTGTTTTATGTTTCTTCTTTGAATGCTTGTATCTTTTGATTCCTACAACGAAATGTTGCCGGATTTCTTTCATTTGGTAGTTTATAAGTTGAACTTGGTCTTTGCAAAATGTCATTGCATTATATGATCATTTGATCCTTCAAACTTGCTTCAAAAACCAATAAGAGTATGAAAAAGCAAAACTTGAACATCCCATAGCCTGGGTCAACATGCAGGTCAACCAAGGGACTTCCAGCTTGACATGGCTATCGACCTGGGCCTCCTTAGGTCGACATGGAGAGAGACAGGCCTGTCGACCTGCATATATACATGTGTGTGTGAGTTCTGGGCAATTTCCATCATGCTTTCTACAGCCTTTTGCCTTTGAGTTGTGCTTTTACCACCTGTTCTTGTGCACTTTTGAGATGTTTTTGAATGAGATTGAGGGCTATAATGCCTGTCAATAGGCTAGCTAAGATTTGATGAGTTTGAAATTTAAATATTGATTTTAAGCATTTTCTATGTTTTTCTTCGATTTCGAGCACTGTTTCTTCCAAACAAATTTTGAAATAATTTTTACAATAAATTGGCTTTTGAAATTAGTATTATATAATATTTTTAAATTATTTTAAAGTTGTGAAAATATATTTATTCCTTATAATAAGGAGAGTTTTCAATAAATTGAATTTAAAATGATTTTGAAAAATTGTTTTAAAATCCTCGTTTTCTCTAATAAATTATTTTATCAATAATATACACTATTTTACACTCTTTAGACGTATGAGGAAGAGAATTAAATGATTTAGTAAAACACATGGTATGGGACACGTGACGTTTGCTTTTTCGGTTAATTTCAGACTTGTACGATCGAAGCTATTCGAGGCCATTGATTTGAGTCGATATTTGAGATTTGCCGTTTTATGGTGTGTTTTGAGGTTTATAATTCGTATTTTTAGGAATTATACGAGGTGGCCAATATTTGGCAAGTTTTGTCATTTGAGATCTCCTATTTTTAGGCATTATGGTCGATTAGAACCATCACAATGTTTTTATACTTGCCGATGATATGAGGCAAGTCTTAAATTTGTAATTTCCTATTTTAGGATTTATGGTTCATGAGGAACCAGCATGAAGTCCATTTATACTTGTCAATGACATGAGGCAAGTCATGAGTTATTTGAGATTTCATGAGTTTGATAATGTTTTCTATTGTGGCATTGACTAGCGGTTACTAAGCCGTTTAGTGAGAACTTGTGGTATAGGACGTACGTTACCATTTTTCGGGTTCCTATCTGAGAGTTTGTGACACATTCATGTGTTATTGCCACTACTTGAGCTGTTGGGTTCTATATGTGCATATATTTATAGTTTATAGCTGTTGGGTTCTACATGTACATTTATTTATATTTTATAGCTGTTGGGCTAATTATGGGCTGTTGGGTCCTTGAAGAGGCCGGGGGTTTCTAGTACACGGTACTTGGCAGGTTGTTGGACCATAGATTAGGCTGTTGGGTCCTTTAACATTTTATAGTTGTTGGGCTTTATTGGATTGTTGGGTCCAATCTGGGTTTGTAGCTACAAATGGGCTGTTGGGTCCTTTTTCATTCCATAGCTGTTGGGCTATTATTTGGCTGTTGGGTCCATTATTCATTTATAGCCGTTGGGCTTTTTGTTGGGCTATTGGGTCCTATTTCTGAGTTGAGATTTATACTCTCCTTTTTAAAGATATCTGAGTTTTCCATTGTGACATATTTTGTGTTTGAGATTTCCCTATTATGAGAATATATCTGAGTTTTCCATTGTTGCATATTTTGTGTTTGAGATTTCTTTATTATGAGAATATATCCGAGTTTGACATCTTGGCATATTTTGGATTTGATATTTCTTTATTATGAGTTTATAATCGGGTTTTGCCATATTAGCGAGTTTGAATTATGAGATTTATATATATGCCGATTAAATGAGGGATATCTTAAGTTTTGGAACTTCTCCATTTTGAGAATATTTGTAATTTCCATTTTGGCGAGATTTTTGATTTGGGTTTTCTTCTATTTAAGAGACATTTTTAGAGAAACCTTTATAACTACTTTGGGTTATCGTCGATGATATGGGATGACTATTATTCTTGGTGTTTTATCATGAATACTTCTTTAGAGATTCTATATACTTAAGTGATATTTGTTCACTTAAGTTATGGGCAGGTATACTATTGTCTCTTCTTATTTAAAAAGAATTATCATCCTTTACCTTATATTTCATATTATCGTCTATCCTTATTAAACTGATTGTTTTAGCTAGATGACCCGTGTATTTTATACTCGGGTCAGACCGAGTTGTTTCTTGTTAGGTGCTTGATTGGACTTAGCCATTCTGCTTTTGCTTGGATATATCACCTTGTCACCCTTTTTATTGTAATAGCTTTTTGTTGACTCTATTATGTATATTTTTTGACTCGTATTGTATATTATGTGGTCGTCATACCACATATATTGTATCATTTTGTACCATACTTATGATGTATCCTTGTATATGTGTATATGTATATCTGTTTGATGTTCTGTGATATGATAGTCATTTAGTTATTTCATTTTGTTCTGATATATCCATTAGCCACCTATAGTTTTGCATTAGGCATTTATTGAATATGTCGATCCATTTGAGATAGAAAAATATATATAGATCACTAATCGTCGTATTCAGTAGATGTGTAAGACAAAGCCATAGATGGTCGCTCCTAACCATCCCTATTCTCCACATTTGCAGACAACCCGGTAATACTTTTTTTAATGTGGGTCTCAGGGTGGGGAGTCAGAACAACTGACACCTTAATTAGCCCGATTTTCGATTAAATCGAAAACCCAAGTCCATTAGGGTATGGATTGTTGGCGTTGGTAACCTATAATAAAGATAAGTATATTATAAGGCTATCTATATGTACTCACATCGAAATAGTAAAATATAATAAAACATATATATACTGACTAAGGCTACTACCTTAGAATCTAGTCGCCTTGTTAGTGCATAACATAAATGAGAAGACCCATGTACCTATTGTTCCCATCTTATACTAAATCATGTTTCTCTAGTATATCACGTGGGTTGTAATGGGGGGGGGGGGGGGGGTTAAAAAGACATCTGGTGATTGGTAAATTACATACTTTATCCATAACACTAGTTTACGCCTATTGATTTTCATTTAAGCGTTATGTATATTTTCATGGATTAGTTATTTAATTCTGTATGCTCGTATGATATATCCAACCTACTTCGAGATATAAGTGCCTATATGCATAACCTACTCTGATGTATAAGTACCAATATATGTAAACTTGCTTCGGGGCATAAGTATCTTTATATGTACATACATACTGGTGCATCAGTGTACTCCATAAAAGTAAATCCTGGCCACTTAATACTTCTTAAATAAGGAAGTGGCAGGCTCAATGGCCATTTAACATCTCAATTTTAAAGAAGACCTCGTAGTAGCTATGGAGTATATTAGGTTTGACATCCCACCTCCTCTCAATCATATCCTAGTGAGACAAGAGAAAATACCTATGTCACTTTAGACCTTTTAAATAGGGAATAGGCGGACTCATCCATTTAAACCTAGATATAGGTAGACTCTCCAGCCATTTAATACTAAACCAAAGGCTAACCCCATATCATTCCTAAACCTCTTGTGAACCCCTTAATACTTCTTGGATAGGGAAGAGGTAGGCACTTCGACTGTTTAATATCCCAACCCTAAAGCGGACCTCCCCAAGAGATTTTAGCAACGCAACTAATAGATAATTCCGATCATTTAACACTTCTTAAATAGGGAAGAGGTAGACCAGTCAGCCATTTAATACCTCAATCCTATACGCAAACGTATATCCTATGGGACCTGTAGTTGGAGATGTCCCACATCAATAGTACATATACACAAATGATGGTAACCTCTTGTGTAGGGCGAACTTCCATTGTGTAACTCTATTGACATCGCATCCTAACCCATACTAAAATAAGTCATTTATAACTAACCTAAATATCGGGCTAAGCCCACTATTTCACACCCGACACAAACATATTATTGGGGCCATATAATTTCAACTATAGAAATTACTACGCCTCTTAAGTTCGTTATTTATTTATATTCATTTATTTAATTGCTATGACTTCTTATTTCATAAGTTTACTACCTTTATTTCTCTTTTCCATTAATGTTATTGATGGAGTTTATTTATCATACCTATTCAATTTCCTTTACCATTTTCATATTGGTCTCGGTAATTAAATTCATTAAATGATTTACTACCCATATTGAATTGATTACAGTAACTTCCCTTGTTCTCCTAAATTTATCGCTCTATTCGTATTTAGCCCTTTTTATAATTATATGATAACGTACAATTAATTGCACATTACCATATGTATTAATGTTGTAATAGACATTTATTCATTTATTTCTTAACCTTAAACTTTACTTTATGTAAGTATGTATGTAACAGCCCAAATTTTAGCAATATTTTATTCTTTATTTATAACTCTGGGGTTTTATTTTTCGAAAATTTGATTGTCTAAATTTAATTATAAATAATCACCCAATATTTTTATTAGTGTGAAAATTCTAAAATTCTTATTTTGGTTAAAACTTAACATTTTTTTTGAAGTTATAAATCTTTAAATTTTTAATTTTTAATCTTTTGGTTTAATTTAATATATTCGTAACAACGTTTATTTCACCTTTTATTCTTTAAAAAATTGATTTTATGCTTTTAAAAATTTAATATTTAATATTTTATTTATATACATTTTTGAAATAAATTTCTTAGTAAATGTGTAAACAAATCATATTTTTCTATAAGTAATAAATTTCCAAAAATTTGTGTATAAATAAACTGTTTAATTTCGCGTTTAAAAGGCACGTTAGTTGATGGAATAAATAATGTATATATACATACAAGAAAACGTATAAAATTCAAATCCGTTATTTTCATTTTTTTGGGACAAAAATCACTGCGTCTGTTGTACGCATTCTAATTTTATTCACTTTCCTTTTACTCTCCTGATTTAATAGGAACGTTATTTACAAATTTTATAATCGTTCACCTTTTTAATTTCTTGCCATTGTTCCCATCAACGCGAGCTTTAAATTTTAAAAGCATTCAGTATTGTTTAAAAATCTTATTCCAAAATCTAATCTTAGCTGACCGTTTCTTCTGCTTTAATTTCGAAACTCATTTGCTTAAAATTTGTTAAAAATCTAGTAACCGTGTATAACAAGAAAAATCAGTGCTCAATCAAAATCGTGGCCTTTTTTTAAATCAATATCTTATTTCTTGCCTATAATTGCTCACTAAAAATCAACGCTGGTTTAATTTCCTTTCTATTTCAAAGCAAGTTGATTTATTGCCGTTCTTTCTTCTCCTTAAATCACGCTACCTCTCTGATCAAACCTATATAACTCATCCAAATATTCATTTCTCAACAAAATTTAATTTTTCTAACCTTTCCTTTCCAACGCTCCCTGTTTCCACTTCTTTCTTTATGACCATTCATTATATATACACACTACAGCTGGAAAGTTATAAACGTATAAACTTAGAAATGTTTTGTATTTATTAAAAATTTAAAGCTTACCTTTAATTGTGATTTTTCTCTTTCCTTTCGTTCAAATTTAAACGCGCATCAATCAATTGCTTTAATAAATATTGCAGAATCAATGCACAGACGTTATCAATATCAATTTCATTTTATGGTGGTACGTTTTTTTTACGTTTCTGACCGTTTAAATTTTAAATAATTTGCTTTTATGGGTCAGCTGAATCAAAGCAACATGACCGTTGCTATTTATTTCTTTTATTAATTGCTACAATTATTTTCATCAAATCAAGGGTTGACCGTTATAATCACTTTATTTATTTATTCACTTAAAATTTGGTTGCCTATTCATTTTCTTCCGTTATATATGCCTGAAAACATGCGGTTCATCCCTATTTATTTTCGCTTTCACTTCTCTTTTCTCTAGATCTGTTCGTTCCCCTCCCTACTTTTCTTTGGAAAAAAAAGCAAACTGAAGCATGCGGTTGTCACCATTATTTGCATCCGCCACTTCACCTTTCTTCCAAACCTCCTCATCAAATGAAACCCATCACCTCTCCTTTCGGTTGCTTCTGTTTTATCAGTGAGGTATGGGCGTGTAAGCACATATATGTTTTGATTTATATTCGTAATTATATGTTTTTTTTGTTTTTTTGTTTCGTTAGTTGTGATATACATACGATTTATATAAGTATTGAATACTATTTTTTTCAAAAGTTTACTTTCATAACATGACAGTGTATATATATAGTTTCTATTTGATCATCTTCACAGCTTATAAGTCATGTTAATATTTTGAATTATGTATGCGACATTTTGAAGGGAACATACTATAAAATAAGTATCTTTCATTTTTAATAATAATATATATATATATTGTGTTTTATATTTTAATATGGGTCAACTTCTATTTGTTGATATCAGGTTTCCTATAATATGGTTATTCGCTTATGTAAGTCATATATT
Organism: Allium cepa; assembly: GCA_030765085.1. NCBI lineage: Eukaryota > Viridiplantae > Streptophyta > Magnoliopsida > Asparagales > Amaryllidaceae > Allium > Allium cepa. The sequence goes on along the minus strand of CM060938.1, from coordinate 733,471,824 downwards.
TGTTTTGTTACAGTCTATAAAAAAGACTTTAATACATGTATATTATGCGGTTTGTTACCATATGGGTTTCTATGTGGTACTGACTTATTTAGTTGATGATTGTATATATTTTGTTACAGTATTATATTTACACTATTTTGGATTTAAGATGATTTTATAAATACTATACTTTATAAATTATTTTAGTACACATATATTATTTGGAAATTTATATAGGTTGAATATAATATGTTATTGAATGTAAAAGTATGGATGGATTTAAATTATATATATATAACATTTAATATATATATATATATATATATAGAAATAGTTATATATAAAAAAATTTATTTTAGGTATTCATATTTAAACATTTATTTTATCTGTTTGAGAATATATATATACACACTAGTTATATAAGTTTAGTATAAAGGTGTTAGTATATATATTATTTTAAGTGTATGTTGATTTTCAAAAAAATGTAAGCTTGATTTATTTATTTATATGTTTGAAAAACATGTAAATTAAATTTGTGATGTTTGAACTTAGAATATAAATTTCATATGTTTATATATAGTTATAGGTGGTTATAAAAGTTCGCTTATACCATTTATCTTCATCATTCCAGTTCTGATCTGACCCGTTTTATCAATTCGAGCCAATCAGCTTTGATCGTTGAATTCGTGCCGATTTTTCTTTGCTTGGATTTGAAATTTAATTTCAGTGTCTGTATCAATGTGCGTATCCGTGTCTCCTTCTATATTCTCTAGCCTTGAAAGGTGAGTAATCACTCACGATTAATGTTTTTTATTTATTAAATTTGATTTCAATTGAAACGACAATTGAAATATACTACTGTACTTAGTAAATCTGTTATATATGCTATTATCAGTAACTGTTCACCTATGTGACATGACACCATATCCTATTATTTATATTTTATTTAATTACTAATGATATATGCTTGCTATTATATTATTATCATATCTGTTATCACTCTGCAAGTTCCCTGTTAGTATAGAATTCACTATGGGTTGAAATGATACATACCCGAACGGACTTTAGAATAGGAGAAAATCGTTATAGGTTGAAATGATAAACCCAAGCGATTTTCATTTGAATTGAATTTGGAATTTTGGGTTGAAATGATATCCACCCGTATATATTTAGTGTACGGATTGAAATGATAAATATACGTAGCACTTGAAAATATATACCAACACCGTTGGTCCATATGTAAATATTTTGAAAATAATTTCTATGATTTTGGGAAGAAATATATGGTCTTAATAATTGTTGATTCTTAAATTATTATATATAAAGGGTAATGATATATATAAATTTAATAATATTTAATTTAATTAAGATTGATATAATACATAAATTATGTTAAATATTTATGTAAATTATATTTCAAATAGATTTTTGAAATAATTGGGATAAATTGAGGTGGGGAGATGAAATTTGGATTTAGCTGAAATGGTATTAAATTAAGAACTTTATTTAGTTAAATTGATTTGTAATTATTGAATGGGAAATTTAAAGGTATGATATTTATAACTGGATTTTTACTCAAAATAAATTAAATGAATATTTCTAGTATAAATAAATTGAAGGAAGTATTTATTTGTTAGAAATTTGAGTTTTATTTTATGGATTTATTTGGTGAATATTTTAAAACTAAATAATAGGACAATAAATTGTTGAATATAAATTCCAACCTTAGTTTTGAAATTATTAAATACTCAAGGTTTGAAATATATTGAATAAAAAAGGGTAATTTATGATTACAAATCCGAATTTGAGATCTATAAAATTTAAGTGGTTATTTTAGGAATTGAGTTGAATTTAAATTGATAAAATTGAGATTGAATTTAATGTGAATGGGAAGGTCAGGTTGATTTTGAAAATGATTTGTTAAGTTGAGGAAACTACCAATATTTTACTCTATAAATATTTATGTATATTTTGGAAAATATATATATGAAATCAAAAGATATTTTTGTTGTGAAGTATAAATTAATTTAAAATGACTCGGTGTTATAGTGTATATTTCTACCTTATAGATAGTTCCATGGACCCTTAGAGGATGGTTATCCCCAACGTCCTTTAAGTTAATTATATTTCAGTTGATATTTCACTTGAGTTAGATTTATAGATATAAGAATGTTAATCCCGACTCGAGTGTTTTGTGTTTTGCTTTACGCTCGGGTCAGACTGAGTGATACAGCATTTGAGACCCACCTTCGAAGTTGGAGCTTTGCTTGAAGATCCAGCTATCTATCCTTTCAGTCATCCAGTTGATTGGTTCAGAGAAGTCATCTGCTCGTACTGGAGACTTCACTGCATCTGGGATATTCTGATGTATTTTATTTCTAACTCTGATGTATATAGTAGCTTCATGAACTACTATTCCTTATCTATTCCGCTGCATTTTATTACTCTGTGTCTGTGATCTGTGACTGATTTATTTACTGTATATGTTACGTTTGCCAAATTTATATTAACAATTCGGTATTTTGAATTATTCAAGTCAGACATGTATGGTTTTATTGTCGATTTTGAATGGTCCAAAATAGCGGGCTGTTACAATTGGTATCAGAGCTTTGGCTCTAGGCAAAATTTAGCATATATGGTAAATTTATTTACAGAATCACTTTCGCTCGAGTTGGATCTCTTCCTTTTTACTCGATTTCCTTTGAATTTTGGAATGTCCCTCGGTTTCGAAATTCATTCTGTCTCTCCCTATTTATATTCGTTTGATTCTGGAGTATCCCATAACTCCACTGAATGATTTGTAAAGGGGGTGAAAACTCCTTTTCAATTGGCATTGACTCACCGAAGATTTCTGTATCCTCGGTTTACGATGCTGCTATATCTTGTTATGCCGAATTCTATATCTCTGGCGATCGAATGTCGAATTGCCTCAGTATTCTACACCGATCTAATTTTGGAATCACGGTTGACCGGTAAAGGTCGCCCGCGATTTATAGAAGTATATCCATCTTCTATTTTGTATATCTTCGAATCAGAATTCTATTGATTTGAGTTCCTCTAATTCAAATCTCTATCCTTGTTTTAAAATCCATTCTTAAAATTATCTTTTGAAAATCGGGTATGTCTGTATTTTTGAAATTGTTTTATATATCGAAATTATTATTTTGATAACCATGATTTTATTCTATATATAAAAGTGAAAATGTTTTCGATAAGGATTATATACCTATATATAAAACAAATAAGAAATGTTATTCTATATAAAAGGGTTTGAAAGGATTTGAAATTTTGAAATTTTTTAAGAAATTGATTTATGTAAAAATGATTTATAACTGAAGGGTTAAATTTGAAATTCGAGAATTGAATTCCGGTATTTTGAAACTGGTTTTAAGATTTTGGAAAATATATAATAATAATATGATTTAAAAGTATTCTCCAAATAAGAAATGTTTCAAATGAGTTCAAAAGAATTCCAATAATTTTGAAGAAATTTCAAAGAAGTTTTCAAGAAAATAGAAGTCCAGAACTCACTTATGTCGCTGGAAAATAATTTCGGTGATGAGTGCACGCATCATCGACATTGATTTTTGAGTTTCAAAGTGGGGGAGAGGCCACTTTGATTGCTTCGCTATGCAAGTGATTTTGTAAAACCATTTTTGATTTCAAATTCCGAAGTATAATTTGATATTTTCGAAAGACATATGTATATATTTGAAACAATATAAAGTGAGACCGGTATTCAGTCCTTGAGTTTCGGATTTGATTTACTATAATCCTATCTATTGAAATTGATTATTTGATTTATGTCGATTTTCAACTCTTGAATTTGGAAATTTGATTTGCCTAACTATTTTGAATGTTCGAACACTTCCAAATCGAGATTAAATTTTCAAAGCCAAGAAATTTCGAAGAGTACAAAATGTTTGAAAAGAATACAAATTTAGTTTTGAAATGTTTTGAAAAAAATAATTTTGAATAATGGTTTTCAGAACGGTAAATTGGATATTTCAAATAGAAATAGATAGTTTAAAAGTTTTAAAGGGATAATTATAAATTTGGAAACCATTTTGAGTATAATTGATTTTGAGAAAATATTTGGTTTTGAAACTAAATTGAAATTAAATACCAGTACTTATATGGTGATTTTGGAAATGAATTTGTTTGACTTGAATTATTTTAATTTGGAAACTGGGATAATTTTCTAAACCTATTATTTTGGGAACTTTGAAATTTAGATGTTTAATTTGGGGGAAAATTTGGTGAAATCATATATGATTTTGAAACTGAATTGATATTGAAATGATTTGAAAATTTAGAACCTTATATTATTAAGTACTTGATTTGGGAGTGGTCGAACTTATATAAAATGGATTGTATAAGTATGAAGTTGATTTGAAATCTATTGATTTGAAAGGTACTCAATTTGGAAAGAGATTTTATATAATCGAAGTCTATATAAGTATGATTTGATCTACTATTGATTTGGAAAGTATTCGATTTGGGAAAAATGGAATCCTATATATATGGACTTTATATAAGTACGATATTTGAAAGTGATTTAAAAAGGTACTATATGATATATATTTTTGAAGTAAAGATATGGAAAGTGCCTTCTGCTTGATATCCGCTTTGTGGCCACATCGTGGATTCATTCTATAAATATTATTCCCTCTGATTTTTGGTTTTCCAGATGTAATACTCGAGTGTTCCCACCGTGGCGTAACCCATGGTTTTTTTTTTCTCTCGCGACTGCATAGCTCAATTGCCTGGCTGAGTCTGGCCTAGGGGTACAGATTGTTTCCTGGGGGATCCATGCGTAACCATTGTGTATCCTGCAATCTGTGTAGGTCGCGAATAGTAGCGAAACTGCCTGGCTGAGACAGCCTAGGGGTACGGATTGTTTCCTGGGGGACCCAGGCGTAACCATTGTGTATCATGCACTCTACTAGTCATCATGGCGTAACTCGCAGGGCTGAGAAACCTTACGGATACGGATTGTTTCCTGGGGGATCCAGGCGTAACCATTGTGCATCTGCGAACCATGGTCGGACAAAGGTTTTGGATTGGTTGTTTTGTTTGGATTGTACTTTCCATATCTGTTTTAAAGGTTTTTCAAGTATTTTCACTGGGTGTTGAAACAAGTCTACTAAGTACTTGAAGAATTCTAGCTTTGCGCCTAATCAACGCATGGCCAGAGTCTGCAAGAACGAGGATAAACTTGTTGAAACATCGAGTTATAAAAGTATTTTCGAAAGGAAAATTTATTTCGATATAATAGTATTTTATTATAAAAGTATTATTATAAAGGTATTTATTATAAAAGTATTTTTCCCAACAAAGAAATTTTGAATTAATATTTGAAATTTAAATTCTTATGGTTCTAGATTAATTATTTGTGTCCGATACTATTCCTTGCATCTACCTTATTTGCTCAGTTTAGTTATTCACCTTGATTCTGTTTTCCAAATCTACCTTCCTTCCTTGTTGGATATATCCTTTTTAAATATTGCTTATTTGTATACTACATTATCTAATAGAAAATTTTAGTGTTATAAGTATTTTGAAGTTATTAATTTAATAAAACATGTTTAAATAAAATGATTATTGATGTATCTATAATGTTGAAAGTATCTTAAGATAAAGTAGTAAAAAAAAGTATTAAAGAAAATTGATTTCCAAGTGAAGTTTTCAAATGAATATTTCAAGTAAAATTTATAAAATTTTAAAAATTATTGTTTATCTTGTCTTTCAATCTATTTTCTTTTTGGTTGTTTTAATTCTCCTACCTCCTTCCTTTTCAGGGACGAAAAGTTTTGAGTGGGGGAGAGTGTAACGGCCCAAATTTTAGCAATATTTTATTTTTTATTTATAACTCCGGGGTTTTATTTTTCGAAAATTTGATTGTCAAAATTTAATTATAAATAATCACCGAAGATTTTTATTAGTGTGAAAATTCTAAAATTCTTATTTTGGTTAAAACTTAACATTTTTTTTAAAGTTATAAATCTTTAAATTTTTAATTTTTAATATTTTGGTTTGGTTTAATATATTCGTAACAACGTTTATTTCACCTTCTGTTCTTTAAAAAAATTGATTTTATACTTTTAAAATTTTAAAATTTTATATTTTACTTATATACATTTTTGAAATAAGTTTCTTAGTAAATGTGTAAACAAATCATATTTTTATATAAGTAATAAATTTCCAAAACTTTGTGTATAAATAAACTATTTAATTTCGCGTTTAAAAGGCGCGTTATTTGATGGAATAAATAATGTATATATACATGCAAGAAAACGTATAAAATTCAAATCCATTATTTTCATTTTTTTTGGACAAAAATCACTGCGTCTGTTGTACGCATTCTAATTTTATTCACTTTCCTTTTACTCTCCTGATTTAATAGGAACGTTATTTACAAATTTTATAATCGTTCACCTTTTTGATTTCTTGCCATTGTTCCCATCAACGCAAGCTTTAAATTTTAAAAGCATTCAGTATTGTTTAAAAATCTTATTCCAAAATCTATTCTTAGCTGACCATTTCTTCTGCTTTAATTTCGAAAACCATTTGCTTAAAATTTGTTAAAAATCTAGTAACCGTGTATAACAAGAAAAATCAGTGCTCAATCAAAATCGTGGCCTTTTTTTAAATCAATATCTTATTTCTTGCCTGTAACTGCTCACTAAAAATCAACGCTAGTTTAATTTCCTTTCCATTACAAAGCAAGTTGATTTATTGCCGTTCTTTCTTCTCCTTAAATCACGCTACCTCTCTGATCAAACCTATATAACTCATGCAAATATTCATTTCTCAACAAAATTTTATTTTTCTAACCTTTCCTTTCCTACGCTCCCTGTTTCCACTTCTTTCTTTATGACCATTCATTATATATACACACTACAGCTGAAAAGTTATAAACGTATAAACTTAGAAATGTTTTGTATTTATTAAAAATTTAAAGCTTACCTTTAATTGTGATTTTTCTCTTTCCTTTCGTTCAAATTTAAACGCGCATCAATCAATTGCTTTAATAAATATTGCAGAATCAATGCACAGACGTTATCAATATCAATTTCATTTTATGGTGGTACGTTTTTTACGAGTCCGACCTTTTAAATTTTAAATAATTTGCTTTTATGGGTCAGCTGAATCAAAGCAATGTGACCGTTGCTATTTATTTCTTTTATTAATTGCTACAATTATTTTCATCTAATCAAGGGTTGACCGTTACAATCACTTTTATTTATTTATTCACTTAAAATTTGGTTGCCTATTCATTTCCTTCCGTTATATTTGCCTGAAAACATGCGGTTCATCCCTATTTATTTTCGCTTTCACTTCTCTTTTCTCTAGATCTGTTCGTTCCCCTCCCTACTTTTCTTTGAAAAAAAAGCAAACTGAAGCATGCGGCTATCACATTATTTGCATCCGCCACTTCACCTTTCTTCCAAACCTCCTCATCAAATGAAACCCATCACCTTGCCTTCCGGTTGCTTCTGTTTGATCAGTGAGGTATGGGCGTGTAAGCACATATATGTTTTGATTTATATTCGTAATTATATGTTTTTTTTGTTAGTTGTGATATACATATGATTTATATAAGTATTGAATACTATTTTTTTCAAAAGTTTATTTTCATAACACGACAGTGTATATATATAGTTTCTATTTGATCATCCTCACAGCTTATAAGTCATGTTAATATTTTGAATTATGTATGCGACATTTTGAAGGGAACATACTATAAAATAAGTATCTTTCATTTTTAATAAGAATATATATATATATATATATATATATATATATTTTGTGTTTTATATTTTAATATGGGTCAGCTTCTATTTGTTGATATCAGGTTACCTATAATATGGTTATTTGCTTATGTAAGTCATATATTTGTTTTGTTATAGTCTATATAAAATACTTTAATATATGTATATTATGCGGTTTGTTACCATATGGGTTTCTATGTGGTACTAACTTATTTAGTTGATGATTGTATATATTTTGTTACAGTATTATATTTATACTATTTTGGATTTAAGATGCTTTTATAAATACTATACTTTCTAAATTATTTTTAATACACATATATAATTTGGAAATTTATACAGGTTGAATATAATATGTTATTGAATGTAAAAGTATGGATGGATTTAAATTATATATATATAACATTTAATATATATATATATATATATATATATAGAAATAGTTATATATAAAAAAGTTTTCTTTTAGGTATCCATATTTAAACATTTATTTTATCTACTTAAGAATATATATATACTAGTTATATAAGTTTAGTACAAAGTTGTTAGTATATATATATTATTTTAAGTGTATGTTGATTTTTAAAAAAATGTAAGCTTGATTTATTTGTTTATTTATATGTTTGAAAAACATGTAAATTAAATTTGTGATGTTTGAACTTAGAATATAAATTTCATATGTGTATATATAGTTATAGGTGGTTATAAAAGTTCGCTTATACCATTTATCTTCATCGTTCCAGTTCTGATCCGATCCGTTTCATCAATTCGAGCCAATCATCTTTGATCGTTGAATTCGTGTCGATTTTGCTTTGCTTGGATTTGAAATTTAATTTCAGTGTCTGTATCAGTGTACGTATCCGTGTCTCCTTCTATATTCTCTAGCCTCGAAAGGTGAGCAATCACTCACGATTAACGTTTTTTATTTATTAAATTTGATTTCAATTGAAACGACAATTGAAATATACTACTGTAGTTAGTAAATCAGTTATATATTCTATTATCTGTAACTGTTCACCTATGTGATATGACACCATATCCTATTGTTTATATTTTATTTAATTACTAATGATATATGCTTGCTGTTATATTTTTATCATATCTGTTATCACTCTGCAAGTTCCCTGTTAGTATAGAATTCACTATGGGTTGAAATGATACATACTCGAACGGACTTTAGAATAGGAGAAAATCGTTATGGGTTGAAATGATAAACCCAAGCGATTTTCATTTGAATTGAATTTGGGATTTCAGGTTGAAATGATATCCACCCGTATATATTTAGTGTACGGATTGAAATGATAAATATACGTAGAACTTGAAAATATATACCAACACCATTGGTCCATATATAAATATTTTGAAAATAATTTCTATGATTTTGGGAAGAAATATGTGGTCTTAATAAATGTTGACTCTTAAATTATTATATATAAAGGGTAATGATATATATAAATTTAATAATATTTAATTTAATTAAGATTGATATAATACATAAATTATGTTAAATATTTATGTAAATTATATTTCAAATAGATTTTTGCAATAATTGGGATAAATCGAGGTGGGAAGATAAAATTTGGATTTAGCTGAAATGGTATTAAATTAAGAATTTTATTTAGTTAAATCGATTTGAAATTATTGAATGGGAAATTTAAAGGTACGATATTTATAACTGGATTTTTACTCAAAATAAATTAAATGAATATTTCTAGTATAAATAAATTGAAGGAAATATTTATTTGTTAGAAATTTGAGTTTTATTTTATGGATTTATTTGGTGAATATTTTATAACTAAATAATAGGACAATAAATTGTTGAATATAAATTCCAACCTTAGTTTTGAAATTATTAAATACTCAAGGTTTGAAATATATTGAATATAAAGGGGTAATTTATGATTACAAATCCGAATTTAAATTGATAAGATTGAGATTGAATTTAATTTGAATGGGAAGGTCGGGCTGATTTTGAAAACGATTTGTTAAGTTGAGGAAACTACAAATATTCTACTCTATAAATATTTATGTATATTTTGGAAAATATATATATGAAAAGATATTTTTGTTGTGAAGTATAAATTAATTTGAAATGACCTCGGTGTTATAGTGTATATTTCTACCTTATAGATAGTTTCATGGACCCTTAGAGGATGGTTATCCCAAACGTCTTTTAAGTTAATTATATTTCAGTTGATATTTCACTTGAGTTAGATTTATAGATATAAGAATGTTAATCCTAACTTGAGTGTTTTGTGTTTTGCTTTACGCTCGGGTCAGACTGAGTGATACAACATTTGAGACTCACCTTCGAAGTTGGAGCTTTGCTTGAAGATCCAGCTATCTATCCTTTCAGTCATCCAGTTGATTGGTTCAGAGAAGTCATCTGCTCGTACTGGAGACTTTACTGCATCTGGTATATTCTGATGTATTTTATTTCTAACTCTGATGTATATAGTAGCTTCATGAACTACTATTCCTTATCTATTCCGCTGCTTTTTATTACTCTGTTTATGTGATCTATGACTGATTTATTTACTGTATATGTTACGTTTGCCAAACTTAAATTAACAATTCGGTATTTTGAATTATTCAAGTCATACATGTATGGTTTTATTGTCGATTTGAATGGTCCAAAATAGCGGGCTGTTACAATGAAGGTATGTATGTATATGTATACATGCGTGCATGCATGCATGCATACATACTTGCATACATACATATACATATACATATACATATATATATATACACACACAAATTTAATTGATAAACGAGATTATTTATATTTCTATTTGTAACCTTTTGGTTTCTACATTTAGGGATTTCTGGTACATTTATATGTAAATTTACCAAAAATATATATTTCTACATTTTAATGCATTGGAATCGCTTTCCTAAGAATGAAATGCTACCGTTGCAACTTTCCTTAAACTACTAAAAGTGAGAATGTGCGGCGTTCGCAATTCGCAATTAGAAAGAATTATCTCCTTTTATTTTTTATTGAAATAGATGGTGCAAGCTATGAAAAAGTATCCCTACTTTGCACATCTCTTTCCTTTGGATATATAAATATTCATTGTTACTTCAAATGACATATTTTTCATATATAATTGTGAAGTTGGATAGTTTATAGAAATTTACATGACAGTTATTACAACTAGATAACACAATCTACAATTCCAATGAATTATAAACGTAGAAATTTAAACTCAAAATCAAATTAGACCATCTCCAATTGATGGTTATCAAGTTTCACAATTACACCCTAAAAAAAAAATCTAAAATTAACTACCAAATTCTATCAATATTACATTTCATAAGTTTTAAGGACTACTCCCCCCAAATTTCTAATCTATGGTGTTTATACCATTGTACCAATGTTATTTAATTTACTGAATATGTAAGCAAGGATTTCAAATAAGATTTAATTATTTATGCCTACAATTCAATGGTTTTCACAAAGGCATAATAACAAAAATAGGATTTCAACGATTTAAATGTAGTGTTATGTAATTTACGTAATTTCTCACTCACCTTATGGCTTTCAAATCTTCAGATCCAAATCCATTCTTCTTACTTGACTCATTTGTCTTTTCAACCAAATATATGTGTAGATATCCTGCTAGAATTATAAATATGAGAGAAGTATTGAGTTAAGTGGAGTTTAAATTTGTAATTCTAGAGCTTACATTTTTTGCATAACTGATTCACCCCTTTTCTTCTTCTCTTTTAGTTTCCGTCCTTCTCCAATATATCTGTATATAATATTTTATAATTTTTAGAAATAACAGAGGAGAAATGGCAGAGTTCTGCTACTCAGTTTAGAAAATATTAGAAGAAAAGTAAGGGGATAGGTTTGTATTTATAGATGTTGGAATCAATTCCATCTGTTAGATTAAAATATATTAAATTTGGGTCGTCAGGCCTAGGTTTATGGTGCGTTGACCCTAACTCACTGGTCGACCGCTTGTAACAAGCCGTTGATTGCTAGCCGTCAACCAGCTATGTCTAATGGTTAACCGGTAGGGTCCGTTTATTAATTATTATCGTTAGTGTCTATTATAATTATTTATTCCCTTAACTCCTCTTACCATTTATTATTATTATTTATTTCCTTAATCCATTTTGAATTATTGTTGACATGAAATCTTTAAACGTCGATATCTTCTTTGTTCAACTCCGATCGTGAAATTTTATACATGAAAGTTGCTTAGAAAATTTCCTCGAACATTGCAAGTTTCATAGCCAAATTCTGACATTTTCTCAAATTACATTTTTAAACTTTAACAATTATTATTTTTAATTCTTTTTATTAAATTACTGTGCATTTTTCAAGATGTTACAAATAGGTCTAAAAACACTTGAAGCCTCGTTTCTCCCTTCGCTACGCGATGCCATTTTCTAAGGCCCTGTAAGAAATTACAGATGTGAGTTCTAGATCCATTATCTTAAACTCAAGATGATTTATTGATTGCAAAACAATTTTCAATCGTGAATATACTTGATGGAACAGTAAAGCTATTCAGCTTCTTCTCTTTAACTTTCTTTACCTTGGATAATTCTGTTTTCAATTACCCTTCTTGTGACAATAATGACAATTACCCTTGTTTGCAACAGCAGTCTTTTTATTTTTCTTGTTAACCCATTTCCGCTTCTTTAAACCTTTTGAAGTAGAATGTGTTCCCTTTAACAACGTACAACCCCTTGATCCTTGGACAAAAATTCGATCGACATTAACATATTGAGATGCTCAATGATGCTTACGTTCAACTAGTTCATATTATGGTTGAAGATGAATGGCTCATACTGGGGAGTAAGAGACCTAAGGATCAAGTTGAATTACATCTCGTTGCTTATTGCTATGTCTAACTGTGCAAGCTATTAGTATAGCTTTTCATCATTAGAACGTAGTCATCCACTTTATCCCTTGGTTATTTTGGAATAGAACAATTTCTTCATATGTTCACACCTTAACGAGATTGTTCACCAAATAGAGCATTAAGACTATCGAAAATCTCATGGACATACATGTTTTCATGCCGTCTCTGCAACAGCTTGTCTAACATAGACCAGTAAGAAAACTTAGGCGACCTTTAGGCCCAATACCCTTTATCATAAGCAAGTCTTAGTTCGGGGTTTACATCATCAGCAGGTTATTCTTTCGGATGTGTAGTTATCAACAACCAAAGACGTTCATAAGTCAATGCTATCTTAATAGCTCTTAGGCGATCAACCTAGTTAGGTCCATTGAGTTTTTCAGTTTTAAAAAATAACTTGGGTGTGGTCATTTTTCTGCAAATTTTAACTTAGTAGATTAGGACAGTTCATAGTGGAGGTTCTTATAATATTTGTAAGGTTAAACTTTGTGTTTCATTTTACGAATAATCTCCCATTAGTCTTTTATGTTTTTTCAAACCCTAAGATGAAACATAAAAGTCTTTCGACTTCACTAGTAGGTGTTAGAACTTGTTTGTCTTGGGACATATGACCTTGAGTTTGCTCAACAAGTCATAGCCTCATAAATGATGGACAATTATCAGTTGTGTCATATAAACCCCTAACCCGTGGTTTCTTGTTCTATCTCATTTCGACCTTGAGTTTGCTAAATAAATCGAAAGATATTGTTCACACATACCTACCATTTCGCGACGACCTCAACATAGTACATGTACATTGAGTTTTCTCAACAAATACATATAGCTATCTTACCTCATCTATGCTATATAATAATAATACTACACATAACATCTCTAGCTTGAGTTTGCTCAATAACCAGAGAGTATGCAAGTAATTTATTAATATATAAATGACAGAGGACAACTTTATATCAAAGATTCATAATTTTTAACATATTATATGGAGTGATATCAACTTATGGAATATTGTATTCCCTCGTAATTCAAGTGTCAGACACATTCGAACTCACTGTAACAAACCTGGTCTTTCGACCCTCGAAAATCAGTACTAATATGTCAACCGTATTTCGTGCCGAGCATTCAAGAGCTAGAAAGACCGACCGTTATGGAAAAGAAAGAAGATAGAAGATAAGAAGAAACTAATAATAATAGAATCTTACAATGAAATGAAAAAAACTTATATTAATCAACATAATTCTTTATAAAGTCATTTCCAAAATGATACATAAGAGACATACTGATACGATTCTACCCTTGGACAGTTATAATAGCCCATCTCTACCTAACTGATACAAGATACATAAAATACAATAAAAACAAGATAATATCTAGCTATCGATGAAGCCTCATACTCCAAGTTCCTTCAAGATGCATTTGGTGAAAACCTGAACTGCTTGGCTGCCCATTAAAATTTGAGCACCCAAGAGTTTTAGGGAAAGAAAATAAAACTCCAGGTTAGACATGGGTCTGGCGTGAGTAAACTCAAACGACCGAATTATTATGTTTAAAACCCTTTTAAAATCAAAGGTAATTCAACCATGCCTCACATAAACACGGATGTGTTTTTACCTTACAATAACCAAAACACTTTTTACAGAAAATCCAGTGATATTATTATAATGTCTAACAATTCAAGTAAAATATGAATATAGCTGAAATGCTTGCATCTCACATTTCAATATAGTTGGGTACATCTAAAACTGTAAAGGTACATATCAGAGAATGGATTCCATATTGTGATAAGGTAAGGAACACACTTCTGATGGTACATCTTTAGATAAAATGCACTGGGGACTGACAAGAACATCTTTTACCCCTGCCATACAGGACTGGCCTACCCGTTGACCAGTAGTACCGAATATAATCATCCAACTTTAGCCTCCGAAGCATACATGAGTATATAGTAATCGATCTAGATTTTGGAATGACCATACCCCGATACGAGCAACCTACATGGCCCCAATGCATGCCTGATTTTTGTCATTTCTCGGTTGATGAAGCTTGAGGCTAAGTTTTAACCTTTTGAATAGCAGTCCCACTTGGAATGCTAACAGTGCTTTCCAGGTGATGACGCAATGTCAGCATTATCCATATAAGTCGTTCAGGTGATGAACAAACCGAAGGCACTACCTCCACTACACCTATTTTAGAATCACCCTCAGCGTTAGTAGTAAATATCCTTTACACTTCATAATTCTATCTTCGATTCCATACTCTTCAAGATGTCATCAGTTCGAAATGCTTGAGTTGGATCGAAGTGTTTTTCGAATAACATATCTGATCCCGGTCTCTTTGAAACAACTTTTGATAATTTCCAGTAAACTCAACCTCGATACTTTAGGAAATAAATAGACAGGAGCAGAGACCACCTCCTAACCACTAGTGGATGGATTTTCTTATCATTTATCCTAGAAGAACGAAATGAGGTTTATATGCACAGTAGAGTATCATTGGGGATGACTTGCCATATAACTCACATGTTTCTCCTATATATTTCCAAAGTTATATTTTGGTCCACGCTTGATAGTTGGTTATTTAGCTATCAAATAAACAATCATTCAAACATTGATTTAATTCCATGTGGGATCCTTTAACCCTTTATTAATTAATCTTTAATCAATAAATCACTTTATAAAAATTGATCAAAAGATCTTTACACAACACTATTTTCAAAACCCTTACTACCCTTTTATACTTGGGAAAATATTTATACTTATCTTAGGGGTATAAGTATATTATCAAAACGTTTCTCTCTTTTAAATTTCCTTTTGAAAACATTAATTATTATAAACTAATCCACTTATCCTTTATAAAAAGTTCCCTTTTAAAAGCTTACTTTAAATTTAAACACCTTTATAAATTTCCAAAATCAATTTATAGAACACTTTTATAAGTCTATAAGTCAACTTACAAAACCACTTTACAAACCTCTAAAATCATTTATAAAACATTTCCCTATTTAAAACTCGTTTGATGAAAATCCTTTACAAAATATCTTTTGCAACTCATCCTTTTAGATCACTGTAAATAAACCCTTTTACTTAGTAAAGCCCATTTTTATAAACAAGTTATTATTAATATATACCTTTATAAAATAATAATATAACTTGAAAAATTATTTGTAAACCTTAACCCTGAATTGGTTAAAGAATTAAAATTAATTAAAAACCATACTTTATAATTTCAAAAAGAACTTAGCAACCGCAATGGTAGTAATTTAAGTTACTATTTAGCATTAATTTCACTTTAAAATCACTTAACCATTTATTTACATAAGTCAACATGTATGTAAATGTAATTCATATCCAAATCAGGAAGTAACATGTCAATACAACTCAACTAGCATATACATGTCCAAATAACATAATAACAGGCTGGTGATTTGTCCTACTAAATAGATGTCCAAACAATTCATTACTTAGAGCAAAATGGGAATTTATTCTACTAAACATATGTCCATACAATAAGCAATTATATTATTGCAGAACATAGATTTATTCTACTATAAGGTGTCCAAACAATCAAACAATCAACTTATAGTAGAACGGAGATTTATTCTGCTAACACATATCCATACAATTAAATCATTTACATAACTTATTCACAATTGTTTGTCTACTTAATGGTATTGACATTTGAATTCCTTGTGTTCAAAATCATCTTTGGAAAAGAAGTACCTCTAAAATAATTTGATTCTCGATACAAAAGATTTAAAACTTAAAATTCCCTTTTAAAAAGATTAGTTACAAGTTAAACTCTTTATTAAATCATAATTAATCTTTATTAAATTTGAACTTAATTTAATTATAAATTAAAAATAATCAAACCTTTAATAAATAATTTATTTATAAATTAAACCCTTAATTAATTCTTTATTAATTATTAAATAATAATGTAAAACCTTTATTAATAATTACATATTAATTAATCTAATTAATTAATTAATCTTTAATTAAAATTTAAATAATAAATTAAACCTTTAATAAATTATTATTTTAATTAAAACCTTAATTAATTCATCATTAAAAATATTTGAACACTTTATTAATTAAATAAACAAATAATCGACCTTATATTTGATTAATAATTAACTAAAAATAAATCATATGCTTAACTCATAATTAATTAAAAATTAATCTTACTTTTAAAGGATAATTAAGTAGTACTAATCTTTTTTAATTAAGATTAATGAACCTTGTTTAATACTAAATTAATTATTAATTACCAAGCCTAGTTAAATAATAATTAGTTATTAAAACTGTAACGACCCGTAAATTTTCGATAATTAAAATAGCTAATTTAATAAGATTTCGTGATTTAATGTTAGAAAAAAATTTTGTAAGTCGTTCGTAATAATAAAAACTGGAATGAATTGCAACAATAATTATCCAAGTAATGAAAAATAAAAGCTACTTAGTGAATGCCTTTGCAATCGATAGTTGAATAGGATAATAAATGTTGAATTCATTGGGTATAATAGAGTAAATTGATCGATAAGTAAAATCTATTTAAAATTAAATATGGAATATTGAACAGGTAAATTGTTTAAATTAAATATTTAAACTTATTGAATAATTGAATAACTGTAAATTGAAATAGTGTCTAAATTGTGAATTGGTTCTAAGGGTTAAATCTTATAAGTTCAATTTCGATATTTCAAAAGATAATGAATTATTGGATAAGGTAACTTGTTTAAATTTAATATTTGGAATTTATTGAAATCTTTAATAATGGGAATTGAATAACCGTATAATGAAAATGGTTGTTCTATAATCTTAATTCGTTTCAAAAGTTAAATTTTAAGTTCGTTTTGAATATTTCAAAAGATAGTGATTTAAGAATAATCAAATTGTTTAAATTTAAAATTACAAATGTTTGAATAATTAAATTCCGAATTTGGTATGATTAATTTGATATTGAAATTTAATATATGAAAATAGAGTGAATAATTGATATTTGATTTAATACGATTTAACTTGGTTTCCAAAGTGAATGTAAGTTATATCGGGATTATAATGGAGTTAATAAGATTTTGAAATTGGAATTTATTGGGTAATTGAATAACGGGTTTAATATGATTAAAAACGATTTGTAAAATTTTATTTTATCATATTGGAGTTATAGTGATGTTATAGAACTTCTAAAACTGAATTTAAAATTTATTTGTGAAAATTGAATATTTTAATATTTAATTATCGACTGAAAAATAGCCAATTTTTGAACAGTCTCAGAATTGGACGAAACTAGTTCCATTGGATCCGTAATAATTTGTTATTATCGGATTCCAATTTCCGTAGCAATCGGAGTTGTCACGTGACCGTGGCAGCTAAAAACGCATCGAAATGGTTTTAATATTAATTTGGCGAGTTAAAATAGTCATTTTTCAAACAGTCTCGGATTTCGAAGAAACCAGTTTCATCGGATCCGTAATGTGATATTATTGTATGGTTTCAAATTTCAAGTCAATCGGATTTATCGTTTGTCCGGGGCAGGCGAAAACGCATAGAAAATCGTTTAATCGATTTAATTTTGAATCGACCATTTATTGTCATATCTCGCACAGACGATCGAATTAGCTTCCGAAACCTATTCCATTGTTTCTGGAACACGGGATAAACCCTAGAAACGTCGGTCACCGCGCGTAAATCCGAGTTCGAAAATCCGGAATGAGTAGAGTTCGTCGTTTCCTATAAATAGCCCCTTGTTCACAATTTTCAACAAAAAAAAGAAAAAGAAAACCCTAGCCACCGGCCTCTAAAACCGAAGGCTTGAATATCGTTTCGTTCTCCTCCTCTTATCTTCAAATCCGTTCATCAATTCAACAAACCTTCAACATGGAAAACGTAGAGCATCACGAGACGAAGGTAATCAACGGCTATGATCAAGAAACAAGCGATGGATTGGTGGCAATTGGGGCTGGAAGTTCGCACGTTCATGCACGTTTTCTGAGGAGGAGGGTGAACCGAGCTTCAAGCTACTCGGGGCGGTGGTGGAGTGGAAGATGCTCTTCGTGGTGGTGCTTCCTGATCGAGGTGGAGGTACTTGTATTGATGGCGTGATTTAGGGCATAGGGGCGGCCGTGGGTTCGTGCTTTGCCTGTGCGCGAACGAAGATGGAAGAGGAAGGTTGCGGTCCAGATCTGGGTAGGGGAAAACGTGCGGCTATGATTGTTAAGGTTTAAAAATTAAATTAAAGTTGTAAATGTTATTTATATTGAAATTCGAATAAACTTTAAACTATCATAACTTTTTGCTACGAGGTTGAATTTCGACGAAACCAGTTGCGTTGGAACCGAAATGACGAGCTCTTCGCTATGGAACTGGATTGGAATCATTTGGAGCTAGAGAAATTTTGAGTTAAATCGAACGTAGTTCGATTTGATTTAAAATCGTAAAATCATGTGAGTGTTTTATAACGCTCACAACGTACTGAATATCTTTATGCTAGTTAAATTTGATATTATGAATTGATATGGATTTTTGTCGTTGTTTGATAGAATTTAATTGTCATATATATTGTCATTTGAATTAACCGTTGAAAATTAAATTGACAAGTTAAATTGAAATTGAAATTGAATTGCGATTAAATCACCTGACATTGATAACTATGAAATTGCCATGAATTGTATTGTCTATTGGATGATTTATTTCGATGGATGCTATTGGTTGATATTTAAATGTTTGGATGTTTGTTTGCTTATATATATCCTGTTATGCATACATATGCCACTGTGATT
This sequence comes from Allium cepa, assembly GCA_030765085.1. Taxonomy (NCBI): domain Eukaryota; kingdom Viridiplantae; phylum Streptophyta; class Magnoliopsida; order Asparagales; family Amaryllidaceae; genus Allium; species Allium cepa. Next base: position 733,452,415 of record CM060938.1, on the reverse strand, counting down.
TGATTTAAGTAATATATATTCATCTCTGACATTCAATTGAAATAAATAACTACTTGGCCCTAGGATAGAAAATTATATACGGACACCGAACTGGCTAAATTAATAATTTTAAAAATCGTCGATTTGAAATTTGTTTAAATGTTTTGATTTAAAAGTTATGAATAGAAATCAATTTATAGAAATCGAATTTATCGAAAATTTGAGTTTGGAATGTTGAAATTGATTTTGGTTAAAAGAAATTGTTAAATGATTTAAGTTGAGACTTTGAAATTTAAAATTGGGTTATGATTTAAGTTCGAAAATTTATTCGTTTTAAAGGATTGAACCTTAAATCGAGCTTTGAATATTACTAAGTAAAAGCGATATAAAATGATATTTCAAAATGAGCTTGTAATTGAATCATGTTTGTAATTGGGATTTAAATTTGAATATTGAAGGAAAATTTTGTTAAGTGTTAATAATTGATATTTTGAAAAATCAAGCTAAAAATCGATATACATTGAAATTGAATAAGTTGAATGTGAATGTAAAATCGAAATAAATTTAAAGTCAAAGTTGGCATTGATTTGAATTAAAATCGAAATTGAATCGGTAAAATGGAAATTGAAATTGATTTGAATTGGGAAGTTATAATTGAAATGGATTGGTTTTGAAGCTGTTTTATTTTGTTTTCCAAATTACTCTGTTATATAAACCATTTGAATACTTAAACTATTTTAATCTATTTTAAATCTACTTAACCCAATTTAAATTATTTTAAACTAAATTTATCTATTTCAAATCCATGTTAAGATTTTAAAGTATTTCAACTATTTTAATTATTTAAAACTATTTTTAAACTACTCAAAACTATTTTCTAAAATTTCAAATAGGTCAATAAGGTGAAATGTTTATGTTTAAATCTTAAATGTAAATACGAATTGAGTTAAATGAAGTTACAACCTAAATTGGAATTCGAAATGATTTTGAAATCGAAATGAGATATTGATGCGAAAAATGATTTTTGAAACGGAATCTTCCATTTGAATAGATATGATGATATTTGAAATAGATTTGATTTTTGAAGAGAATATGATATTTTGATATCAATTATGAATCAATTTGAAATGCAAAAGAGCCAATGGTGTAATAATACGTAGTTATTAAAGAGACCGGGATCAGATATGGACATACTCTCTGTCGATACCGAAAACCACTTTAATAACTATTATACACGGGGTGTTGATCCAGAATGAAGTGGATGGTTGGTGAACGCGTTGACTGAAGAAAGAGAACGATTATTGGATGACCCCTGACATGACTAAAACAGGAGCCGCGCCGGGCCATTGAGGTTCGCCACCTCTAGCGGACACACTTCTTCGATACCATATCTATTACATTTGTGATGCGATTTGGGTGCACCCCTTGATTTCGGAGTGTTGTTTCGCGGTGTTGGGGTAGCTGCTGGCTATGCTCAACATCAGTCTGGATCACGCAACTACTAGTATCCTAGTTGGTATCGCCTCATGTACCTTGTCATACTGATTATCCTATTTGCGACCACTACGTTTTGATTTGTACCTTGAGTATATGGATTGCCCTCTGGTGACATCCGGTTTTGGGGAAACTACGGTCTTGTATATGCTTTTGGGAATATAAAATGTGTTAAGGGGGATTATGGTAACGCCTTAACGCTATTTTGATACTTTATATTACTGATAGGCATTATCTACTTAGTGTATATTACTACATAGTAGATAGTTTAACGGATCCTTGAGAGATGGAAAATCCCGTAACATCTCTTAAGTTATTGCACGCACGTTGACACTGGATATGGGATGTCAAACCCCGTAAACATCTCTGACGCCGTTCACTCATATTTATTTACGATTGATTTAACTTTCATAAGGATATTTTAGTCCTGACTCGAGTGTTTTGTCTTTCATTACGCTCGGGTCAGTCCTGAGTTTTTTAGATTTTTGAAGATCTATTCTAGAGGACGAAGACGAAGATTTGGTATACTATTACTATTATTACCCTTGCATCATGCTATCTGCTGCATTATTTTAATTGTTCTGTTGTATATGTATAACTCTGATAAATGTTGTATAAATAATTGTCAATGTACAGTAAACAGCTTCATGAACTGTTTATTTGACTATTATATTTTATCGTTCCGCTGCGAGATTCTGTGTTGTTTCATTTCCTTTATTTCTCTTTCTTTTATTTTCTTATTTACCCCAATAACTATCTGCCCTTTTGAATGGTTTGAAATCGACATGTGTATTTGATCGTCGATTTAAATTGTCCAAAAGGCGGGTCGTTACAGTTGGTGTCAGAGCTTTGGTTTAGCGATAAACCTTGGCTCTAGTGGGGAATAACTCATTGAAATAGAGGTAAACTATATGAATGAGTTGATTGTATATGAGAGAGCGTACTTGTTATTTGATATAAAATGATTTATATTGTGTTAACTTTGTTCCGTTGAGTATTTATGAATTCTGGTCGATACTTGGGACGCCAAGGCGTCGATAGGAATTTCTAAACACTCGAATAGGACAAACCAACACAATATCGTTTTGGAATATATTTTATATAAAAGAATTATTTGAATATTTATTCATTTTGATTAATTTGATTGTTAGGAGATGATAATATTAGATTATTATCATTCTTGTTTGATCAGTCAATATTTACAAAAAATTGATTAAATAACAATGAATTTAGGAAAATGAAATCTTGTAAGCACAATTGATAATGAATATAAATGAATTTTAACTTGGATTTGGGAATTTAAATTCCGGTGTTTGAAATTGACTTACAAGAATTTGGAAAATATAATATGAGTATTATATGATAGTATAATTGAGTTGAAATTGTTTTCGAAGGACTTTTTATTTTATGATAAGTGTTATATTCCCTTCTCTTGACACTAGAAAATGATTTCGGTGATGAGTGCACGCATCATCGGCGTTTATTTTCGAGAGTCCGAGTGGGGGAGACCACTTAATAGCTTGTCTAAACCTTGTTTTGATTCAACTTTTATTTTATTTTGTATTCTCTATAGTATGATTTGATATATAAATTATATAAGTATATATTATTTCAAAACTTGATTTGAATTGAAACCGAGATTGGAATTCTTAAGTCCTTTAATAGTTAATGATTTTTTTATGATTGAAATGAATTTAGACTTGAATCATTAAGGAACTTCTGAATTGTGAAATGAGAAATGAACCTAAGAGCTAAGTGAAAATATCAATTGAAGTAGAATCCTTAGAATTAGGAAATTATGAGCTTAAAATAAAATTGAAACTGTAAAACTTGCATAGTATTAAATTTCATTCTATAGCATAGATATAACTTACCAAAATATTTAAGAAGTTCAAAAATGTTATATGAACTGTTAATTGGATAATATACAAGTATAGGTTTGAATAATGAAATATGCATTTAATTAATGGTTTGCAAATATAAATAAAAATTGTTAGCAAACAATTGGAATTTAAATTAACATTTAAGGGTGATTCATAATCATGTTAATATAAAATGGAAATACTATGTGTGAATGTAAATGTGAAATTAAATTATAGTGAAATTTAAGTAATGACTTAAGAATTAATTAATTGAAAATTCAACTTTAAATGAAAAGAAGTTGTACGTTGTTTAACTACATTCTATTTGCATAACTATAACTTACCAAATACTTAAAAGGTTTAAAATGCTAATAAGGATAAGTAGAGAAATAATATACCAATGTGAGAGTGAATAATAAAATGTGAAGATCTATTGATAGTTGTAAATGTAAAAGAAATTTAAGCTGTAAAATGAATGATATATATAAGTGAATGAATAAAATTTAAAATTAATGAAATATAAAATTGGTAAATGGAAACTAATTAAATTTGAATATAACTAAATGTCAATAAACTTGGAAGTGTATGAAATTAAAATTGACTTGGAAATGTATAATTGATTTAGTGTAGATTTTGGATGGATGTTAATGTTTGGTATGCATTGGTTGTTAGGTGGATGATAATTGATTAAGTAGAATTCATTAGTGTTAATGGAATTGAATAAATGGAATAAAATTTTAAAATAATTAAATTCAAATTTGAAGCAAAGTGAAATTAAATATAATTGAATTCAATTTAAATTGAAGCAAATTGACTTGAATTTAAAATGTGAATGAAACAAACTTGAATAAATCGGAAATAAATTAAATGTAAACCTATTGCATGGAAGAATAAGAAAATAAATGACTTTGTATTCATGATTGTTCTTTATAAAATTTGAAGTTTTGATGGTTTGCACTTTGAAATAATAAAAGCAAATTTTTGGGAAAATCCAAAATTGTCCAATATATGCTGAAACGAAAACAACCATAACTTTTAAATGGCTGAACGGAATTCGACGATCTTAGACATTTCGGAAATCTTAGAAACTATAACAAAACTTTTGTTTAGATGACTTGAGAAAATTCCTTCGTCTACTAGGTTAAAAACTTGAATGTTACTCGCTGTCCTGTGTAAAAATAATTAAAATCAGTAGTATACACCCTTAGTATTTTCGCCACATCTTTTGACTGGTTTATCGGATTTTGATGATCTTGCACTTTCTGGAAAGCTAAGAACTTAATCTAAAACTTTTGTTTTAATTTTTTTGTGTTTTGATGTCGTTTAGAAGGTGGAAAACGCGGGTGAACGTCGCTGACCTGCGCAATTCATTGCCCATGCTGAGGCGTATCCTCCAAGTAAAACGGCCATAATTTTTGAACATATGGTCCGAATTCGATGATTTTGGACATTCCGGGAAGCCTGAAATGAATGCAACAACTTTTGTTTAGATTCTGTTGCCGAATTTTACCGTTTAGGTGTTCTAAAACTAAGATTTGTTTGCTGTCCTGAAATTAGAATCTCAGTTTTGAAGCTAAATATGTTATATATATGTTGTGTAGGCTAAGTATACCGATCTATCTTTATATGCATGGTTCTAACTTAGTTACTGAGTGTTTAGTAGGTGCGGATTTCGCTTGCTTCGCATTTGGAGCTCGCTTTCGCGCTATATTAGCCGTATATGCTCGCTAACAATATATAAGGTACATATCTCGAATTACATACCGTACTTTTACATTTTTTTCCCTTCGGGATGCCTCGTCACTTGATGAGATGTATATTTGTGATATATATACTATCATTTTTTTTTACGATCGAGCCGCGCAAAGGAGACTCTGCCGAAATTTTCCGTAAAATCCGGGTGTCAGAAATTTTTTCAAGTTTTGAAAATTTTTATAACTTGTTTTGATTACTAACTTTTAAAGTCAGGAAGCCGTTTGGAGTAACTTAGTAGAAGCGTAGTTATGACTTTATAAATGGAATTTCATTGTTTTATAAGTGGATAATTTTGAATAAAATATATCAAATGTTGAATTCTTTACTTAGTTCCTTTTCCCTTCTTTTTCCTTTTCGGGGACGAAAAGTTTTGAGTGGGGGAGAGTGTAACGACCCATAAATTTTCGATAATTAAAATAGCTAATTTAATAAGATTTCATGATTTAATGTTAGAATTTTTTTTTGTAAGTCGTTCGGAATAATAATAACTGGAATGAATTGCAACAATAATTATCCAAGTAATGAAAAATAAAAGCTACTTAGTGAATGCCTTTGCAATCGATAGTTGAATAGGATAATAAATGTTGAATTCATTGGGTATAATAGAGTAATTGATCGATAAGTAAAATCTATTTAAAATTAAATATGGAATATTGAACAGGTAAATTGTTTAAATTAAATATTTAAACTTATTGAATAATTGAATAACTGTAAATTGAAATAGTGTCTAAATTGTGAATTGGTTCTAAGGGTTAAATCTTATAAGTTCAATTTCGATATTTCAAAAGATAATGAATTATTGGATAAGGTAACTTGTTTAAATTTAATATTTGGAATTTATTGAAATCTTTAATAATGGGAATTGAATAACCGTATAATGAAAATGGTTGTTCTATAATCTTAATTCGTTTCAAAAGTTAAATTTTAAGTTCGTTTTGAATATTTCAAAAGATAGTGATTTAAGAATAATCAAATTGTTTAAATTTAAAATTACAAATGTTTGAATAATTAAATTCCGAATTTGGTATGATTAATTTGATATTGAAATTTAATATATGAAAATAGAGTGAATAATTGCAATTTGATTTAATACGATTTAACTTGGTTTCCAAAGTGAATGTAAGTTATATCAGGATTATAATGGAGTTAATAAGATTTTGAAATTGGAATTTATTGGGTAATTGAATAAAGGGTTTAATATGATTAAAAACGATTTGTAAAATTTTATTTTATCATATTGGAGTTATAGTGATGTTATAGAACTTCTAAAACTGAATTTAAAATTTATTTGTGAAAATCGAATATTTTAATATTTAATTATCGACTGAAAAATAGCCAATTTTTGAACAGTCTCAGAATTGGACGAAACTAGTTCCATTGGATCCGTAATAATTTGTTATTATCGGATTCCAATTTTCGTAGCAATCGGAGTTGTCATGTGACCGTGGCAGCTCGAAACGCATCGAAATGGTTTTAATATTAATTTGGCGAGTTAAAACAGTCATTTTTCAAACAGTCTCGGATTTCGAAGAAACCAGTTTCATCGGATCCGTAATGTGATATTATTGTATGGTTTCAAATTTCAAGTCAATCGGATTTATTGTTTGTCCGGGGCAGGCAAAAACGCATAGAAAATCGTTTAATCGATTTAATTTTAAATCGATCGTTTATTGTCATATCTCGCACAGACGATCGAATTAGCTTCCGAAACCTGTTCCATTGTGTCCGGAACGCGGGATAAACCCTAGAAACGCCGGTCAACGCGCGTAAATCGGAGTTCGAAAATCCGGAATGAGTAGAGTTCATCGTTTCCTATAAATAGCCCCTTGTTCACAATTTTCAACAAAAAAACCCTAGCCGCCGGCCTCTAAAACCGAAGGCTAGAATATCGTTTCGTTCTCCTCCTCTTATCTTCAAATCCATTCATCGATTCAACAAACCTTCAACATGAAAAACGTAGAGCATCACGAGACGAAGGTAATCAACGGCTATGATCAAGAAACAAGCGATGGATTGGTGGCAATTGGGGCTGGAAGTTCGCACGTTCATGCGCATTTTTTGAGGAGGAGGGTGAACCGAGCTTCAAGCTACTCGGGGCGGTGGTGGAGTGGAAGATGCTCTTCGTGGTGGTGCTTCCTGATCGAGGTGGAGATACTTGTATTGATGGCGTGATTTAGGGCATAGGGGCGGCCGTGGGTTCGTGCTTTGCCTGTGCGCGAACGAAGATGGAAGAGGAAGGTTGCGGTCCAGATCTGGGTAGGGGAAAACGTGCGGCTATGATTGTTAAGGTTTAAAAATTAAATTAAAGTTGTAAATGTTATTTATATTGAAATTCGAATAAACTTTAAACTATCATAACTTTTTGCTACGAGGTTGAATTTCGACGAAACCAGTTGCGTTAGAACCGAAATGACGAGCTCTTCGCTATGGAACTGGATTGGAATCATTTGGAGCTAGAGAAATTTTGAGTTAAATCGAACGTAGTTCGATTTGATTTAAAATCGTAAAATCATGTGAGTGTTTTATAACGCTCACAACGTACTGAATATCTTTATGCTAGTTAAATTTGATATTATGAATTGATATGGATTTTTGTCGTTGTTTGATAGAATTTAATTGTCATATATATTGTCATTTGAATTAACCGTTGAAAATTAAATTGACAAGTTAAATTGAAATTGAAATTGAATTGCGATTAAATCACCTGACATTGATAACTATGAAATTGCCATGAATTGTATTGTCTATTGGATGATTTATTTCGATGGATGCTATTGGTTGATATTTAAATGTTTGGATGTTTGTTTGCTTATATATATCCTGTTATGCATACATATGCCACCGTGATTTGATTTAAGTAATATATATTCATCTCTGACATTCAATTGAAATAAATAACTACTTGGCCCTAGGATAGAAAATTATATACGGACACCGAATTGGCTAAATTAATAATTTTAAAAATCGTCGATTTGAAATTTGTTTAAATGTTTTGATTTAAAAGTTATGAATAGAAATCAATTTATAGAAATCGAATTTATCGAAAATTTGAGTTTGGAATGTTGAAATTGATTTTGGTTAAAAGAAATTGTTAAATGATTTAAGTTGAGACTTTGAAATTTAAAATTGGGTTATGATTTAAGTTTGAAAATTTATTCGTTTTAAAGGATTGAACCTTAAATCGAGCTTTGAATATTACTAAGTAAAAACGATATAAAATGATATTTGAAATTGACTTGTAATTGAATCATGTTTGTAATTGGGATTTAAATTTGAATATTGAAGGAAAATTTTGTTAAGTGTTAAAAATTGATATTTTGAAAAATCAAGCTAAAAATCGATATACATTGAAATTGAATAAGTTGAAGGTGAATGTAAAATCGAAATAAATTTGAAGTCAAAGTTGGCATTGATTTGAATTAAAATCGAAATTGAATCGGTAAAATGGAAATTGAAATTGATTTGAATTGGGAAGTTATAATTGAAATGGATTGGTTTTGAAGCTGTTTTATTTTGTTTTCCAAATTACTCTGTTATATAAACCATTTGAATACTTAAACTATTTTAATCTATTTTAAATCTACTTAACCCAATTTAAATTATTTTAAACTAAATTTATCTATTTCAAATCCATGTTAAGATTTTAAAGTATTTCAACTATTTTAATTATTTAAAACTATTTTTAAACTACTCAAAACTATTTTCTAAAATTTCAAATAGGTCAATAAGGTGAAATGTTTATGTTTAAATCTTAAATGTAAATACGAATTGAGTTAAATGAAGTTACAACCTAAATTGGAATTCGAAATGATTTTGAAATCGAAATGAGATATTGATGCGAAAAATGATTTTTGAAACGGAATCTTCCATTTGAATAGATATGATGATATTTGAAATAGATTTGATTTTTGAAGAGAATATGATATTTTGATATCAATTATGAATCAATTTGAAATGTAAAAGAGCCAATGGTGTAATAATACGTAGTTATTAAAGAGACCGGGATCAGATATGGACATACTCTCTGTCGATACCGAAAACCACTTTAATAACTTTTATACACGGGGTGTTGATCCAGAATGAAGTGGATGGTTGGTGAACGCGTTGACTGAAGAAAGAGAACGATTATTGGATGACCCCTGACATGACTAAAACAGGAGCCGCGCCGGGCCATTGAGGTTCGCCACCTCTAGCGGACACACTTCTTCGATACCATATCTATTACATTTGTGATGCGATTTGGGTGCACCCCTTGATTTCGGAGTGTTGTTTCGCGGTGTTGGGGTAGCTGATGGCTATGCTCAACATCTGTCCGGATCACGCAACTACTAGTATCCTAGTTGGTATCGTCTCATGTACCTTGTCATACTGATTATCTTATTCGCGACCACTACGTTTTGATTTGTACCTTGAGTATATGGATTGCCCTCTGGCGACTTCCGGTTTTGGGGAAACTACGGTCTTGTATATGCTTTTGGGAATATAAAATGTGTTAAGGGGGATTATGGTAACGCCTTAGTGCTATTTTGATACTTTATATTACTGATGGCCATTATCTACTTAGCGTATATTACTACATAGTAGATAGTTTAACGGATCCTTGAGAGATGGAAAATCCCGTAACATCTCTTAAGTTATTGCACGCACGTTGACACTGGATATGGGATGTCAAACCCCGTAAACATCTCTGACGCCGTTCACTCATATTTATTTACGATTGATTTAACTTTCATAAGGATATTTTAGTCCTGACTCGAGTGTTTTGTCTTTCATTACGCTCGGGTCAGTCCTGAGTTTTTCAGATTTTTGAAGATCTATTCTGGAGGACGAAGACGAAGATTTGGTATACTTTTACTATTATTACCCTTGCATCATGCTATCTGCTGCATTATTTTAGTTGTTCTGTTGTATATGTATAACTCTGATAAATGTTGTATAAATAATTTTCAATGTATAGTAAACAGCTTCATGAACTGTTTATTTGACTATTATATTTTATCGTTCCGCTGCGAGATTCTGTGTTGTTTCATTTCCTTTATTTCTCTTTCTTTTCTTTTCTTATTTACCCCAATAACTATCTGCCCTTTTGAATGGTTTGAAATCGACATGTGTATTTGATCGTCGATTTAAATTGTCCAAAAAGGCGGGTCGTTACAAAAACTTTATTAACTTTCTAAAACATTTTTATTAAGTTCACAAAACCTTTATAAAATAATTTTATAGTATGAAATTGAATTTTCAAAAAAAGAGACCTTTATCGAAACTTCATCCATAACGATTATCGCTATGAGTGCCATACTTGCAAATGTTTCAGCTTTTCTCTTTGGAAACTTAATACTAGAAAGCTTGCTAACTTTAAAAACACAAAATAAATAATTTGAAAACAAATTTCTTACTTTTTAAATCGATTTTGATTACAAACCAAAACTCGTACTCTTCACAAAGGATTCTTCATCGATAACCAAATCTAATTAGTAACTATCTTAACTTTTCTTTGCACAACAATGACATATTTATATCCATACCAACTTAGTCATACCAAGAATCCAAACAAACAAGATCACACTTTTACATCATTCACAAAATTCCAGACTTCACATTCCAGCACACTCTAACTTAACCACATGCAAACCATGCAATAATCCAACCAAATAGTCAAATTATTTTATCACTAAATAGTCAATAAATGCAAAGGTAAGTACTTTCCAAAAAATTAAGAAGTTTACTCATCAAAATTTTGCAAAATTCTTTTGAAAACTTGAAATATTTAGAACTTGCAATGCTTGGAAAACCACAAAATCAAGTCGAAGATGGGTCATCTTCCCCTTATTTTTTGGCCATGTTACTCTCAGAATTTTAAAATATGGTCAAAAGAGAAGTTCTTAAAAATTATTTTCTCCATCATTTCAATAAATTAATCACTCAATTTGGATTGGTTCTAAGGGAGATGTAGTCAAAAGAAGGAGTGCTATTTTCAAGCTTGAAAATATGGGTCCGAATATGAGTCGGAAAAAATATATTTTTATTCAAAAAAATATTCAAGAAAAAGTGGTTTATGTAAAAGTTGTAGCCATTGAAATTATACATGGTTTGAAAAAAAGAAAATCTTAAGTTGGTTAATTGATGAGGAAGATATGATAGAAGGATAAGGAGGAAAAATTTGAAGAAGGAAATGGCTATTTATAAGTAAGAGAGAAGGTGAATTTCCTAATTACCATTGTCCTCTGCCCTCCACTCATTTTTTTTTCAACCTCACCACCTTTCCCCCCTCCTAACACTTCATGTTAAAATATGTTTAAGTACTTAGTATACTTTATTTCTCTCCTGGTGTGACATTATACCTTTTTTCTTAATTGTATTTTAAACTTTATATACCTAAGCATATACACATTCATACATACATTATCCAAGTCTAACTTATTTAAAAATGTATACGTTTGATTAATACAAAGAGTTCAAAACATTTTTGATAACTTTTATCCGATGTAAAGTCAAAAATTCGAAAAAGAATTCTGGTCACATTTTCGATTTTTGTTCGAGCTAAATATTTTTATAAACGAATTTTGAAAACTATTTCACCATAATTATCTATTATTAAAAAGAGTTTTTTTCATTACAAAACCTATATATTTGAATATTTAAAATTAATCAAATATTAGAGTTTCACGTGCTCTAAGCCCTGCCCACGCACAGTTAGGAGGATTGGCCGCAATCTGAGCGATACCACCCATCCTACCCTACTACCTATAGGGGCCACCCACAACCGTCCTAAAGGAAGTAGTAAAATTCTGGATCTTTACACTCACGCTATAAAAACTATACGTATGTATTTATCTCTTAAGTCCATTTAATGTTTCTTTAGTGTTCCATCTTTTTTTGGAAAAATGAGTGATCCTCTATGATTAGAGAAGAGCACTCATATAATTTAATACTGCATTTAGAAATGGAGTGTCAACATGTCGGCAGGTAGCGATACCCCCGTATAATAACAAAAAATAATAATAAAAAATCCCTCAAACCAAGAAAACTAAATTTCATAATAAAAATACACCAAACCATTCTAGTCATCACATTAGATGAATCCATCCAAACTAGAAAGCAATTTTGATCTGCTAAAAAAACTAAACAAAGAAGAGGAAGCATAAAACAAATATATATATATACTTATATACATATATATGTAAAATAAAATTACACTGAGCTAAAAATAAATGACAAACCAAGAAAGTGTGACGACCCACCTTTCTACCCCCTAGGAATGTTACTTAACACATCCTAGGTGTTCATGAGCTATTGTCCAAACTTTGAAAAGATGAATTACCATGAGGTAAAATAAAGAGCAGAATAGAAAACCTCACAACGAAACTGCAAAATAAACCATAATAGTCAATGGTATATCAGGTTACTCTTTAACAGGGAGTTATCAAAGTTACACAAAGTACTAAAAATTAGCTTAGGCAGTTATAATATCCTACCTTTATATATGTTGAAACAAAATACACTTACACAAACTAGGTAATATAATGGAATGAATAACTACGAAGATGAAAGCTTTCTGCTCGGATGCCGTCTTCAAAAGAGCCTATAAAAGACCTACTTCTCTTAGACTACTCAAATAAAATGAGTACCCGAGAATTTAGGGAAAACAAACAACTCCGATCAGATGATATATCTAGTATGAATAAAAAAATTAAATAATAGGTTCAAAATTAAAAGTAAACATGTGAGACCACGCCGTTGAAAAAAGAACGAGTTTAGTCCCACATAAATCAACATTCAAACGTACAGAATAGATGACAAATTATACACCACGAAGAGTGGTTGAGTCTTCCCAATGAAAATAAGGAAATAAATTTGAAGGTTTGAATCAAATAAGAAAAAGAAAATCTCTGAAAAATGACTAGGAAGGTGCACCCCTTCGAAGTATGCCTTTAGTAATATACTTCAGAGAAGCTCATTTACTTTGTGAAACTTCTCAGAACCCTCCAAGCCGGACCCCACCAAACCTTACCGAGTATCTAAATATTTCATATCTAATAGCGCTACCAAATCCAATCTAGATGATATGTGAAACTATCCTAATGGGATACCCTACATAGCTTGGCCTCCTTTCGTGCTTTGGTTATAGTCATTTTCGACAAAGGATATCAATGCTCAACGAAGCAATATTGTCTTAGAACGACGATAATAAAGAAGCTGAAGTAACTAATAGCTGAGAAATCGACTATCGAGGATATAAAACGATCGTATATGGAAATTACGTCTTATATACTTAACACACTTATTTAATTCAAACCTGTACTATTTCTCAGTTAACAATAGTACAGGACAAGTCAAGGTATTGTTACCTCAAAATCATGTCTCACGATTATTCTTAACTTTCGAAATATTGACAAGCCTACTTCTTCGATGTTTAGTGTTAATTATACACATAAATCATTTCCATATAAGTGAATTGCTTGTGGAAATTAATTCATTTCCATAAATAAATCAAACGTTTTCTTTTAAAAACCCGAATTCATACTTGGCTTCACATTACAAGTATTAGCTTTCAAACACTTTGTTAAAAGTGTTTATTAACTTTAAAACATCATTACAAAAAGGATTTAAAAACTTAAAAAATCCTTATTATATTGATTAATTAACTTTAAAACTTTGTTGACTAAGTTAATTAATTAACTTCAACAATTGTTTAATTTTGAACACATCGTTAATAAGTTAATTAGTTAACTTTAATCATTATTAATTAAATAATTAATTAAATTACATAATCATTATTAAAATAATTAATTATTTTTGGAAACATCCTTAATTAAAACTTGCTTAACCTGTAAAATAATTCTAAGCACGCTAAAGAAACCAAACAGTTTCAATAAAAGGTATTTTCCTAAAGTGCCGATATGGCAAATGTCGCTATACGAGCAGTTTAGAATTCAAGAATATGACATTTTTAGTATAACCAACCATCGCAAAGCAACGGGTTGAACATACATACATTGTAGTTTACAATGATTCAACATGTAACAAGCATTTATTAAGAACAGAATTAATTTAACTACTAGATTTTCATATAACTTATGACTCGCTCATTAACTTTCCAAAGCGACTAATTTTCAAAGCAACAAACCAATCCAACAAGCAAACCATTATTACAACTAACAATAAGTGTTCAATAGTTACGAATATGAGCACGCATATAGTTTAAATTTTATGGTTCAAAATTGGAAGCTTTACTCATAGAAACACTTTAACTTAACCGGATCACCATAACAAGTTGCCAAACTCACGAACTACCTTCACTATACCTTATCTTGGGCTTTTGGACCTTTAATGGGTTGGGTTTAGGTTTGTCTTGGGCAATATGGGGCTCTGCCTTGGGGTTTTACGGTGGGAATGGCTTTTGTTTTGGTGGAAGGTGTTTATATATGGATATATGGAGTTTTATTTAACAACCCTGATTTTGGAGATTACCTGTTAATATTTAATTATAACGGTATTTATAATTTAATATTGTAAATTAAATTAAAATTGGAGAAATTAAATTGTTTATTTGGAACAAACAATAAAATTGGAATTAAGTTAAGAAAATAAAGCTTAGAACTTTATTTTATTTTGTTTCGAGTGATAATAAATGGAATATAGGCTTTAAATAAAGAAATGACTTTATTTTAGAGAAAATGCAATAATTATATTAATTATTTCCCATTTGCTTCTTTTAATAATTTTTAAAAGAAGTAATTGATTTTTAAGGGTGGTTTATTAATTAAAAAGGTAGAAATTGGTTTAAAAGTATGTTTTGGCTATAAATTAAGTTTGGAAATTATTTGAAATATTTTGCTAAGTGAGAAAATGATTTTTTTGAATTTTAGAAGTTAAAATGTAGACTTTTACTTTTATTTGGTGAAAATTTTGTGTTATTGTGAAATAAAGGATTTTAATAATAAAATGTTTAAAAATATAAATTAATCTTTTTGTATGATAGAAATTTTTTTATTTTGTAAGTATACATGTTTACAAAATTTTCTTTTATAAAACTTAAGAGAAAATGCATTTTTTTGTATGAGTGATATATGCACATATTTTTGTTAAGTGTTGTTTAATTAACGTATAGGCAATTTATTTTCTTTTTACTAATGGGTCGGAAGCCCATTAACACTTAAGCAAATATTGAGAAAGTGAGAAAAGGAAATCACCTGTACGTTATATTCTTCACTTTCTTCCTACTCAAAACCAGATATTGAGAAATAGAAACGCACTCCTCCATATAGCAAATTCAGGCCAATTCCTTGAATTTGTCTTGCAAATTAAATTCTTTTGCAATCTAGAGAGTAAATAAAATGGTAATCTAATTCCAAACCCTACTATTTCATCAATTCCTAACTTGAGAGATGGGTTTTTCTAATTTACAGCAAAACTTGTTTTGCATGTACTGTTTTAAGTTAGTACAGGTTATTGAAGCTAGAATCTCCTCAAAGCTTGCCTCTTTATAAATAAATTCAAGTTCTTACCTTCTCTACAGCAGGGTGAGTTTGTTAACTCACAACTCTAGATAAATCTTACGTGCTAATAAAAAAATCTGGAAGAAAATAACTTACTGTAACAAATTCTGTCAAGTTTTAGTTACAATATATAATCTTGTTTTTGTTGCACTTTGGGTAGTGATAACTCCTTGATATCTTGATGAATTGTTGCCAAATCTTTTCTAGATCATAGATTGGATGCTGTATTACATGCATGCCAAATTTCATAGCATTTCATCTTCATTTACTATGTCAAAATTGAGCTCAAAATTTGAATCGCACAAGAGAAAATGACCTGTAGGAAGAAATTGAATTCATATATACATGGTCGACCATGACATTCTCCCCCTTTTTGATGATGACAACTGTATAAGTTCAATTTTAAATTGAGTTATTCTCCCCCTAACTTGATACTCCCCTATCGTTATGGCCTTACTTTGTCTCCCCCTTTGAAACAAATATCAATAGAAGAAATATAAAGATTGTAAAAATAAATAATTTACGAGGAGCAGTATTAGACTCAAAATATCATAGAACATACAATCACCACATCACATAAAACATCATAGATCAGAGGACATAAAACATCACAGACATGTTACGAAAATGCCATACATAATAACATGACGAATAATTATTCAACATAACATTGTAGGAACATAACAATCAAGCCATCACCAACATTATAACAGAAATTGTTTTTAAAGTGTTAAATGTAGAACATATAAGAGTCATAATAAGCTGATAATAGAAACATACCCTGATATAGAGAGTAATCAAAACCCTTGCCTTTTAGAGTTACCTCCTTCATCTTCTTCCTCTTCAGAAGTTGTCAAAGTGAAAGGAGCCAAAGTTTCAGTAACTCCAGTCGATGAAATATGAGGAATAACAGATGTGGACGAAGAGCATGAAAGCTTATCCCAAATATTGTTCAAAAGCCTTTGATGGAATTGAGCCTTTTGTTGGTCTTTGACACGTTGTGATCAATTTTGGTTAAGTGATGATCAATCCTAATTTGTTTTTGGGATAAGGTAACAAAAGCTTGTTTGGAAGGGACATCTAGATTGATTTCTTCAATTACATCAATATCTTCTTAAGCTTGCGGTCCTTGGAAGGAGGAAGCAACGCTAGTGTAATGAGGTAGTGCATTAACTTGGCCATGCTTTGCAAACCATTGTTGAAAGGTTATTATGTCATCACTTGCAGCACATTTTGGAAGACCCATGAGACTTAATATTTTGGAGTTGAGTTCGCTTATTGTAGTGAACTCGGAATTTGGTATAACTACCCCAAATTTTTTCAAGATACGCATAATGCATGCTCCATAATGAATTGTTTTGTAATTTCTTATGTGGTTAGCAGTTTCAAAATCTTCTAAAATTATCTTACCCCAATTTATAGGTTGAGATGAGTAAATCGTATAAAGAGCTCGAAAATCCCTTTTATAAACTTTTTCATAGCTACCAGTTCGAGGTTGAAGTGATCAGATAAGAGCATGATGAATAACCTTGCTTTTGGGTGCAGTGCATTAGATTTTAGTTCGTTCATATTGTCGGATATAAATCTATGTGACACTTCATCTCGTCGAAACATGTCAACTTCAATTTCATCGACATCTAAGCCTTGAAATGGACATCTTAAAATATGTCCTAAACATTGTAGGGGAATATAAATTTTAACACCACAAACCATAATCCAAATGTAATTAGTTTTATTTTATGGATTATGATGATCTAAGTTCATGTTTGCAAAGAAAAGTTAAATTAAAATAGGGTAAATCTTGACATTGTTAGCATCGTACCCTACAAGAGAATCAAAATTATTTGCCTCCGCAATTTCCTGAATTCCATATCCATTGAAATCAGCGAATTTCATAAAAGTTCCTTTAAAATTTTTCAAATTCTTCATGCTATTGAATCTTGTAATAGAGATATCATAATGAAGCCATGCCCTAATTTGATCTTGAGATAGGCCAGCAAAAGTGGAGATTGTCTTGCTCTTTTAGGTCTTGGAGCCATCGTTTGATTTGAAGAGAGATTTATGGTAAAAATGTGATTTTTAGATTTAAGGAGAATGGTTTTGTGTTTGCTGAATGAAGAGTTATAAATAATTCAAGGGTTGTGTAATTATATTAGTTGGTGGAGAATTGAATGAGTTCCTTTAAAGACATGCCAATTATTTAAAAAACTAAAATTTGGTGCATCAGCCAGCTGCTAGAAGCAATTCAACCATTTGAATGTTTTAAAAACAAAACCCGAAAAGAAATAGGCCAAAAATGGGATGATTCAGCCGTTTGAATTTTTGGGATCAGCTGGTTGACCTAGAAAATTTTAATGGATCGCTGAAGGTTCGGCCATCTGAACTAGGGCGTTCAGCCATCTGAACTAGGGAGTTCATCTATCTTTGCACAAATTAACTTATGTCCAAATATAATCAGATTATTATATATGTGTATTTATAAGAGCTTTATTCTCATATTAAATAATTTAAACAATTTTATTCAATAAATTTTAGGTATAGCATATTATTTACTATATGAAAACTATGTGTGTATATATATTATGTAGACACTCCAGCTTATAGGAATTTATTTATTTTCAGAAGACTCGGATTCTTCTGATGAGCAACCTATGAATGAATTTGGTTCAACTTTTGTCTTCTCATTCAACTGTTTGAGAGGGGACAAAAAGTTTTTACGAACAAGGGTGAGTTTGGTCGATGGACTTTTTCTCATGAATTATGAGGAGGTGCTTTTGTGCGATGAGGTGATGGTCTTTGGATGCTATTACTCGTAGGAGAATGGGCCTTAATCTTAAGAGCAAATTTCTCTAGGAAACCCAAACGAGCTCTTTGTATTTTTTTGTTCATAATACATTTCATGATGCACACTTATTATTTCTTGTTAAAAATGATGTATATCATATATTTGATGTTATGTAGAAGGTGAACCAAAATCTATATTCCTTGTAACTCGTTTTCCATTCGGAGTATAGCCAGTGCGATGATTTGGAGAAGGTGTAATGTATATGGGAATATACATAGAAGTTGAATTATTGGAATGTGTGGTAGTGGACGAGCTGAAATCAATGGATGAGTATGTAGAATTCCCTTGAGAATTCAATTTTTTTAATCTGAAACATGATTTTTGTTTTTATATTTATTTCGCATATACTCATTCTGTTCTTATATATAATTGATTTCTATTTTAAGAAATATTTTGATAGTTTAATATCTCCTATTGATTTGTAACCTATGAATTATATATCCATTTTTAATGGTTAATATAAACACAAGTTTTATGACCTTTACTTGATTTATCTAAAATAGTAGGTTGTAATGCAAGAGAAGATGTGCCAATTTGGTTGAACATTTTATGCACTTATTTCTTTATTATCTATTAAAATAAAATTTAGAAACTTTAATTCTAGTAGTGATACAATTCTAAGTTCTCATCTTAGTTTTATAAAATTATTCTCATTTAATGGTTTGGTAAATACATCTGCAATTTGATTTTTCGAAGATACGAATTGGAGAGAAATGATATATGCTTCTATGTTGCCATGTAGAAAATGATGTAAGATATCAATATGTTTAGCCCATGAATGATTTATCAGATTTTTTTGAGAAATTAATTGCTTTCGAAACCTCTAGCTTTACTTTAAGGCATAATCCAAATGGTTTCAATCAAAACGGTTTTCAAAGGTTTCATATAAATTTTTGAATGGTTTCGAAAGGTTTCAACATGTTTTAAAATTGAACTCAAGTGCTTTCGAAAGGTTTGTGTTTATAAAGTTTTGATGCTTTCGAAAGGTCTTAAAGAATGGTTTCGAATGGGTGGTTTTCCAACGGTTTCGAAGGATTCGAAAGGGAAGGTTTTCTAATTGTTTCGAAAGGGTTGAAAGGAAAGGTTTTTCCAATGTTTTCGAAAGGCATGGTTTAAAGGTTTTATAGAAGGATGTCTAATGTTTGAAAGCTTTCGAAAAGGAAGGTTTCTGTAACGACCCGGAATTTTGGGCAGTAACGATTTAATAATCTCTGTTAATAATTTAATTGATTTGATAATTTTCTTTATAATTTTAATTTAAAATTGGTGAATTTGATCTTTTAAAGGTTAATAAATATTTATTCTGTTCATAATACATATATTTGATATATATTGTGAATAGGAGATCTTTTGTTTCAAATTTAAAAATGAATTTTCATATTGTAATATATATGTTTGTATATGTTATAATTTGAAATTGTTTTGAAATTTAATTAAATCAATTAATAATTTATAATGTGTGAATATTATAGATTCAAGCTTTGCTTAGAAATTATATTTTCAAAAGTTAATTTAAAATTTAATTCAATTTGTTTCAAATATAAGATGGATATTTATTTTTAATATGATAGTTTATAAAGGATTTAATCAAAGTTTTCTTTTTCTTTTCTTTAAAGTGTTTTAAATCTAAATGGTTGTATAAATATAGATGTTTAGATTTTAAATTACATATATAAGATTTATTTGTATTGAAATTAGTTTTATAATACTTTCTTTAAAGTAAAACTATATCTACACATATAAGCATTTGGCAATAAAGTAAATTAAAAGGTAAGGTTATATTTACATTTAAAACTAAATAAAATAAAAATAATAATTAAAACACTTAAAGACATTTGTAACATGAGTAGGCATCTCTAGTGCACTTGTAAGAAACTTAAGCAAGCAAAATGACATTTGTTCAATTAACAACAAGTGGCAATTTATTCATTTTGAATTTTTATTAAATGTTTTTAGAAGAAAACAAGTTCTTTCAAAACATTTTCATTCTTTCAAAACATTAGTAGCAATCAATAAACCATTCTTCAAATCTGAAATTAAAATTGCAAAAAAAAACCCAATCTCCAAAATCAACTTGGAATTGCAAATGAAGATTTGTTAGCACATTTAAAACCTGCAACTCCAAGTCTTCTTCAACACCATATCTTCAACAAGCCATCAGTTGCAACTGCAAGTTTAAAACAATCAATTGCAAGCATGGATGGATTCAATTTCAACAAGCAAGTAAAATCAAAGCATTTTCAGATTTTAAGGCCTGGAAATTCATTCTACTATGTTCTGTTTTCTGCTGTGCTCTGCATATCATCTAAAAAGGTGAGTAAATTTTATTTTTAAAACAGTTTTACATCTGAGAATTTACTGGGAAATATGAATAAGATCTTGAAGTATTATGGTATGAATTTTTCTCATGTATGCTTGAATGTGAATGCATGTTGTATTTATGAATTGTCTGTATATAAATATGCTCCTCTGTTTAGTTACAGACTACAGGAATTTTTTTTAGATAATGTTCAAATCTCTGTCTGTGATCGAATTTATGCTTCGATCTTTAAATTAAAGATGATTGAAGGATTATAAACTTAATCTTAAAAATAATTTCAAGGGATTATATTAAGACACTATTTCAAATCAGGATTTTTAGTGAAGTGATTGTTGGGTTTTGCAGTAATAAGCTATTTTGGGAATTTGGTTGATTTCTGATTTTATATACATTGATTCGATTTGATTTTTGAATCAAAGCTAGATTATAAGCTATAGATTTTAGGAAAAATATCGAAGAATTTTCCTAATGACCGAATTGTGTGAATTAGATGTAACTAGGGTTTTAGGTAGTTTCAGTTCGACTTTACTGTAAATGACATTTGCGACTTCGGTAATGGATCGAGTTCCTTCCTTTTTGGTGAAGATGAAGTCCATGATGTGATGTATATATGGTGGGATCGGTGAGGATGAACGGCGACAGGTTTGACGTCGGCAATGGAGTTTTGGGTTCGAGTAATCTGCAGTTTTTTCGAGTTGAGTACAAATTTTCGATTCGCGTGAGATTATTTGAATCTGGGTGCTCGGTCGTGATGTTGGGGTTGCGTGCGATGATGGTTGGGGGTCGCGACGACTGTAGCTGGCCGGAGGCGAGGGGAGATGTGCACAGGGGTGTTGTGTGCACGACATTATCTGGGAAAGTTTAGTTTTGGGGGAAGACGAAGTTTTATCGTGTGAAGCTCGGGTTTTCATATAGGGCGACTCGAAGAAGGGAGGGGGGTTGCTTTGCTTCGGTATTGACCCGAGATGATTTGTGTTTTGCTTCGGGACTTTGGCTACTGATCTGGTAGTTAGGCATTATTCTATGTTGCAATTAATTTTATACAAGTTTATAAGGAGTTAGATGCTATGTTTAAACTAGTTGATTAAAATGTAATGTTAATCAAACTTCTTAAAGTATAAGTTGGATTTTATTTATTTTATTTGTCTTTAAACTTATTTAAAACGATTTCATTTGTAAGTAAATTTAATTACATTTTGGGGTTCAAAGGATATTTTGAATTAGATATTAAATCAAAGTTAAGTTTTAATGTTAAATAATAATTCAAATCTAAGACTTCAAATTTATATTTGTAATAAATAAGTCTGATATTAGATGTTTAAAAGTATTCTTAAATTTGAATTTTTATTCTAAACTTCCTATTTTCAAATAAGATTATCATTATGATTTTGGTAAACCAAGATTAATAACTTGTCTTTAAAATTAATTTATTTAATTCAAATGATTTGTTTATAGAAATAATTAAGGTTAAATTATTTGAATATGACTTAAGAATACTTATTTAAGTATAATTGTTAATGAGTAAGTGATTAAATAAAATTTATGTTTTTCTTAATTAATTAAAGATTTTCTTTAATTATAAGAAGATTAGTTAATTAATTAATTATTTAATTAATTTTAAAAAAAAATTAGTTAATTATTTATTAAATTTTAAATAATCACTTAATCATGGATTAATTAAGTATAATTACTCGATAAAGTAATTAATGATGAATTATTGAGTGTAATTAAGGAAGTCAATTACTTATGGACGTAATTATAGAAAATTACTCATGGGGTAATTAAGTTGAAGTGATTAAGGATAATTCACATGTTGTTATCAACTAAGGAATTGATTTATATAATTGTTTTAAAGTTAATTAATTATGAAGTAATTAATTAATTAAAGAATTAAGAATTATTTAATGATGAAGTTAATTGTTTGTTAATAATTAATTAAGAAAGTAATTAAGACTTATTAATGAAAGTAATTAAAGACAATTACTTATGTAAGTAATTAAGAGTTAATTACTTAATTTATTTTAGTTAATTAATCAATGTGATTAATTAATTAATAAATGAGATTAATTTAAGATTAATTACCAAGAGTAATTGATTAAATTGTAGTTAATTAATAAAGTAATTAATTAAGGATTTATTTATTAATTTAATTGTTTAATAATTACTTAATGAAGTAATTAAGGATTAATTAACTGAATTAATTAATCAAGCATTAATATAATTAAATTAGAAATTAATTAAATTAGAAGTTAATTAATTTAGTTAAGTAATTACAAATTGTTAATTACTGTTTATGAAGTTAATTAGTTGATTAATTATAAGTTAATTATTTAATTAATTTAAGTAATTATTAATTAATAAGGATAATTAATTAATATAATTAATGATATTAATCAAGGTTGATTAATATAAGTAATTAATTTAAATGTGATTAATTAATTGCAATAATTAATGTTAATTAATTTTAGTTAATTAATTAATGTATGATCATTAATTATTGTGATTAATAATAGTAATTAAGGTTAATTACTGAATATGGATAGGATAATTACTTGAATGTAATTAAAGAATAATTAATCAAAGAAAGATTAATTAGTGAAGATCATTAGAGATGATTAATTTATTTATTTGGGATAAATAAATGAAGAATGATTTAAGTAATCCAAGTGATTAAGAGTTAATCAATTCTGTTATGAATAAATGTTTGATCTTGAATGGTTGATATTGGATATTGGATTAATATGGGTTGATTGATTAATATTGGTTAATTGTTTGATATTGGATGATCAATATTTGGAGATTGATATTGAATGATTGGTTGATATTGGATGTTTGATATTGGCTTGATGCTGAATAATTTGGATATATCTGTTATATGATGCTGCTGTGTAAGATGAATGTTGATATGAATTATCTATTGTGATAATATGATTCATCTATCTGTTTATATATCACCCTGAATATATGTTTAATCTGTTTAAAACCCTTAAGTACAACTTGGACATTAAAATGGCGTTTGGTTTCGGTGAGACCGGGATCGGGTTTCCATATTTGGAATCCGAAACCCACATCGATTCCAATTAAATGTTAGGTCGTGTATCCAAGTGGAGCAAGTGAAGACTCGAGGTATAAGGGCTATACGTCAGTATAACTCTGTGGGTGATTCCGTAATGAGTTTGACGGAATAGTGCTTATAAATTCGAGATGGTGAATCAGTGTGCAAGGGCTATGGTCGTTGACTCTGAGGGTGATTCCAATAATGAGTGCAACGAGATAGTGCCTTCGGTTTCGTTCAAACCCGGAACGAACTTGTATGGATTGAATGCTTTCAGCACATCGTCAGGCGGACGATGAGCATTCTAAGATAATATGTCCTATAAAGGTAATCGTAACCTCAATCCTCATCAATCGGGAATGGCTAAAACAGGGGAGGTGCAGCAAGGCTTCGTGGGTAGCTCCCACTGGAGAGCAAGATTGATCCCTGTCTAGAGGTCCCTTTCTATTTCGGCTTAGTGTGTAGTTGGTCGCTCCAACTACGGGGTTGTCTTGTTCGGGACTGTCCAGTAAAGGATGGTTCCGGCCTTGTGTTGCAAGGGAGTGGGAGTACTCCTCGGTACGTTGATCTAGGCCATGTACTGTGACGGGCGGTATCCCAGTAGCCCTGCCATTGTATGGAATCCAAAATCCAATAAGTGCTTGTACGGTTTTGATTGTGCCCAACTATGTTGGAACGTGAGATGTATGCATTCCAGCTATTTCTGTATTTTATCTTGAAACCCTAGACACTATTATAATATCACTGGATTTCCTATCAAATGTTTTGGTTAGCGGAAGGTAAAAACTTTTCCATGTTTATGTGTGGGAAGTCTTACGTGATACCTTTTCTTTTCAAAGGTTTTTCTAAACTTAAGCAATTTAAACCCGTTTACTCACACCAGACCCCTGTCTGACCCGAGTGTTTATTTTCTGTTTTATTAAACTCTTGGGTACTCATATTATGTATGAGTAGTCAAGTGATTCAGGTTAGCTTGACGAATTCTGGAGGAGATATGGAGCAGGAGGCTTCGACGTTTAGATATATATTGATTCCGCTCTGTTTGATTGATGTCTATTTCTTCTGTTCTACTTGAGTTGTATGAATTAGATAGATGTTTATAACTGTCTAATATGTGTTGTATAGTTGTGTACTCTGATGTATTGAGGTACTATGTAATATTTTATGTTAATTATTATATTTTATTCGTTCCGCTGTGAGTTCTCTGATGTTGTTTGTGTTCTTCTTTCTCTTTCTTTTCTTCTTCTATCCCTTTCTTTCTTCACTAGTGATGCGATTTCCTGGAGATAGGAAGTCAGGTCGCTACATTTGGTATCAGAGCATTAGGCTGAGTAAATACCTAGGCTCTGAAGTGTATCTTTCTTAGGAGCATTAGGCTGAGTGAATACCTAGGCTCTGAAGTGTATCTTTCTTTAAGGAGCATTAGGCTGAGTGAATACCTAGGCTCTGAAGTGTATCTTTCTTTAAGGAGCATTAGGCTGAGTGAATACCTAGGCTATGTAGTAGTGTCTTTCTTGAGAGAGCGTACTTGTAATTTATATATATATATCTATATATTTATATATATATATATATATCTACCTAATCTGTTGGCTTATCTGTTCGGATTTTTCAACATAAGTTTTAGAGGTAGATAGATGGAGTAGTGGTTTGAGTGTGTAACATGAATACCACTAATGGAAGAGGTCCATATGTTTGAGGTTGGAAGTTTTGTCGAAGACTGTAGACCTAATACCGTCTTGAGTAAGATTTGTAGTTTGGAGTAAGGATTTCTCTGATATCCGAAGGAAATCTTTTGAAGATTCGGAGTTTATCTTTGAAGTGTAAGTTTGGATTTCGCTCGGGTAAGCGAATTTTTCTAGTATTAGGATTTGTTGGAAGTGCAAGAGTAAGTAATGATATCCTGATAACTGCGGGATGAGATGCAGTATCCTTGGATATTTTCTGAAGGTGTTTTCTTTTGAAGCAGTTTTAGTAGTAGTTGAGGAGCAGTCTTTACCTGCTCAGGGAAGATTTATCTGTGTATAAGTTGTTTGGATCTTTAGCAAGGAGGTTGGCTGTTTTGGAATATGAGGCTAAGGTCTATGAGTTGTTTCTCTTCAGGCATGGTCTCATTGTTATTCCTTAAGGTAAGCGAGTTGTGGATGCTGGATTTAGAGTCCGAGTTTCTTGAGAGGTTGTCTGCCATCTCGGAGGTCCGTTGCATGGTTTGTTGGTGGTTTTGGTTTTGGAGAAGCATTTGGATTTGAAGTCTTTGGTTAGCTGTGGTAGCAGTGCAACTCGAAGTGTTCGATGTGCTGTCAAGGAGATCTTTTGGCTTCGCAGTATCATCAAGGGAGAGTTTGGAAGCAGCCATGTTGGTTGTTCTCCGATGGTCCAGGAATCTTGGTGTTTCTTCTAGTTGTAACTTGGGTAGTTGGGAATGCTTTCTTGAAGGGTTAACCAGGTTTGGAAAAGCTTAAGGCTGTTCTAATTGGTAAAGAGAGGACAGTTTCTTTGGAATCCGAACTAGGGAGAATCGCAAAAGTGACTTGCGATTAGTTGGAATTTAACTTGGGTGATCTTTTGTTTGAGGCTGAGGATTCTCATGTGGAAGCAAGAGCTACTGATGTACTCTGGAGTTTTTCAGCATCTGGAGTTGAGTTCCATATTGTTTTGGTTCCAGTAGCAATGCTGGTAGTTAGCCTGGTAGTTGGGTGGTTCTTGGAGAAAGGAGAGTTGATATAGCAGCTCAGAGTTATTTTTGGAATTTGGATTGGTCTGATCTAGCTTTTGGAATAGGATTCTGTTTAAGGATGTATGACCGAGTCTGATGTGTCACTCAGATTTTTATGGATTTGATGAACAAAGTTTCCCGGATATATTGGATAAGTTTGTATTCGTGTTCATCAGCAATATTCTCATCTATTTTAGAATCAGAGTTGTGCAGCGGAAGCGAGGTAGCTGCTGTGCAAGGAAAGAAGCAAGTTCTGATTGTTTTGGTCTTGTTGTTTCTGGAAGTATCAACCTAGGTTGAGCTGATCGGAAGAAGTTTGACAGCCTTGGATTGTCTGTTGAGTTACAGATATGAGATATGAGATAAGGAGTTTGGAATTCGAAGTTGGAAATTTCATTGTTGTTAGAATTCTCTGGTTAAGAGAACAGATATTGGATAAGATTGGTTGGTTAGTGCTAAGGCATTTGAGGATTTCTTATCTGTGTTTTTGATAGGATAAGAACGAATTGTCAGTTTGGATAGTTGGAGTTCATGGTGTATCACGTAACTCTGAGGGAATACGTGTATGATTCATCAATTAGTTGTTGAATCTGTAGTTCAGATGGAGTTGGATGTTGAGCTGGATTTGAGAGTAGTCTGATGTTCTATTCAGATTGAAGGATCTAGAGATAAGTGGAGCTCTGGATTTTGGCTGTATAGTTAGTTTGTTGGCTTTTGTAGAGCGAGTCTCCCGGCAATTTATATTTAGGAAACTCGAGATAGTATTAGAGATTTATTCCGATTTGTGTCAGAATAATTAGTTAAGTTTATTTGTTTATTTGATTGCTATGGATGTTAGTAACTGGTTGTTAGGAATGCTTTGCTGATTGAAATTAAAATCTGTATTGGATTACTAAATTACCTTTGCTTTTAAATTTTGGGGACGAAATTCTTTTAAGAGGGGAGGATTGTAACGACCTGGAATTTTGGGCAATAACGATTTAATAATCTGTGTTAATAAT
The DNA here is from genome assembly GCA_030765085.1 of Allium cepa. NCBI lineage: Eukaryota > Viridiplantae > Streptophyta > Magnoliopsida > Asparagales > Amaryllidaceae > Allium > Allium cepa. The sequence goes on along the minus strand of CM060938.1, from coordinate 733,424,889 downwards.
TTAATTGATTTGATAATTTTCTTTATAATTTTAATTTAAAATTGGTGAATTTGATCTTTTAAAGGTTAATAAATATATTTTCTGTTCATAATATATATATTTGATATATATTGTGAATAGGAGATCTTTTGTTTCAAATTTAAAAATGAATTTTCATATTGTAATATATATGTTTGTATATGTTATAATTTTAAATTGTTTTGAAATTTAATTAAATCAATTAATAATTTATAATGTGTGAATATTATAGATTGAAGCTTTGTTTAGAAATTATATTTTCAAAAGTTAATTTAAAGTTTAATTCAATTTGTTTCAAATATAAGATGGATATTTATTTTTAATATGATAGTTTATAAAGGATTTAATCAAAGTTTTCTTTTTCTTTTCTTTAAAGTGTTTTAAATCTAAATGGTTGTATAAATATAGATGTTTAGATTTTACATTACATATATAAGATTTATTTGTATTGAAATTAGTTTTATAATACTTTGTTTAAAGTAAAACTATATCCACACATATAAGCATTTGGTAATAAAGTAAATTAAAAGGTAAGGTTATATTTACATTTAAAACTAAATAAATAAATAAAAAATTAATTAAAACACTTAAAGACATTTGTAACATGAGTAGGCATCTCTAGTGCACTTGTAAGAAACTTAAGCAAGCAAAATGACATTTGTTCAATTAACAACAAGTGGCAATTTATTCATTTTGAATTTTTATTAAACGTTTTTAGAAGAAAACAAGTTCTTTCAAAACATTTTCATTCTTTCAAAACATTAGTGGCAATCAATAAACCATTCTTCAAATCTGAAATTAAAATTGCAAAAAAAAACCCAATCTGCAAAATCAACTTGGAATTGCAAATGAAGATTGTTAGCACATTTAAAACCTGCAACTCCAAGTCTTCTTCGACATCATATCTTCAACAAGTCATCAGTTGCAACTGCAAGTTTAAAACAATCAATTGCAAGCATGCATGGATTCAATTTCAACAAGCAAGTAAAATCAAAGCATTTTCAGATTTTAAGGCCTGGAAATTCATTCTACTATGTTCTGTTTTCTGCTGTGCTCTGCATATCATCTAAAAAGGTGAGTAAATTTTATTTTAAAAACAGTTTTACATCTGAGAATTTACTGGGAAATATGAATAAGATCTTGAAGTATTATGGTATGAATTTTTCTCATGTATGCTTGAATGTGAATGCATGTTGTATTTATGAATTGTCTGTATATAAATATGCTCCTCTGTTTAGTTACAGACTACAGGAAAAAAAATTAGATAATGTTCAAATCTCTGTCTGTGATCGAATTTATGCTTCGATCTTTAAATTAAAGATGATTGAAGGATTATAAACTTAATCTTAAAAATAATTTCAAGGGATTATATTAAGACACTATTTCAAATCAGGATTTTTAGTGAAGTGATTGTTGGGTTTTGCAGTAATAAGCTATTTTGGGAATTTGGTTGATTTCTAATTTTATATACATTGATTCGATTTGATTTTTGAATCAAAGCTAGATTATAAGCTATAGATTTTAGGAAAAATATCGAAGAATTTTCCTAATGACCGAATTGTGTGAATTAGATGTAACTAGGGTTTTAGGTAGTTTCAGTTCGACTTTACTGTAAATGACATTTGCGACTTCGGTGATGGATCGAGTTCCTTCCTTTTTGGTGAAGATGAAGTCCATGATGTGATGTATATATGGTGGGATCAGTGAGGATGAACGGCGACAGGTTTGACGTCGGCAATGGAGTTTTGGGTTCGAGTAATATGCAGTTTTTTCAAGTTGAGTACAAATTTTCGATTCGCGTGAGATTATTTGAATCTGGGTGCTCGGTCGTGATGTTGGGGTTGCGTGCGATGATGGTTGGGGGTCGCGACGACCGTAGATGGCCGGAGGCGAGGGGAGATGTGCACAGGGGTGTTGTGTGCACGACATTATCTGGGAAAGTTTAGTTTTGGGGGAAGACGAAGTTTTATCGTGTGAAGCTCGGGTTTTCATATAGGGCGACTCGAAGAGGGGGGGGGTTGCTTTGCTTCGGTATTGACCCGAGATGATTTGTGTTTTGCTTCGGGACTTTGGCTACTGATCTGGTAGTTAGGCATTATTCTATGTTGCAATTAATTTTATACAAGTTTATAAGGAGTTAGATGCTATGTTTAAACTAGTTGATTAAAATGTAATGTTAATCAAACTTCTTAAAGTATAAGTTGGATTTTATTTATTTTATTTGTCTTTAAACTTATTTAAAACGATTTCATTTGTAAGTAAATTTAATTACATTTTGGGGTTCAAAGGATATTTTGAATTAGATATTAAATCAAAGTTAAGTTTTAATGTTAAATAATAATTCAAATCTAAGACTTCAAATTCATATAAATAAGTCTGATATTAGATGTTTAAAAGTATTCTTAAATTTGAATTTTTATTCTAAACTTCCTATTTTCAAATAAGATTATCATTATGATTTTGGTAAACCAAGATTAATAACTTGTCTTTAAAATTAATTTATTTAATTCAAATGATTTGTTTATAGAAATAATTAAGGTTAAATTATTTGAATATGACTTAAGAATACTTATTTAAGTATAATTGTTAATGAGTAAGTGATTAAATAAAATTTATGTTTTTCTTAATTAATTAAAGATTTTCTTTAATTATAAGAAGATTAGTTAATTAATTAATTATTTAATTAATTTTAAAAAAAAATTAGTTAATTATTTATTAAATTTTAAATAATCACTAAATTATGGATTAATTAAGTATAATTACTTGATAAAGTAATTAATGATGAATTATTGAGTGTAATTAAGGAAGTTAATTACTTATGGAAGTAATTAGAGAAAATTACTCATGGGGTAATTAAGTTGAAGTGATTAAGGGTAATTCACATGTTGTTATCAACTAAGGAATCGATTTATATAATTGTTTTAAAGTTAATTAATTATGAAGTAATTAATTAATTAAAGAATTAATAATTATTTAATGATGAAGTTAATTGTTTTTTAATAATTAATTAAGAAAGTAATTAAGACTTATTAATGAAAGTAATTAGAGACAATTACTTATGTAAGTAAATAAGAGTTAATTACTTAATTTATTTTAGTTAATTAATCAATGTGATTAATTAATTAATAAATGAGATTAATTTAAGATTAATTACCAAGAGTAATTGATTAAATTGTAGTTAATTAATAAAGTAATTAATTAAGGATTTATTTATTAATTTAATTGTTTAATAATTACTTAATGAAGTAATTAAGGATTAATTAACTGAATTAATTAATCAAGCATTAATATAATTAAATTAGAAATTAATTAAATTAGAAGTTAATTAATTTAGTTAAGTAATTACAAATTGTTAATTACTGTTTATGAAGTTAATTAGTTGATTAATTATAAGTTAATTATTTAATTAATTTAAGTAATTATTAATTAATAAGGATAATTAATTAATATAATTAATGATATTAATCAAGGTTGATTAATATAAGTAATTAATTTAAATGTGATTAATTAATTCCAATTAATTAAGAATTAATGTTAATTAATTTTAGTTAATTAATTAATGTATGATCATTAATTATTGTGATTAATGATAGTAATTAAGGTTAATTACTGAATATGGATAGGATAATTACTTGAATGTAATTAAAGAATAATTAATCAAAGAAAGACTAATTAGTGAAGATCATTAGAGATGATTAATTTATTTATTTGGGATAAGTAAATGAAGAATGATTTAAGTAATCCAAGTGATTAAGAGTTAATCAATTCTGTTATGAATAAATGTTTGATCTTGAATGGTTGATATTGGATATTGGATTAATATGGGTTGATTGATTAATATTGGTTAATTGTTTGATATTGGATGATCAATATTTGGAGATTGATATTGAATGATTGGTTGATATTGGATGTTTGATATTGGCTTGATGCTGAATAATTTGGATATATCTGTTATGTGATGCTGCTGTGTAAGATGAATGTTGATATGAATTATCTATTGTGATAATATGATTCATCTATCTGTTTATATATCACCCTGAATATATGTTTAATCTGTTTAAAACCCTTAAGTATAACTTGGACATTAAAATGGCGTTTGGTTTCGGTGAGACTAGGATCAAGTTTCCATATTAGGAATCCGAAACCCACATCGATTCCAATTAAACGTTAGGTCGTGTATCCAAGTGGAGAAAGTGAAGACTCGAGGTATAAGGCTATACGTCAGTATAACTCTGCGGGTGATTCCGTAATGAGTTTGACGGAATAGTGCTTATAGATTCGAGATGGTGAATCAGAGTGCAAGGGCTATGGTCTTTGACTCTGAGGGTGATTCCAATAATGAGTGCAACGAGATAGTGCCTTCGGTTTCGTTCGAACCCGGAACGAACTTGTATGGATTGAATGCTTTCAGCACATCGTCAGGCGGACGATGAGCATTCTAAGATAATATGTCCTATAAAGGTAATCGCAACCTCAAGCCTCATCAACCGGGAATGGTTAAAACAGGGGAGGTGCAGCAAGGCTTCGTGGGTAGCTCCTACTGGAGAGCAAGATTGATCCCTGTCTAGAGGTCCCTTTCTATTTCGGCTTAGTGTGTAGTTGGTCGCGCCAACTACGGGGTTGTCTTGTTCGGGACTGTCCAGTAAAGGATGGTTCCAGACTTGTGTTGCAGGGGAGTGGGAGTACTCCTCGGTACGTTGATCTAGGCCACGTACTGTGACGGGCGGTACCCCAGTAGCCCTGCCATTGTATGGAATCCAAAATCCAATAAGTGCCTGTACGGTTTTGATTGTGCCCAACTATGTTGGAACGTGAGATGTAAGCATTCCAGCTATTTCTGTATTTTATCTTGAAACCCTAGACACTATTATAATATCACTGAATTTCCTATCAAGTGTTTTGGTTAGCGTAAGGTAAAAACTTTTCCATGTTTATGTGTGGGAAGTCTTACGTGATACCTTTTCTTTTCAAAGGTTTTTCTAAACTTAAGCAATTTTAAACCGTTTACACACACCAGACCCCTGTCTGACCCGAGTGTTTATTTTCTGTTTTATTAAAGTCTTGGGTACTCATATTATGTGTGAGTAGTCAAGTGATTCAGGTTATCTTGACGAATTCTGGAGGAGATATGGAGCAGGAGGCTTCGACGTTTAGATATATATTGATTCCGCTGTGTTTGATTGATGTCTGTTTCTTCTGTTCTACTTGAGTTGTATGAATTAGACAGATGTTTATAACTGTCTAATATGTGTTGTATAGTTGTGTACTCTGATGTAATGAGTAACTATGTAATATTTTATGTTAATTATTATATTTTATTCGTTCCGCTGTGAGTTCTCTGATGTTGTTTGTGTTCTTCTTTCTCTTTCTTTTCTTCTTCTATCCCTTTCTTTCTTCACTAGTGATGCGATTTCCTGGAGATAGGAAGTCAGGTCGCTACATTTGGTATCAGAGCATTAGGCTGAGTGAATACCTAGGCTCTGAAGTGTATCTTTCTTTAAGGAGCATTAGGCTGAGTGAATACCTAGGCTCTGAAGTGTATCTTTCTTTAAGGAGCATTAGGATGAGTGAATACCTAGGCTCTGTAGTAGTGTCTTTCTTGAGAGAGCGTACTTGTAATTTTTTTTTTTATATATATATATCTACCTAATCTGTTGGGTTATCTGTTCGGATTTTCCAACATAAATTTTAGAGGTAGATAGATGGAGTAGTGGTTTGAGTGTGTAACACGAATACCACTAATGGAAGAGGTCCATATGTTTGAGGGTGGAAGTTTTGTCGAAGACTGTAGACCTAATACCGTCTTGAGTAAGATTTGTAGTTTGGAGTAAGGATTTCTCTGATATCCGAAGGAAATCTTTTGAAGATTCGGAGTTTATCTTTGAAGTGTAAGTTTGGATTTCGCTCGGGTAAGCGAATTTTTCTAGTATTAGGATTTGTTGGAAGTGCAGGATTAAGTAATGATATCCTGATAACTGCGTGATGAGATGCTGTAACGACCCGCAAATCCGTACCCCTTGAGTCAACACTATTCTATCTAAATCAACTCAAGTTGTACAGAAATACGAACCATTTGGGTTTAAGAAGAAGAGGTAGAAGAAGAGAAAACAAAATCAACATCAGAATCTAACCATCGCAGCGGAATAAAATATAATAGAGAATTAATAATCTTTACTCAAAATCAAATATATCAGTTTACATATATTACATCATCAGAGTACATCAGTCACGGCTCACATCAATAACATACAATGAGTACACAACATCTCAAACAGCGGAAATATATATAAAGTATGAGAATACGTATCGTCATCCAGCTCATCTCCTGAGCTCCACAGCATCATATCCTGTATACTATAATACTCGGTCTGACCCGAGCATTATAGTTAAATAATACCCGAGTCAGTCTGGAATACCAGCGTGAGAAAATCACACCCAATTGATTATTAAAGTTTTAAAAATCCTTTGAAAACAAAAGCATCTCGTAAGACCACGCCACAAATAAACATGTCGGGTTTTTACCTTACGATAGCTAAAACAATTTTTATAGAAATCCTCTGATATTATAATAGGGTCTATATACAAATACTTATAAAATAGCCGAAATTGTTACATTCATTAAATTCCAGCTACTAGCCACAAAAGTGGGTAATACAAACAAAACTCGTACAAGGCTCGTAGGGAGAATGGATTTCCAACAATGACTAGGCACTGGGGTACCACCTGTCACAGTACGGGGCCTAGATCACCGTACCGAGGACTACTCCCTTCATCCCCTGCAACACAAGGCCGGAACCATTCCTTACTGAACAGTTCCGAACAAGATAAACCCCGTGGTTGGCGCGACCAACCACCCACTAAGCCGAAATGAATAAGGGACATCTAGACAGGGGAATTATCTTGTCCTGCTTGGGCATGACCCACCTAACCTTGCTGCATATCCCCTGATTTTCAGTCATTCCCGGTTGATGAGGCTTGAGGTTAAGCGTTACCTTTAGAACGTTTTCACTTAGAATGCCCATCGTCCACCTGACGATGTTTCGCAAGCATTCATCCATACAAGTCCGTCCCGGGTTCGAACGGAACCGAAGGCACTATTCCTACTACATCCATTTTGGAAATATCCTCAGGATTAGTAGCGACTAGCCCTTGCACTTCACTGCTCCACCTTCGACTCCGAACACGTTTTCCGCACGAAACGTACAAACCGGATCGAAGTGGTTTTCGAGAAATAAATCTCGATCCCGGTCTCTTCGAAACGATCAACGCAGTTGGCCAATATTGATAGTCGGTGATTTTAACTATCAATTAATATTCATAAACAACCATCAACCAATAAATAATTTCCCAAATTATTTATTATCTTCAAAATATCTTTATAAGATATATTTCTATTTTCCATCCCTTTGAAACCAGCTTCAAAACCCTTCTTCTTTCCAGAATAAATTTTCCCCAAATATTTTCTATCTCTTCTGAAATCACCAAGTACAAAACTAGATTTAAAAATAATTTAAAACACTTTACTTAAAAATATATACTTTTAAGACATTTAAATTAAACTACTTTAATAATTTGTAAAAATACATCTTATATGAATATTTGAAATTAAAGTTACTTTATAAAATATAAAACTAGATTTTCACCTTTGAAACAAAATATTAAGTCACTTTTTAAAATAATTACTACTATAATAGATTTGAGAAAATACTTGCTTTAGAATTTAAATACTAGGAATAATAAATTTTCCCAAAACATACCTTTTAAAAAAAATTTTAAAACTATTAACTTATAGTTAAAATTTACTTGAAAGCATACTTAGTGATCCAGGAAGAATTCCAGCTTTAAACATTTAAATCAATTTTCCAAATTGATTTTCAATTTATTCCATTTGAAATAAGTTTCTTAAATTACTCAATTCATTTCAAATTTCATTTAATTATGCACTTAATTATTATTGTTATTCTTTTCCATTTGATTTTAAATCTTTTAACTGAAATATACAAATTTCAGCTTTTCCCAACTTCTTCTTTATTAATATTATTTTTTTTCAAAAATTTAAGTCTTACATTTTAAATAAAAGTTTTATTCTTTAATTAATATCGTTGAAGATTGTAATTCAATAACTTCCTGTTTATTCAAATTTTCTTTCTATACGTCCCAATTTATTTATTAGAAATTTAAAGTCGCATTATTTCTTCTTCAATTCATTCTTAAATTTATTCAAACTTTCTATAATTATTTCGCTTACAAATTTACTTCCGTTTAATTTCTTTTCAACAATCCAATTCATATATTCTGGTAATTCATTATAACCGAATATCCAATCAAACCACAACATCCAATATTCCAAGGTAACTCATCATAGGATATCAAATAATCACAACAGAGAATATTGAATAATTTAAATATATGTGAGGGGTCCAGTTGGATCCCTCCAACCTGTTTCCCTGCATCCACAGATGTTAGCACAACATAATATCCATTCCAAAATATACCAGACTAAAGCACATCAATCAATTCAACCATTCAAGCAATTATTCAAATTTAATCATTTAAATTTAAATTTCAGCTGAGTGAGATTAACTCACCTTTGACTTAATTTGCAATTCATCCAATCCGACTTGATTTTCCATGATTCCAGACCTTGTAAAAGTAATTTATACAATTTATCAAATTATTTAATTGCCTAAAAATTTATTCAACTGATCATTTTCTTATAAAAATCCAATTGATTCATGATTTAGTTTTAACCCTTTACAATATGATTTATTATCATCAAAGATAATCTATCAAAAATTTACCACTACTTAATTAACAAATAATTAAATTTAAAATAACCATTCGGTTTTAAACTAATAACTTTAAAACGTATATAGGTATATTTATTTGTCAAAATCTTCCATATATATTCATTATCTGTTTACTGTTTATCCACAAAAATTGAGATCTTAAATCTTACCGAAAAAATAATTTTCTATCAATTATACTATCTCAATATAAATCATTTAAATTTAAATCACTCACTGTACTGGGTATATGATAAATTTTAATTGACAAAAATTGAAATTTACCTTACCGACGAATGAACCCAGGCTATCCCCTATCCCCAAGACACGCGAATCCCTACCTCCAATCTCCATCTTCTCCACGTCGGTCCTTCGGTAACTCCCACGCGCGCCACTGCCTCGCGAACCTCCACTTCCTTGCTGCGTCGAAACCATGTCGCAAATCTCGTGAGAGATGCCGATGCTGCCGTACCCCAAACCCTAATTCACATCGCTCTGCCTCGTCTCCCTCAATCGCGAATCACGTCGCTCAGCCTCGCCTACCTCAACGCGACCCATAGCTTATGCGACATAATGCTATCAAGTCGCGAACCCTTCACGAACGTGAGCTCCGTAGGTGCGACGCCATTTTTTTTTCTCTGAACTGGGAGAAAGAAGAGGGGTTTGGGCTTCGATTGATTTCGAATTGAGAAGAAATTGAGCAGTGCAGTGAGATTGAGGAAGAGGGGTCGCGATTTTAACAAGTTTTCGGCCATTCTGATTTCTTTAGAACGAAATTAAAACGTGAAGAATGAAGAAGCTCAGCTTAGAAATAAAAAGGGAAAGGAAGTGTACTCGAGAAGCTAAGAAAGAAGGATGGTACGGCAGTGATTAGATGTAGGATATTTTGAATTAAAACGGATAATTATTCTCGAAACGTTTATATCTCGTACGCCCACACGAAGACTCCAAAAATTATGAAATTTGAAATCCAGCAATAATTAAATATTACGGACTCAATGGAACTGGTCTCGTCGAATTCCGAGACTTTGCCTCGGAAGGCTATTTTTAAATTCAATTTAAACGATATAAATTTCAACACTGAACGAATCACTGCTAATTTTAATTTTACAACTTCTATTATCTTCAGTGTTATCAAAATAAATTTTATAAGCCTTCAAACTGCTTTTTAATAGGCTTAAAACTCCAGATTCAACAATTTATCCAACTTCAAATTATTTAATTTTAATAATTCAATTATCAAATAGATTGTGATATTCGTAATTCAAGTTAAAATTACTCTGTTGAATATTCAAAATCAATTAAATATCCCGATTTTTAATGCTCGGAAATTCTGGGTCGTCACATTCCTCCCCCCTTAAAAGAATTTCGTCCCCGAAATTACTAGTTAGGAAGAATGATTCAATACCCGTTTATTATTTTCCTAAACCAAACAGTTTTCTAACAATTCAACATCTTACCAATTATCTTTTATATAAAAGACTCATTATCTTTCTTACTAACTTCCAAACCTTTCCGTAGATTGCAAACAATCCTATTTGCCCAACCATTCAAGTTTTTATCATAAAACTAATTTTGAATTATCAAAATTTTCTCAAATTTTTTTCTAACTCTCTAAATTTCCGAAAAATTTCGCCAGCGTCTCCTTTGCGCGGCTAGCTCGGTACAACTACAAAATGGCTCTACGGCCTTCCAAATCCAAAAAGAAAACAAAAAGCCAAGTGGCTCCATCCAAATCCAAGTCCCAATCAAATTCCATACCAAATTTAACTACATACCTTTTTGTCGAGCATTTCAAATTTATCTCTTGAAATCCATCCAATTCTATTTTTTTCCTTTAGATTACCTGCATATCCTGCTCAATACTAATATCCAATCACAATATTCCAAAACATTCAATCCACTTTCTCACAAAATGCCAATATCTATTAATCCAAATATTAACTTAGAATGTATTCGTAATATTCCACTTCCAATTAAGAATGCACCATTTTATACTTAAGTTAGTATAAGTATTTAATGTGTTTCTTATATTTATTTCACTCCGACTTTAGTTTATATCTATTTCTATTTAAATCAATTCTTTCATTTCCATATGAATTCAATTTATCTTAACTCTGCTTATATAAATTTTATTGGTCATTCATCACTAATTCATATCATTATTCCAATTAGTTTTATTTACTAACTTATTTTAGTTTCCAATTTGAATTTGTTTGTCATTAACAAAAATTTTCCAAAATTTTCAAAAATTTTCTAACTCCTAAAATTTCTGAAAATTTTTGGCAGAGTCCCCTTTGTACGGAGGAGCTTTTGCAATTTGACAAAAGAGATAAATATATATACATCGACCCACACGGTCGGAAAAACCAAAAACAGTTCATATTTCCTATTTGTATTGCGTAGACGTACCTTATTTAGCATTTTAAGCAAGCGGCTTATTTAATTTTAGCATTAACGCGCCCAAAATTCCGCTATACAATCTTCTGGTACCTGTACTTACTCAGTTTAAACATGTAAGTATGAAATATATGCAATTCACTAGAATTTCAATTGTTTTAATATAGCTAACACAAGGATTTCATAAGCCATACATAACCAACAACACTTTCAAATGATTAATAAGGCTTCAATCACCAATTCACCTTGTTTCACTCGCTTTCCTTACCATTGCATGCAATCTTAAGTGATGTACAATTCACTTACTAACTTCAATCCATTTATAATTCCAAACAAACTCATATTCTTAGCAATTGATCCCAAAATCAATTTATTTAACTTCCATCAACCCATAGAATTTTTAATTACTTCCATTTGCATCAAATAACAATTTATTCTATGAAATTCGACGAGATTTATGTGAATAATTAAGCACTTGAGTTATATAATCAATTTAAATTAACTCCAACTCAACTTACACTTAGTTCAATTCCATTTCGGATTTATTCACAATCCACATATTCTCAGTTTTATTGCATTTAAATTTTATTGACTAAACTAGTCCATTCAAAACCATTAACAATCTAGGCTTCATCTCCATTACCAATTAAGCTTCCCCTTTATTTTAATACATTCACAATCATTTATTTAGCTCGACACATTCCATTTAAATTTTATTTACAATTCATTTATTTACACTTCATTCCACGTTGGTTTATTCTAAACTATTTTATTTAGCTCGAAGACAATCCGAGCTATTCCGTTCAACAATCATTTCTCAACTTAGCTAAACCACATTCACTTAAATCCATTTTATTAACTTAAAAACATTCTATTTCCTTATTGTCTCAAGTTATTTCAATTCCTTAACAACTTAAATGGTTTACAATTATTTATTTAAGAATATCATTCCATTAAATATTATTTATAACTCACCGAATTTTATTTCGATTAAAAATTTATTTTCACTTGATTTAAAACCAATCCAATATTATTAATCTTAATTTTAAGTTGAAGTCAATTCAACTCCTTTCCATCTTTTGGCTTAAGTTTATTCACTCTAATTTATACTTAAGCTCATTCTCATTTTGCAAACCAATTTCTCTTTTCAATTTAACTTGATTTTATTTCAATCCAATCTCATTTTAAATCTGCAAATTTCATTTGATTGGTTATTATAAAATTTAACTTTCCAAATTCAACTCATTCAATTTATTACCTGGCTATTTTTCCAGTTATCTACACTTATTTGAATTTTATTTGCACATTCAAACCATCACTATTTTAATCCATTTCCATTTTTATTCTTTACATTTTCAATTATATTTAATTTATTACCACTTCAAGTTAAATTTAAATTAATAACTCAAGTTATGAATCCACTATCCATTCTCAATTTATCACCCAATTTTATGAACTCACAGTTCAATTTCATTTCACCAACAATTTAAGTCGAATTTAATTTATCACTTGAGTTTATTTCCAAACTTCATCTTAAATTCATAATTCAACTTTACTTAACTACATTGGGTTCTCAATACATATTTCATTATATAATTCATTATCTAAATAGTCTTTTCCCAACATATAATTCAGAACTTGATTTTAAGTCTCAAAATTTCTTCATTTAAATTTGCTTAAGTTCAACTTACTTTAAAATTTTCAAGTTTGATCTTCAAATTTATTTATTTTCAATTCATCAAACAATTTTTTTTTATTTTGTATTCCATTCATCATAAACTTAAATATATTCATCTTTTATTTATGACTCGAGTTTTACACTTATTTATAACTCAAGCATATTTTATTCCATGCATTTTTAATTCTTTCATATGCTATTCTGATTTATTTAACTCAATCTAATTCTCATCCAGCTTATTTCCCAGTTAACCGGGTAAAAATTTAATTTCATTTAATAACTTAATTGAATCCTTATTTCAATTCAATTTTATTTTAACTCGGATTTATTTAACTCAATTCGATTTCAACTTGATTCGAATACTACTGGATATTATTTCAGCTTATTCAATTTTTTCCAATCCAGTTAAATTTTTATTTCTCAATCCAAGTTAATTTCAATTTTTAACTTTTCATTTTTAATCTAAATTCCAACATTCAAAGCTTATATTCCATTTCTGATTTAAAAATCATCTCAAGTTATAAACTTACAATTTATCTCCTCAGAATTTTTAAACACCCGGCTTTGGTTTCAAATTATTTTGAAATCTCCAATATTTCAAAATCACACTTCTCAAAAATTAAACCAACCCTGGTTTTATTCCCAACAAATTTCCTTTGAAATTTTCAAAAGCAAACAGTTTTTCCTGAACAAATCACTTTGGTAGCAATCTGTCACTCAGAAATTCGAAAATGAATACTGATGATGCGGCCGTCATCATCAGAATTATTTTCCAATAATCCGAGTGATTTCAATGCTATTCCACTTCCAAAATCCTTTTAAAACAAATTTCTTTTCAGAAATACCTCCGAAACAATAATGCTAGTATTTATCTTCAAAACACTTCCAAAATCTCCGGGGTTTAAAGTTTTCAAATTCTATTTTAATTCAAATATTAGCTAAAATGCATTCGTATAGTTTATGCTTATACAAATTCCCAATTAATTTTATTTCAATTTATAATCTACATTCATAATTCATATTTATAAATTTCATTCCATAATTGAATTTATCTTCTCAATCTTTGATTATATTTACAAATTTCTAGTTAAATTTTCACTTAACAATGATAATACTTTAATATTATCATTTCCAGCATCCAAGCAACCATAATTTAGCTAAATAGTTTTCAAAAACTATTCTTTATATCGAAAATATATTTTTGGGTAAAATTATTTCATTCACCCACATTTAAAACAATACTGTGTCGATTGTTCTATTCAAGTGTTTAGAAACCCCTTCGATACAGTTGCGCAGACTGTGTCGACGAAGGTTCATATGCCACTCAATAAACTAACCAACACAATATTAAAACAATTTATATTCACTAACAAATACACGCTCATATCTATTAATACGCTCAAACTCATTTTAGAGTACTTCGTACTCTAATTTAAATGAGTAATTCCCACCAGAGCCAAGGTTATCACCAACCTAAGCTCTGATACCAAGTGTAACGACCCGCAAATCCGTACCCCTTGAGTCAACACTATTCTATCTAAATCAACTCAAGTTGTACAGAAATACGAACCATTTGGGTTTAAGAAGAAGAGGTAGAAGAAGAGAAAACAAAATCAACATCAGAATCTAACCATCGCAGCGGAATAAAATATAATAGAGAATTAATAATCTTTACTCAAAATCAAATATATCAGTTTACATATATTACATCATCAGAGTACATCAGTCACGGCTCACATCAATAACATACAATGAGTACACAACAACTCAAACAGCGGAAATATATATAAAGTATGAGAATACGTATCGTCATCCAGCTCGTCTCCTGAGCTCCACAGCATCATATCCTGTATACTATAATACTCGGTCTGACCCGAGCATTATAGTTAAATAATACCCGAGTCAGTCTGGAATACCAGCGTGAGAAAATCACACCCAATTGATTATTAAAGTTTTAAAAATCCTTTGAAAACAAAAGCATCTCGTAAGACCACGCCACAAATAAACATGTCGGGTTTTTACCTTACGATAGCTAAAACAATTTTTATAGAAATCCTCTGATATTATAATAGGGTCTATATACAAATACTTATAAAATAGCCGAAATTGTTACATTCATTAAATTCCAGCTACTAGCCACAAAAGTGGGTAATACAAACAAAACTCGTACAAGGCTCGTAGGGAGAATGGATTTCCAACAATGACTAGGCACTGGGGTACCACCTGTCACAGTACGGGGCCTAGATCACCGTACCGAGGACTACTCCCTTCATCCCCTGCAACACAAGGCCGGAACCATTCCTTACTGAACAGTTCCGAACAAGATAAACCCCGTGGTTGGCGCGACCAACCACCCACTAAGCCGAAATGAATAAGGGACATCTAGACAGGGGAATTATCTTGTCCTGCTTGGGCATGACCCACCTAACCTTGCTGCATATCCCCTGATTTTCAGTCATTCCCGGTTGATGAGGCTTGAGGTTAAGCGTTACCTTTAGAACGTTTTCACTTAGAATGCCCATCGTCCACCTGACGATGTTTCGCAAGCATTCATCCATACAAGTCCGTCCCGGGTTCGAACGGAACCGAAGGCACTATTCCTACTACATCCATTTTGGAAATATCCTCAGGATTAGTAGCGACTAGCCCTTGCACTTCACTGCTCCACCTTCGACTCCGAACACGTTTTCCGCACGAAACGTACAAACCGGATCGAAGTGGTTTTCGAGAAATAAATCTCGATCCCGGTCTCTTCGAAACGATCAACGCAGTTGGCCAATATTGATAGTCGGTGATTTTAACTATCAATTAATATTCATAAACAACCATCAACCAATAAATAATTTCCCAAATTATTTATTATCTTCAAAATATCTTTATAAGATATATTTCTATTTTCCATCCCTTTGAAACCAGCTTCAAAACCCTTCTTCTTTCCAGAATAAATTTTCCCCAAATATTTTCTATCTCTTCTGAAATCACCAAGTACAAAACTAGATTTAAAAATAATTTAAAACACTTTACTTAAAAATATATACTTTTAAGACATTTAAATTAAACTACTTTAATAATTTGTAAAAATACATCTTATATGAATATTTGAAATTAAAGTTACTTTATAAAATATAAAACTAGATTTTCACCTTTGAAACAAAATATTAAGTCACTTTTTAAAATAATTACTACTATAATAGATTTGAGAAAATACTTGCTTTAGAATTTAAATACTAGGAATAATAAATTTTCCCAAAACATACCTTTTAAAAACAATTTTAAAACTATTAACTTATAGTTAAAATTTACTTGAAAGCATACTTAGTGATCCAGGAAGAATTCCAGCTTTAAACATTTAAATCAATTTTCCAAATTGATTTTCAATTTATTCCATTTGAAATAAGTTTCTTAAATTACTCAATTCATTTCAAATTTCATTTAATTATGCACTTAATTATTATTGTTATTCTTTTCCATTTGATTTTAAATCTTTTAACTGAAATATACAAATTTCAGCTTTTCCCAACTTCTTCTTTATTAATATTATTTTTTTTCAAAAATTTAAGTCTTACATTTTAAATAAAAGTTTTATTCTTTAATTAATATCGTTGAAGATTGTAATTCAATAACTTCCTATTTATTCAAATTTTCTTTCTATACGTCCCAATTTATTTATTAGAAATTTAAAGTCGCATTATTTCTTCTTCAATTCATTCTTAAATTTATTCAAACTTTCTATAATTATTTCGCTTACAAATTTACTTCCGTTTAATTTCTTTTCAACAATCCAATTCATATATTCTGGTAATTCATTATAACCGAATATCCAATCAAACCACAACATCCAATATTCCAAGGTAACTCATCATAGGATATCAAATAATCACAACAGAGAATATTGAATAATTTAAATATATGTGAGGGGTCCAGTTGGATCCCTCCAACCTGTTTCCCTGCATCCACAGATGTTAGCACAACATAATATCCATTCCAAAATATACCAGACTAAAGCACATCAATCAATTCAACCATTCAAGCAATTATTCAAATTTAATCATTTAAATTTAAATTTCAGCTGAGTGAGATTAACTCACCTTTGACTTAATTTGCAATTCATCCAATCCGACTTGATTTTCCATGATTCCAGACCTTGTAAAAGTAATTTATACAATTTATCAAATTATTTAATTGCCTAAAAATTTATTCAACTGATCATTTTCTTATAAAAATCCAATTGATTCATGATTTAGTTTTAACCCTTTACAATATGATTTATTATCATCAAAGATAATCTATCAAAAATTTACCACTACTTAATTAACAAATAATTAAATTTAAAATAACCATTCGGTTTTAAACTAATAACTTTAAAACGTATATAGGTATATTTATTTGTCAAAATCTTCCATATATATTCATTATCTGTTTACTGTTTATCCACAAAAATTGAGATCTTAAATCTTACCGAAAAAATAATTTTCTATCAATTATACTATCTCAATATAAATCATTTAAATTTAAATCACTCACTGTACTGGGTATATGATAAATTTTAATTGACAAAAATTGAAATTTACCTTACCGACGAATGAACCCAGGCTATCCCCTATCCCCAAGACACGCGAATCCCTACCTCCAATCTCCATCTTCTCCACGTCGGTCCTTCGGTAACTCCCACGCGCGCCACTGCCTCGCGAACCTCCACTTCCTTGCTGCGTCGAAACCATGTCGCAAATCTCGTGAGAGATGCCGATGCTGCCGTACCCCAAACCCTAATTCACATCGCTCTGCCTCGTCTCCCTCAATCGCGAATCACGTCGCTCAGCCTCGCCTACCTCAACGCGACCCATAGCTTATGCGACATAATGCTATCAAGTCGCGAACCCTTCACGAACGTGAGCTCCGTAGGTGCGACGCCATTTTTTTTTCTCTGAACTGGGAGAAAGAAGAGGGGTTTGGGCTTCGATTGATTTCGAATTGAGAAGAAATTGAGCAGTGCAGTGAGATTGAGGAAGAGGGGTCGCGATTTTAACAAGTTTTCGGCCATTCTGATTTCTTTAGAACGAAATTAAAACGTGAAGAATGAAGAAGCTCAGCTTAGAAATAAAAAGGGAAAGGAAGTGTACTCGAGAAGCTAAGAAAGAAGGATGGTACGGCAGTGATTAGATGTAGGATATTTTGAATTAAAACGGATAATTATTCTCGAAACGTTTATATCTCGTACGCCCACACGAAGACTCCAAAAATTATGAAATTTGAAATCCAGCAATAATTAAATATTACGGACTCAATGGAACTGGTCTCGTCGAATTCCGAGACTTTGCCTCGGAAGGCTATTTTTAAATTCAATTTAAACGATATAAATTTCAACACTGAACGAATCACTGCTAATTTTAATTTTACAACTTCTATTATCTTCAGTGTTATCAAAATAAATTTTATAAGCCTTCAAACTGCTTTTTAATAGGCTTAAAACTCCAGATTCAACAATTTATCCAACTTCAAATTATTTAATTTTAATAATTCAATTATCAAATAGATTGTGATATTCGTAATTCAAGTTAAAATTACTCTGTTGAATATTCAAAATCAATTAAATATCCCGATTTTTAATGCTCGGAAATTCTGGGTCGTCACATTCCTCCCCCCTTAAAAGAATTTCGTCCCCGAAATTACTAGTTAGGAAGAATGATTCAATACCCGTTTATTATTTTCCTAAACCAAACAGTTTTCTAACAATTCAACATCTTACCAATTATCTTTTATATAAAAGACTCATTATCTTTCTTACTAACTTCCAAACCTTTCCGTAGATTGCAAACAATCCTATTTGCCCAACCATTCAAGTTTTTATCATAAAACTAATTTTGAATTATCAAAATTTTCTCAAATTTTTTTCTAACTCTCTAAATTTCCGAAAAATTTCGCCAGCGTCTCCTTTGCGCGGCTAGCTCGGTACAACTACAAAATGGCTCTACGGCCTTCCAAATCCAAAAAGAAAACAAAAAGCCAAGTGGCTCCATCCAAATCCAAGTCCCAATCAAATTCCATACCAAATTTAACTACATACCTTTTTGTCGAGCATTTCAAATTTATCTCTTGAAATCCATCCAATTCTATTTTTTTCCTTTAGATTACCTGCATATCCTGCTCAATACTAATATCCAATCACAATATTCCAAAACATTCAATCCACTTTCTCACAAAATGCCAATATCTATTAATCCAAATATTAACTTAGAATGTATTCGTAATATTCCACTTCCAATTAAGAATGCACCATTTTATACTTAAGTTAGTATAAGTATTTAATGTGTTTCTTATATTTATTTCACTCCGACTTTAGTTTATATCTATTTCTATTTAAATCAATTCTTTCATTTCCATATGAATTCAATTTATCTTAACTCTGCTTATATAAATTTTATTGGTCATTCATCACTAATTCATATCATTATTCCAATTAGTTTTATTTACTAACTTATTTTAGTTTCCAATTTGAATTTGTTTGTCATTAACAAAAATTTTCCAAAATTTTCAAAAATTTTCTAACTCCTAAAATTTCTGAAAATTTTTGGCAGAGTCCCCTTTGTACGGAGGAGCTTTTGCAATTTGACAAAAGAGATAAATATATATACATCGACCCACACGGTCGGAAAAACCAAAAACAGTTCATATTTCCTATTTGTATTGCGTAGACGTACCTTATTTAGCATTTTAAGCAAGCGGCTTATTTAATTTTAGCATTAACGCGCCCAAAATTCCGCTATACAATCTTCTGGTACCTGTACTTACTCAGTTTAAACATGTAAGTATGAAATATATGCAATTCACTAGAATTTCAATTGTTTTAATATAGCTAACACAAGGATTTCATAAGCCATACATAACCAACAACACTTTCAAATGATTAATAAGGCTTCAATCACCAATTCACCTTGTTTCACTCGCTTTCCTTACCATTGCATGCAATCTTAAGTGATGTACAATTCACTTACTAACTTCAATCCATTTATAATTCCAAACAAACTCATATTCTTAGCAATTGATCCCAAAATCAATTTATTTAACTTCCATCAACCCATAGAATTTTTAATTACTTCCATTTGCATCAAATAACAATTTATTCTATGAAATTCGACGAGATTTATGTGAATAATTAAGCACTTGAGTTATATAATCAATTTAAATTAACTCCAACTCAACTTACACTTAGTTCAATTCCATTTCGGATTTATTCACAATCCACATATTCTCAGTTTTATTGCATTTAAATTTTATTGACTAAACTAGTCCATTCAAAACCATTAACAATCTAGGCTTCATCTCCATTACCAATTAAGCTTCCCCTTTATTTTAATCCATTCACAATCATTTATTTAGCTCGACACATTCCATTTAAATTTTATTTACAATTCATTTATTTACACTTCATTCCACGTTGGTTTATTCTAAACTATTTTATTTAGCTCGAAGACAATCCGAGCTATTCCGTTCAACAATCATTTCTCAACTTAGCTAAACCACATTCACTTAAATCCATTTTATTAACTTAAAAACATTCTATTTCCTTATTGTCTCAAGTTATTTCAATTCCTTAACAACTTAAATGGTTTACAATTATTTATTTAAGAATATCATTCCATTAAATATTATTTATAACTCACCGAATTTTATTTCGATTAAAAATTTATTTTCACTTGATTTAAAACCAATCCAATATTATTAATCTTAATTTTAAGTTGAAGTCAATTCAACTCCTTTCCATCTTTTGGCTTAAGTTTATTCACTCTAATTTATACTTAAGCTCATTCTCATTTTGCAAACCAATTTCTCTTTTCAATTTAACTTGATTTTATTTCAATCCAATCTCATTTTAAATCTGCAAATTTCATTTGATTGGTTATTATAAAATTTAACTTTCCAAATTCAACTCATTCAATTTATTACCTGGCTATTTTTCCAGTTATCTACACTTATTTGAATTTTATTTGCACATTCAAACCATCACTATTTTAATCCATTTCCATTTTTATTCTTTACATTTTCAATTATATTTAATTTATTACCACTTCAAGTTAAATTTAAATTAATAACTCAAGTTATGAATCCACTATCCATTCTCAATTTATCACCCAATTTTATGAACTCACAGTTCAATTTCATTTCACCAACAATTTAAGTCGAATTTAATTTATCACTTGAGTTTATTTCCAAACTTCATCTTAAATTCATAATTCAACTTTACTTAACTACATTGGGTTCTCAATACATATTTCATTATATAATTCATTATCTAAATAGTCTTTTCCCAACATATAATTCAGAACTTGATTTTAAGTCTCAAAATTTCTTCATTTAAATTTGCTTAAGTTCAACTTACTTTAAAATTTTCAAGTTTGATCTTCAAATTTATTTATTTTCAATTCATCAAACAATTTTTTTTTATTTTGTATTCCATTCATCATAAACTTAAATATATTCATCTTTTATTTATGACTCGAGTTTTACACTTATTTATAACTCAAGCATATTTTATTCCATGCATTTTTAATTCTTTCATATGCTATTCTGATTTATTTAACTCAATCTAATTCTCATCCAGCTTATTTCCCAGTTAACCGGGTAAAAATTTAATTTCATTTAATAACTTAATTGAATCCTTATTTCAATTCAATTTTATTTTAACTCGGATTTATTTAACTCAATTCGATTTCAACTTGATTCGAATACTACTGGATATTATTTCAGCTTATTCAATTTTTTCCAATCCAGTTAAATTTTTATTTCTCAATCCAAGTTAATTTCAATTTTTAACTTTTCATTTTTAATCTAAATTCCAACATTCAAAGCTTATATTCCATTTCTGATTTAAAAATCATCTCAAGTTATAAACTTACAATTTATCTCCTCAGAATTTTTAAACACCCGGCTTTGGTTTCAAATTATTTTGAAATCTCCAATATTTCAAAATCACACTTCTCAAAAATTAAACCAACCCTGGTTTTATTCCCAACAAATTTCCTTTGAAATTTTCAAAAGCAAACAGTTTTTCCTGAACAAATCACTTTGGTAGCAATCTGTCACTCAGAAATTCGAAAATGAATACTGATGATGCGGCCGTCATCATCAGAATTATTTTCCAATAATCCGAGTGATTTCAATGCTATTCCACTTCCAAAATCCTTTTAAAACAAATTTCTTTTCAGAAATACCTCCGAAACAATAATGCTAGTATTTATCTTCAAAACACTTCCAAAATCTCCGGGGTTTAAAGTTTTCAAATTCTATTTTAATTCAAATATTAGCTAAAATGCATTCGTATAGTTTATGCTTATACAAATTCCCAATTAATTTTATTTCAATTTATAATCTACATTCATAATTCATATTTATAAATTTCATTCCATAATTGAATTTATCTTCTCAATCTTTGATTATATTTACAAATTTCTAGTTAAATTTTCACTTAACAATGATAATACTTTAATATTATCATTTCCAGCATCCAAGCAACCATAATTTAGCTAAATAGTTTTCAAAAACTATTCTTTATATCGAAAATATATTTTTGGGTAAAATTATTTCATTCACCCACATTTAAAACAATACTGTGTCGATTGTTCTATTCAAGTGTTTAGAAACCCCTTCGATACAGTTGCGCAGACTGTGTCGACGAAGGTTCATATGCCACTCAATAAACTAACCAACACAATATTAAAACAATTTATATTCACTAACAAATACGCGCTCATATCTATTAATACGCTCAAACTCATTTTAGAGTACTTCGTACTCTAATTTAAATGAGTAATTCCCACCAGAGCCAAGGTTATCACCAACCTAAGCTCTGATACCAAGTGTAACGACCCGCAAATCCGTACCCCTTGAGTCAACACTATTCTATCTAAATCAACTCAAGTTGTACAGAAATACGAACCATTTGGGTTTAAGAAGAAGAGGTAGAAGAAGAGAAAACAAAATCAACATCAGAATCTAACCATCGCAGCGGAATAAAATATAATAGAGAATTAATAATCTTTACTCAAAATCAAATATATCAGTTTACATATATTACATCATCAGAGTACATCAGTCACGGCTCACATCAATAACATACAATGAGTACACAACAACTCAAACAGCGGAAATATATATAAAGTATGAGAATACGTATCGTCATCCAGCTCGTCTCCTGAGCTCCACAGCATCATATCCTGTATACTATAATACTCGGTCTGACCCGAGCATTATAGTTAAATAATACCCGAGTCAGTCTGGAATACCAGCGTGAGAAAATCACACCCAATTGATTATTAAAGTTTTAAAAATCCTTTGAAAACAAAAGCATCTCGTAAGACCACGCCACAAATAAACATGTCGGGTTTTTACCTTACGATAGCTAAAACAATTTTTATAGAAATCCTCTGATATTATAATAGGGTCTATATACAAATACTTATAAAATAGCCGAAATTGTTACATTCATTAAATTCCAGCTACTAGCCACAAAAGTGGGTAATACAAACAAAACTCGTACAAGGCTCGTAGGGAGAATGGATTTCCAACAATGACTAGGCACTGGGGTACCACCTGTCACAGTACGGGGCCTAGATCACCGTACCGAGGACTACTCCCTTCATCCCCTGCAACACAAGGCCGGAACCATTCCTTACTGAACAGTTCCGAACAAGATAAACCCCGTGGTTGGCGCGACCAACCACCCACTAAGCCGAAATGAATAAGGGACATCTAGACAGGGGAATTATCTTGTCCTGCTTGGGCATGACCCACCTAACCTTGCTGCATATCCCCTGATTTTCAGTCATTCCCGGTTGATGAGGCTTGAGGTTAAGCGTTACCTTTAGAACGTTTTCACTTAGAATGCCCATCGTCCACCTGACGATGTTTCGCAAGCATTCATCCATACAAGTCCGTCCCGGGTTCGAACGGAACCGAAGGCACTATTCCTACTACATCCATTTTGGAAATATCCTCAGGATTAGTAGCGACTAGCCCTTGCACTTCACTGCTCCACCTTCGACTCCGAACACGTTTTCCGCACGAAACGTACAAACCGGATCGAAGTGGTTTTCGAGAAATAAATCTCGATCCCGGTCTCTTCGAAACGATCAACGCAGTTGGCCAATATTGATAGTCGGTGATTTTAACTATCAATTAATATTCATAAACAACCATCAACCAATAAATAATTTCCCAAATTATTTATTATCTTCAAAATATCTTTATAAGATATATTTCTATTTTCCATCCCTTTGAAACCAGCTTCAAAACCCTTCTTCTTTCCAGAATAAATTTTCCCCAAATATTTTCTATCTCTTCTGAAATCACCAAGTACAAAACTAGATTTAAAAATAATTTAAAACACTTTACTTAAAAATATATACTTTTAAGACATTTAAATTAAACTACTTTAATAATTTGTAAAAATACATCTTATATGAATATTTGAAATTAAAGTTACTTTATAAAATATAAAACTAGATTTTCACCTTTGAAACAAAATATTAAGTCACTTTTTAAAATAATTACTACTATAATAGATTTGAGAAAATACTTGCTTTAGAATTTAAATACTAGGAATAATAAATTTTCCCAAAACATACCTTTTAAAAACAATTTTAAAACTATTAACTTATAGTTAAAATTTACTTGAAAGCATACTTAGTGATCCAGGAAGAATTCCAGCTTTAAACATTTAAATCAATTTTCCAAATTGATTTTCAATTTATTCCATTTGAAATAAGTTTCTTAAATTACTCAATTCATTTCAAATTTCATTTAATTATGCACTTAATTATTATTGTTATTCTTTTCCATTTGATTTTAAATCTTTTAACTGAAATATACAAATTTCAGCTTTTCCCAACTTCTTCTTTATTAATATTATTTTTTTTCAAAAATTTAAGTCTTACATTTTAAATAAAAGTTTTATTCTTTAATTAATATCGTTGAAGATTGTAATTCAATAACTTCCTATTTATTCAAATTTTCTTTCTATACGTCCCAATTTATTTATTAGAAATTTAAAGTCGCATTATTTCTTCTTCAATTCATTCTTAAATTTATTCAAACTTTCTATAATTATTTCGCTTACAAATTTACTTCCGTTTAATTTCTTTTCAACAATCCAATTCATATATTCTGGTAATTCATTATAACCGAATATCCAATCAAACCACAACATCCAATATTCCAAGGTAACTCATCATAGGATATCAAATAATCACAACAGAGAATATTGAATAATTTAAATATATGTGAGGGGTCCAGTTGGATCCCTCCAACCTGTTTCCCTGCATCCACAGATGTTAGCACAACATAATATCCATTCCAAAATATACCAGACTAAAGCACATCAATCAATTCAACCATTCAAGCAATTATTCAAATTTAATCATTTAAATTTAAATTTCAGCTGAGTGAGATTAACTCACCTTTGACTTAATTTGCAATTCATCCAATCCGACTTGATTTTCCATGATTCCAGACCTTGTAAAAGTAATTTATACAATTTATCAAATTATTTAATTGCCTAAAAATTTATTCAACTGATCATTTTCTTATAAAAATCCAATTGATTCATGATTTAGTTTTAACCCTTTACAATATGATTTATTATCATCAAAGATAATCTATCAAAAATTTACCACTACTTAATTAACAAATAATTAAATTTAAAATAACCATTCGGTTTTAAACTAATAACTTTAAAACGTATATAGGTATATTTATTTGTCAAAATCTTCCATATATATTCATTATCTGTTTACTGTTTATCCACAAAAATTGAGATCTTAAATCTTACCGAAAAAATAATTTTCTATCAATTATACTATCTCAATATAAATCATTTAAATTTAAATCACTCACTGTACTGGGTATATGATAAATTTTAATTGACAAAAATTGAAATTTACCTTACCGACGAATGAACCCAGGCTATCCCCTATCCCCAAGACACGCGAATCCCTACCTCCAATCTCCATCTTCTCCACGTCGGTCCTTCGGTAACTCCCACGCGCGCCACTGCCTCGCGAACCTCCACTTCCTTTCTGCGTCGAAACCATGTCGCAAATCTCGTGAGAGATGCCGATGCTGCCGTACCCCAAACCCTAATTCACATCGCTCTGCCTCGTCTCCCTCAATCGCGAATCACGTCGCTCAGCCTCGCCTACCTCAACGCGACCCATAGCTTATGCGACATAATGCTATCAAGTCGCGAACCCTTCACGAACGTGAGCTCCGTAGGTGCGACGCCATTTTTTTTTCTCTGAACTGGGAGAAAGAAGAGGGGTTTGGGCTTCGATTGATTTCGAATTGAGAAGAAATTGAGCAGTGCAGTGAGATTGAGGAAGAGGGGTCGCGATTTTAACAAGTTTTCGGCCATTCTGATTTCTTTAGAACGAAATTAAAACGTGAAGAATGAAGAAGCTCAGCTTAGAAATAAAAAGGGAAAGGAAGTGTACTCGAGAAGCTAAGAAAGAAGGATGGTACGGCAGTGATTAGATGTAGGATATTTTGAATTAAAACGGATAATTATTCTCGAAACGTTTATATCTCGTACGCCCACACGAAGACTCCAAAAATTATGAAATTTGAAATCCAGCAATAATTAAATATTACGGACTCAATGGAACTGGTCTCGTCGAATTCCGAGACTTTGCCTCGGAAGGCTATTTTTAAATTCAATTTAAACGATATAAATTTCAACACTGAACGAATCACTGCTAATTTTAATTTTACAACTTCTATTATCTTCAGTGTTATCAAAATAAATTTTATAAGCCTTCAAACTGCTTTTTAATAGGCTTAAAACTCCAGATTCAACAATTTATCCAACTTCAAATTATTTAATTTTAATAATTCAATTATCAAATAGATTGTGATATTCGTAATTCAAGTTAAAATTACTCTGTTGAATATTCAAAATCAATTAAATATCCCGATTTTTAATGCTCGGAAATTCTGGGTCGTCACAGATGCAGTATCCTTGGTTATTTTCTGAAGGTGTTTTCTTTTGAAGCAGTTTTAGTAGTAGTTGAGGAGCAGTCTTTACCTGCTCAGGGAAGATTTATCTGTGTATAAGTTGTTTGGATCTTTAGCAAGGAGGTTGGCTGTTTTGGAATATGAGGCTAATTCTATGAGTTGTTTCTCTTCAGGCATGGTCTCATTGTTATTCCTTAAGGTAAGCGAGTTGTGGATGCTGGATTTAGAGTCCGAGTTTCTTGAGAGGTTGTCTGCCATCTCGAAGGTCCGTTGCGTGGTTTGTTGGTGGTTTTGGTTTTGGTTTTGGAGAAGCATTTGGATTTGAAGTCTTTGGTTAACTGTGGTAGCAGTGCAACTCGAAGTGTTCGATGTGCTGTCAAGGAGATCTTTTGGCTTCGCAGTATCATCAAGGGAGAGTTTGGAAGCAGCTGTGTTGGTTGTTTCTCCGATGGTCCAGGAATCTTGGTGTTTCTTCTAGTTGTAACTTGGGTAGTTGGGAATGCTTTCTTGAAGGGTTAACCAGGTTTGAAAAAGCTTAAGGCTGTTCTAATTGGTAAAGAGAGGACAGTTTCTTTGGAATCCGAACTAGGGAGAATCGCAAAAGTGACTTGCGATTAGTTGGAATTTAACTTGGGTGATCTTTTGTTTGAGGCTGTGGATTCTCATGTGGAAGTAAGAGCTACTGATGTAATCTGGAGTTTTTCAGCATCTGGAGTTGAGTTCCATATTGTTTTGGTTCCAGTATCAATGCTGGTAGTTAGCCTGGTAGTTGGGTGGTTCTTGGAGAAATGAGAGTTGGTATAGCAGCTCAGAGTTATTTTTGGAATTTGGATTGGTCTGATCTAGCTTTTGGAATAGGATTCTGTTTAAGGATGTATGACCGAGTCTGATGTGTCACTCAGATTTTTATGGATTTGATGAACAAAGTTTCCCGGATATATTGGATAAGTTTGTATTCGTGTTCATCAGCAGTATTCTCATCTATTTTAGAATCAGAGTTGTGCAGCGGAAGCGAGGTAGCTGCTGTGCAAGGAAAGAAGCAAGTTCTGATTGTTTTGTTCTTGTTGTTTTTGGAAGTATCAACCTAGGTTGAGCTGATCGGAATAAGTTTGACAGCCTTGGATTGTCTGTTGAGTTACAGATATGAGATATGAGATAAGGAGTTTGGAATTCGAAGTTGGAAATTTCATTGTTGTTAGAATTCTCTGGTTAAGAGAACATATATTGGATAAGATTGGTTGGTTAGTGCTAAGGCATTTGAGGATTTCTTATGTGTGTTTTTGATAGGATAAGAAAGAATTGTCAGTTTGGATAGTTGGAGTTCATGGTGTATCACGTAACTCTGAGGGAATACGTGTATGATTCATCAATTAGTTGTTGAATCTGTAGTTCAGATGGAGTTGGATGTTGAGCTGGATTTGAGAGTAGTCTGATGTTCTGTTCAGATTGAAGGATCTAGAGATAAGTAGAGCTCTGGATTTTGGCTGTATAGTTAGTTTGTTGGCTTTTGTAGAGCGAGTCTCCCGGTAATTTATATTTGGGAAACTCGAGATAGTATTAGAGATTTATTATGATTTGTGTCAGAATAATTAGTTAAGTTTATTTGTTTATTTGATTGCTATGGATGTTAGTAACTGGTTGTTAGGAATGCTTTGCTGATTGAAATTAAAATCTGTATTGGATTATTAAATTACCTTTGCTTTTAAATTTCGGGGACGAAATTCTTTTAAGGGGGGAGGATTGTAACGACCCGAAATTTTGGGCAATAACGATTTAATAATCTGTGTTAATAATTTAATTTATTTGATAATTTTCTTTATAATTTTAATTTAAAATTGGCGAATTTGATCTTTTAAAGGTTAATAAATATTTTTTCTGTTCATAATATATATATTTGATATATATTGTGAATAGGAGATCTTTTGTTTCAAATTTAAAAATGAATTTTCATATTGTAATATATATGTTTGTATATGTTATAATTTAAAACTGTTTTGAAATTTAATTAAATCAATTAATAATTTAAAATGTGTGAATATTATAGATTGAAGTTTTGTTTAGAAATTATATT
Organism: Allium cepa; assembly: GCA_030765085.1. NCBI lineage: Eukaryota > Viridiplantae > Streptophyta > Magnoliopsida > Asparagales > Amaryllidaceae > Allium > Allium cepa. The sequence continues at coordinate 733,395,932 of CM060938.1, read as the reverse complement.
TTCAAAAGTTAATTTAAAGTTTAATTCAATTTGTTTCAAATATAAGATGGATATTTATTTTTAATATGATAGTTTATAAAGGATTTAATCAAAGTTTTCTTTTTCTTTTCTTTAAAGTGTTTTAAATCTAAATGGTTGTATAAATATAGATGTTTATATTTTAAATTACATATATAAGATTTATTTGTATTGAAATTAGTTTTATAATACTTTCTTTAAAGTAAAACTATATCTACACATATAAGCATTTGGTAATAACGTAAATTAAAAGGTAAGATTATATTTACATTTAAAACTAAATAAATAAATAAAAAATTAATTAAAACACTTAAAGACATTTGTAACATGAGTAGGCATCTCTAGTGCACTTGTAAGAAACTTATGCAAGCAAAATGACATTTGTTCAATTAACAACAAGTGGCAATTTATTCATTTTGAATTTTTATTAAATGTTTTTAGAAGAAAACAAGTTCTTTCAAAACATTTTCATTCTTTCAAAACATTTTCATTCTTTCAAAACATTAGTGGCAATCAATAAACCATTCTTCAAATCTGAAATTAAAATTGCAAAAAAAACCCAATCTGCAAAATCAACTTGGAATTGCAAATGAAGATTTGTTAGCACATTTAAAACCTGCAATCCAAGTCTTCTTCAACATCATATCTTCAACAAGTCATCAGTTGCAACTGCAAGTTTAAAACAATCAATTGCAAGCATGCATGGATTCAATTTCAACAAGCAAGTAAAATCAAAGCATTTTCAGATTTTAAGGCCTGGAAATTCATTCTACTATGTTCTGTTTTCTGCTGTGCTCTGCATATCATCTAAAAAGGTGAGTAAATTTTATTTTAAAAACAGTTTTACATCTGAGAATTTACTGGGAAATATGAATATGATCTTGAAGTATTATGGTATGAATTTTTCTCATGTATGCTTGAATGTGAATGCATGTTGTATTTATGAATTGTCTGTATATAAATATGCTCCTCTGTTTAGTTACAGACTACAGGAAATTTTTTTGGATAATGTTCAAATCTCTGTCTGTGATCGAATTTATGCTTCGATCTTTAAATTAAAGATGATTGAAGGATTATAAACTTAATCTTAAAAATAATTTCAAGCGATTATATTAAGACACTATTTCAAATCAGGATTTTTAGTGAAGTGATTGTTGGGTTTTGCAGTAATAAGCTATTTTGGGAATTTGGTTGATTTCTGATTTTATATACATTGATTCGATTTGATTTTTGAATCAAAGCTAGATTATAAGCTATAGATTTTAGGAAAAATATCGAAGAATTTTCCTAATGACCGAATTGTGTGAATTAGATGTAACTAGGGTTTTAGGTAGTTTCAGTTCGACTTTACTGTAAATGACATTTGCGACTTCGGTGATGGATCGAGTTCCTTCCTTTTTGGTGAAGATGAAGTCCATGATGTGATGTATATATGGTGGGATCGGTGAGGATGAACGGCGACAGGTTTGACATCGGCAATGGAGTTTTGGGTTCGAGTAATCTGCATTTTTTTTCGAGTTGAGTACAAATTTTCGATTCGCGTGAGATTATTTGAATCTGGGTGCTCGGTCGTGATGTTGGGGTTGCGTGCGATGATGGTTGGGGGTCGCGACGACCGTAGCTGGCCGGAGGCGAGGGAGATGTGCACAGGGGTGTTGTGTGCACGACATTATCTGGGAAAGTTTAGTTTTGGGGGAAGACGAAGTTTTATCGTGTGAAGCTCGGGTTTTCATATAGGGCGAGTCGAAGAAGGGGGGGTTGCTTTGCTTCAGTATTGACCCGAGATGATTTGTGTTTTGCTTCGGGACTTTGGCTACTGATCTGGTAGTTAGGCTTTATTCTATGTTGCAATTAATTTTATACAAGTTTATAAGGAGTTAGATGATATGTTTAAACTAGTTGATTAAAATGTAATGTTAATCAAACTTCTTAAAGTATAAGTTGGATTTTATTTCTTTTATTTGTCTTTAAACTTATTTAAAACGATTTCATTTGTAAGTAAATTTAATTACATTTTGGGTTCCAAAGGATATTTTGAATTAGATATTAAATCAAAGTTAAGTTTTAATGTTAAATAATAATTCAAATCTAAGACTTCAAATTTATATTTGTAATAAATAAGTCTGATATTAGATGTTTAAAAGTATTCTTAAATTTGAATTTTTATTCTAAACTTCCTATTTTCAAATAAGACTATCATTATGATTTTGGTAAACCAAGATTAATAACTTGTCTTTAAAATTAATTTATTTAATTCAAATGATTTGTTTATAGAAATAATTAAGGTTAAATTATTTGAATATGACTTAAGAATACTTATTTAAGTATAATTGTTAATAAGTAAGTGATTAAATAAAATTTATGTTTTTCTTAATTAATTAAAGATTTTCTTTAATTATAAGAAGATTAGTTAATTAATTAATTATTTAATTAATTTAAAAAAAAATTTAGTTAATTATTTATTAAATTTTAAATAATCACTTAATTATGGATTAATTAAGTATAATTACTTGATAAAGTAATTTATGATGAATTATTGAGTGTAATTAAGGAAGTTAATTACTTATGGAAGTAATTAGAGAAAATTACTCATGGGATAATTAAGTTGAAGTGATTAAAGGTAATTCACATGTTGTTATCAACTAAGGAATTGATTTATATAATTGTTTTAAAGTTAATTAATTATGAAGTAATTAATTAATTAAAGAATTAAGAATTATTTAATGATGAAGTTAATTGTTTGTTAATAATTAATTAAGAAAGTAATTAAGACTTATTAATGAAAGTAATTAGAGACAATTACTTATGTAAGTAATTAAGAGTTAATTACTTAATTTATTTTAGTTAATTAATCAATGTGATTAATTAATTAATAAATGAGATTAATTTAAGATTAATTACCAAGAGTAATTGATTAAATTGTAGTTAATTAATAAAGTAATTAATTAAGGATTTATTTATTAATTTAATTGTTTAATAATTACTTAATGAAGTAATTAAGGATTAATTAACTGAATTAATTAATCAAGCACTAATATAATTAAATTAGAAATTAATTAAATTAGAAGTTAATTAATTTAGTTAAGTAATTACAAATTGTTAATTACTGTTTATGAAGTTAATTAGTTGATTAATTATAAGTTAATTATTTAACTAATTTAAGTAATTATTAATTAATAAGGATAATTAATTAATATAATTATGATATTAATCAAGGTTGATTAATATAAGTAATTAATTTAAATGTGATTAATTAATTGTAATTAATTAAGAATTAATGTTAATTAATTTTAGTTAATTAATGTATGATCATTAATTATTGTGATTAATGATAGTAATTAAGGTTAATTACAGAATATGGATAGGACAATTACTTGAATGTAATTAAAGAATAATTAATCAAAGAAAGATTAATTAGTGAAGATCATTAGAGATGATTAATTTATTTATTTGGGATAAATAAATGAAGAATGATTTAAGTAATCCAAGTGATTAAGAGTTAATCAATTCTGTTATGAATAAATGTTTGATCTTGAATGGTTGATATTGGATTAATATGGGTTGATTGATTAGTATTGGTTAATTGTTTAATATTGGATGATCAATATTTGGAGATTGATATTGAATGACTGGTTGATATTGGATGTTTGATATTGGCTTGATGCTGAATAATTTGGATATATATGTTATGTGATGCTGCTGTGTAAGATGAATGTTGATATGAATTATCTATTGTGATAATATGATTCATCTATCTGTTTATATATCACCCTGAATATATGTTTAATCTGTTTAAAACCCTTAAGTATAACTTGGACATTAAAATGGCGTTTGGTTTCGGTGAGACCGGGATCGGGTTTTCATACTTGGAATCCGAAACCCACATCGATTCCAATTAAACGTTAGGTCGTGTATCCAAGTGGAGCAAGTGAAGACTCGAGGTATAAGGCTATACGTCAGTATAACTCTGTGGGTGATTCCGTAATGAGTTTGATGGAATAGTGCTTATAGATTCGATATGGTGAATCAGAGTGCAAGGGCTATGGTCGTTGACTCTGAGGGTGATTCCAATAATGAGTGCAACGAGATAGTGCCTTCGGTTTCGTTCGAACTCGGAACGAACTTGTATGGATTGAATGCTTTCAGCACATCGTCAGGCGGACGATGAGCATTCTAAGATAATATGTCCTATAAAGGTAATCGTAACCTCAAGCCTCATCAACCGGGAATGGCTAAAACATGGGAGGTGCAGCACGGCTTCGTGGGTAGCTCCCACTGGAGAGCAAGATTGATCCCTGTCTAGAGGTCCCTTTCTATTTCGGCTTAGTGTGTAGTTGGTCGCGCCAACTATGGGGTTGTCTTGTTCGGGACTGTCCAGTAAGGGATGGTTCCGGCCTTGTGTTGCAGGGGAGTGGGAGTACTCCTCGGTACGTTGATCTAGGCCACGTACTGTGACGGGCGGTACCCCAGTAGCCCTGCCATTGTATGTAATCCAAAATCCAATAAGTGCCTGTACGGTTTTGATTGTGCCCAACTATGTTGGAACGTGAGATGTAAGCATTCCAGCTATTTTTGTATTTTATCTTGAAACCCTAGACACTATTATAATATCACTGGATTTTCTATCAAATGTTTTGGTTAGCGTAAGGTAAAAACTTTTCCATGTTTATGTGTGGGAAGTCTTACGTGATACCTTTTCTTTTCAAAGGTTTTTCTAAACTTAAGCAATTTTAACCCGTTTACTCACACCAGACACCTGTCTGACCCGAGTGTTTATTTTCTGTTTTATTAAACTCTTGGGTACTCATATTATATATGAGTAGTCAAGTGATCCAGGTTAGCTTGACGAATTCTGGAGGAGATATGGAGCAGGAGGCTTCGACGTTTAGATATATATTGATTCCGCTGTGTTTGATTGATGTCTGTTTCTTCTGTTCTACTTGAGTTGTATGAATTAGGCAGATGTTTATAACTGTCTAATATGTGTTGTATAGTTGTGTACTCTGATGTAACGAGGTACTATGTAATATTTTATGTTAATTATTATATTTTATTCGTTCCGCTGTGAGTTCTCTGATGTTGTTTGTGTTCTTCTTTCTCTTTCTTTTCTTCTTCTATCCCTTTCTTTCTTCACTAGTGATGCGATATCCTGGAGATAGGAAGTCGGGTCGCTACAGTTTCTCAATGGTTTTGAAAGAGTTTTGAGAATGGTTTTGAAAGGAAGGTTTTTGGCCTTTCGGCCTAGATTAAACAAAGGGTTTTACTTGGTTTTGAAAGGGATATTTTCAATGGATTTGAAAGGTGTACTTTCAAAGGTTTACATGTTTTCATCAATTAAGATTTGGGTAATATATATATATATATGTATATATATATGTATGTATATATAACATGGCAAAGTGATTTTGAGTAAAACATAGAGTATATGTATTTCCTTGTGTATGTTTGATTTAAAGGTTTTAAATCATTTTGAAAAGGTTTTCAAGGAAAATTTAAGGGAAGATTTCCCTAAGTAAAATAAGTCAGATATTAGAATATCAGATAAGATTGGTATAGGATCACATTCTATACATCAGCTATTAGCCCCATCTAATTTAGTACAAAATTCCAGTGTGTAGGGCTTTGTCACAGGTAAGACTAAAATTATGATCACACATAAAAGGAATATATGTTTGTATACAGATAGGTTATTAGTGAGCCCACAAAACCATTAGGATCAGGTGACCCTAAGAGAAGATAAGTTAGGGATAGACCATCCTGAAGAGAAGTATTTAACAGATAGTTAAGGATAGATCATCTACATGAAGAGTTTGTAAAAGATGTTAGATGAATTTGGTTTATATTGTCTGATAAGCCCGAGTCAGCCAAAGGCTAGTAGATGGCCAACTAAAACTACAATTTTCGGACAAATAGTCCATTTATTACCTGATATGTTTGTTTACATGATAATGCTTTATAGTTTTAACCTGTATTGGTTGCAGGAATAGGTTTGCAAAAGATATGTTTTAAAACGATATAAGTGAGGGGAAACCCGTTTCGCTAAGCAGCGTCGTCTTACTTAGTATTAATAACGGAGATGTATACTATTACTCACACCAGGCTTTATGTCCAACTCGAAGTTTTTGTTTCCCTTAAACTCTCGGGTGCTCAAAATTGATTCGAGTAGGCTGAGGGTTGAGGCTTTAAGGTTTTAGTAATTTTGGCGAATAAAGCTTCGGGAGATGAGCAGGTGGCTGACGGATAGCTAAATAGGAGTTACAATTTATTCTATCTATTTCCGCTGTGTGTATTAAATTAAATATGACTATATTGACTCTGGCCAACCAAGGGGGCATCGTCATATGTCGCTCTTAGCATATTTTGTAATTGATATATTTAATCATTGCCTAGGAAACGTTAAGGGATTATGTAACTTGGATATGAATTACCATTTTTGAATGTAATTAGTAAAATATTGTTTTTTGAAATATGTGATTATATTCATATTCAAGTGCTTTTGATATTATGGATACCATTAGCATTACTGTATTTCATCACCGGAAGTTAATACTATAGATGACTACAACATCCGTAGCGCTTAGCTTTTGGCCTCCATATATGGGATGTTGCAATAAAATTGAAATAATACAACAATAAACATGACCCAAAATAAAGGCACATTACTGTAACAGAAAATCTCGTGGATACACTTAAAAATACTATATGATATTTCATTGAACAACATTTAGATTTGAAGGTGCAGCAAAATTTAATCAATGCTAGAAACTATTAAAAATATTATTATTATTATTATCATAAATTTTTATAGATGGCTATATTATAAAGCATAATGAAGTATTTTAAAATAGGCACCTACATATACAGCGAAGTAACAAATTTACAAATATTGGAACGACAGCAGGACTGGTCTATAGTAAAATAATGATTTTATAAAATGGAAGAAATAGCCAAATTTAACTTGTTTTACAATAAACTAAAACCTATAGATAATATGATTTACTCAATGATAAAGTTTACATTTTTCCAAAAAAAAATAAAACTTTCATTCCAGTCATGTATGTACATTGAATATCTTCACCGTTTCCCTGAAAAATCTTTAAAATTATAATCTGAATGTAAACATCAGGTGTTCCAATCCTTCTTCAATAAACTAACGCCACTTATTACGTGTCTCTACATTCATTCATTTTTTTTCTTCACATAATATTATAACTTATAATATATTGACTATAAGTTATCATTGGAGATCTAGTCATACTTTGGATATGACTTTTTTTCTAGAGTATCAATCCAATATTAGTATGAATTCTTATATTTTTTTCACTAAAACATAGATATTGTTAACTCACCTTTTTCCAAGGGGGTATATAGTCAGATTTAACCCAACAGACTTCATGATTATCAAGGTTGATGATTCCACAGTGATGACGGTGGTGCCCAGAAATCAAGTACAGATAATAAAATGAAGTCGCGGTTAAATGGAATTGATAGATATGCAAGGCAAAATGTTTGAAGTATGGAATATGGTTCAACACATGGGAGGGATCGACAAAAATCAACTTCCATTTTTGGGATCGACATGTTTCAGGGAGCAAGTATATTTTGATAGAAAATAATTGATAATTCAACAACCACAAGAGGGATTGAAGTGAAACTCCAGGAAATGAAGGAGGGGACCCTAGGGAGTTCACCATAGGGAACACACCCTCAAAATATGCAACTTAAAGTGATCGGTACCAATCCCTCCATAGGAATGAGTACTCCTCCCTTATAGGAATCCACTATATTCAATTCTGGCAGTAATTGGACATTATCTCAATATCTGCTGATCCAATTGGCATGAAAGTTGGAGGATATACATAGTATAACATGGAGAAGATCCTCTAGGGATTGCATATCATTTGGAGGAGTTTGGAGGGATCAGCTGAAATAAGAACATATGCAACAACACTTTATGGAAAACGCGATATCTCACAAACCGTAAGTCAAAATGACACGAAATTTGGAGCGCAAGTAGCTAACATCATGGAAATCGCCCCAAAGGGATCACCCCTATTTGGACCCCAAAATAGGGATCGGTACTATCCCTATTGTGGGTCTCAATGGGCCTGAAAATTTTTTGGTGGCCTCGTCATGGCCTGGAGGTTCTTCTACTGAAATTTCAACCCGATTCGTTCACGTCTTCCCATATAAATACAATCGGTATGGAGTTAGAAAAGGGGCTTCTTCTTTCTGCTTTACTTCATTCTTCTACCTAGATGATGTACTTTACCAATTTTATTCTTGAATTTCATGGATTTGTAACTGTAATCCACATTATAAACTACCACTGGAAGACAATGATAGGTTTGCAGAGGCGATCAGGTGAGATACGCGTGGAGGATTGGTGAACAAGGATCTGGAGGATGTAAATAGAAGTTCATTCGATCCTAATATCAAGAATGCTAGGAATCTCCATAATTCAAACTACCAATACTAGAAGTTTATGACGGAAAGTTGGATCTGATTATGTCTATGCTGAGGTATATATGGAACATGGAAGTACTAAGGGCATCGAAAGAAGTCTGGGTATGACGCTTCCCCTAGTACTTAACGGATCTAGTTGCGCTATTGTTCAGATAGTTGGAAAGCGGTTTTATTAGCATATGGATGGAGTTGGTTGAAAGATTTATGAAGCAGTTTCAAGCTCACATTACAGGATCCGAGAATGTGATGACATTGACATCAGTAAAGCAGTGGGCGGGAGAATCACTCAAGAATTTCTTAGCCAGGTTCAATGCGGCAATTGTTTCGGTGGATCGACCAGATCCATCGGTGGTTTTGATGGCGGTAGTGTCAGGAGTTGCAGATAATTCAGATTTTAAAATATCACTAATATGGGATCCACCGAAGGATCTTGGGGAATTCTACTATGAAGAAAAAAGGTTTCTGCGATAAGATGATGCAAAAGCTGATGGTGAGGCAATGGAAGTTAATATGGTACGGTGTAGTGAACTGTCCGGTGAAAGCTTAGGAAAGGACAAGGGTAAACGAAACATAGACAAAGCTTTCATGGATCGAAGCAGCAGAGGGGAGAACCCAAATTCTCTTCTTACTTGGAATTGAATGAAACCCTCGAATAGTTATATCTAGATACTCGAGGACACCTTATATATTGAAGACCAGCAAGGAGGTAACCCTCTAAACGCGAACGGACATCAGGAAAGCGCTGCCTATTCCATGAGTTGGATGGGCTAATACAAATGACTATAGGCATTTTAAGGATTTCATTGAGGAACACGTTAGCAATGGTAAGTTACAACAATACGTAAGGACTTGGGTTGCGGCAGTGGAACATGAACAGCCACCATCCACCTTGAACGAAAATGACACTGGATCAAGGCATCATCAACTTGTCATCAATTGATTGGGATGACATGGAATAAGTAATAAACTCATAGTAGGACGGCTAAGTCACTTACACATGTACGGGATCGAGGACAGTCCCTAGGTTTGCTTTGAGATAATGATAAACAGTAGTGCCTAGGTTTGCGAAATTTGTTTTTCTTCTTCTTATTTGCTTTGAACTCTAGTTTATTGGTTGTATGTACTCTTATTTTATATTTTGGCAAATGGACTTAGGAATTCTTAAATTTGGATCAATGTAATAAATAACAGAGATTGCGGTTATTGTCCTACCCAAAGAGACAGGATAACAATCTCAAGGTATTGGCCTTTTCGTCGGGCGAGCATGGTAAAACAGACTCGTACATCATGGATTAAGTTCTCAACTGGGTGTCGAGGTCGAAGAATAAAACCCAACAGGTCATCAGGTATGGACTATGCCTAGCAAGGGATAGGTCACTTCGCTAGAACGTGATGGATCAACCTACTCAGATCGTCAAGTGCAGATTGTGCTCGGCAAGGATCCAAAGAGATCAAGGTCGTCAGGTATAGACTATGTCTGGCAAGGGGTAGGTCGCCTCGCTCGAACACAATGGATCAGCCCACTCATGCCATTGAGTATGGATTATGCTTGGCGACGATTTGATAAGATCGAGGATTTGGATTAGGATAATAACCTAGAGAGGTCATGGATGTGGATATCAGCTTCGAATAGCAATGACTTTGGATGGATGCAGATTTGGATAAAACGATCTGGGGAGACCGTGAATTTGGATTTGATTCTGGATTGGAAAATACAGTTAAGATGGATTATGGATTTTGGGTTTTGGATTTGTGGAAATTCAAAACACACCTTCCTATCGCAAGGCATGTTTTGGGGGGCAAATTATTAACCCACCTTTTTCCAAGGCAGTACACATGAAGATTTTACCCAACAGAGTTCACGATTATTAAGGCCGATGAGTCCACAGTGACGATGGTAGGGCCCCGAAATCAAGCGTAGATAATAATAAGAAGTCAAGATTGAAAGGAATTGATTGATATGCAAGGCAGGATGTTCGAAGTATGGAATATGGTTCAACACATAGGAGGGATTGGCAAAAATCAACTCCCATCTTAGGGATCCTTATATTTCTTGAAGCAAGTATATTTTGATAGAAAATAATTAATAACTCAATGACCACAAGAGGGAATGAATTGAAACTCTAGAAATTTGACGAGGAGACCCTGGGGAAGTCAACCTAGGGATCACACCCCCAAAACATGCAACTTTAAAGGATCGGTACCAATACCTCCGTAGGGATCTAGTATATTCAACTGCGACAGTAATTGGTTAATATCTCAATATCTACTGATCCAATTGGCATGAAACTTGGAGGCTATACATAATAGAACATGGAGAAGCTCCTCTATGGATCGCCTATCATTTGAAGGAGATTGGAGGGATCGGCTCCTATCCCTCCAAAGGGATCAACTGAAATCAGAATATATGCAACACCACTTCACGAAAAACGCAATATCTCACAAAGTGCAAGTCAGAATGGCAAGAAATTTAGAGAGCAAGTAGCTAACATCATAAGGAAACCATAAAATGGATCACAACCCATTTGGACCCAAAAATAAGGATCGACACCTATCCCTATTGTGGGCCCTAATGGGCCTGAAAATTCTTGGGTGGCCTCGTCTGACCTGGAGGTTCTTCTGCTAAAATTTCAACCCGATCCGTGCATGTCTTCCATTATAAATACACCAGGCATGGCGTCAGAAAAAGAGGCTTCTTCTTCCTGCTTCACTTCATCTTCCCTAGGCAATGCTTTACCAGTTTTATTCTTGAATTTTATGGATTTGTAAATGTAATCAGCAATATAAACTAATAAAAGAAAAATCTTTGGAGTGGATGTAGGCCGAAGTTAGCCGAACCACTATTAATCTATGTCGTTATTTACTTGCTTTCTGATTGTTTTAATTTTGTTCTTCATTTATTTCTCTTCATATTTTCGTGGTTGGATTGGATATTGGTACTTTCATACAACTGGTGCTGGTGACCAATTTTGATGCCAACAGGTATAATAAAATATTTACAACCCAATCTGATTATTTTATTTTGTAAGATAAAATTATAATATATGTCCTCTATAACTATTTACTCTTTTTATCCTTAAAATTTTAAAATTCTGATTTCCAAATTTGAATAATTCTGATTCTTGAATTAATTTTCTTTAATGTCAGTTAAAAGTCTTAATTAACATTTGTTGATAATTTAATTACAACATATTAAAGATGAAAAAATTTGAAAACATTCATTCCTCATTTAATCTTAGTTTGAAATCATTAGTAGTGTTAATAATCAATCAAGCTAAAAATTAACAGTAAAGCTCAAATTAACAACATTAAACATGTTCCCAAATAATTTACAATTTTAAAAAGAGTAAGTGCATTTTTCTATAATTTTAAAATTGAATGAAGTTGAAAATAAGTACTTTGGAAATTTATAAAAAAGAAAAACAAACATAACATTGTTCTTAAAAGCGAAAGCTTGGATAATTCATGATTTCACCAATTGGCATTTCACATTTGAATCTAACATACAATATATGTTTGGAAACTTCTATTTGTACATCTTAGTTTGCTTACATGCATCATGAACTTTGAGTAAATGTTAGAACAAAATCTCCCTTACATTGTAATGGTTTGAAATTCGAAGTTTACATTTTAATAATTTCTAACTAAAAATCTAAACTCCGTTCAAGCCATTCTAAGCATCAAGTGCTAACAATTTTGAAACATTCTTACAGTATAATTCAAAATTAAAACCAAAGTTTTAACTAAAATCAATTTTTAATTCAAAGTTTAAAATTAAAATCAGAATCTTTCTCCACTTGAAATTAGAATTTATCTCTACTTAAAATTTGAATTTACCACTACTTAACATCAAAATTTTAATTCAAATTTTAAAATCATGGTTTTTGAATTAATAGTTTATGTGTCTTATACATTGTAACATCACACCTATACTACCAAAGATATTACCAAGTAATACTGTTCGATAGTGTGGAGAATGAGGTGATATTGGGTTATAACACGTGAATACTCCTTTAGGCTAACACCGATGCATATTTCAAAATCATAAACTACACATTAAAGTGCTTTAGCTCAAGTGGTTAGAGGTACAGCATTTTAGATAACGGTTATAGAGATCATGTGTTCAAGCCATTAAGATATCGTAATGAGTGTCTACTTGAATAAAGTATCACTCTTGTTATAATCATAAACTACTCAACTCTATGTAACCAATATTGACACAAAGCAATAAACACACGTGTTTCCAAAATAGAGTAATACACAATGTAAAACAAAAAATAAAGAAAACAATGTCGGCAACATGGTGATAATTTACAATAGATGAAATACAGAAGTTTACGTAGGTCCATAAATGTCCATTATAATGCAATACACAAGCTACTTTGAATTGATTGTTTTATTAATTATTTTATAATCTGAGTACAAATGGGATCAGATCAAAATCCTTAGTTACAAAAGAGTATAAAGCAACTAGCAGCAAAAAGTCCCAAAAATGAACAAACTAGCTTGTATTTATAGTAGAAGATGGCCAAGTATCTCTCTGAAAACACGGCAGAAAGACCCTCAAAACCATATGGGCCTACAAGAGGTGTAACGACCCACTATTTTTGATCATTCAAATCGACAATAATCCACACATGTCGGACTTGAATAATTCAAAATAACAGATTGTAATAAAATTTGGAGCAAATGAAAGCAATCACAAAATCACAGACATAGAAATATCAGAATAACTCGCAGCGAAAATTAAAATACCATAGTAGTTCATGTAGATACTATAACAAAATCTCAAAACAAATACATAATATCAATCTGAAAACAAATACAATAGAAATCCCAAATACATAGAAAATCACTAATACAAGAGCTGAAATAGAACAACTGAAACTAGAAGATATAAATAACTAGACAAGAGAATCTCCAGTGATTCCTTGCTCCAGAAAGGGAAATCCAAAGCTGTGAATACTCTTGCTGACCCGAGCGTAAAGTAAAACACAAAACACTCGAGTCAGGACATACATGTTTACACAATGTAAACCAACTCAAGTGAACTGTAGTACTAATGCACGATAACTTAAAGGATGCTTAGGATCGCCTATCCTTTAAGGATCCGTTAAACCATCAATTTAACAGAAATAAACACTATCATAGAAATGCATATATTAAAGTAAACTATGCAAATAACAGTGCTAATGTGGCTAGGGTAGCGCAGAGCTGTGGCAATCGCTCACCTCTAGTCACACTCTTAAATTGAAGGTGCACATCCAAAATCACAAGGCATACAGAGAAGTGTACTCGTGGTTAAAATTCCTAAATGGTTTATAACTTCGAATTAAAATCATTCATTTAAACCAATAAAAAGTTGAGTTATTATACTTTCAAATCAAATATTAATTTTCCAAAATTTTAGCCTTTTCAGAGTTCATTTATTCACTTAAATACATTAAAACAGTGGAATTTTAGCTTTCGCAGCACTTAGAAAATGCTACGGTAAGTTAAATTTGAAAATAATTCAATTCAGCAAAGACAGCATTTAAAAACTGCCATAATAGTTCAGTTTTAGTTGAAAAATAGTTCAATTCAGCAAAGACAACATTTACAAAACTGCTGTAATAGTTCAAGGTTCAATTATATTCAAAAATCTCATTTCAGCCAACTGCAGCACTTAACATGTGCTACTGTAGCGCTTTTGTTAATTTCTGGTTTTAGTTTAATTTCTACAACTACAGCACTTACAAAGTGCTGTAATATCACTTAGTTAAATTTAGCCTTTTAGTTCACTTCTGCAACTATAGCACTTACAAAGTGCTGCAGATTCATTTATTTTAGATTTTAGTTCAATTTTAGAAACGATGGCATTTCT